>OW121717.1:4800000-7200000 GCA_933228805.2 Hipparchia semele | reverse complement strand
TTCCTTCGGGATCTGTGCAGATTAACATTTACGTCTCAGCCCAACACGACTCTTGTAACAGCGGATCTTTAAAGTTTAGGGGATCCGTTACGATGTTCCTTTATACTTGCGTTTTGCTCTCATTCGTAAAGGCCCAATCATTTATAAAAGTTTAAACGTTTTTGGGATCCCGAATGTAATGTGCCCACAACTGTTACAGCCTCACAGGTAACAAGATACTTATTTATTTTACTGCTTTACAGATGAGTAGATCTTTTACGAGAATACGAGGAAGCTCACTTGACTAAGAATAATATAAACAAAAAGAAGACACATCTGTGCCTTTTTCTTGCTCATATTTTTCTTTCTTTAAATACTGTTTCCTATCTAGGAAACCGCGTAATATTGCCGATGATCCAAGAAAACGAAATATTCTTTTACTTTTAAAAGAATGCACTTAAGTACTTCCGTAGTATAATGTTATGAAATAAATCTGCTTTTTTACTAATATTGCGGATTTCTGTTAAATATAAACACACTTTTATTACACCACACACACAGAGAAATATTTAAGAAGGCAGTTAAATACAAGGCTCACTCAGTTTCTTGAAATTATTCCTCTGAGAGGCATTGTACAGATTGTACGCTTGTGTCTCAGCCTCAGCCGCCGTAGAGCCCGTAGACCTCTACAACCGTAGCAAAATCTGTGTCATCGTTGACGTGTTTTACGTATTCAACTTTCTGTGTATTGAAAATTCTGCGCTTTGACCATTTTGCGTATAGATCATTCTGCTGTATTATTATTATTTTTAATTCGATGACAAGTTAGTCCTTGACCGCGATCTCACCTGATGGTAAGTGACGATGCAGTCTAAGATAGTAGCGGGCTAAACTGGAGTTGGTATAGCAGTATACGCAGTCAACCCATACCCTAATCTGTTTCTACACGCCATCGTGCCGGAACGCTAAATCGCTTGGCGACACGTCTTTGACGGTAGAGTGGTAACTAGCAACGGCCAAACTAAATATATATATTATTTGTATCAAATTATTATACCTACAACTCATTATTTAAAAACTAAAATAACGACGGAAATTATATGCAAATATATATTTATTATTCCTAGAATATAATTTACATTTAACCAGTTTTAATCAGTATGCATAATAGGACAGGCTGCTTTTTAAAATGTAAATGCAAAACATCACACTTTGCGGACCACAGTAGAAATGCTTTGGCCAAATATACAAACTAAATATCACTTATAGCACACCTATAGCACAAATTCTTGAAAAAAAAAGTTCATACCTAAAGCTCCCGTGCTAATCTTGACAATACTATGACAGACGAAGGTTTAATATTTCAAAATTATTTGTATCTTCTGTATCCCTACTAATATTAAATGCTAGTGTTTGTGTTTGTTGTTTTTCCTTCAATCACGCTGCAATGGACCTACGAATCAACTTGATTTTTTGTATTGGTTTGTTTAGAACTTGAAGAGTAATATAGGCTAGACAAAGGAGTTCCCGCGGGTTTTTAAAACTCATTAAACTGAAACTGACCTAACCCTCACAATTTACGGCAGTGGATCTTTCGCGTACTTCATGAATTATAACATAGCAGGCAGTTTTGTGTTACCTACTTGATTAGTATACAAGCAAATTATTTATTAAAGCAAAAATCCGTCTGCGTTATAAAATAAATCAACTAAAAATTAAAATAGTTTCGATATTTTTTATTATAGCGAAAGTCATATTTGAAAAAATCATTCCAAAATGATGGCGAATATAGCGACATATTTTAGAATCCTTTGGACTATAGAGTGCAGCAAAGTTCTATAAAAGCAGTAGGTACATTTTCTATTTCGTTATAGTTCTTAAAATAGTAAAACGATATTCATGTAGGACAAGTTATCGCTAACGACTAAGTTTTGCCGGTACTCAGTCTTGTTTAGTGCTTTACAAACTGCTAACTTTGCATTTGCAAAGTTGATCCACTTGTCTCTGCAACCTTCTGCAATTTAATTTTTAACCCCCGACGCAAAATCGACGTGGCTGTGTGTGTGTGTGTGTGTGTGTGTGTCTACGTCATCGTAGCAGTCGAACGGATGAACCGATTTTGATTTTGTTTTTTTTATTGGAAAGGTGAATTAGTCGGGAGTGTTTTTAGTTATGTTTGATGAAAATTGTGCCAAGATGGCCGCCGCCACAAAATGGCGGATCACCTATTTTTATTTTAACGATTACTGACTAGCGATTAGGATGTTGTAACATGTCGAGGGTGTTTTAAATGTTTAATTTACACTTGTTATAAGTATTTGCCCTCTTCATCTGGGTTGAGATATTGTTCTCCTGTGGAATACAGGTTTCTATTAGCATTTAACACAACATAATTACTTATGTCGTTTGGGTAAAGAGCCTCTTGAAGTCCCATCAAAATCGGTTCAGCCATTTGGAAGATCAGCCCAGGCAGAGAAAAGGAAAGGTATGCTGACATACAACCGTTAATATTAAACAAAATATTTCTTTAATTTGAATCCGCTTTTACCGGTTTAACTAACCGGCTACAACAGTTAAACCTAATAAGTTAAAGTTAACATAATATCTCTTCAAATTACAGCAACCTACAGAAAACGGTTTCTACTGCCATTTTGTAGTAAACTACGCAATTAGGTAGCTCATTTTAGTTCAGAACCGACGCACGTCCATGCTTTAAATTGCCGTAAAATTGTTTGTAATTACCCCAGCTCTTGATAATTTCTCGATTCTACGAGGTCTTATAATAAAACTTTGTATTTATTTTAGAAGCTAAAAACTACATAATATTGATATACTATCTTCTTTCTTTTATATATTTAACTTTTCTGTTCGTTACAAACCGCTGGACCGATTTTGATGATTTTTCTGTGTGTGTTGATTGGGTCCCTGGATAGTTTAGATTCACTATCGGACCCGACAGGTGGCGCTGCGATAGGGATTGAGCCAACATTCCTCCAGGGCAACGTCTTTCAGGTCCAAGTAGAGTATGAAATTTTGCTTGATTCTGCATCAGTCGAGCGAAAGTTTTTCGCAACACATGACTATTATACCCTTAACGAAACCACATCGTTACTCTAATACTTATTAGTTCAAAGAGCTGATGATCAATGGGTTCCAAGGTGCTGTAGTGGCTACCCCACACCGGGAAACGCAGTATTGGCAGACCCCCCATTAGGTGGACAGACGACATCAAACGAGTCGTAGGGAGCCGCTGAATTCAGGCGGCGCAAGACTGAGGCCTGTGGAAGTTCATCCACGAGATCTTTGAAAAATCTTTCAGTAATATTTTTATTTTGCCAGCGATGTGAAGTTGCTTAAACCTCTCTGACACGTCGGAGGTATATTTACTAATCTCCCTACGCCTCTCCTAAACCTTCGACTTCAAATTTGATACCGAGCCGAACAAGAAAATTTATTTCCCCCGAATGTAGGTCACCTGAATGAAATATTACTGGGAAGTATAAGGCTGGAGCGATACAGCGTAAGGCAGTAGAATTAAGATTATTGTAAGTCGACGAACATAAATCTCGAGCATGTGACTTCAATATTTGAAATCCCTCAACCTATTCGTAGGTGCTGGTCGATAAAACCTAAATATTTTGAGTGGAAAATTTATTTTTCAATTGGTACATGAATAAATAACCTGTGTGTGTGATTATCGTCAAAGATATGCCGCCAAGCGATTTAGCGTTCCGGCACGATGGCGAGTAGAAACCGATTAGGGGTCTAGGTTGAATATACACTGCCATACCCCTTCCAAGTTAGTCCGCTACCATCTTAGAATGCATCGTCATTTACCATCGAATTTAAAAAAAGTGTCAACATTTTGGCACAATTACAATTTCGGCGGCAGAAGGCTAGTTTTATTTATATAAACAAGCGGTTGCCCGCGACTTCGTCCGCGTTCATTTTCTAATTTCCTATGAGATTATTAGACAAACTTTGATCCCCTATTTATACCACCCTCAAGGGATAATTTTCTTACATATAGGTTTTTATTGTTTAAATTATTTATTCGTAGTTTAAAACTAATTATCTGAATAGCAATTTTCATGTCTCTGACTTCAAAAACCGGACTTACATCATACAATCTTCCAACCCCCATTTTACCCCCTAAGGATGGGTTTAAATTTTACTTTACTGCACCTCAATTTAATTTATTAGTGTAGATAAAACTTTTAAAGTAGATACTAGCTATACCCGCGACCACATCCGCGTTGATTTTGAGTTTTTAAAAATCTCACGCGAATCTCGATATTCAGAGGTATACCTGATAGTATCCTTGCCAATTTTTTTCAATATCGGTTCATTGGTTTAAGCGTGAAAAGGTAAAACATAGCCAGACAGTTCGCATTTAATATTAAAAGAGCTTAAAATAGATTCTAATTTTAAAACAGTTACAAAAAAGTTAAGCTTATAGTATTACACAAATCCAACCGTTTGTACCTGCGTATAATTAACTCCAAAACATGAGATGCTTTAATAAATTACGTTTGTGGGATCCGAGTCTGCTCCCTTCCCTTACTGCGAGGGGATGAAAGAGTGACAGCCGGCTTACTACAGTCCTGAGAGGATTACAACCTTTCGGTGTTTATGATGGAGCTTGTTTACATTTACCCTATTTCCCGCATTCATAGAATAAAGACCGCGTTATTTATAAATAAAAAGCTGGTATCTATTTCATTCATATAAATACTATTACTATGTTTATACTTTTGAAACTCGACTGTAAGTTATTTTCCCGCTCTACATTATAATATGTAATCTGTGGTGTGAGTTATTGCAACTGTCACTTTGACTTTGATTGATGTACTTGTACCTTGTTATGCAATAACAACTCAACTTGGTACGCTTAAAGTATGGTGATATACGCATCAATATGTTGCATTCTATTGCATTATTACTATAATAAATTAATGGCTGATTATGGAAAATAATAAAATATGCCTAATTACATATAACGTTACTATGTAGATGCGTGCAACATCGTCAGCTCTGTTACCTTAGAAACTCTTATATTTGCCAGAATAAAAAGTATAGTAGAGTAGTCAGAGAGTAGTTAACTATATCCGTTGGATTGCTTTGGATACTTTTTGCCAAGCTACCCTGTGCAATATTTTTTCAATATTGATTCAGCAGCTTAGGCATATAAAGGACAGAGAAAGGCACTTACTTTCCCATTTCGAAAAAAAAATTAAAATTCAAAATTATTTATTTCATGTGAAAATAGTATTGATTTAAAAGTTGGATAAATAAAATTGTCTTTCAATCTAAATATACTAGTGGTTCGCCCCGAACTGAGACCTCGCGATATCCCATAATTCCCAAAAGTTTTAATTATTTATTGTAATAATTAACTTATAACATTAGACGCAATAAAAAAAATAATAGTTGACATAAAACTGTTTTACTGACACAGCGCCATCTATTAGCATTATTGTGAAGCTATTAGCATTTAAAATTAAATAAATTCGTTTCTTTATAACATTTATCTAATTTTAGTATTTGTTGTTCAAGTACAGGATATAACTGAATTTTCAA
Source organism: Hipparchia semele (assembly GCA_933228805.2). NCBI lineage: Eukaryota > Metazoa > Arthropoda > Insecta > Lepidoptera > Nymphalidae > Hipparchia > Hipparchia semele. The sequence goes on along the minus strand of OW121717.1, from coordinate 7,194,441 downwards.
CCAAGTTTCACGTTCTAATATTCAGTAATTCTGAAGTTATAGGGCTCTGACAGACATTTGGACGTACACACTTCTCTGTCTAGTAGGCAAGCGCATTAGTTGACTAAGAGAACTCGCTTCGCTCGTTCAATAAAAGGCAAAGGTGACTGACTGACTGACTGACTGACTGACTGACTGATCTATCAACGCACAGCTCTAACCACTGGACCGATCGAGCTGAAATTTGGCATACAGGTAGCTGTTAGGACGTAGACATCCGCTAAGAAAGGATTTTGGAAAATTTCAACCCCAAGAGGGTTAAATAGGGGGTTAAAAAATCGAACCTAACGTGAGCGAAGCCGCGGGTTAAAGCTAGTATAATATACAAGTCCAATATGGCTCCATGCTGAAAAGGCATGGGCATGGAAGTAGTACTTAAGTAGGAAAAGGCTAATACTGGATTTAGAACTGTCAATTTAGTTTATAGTAGAGATTTTGTACAACAGAAAAAGGTACACCATCGTCCATAAAGATTCATAGAAAACATACCCAAAATTCGAAGTATGTTCGACCTAATAAGTACTTACAAAAAATCTTTAATGTAATAACTACTTTAACCAGACTAGTTTAAACCATAAAATCTATTTCTATAAAGTAGTACTTAAAACAATATGCAGACCAAACCATTTAATTATACACACTAATCGCGATCCATTTAATTAGACCCAACACCCTTCCCTTAATTTAAAATTACCTGGACCCTTACCTAAGTAAATCTTGTAACAACATACAAGGGTATTGCAATAACCAGACTTGTATTTCTTACATAAGTACAACTAACTATTTCCACAAATGTTCCGTTTGCTCTGAATGACGTTGTTATGTTATAATTAAACCAGTGTACTGAGTTGAATACCAAGTCAGGTAATATTACTAGCAGTTAGGTCTTATTCACACGTAGGAACCTAGTTATCAGTACAGGTAGAGGCAGGCCGAATACTAAATGCCTTTGCAATGTGGATTATGGACTCAATCTGTAGACAACTTCTCGACTGCGTTCGCAAAGGACAATCTCTCTGGATTTAGACGAGGTCTCTAGCCAAATAATGGGCTCCTTGCTTTGCTTTCTGTTCTGAGGAGAAAATTATCTTGGAATCCTTAAAACGGTATTAGTCACCTGTACCAACGGATATCCATTAATCGTCGTCAAAATTTAAAATAAACTTTAACTTTATTTTAAATTTTGACGACCTCCCTGGCGCAGTGGTGAGGGCTGTGGTCTTATAACTGGGAGGTCTTGGGTTCGATTCCCGGCGGGGGCAATTTAGGAATTTATAATTTCAAAATTGTCTCTGGTCTGGTCTGGTGGGAGGCTTTGGCCGTGGCTAGTTACCACCCTACCATCAAAGACGTGCCGCCAAGCGATTTAGCGTTCCGGTACAATGGCGTTTAGAAACCGATTAGAGGTATGGGTTGAATTTACACTGCTATACCCCTTCTAAGTTAGCCCGCTACCATCTTAGACTGCATCGTCACTTACCATCAGATGAGATCGCAGTCAAGGGCCATCTTGTCATATAATAAAAAAAAGGCTTTTATTTATCCTTAAGTTTCATTAATTGCATGCATTAATTTAAATTTTGTCCAGTAAATCCTCCGATTTCAGATTGTAAAGTCTATTGCTGTACATAAATTGCCACGGAACACGATCTTGTGCCGCTTGTATGAATACAAGCAGCTTCTATGTGTGCATTTGTCAACAATTTGCTTGAGGTTATCCTTCCATCTATCGAGCAACTTATTTCTCTGATGTCTATGGATTCTTTAAGCTATGTATGTCACGTATGTACCCTACCCATAGCCATTAGCCATATCACAACTATGATATCTCTGTCCACTTTTAATAAGTGGCCACAATTTCAAAATATAAATATTCCTATAATTATAATTATTCCTGAGCAATAAACTCATAAATAGTGAAATGAAATCGACATGCAAAAATTGAATCCTATTACACGTTCACCCCAAGTGGGATGAACCCAACTAAATTGCTTTAGGGGAAACTTGTGTTTCAATTTCGCGAATGTGACGAAAAAATGTGTTCGGCAATCTACCTATCGCCTACTCGTAAGTAAATACGAGTGTACAAAGATACTTCGTCTTCACGTAAGAAACTGGGTTTGTTTCTCAGGAAATGTTCCACGGACTGGATTGAATTACTTTTCCTACCTACGTTTGAGGTGGAATAAATAATGTATCGCTAGTGTAAACGGCACACAACTTGTTATGCGCATATTGCAAAGACGGAGATCCTGCTTCTGTATATTTATTGCTGACATTAATATGCTCTACTGCTTATTCTAACTTTAAATATATATTTAATAAGACTAGTCAACTATGTAGGAGATATTATAGTGCACAAGCCGTGTTGCAATATTTATTCCCTCCCACTCATCGTCCGATGGGACGGCCCGGACAGAGATCAAGTGCCGGGCCCAGTTTGATGTACGCTTTTTGTATTCACTCTCAACTTTGCAATTCATAAAGTCAGGAGTGCAGAGTGTTTTTTTTTAATTAACACTTTTCAATACGCAAAACATATTTTGCAAAGGTTTTGTCTGCAGAAGTGGTCTGCAATCTATAAAATAAGGTTTCCAATAATATAAACGTAATAATTAATTATTTTTACAAAACCGACTTCAAACGCCACTACAAAGTAAGTATATCAATTGTGCCTATAAAATTTGCAGAGTTCCCTCGATTTCTCCAGGATCCCACCATCAGATCCTGACCTGATGACAATCTGACCACTTGAGAGGTATACCCTTTCAACAAAATAAGAATTTTCCAAATCGGGTAATCGGGTAATCGGGGGGGCGTCTTCGAGTAATCGGGGAGCATACATAAAAAAAAAGATTCCGACGAATTGAGAACCTCCTCCTTTTTTGGAAGTCGATTAAAAATACAAAGATGCAAACTTGAAAAATATGAGTGAAGAGCGTACATCTTGATGTATGCTTGCATAGGGCCAACTATTGGTCTTGGGCAACGAGCCAACGACTGTTAATAGGTTATTATAACACTCCGAACTTTTCAATTGCTACTAAAAACTTCTTGACGGAAGAAAAACAATTTATTTTTTTGCCCGACCCAGGTAACGAGGATAGAACCTCATGGTTCTACGCACTATCTATCGTCGACTTGACCAATGCGGTAGTTAAATTAGTGTAAAATGTTATTAGAGTGATTTTTTTTTTAATATCTTAAATTTTAGGGGACTTTTGTCCGACACGGACACGCCAGCCCCATCGTAACCTAACTTATAATTATTCTAGTGGAATGTAACAGAAACAACTAAAACTAAATTCAGAAAAATCTATCTGTTTGAAAGCGCTAAAGGCATTTTAAAAACTGGTCGAGCTTCAAAACAGACAACAGTCTTTTTCCAGCATAGATAAAAAAGTCACCGCGGTTCCTCTCTATTCCAAGACAAACATTACATTTACAAAAGACAATGTCGTAAATACCAACATCAGATTCACAATATCCCGGATTCATGCATTATATATGAATCCGTTTCTGGCTGTACAATTAAATATTCTAGTTATCCTTATCCTTACTCCTTACTTATATATAAATGCGATAGTGTGTTTGTTTGTTGATTTGTCCTTCCATAACGCTGCAACAGAGCTACGGATTGACGTGATTTTTGCATGGGTATAACTAAGGACTTGCAAAGTAACATAGGCTTTGTTCCAGCGGAATTTTAAAAACTAAACCCACTCGGACGAAGTCGCGGGCATCAGCTAGTTGATAATAATCTGAAGTAGTGGTTGAATTAAATTGAATTCAATAATTTTTTATTCAAATAAACTTTTACAAAGTGCTTTCGAATCGTCAAATGAATCGACCACTAGTTCCATGGTCCATGTACATTGTAGGCACATGGTTGAAGTCCCATTCTACTTTCTTCATAAGGAAGGATGATATAAATTATTACTCAAAAGCTGAAACTGCAGGAATATTCTTAAACATTTTCTTCCTAGTTGTACAGAAAATATTTTTATCGGAGTGCAGTTAAATTGTTCCAATAACATGTGAATTTATATCTACCAGGAAAGTTGAAAGCACAATTTTCTAAAGAAATTCTATTATTAATACGGTTTCTCGGAAAATAGGGCGTAGGCAGTAATCTCTTTGATTTTATATGCACTGTGGTCCATAGGTTTGGAGAACATTCTTTTGTTGCACTTTCATCCTTATATGTTGAACAATAAGAACTACAATTATTATTATTACATATATACGTTATCTGGTTCTGTCAGTGTGCATACAACTGCGGGTAGACGACGTCTTTACAATCTAGCTTTAGAATGTTTGCTTTAGTTATAAAGTTTGCACATTTTTCTTTATAGGTATATTTTTAGAGTGAATTAGTTTAATAACATAAAGTCAACCATATCTATGTGGTACTAGACATCTATACTAATATTATAAAGAGGAAAGATTTATATGTAGTAAGTAAGAAAGTTTGTAACGAATTGGCTCAAATTACTGTAAGTACTGGACCGATTTGGCCGAAATTTAAAATGGAGATAGACTATACCTTGAATTAAAACATAGGCTCCTTTTTATCCCGAAAAAAAATATAATCCACGCGTACAAAGTCGCGGATATCAGCTAAATATTATTTAATAAAGTAGATGTTCTCTGTGGCCTCGAGAAACTATCAAATCAATATTTGGGGGTCCAGTGATGCTCAAATGCCGACCCCGCACCGGAAAGCGTAGCGTTGGAAAATCCCCACTTGGTATCCCTGACTTCACGTGAGTTGTTTACAGCAACTGAACAGATACACAAAATCGTATTTCGACCCGATCGCGTTCGCGATCCTTTCAGGATACTTTTGTCGTCTATCGGTTGGGATATGATGAAGAAACGAGTTTGGAATTGTCAAATAAACAAAGCTTATTGCTAATTATTATTGTTGGTAAGTAAAAAAACTTTGAAACTGTGGAACCAACTTCCTGCGACGGTGTTCTCAGTAAATTACAACATGGGGTTATTCAAGGGGTGAACCAACAATTCCTAAAAAGCCGGCAACGCATTGGAGGTGCCTCAGGTGCTACAAATGTTCATGGGTGACGGTGGTCACTTAACATCAGGTGACCCACCTGCTCGTTTGCTCGCTAAAAATATAAAAAAAGTTAAAAGTATTACTTTTAATTAATAATGCTCTCTCAATTATCGTTAATTTATCGGCTACTTCACTTTATTGAATGAATGAATTTCCTCTCATCCGCAAATTAACGTTACGAATCAATGTCTTCCTATTTTCGTATTCAGAGAGCGCCGTCCGTGAGGAGCCTCTTATTCGGCACTGAAATAAAATGGTTGGTCGATTTCCTCTGAAAATGAACTCTATTGGAGGGGTTGTTCAACTGCTATTTATACTCAGAATATATATCGTAATGATCAAGAAATACGAACTCAGTAAGAGCTTATTGAAAAATCAAGCACAAGATGAAATGTAAATTTCCTTTATTTGCGATATTTTATTATCCATCGGATGCCGTTCCACTTCGCTTAGATATTACTACATTCTTATTCAAAAGCTACTTACAATATTCTTAAAATATCCACGTAAAAGTTTTTAAATCTTCTACTCTTAAATGCTGTTAGGTACTTAATTGATGACACTAATTTATATTATAACTTAGCAATTAGCAACTTTTAGGAAGAATTGAATTTTAATAATCCTACTTACACGATATTTAATAGGATTAAAATCTCATTAAAATTAATGAAGTACATAATATTATTATGAATTGAAATACTTATAAAATACCTATCTTGAATGAACATTGCGTGATGTTCCAACTTTACCGATTCCCTTATCGCCCTGTGAATTATTAGAAAAGTATCCGTAGTAAAACAGTTTTCAAGTTTCAGCTTGTTCAGATCTCGGTATAAATCTGTACTAAGAATTCTCTGAAGGGTCGCCTCTGGCCACCTATTCGTAAGTTCCGAGTTCCGATGAAACTTTTTACCAGCCTCTTGAGATGCCGATCACTTATTTTATACATCAATAAACTTAAATATATGTAAGGGAGGCCACATACGATCAAGTCTGCCGTCAAGTTTGCATGATGCTTAGTAATTTTGCTTTGATACCTAGGAAAACTCCCGATAGCTGTACTACTCCATCGCAAAATAACGCTATACAAGGTGTTTGTTAATGTGTATAACTTACCAGCAACCACCCATGCACTTTGACCCTATAAACACAATTTACCCGTTTTCCCTCAAAAAAAATTCCCTAGAAGTCCTTGAAGAAGAAGAAAAAAGATTTTGACTTTCTTTTGGCAAATAACTTGTAAAATGAAAAACTGAATACTGCTTTAGGTAGCAATTTAAAAAATACTTATTAACAAAAGTGTTACATTTGAAAAGCCACATTTTTATCTCAAGAATTTACCTAACATTTGGTAGTTACTGTTAGATTCCAAAATTATTAAATGCACTCGCAATTATCATCAATTCCTTTAAAAATAGTTAAGCAAAAATCTTGTATAATACAAGTATTTTGTGTTGTTTTTCCCCAGGTAAAGGCAAAATTCCTAAAGACGTAAACACTTTGGTCCCCTACACTATTTCCAAGAATTCTTTGACTCCGCCCCGCGAGTAAAGGCGAGGCTACACACAAGATTTGCGGTTGCGTTTACGCAACGAAAAATTTCATCGCATAGGACATCGTACGAGTAAACTCTTACCATTATTTTACTTTCTAGTGAGACATGGACCGCACTAAATACTACTTCTGCTTGCGTTAAGATGCATCAAGAAAAAACACAAAAGAAAGTACCTACTGCGTATTCATCTCCTCAAAATTGAGATGTAAACATTTACATACTTCCTTCCACGCTTGTTTTTGGAAATTTATCTTTGTATTCTTCCACTGGTTTCTCCCAAAGGACAGGAGGTTCCTGAATCAAGGAAATCAGATAATCGATATCGTAATTAATCATCTTGACATGCACACGCTGGGAAGTGTGGATACCGCTAGAATGTTAGTACATCGTCGCATCGCAGGTTTTATGGTGCACAGAGGACATTTCCACGGTGCGTTGTGGTCGCGACGTCTATGATTTTTACAATGTCCTCAGTGAAGGCGCGCCCTTACGGTGTTTCGACGTATTTAATATTCAAACCACGCCCACGTACGCGGCATCGGTAAAGGAACTAAACCTAGCACTGTACTGCAAGCGATAATAATAATTATTGTATCGTTTTGAAATTGATTTATTATTAAAAATATCACACACATTCATTCGTTCATTCACATACAGTAATTGTTAATCAAAACCACAACACAAATTAACGAGATATTAATTACCTGCAAAGAAAGAGGCGGCAGTCACTTTATGGACTACGTAGGTACGGACTTTAACTTACGGAGTCCGAAAGTAGTCTGGAATATTCTTGCAAAAATACAAGATTTCTAATCGGTTTTCACTCTACTGAACAATACTACAGGTTACAGGTTTAATTGCATGCCGATTAATGGTTAGGTATCGCATCTGGAATATTTTATCGCAACGATATAGCATAACAAGTAGTACGTTGTAGGCCTACACACATTCATTCATAGTTTTATCGTTGGCAGTTCATCGCCATTGAATCAGCTGTTTTAAAGGGCTGCCACCTATACATTTATGGTGAATTTTTGAAGTCCTCATAACTTGGCCAGGATATGAGCTACACGTCTCATGATATTTTTCATGTATCTATACACCGACCCCAACTTATGGGTTTCGGTAGGATAGGGACATTAACTAACACCTTGTATATCAGAAAGAGAATAGTATAGAATAATCTGCTTACTTAAGGTAGGTACTTTTCCAACTTCTCGATACTTTTATCTCATCACTAGATTTCACACGTCAGAGACTGTAGTCTCTTTCGGATTTATAGCGTTATCTCTCTCGATGGAGTGGTACAGCTTTCGGGAGCTTTCCTAAGAATCGAACCTATCGATACTACTTAGGTATCGATCCTTTTTTCCAATCCCTAAGCATCATGCAAACTTGACGGCAAACTTGATCGTATATGGCCTCCTTAAGGTTTTATGATATTAATAAAGTTAGTGACAACTTTTAAATACCTTTTCGTTTGTTAAATTAGTCATCTTTCTATTCTAATACCTATAATGTAACTCTGTCTTTCAGTTTGTTACGTTTTCACTATACTAAATCTCTGACCGAAAACAAATACCCACCGAAAGACAGGATACTTTTCATCCCAGAATATCAATGAGTTACTACGACGTTTTTAAAATCAAAATCCACACTGCACGCGAACTTTCGCGGGCATCAGTATTTTTTTAATAAATAAAAGAATTTATTTTTACTACAAAAATTTTCGTAGTTCTATGCATCAATAATGTTTCCCATTTAGCCTGGCAATAGACGTCCGATTTTGTTTCCGATTGTCTGATCAGGCAACCGGATCGTATTTACTCGATACACATCCGATTTTTCCGTCAGGCTTTTTCTGAACTCAGTCGTTCCCGAGCTATCATCCCGAGTGCTTGCGTTTGGAGCAAAGCAGAAGAAAAGAAGATGGATGACGAGTTAATAGAAATAGAAATATTTTTTTATTCAAATAAACTTTTACAAGTACTTTTGAATCGTCAATGAATCTACCACTGGTTCGGAATGCCGTTCCTGCCAAGAAGAGCCAGCAATAAACTCGGCGGTCGCTCTTTTCAAAAAAATTTTTTTTTACAATAGGTAACAAAACTATGCTATGTATACAGTGTTTCCACAATAAAGTTTCAAAAATGCAAAACAATCCAATGCATGTTAAGATAGGCAGGCAAAAGCAGACCCATTCCCGTTGGTGGCACCCGTTCACGAGCATGTCGCAGGATCCAGCCATTGCTTCGCTCAACCATATTTGAGGGAACGTAACAATCCGCACCACACGACACCACCACAGAAATTTTAAAGAGACGAAAGAGAAAGAAGAAGAAACGTCGCTATTTTGGATTCATCCAATCAATTTGACAAGACTTACTGAGAGTCATTTCTATTTAAAACATCCAAAATAATTCATAATAATAATAATTTTATTATTATGAATTATTTTATTTTATTATTTTTTTTTATTTTTTTTCATAATTTTCGCCCATTATTCGAACCACAACGATGCGTCCACATAGTGTCAGCGCTAGATTTTTTGGGCCCTAAAAAATCCCAATAAGCAAAATTCCGCCCTAGGGCTAAAAGCCCTAAGTTGGGAACCCTGACTGGCAAAATCGGAAGGAGTAACCGGATGTCTATTTTGTCTCATACTGGAAGTATGTAGACCGCGCCTTCAGACAATCGGACCGACAGTAAAATCGGAAACGCCTCGCGCCCGTTTCCGACTCGGACGTCCGATCCGGCCACCGGATCGGACGTGTATTGACTGTTCATACAAAGTAATGGCTTCAATGCCTTCCGGTAGCCTGATCAGGCTACCGGATCAGACTATCGGATGAAAAAACCTGACGTGTATTTCCAGGCTAACAGTAAATTTTTCGAAACTATGTTGCCACTTACGAGTACATTATTATTCAGCTTTAGTGGAAAATCATCACTTATTTCCTCACGTTGCTCGGGCCAAAATTAAGTGGAATTAGGTGTAGTGGAAATATATGCGGTTATTAATTTCGAGCGCGGAGCCGGAACTCACGTTATTATGCATAGTAGCACTTAATTTTTAACGCAAGCATACAGATCCACTGAAAATATACACTACATAATAGATTCCATCCAGTCCATCACTGTGTAGTGCATAAAGATGAATTGGGTTTTTGAAATTGGTGTAGTTCTTGCAAATCACGAGGGCGCGTGATTCATAGTTGTGTGTGTATCGTATCTGTATAAGTGTGAATGTGAGCTTGCTCGCGCCCGACTGCTCCCACCTAGGTTCCCGACAAGCACGCACACTTTCGCAATGTGCGTATACACGACGTAACCACAAGTAAAGTTCACGCGCCCTCGTAAATTGAAAGAGTTATTTTAAATATGAATATTGGCAAAAGTTTTAATCAACTTGAAATAATCAACTCAAATCATCCTTTCCTAAATGTTTAATATGACCACTTTCCAATAGATAAATTATATAATATAAAATTTATAGGCATAATGATTGATAGCAAATGAAATTGGAAACCACACATAGATCTAGTTTTTCAAAAAATAAATAAATTCGTTTTTTTGCTTTACGACGTACGCGGTCTATCCGGTTTTTTATAAACCTTATGGAAGCCGATATTAGTCTTTTTATTTAATTTATATATCTAAAACTATTAAGAGACAATTCAAATGCTTAGACACAACAAAGTTTTTCACTACAAGTCCAAGTCTTGGTAAGTACCTAATACTACGTTCATGGTTGTACCTATTAAAGCCACGCCCTTGTCGTGTTTGCAAAAGTATCTATAGGTCTATACCTACTATACCTACTACTAAATGTAAAAAGTCCCCTCCGTCTGTATTATTAACAAAATTACTCATCAGCTATTGCAGGTATAAAACGACGATAAGAAAGTAGGTAGGTACCTATATTATATTTAGGTGTAATACTGAATCTGTCTTCAGGGCTGACTCTCGAGGCCGTCAGTTTAAAGAATTTTGTTACTAAAGTTATTAAGAGTAGAAAATAATATTAAATCGCCATAAAATTCTTGTGAAAAATACTAAGTACATATACGTAACCTACCACAGACTAGTTACATATTATGTGAAACACTTGCACATAAAACCACAGATAACCGAGTTAACCCCTTTCTAGGGAACCGTATTGAAAATGTATAAAATACAATGTTGTTGCTTGGCGAATATGTTATAGATGCTTAACCATAGTCATACAGTAGGTTTATAGCAACATAATTACTGATTTACAGTAAGTACAAATTCGGTTCTCAATGGACTACGTCTATTATTATAATATAGTTACCTACTATATATACTATACTACATACCATATTATCATTATATCTACACACTACAGTCTATTTATAGGAAGTGGGAACCTCTAAATTTGTTCTAAAAGAAGCGTAAATTACCGTTAACCATTCGGTTCTTGCTATTGATAAATAATTCTAATCTTTCGATTATTATTTAACTGTTCAAAAACTTACTCCAATTTACAGTCGAATAATTTGAATAGCGAGCTCTGCGAATGGTCATTCCAATTGAACCATTCACTTTAATTCAATGTAGTAGGTACTATACAGAGATTAGACTTCCTTCTTCGTGATGTTATGTACCTGATGATAGTCGCGTGACTGTCTGCCGATCGGAAGAGCTTATCGCCCTGTATATCACCTTGTCTTACATGTTCACAACACATAACAACCATATTTATGGTTAAACTTCAATTTCTTAGCTCATTCCGATTCGATGAACCCATTAGATTGAAGTTTTATTTTGATTGAATAATTTCCTACTCTCTACAAAATCAATAAGTATATTTTATGAGTGTTTTTTTAGTATTATAACTACTGCAAAGGTACGATACTTACCCAAAGCTCTAAATATTATCTCCTGTAGATTGTACTTTATGAATATACTAGCTGTAGCTGATGCCCGCGACTTCGTCCGCGTGGATTTAGATTTTAAAAACACGGTCGGAACCCTTCGATTTTCCGGAATAAAACTCCGGTTCTCAACTATACCCATGCAGAAAATCACGTCGATCCGTTGCTTTGTTGCCGCGAGATTGGAGGATAAACCAACAAACAAACACATTTTTGCATTTTTAATAATATGTGGATATTATAAATGCGAAAGTGTGTTCGTTGGTTTGTCCTTCAATCACGCTTACGCAGGTAAGGATAAGGATAGTAAGGATACTAAATACACAGCGTTTGTTGGTTTGTCCGGCAATCACGCTTCAACAGAGCTACGGACCGAAGTGATTTTTTGCATGAGTATAGTTAAGGACCTGGAGAGTGACAAAGGCTATATCAAAAGTCAAAACCAAAGGGTTCCCACCGAGTTTTTAAAATCCAAATACACGTGGATGAAGTCGCGGGCATCAGCTAGTTTATTCGATTATTTAGATTTAGAGAGTAAAAGAACTGCGAGGCAGAGTAGTGAGCAAACAGTACTGCAACAATTACCAGCGCAGCACAGCGTGTTCAAATAGTTGTAGTAGGTACTTTTCTGCTCACTGCATCGCCTCGCTACTCTACCCTTGTTTGAAACCGGTGTTAAAAGGATCGTAAACATCCAGGTACGCACATTTCTATCGTATACGTATAGCGGGCAGTCTACACGACTGTTGCATATCGCATCCACTGTATCTTGTCAACTTAATGCTTTTATAAGTGGAACATCCCTGGTTCGTTTCCCGACAGGGCCGATTAGGAATACGTTACACAGACAACATTATCATTTAACATCAGATGAGATCACAGTGAGGGTTGTCAGTTGGATCGACGCACTTAAAATATCCCTGTCCCATCAAGCATCAGTGATTGCTTGCTCTGTTTCTCAAAACTACCTACAAATAGGGGTAAAATTGCACCAAGGAACATGTTTTATATTCTACTTCAACAACTTACCCGCGACCTCAATCAATTATTATTGCTAATCCCCATTGTGCTGATCGGCTAAAGTGGTATTCTTGCTGCAATATTACACCTTAGCAAGTAGGAAGAGAGTGTCGATCCAGAGGTACCTAATTGCAATCGTCACATTGCAGAATAATTTTAAGGTAATAAAATATTTAGGCATATTTAGGTCAGGTAATCTTAGCGACATTAATTCTTCGGTTCCAACTTATATGCCCTAGGGTTTGAAACCAAATTATTTTACGGGAACTTGATTTACCAATGCCCTAATATTACATTCCGTGCACGAGCGTATATAGCTTTTCGAGAATAATGTATTCAATTTCATAATATTGTGTGTAGTGAGAGTTATTGCAACACCTAGAGCAGACATCAAAACCGTCGAAATTGAAAACAATACAAAGCCAGAAGTCAAGTAGAATATGAAACTAACCATTATGTAAATATTTTCGCTTATGCCTCGAACATAACTCGGCGTAAAATAGCACCTTTTTATCCCAGATTCATATCACTATATCTGAAATGAGTCGTTGTCTAAACCACGAAAAAAGATGTGGGACTTTTGCATTTGTTATTACAACCACCAATTGTTAGCAAGGTTCTGTTTCATGGTAAATGTTGGTAAATTCTAGCGAATCCGTAACATATTCTATACTCTCCGTAATGTAAAATGTCTCAATTTTGGTATCGAGTTAATACAGATTTCATTGATAGCCTTATTAACAAAAGTTTCATTTACAAACAAGTCTTTAAGTTAATATTAGTGTCTAGAGTCTTCTAGAAAGCAATAATATGTAGCTACAAATTATCAATGTATCAAATTACGTAATTGTGTAATCACAATATGGGCAGTAAAGCCGAAATGCAAAGCCGATTGCTTGTATGCACCTTTATTATTTATATAGTTATATTATTTGTAATAACCTTAACTTTCTCACAAACATTGATATATAGTATAGGTAATATAATAAGTCCATGGTCACAAAATTTAGATTGTTTATAGAAGATGGATGTTCTTCCATACTCGCTGTGTTCATGATGTGCTAATTTTTTTTCTTTAGGTACAGATTTATTATGTACCTAATTAAAATATTAACTGAGATAGGAATGATAGAAGTTTAACCACATACAACTCTAAAAAGCTCAGGAACTAAAATTTTGGACCCAATATCATCCATCTCCTTTGTGTAAATCTAAAATTCTGTGTAAAAATGTTTTCTGTGTCTGACTTTAACATTCAGTAATGTAAACATAATATTTTGTTGCATATTCGCGGCAGATAGTTTATGGTTGATCTGTTTAGTATGTAGCCGTGAGCTCCGGAAGCGTGCGGTTCGGCGATGAACGCTATGACAACAAGACCCACTGGGCCCCGACACTGGATTTATACAATATTCAGATCGCATAGTGCACCTAAGATTATATGCTTCACTGTATTTTATTCCAAAGACTGCATTATATAAAAGACTAGCTGGAATTCGTTTTTAACAAATCTTTGATTTTTAAGGGACAAAACGAAGCCTATGTCACTTTTCAGGTCCTCAACTATACTTATGCAAAAAATCATGTCGAACCGCAGTCCTGGTACAGCATGCCTAAAGGACAAACTGAATGTATGTGGGACTAACTACCTTCAAATTAAAATACACATAAAAAAATTGCACCCAAAAAGCTAAAATATTTAACAAACAATAGAATACATTTTTGAAATTATTGTTTGCGTTAAATACGATGTGTTAAATCTGGCAAAGATAATACAAATATTTTTCGGAAATAGACCAAAAGGGGGCATTGTAATTGCCCCAATATTTACTGTTTTTTTTTTTTGTGAAAAGTTCTGGTCCGATTTTGACGTGGTTTTAGCATAACCTCCCAATAGTTTATAAGATGTGTCCACCACGGAGCGCTACAATTAAATTATTCGTGGTTTGATTTAAATATGGTTTATTTAACACAAAACTGCGCTAATGCTTGTGTGTATACGAGCATATTGTATACCTTTCTATCTAGCTTATCTCACAAGACTTCAATGCGACGCTTTTCTGCAGCAAGCCGGCATCTGAAATAGAACTCGTATAAATTCCGTATGAGGACTTCATTTATCATTAAATGGAACTGTGTTGTGTGTTAGTTTCACTACTTGGTGATACAAACGTTGACATGTAAAACTTTTATTAAAAATCTTCTCTCAAAAAAAAAGTGCTCTACCGCCTAGCCTGTTTGATATTTCTTCAATCAGCAATAAAGTATAATCGATGACGTGATTTGTCGCATAATTATAATGGATGACCAATAGGGTTTAACGTTTACCCATTCAGTCGTGAGGTTCATAAATCTCATGACTAAGTGGGTAGTAAAATTTTCTCATATATGCTAGTATTATTGGAGAGTGTCATAGACTCCAAGCAAACGAAATCAAGGGCAAAAACTAGTGCTTAATATATAAGTCAACTAAAAATGTATGCCTGAGTAAGTATTCGGAGTAAGTAATGTTTTGCTTCTCAACTATAAAAGGAAGCGGCTTATTCAAGATCTCGTCCGATTAAAGGCATAAACAATATTAGCATAACGGCTAGATCCGACCGTATTTCTGCGATGAGTTGAGGAAGATACTCGTATATCTACTTGCGTGAGATTTGATCATTTTGTAACTTTGCAACAGTTTTCTAGCGTGAGGGAGGCGTCAAATCAATACAGCAGGATACTTATTAAGGTTTCACGGAACAACAAAGTAACGCAACAAAGTTCCGCATAGTAACGCCTGCTTCTATACAATTTTAATTGGCGCTTTCTGTTCAATATTTATAAGGGCCGTTTTAAGAAAGTTCTATTTAAGTTTAATTTATATTATGTTCAAAATTATTCAATCTAGTGTTCCATACTTAAAATGAAAATAATATGTGCGAATGTAGTGGGACCTACTAACAGTCTGGAAGTTTGCTTGCCACAACTATTTTTAATCAACATTATCCGAAATAAAAACATTTTCTAGTCAGTACAAACAGATAGATAGACAAAAACTTGAACAAGGTACCTATGTATGTGTGTTGCTGTCTTTCAAATAACCATTAAAAGCAGTTACAAATTTCCAAATCATAGACTAACTTCAGTTTTATTTATTTGTATAGATTAATAGTATTAAACTAGTTTAATAAAATCGTAGCAACGAAAGAAATTGCAGGTTTGACTTGTTATAAAATCTACGACCTAGTGAACATTTGAAATAAGCATTTATATTTATGGAACTAGGTAAGTGGTGCAGTGGGATGAATTTAAAACGCCATTTGCTATTAATATGACTTTTGCCTTAACAACCCTATAGTGCGAGATCACACTTGCATGGGGTCATGTATATTATATATTTTGTTCAGTTAAAATACAATTATGAAAATGACTGTCCCTATGTCGTCGTACCAGGATACTAAATCACTTGGTGGTATGTTTTGCCGATGAGATGGTAACAAAGGTAACTATCCATAGCGGAAGCCTCTCCTAGTCCGAATCTGGAACAATTTAAACATTATAATTTCCCAAATTGCCTCTGCCCAAAAACTAACCTGAGACCACCCACTGATAAGACAGCGCTCACCAAGTGCTAGGAAGATCGTCAAAAGTTCTCGACGGTAACTTCTAGTAAATTCTGAAAATGCCCCTTCCCCGTCCACGTCCTGTTTACACTCCTTTCTGATAAAAATCGTCACCAGCTCAAAACTGAGAGCAGATCTCCTCTCAGGGAAGGTTTCTTTTGAATGATAACTGTATTATCTCCTAAAATAGTTGTTAGAAAAATGAATTCTATTTTTATATACATTGAGATACCTAAATAAACAACTAGATATAACTAACAGGCTTAGACACAGGTCTGCACTTGACGGATATAACCTCAAGAACCACAAACACGGGTTTATCAAATTCAATTTTTTAATACCTAATCGTTATGATTAGGTACATATAAAAATTAAAAAACTATAAAACTTTTATATGAAAATCATTTTTAAACGAAATGTATAAAACTTGACAACTAATGATGTTTCTAAAAACTTTCATACTCTATTCAATCCCTTGGGAATGGAATTTACTAAAATCCATTCATGGTCAGGACTTAACCTACTTCATAAAAGGTATTTACGGTCAAAATTTAACTAACCCCAGCTGTGTGTTGATCGATTAATAACTCTGTTAAAACAAGAATTTTTACCTATAGATAAAAATCAGCTGAAAAGTCGAAAATGATTTTATATAGGAATCAACACTTCGAATTGGGGTTTATTATTATTTTCATTAAATTATTGGCGGGAGTGATGCCGTGGGTAAAAGCTATGTATAAATTATAGAGACAGCTTTCATTTGACATTCACAAAGAGTCTCGTAGTCAATAAATAAATAATTAATTGAACTGCATATTAAAGCTCAGACTGTGATAGCATGCAGATGCATGGACAGGACAACTGCCCAAATAGTGATAAAACCATACGATTCCGGTTTAGAAAGAAAGAAAGAAAGAAAGAAAGAAACGTTTATTTATAAATTGTGCCACACATCACCCAATAGGTATACCTAGATTAAGTTATCTAGATTAAGTTGTCCCATTTCTGGTCGACATGCTAGCAAATTTTCAGTATTCACTACAGAGTGTATGTAACTATGTATTACTACTATTACGTCTATGAAACTATTATCTTAGTTTACTAAACTGGTAATTATAAGGACCTATAATTATACTACAATGTACTCGCACCATTGGATTAAGTATAGACTTACTTTAACGAGGAGAACATAATATAGGTACTATTCGTTACGGTAGTACAACTTAGACAATGTTATAAATATGTATTACGATAATTTCATTTGTATCACACATCTGTCAACATATTTATATCATTATATATACAGTCTGTATATCACCATTTGTTTGGTATAATACCTGACCGACGGTCTCTGAGAGGATACGGATATGGGCAGCGATTCCGTCCGACTGGCGTTATTATTTATTACAATGAACCCACATAGGCAGGTGAATCCTCTATTTGTGTCCTATTTCAACTGATTTCTGTGACAAAAATCAACTCATATAAATCTTGCTCACAGTAGATGTGTTATCTATTTTCGTAAGACCCATATTATAAAACAAGTCATCACGCATAATACCTATTTGCTCTAGTGAATATTTATTCATCCTATAACTACTCGAATATTTTGCGTAAGTATAATCCAGACTCTTCTGTGTTTTTAAGCTATTGCATAGCTTCTATCGCGGGCCTTGAGCGTGGAGACCGAATCCAGAAATTCCGTAACGAAAATAACCTGACACGGGACTCCTCTCACCGCTAGATGGCGTTGATAAAAAATGCTATGCAATAGCTTTACCGCGGCAGTCCCCGAGTGCCACACGTCTTTTTTTTTCCTAATAAGTACAAAAGTTTCTGCAATCGCGCTTTATCTGTATGCACGTTATTTTGCAAAATATTTTTAACATAAGTACCTATCTACATAAGATAGTTTCAGGTAGGTAACCTTTCCCTTTTAAAGACACCATTCATGAACATTTTATAGGACTGGTTTTTGGTAGCTTATACTGCGTGATAGAATAAGCTACCAACACCCGTTTTTTTTTATCTTCGGTTGAAGTTTGTGACCGAAGATCAAAAAATAAACTTAATTCTCTTGAGTATATAATTACCTGACAATTTATAAAAAAAAAGGATAAAGAAATCCGTAATTAGTCGTCACGTGACCGGCTGTTTCTGTGCAAAATAAATAACGCTTTTTCGAGAAAAAGATAAGCGGTATAAAATAAAATAAAATAATACTACGTTTTTCAAATATTTTACCGAAAACTGTCAAATAACCTGAAGATTCTAGAGACAGGTCCACAATCCATGCAGAGTATGCAAGTCGTATGAAAAGTAAAAGTATTTTACGCAGCTTATGAAATTCCTTTCAATTGTATCCTCTCTTATATTAATTTCATGTTAATTTCTTTTTCGAATCATTTCGCGAAACACTTTTTGTATTTGAGTGTACACTGTACATAAACACTTCATTATTTTACCGTCAATCGAGTTGATCATCAAAAAAAAAAATGGGAAAAATTGCAAAAGGATAACTCAGCCATTCGGACGAGATCCTTTCGGTCGAGATGTCCCCTAAACCGATCCGTGTGGTCCGTGATGTGATTGGTCGATCCGTCATCAAGCAGAAGGATGGTAAACGTTCAAACGTTCAAACACAATACAGTTAAACGTATAATGCAGAGCGGCTACGCGGTCTGTTTGACTTCGGACTCTCCATGTTTGACCAGTCCGCGCAATCAGCGCTATGGCCAATAAGGAAAATCCCTGTAGCGCAGTTGTTATTAATATTGCCTTTTATTAATGTACTAGCGTTTGCCCGCACGTTGTTTTCGATTTTTCAAAGCTTTATTTTACCCCCTTAGGCATTGAATTTTCAAAAATCCTTTCTTACCAGATGCCTACATCATAATAGCTATCTGTATGCCAAATTTCAGACTGATCCTTTCAGTGGATTAAGCTGTGCGTTGATAGATCAGTCAGTCAGTCAGTCACCTTTTCCTTTTATATATTTAAATTTCAAGTTTAGTGGCTAGTTGTTTCGCTTCGGATCCTACTGTGGGATTGTCTAAATATGCATCGGTGATGACGATCGCAAACACCTCTGATTGGCCGACACTCTCTTGCTATTGGCTAAGATGCGTTGTTGAAGGGAAAATTACCTAAATTGATCCAATCACCATAATTGAGACTGTAGTAATTATTGAAGCAGCTTTTCCGTAAGCGACCAGCAGGATCTTGCCTGGTCGATAATTATTTATTTATCAATCACTAGCTGTTGCCCACAACTTCGTCTACGTGGATTTAGTTTTAAAAACCCCGTGGAAAGTCTTTGATTTTCCGGGATAAAAAGTAGCCTGTGTCACTCTCCAGGTCCTCAACTATACCCATGCTAAAAATTACGTCGATTCATTGCTCCATTGCGGCGTGATTGATTTATAATATTAATAAGGATTGCTACAATCTCAATTGTGGTGATTGACTGCATTTATGTAATTTTTTCTGCAACAATGTATTTTAACAATGCGAGCGAGTTTTGGGCAATCCGCGATAATTGCGATCGTTGAACTGTAGCAATAATAATAATTTTGAAATAATCCTACAGTTGTGATTCGAATTCCGGATCGGACCAAATAAACAAAAGTCTTTGGGGTTTTTTCTGTCAAAAAATTTTCAGTAGTAGCTAACAAATTGAACAGGTAATTCGAAAGAAAATAATTATTTGAATTTAAATAATTAATCACTCGAAATTCGTACAAAACGCACATGCCACCCTTTGAAATCAAAAAAATACCATTGGAACTTCGCAATCAATATTATATAGGTATAAGTCCTTACCGATTTTTTTTGAAGAGGTGTCTATTTC
The DNA here is from genome assembly GCA_933228805.2 of Hipparchia semele. Classification (NCBI taxonomy): domain Eukaryota; kingdom Metazoa; phylum Arthropoda; class Insecta; order Lepidoptera; family Nymphalidae; genus Hipparchia; species Hipparchia semele. The sequence continues at coordinate 7,174,397 of OW121717.1, read as the reverse complement.
CTTAACTTTGACGTGAATTTCCAAGAGCTCCTTAAGTTCAGAAGGACATACTTCGAGCTTCGAGAAGAGTCTTCGGCGGACAAATGACTTTTCAAAAAATCTTGAAGAAAATTCTCAGCTTGCGGATCAGTATTTTACCATGAGTAAGTTAAGGATTTGGCTTTACCAATGTTAAACTCATTTTGACATTTAGAACCGTAAACATTAACAGATTTGATGTGCAGCCAACCAACGATACTGAAAACCTGGTCATATAAGTATTAAACTTTTTATCCATTCATTAATTCATAGCGACCCTTCGGAGGTCCAATTCTGCACACTTATACACACACACGATATCTTCTCAAATTAAAAGGGTTTAGAGTTTAGACCATAATTCATCACGCCGGTCAAGCGCGGATTGGCAGAATGTATAGGTACACGTTTGAGAAAATTATAAAGAACTCTCTCTTCTTACGATGTCTTCCTTCATCGTTAAAGCAAGTAAGTAATATTTAATAGCTTACAGCGCTCATAACCCTGTTATGAGCGCTGTAACTTTTTGACTCATAAAGTCAAAAATGCATGCTTGGAATCGAACCCCCAGACAGTGGACACGCCAAAAAAAGTCAAGTGGAAGCCACAGTCTTAACCGCTAGGCTATCACCGCTCTTATTTTTCATGCAAAATTTTATATTCCTGAAATTACTTCTTAAGCTTAGAATTTACAAATGGGTATTTATCACCATCCGAACGCCTACAAAAGTTTACCAGTCTTTAGAAGGCGCGTTTTTTTTTTTTTTGATTGATTGCGCTCTAATACCGGATTACGCGAATTCCGAATTCCCAAAACGCAGCTTTGAGACGTGGGTTTGTAGATTTATGTTTGCGGTCAAAATTCGAGACAAACTCGGTTGGGACTATTTCTATAATAAGATTTTTTAAATGTATTTATGTTTTATTTTGTAAATTAACATACCCTGCGTTTCCCCGCTGAATAGCAAGGTAATAACTTATATATGAACTTATCTGTTGGCCGCGGTAACTTCTAGCCCACCGGTCACTAGTGGACTCTATGAGACGGGATGACAGATCCTTAAAAAAGAATCTACATAGCATCCTCGCCCCATGACCCTAGGGTTTTAACACGAAACAGCACAAAAAAACTGTTTTCTATTAACTGTTCAAGATTTGTTTGATTTAATTTATATATAAACATATTTTCCTTCAGCTTCATTATGCAATGAAAATATATACGAGTATTGCAAATAAATTAATCAACAACATTCTAAGCAGTCTTCATAATTATAGTGAGTCGATTAGATTAAACTGTTGTAAGAAGGTCTTAAATAAAGTAAAGATTCACATTTTTTATTGTTGTGTTTGTTTTCTTAGTTTCTGATTGTTATTATTTATGGAATTATTTCGCCATCGCCAAGTAAACTTTACCGACAAATAAAGATATTTTGACAAAGTGCCAATACAAACAATAGGTATGAAAATATCAACTCTATTTGTCGGTTTATTTGCCTCTTGTGAAGTAGTAACAATGTTTTTGGCTCGGTCACATATTTACATACTAACTCCTTTTGCGCCCTGGAAAGTACTTCAATCTTAGCCCGATTACCATAACAAATAGCTAAAGTTATTATAATACCGGGCTACCGTTTTTCACTGTAAAAGCTTCCTTTATCAAAAGCTTTTAGTCGTAAATATTTAAAAATAAAGACTTTCAGCAAACTGCTAATAACTTTTTAATTCTGCTAATGTAACCTCTCTCATCACACAAACATTATAAAAAGATAAAAAGTCTTTGTCTCTCTCCAGGTCCCCTGTAAAAAATGATATCAATCCGTTGCTGCGTGATTGAAGGACAAACCAACGAACAAAAACACTTTCGCATTTATAATAGGTATAAGTATTTTACCTATTATAAATGCGAAATTCTTATTAATTCTTTATCCTTAATATTAGGTTATTAAGGATAAATAATTAATAATTACTATCCGTGATTGATAACTTTTCCTAAAATAGGATTAAGGCTAACCTGTGAAATAGCTCGCCATTCCCATTTTAGCACCTGTCCAGAAAGAACTATAGTCGCTGTACATATACCGAACACTGATTGATCAAGTGCATCTACATTAATATAATTAGGTATTCTTACCACTGCAGTCAACGAATAATAAATCAATATACTATAAAAACGAGTTGGTATGATAATAATATAAGACTCATGGTAGGTATCCTTTCAAAACATTATCTATTAAAATTGATCGTACTATATTCTACTCATCAGCGGAAGGAGAGGAACCATGTCGTAAAAAAAGATTTACGCAAATCGGCTTAGAAATCTCGGAGATATCAATGTTCATTGGAAAAAAAACATAACTATTATTTTTGAAAGTCGGTTAAAAAGGAGCCTAAATTACTCCTTATGACATCAGCTATCTGCCAAAGAAAATGCGGTCAAAATCGGTCCAACTGTTCTCGAGATTAGCCTGAACAAACAGACAGACAGACAGATAAAAATTTAAAAATTGTTTTTGTTATAAGAACCGTACTAGTATATTATACTTTCATATTATGAAATTCATCATAAATTATGCATTTAGTAAAAAGCTGTTATTTTGACATTACAAACAGACACTTCAATTTTATTTATTTGTATAGACGTGGTATAGACGTAAGCTGTGTTAAGTTACTCGCAAAAGTTCCTCAACAAAATAAACGAAAACAATAAAATACAATCCCTGTGTTGGGGATTTTTGTTTGAGTCGGAGGGATGATAGTAATTGGATTCCACTCCAAAAAACCACGGATAGATATATTATTTAGTCGGTAAAGCATTTTTATGTGTAACAGAATAAAATATTTTTTACCTGGTTATTATTTTGATCGTTCGGCAGACGCAGGTAGGCATACATTTCAAATAAAAATCAAATCGCAGTGAAACAAGCTTATTATGAAGTTTTTTTTTAACAACTACACCGTTAAAAAACTAATAACTATATCAACTGAAAATTCAAATAAAGTTGATGGTTTATTTTTGAATTTTTTCTCGGACGTCATTTTCATTTTAAACCTATGTCCTCCAATACTCCATCTACCTACTGCTGGACAAAGGTTTCTTACATGGACTACCACAGAACTCGGTCTTGCGCCGCCTTTACCCTGCGATATCTAAAATTAAATTGTTAAAATCCGTCACACCAATCCGATTACAGACTATATTGTGTGCCAAAGAAACAGACATATAGGTACATTCGTTCAAAACATAATGCTCCTTGAACAGTCAAGTAAACACAAGGATCGTTTTACCAAATAACTGTATCCTTGATATTTTATCGCTATTCTCACAACTTGGTTGAGCCAAGTTTAACGGCCGCTTACAAAAAAGTTTGTTTGGCTTTGGCGCCATTATGTCTTTTTGATTGATTACGCCCTGATGCCGGATTATCCGGATTTACAAATATGCTAAGCTTCCGAATGTTAAATGGCTGCCAGATTTTCGTTAAATCTGTTTACATTTGGTGGTGTAACATTGCAGCCTGAAAATAAAAGGTTAATAATAATTATTGTATTTGGTTTTTCACTTGGGTTTTTACTTTTTAATTCTCTTCCTAGCCCTGGGTACTTACTTTTATATTTTTTTTAAAGAATATTAGCCATGCCGAATTTGACCAAAATTCCCCTTTCCCCTCCAAATAAGCGGAACGCTTATGTTAACAGTGGGTACGACAAAAGTGCAACGGGTGAGAATCGAACCACCGACCTTAATACATGATATGTAATATATTACGTAAGTAGGTACATTTTTCCAATTTTTTTCTTGCATTAGATAGTTAAGTATAACTTTGTTTATGTTTCTGCAAATAATCTTTTATATGGTAGTTATAATTACCATATTAAAGATAACCATGTTACCATATAAAAGATTACCATAAAGTTATACAAAGTAGAAACATGGCAAATAATAAATTGCGTACCGTTTTCTCAATAATGATTTACAGCCACAAAGGGCCTAAAGGTGGCCATAATGGATAGCATAACCTAACCTTTGAGATGAGGAGGAAGGTGAACCCACGAAATAGACTGCCATTACTGTTTTACAACCTGAACTAGATCAGTTGGAAACGGAATATATCTACTTACTATTCATAATATATAGGTACGTTGACAAGATAATAATAATTGTATTTTTATTGGAACTACAACTATGACGATTTTTAAGCTATTGCATAGCTTCTATCGCGGGCCAGCGTGGAGACCGAATCCAGAAATTCCGTAACGAAAATAACCTGACACGGGACTCCTCTACGGTGAGCCGCTAGATGGCGCATTTTTTTTTTACATGCTATGCAATAGCTTTGTCGCGGCAGTCCCCGAGTGCCACACGTCTTTTTTTTTCTGGCAATGCTTTTCATGGCAATGACACCTTGCTTCACTCTAAAAGCGTAATTTTTAATTTCTTATTATTTCCGCTTGAAAAAAATATAATTAAAGTAATTAATAAAATCTGCGTTATGCAAAACTTTTCGTTTTTTATTCCTCGCAGAAGACGGTACGCTAAAAATAGTAGCCAAACAAAAATAAATAACTATTTTAAAGTTAACAAAAACATTCAAAACGTAACAATAGCCAAACTTTGAAAAAATTTGGTAGTGACAATCGCGAGCGGTACTTTGCTATCCGTACTAAGCGGGTCTGACTTGAGGACGAGGTGCACTGCTGGGAAGCGCGTGGCGAGGTAGCGGCCAACTTGACGTGAACATTAGTACTTATTATTATTTTTTATTTTATTTTTTAATCCCGAAGGAACTTCTTGATACTTTAGGATAAAAATTACCTCTGCAGCGGGATTGTCTAAAAATTATTGCTACAGTGTAACAATTGCAATCATCTCCTACAGACGCTCTCTCATATAGGTTATAATACATTGTTGCAGCAGGCGTACCATCAATTCATTTTATTGCCTGAATTGAGGCTATGGCCATGATTGATGTAGTTTTCCGCAATCGACCAGCAAGATGCAAGCTCCTTGCCAAATGTCGAAAGTTTAGCGGTAAATGGCCTTTAGCTATTTACTCATATCTACTAAAAGCAAAGATATAATAACCATAATAATAATACTTATTACTTCTGATAAGCAAAAAATAAACATCATTAGAAAGCAATAACCACTCTAGTGCACACTCATGCACGATTGACTTTTAGGAACGCGTGATTTCTTAGCAAGAGCGCGTATTTTCGTAGCTAGTTCGTAGAACCGTCGTAGACGGTTCACGTTTTGATTGTTAGTTGTTTTGAAATGGTGATTCGTGGCTTGGACAGTGGTGGCAACAGTGGTAACACGTTGGTCGTTGTGGTCCCAAAATGCTGCAGTATTGACTTAGCACCTGAAAGCGCATTGTTGGCAGACCCTTCTAAGTTGACCGAGGATATTAGACATGTCGTGGGGAACCGCTGGATAACGAGGCATGTGGATTGTGGAAGTCTATACAAGAGACTGTATTAATAGATAAGAGAGAAGGGAAGTATACGATATAAAACGAATCTGAGAGAACTTCAAATCAAAATATGTATCGACTAATTCCTTTCGTAATATTTTATTCACCAGGGAGGATTGTTTCAATATCTGGTACCAGTATCATGTTTTGAAATGTCTCATACGTACCTTAGAAAAAAATGTCTGCAGACACTTAGTGTTTCAACCCGTTATCTCTGGTTTCAACCCTATAAGTATGTAAATACTTTACACGCCAGTCCTTCCCTTCGCAAACTATATATGTGTCTGCACTATGCTACCATCTTCAGGCACGTTCTTGAGATAAAAGCACTTATCCATACGTGAAATAATATTACACTCGTACAAAAAGAAGTATGTTTAACACTTTGCGAGTCTAAAAATTATTATGGACTTTGTGACAAAGAGCTCTCTTATTATTTTAACATAAACTCGTTTGTATGCATAGAATGTAATAAATGTCGTTTGTTTGAATATTATGCTTTAGACTTATGGTAGAGTCGACGACTATTTTGACATGAAAGCCAGTAGGAAATTTTGAGGAGTAACGCTGTTATTTTTCGGTTCCTCTACCTTTCCTATGATGGCAAAATGGTACTGGAGAGTAAAACTTTCATCTTGCTGGCCACTGTCCGCTGTAGGGCGAAGATGGGCGCCACGAGAAAATTTTGTCTACGCTGTGTTTAACTTTTGTCTACACTTAGAGATTATGAGTAAACGTGTAGACAACATTTTCTCGTGGCGCGCATCTTAGCCGTACTGGACAAATTACTTAACAATTAGCAGTATATAGCGGGCAAAAGCTAGTATGAAAATAAAGTGGCAAACGATTATGCTTGGAGCTGAAAAGATAGGTGTGTTGTGAAGATATTTTAACGATGAATAGTACGTGGTAGAACTTGAACCGTCACCGCAAAATCAATTCCTCATGTATGAATTTTAGCATAAAATCAGCCGATTAAGGACACCGTATTAGCACATGATATTCGTATCTGTACCTAAAACCTACCATTTACAGGTAAAAAGAAGAACCTATAAAATTCCAACTTTTCTCAAGCACCTTACTCTCTTTCTATACGGGCTCTCGAACCATTACTCGATTTTTAAGGAAAAGGATGGAAGCTGTGAAAGAGGCGAATACAAAAGGTTCAGAGAGCTCGAAGTGTTTCCGCTCGGCGGTCTACAAGTTTGGTATGAAAGAAAGATCAATATCTAATATACCTACAAATACAATACGTGAGTTTCAACCTCAGCTATGTATTTGCGTAATTTGTCACCAAAAGCGCTATAAACCCGCTTAAACCATATTTAAGACGCATGGAGCCATCCCTTCTCACGCCAGTTATCACAAACATGCAAAAACGAACTTATGTTTTGGGGAGTGCAGCAATATACTCATAATATTGCTTATAATATTTATAAAATACTTTTTCAACACACTTTCTCATAAAATGGCTCCCGGTTCACCGCAATTAGGCACACAATGACACCTTTAACTCAAACTGTGACTTTTGATTACTATTATTCACAATGTGAGTTATAGAATTATTTTTTTTAATTTTATTGGTTGAGTTGCTTTGTTCTTAAAAAAGTTTCTATTACAAAAAAAATCCTACCTATTGCCAAGATATCTATTGCTTGCTCATTTCATACAACTTCGTATTTAAATAGATAATTTCAACTTGTACGTGTTTAATAAATAAAACTGTCACTCAAATATAACTTTTGTTTTTTCTGTAGAGAAAAGCCAAAAAAAAAGAAACCTCATTCTTTTAGTCTATGGCCATTAAAGGTGCGCGCGCATTCCGGAAAACTGATTAAATCAAATAAACATCTGAATAGGCTGTATGGTCGTCGATCTTTGCCTGCCCTCAAGAGCATCTCAAGAGGGCGAACAAATAACAACATTAATTTTTCCCGCCATTGCGAAAAAATTTTCACAACTCGTTTTCACTGTTTTGTACCATAATGTACTATTTTAGTATTGTTTTCTTCACAAGTGTGTTGAAAAACGTCGTATGATACACGTGTATATTGATGATAACCGTCCTCGGCTACCTTAAGACCCTCACCTAACGGCTCGGGTCTCAATAGCGCCTCAGCGGTAATCACCAACTTTGACACTTGTACCATAATGTACTATTTCAACACACTTGCTCATAAAATGGCTCCCGGTTCACCGCAATTAGGCACACAATGACACCTTTAACTCAAACTGTGACTTTTGATTACCATTATTCATAATGTGAGTTATAGAATTTTATTTTTTAATTTTATTGGTTGAGTTCCTTTGTTCTTAAAAAAGTTTCTATTACAAAAAAAATCCTACCTATTGCCAAGATACCTATTGCTTGCTCATTTCATATAACTTCGTATTTAAATAGATAATTTCAACTTGTACGTGTTTCATAAATAAAACTGTCACTCAAATATAACTTTTGTTTTTTCTCTAATAAAGAAAACTGGAAATTTCCCATTTTGTATGTGGCTATAAGAGAAAAGCCAAAAAAAAAGAAACCTCATTCTTTTAGTCTATGGCCATTAAAGGTGCGCGCGCATTCCGGAAAACTGATTAAATCAAATAAACACCTGAATAGGCTGTATGGTCGTCGATCTTTGCCTGCCCTCAAGAGCATCTCAAGAGGGCGAACAAAAAAACAATATTAATTTTTCCCGCCATTGCGAAAAAATTTTCACAACTCGTTTTCACTGTTTTGTACCATAATGTACTATTTTAGTATTATTTTCTTCACAAGTGTGTTGAAAAACGTCGTATGATACACGTGTATATTGATGATTACCGTCCTCGGCTACCTTAAGACCCTCACCTGACGGCTCGGGTCTCAATAGCGCCTCAGCGGTAATCACCAACTTTTACACTTGTACCATAATGTACTATAACTACCAACGAATCGTTGACATAACTTACTAGTTGATTACATCGATGTTGAGCCTCATCGAACCATGTTAGCTGCACGATGAATGAGCTAATCATAAAATTAATTTTTCATTCATTATTACGGGTAGAAATGGCTGGCATGTTTTGAGTACCTACATTACATTTTATCAAAGGTTCGATTTTTGTTAAACTTACGGTCGAACTAAATAATTAGAAAATGTTAATTAAATACTGTGAATATGTGTGAATTGTTTTGTGTGAATTCATAAAAAAAAATATATAATATAAAATTTCTTGGGGACCACAAGGTAGAAGTATAATATTGAGGTCACATTATTTTTTTGATACACGCAAGTTCGTAATTAAAACCGAAATTCGTCAGTAGATCAGAGTACATGTATCATAACCCACTTTTTGTAGTAAAATCCAATTAGTGTCATCCTGTTTCCCAGAACGAAAATCCGTTATTTATATACTCGTATAAATACTTGTATAAATTGTTTTATGGATTTCGTTCGGGTTCGCTTATTTTTGTTACTAGCTGATGCACGCGACTTCGTTTGCGTGGATTGAGGTTTTTTTGGACTCCCGCGTTAACTCTCTTATTTTCCGGGATGCCTATGTGCTATTCCAGTGTATAACTATCTCTGTGCCCAGCCAAATCGGTTCAGTCGTTGCAGCGTGACTGAGTAACAAACATCCAAACTTTCGCATTTATAATATTTTAGTAGGATAGTAGGATTATTCGTGTATGGTATATATGTTTAACTAGTGAAACTATTGAAAAACAAAATACCAGTTTATTTTAAACAACATCTTGTTTTATGACCAATGACTTGCCTACACCAACGACAGTCTCCCACTTGACCTAAATCCAAAAGTGAGGTAACTCGCGACCAACCGCTGAAAAGTCATCCTATATTATACACCAACATACAATCTTACTTCAGATATGGTGGCTAGAAACTGGAAAAAGCATAAAAAATTTAAAACTGTACCCTTTTATAAATAATTATTAACGAACTTGAAAAAAGCAGAACGTTCTATATATCATGGATATGAATCAATTTTAATGATTTTTTATGGAATATCTTCAAGGATCCATTAAGTAAGGATCCATTTATACTTGAAGCTAATATTCCACCCTTCTAGCTGAAATATATTACAGAAATTCTCTGAAATTTGCCAGTTTGCAGTCGAATTTATTAAATAAAATGTATGTCTGTGTGTCAAGGCCCTTTTTCTTAGAAACGGGTTGAGGTAATAGAAATTGAAATTCATACTGAATACAACTGTCAATGATGTATGTCAATGGTGTATATCAATAATGCTGTACAAAAAAGTTGCGCTTTTCAAGCGTATTTTCATACAAAAGTTTCATAATGATGAGCTGGTCATCTCGTAAATAATACAAACCTCAGGAGGTACGGAACCCTCAGTGCTCGAGTCAAATACAGCCGATTTTTTTATACATCTATTTTCGATGTGCTGGCCTTTGAAAATGTTACTACCTCAACAAAAGCTGCTTTAAAGCTGAAAGAATACATTTAAATCCGAGACGAAAAAGACTGTCACTGAAAATTTCAAGAGGCTTCAGTTTAACGAGTAGCACTTTGCACATCGGATTGCGAGAACAATGGAATGGCAATTGAATGCGGACACCATCGAACTATGACGACTTAGAACAGAAGTTTCTAACAAAGTTTGAAGCGTCAATAGCCCAACGGTTAAGGGTGTGAACTGAAAACTGTAAGGTCGCAGGTTCGAACCCCACCCGTTGCACTATTGTCGTACCCACTCCTAACACAAGCTTTCCGCTTATTTGGAGGGGACAGGAGAATATTAGTCAACTTCAGGTTGGCTAATAAAGTTCCGCTCCAAACTTAGGCTCAAAACAACCAGTGAGTGCCATGTAATTATTTTCTGTACTGGTGCTGATAATTACGTTTTTGATGGTTATTGTGATAAGTTATGAAACTCTTTCACAGCACACTACATCGTCTTTCTGCGAGCTCGTCATACTAACGCGACGATACTGCGTAGTTGGCTTTGAAAGGCTTATTAAAAATGGGTATTCACAACTAGCATTATTGCGCTTCTTGCGTAATAGTTCGATGGTGGACATAAAAGATGTAGCGCTATTCTAAATTCGTCTCGCACTCAATGTTTTATATTTAAAACACACCCGGAGTCCGGAAATGATTGTTTCTGAGATATTGTTTGTTTAGGTACGGTCCATTTACCCAGATTATAAATTAGAACACCCCTGACATGGGAATCAGATTATGTACGGTATACCTGTTATCCTGTTAACCAGTTTTCTGCTCCATCATCAGATCCTCCTTCTTGATCCTCGATCATCTACCACTTTGGTCATTGAGACCATTCTAATGAGCCCAAAGCTCATCAAATACTTGAACTTGTTTGTTAGCCCCTATATCTGCTTTAAGTTGCTGAAGATTTACGTGTCCTGAAGGTCTGCTTGATGCTGCAGTATGAGCTCAAAGCCACCATGGCTTGGAAATAATCCGAAGTATCAGTACACCAAATTTCAAATCAATCGCAACAAAGAAAGTTTGTGAAACCATTTAATCAAGTAGGAAATGAGCTGATGATCTTCAAACGCCTGAGCAGATGATCTTCTTAAATTTTAAGTAGCTAGGTTCCATCTCGATCACGTTAACTTTCAAACAGAAAAACCCGCATCAAAATCGGTCCATTCTTTTGAGAGGTAGGAGCAAACAGACAGACCCGCAGATACACACGACAAACTTATAACACCCCTCTTTTCCCATCAAATCTTAAATACGCAGCATTGCGAGACCCCACTCCAGGTGGACGGACGGTCTCAAAAAATTCGCTCGCAGCAGCTCGATACAAGTAGCGCAAGATCATGTACTGTGGCGATCTTTCAAGAGATTTATCCTACTAGGTGGACCGATGACATCAGACTAATTGCAGGTTGTAGCTGGATATAGGCTATATTTTGATTGATATTCTATAAAAATTATTGTCAGTCCCGCTAGATTCAGCAAAAAAAGCTATAAACGAAGATTCAATTATACTATTCAATGCAGCTGCATAAACTCAGAATCGAACCATTATTTCTCACTGCTTTTATTTATGCATACCACTTGAATAAAATAAACTTTACGAAAGCTTAAATTTAATTAACAAGGTTCTGCTCGGTGAGGGCTAATAGATTTGTATTTGTTTTTTTATTTACCTGGTACATTATCGTTATAGTATGTACCAGGTAAATTAAAAAAAAAGAGAAATGCGAGGCGAATCGATTTATAGTTTTCCAGATTTGGTGATACATACCTACAATACCTACATGTTTTTTTTTTTTTTGATGTGTGATCATCACAAAGTTTACCTCCTTCTCGTTGATATTGTTTGTTGACTCGTTGAGACCAACGCTAGGCTGTCTGGAATATAAACCCAAATTAGTCTTCAGATTGGTACGACGTTGTTTGTGTGTAAATACGTTTGATGCACCAATTAACACCAGGGATATCTAGTATATTAAATGCCGATTTCGGCATATCGCTGAGTAACGTATAATCGGCGAATTATTTGGACGGCGAAAACCAAATCTGCCAAAAACGTCAAAACTCCACGTGAAATTAGCAATCGAAATAAATTACGTAATAGGTACCTAATACGTACTTAAATTATTTTTATTAAACTTGCCCGCGACTTTGATCGCGTGCATTAAGGTTTTTAAGCTATTGCATAGCTTCTATCGCAGGCCTTGAGCGTGGAGACCGAATCCAGAAATTCCGTAACGAAAATAACCTGACACGGGACTCCTCTCACCGCTAGATGGCGTTGATAAAAAATGCTATGCAATAGCTTTACCGCGGCAGTCCCCGAGTGCCACACGTCTTTTTTTTTTATTTCCGCGGGAACTCTCTTATTTTCCGACATAAAAAGTAGCCTATGTGCTATTCCAGACTACGAGTATAGTCTATTTCTGTGACAAAAAGCTAAGTCGGTTCAGTCCTTGCGGTGTGACATCTATCCATACAACCAACGCATTTATATTATAAATAGGATAATCCTTACTAATATTAGGTACTAGAAGCCCGTGCCGACTTCGTCCGGGTTGAAAATTTAAATATTTATTTTTACGGGACTGATCGCACAGAGCTTCTAATAGGAGACGATTGTAAATAAGATCACCATAGGAATCACAGGAATCTCCCGCGCCGAAACCCGCCACCGTGCACCGCCCGCGCCAGCCGGCACCATTTTATTATTTTGTCGCGCGGAAATATTAATTTTCCGATAACTCCTAAGATATTTATTTAAATTGTGTTGTATTTATAGTGTTAAGGGAAAATATGTTCTAAATTAAACACTTACGATAATAAACATATTTATTTAGATATAGATTGACATCACATCGGTTAAAGAAGGTCGAAAATAATTCATTATTTTTAATCAAAATTTGAAAGATAGAAATGGTTACTGTAAGTTATCCTTAGAAGCTAGACATATGCTACCGCGGACTTTTTTTAGAACTTTTTAAGAGGAACAATTCACCATACATCATTTTCATCCAATAAACTGTTATTGTTAAGGCGTGCGCTGGGTCATATACTGATATGACCCAGCGCATGCCTTGATAACGTTTGAGAGTCAAAAATTTTTCCGACTTCTTTAACAAATTTGCACATAAATCTAGCCATAATACATTTATGTGCATAATATATATAGCCTATAACCATCTGGAATAATGTACCTTTGAAATGGTGAAAGAATTTTTGAAATAGGTGCGGTGGTTCCAAAGTTTGCTTCGGACATACATACAAACTCACAAAATTCGCGCTCTCTCTTTATTATAATAGTATAGATAAATGCGATAGTGTTTGTTTCTTTGATATAATCTAAGGTTTGTTTGTTGGTTTGTTGAGGACTAGGAGAGTAACATAGGCTACTTTTTATCTCGGAAAATTAAAGAGTTCCCGCGGAATTTTAAAAACTAAATACTTAAACTAATAAAACTTAAGCGGACGAAGATGCGGGCATCAACTAGTAGAATAATAATAAAAATATATTGAAATTCGTAATTACCTACTAGAGAAAAAAATAATTGCATTTTTTACAAAACATTAATTTTATAGTGGTAATGGTTTCAGCAATTAGTGTAAAAAGTGGTTGGTTTCACAAAAGCTTCTCGGATTAGGTCATGGACAAAAACGAATAGCATAGTTACCAGCTACCCTCATACAATAAAATAATGAACTATGGAGAAAACTTATGCGGGCATCAGCATTATGTTATGCAATTTAAATGTTTATTTTCCTAAATTTCAACGTATACATATAAATATTTAAAAAAAACTTTAGGAACGGCGTAAACCGATCTTGGCTTGGAAAACTGTTATAAAGCGATACCAAAACATGAACAATACAATTTTAAGAGGATAAGAGGCGTAGCTTAACGAGTAGCACTTTTCTCATCGGATTGTGAGAACAATGGAATGGCAAGTAGATACGACCACCAAAACCTTGCCGATATTTTGTATGCTATGTCATAGCTATGTACTGTACCGGTCATTAAGATATGTACCTGTGTACACCTACGAGTATCAGACTAATATTATAAAGGCGATGTTTGCTTGATGTTTGTTACTCCTTCACGCCACGAATGAACCGATTTGGCTGAAATTTCGAATGGAGATAGCTTATACCCAGGATTAACAGATAGGCTACGTTTTATCCCGGAAAATTACAGAGTTCCCGCGGGAAATAATAAACCTTAATCCACGACCGGATATCAAGCTCAGGATTATACTTTACGTGCTCCTCGAGGTACGAGGATGAAATAACACCAAATTCCTTACTCCGGGCTAGTAGGAAGTGACAAATGATAGTAAGTAAAAAAAATCGTACCCAGGACCTAGTCATCCGTAGTCAAAAATTGTCTAGTTGTTAGTATTTTCAATACGATTATTAGATATGGTATATCTAATAATAAGAAAAAAAGCTTTACCGGTGTAAAGCTTTTTTTCTGTGATAGAACCAGTAAAGTAATCCCTACCTACTGACATTTCAAGCAAACTGGGTTTTTTTAATTTTAGTTGCAATTGCTTGGGACAAACCGTTGTCACGAAAACAACGCACTTTTACGTTGATATTCGCATCACAAGATATTTGCATCAAGAACAGATACAATCCGTGGAGCGTGGATGTCTCGAATATAGGTCGAGTGTACCGCGCGCTAGCCTGCACGTGTAGTATGGAAGCATTGTTATTAACTGCAGCGTACGTATATGTGTACTAGCGGACGCCCGCGACTTCGTCCGCAGCTTCTTCAATTCACAATCGACAGTTCCTAAATCCGCACAGTTTTTTTAAAGAGAATATTAGCCAAACTGAAGTTGACTAATAGGAGTGTATCCTATCCCCTCCAAATAAGCGGAAAGCTTGTGCTGGGAGTGGGTACGACAATAGTGCAACTGGTGGGATTTGAACCTGTTCAGTTTTGAGTCCGCACCCTTAAAACCGTTGGGCTATTGAGGCTTCAGTTTAGGTGGGTAGAACCCCTGTAGCATCAGGATTGAGGAGTTGGGTCCTGAAATTTAACGATGTAGTCTTTCCTTCGTACCTACAATAACTATTCATAATCGACAGTTCCTAAATCCCCACAGTTTAGGGGGCAGAACCCCTGCAACATCAGGATTGAGGAGTTGGGTCCTGGAATTCAACGATGCAGTCTGTACTTTGTACCTACAATAACTATTCATAAATCAACAGTTCCTAAGTCCCCACAGTCTAGGGGGAGCAGTACTCCCGCAGCAAATGTAAGGGATACATCCATAGACTTTCGACTAACTCTCCTTAGTCCTTGTGTAACTGTTCCATTATTATATTACTGGTAGGTACATATTTCTCTTCATGTATTTACATATATATATATATATATAAGTACTTAAGATACTAATGGAATGCAAAATAAAATAAAAACAATGGTCAAAGCGCTCACAGCGGTGCTTGAAATTTGAATGAAAATTACTGTTTCATGCTTCACAATAGTTACGGTCCTATGCCTGCTCTACTCGATATAGTTACACAATTCATTTTTAATGGATGACCTTCTCTTTAATTATAATTATAAGTCTTATGTGATGCATTAATTATATTATACCTATAATAAATTCTCTATGAAGAGCCTACCTGCGAGTATTTTGTTTTTGACTCAAAAATTATAGTTTTGAATTAGATTTCATTAACTAAATTTATATTTACCCTTATCTATATATATAAAATTCAAAGTCCTGACTGACTGACTGACTGACTGACTGACTGAGATATCAACGCATAGCCTAAACTACTGAAGTTGGAAACTTGAAATTTTTACAGTTGGTTCCTTTTATGACATAGGCGCACCCTAAGAAAGGATTATTGGAAATTCCACCCCTAAGCGGTTTAAATAGGGGATAGAAGTTTATATGAAACTCCGTCATTTTTCAAGCTGTTTCCATCAAAGTTGGTATTTGAGCTTTCAGTTAAAAATAAAAAAGTACGTGTGTCACAGTTTTCGAAAATTCCACCCCAAAATCAAATTCCACGCGGACGAAGTCGCGGGGGCAAAAGCTAGTTTACCTTATATTTTATATAAATACCACACAAAAAATCTATTTTTTCTTTGCTGTCTTAAACGGCAAACAAGTGTTTTTCGCAGAAATGCATAAGCAACGCGGTAAGCACAGAACAAAAGACAGAACAGACTACGTATTTACCGCACACTGATAATGAAAACGCGCTACAATAAGGCTACAATGAAAACATGCTAGATACACAGCAGTATAGAGCTACTGGTATCTAGATATTTTTACTTCTGTGTTGGGAAATAGAAAATGAATGCTATAGAAGGGACATGCCCTTACGACTCTCGGGGGTACAACTCTATACATATGCAATCTAGAGGTTTGCTGTTAACTTTGTTACTCTGTTTATAAAGTGTGGGGTGAGAGAAAAAATCTAACAACAGTGATGTTTTTAAAAAAAAAATGGCCAATTGCGTGTCAAGCCACGCACAGTGTAAAATTTTAAAATTTCGACGTTTTATTTAAAGTTTTAAAAAGATAAAAAAGTAAAACTTTATTTATTTATATAAATAATAATAAGCCCAACATATTACATTATATTTTCTACGAAACATAATAAATTATTTATACATTTACAATTTACATTAAAGAAACTAATGAAGTTCTACCTAATTGTTTATAATATTTATATTATACTAGCTGATGCCCGCGACTTCGTCCGCGTGGATTAAGGGTTTTTTATTCCCGCGGGAACTCTTTAATTTTCCGGGATAAAAAGTAGCCTATGTGCTATTCCAGACTATAATCTATCTCTGTGCCAAATTTCAGCCAAATCGGTTTAGTCGTTGCGACGTGATTGAGTAACAAACATCCAAACATCCACACTTTCACATTTATAATATTAGTAGGATTATGAAGAAATTTGTTCAACAACAAAAAATGTTTGTTCCTGTTTTTGTTACAGCAGGTAACGAAACGATCCTCCATGTATTCGATTCCACAGAAAAAGAACAAAATAAAATATTTTTTCACCTGTACGTAACATTTAACAGCTTTACCTCCACTTTTGCGTACATCCGTACATGCAAAAAGTGTGAAAGTGTTATTTGAGGACCGACCAGTGAGCTGAAAGTTATTCTTTATATTTGAAGATGTAAAAATGTGGTGAAAAAAACGTCATCGATTTAAAAGAAAACTGCATTGAAACATTATCCTTACTTAGTATTATACACGTGAAATTGTATTTGTTGGTTTGTCCTTTAATCACGTAATATCGGAATAACGAATTAATATAATTTTTTCCGTAGTTGAGGAATTGGAGAGTAACATAATATACTTTTATCCCAAAAAGAAGTGGTATTAAAAAAGAGGATATTTTTTAAAGTTATAGAGCACCAGGGAACAGTGCAGTATTGTTCGTCGTAGGTTAAGTTTTTAATATTATGTCTTGATAGGTAGATAAATAGATTGTAGTATAAAAAATATTAAAGAACCACGTCCCTAAGGCGTCATTGAGAAAAGAAAATGTTCAAGAAGTGCATAACGAAAATTGCAGCATAAATAGTGTAGAAAACAACTCAACTTTTCTTTAGTGATTTTCTTTTTCATTTATGATGAGTGAAATCAACGCTCATCACTGCAGCACGGAAGACATCAAAATTCCTTATTAAAATTAGATTTAGACCAGAAAGCCCATATCAAATACCAAAAATATCTACAACTGAAGAAGATTATATGAATTAAAGCGATTGTGAGTCAGAACTTTTAACAAGGCTACAACAAAACAGAATTAGAAAAAAAAAACTCTTTAGCTTAGTGTACCTACCCACAAATATAACCCACGAAATTCCCAGCGTTCCCGCGGAAGAGCAATGAACGACAATGTTCAAACAACAGGCCTGGAATCAGAGCGCCGAGTACAAACATCATACATAATACATAATTTTCACACCAGCCACGTACGTGGAATTTTCCGTCATGCTGCAACCCTTGAACCAAAAAAATTCACCTGCCTAAATTTTCCTACCAACCCGAGGTTGTATTGCTTACTGCTTATTTTGTTTTCTTTTTTTTTTTTACTTTTTTTTGTCGCATCATAGGCAACAACCACTGGCGTGCATTTATGTTACGATCATGGACATGATGTTAATTTTTCTAACAATTTAAATCTTCTAAGTGTACAAAAAGAAAAGGTGACTGACTGACTGACTGATCTATCAACGCACAGCTCACACCACTGAACGAATCGGGCTGAAAGGCATACCTACAGATAACTGTTACGTCGTAGACATCCGCTTAGAAAGGATTTTTAAAAATCAACCCCTAAGAGTGTGAAATGGGGATTTAAAAAATCGAACTTAAGGTAGGTAAAACCGCGGGCAAAAGCTAGTTTACATATGAATTGCGATATGGGCGGTGCGGAATGACCTGGAAAAGCAGAAAATATTTCTCGTGCATCTAAACCGCATTTAAGACGTTCCTACTCAATTGCTTAAAAGAAATGAGATAAAGATGGCTTAAAAGAAAATTGGAAACAAATAAATCATATCTCTTCTACGTGCTTAATTTTTTGGTATAGTTAAATCTAAATACCTACTTACGTAAATTTTCCGTAGCCATTTTAAGTTAACTTTTCCGCTTAAAATGAAAAAATAGGTGGGTTGACTGAAATAATAATGAGCCTCTCACAGTTTAGATCAATTCTCTTATGAAGCCTCTATGTGTAGGATGTATGTCCATTGTCTCTACGCAAGCGTAATAACCGAGCTTTGTCCTATGAGAATTGAGAGTACACAACATAATATCTTAGCATTCAGTCATAACATCTCATACCTATTTCTAGATATTATGAGATGATAGAGATACAGAAATACTAAAAGATTTTTCTTAATCTATTATAGTTCCTTCTAACCTTAAATAGTATAAATTGTCAAGGGTCAACTAATTATCACTTATCACAGGCAAAATCATAGACAGGCTTAGACTATCATCAAGAAAGAAACTTCCAACGCTAAACAGTTTGATATAATATTATTATGTACTTAAAGTGTACAATTTAAAACAATAACACAAATTACGATATAATCACAGCATTCATAATTTTGTGACTGTACCGCTACGTACCAACTAAAAGTTGCATAGCAGGAGCGTTGGAACTCGTAAAGCGTGCAAACCATAAAACTAAGAATTGTTTACGACACGCAAAGGAAGATGCGATCCTTTAAGACACCGCTCACACTGCATTAACACCTTAGGTTTTAAGAAAAGATACATTTTACCGAATACTAGCCGACCATCATGCAAAGCAAAATAAAAGGCAGACGAATACCTGAAAGAAGTAAGTAGAATATCCTGGCACAAAAACTTTCGCCAGTAGTTCAACATGAGCTCTACCTTCCTGTTCAGAGCCGCAGTTAACAAAGTTCAACTAGCCTTAATGGTAACTTCCCCTAGGAGATAGCTCTAGAAGAAGAAGATTAGCCGAACTAACGAAAAAGAATGGCAAAAGTCGTTAGGCGGCACACAACGTAAACCTCAAAACGATAGCCATAAAATAAAGGCGTTATTCGTCTAAAACGATAGCTAAAATAATAATAACATCGAAAAACATTCAATAACAAAAAATATAAGCGATGACTTGAGAACCTCGTCCCTTTTTCGTCGGTTTAAAATATTTTAGGCGATTGGCACATGGCACCGCGCAACGCCGCAGAGGCGGTGAAATGAATCTTACGTCGTATGGGCTTGTAAGTATTTGTAATCCGTCGTTCCCTAGTATACGTACCGTACGGACGAGTGGCACGGTGTACCTACTTGTTTAAGGCTTCGACGGATTTGAAATGTGATGAAAAAACTAGTATTTGAAATGTAATGAAAATAGTATTTATTATTTATCAATAATTCATTTATCAAACATACATTTTAAGCTGTCAAATGAAATCTTGTCAAACTATCACTGTCCCGGAATTGTAGGTACTTGTGCTGTATATGTTTTTACTATTTTAATAAGAAACGGCAATGGCTGCACTATTTGTATTAAAGTAGCTCTTATGTGTTCTCTACTTCTGTATTACTCTCCATTATTTTTCATTATTGTTATTACTCTACAAAAGAATCATACCGGCCAATGTCTATTATAACACATTATTTTTCTTCTCATCGGCGTAGAAATACTGCAGCTACTTACAAACATACAAATGAGAGGCATCTTGCTATTTGTACGTTGAAAACAGAATACCTACTGTCAAAAACGTGCGGTGTGTAACTGTCGTGTGAACCCAGCCCATAGATACATTTTACAAGATTGTTTGTTATATTTCATTGCCCACTCGCAGGAAAAAAAGAATATCTGTCAGATGCGATATAATGTGCAAATGCCTGTATAATATTAGTGTCGTAAGAGGTCATTCTAGTCTTGGGGCACGATTTTTCATTTCCCTGCAAAAGAAGGAAACATTGCGCATTATTTATTAGGAGGAAAAAGTATTACTCTCGATAGATTAAAGCTATAAAAGTAGATTTTATGTAAATTACTGGCGCATGACTTTGTCCGCGTGGATTTAGTTTTTTAAATACCCCGCAGAAACTTCTTAATTTCCCAATAGTAGCCTATTTTCTTCCTTTGAATGGAAAACTATCTCATTACCAAATGTTGTCGGAATCAACAAGGCAAGGCGCGCACCATCTTAGGCTGCATATTCTGTATATAAAAAAAAATAGGTAGGTAGATATGATGACTGATGCTAGTCAAAAAATTTTTTCCCTTTGTACCTAATAGTATAATTACATACAAACGTTTAATAGCATTAGTGTATTATTCTTACGATTTTTTTATTACGTCTCCTGAAATAACTTCCGGACTGCGTGTTTTCTATGCATAAAATTATGACTTTGTAAATAACTTTTCAAATTTAGTAATGTTGTTTCTTCTAAAAGGCAAATCGAAATTTAATGGCTGCAACGTTAACACAATGATCGCTTTGTACGTCTTTCGAAAAGTTTTTTGTAGGTACAAGATTCATTCAAGTGAATTACAAAGAACCGCAAAAGAAACACCTAACCAACTTTCAGCTTTTATTAAACATCTCAACAAAGTTACCCACGGGCTTTCGAGCTATTTTGCGAGTTATTAGAATACAATGACGTATTTGGCGCTTACTACACTCGCATCTGTCGCGTTTCACACGAGGTTTCGGCTGTGTTTTATTTCATCTATCGCGGGGATTTATTTCTGGTATTCTGCGCACTGTTAATAAGATTTTATTGTTTTAGCCCGTGGACACACCGAAGTGAGGGTGGAGCTGCAAATGGAGCGCTGGGCAGCGCGCGGCGGCTCGGTGAGGCTGCGCTGCGTGCACGACGTGCCGCCACACTTGCTGGACAAGGTCGTCTTCCTCCGTCACGGCACCAAGATCTTCCAGTACATTAGGGACCGAAAACCGCCTTACAGGAACTTCACTACGCCTGGAGCTGTGCTCAAAGTAAGTCTAAATCATTTACTTCGTGCCTATAGGCCTACTTTTCTCCCGAAACAATAGACATGGGTTCCCCACTTCCTAAAGTAGGTACCTACTTGAATGCAACAAAACGCAGCGTTGGTAGAGCCTGTAGTTGTGGGACGGAAGATCTTAAGCGTTCCCCCTAACAACTGCTGGATACAAGGACCACAAGACCGTTTTCTAAAGTGATCCTTGCAAGAAGTCCGTCCAAGTCCAGCGGTAAATGTAAATTGGTTGAGGGGTAGGGCTGCTTTAAAGGTCCATCAAGATTCCAGGAATAATGTTCTTCTGACCGACTTTTGGCAGTCGATCACAACGAATACTAACCAACTACGCGGAGATGATATAGTGCATAAGTGTGCGCAAACACTGGTGCAATCTCCATTTACCCCCACAGTCCAACGGAACGGCAATTCGACCGGTTTTGTTGAACAACAGAGTGGTTAAAACTTTTGGCATGTCACAAAACTGAAAGTGACTTGCCATTCCAGAAGTTGCAAGTTGCGACCACGGCAGGTACCTAGATAGGTACAGCGCCCAACGTTATTGTTCGGTGAACAAGTTTAAATTGAGTGAAATTAAATCAATTTCGCCTCGTGCGAAATAAAGTGAATAGTTTAAGCAGAATATATTAAGCTTTTGAATTTAAATACTTTATATTATTGTTTAATTTACCATTCGATTTCGAACTTTATTTTGAGTGAAAAGACTTGCAAAAAAGCAAAATTGAGCAGCTCAAATTGTTGTATACAACAATAGATACATCTAGAAACTTAGTATATTCTTTATTTATTAGGTACCTATATTCTCTATACGTAAACTCGGAAGAAAATTCTTTTAGAAATTCTATTCTGCCAATTATTTATCAACTAGCTTTTGCCCGCGGCTTTGCTCACGTACGTTAAGCTCGATTTTTCAAACGCCTTTTTTACCCCCTTAGTGGTCGAATTTTCAAAAATTCTTTCTTAGCGGATGCCTACGTCATCAGCTCGATCCGTCCAGTGGTGTGAGTTATGCGTTGATAGATCAGTCAGTCAGTCACCTTTTCCTTTTTTATATTGAGAAGAAGATATCTCTCAATTAAAATAAAATAGGTAGGTAATAAAAGGCTACATTTTTAGTATATAAAAAACAAGTACTTGGGAGAACTTACTGAATTTCGTAGAAAGATAAAAATCACATTAAACTTTAGGGCGTTTAAACCTAAATGTTGAAGCCTGGGCTGTACTTGTATTGTAATAAAATGTACATAAGATTCTCAGAGAATATCATCAGACCAAAGTAGACAGAAACACATAACATGGAATTACCTACACGGCGACAAAGAAAACAGAAACCAGCTATCTGGAAATTATCTGCCGTAAAAATAAATTCATTTACGTTATTGTTATCACGAAGGACGACACCGTAAATACACTGCCTTGGGGTAAGCTCGCCTTATGATGCAATCTAAAGCCATTTACACACTCAACGCGCTACGGCCGCGCGGCATGTTGGTACACTGCTACCGCAGACGCGGTGCATGACGCGCCTCACAGTTTGTAAAGCATAGATCACTTCGCCTTGGTTTGTCAATTATGTCCAATAAGGAATATTTTGACATAATTGGTGACACAGATTAAGATGATAGAGAATGGATTTCACTCCTATTTCGTATTAGAAACTTATAGTAGTGTTATACTTACGTACTAAATTTGGGTCATCACGTTCTAGTCTTCTTTACCTATTCCATGATTAGTAAGAAGAACCTAGTGAAGTTATTTTGCTTTCGAAGTGAGATTGTATTTTATTGAATATCGTTGATGCACTACCACTGCGGCTTTCTTGATAGAAAATTTCATTGTATGAGAAACGGCAATACGTACGGTGTCACTGCGTTGAAAATTCCGTCAATCATGTCACTTGTCAAGGTTTTTAGGAGTTTTTCAGGGTGTGTATATCTCAAATCAAATCTATCGTAGCGCTCCTGATTTAAACCAATTTGAATGCGGTTATTTTTATTCTAAAACTCGTTTACGTGCCATGGTTCTTAACTATGCTTGATATAAATCTATTCCCAATTCCACTTAAAATCCCATTTGAATCGAATTAATCGCATTCAAATCAGTCTATCAGTTTGAACACTACGATAATGCTACTTAATCACAATAATATTATGAAGTTTCTATGAATCTATTTGGCTGTTTGGAAAATAGCTCATATTCAGGATTCATAGGTTACATTTTATATCGGAAAATTAAAGAGTTCCCGCGTGAATTAGAAACCTTAATCCGCGCGGACAAAGTCGCGAGTATCATAGTACAGAAATTGCTTTATAGTCAAACTTATAACACCTCTCTTTTAACGTCTACCTTTTCATTTTTTGTTAAATCCGGGGGGATAATTTGGACTTTGCAGGGTGTTTACTAAAAAACAAATTATGAGAGAGAAAAAAAAATTATAAGAGAGCAAATAGATTGCTCTCTCGTAATTTTTAATACCGTAGGTAGGTACTTTAGTTTCGCAGATCGAGGTTTGTAAATGTATGGCGAACTCGGCGATGATAGCCGCATATTAGATTATCACCATCGCTTCGAGCCTCCGTGAGCACGTTTAGCCTTCGGCCTTGATTAGGTGTACCCAATCAAAACGCTGCTGCGAGTCTGGATTCATCTAAATTCGAGTCACGTTGATCAGAATTGCCAAAACAACTGACCTAAAACATAACGCCGATTGGTTTATTGACAAGAATACTTGCTTGACGCGATCCCGAGAATACGTCTTGCTGCACTACCGCGCTGAACAGCCAGGCTGATTCTCAGCCAAAAAGAGCTATAGCTCGTTTCGAAGCTAAGCAAAAATAAATCAACATAAATAGTGTATACTTAAATAAACATAGTACAGTACATATTTAAATTTAACACAAAAAAAAATTATTAGTCATGATTAAAATGTATCATTTATTTGACGTTTCATAGTTTTTTAATGGGAATAGGGGATTTTATCTTTATTATCAAGAATTTTTCACACTTTAAAATTAGCTTGCGTTCAAGACTTGTTCGAATTTGTTGTGGCAAGACCAAATTGAAGTTCTTGGTTAAATACTCGAAGTAGTTAGCTCCCATTATCTCATCGTTGGGTGAGATCGATTAAATTTAAAGTAAGATTATCTAAGTACATTATTTCCTGTAAAAAAAAAAAAAACAAAAATCTCACAAAAATATACTTTACACGTCCAACTCAAATCTTTTTATACAAGGCGATTATCACAAGTGGAATAGATAGAGGCGCTATTATTTATTATCTGTCATCTTAGCGGATAACAGTCTAACCATGATTTAGAGCTCAGAATCTTTTTATCTTAAAAGTTTTCTCTTTCAGAAAAAATATCCTATTTAGTAAGGAAGAGAAAAATTTATCAGCCTTCTACTTAGATTAAGACGTTCGTTTAACGTCGTTTTATTCGCTAAATATTCCACTTTTAGATAAGACAAGGTAGGGATATTATGGATAATCTTTCTCTTTCTCATTGCTGTGGGTCAGGATTCCTTTTTACAATCATTTAATGGTAGGGGTTTACTCCGAAAAGTCAGAGGTTCGAAACTCCCAGAATCGACCCTCCGAGCCCCCGAATAGGAGACCGCCAGCCTAACCACTAAGCAACTAGCAAGTCTTCTTCTTCTTTATCAACCAATAGAACATCCATTGCTGGACAAAAGTCTCTTGCATGGACTTCCATAGGTCTCGGTCTTGCACCGCCTTTCCAGCGGCTACCTACGACTCGTTTGATGTCGTTGGTCTACCTAGTGGGGTTTATGCCAACACTGCGCTTCCCGATTCGGGGTCACCACTCCAACAACTTGGGACCCCAACGACCATCAGCTTATCGAACTATGTTCCCCGCCCATTTCCACTTCAGTTTTGCGACTCGCTGACCTACATCGGTGACTTTAGTTCTACGAATCTCCTCATCACTCGCAGAGATACTCCGAATTTAGCTCTCTCCATCGCCTGCTGAATGATCCTAAATGTTCTTATGAGGCCCATAATAGTTAGCGACAATGTTTCGCCACTTGCAAAATCTCAGTGGTACTAACGAGAGTTACTTCAAAATGTTGCTATCTTGTTAGCAATTTACAACGACTCTTGAATATATAAGCACACCCTAAAAGCCACGAAGATAGCTGGTAGCAAGTAATGGTTCGGGTGGAGTTAATTTTCCGGGTCACCGTTACAACTAGGGTAACCACAGTTTAGGCTAGACAGCTAGGTCTCATTTTTCTTGACTCTACACTACGAAGTTACAGGCATGCACACTTATCTTCGTGAAGGCTTAAATTACATCTCTCAACTGAAATTCTAGACTGCATTGCGAGTGCTTTCTTTCAGTGTGAAATGATACTGGTAAGTTATTATACTTTACTGCATATAATAAGTATTATGCAGTGAAATTTTTACCCTAATAAAAGAAAAATATATTTGAAAGTATGTCTTTTCCGACTGCAGCATAGCTAGCATGGGCAGGAGATAAAAAATTTATCCCCCGATCTTATCCACTAACAGGGGATAAAATTATCTTTTCCCTATGCTAAAGCATGGCGACAAAGGAGAAGGCGATGTATATTCCTATAAGTATATCCACTGAGTGTTATTTACACCGCCTGTGCCCATGCTCGACGGGTGGATAAAACAAAGCGAGGGGATAAACATTTTATCCTTTTCCTGGGGATAAAATTTCTCCCGCCTATGCTAGCCTTGCAGGGGTGTGGGTGTAACCTAAAAATTCTATAAAGTATTATTAATAATATAAATGCGAAAGTTTGGAGGGGTTGATGTTTGTTATTCAAACACGCCGCAACGACTGAATCAATTTGACTGACATTTTAATCAGAGTTAGATTATAGTCAGGAGTAATACATAGACTTTTATCCCAAAAAATAATAGATGCCTGCTGATGCCCAAGACTTCGTTCGCGTGGATTGAAATTTTTAATTCCCGTACCTCTTATTTTCCGGGACAAAAGGTAGCCTATAATCTATCTCTGTGTATTTCACCCAAATCGGTTCAGTCGTTGCGGCGTGATTGAGTAACAAACATCCATCCACACATCCAAACTTTCGCCTTTATAATATTAGGAGATTATTAAGTTTTTTGTAGAGTCGATTCAGTTGAACTAAAACACGAACCCTCTATAAAACATTATTTGCAAACAAAAGTATAGGTAATTGTCCAATTTTTATTAAAATTTATAATTAACTCGCTTAATCCACGACTTACTTCGTCGCTTTTATAAATTTCCCGCGAAATCCTCTATTTCTCCGGGATAAAGATCTTTCTTAGAAAGAAAGAAACGTTTATTTTATAAATTGTGCGTCACATCACCCATAGGTATACAAAAAAAAAGGTATAGTCTTTGCCATTATTCAGATCCTGAACTATACCCATACAAAAAATAGCGTGATGGACTCGTTTCAACTTTACCGTGTGATTGAAGGACAAACCAACTAACAAATACACTTTCGCATTTATAATATTAGACAAGATCGACAAGATAGACTTTTGTCATAATTATTTATTTAAAGTTTAGCTTTAGAAAGGTAATTGTTACGGGACCCGAAAATTTTGTGCAAGAGATTTTCATATCGGCAACAGGTTTTGCGGTTGACTGGGAGCTTTATCTCAAAGGTAAATTACCACGCTATATAGAAAATGCACGCTAACCTAGAAGATGAGGTATATATAGAATTTAATTCGCATGTGAAGAAGTTGTGATTTTCTGCATGCAAACACTGGACTTGGAGAGTGGCATAGGGTAAAACAAAGGTTTCTAAAGGGATTTGTAAAAACCTATCTCCACCAGCACTGGTAGCATGGGCAGGAGATAAAAGTTTTATCCCCCGATTTTATCCACTGACAGGGGATAAAATTATCTTTTCCCTATGCCTAAGCATGGCGACAGAGGAGAAGGTGATGTATATTTCTAAAAGTAGGTATATCCACTGAGCGTTATTTCCACCGCATGCTCGACGGGTGGATAAAGCTAAGCGAGGGGATAAACGTTTTATCCTTTTCCCGGGGATAAAATTTCTCCCGCCCATGCTACCAGGGCTGGACGACCGGTCCGGTCGCGGACAAGAACTACTAAATACATAAAATTATAGCTCGCTATAAAAGCAATATAAAAGCGCACTGAACTTAATTCGGGATACCTCACGTTCCGTTGCATGCATAAAACTCGTTTAACAGTGAGTGGGTGTAACAAGTTGACCTCTTTGAGTTAGTTTAAAACAGTGAAGTACTAGGGAATCCGGAATATACAAAACTGAAACTAAATTGAGGCTTAGGTTCGTATATTTCAGGAAGTTAATTTTCATACCACTTTCATAATATTAAGCGTAATTAAAGTAAATATACTGACTGACTGATAGGATGACTTTCACCGTAGTTCATTTTGGCTAAGCTGAGTGCGTGAGGCATGAAACTTAACAATTGAATTATTCTTCTTTGAACACAAAATTATAATCAAACAAATCAATGTCAATTAAAACTTAATAATTATTCTTCTAATTGTTGAATAATCCCATTTGAGCAGGAATTCCGGATATTATTAAAACAACGATTCGTCGCAGTCTTGGTGCGCTATGGGGTTAGTATAAGATTTAATTCGATTAATCGTATTCGTATTCGATGAAATTATCGTCAAAATAAAATGAACTGGCTGATGTTCACGAGATTAATTAAAACAGATACTTAACCGAAAATATTGACCTATTTCAGTTATAAAAGCTATCTTTAATTATGATTTAGGTCCATAGTCCAGCAATTATAGTAGTTTGTAGTAGCTATTATAGTAGTGTAATTATAGTTGTTCGTAAAGGTATCATTAATCCGATTAAACTGAAACTTGACAAAAAGATTCTCGAGACTGTTCATAAAAACTTTTCATCGGAAACGAGTTCCCTTAGGCACAAAGCCGCAGGCAACAGCTAGTAGTGTAATAAATAAGGGCACAATATGTTCAGTTAATTTTATAAAATACGAGCATGTTTATCGCATGTCGTGGCAACATATAATTAAGACCATTAACTATAATAGTACAAACGGATATACCTTACCTATTTAGGTCATATTTTATAGTAACGACTATTTTTAACCGACTTCAAGAAAAGGAGGTTATGTTGACCTTTTTCTATGTAAAGTACGCTACAAGTATTTTTTAAGTGTAAATAATATAAACGTAAAAATTCATTAAAAAACTGACTTCAAACGCCACTAAAAAGTATATCAATTGTGCCTATAGGATTTGAAGAGTTCCCTCGATTTCTCCCATCATCAGATCCTGATCTAATGACAATGGGACTGCCTGAGAAGTATACACTTTCAAACAAAAAAAAAATCCAAATCGGTCCAGGCATCTTCTAATAATCGGGGAACATACATAAAAAAAAGATTCCGACGCATTGAGAACCTCCTCCCTGTTTGGAAGTCGTCGTTTAAATCATGATTTTGCTAGTGATGAATTGATAATGATGATGATAAGCATTTTTCTTATTGTTTTAATTACAGATTGCTCTAGCGACTGAGAACTCCATAATCCTTCAAAACCTGGACTTCGCGGCCAGCGGCAGCTACTCGTGCGAAGTATCACTTGACACTCCTATCTATACTAAGGCGTCTAGCGAGAAACAGCTCACAGTTTTCCGTATGTAATCTTTTTTCTATCTTATATTATTAATTGAATATGCGTGTCCCATATGCTTGCGTCTATGAAAATGCGCTTGAATATTACTGCAATGAACACCGCGCGTTCCCCGCGGATCGCTGTCAACCAATCATGTTCAAGCATGGGGGAATCAAATTGGCTATATACCTACTTCAAGTGTTCAAGAAGTAGCCTCTCCTACTTCCTATTAATCGGAACAAAAAATGGAATGAAGAGCATTAGTACTTTTTTTTTTAACTTCTTTTAAGTTCTTTAAAGACAAGAGATTCTGTTGTCTTTTTGAGCGCGTCCTCTAGAGGCCTATCCAAATACATCGATCGATGTATTGATACTATACCGATTGATACCGATGGGTAAGAGGTATGGGCTTTTTCCAATAATTGAGCCCGCTAACATTTTATTTGTATTACGAGATAAACTTGCGCTTGACGGCAGTTAATGATGGAAAGCGCTAATGAGGTCTGGGTTGAAACGCGTTTGCCTAGAAAATGCCTAGTTGCTCTTGCCTGAAGATAATTAAATTATTAGTGGTAGAAAACACTGACGCTAGAAGGGCATCCATCTTAGAATGCATCGTCGTCACTTACCATCAAATGAGTTCACAGTTCAAGCGCTATCTTGCCATGAATACGAAAAATTCTGTATATTTATCTTCTTCTTATTTTGGCAAATGGCTTTGCTTAGTGCCAAGCCAGCACAATGCATTTTATAGTTAATAGAAACATAAAATAAAATAGGTTAGTGTATTTACCAATACTCAAAGTGAAATAGATCATGAAAATTGCCGGTCACGATTTTCATCTTTCCATTTTTCCCCAAGCGCATATACCTAATCCTTATATAATCATTACGTTTTATCTTTTCATCAAGGATTATGGACACCGTAAATAAAAATAATAAATTAAATAAACATATCGCAGTAACATGGATGCAGCCGCAAATTCAGCTTGGCTGATGTCTACACTACTATTATAAAGAGGAAAGATTCGTATTTTTGGGTGTATGTTTGTAATGAATAAACTCAAAAACTACTGCACCGATTTCGATTTAAAATGAAGATAGATTATACCTTGGATTAAAACATAGGCTACTTTTTATTCCGAATAAAATTATAGTTCCCGCGGGATATTGAAAACTAATTCCACGCGAACGAAGTCGCGAGCATCAGCTAGTTCTTTATAAAAAAACAGTTCTAGCACTAGCCGACTACTGCGCGCTCACTGCTCTCGTGTGTTGTAACCTAACCTAACCTAACCGAAAGAACTGGGTGGAAAATTTTCTGGGTGGTTATACGTAGTCTAAAGTAGTTGATTTGATGAAGATTGATACTGGATCCTGAATGAAAAACAAATATTTCAATTAAATTGTACAGACACAGAGTATAGTAAAACCTTCAATATGGCTCCTGAAACCTCTTTATATATTCATTCAGGTAGTCTGTGGATGTTAGAATTAGTCGAATTCGTATTCTGCCCAATACTCTACGAGTATACGGTAATCCAAACGTCCAGTATAGGTATGATAAATCTCTCTTTGGCCGAGTGCCACGGTCCACTACACCATTAATGTCATCGCACCATTGCACTGAAAATTTCCTTTCAATGAAAAACTATATTTCTATGACGATCATCTATATAATTATATAAAAAGGCTTGTCCTGACTGACTGACTGACTGACTGACTGACTGACTGACTGACGATCAACGCACAGCCTAAACCACTGAAGTTAGAAACTTGAAATTTTGACAGTAGGTTCCTTTTATGACGTAAGCGAGCACTAAGAAAGGATTTTTCGAAATTCACCCCCCAAGGGGGTAAAAAGGGGGG
This sequence comes from Hipparchia semele, assembly GCA_933228805.2. Classification (NCBI taxonomy): domain Eukaryota; kingdom Metazoa; phylum Arthropoda; class Insecta; order Lepidoptera; family Nymphalidae; genus Hipparchia; species Hipparchia semele. The sequence continues at coordinate 7,143,404 of OW121717.1, read as the reverse complement.
TTAAAGTTTGTATGAAACTCCGTCATTTTTCGAGTTATACTCATGAAATTCGGTATTTAGGCTTTAAATTGAAAACAAAAAAGTACGTGTTTCACAGTTTTTAAAAATTCTACCCCCTAAGGGGTTAAATAGGGGTTGAATGTTTGTATAATAGTCCTTCGTTCTTCAAGTTATTTTTCAAGTTACGTTTATGAAACTTGATATTTTGGCTCTTGATTAAAAATAAAGAATTACGTATTTTACATTTTTTTTAAATTCTCCCCCCAAGGGGGTAAAAAGGGGGGTTAAAGTTTGTATGAAACTCCGTCATTTTTCAAGCTATACCCATAAAATTCGGTATTTAGGCTTTAAATTGAAAACAAAAAAGTAAGTGTTTCACACTTTTAAAAAATTCTACCCCCTAAGGGATTAAATAGGGGTTGAATGTTTGTATGATAGTCCTTCGTTCTTCAAGTTATTTTTCAAGTTATGTTTATGAAACTTGATATTTTGGCTCTTGATCAAAAATAAAGAATTACGTATTTTACATTTTTTGAAAATTCTCCCCCCAAGGGGGTAAAAAGGGGGGGTTAAAGTTTGTATGAAACTCCGTTATTTTTCAAGTTATACCCATGAAATTCGGTATTTGGGCTTTCAGTTAAAAATAAAAAAGGACGTGTTTCACGGTTTTCAAAAATTCTACTCCCAAAGGGGTTGAATGGGGGTTGAATGTTTGTATGAAAATCCATAATTTTTCAAGTTAATATCGAGCAACGGATCTACGTGATTCTTTGATGGGTATGGTTGCAGACAGTGTGTTATAGGTTACTTTTATTCGGACAAAATCAGGAGTCCGCACGGGATTTTCAAAGAACCTAATTCCACGCGGACGAAGTCGCGAGGGGACAGCTAGTATTATTATAATTTATGCATACACAATGGTTTATTCTAGTAAACTTATTACTACCGTGTTACTGTTACTGTGACTTATTACTGTCGTAAAAGAGGCGCTAATTTGAATTACTAAAATTCTTATTATGTTTGTTTGTTGGTTTTTGTTTGTTGGTTTGTCCCTCAATCACACAGCAACGGAGCAACGGATGGACGTAATTTTTTGCATAGGTATAGTTGAGAACTTGGAGAGGTATACCAATACCTCTCCAAGTTCTCTAACTTTGTATGGAAATAACCACTCCAAAATTACTTGGCGTGAGCGAAGCCACGGGTAAAAGCTAGTTTTTAATAAAAAAATCCATGAAGATTTTGGGAATTATAATTATGTATTATCTATAGGTAACAATATATAACTAATTGTAATTGGCATATTGTTCCAAGTTTTTCGACATCAAATTGAGATTTAAGACCATAAGTGCATATTTTAAAGTTAATTTTTGTATAGATTTCAAATTATGGCTAGCCAGCAGCGTGTAAATTATTACATACGAATACGATCTATACGTAGATTCACTTGCTTCATTAATTATTAAAATTGGTGTAATAGGCCCAGTATCTACTAAAAGCCTCCAATGTGGGCTATCCACTATAGGTTTCCGGATACGGAAAACATTCAACGTATCGAAACAACCATTAACATCCAATTTGAATGTACGGTGGGGCCTAATCGTGCTTTGCATGGCAAATAAACAGACTCCAAATTGTGACCCTATTGCTGTGACTATCAAGCGAGCAAATATCTCCAAATAGCGGACAGCTATCGTAATTCACCTAGTTACTGTACTACGCTTATTAGTTTGATATTCGTTCTTGGTGAATTGAACAAAGGCAATCTACGCTCTGAATAAAAGCTCTATAAGAAGTTAGGTCAGTAAACATGAATATACCTAACTCATAAAGCGTATAAAACCTGACTGGACGAAAGATTGGGCCATAGATTCAACTTATGTTCTATATCCTGTTAATCCTATTAGTTAATATTATAAATGCGAAAGTTTGGATGGGGGTGTTTGTTACTCAATCACGCAGCAACGACCGATTTGGCTGTTTAGCACAGAGATAAATTAAGTCTGGAATAGAATATAGGCTACTTTTTATAAGAAAATAAAAGAGTTCCCGCGGGAGTTAAAAACCTTAATCCACGCCAACGAAGTCAACTAGTATATCTATCTATTTATTTATCTTATATATGTATATCTAAGAATATAAAGCACAGAAAGATAGAATACAGAATACAGCAATAATTTTCCTTTGTAGTAGCCGTTAGGAGGTATAATATTTCTTGCAACAACTTGTTTCAATTGAGCTGAAAACAGATACCTACCTCTAACTACTTTTAAAACGTTTCAACCGTAGTCGCTACGAATTATTTCCTTTTACGAAGAAAATGTTGCAATGGTTTATTTCTTCAGACCGACTCATTTTTCAAGTCTGGGGTCGAACAATAAATATCGAGGGCATCTTTTTATTGATAAAATTCGTTTCCCAACTCGTGATATTGACTCGTAATTTATTTGTCTGTAGGTATAAATAAATTTAATTCTATAAAATGCAGCATCCCAAAAATCATGACAATATTTTCTTACACAATTTAACACTCATACTTAATTTTCTTCTCATGTATATGTCTTAAATCCGGTCCGGTTAAATCCTCACCTACGGCTCGGGTATTAAAGTTTGCAAATCGACTGTATTTTTTTTACTTTCCGCACTTATATCATAAATAATTATTTCAGTAACATGATTAATACCTACATCTCTCCTACCCCTAATAATCTATTTGATTAATAAATTTAATGATTTAACATTCTTAAATCGTAATGCATTAATAATAATAATTATATATTTAATTTTATAAGTTAGCAACGCTGTGGCAGATCCTCATGTTCATGCATGCTATTATAATATTCTTAATAAGCTAAATTGTGTGTACGTAAGGCATGCCTTACACGTAGTAAGTACTTACGTGAAAGATTCAAATAAATAAATACCTAAATACCACCCTAAATATCTTCCTAACTATTATTATTTAGTGCTAGTGCTAGTGCCAATCTTTAATGCTCTAAGGCGCCAACAGCTTAACGGAATATGTAGGTATAGAAAGTGAAATTCAAAGTTCCTGACCCATTTGGAGTATTGCCATATTACCCACTCTAATAAAAAGCTGGCAGTGGCTTATGTTATTAGCACGTAATACTAGTGTGTAATAAATATTCCTGTTGAGGCCAAAATACATTCTGCAGTTTTAAGTGTTAGTAGCTAAGTGTTATTACAATTGGTGCTAACTATCTGTCACAAAGTTATTCTACTCTGAAGGGAACATTGTGGAAGAATAGCACTATTTATATTTTCTCAGTTATCAATTTTGGAGAATGCTTAGAATTAAATTACGACCAATTAGCTGCTTAACACATAATTCTTCGCTAAATTTGTTTATTTCACATCCAAAATAAGAAATCATTAAATACTCCTCTGTTTAAAGATCCTGTTTGGAAAATACCTAATACGTACCTAAAATTGAAAAATATAATACTAATAAACAAATCGATGATCGGTTACGAATTGCAAGAAATCTTCATTGAAGTAGGTAGATTTCTTTAGTAATAATTATATTATTAGTCAGAAGACTTAATTCCAGAGAAATCGAATATACCTACCTAGATACCTATTACTCAGTGCGCTTTGTAAATCAAATGATTAATCGCGTACCATGATGCCTTCTGAAGCGACTCCGTTTGAAAAGAAAATTGTGCTAGACAAATATCTGTTCTCCGGAGACCGAAGAGCCATTAGGGGTGAGGAATAGAAAGCTTAGCGCAGCAAGCACTTTTACTGGCTCAAAAATACGGAGTGTTGGTTTACTTAGAAATACGCATCCCTCGCAATTTTAAAATGCATTTATTCGAAATACTCAGGTTTTACGGCAATGAGACCTACTCGGCAATCTTTTTGAATATAATATCTACTCTGAGGCTGCACTCTCACTCAGCTCAGACTAAAGGCAGAGATAAAACGAGATAGTTTTATGTCAGAGCATATTTGTGTCTCGTTTTAACCTCTATCTTGAGTCTGAGCTGAGTTAGAGCGCGCTCTATAGTTTATATTTGGATGGTTGTCTCAAGCTTTCGCCTTTATGATATTAAAGTATGATTAAAATTATAATTTTACAAATAGTTTGAGTCTTTTTTATAGTAACGTAAGTGTATACCCACTTTACCATTACCTGTTAGGTACCTATTGTATGTATGTAATAATATGTACATATAGGTAAGTAACATTTCATCTAAAACAAAAATTAAACTCTAAAACGGCTCTAAAAGTTACATAATAAGAAATTGATTGTTTCTAATTAGGGCAACCCAACATTACGGCAAAGAAATATTGTTTCAGGAAATTCTTTAATGGATTGTGTCCTTCGAAATTTTAGCGCGCGATGAAGGCGCGATGGCGTATTTTCATTTATCCACTGAAAGTATTAGCTACTTACTAATACTACATTTCCGAAGAATGATTTTTGGCATTCTGACTGTTTTTTTTTTATTTAGATAGTTTTATATTTTTTAGATATTTTTATTTAGTCGAATTAGATAGGTAGGTACAGTAATAAGATTCTTATCTATCCTTGTTTTAATTCGCATTCCGATTCTGTGGTGATTGGCTGAATTTAGCGTATTCTTTCTGCAACAATGCATTTTAGCCAATAGCGAATGAGTATCGGACAATCTGCGGCGATCGCAATCGATACACGTAGTACCAATCATTTTTAGAGAATCTCACCACTGATCTCGTTGACTGTTGATTAATCCACATTAAATCCATACATCCAATCACTAATCCTCACTACCTCACTAATATCATAAATGCGAAAGTGTGTTTGTTTGTCGGTTTGTTGGTTAGGCTACTTTTTATCCCGGAAAATCAAACAGTTCCCGCGGGATTTTAAAAACTAAATCCACGCGGACGAAGTCGCGGGCATCAGCCCATTCTAAATAAACAGTATAAGGTCAACCGGGGCTAATGCGCCACAATACTTTGAACGACATTTTTATCTGATTATAACAAACATATTCTATCTCATCATAAGATTTAACTTATGACACAAGTTAGAAAATGTTATCTTATTTCATATTTTAATACCATTTAATGACATTTTGAATAACTTCTACGTGTAAATGACGTTTTTATGAAATCTGGGATTTTTAGACGCAATAACCCTCGGTGGGGCGAAAGCGTCTTTCACCGGTATAACGTAATTGGACGAGCTGATAGTAATTGAAATCGAGGTAAATGGAACAGTACCAGTGATATAGTTTATCATTATCTTGTATCTTAAATTCTGGGCTTAGTTTAGGGTTATTAGTGTAAAACATAAATGTTTGGGGCTATGGCGTCTTATTGTACTTGTTTCTTGTAGTCGCATTCACCCCATCGTAGATTTCAGGGGAGCTAAACTTTTTTCCATTTGGTTCGCGTATTTAATTATTAAGCATGGAATCAAATCACAACTAAGAAATAACGAATAATTTATTGGAACAAAAGAGTCTAACTTAACATCTATCTTGTCTAACAATCATTACAAATAATGACAAAAACATAAAGTGTACCACAAAATGCGCGAATCTTGTATTTAGTTAAAGTTCTCTTTATTTCAACTTTAATTAACCTCGTAACATGTTTAACAACATTAACATGTATATTAAGTACATGTAAATAATCAATTAATCAGTCTTTTTACAATATTAAATTGGTAGGACTTATTTTCCCTCGTTCATTGCTTTAAGGGTGACGCTGGTGCAAACGAACCATATAAAACAGACACGAATTCTCAACACTGTAGATTTAGATTGTGTACTATAGCGATCAACATTTTATAAAAATAATACAATTTAAGTACATATTTTGCATTATTCCTGCATTAAAATATATAAATAGATTTACTTCTTTAATCCTAAAATCAAAAAGTTTAGGATCTCTGACAATGGGGCTATTGCGTTACAATAGACGCAATCACCCCATCAGGATGGACGCAATAGCCCCAAAGCAAAAAACATAAGTTAAAATTTAAAATTGCAATTTGACTACAAATCTTAAAGTAATTACATGAAATAATTAAAACAACATGTATAGCAATAAAACAGCAAAAGTACTTACAGTTAAGAAGCATAGATATTCTCAAAGAACTGAGATTTATGCCGATTTAAATTCACCTATTGGCGCACAAGAAGAATCCAAACGAAATGACAGATTTAAGTTGGCGGATTATTTACAGAAAATAGCTCTGTCACGCCATCTATTGATCAAATTTTGTAGTTTTAGTGCCAAAGACGTAAAAAAGATGGCGTGAGTAGTTCTAAAATACGCTTTTCGTACGGTAATTGAAAAAGACGCCTAAGCCCCATAGACGAAATAGCCCCGGTTGACCTTAACGAAGTTTACGGTTACCCTAACAAGTTGTAACAAAATTTACTGCTAGATCTCTATAAAGCTTATTGGCACTATCTTAGCAGAAAAAGAAGGCCGCATCAACCCTTTTTTTTATTTATGTACTCCAATTCTCTCTATTCGCAAGGGGTGACGCAACCATGAATCAAGTTATCCGATACAAATTGTACTTCCTTTTTCATTTATTTTTTTTTATTTATTTTCTACTGAATGTTATTATTATTTAAAATTTATACCTACTTACTGCAAGCTTTGGCTGCAGGCGCTCAAGTAATAATTACTTTTCTGAAAGCTGATTACTTAACTCATACTAAATTAGGGGGTAGGTAATAGAACGCTCTGAGTAGAGTTTCTGGCATTATAATTACTTTTTTATTTTTTATTCGATGACACAATGGCCGCTAACTGTGATCTCACCTGATGGTAAATGACGAAGCAGCCTAAGATGATAGCGGGCTACCTTGGAAAGGATATGGCAGTGTAATTAACCCAGAGGTATCCCTAATCGGTTTATACACGCAATCGTACCGGAACGCTGATTCCCTTGACGGCACGTTCTTGACGGTAGGATGGTAACTAGTCACGTCACGTAGTACAATGGTAGTATGGTAGTTGCTCCTTGAGAAAAAGATATTAGCCGTAGATGTCTACCGATTGAAATGACGGCGGCAACGCGATAAGGCTTATCCATGTGGCTGACGATACACGCGTTTCTCTAAAAGCGCCCTAACTTGTTTTAAATTCTGTTTGCAGACCCGCAAAAGCATCACCCGCGTATCGACTTCCCCACTCGGTATCTGAGTTTCGGCGAAACATTGAAAGCCAACTGCACGACCGCGCCTGCGCTGCCGGCCCCGCACATCACATGGTTTATAAATGGGAAAAAGGTAATCTTGAACCCTTTTTTCAATATAACTTTAGTATGTGGGCAAATAAACGGCATTTCATTAAGATTGTACAATTTAAATTCAAAACAGATTTGATGTGGGACTTTGTTAGAGTTATCTGGCAAACTCCACATCAAAATTAGCCGGAAGAGTGTGCGGTATGGTCGCTGCTTGTCGTCAGTGACTGTCGGATGTCTTCGTAGTTAAATTAGTATTAAGTAGGTAGGTAGTAGTATAAGTTTATTGTTATTTAGGGTAAGTATCTTTTATACGTTTGGATGGGGTTGGCGTGCCAGCGGGAAAAAATCCCAAAAAAAAAAATAGATAAATAAAAAAACGCAAAACAGATACGGCATAGACGACCACTATATAGAGTATACTGTGGCTAATATAGTACTGAATTTTATAAATGTGTTCGTCTTATAAAGCTGATTGCATTCTACGAGACTATCTGAGACTATCTAAGCTGCAACAGCCTCACGAGCCGTACCCGACAAACTAACCATTTCTGACGTCATACCTCATTACTTCAGCGTGTCTAGTAAGTAGTACCTACGGCTGTATCAAGTGCATAGCGTGCGCTTCTTACGTCTGAATGCAATCAACTCTAATAAAGCTCGTTGGAAAGAAAGGTAGTTTCGAAAAAATGCAGTAGCAAAAGGGCAATATAACCTATCATATCCAAAATGACTGTTAAGCGGTATGTAAAACAAGCTCAATATTTCAAATTTATTTATTAATATTTTATTTATTATTTGTTTATTTTGCTGTGGAGACCATGGAGTCTGAGTGCAAAAAAATTTTTACGAGACATTTCACCACGGTTGATTGCCTCTTCTGGTGACAAAAGAGCTGGCTCATTCTTTGCGCAACGGATCAGCCTGGCTGTCCAGCGCGGAAATGCAGCCAGTATTCTTGGCACCATTCCACGCGGGCATGATTTGTATAGTAATTAGTTTAGCTATAAGTTTTTTTTTGTAACCTTTTAATAGTTTTTAATTTTCAAATAAATATTTCAATTGTTTATTCTTATCTGGATTTAATTTCGATCTTCAATGTGTGGATAAGTTATTAATAGTGGCCGTAAATCTCGTATCACCGAGGAGAATTCAGAATAAGTAGCTTTTTCTAACCGGACGTAACCCCGCTGCCGATTTAAGTGCGTTTAAGGAAAATCCGGCTGAAAAACGTTAGTTGTACCTACCTCTTTTAGAGACTGTTTGCACATGTATGTCCTGCTTGAAACTGCTTCCTCTTAGATGAAAAGACTTAGGAGTTTCTGTCTCGCGTGTTCTATACATATTTGATTCTCATTTGAATATATCAAACTCGACGAAACTTTATAAACACGGTGTAGAAAGTAGTCTTTGTGTCTGCAGTGTGTCAAAGTTTTATACAAGTAAGTACTGTATGTAGTTTCAAATTTAGTACATGGGCTCGAAGATTTACATAAAAACTTTTGAGCAGGTATACCTACGTGGTTTTAGATAACCTGAAATTTTGTATGTGCTCGGGATCACTCGAGGATGAATTTCCTTAAGATCTATTCAGATTTTCAGCGTAATGGGTTGTCTATTCAGTTTCATTCTCTGCACTTGATCCAAAAATCTGCGTTCGAAATCTTTTGCTGTATAAATTATACTATTCTTAAGATTAATAATATTTGTAGGCGTTTCTGACTGTTTCAATTTTATTTATCCCTAACAAAAACCAATTCCAAACCTCGATATATCTCATCACACCGTACTACAATTTGCAAAGTTTGAATTCAGTCCGACGTGTAGGTAATTTCTAAATTACGTTTGTATGGAAACTCCAGCTAACGGGAAACCCTTAATCCTTACAGATGGACGAGCTGGTGGCACACTCACACAAGTTCCGAGTGCCCATGAGTGAGCGTAACGGCCGGAGGGGCCTACAGCGAGTCCTCGAGCAAGAGTCCTTCCACAGCACCGACACGCCCATCCTAGCCCTCACCCATGTCTCTCACGTCGCCACTAGACCACCCGGATGCATGCTTAAGGAGTCATTCTACCAGGTTCGTTTTGATATTCTGTGGGGTTACTATAAGATTTAATTCGATTGATCGTCTTCGTATACTATTATATTCTATAGACCGCCTTGATATATTTTACTTAGTTAGGTACCAATTTTTTAATTGCATTTTCAGTTAAAAACGTGCCATGGTTTACCAACTTCAAGGTCCGACGAAATTACTTTTATGCAAATCATATGCGAATAGAAGCCACGATTACTCGGAAATATGTCGGAGTTTAGATTTAACACAATGGCGTTTTTAATCTAATCAGCAATGCAAAAAAATATTTCATATCAGAAATATAAAATAGGAACGCGACATAGGTGAATAGGTATTTGTAAAATAACTTTATATTTCTTTATCTAACGACGAAAGCAAGTAGGAGCTCGTCAAATATATACCTGTACCAAGTGGAATTTTTTTAAAATTGATTGCATCAGTGTAACGATATCAATGACCTCTGATTGGCTGTTTTTTGGTCTGGTGGGAGGCTTTGGCCGTGGCTTGTTACCACCCTACCGTCAAAGATGTGCCGCCAAGCGATTTAGCGTTCCGGCACGTGTTTGACGGTATAGCCCGACTTTTTATCCCGGAAAATAAGAGATTTCCCGCGGGAATTAAAAAACCTTAATCAACAAGAACGAAGTCGCGAGCATTCATACATTCGCGAGCATCTTATACATTTAAGAATCCCTTTTTTTTCAGGCGGAGTCATTGTTGGATCTGGAAGAATCTAATATGGTACAGGGAGTCAGCCGTCACAGAAGTCGGAGACCGAACCGAGGCCGGGAGCTCTACGTCACAATATCAGAACTGCAGTTGGTCGCCACGGGCAGGCTGGAAGTCACCTGCGTCAGCACCATACCTGAGTTCAGGAGCATTGAGGACAAGTTCGCGGACGTCCGAAATGATACTGTTATTGGTAAGGAAATGACTACACCATAGCTCACGTATTTTTGGCATCTTTTCATATTTCAGTAGTGTTAGTATGAGTTCATGCATCTCGACAACGTTAACAGATTTCGAGTATCAAAGCCCTACAACTTCAAACAAAAATGAATTGAAACTGTGTTCTGTCAAAGCTCAAGTTTGCCCATTCATGTACAGGCAGCGCCCAGCGTCTCAAATGGAAATGCATTATTTGAAAATAATGATATTTAAATTATTTTAGTCTGACGCTGAACGTGATGCGATGCTTGAAATCGCTCAACTACTAAAGATACCTACCTACTCGAACATTTTTAACACCACAAACTTCAGAGCACTACGCGAGTTAACTGAACTGTGGATTTGCACTAAGTACACTACTATTCAAGCTAGATAAATTTTGTCGCCTTCTGAGTTCTACTTCCCTCCAACCCCAAACCGAGCGTCGACTAATTTTAAGTCTAAACGTACAAACTTTAGCTGGCTCATTGTTTAGTTCGCGGTATGGCCTGCGCTTTAACTTTGTATGGCCCATATTATGAGGAACGCCTTACTGACGTCCGTGTTCTCTAATCGCAAATTCCACATGCAATCAGAATGCCTTCAAAGCAAGAGTGAATAAGCAACTTCTAGGCAAGCGTGTTCCACTTCCAACTTAACTCACCGTTTAAACTCAAACCTACTATTTTAACTTTCATGAAGCGCGCTATGCATAAAACGCCCATTAGACCATCAATCATAAAACTATTATTTTCGAAAAAAAAAAAAAACAAACCATACGTAAATTGCCGATTGCGATTACATAAATGGTTTGCCAATGCAAAATCGTAGACGTCTGCGTTCAGTCGTTTTTGCTGCCACGCTACGTGGCTATTGTAGGACTGTAGGTATGAGGTACGATACTTATACTTTTTTGACAACAAATAAAGTTTGAGTAGGGTTAACAATATTATAGATATTGGATTTTAATATTCCGCGTCAGTTTATCAATCCAAGGTCACCTATTAAGCTAATTACAGATTGATCGTCCAATAGCGGCTTAACGAACGTTTGCGATTGCTTTCCTCTACAATTTACAACGTCGCGTCGTGAGTTTAATTTCTCACGAGAAGCAACAAGCTTATTTATTTATAAGCTAGCACTAGGTACTTATTCTAGCGCATTAAAAGTAAAATCGAGCAAAATAAGCTTGTTTTTGTTCCTCGTGTAGGTATTACCTACTACAGACTTTCGCAAAGTAACGCCACGTTCGTTTTCTCGCCAACATGCACTGTAGTAGGTATACTGCCACTACCTACATACGGCTAATTAAAATTTGACGTGATTAATAGAGGCAACGAACGCAATTTATGGTGTTTTACTGTAGGAAATTTATTATGTCAGATTACAAGCAAAATTTGTTACACGAAGTATTTTTTTTTTTTTGCTTTATGTTTTATCACGTTTGCCGTCGCGCCTTCCTGCCAGCGCGCATTCTTTTCTTCAGCTTACTATACATATAGGTAAATTAAACATGATTACTTTTCTATTTCAGTTGATGTAATAAGGCCTTCAGTCCACGCAGAGCCTTCAATCAATGACACCGTCACAGGCTCAAGCACGTCGAGAGGCAGTATAGCATTATCACCCTTCATTTTAGACCTTATAATTATTTACTTACACATAGTTTGATAGCAGATCATGCCATATTTTTATTAAACGGGGCTGTGATAATAAAATCTTTACACTATCTCTAGGGTTCTTATTAAAGTAATGCGTGTCGAGAGCGGGTTTTAATTACTTCTAACACAGGTGTGTACTCACACTTAAAAGAAAACTCCGGCCACTATTTGTTTGTTACTTATTTGGTTTTGAAATATTATTTTTTTATGTATATTTGAGGTAATTTCCTTATTTATCGGGAAAAAACTTATAATTAAACACTATAAGGTCAGCTAAGATCACTTTGAAATGGTTTGAAATAAGGTCGTAGACCTCTGTAATATACCTATACTTATAGGGCATTGAGGGCTGTATCTGGTACAAGTACCTACTTAACTATTACTTCAATGTAGAGTAAGGAGATACCAGCAACATGGACCGAGTCTTGTCGTATTTAAAAACGAAATTCGATTTCGAATTCCGTTTCAGTAGATTAATTAAATTTTATCATTTAGACCACATCTCTGTCAACCTTTATATAGGTATTTCGTGTGATAAGTATCGTTACAGGAACTACCTATTTCAAGGTTAAACACTAAAACATCGCAGTAAAATACACCTAAACTCCGTTTTAAATTTTTTTCTTACCTGTATCGGTTTTATTTTTAATCGATGATACTTTTTGTTATTATGGTAATGTTAATCATTAATCCACTCCACTAGTTAATTTCTGAATTGCACCAAAACTTCACACGATCGAAAACCCGCAGGCCAGACACGTAGTCTTGATAAGTCTCTAACAGGCAAGTGTTAAGATTGTTCACTAGACTTTGCTTGTGAGAAATGCTGAAAACACATTACGACCAAGATTCTTGTTAAGTATCAAAGATGGAATCAATTTAATTATAATGATGAGTGTATGATTCTAATTATGAGGTTAATATAAATTTTGTTATAAGAATGGATTTCAAAAAGCTTTTTTAAAAATGTATTAAAAATTTACTGTAAGAGAGAAGAGAACCCTCCCTGGGTTTATGCCACGTTGTGGTTGGGCCGTGCCGCGGCCGGAGAAATGTGATTGTTAATAGTTTTGTTTGTGAACGGGCGCGGCAAGGTCTAGCAAAAAATAAACACTATTCATTGAAATTGTCCTGTGTCCTAATTAGATAGTTATTAGTTCAGCGATTTAAGTGACTTTAATAGTTATTGGATAGAGTCAGGCGTTACTTTGCGGAACATACAGATACATACAGATTTTTTTCTGTTGGCGGATTACAGCAAAATAACTCTAACATTTTTTTGTTAATAGTTATTATTTAAGACATTAATTAGTACTGAGAACTGAAAAAATATAGGTAGTCGCGGTTCAAATTAACAAAAATTAATAACGAACTTCGTATTTTTTTTACAAATTATGTAACAATTCTAAGCTATATTAACTTTTATCACTTAAAATATTGAAAGTTTTCTCGTGAGTTTTGCATATAAAGTTGACCCTCTATAATTTGACGTCACTTGCGCCGATACACCGCGCCGTTAATTAGGCTCCTGTATCATTCTTATGGATAATTAATTAATTACGTATTTTTCATAATTAATAAATCCAAAAAACATTAAATTTACCTAGATTTCACTTTTTCCGGAGTACCTTTTACATGTTACATTTTCAATTCCCGGTTTCATTGACTCAGAGCAGTTATTTTCCGATACCTATTAAAAAATACCTACAAGAACCTGCAACATGCAGTACTATAATCTATATAAGCCATTTTTAATCACTTACTACTAATGTATGGCTATATAATTTGCATATTGAATTAATTTAAAGGTACAGAAGAAGTTTATAGCCCATTATATTTCATCTCAATATATTATAAAGAGTTATTTATTTTCGAAAACTTATATTAATCTTTTTACAGAACAAACATATTAACTCCTTTCAAAGTTCTAAAGATTCTAGTGGAAACATTAAGTATAAATATGTTTTATTTACAATTTTGAATAAAATAAGTTAACAAATAAATAAAAGCGAAGATAGGCTAGTTTAAAAAACTTAATTGAATATTTAATAAGTATTTACAATAAAATACGTAGAAGCACTTTAACATAGTGTGGTTCTAAAGGTACTGTAATTAACATTGCTTTTTAAAGTAATTACCATTATCGTGCCTAGATTTTATTGAAATCGCCAAAGTAATACATATCATTTTTTCTAGGGTATTTAGAATCTAAGTAAGTAAATTAATAATTAATATAATATGTATGTATAACTTATATAAATGTCCCAAATATTGCTACGAACGTTATTTTAATTTAGATAAATATTTTTAGATAATTTATTTAATACATACATAATTGTTATTTTAATAAAATAAAATATGTGACGACCTTCATAATATATTTTATTATGTATAGTCCAAAAACTTCTGTGGCACTAAGGAAAAAGGAGAAAATATAACTTTTTTGTACTTACGTCTGAAAAAGAGAACACAAATAATCATGAAAGTAGCTACTTTCATGCAGTATTTATATACTTAGCGAAAGAATACTTTATAGTAGTAAATTTATCGCAAGCTACGCTAAAAAAATACGTAAGTACCTAATATCCTCCTCCTACTTCTTTTTCCTTGGCCACGTATTCACCGTCATAGAAGTGGATTTTGAAGAAGACTAAAATATGTAATAATTACTTAAATACTTCAAAAAAATATTTTGTAAGATTAAAATATTGCATCATTTAATGTTAACGGAGTTATCGTTCAATTGACAATTTAATTTTATCATTGTCTAGTTTAATATGTATATTATTTTAGTTAAAAGCTCAAAAAACTATGTTATTAATTTGAATTTCTTTTATGTACTATCTACCCCATCATCATGCGAGCTTAAAATAACTAATTATGAACAACCCAATAACGTCGCATTACTGAGCGCAGATCTCTTCTCAGAGAATGGTTATATGCCTAGTTTACCATGCTGGCCCAATGCGAATTGGTAGATTTCACACACCTCACATATAATAATAATCTAGGACTGAAAACTCACAGGTGGTCGCAGGTTCGAATCCCACCTGTTGCACTATTGTCGTACCCACTCCTAACACAAGTTTTCACTTATTTGGAGGGGAGAGGAGAACATCAGTCAAGTTCAGCTTGGCTGATATTCGTTTAAAAAAAATCTCAAGTCTGTGCAGAGAGAGAGTGCAGTCTATAGATCTCAGCCTTAGAATCACTAGCTACGCTTAGGATTTAAACTCGCACTCACAACAAGAACGAACCTTCTAACGAAATAAATTTGCATGCTTAACGTCTAAACATACATTTATAATGTTAAGACAACGAAATTCGACCAATTTTTTAACATGGTCTTCGATCGACCTATCCGTCCACCGCGGAATAGGCGTAGGGCAGGAGTTACACTAATCATGCATTATTTATGGCTAGTGCACAATGGAAGACGGTAGGTTAGACTTTTAAAAAATATTTCCCATGATATGAATTCAGAGATAGTCTCATTTTCTCAAAACAGAGTCGATGCCACTGCGCTTCAGTGCCGTTGTTTTCAGTATAGTATTATGAACTAAAAAAAATACTGTAAATTGATAAAAAAATTATTTTAGAAGGTACCTACTTTGTATTCGTAAATCGCTTATCAATCACATGGTAACACTTTAAGGATATCTAAATTGAGAATTGCAGTTATGCATTTTAACTTTACATAAGTACTACATAATAATCCAATTTGAAACGTTGTTACTTTTTGTGATGCCGAACTAAAATTATACAAATGTACCTATTGGAATAATGGAAAATTTAAAAGCAATTTGAAGGTTGAAGGTGTTATATATTTAGGTACGTACCTATCTACATGATGCATGATGCAACAAATAACAATAATGGTAAAAGGCATTCGCCGACTTATGTGTTTAAGAATTATGAAGAAGTTACCTTTTGTTTACTACTGTAATTTCTATTTTAACTAATGGCATAGGTGGGACAAAGATGTTTTGATTAGGTACCACTTATAGTAACACCAACAAAAAATATTGACATTAGGTACTAGATATGAAAATATAAATATTTTTAATAATTTAAATGGGCTGCTTGGGTCCTTCCTCGCAGCAAGTGGGACCGATTTCTTAGTATTTTTAAGGATGTTTCTTTTTAATTTATGGTAGTTAAAATTGTTTCCTCAAAATGTATAAATTAATTTAAGTGGGTTGATGTGTGGACCTCAGCAATAACGGCTTTTGTACTCGTATCATCGATGGAAATACAATATAAATGTCGCAGCCAACTACCTTAATTAACCGTTCAATTCCTAATCGTTTTACTAAACGGCGCTGTTCAACTAGCTTCAATATGATATTCAGCCGTAGCATCCACATTTAATAACTAAACAATAGGGTGCCCACTGACCATGTGTCAAAAAAATTGAAATATCTGATATTAGAAATTGTTTATTTTAGGTAATTGAATATATAACATATTGTTATTTGGTAATCACGCGTTTGTTTCCTAAAAACGATATACAAACGCCCCGACTCCTCACAGTCTTGTTTGCTCTAATCCTGCAGTGGTTTTTAAAGCTCTGAGCCAGAAGCTCGCGAAGGAGGTCCTGAATGAAGCGAGCCTGTGAGGCCGAGTGAAGCGAAGCATTTCGTTTTTACATAATATTCGAAATTTTTATTTAATGTTGGAAATAAAAATAATAATAAGTAATAAAACATGTATTTTTATTACTCTGCCCAATAGGTGATAAATATTATGAATTATCCCGGGGTAATGTCATCGCAGTCCAGAACACATGGTCGTCTGAGCATTTTTTTATGTCATTTATACCAAATTGTGAGAAACACTAATAATACCTATTGTTAGTATTTAGACGCCGTTGAACTAATGGGAAAAAATCTCAACGGCTAAACCAGTTGACAGTGTGTGGACTTAAGCGCCAAGTGGCAGAAAGTGGAAATAAATTTAAATAATTAGGCTATGCTAGTCAGATGCTAGTAGTTAAACGTTATCGATCCCAGTTATTTGCCTAGCTGTTTGAATGACTGAATATCATCCAGGAAGCTAGGTGAAAGCAGTTTAGTAAAACGCTAATGAAGCTGGTTGCCTGTGACATAAATAGGTACGTTTATGAAAAATACAAAGAATAGGTAGATACTTACCTCCTACAGTAATTTTTCCTACGTGGAAAATATTTGCGCAAGCATTCTCGATAAGAAATTATGTAGGTATAAGGCGTAAAAAAGATGTCTAAATTCATGGCAAAAGTATTCTTATCATTATATCAAGTAATATGGTATTTCCACCGGTGTAAAAAGAGAATTTCTTGTAGTCTTTATCTTCAAAGCTTTACCTAGGTCAAAGAAAAAACTAAGAATTACTTTTTATTCATTTTAATAAATTATTATACCTCTATTATGTATTTATTATTTATTATCATACTCTTACGATGCTATAAATAATAATATATATTCAATAATCTACTCCGCAGTTTTTTTATTGGTCTTCCCTAAGGCATGATTTTTCTTACGCCGCGCATCGCGAGTTGAGGACGGGAAGCGTGACAAACGGGGAACGGTCCAAATATGCTTCTGGTTCATGATCTTCCGTGCTCAGCCCGCAAGTTCATACAAAAATAACTCTATTAGTGATTCGCCTGAGCGGTGATCCACTAATAGAATTCTTTTTTACTCCCTATCGCGATCGGTATATTCCTAGGAAAATACCATTTGCATAGATCAATCGAATGACTTTGGCGAAAAATTTGCAAAAATCAAAATAAAGGAATTATAAACTCCGAAGCGCGGCCGCTCGGCCATACTACAAGGTTTCTATGGAGCCGTCCCAGAAACTTCGAGAACTCGAGAACCTGGTGAAGTGGTGAGACTCGGCGCGGCACGAGTAAACGCTTGGACAAAGCCTCTGTTGTACGGCGTAACATAAAATTGCCTTAATCCCCTTTTTAACTATTTTTTTATTTTTAGACAAAAGTAGCCGTAATGTGTTGCGACAGCATTTATCACTCGAGCTGATTAAGCTACGATGATCCGTCTGTAACTGGATGGACATCGACGTTAGAAGTTCTACGCTTCTACTTTCAGAGCAGAACGACGAACGTGCCTACGCGTCTACAATATTCGTACCTTTTTACGAGCCATAAGCAATAAGTACGAATAAGTAATAAAGGCATGGGTTAGGGTCTCGGTGTCGTTTGCTTAGCCGGTTAAAAATTGAAACTTTTTCTAATTCGAGTCCACTCAATTTACCGAAATTTACCGGTTTACCGTAACTACCAGTTTTAGTTATAAATCAAATATCATTGTGAATAGACAATAGTTTATTGGAATGAGAAATACCTACAAATATATTTTTAGAGATCTAATATTACACTTAAGTAACAAACTACATACATATATGTATTTTTAAGGGCCCACCAACGGATGGTAATGGAGCCGAGGTGCAGTGCTTTTTTGATAACTCAAAGTAGGTTTTGTTTGTTATAAAGAGGTGGCGACTTAAAACCGCGCACGGCGCACCCATAGGCGACCCAGTGTCCTCCATATTTTGAAGCAATATCGGCCGTAGATACATAGGACTACTAAGCTTTTTATTATAAAAAGACTGCGCCTGGGGTCCACCCGTATGCAGTGGGCTCTAGGAAGGTATAAATAAATAATTATTCCAGTTAATATCTAACAAAAAATAATTTGCGCCGAACTTATCTCATCTTACAAAGCTAACTTGTTTTTTTTTTTAGTAAAATAAATATAAAAATTTACAATCCTATCTATAATACCTACTTTGGCTGCATGTGCACTAATATACTTAATATTATTGTGCATATTGGTACATAATCATAAAGTAAACAATAACAAAACAAACAAAAAATATAATTTAAGTTAAAAAAAATACCCCGCGTACAGTAACTTTATACCATTCGCATTTCTTTTCCAAAACTAGTTTTCCCACAGTGGCCGAGCTTTGACAATATGTATTTTAAAGTAGGTATAAACAATACATTTGTAATAGTATTTTTAAGACATAAACAAAAAAATAATTAAATGCTGCAAAATTTCACTATTAGGTTTTTGAGCGTCCATGCTATGCTTGATTGAAAATAACGTAACAATTCCTTAATAGCCAATTAAATTAATATGATTGCACTGCGACTAGCCAGCAAGCCGAAATGTAACAGTAATTAAATATAATTCTATGCTCTATCAATGGCAGCTAATTACGTTAGCTAAATAAAATAAATAAAAGTCACTAAAAATTACAACAAATATACTTTTTATGGAAAGTATTGTGAGTTTTACCCTATTTTATAAGCATAAAATATAATATTTAAGTTATTGATGGTGAATTGTATTAAATTCTGGATGGACATTTTTTGGCTTTATCTACTTAAAAATCTTGTAATTTATAATATTCCAACTAAATTGATATCACAACATAGATAGCATATTTAGTGCCAAAAGATAACAGTATATAAATATATAAATACACTACTGTGTGGAATACTACGTTTTAAAGTTGTGAATCATGACTAGTGATGCTACTTTTCGATAATACAATTTATTTACTGTAATTTACTATCAAGTTGTGAAACTATTTGATTAGAGACGACTTTTGTGGCTACAGCAGCGTTGGGAATGAGGAAGCGATCCATATCTTTAATTAATAAATTATCACCATCTGGTATTCCATATTTAAAAGTTATTAGCTCCGGATGCCTCTTCTTAGCTGTAATTTTTACTATCGTGGATAGAGGCCTCCTTGACAAAATTTTTGCGAGCCCTTTTTTATTAGGTATTTCCCGTAAAATTATCAGATGTGATTCAGAAACTACTAAATATGATTCGAACATGTACCCGTTTGATAAAACTTCCTGGCATGGAAAGTTGTCCACTATATTCTGCCCTTTAAGGAACATCTGTACTTCGACTATTTCATCGAGTAATTCTGCGTCAGAAACATCGCGCCGAAAATCGCTATGAGAATCCTCATCTTCATCATTAATGCTAAACACGGGAGGGACATTCCTGTATCTACTCTCTTTTCTGTCATTTGCTGAAACATGCCATTCACCATTGTTTACTGTTGAATTAGGATTAACTATATATTCTATTAATTTCCCCTTAACTTCTTGGCTCTTAGCCTTCATAGCTGAAGACAGCTTGCCAAACAATTGAATAGCAGGTATGTTATCTCTAGATTTGTGAACTGATGGTGTAACTCCTGTATTATTATTATTAGGTGCACAAACCAAACACATTGAAGTATTATGATCTTCCAAACAATCAGTCATATGTGGTCCAAAGTAATCATGTATTGCTACAAAACCACCATCAAGCATTGAAACATGTTTAGTATTCTTCTTCAAGAAAGATGCAACCACCATATGAGCATAACTGTCTTCTTCTGTTCGGCCAGAACTAACAAAACATAAATGTTCACCTGCAGCAAGAGATCCTGCAGCTAAAGCTTGTCGTTGAGCATTTAACAGTCCTTGAACTGCTGTATTAAATGCATTTGGCTCTTGTAACATCAAATTGCAATCTAGATGGAAGGCTGTAGATAAATGCCCAGAATTATACTGTTCAGCTGGACGGCAGTCAACTAAAAAGAATTTGACAGCATCTGCATCCGCTGAATCTACCGTTGCACTTTCAATCAACTCGTGGACTGCTACAGGAAGACAAAGAGCTTGGGAATACAATTTCGAGTTTATTTCCAAACCACTCTCAGAAAATAATACTTCTAACACATCTTCACGAAACGACACTGGTGTTTTTAACGAGTAATAATGAGCCAAGGAACAAAAATCTGACACGTCATTAGCATCAAGGTCTCCAGGCATTTTACAAAGTGTTTGTATAATTGACACTTTATCATCATTTTTCATTTGCAAAAGTTGCTCTCTCGCATTTATTATCATAATAAGACAAAGGAAAAATATAAAAAATGGATCCGATCTCTGGAAATACAAGTCCCACATAAAAAGCACCACCTCCAAATTGCATGTACCAGAAAATAGTGACCTAAGCCAAGGCATGCAATACTGTTCAGGTGTTATTCTTTTGGTGTCTAAAAATGAACAAAGCTCAGGATCATGGTACTGTATTATCAACCTTAATATATGGAACGGAACACCATTAGATACACATCCATTTGGAATGTACAGCTTCAGAATCTTTTCAAATAGATTATATGTATCAGCCTTGTTCAATTTCAAGCTCAGCAATGGAAACAATATCTCAATCCAGCCATTGTTAGAAGCGTAAGTTATAGATTTTGATTTACAATGAAATGTAATAATAGATTCGATGTCAGAAATAACCGAGAGTTTCTCATCGTCGTCATTATCTAGTCTTGTAGCAAACTTTTTAACGTCATCTCTTAATTCATTCTGATTTGGTAAATCAAATATTTCATCAAACAGAAGCAGTTGATTACCAGTATCCTGACAGTTGAGGCAAACTAACCAGACATCGGGCCTTAAACTTTCAGGTATTCTTTTTCCTTTAGTAATTGCATTTATTTCTCTTGGAGTGCACCCATCAAGGAGACCAGATTCCAGCTCAATTAACCTAGAATAATTAATTAGTATGAACTAATGTAAACAAAGATACGATAGATATCAGATCCATGATGGTACTTTACGAACAACAAAATTATTATGCTATATTCACCAACCTATCTGTATGATACATGTAGCATGCACAATTCACTGCCTGCCCTATCACCAGCAACGCATTTAGAACAAAACAGGAAACTAGGAACACACTCACATGTTTCACACTGCCACAGGAGATATAAACTCTAAAATGCAAATTTGCAAAGAAACTTTGCAATGTGTTTCTAATAGCGAGAGGTCAGGCGACGAATGGCGTATGCTACACGTTGTAACGTGCTGATTTTTCTAGTTTGGAGGATTATAGCAAAATATAATATTTTTCATAACCTGTATCAACAAAATAAACAGCTTTAAATACATGTTTATACTATTGCGATTAGATTTATTAATAGCGCAAAATGTTCTTAATTATAGAAATACATTAATATAATAATTACCAGGTGCTATCATCTTCTTCAGCAGTCATGATAACATGTAAAAAACAATACAGAAAACACAAAGTCCTCTGGTGGTCCAAGAGCTCTTGTATCCAAAAAAATACACTTTAAGGTAAAATTAGTTTCACTGTTATTATTATACAATTACTTATTGTATGGTTTAGGAAAAGGATTAAATTATTTAGGAAAACGAAAATAAATTCATTTGATTTCTAAAAATTGACATTTGACAGTCGTGACAATCCGTTTGACATTTTTACAATCACAGCAGCTGATGCAGCTGATGTCAAACTTTACATGCCAATTGTCATAATATATTTTATAGGTAGGCACCCATAGGTCCCTAAGTACCTAGGTACCTATCTAAAAAGCTTCTAAAAAGGTCATCAAGTCCATCGGGGATCCAAGAGTTAGCAGCTGCCTTGGCCAAATATTAGTTTAGCAATCCAAAGTGGCAATGCTACCAGCATCTTGGGTACCTACTATACTTTAACGATAGGTAATAAATAATAATATATTAGCACTGTAGGCAGACTGTAGGTCACAAACATTGACCCATGGAAGTAGGACTTACCGTATATTTTGGTCTATGATTACTATCTGTCATCACACGACAAACGTCATGTAGGGTACGTCATTGTCGTAGACAGAGAAGGCAATAGACCAAGGTACTGTGTAACCGCGACTGAAATAGAGATAACATGACGTAACGATGACGTCACATGACAAGTTCGAGTTTAATGTTGCCACAATAACTGCACTCCCCTAGTACCCCAAATTAGATGGAAAATTCTTCCCAGGATTTTTAAATAAAACGACAAAACAGATGCTGAACTGTTTTATTTTTTAAATAACATACCTACACATATAAGGTTGTCTGGGAGAGACATACCTATTAGGGTAAGCTCCTATTTTTTTACATATATCTTAATATTGTGTGCAATAAAGAATTTATTATTCTTTATTGCACACAATATTAACTTCAACCACCACTTAAAAGTATAAAATAATTTTAGTTTGTACACGTAAGTCGGTTTTTTAAAAATATTTTTTTTTTATACTAAAGTTTTTTAATGTAGTTTCATAGGACCAATTCACTAGAAATTATTTGCTCTTTGCTATTAAAAAAAATATTGAAATGCCGAATAGAAGTTTAGCATATGTGAGTCACTTTGAAAAAAGATGTATGTAACACAAAGGAAAATTTTTTTTCGTTACTATTAAGAATGTTACACAAAATAATTTTTAATGAACAGTTAAAATTTTCCTTCGATCGAGTAATGCTATTGAATTAAAAGCAACAAAAATTGTATATTTAGTCATCAAAATCATCATTAATGAAATTAACAGTATATTCCTTTTTTCAGGCAGTCGTATAAAACTGCAACTCTTCATAGTTTAAGTTAATAATTATTTAAAAAAACATTAAAAGTCTGCCTCTAGCTATTTAAAAATGGCTTTAAAAATTAAGAACTTTGTAAATAAAATAATTCTTAAGGTCGCCAACAGTTCTCGACTGGTCGTTGGACATTCGAACGAAACTTCAGGATGATTCAGAACAGTAACCGACACTATCTAACTGAATACACTTTAATCATCGCCGACATATATTATATTCTAGTATCCATCATCTTTCTTTTCTTTTCTCATAATATTCATTTCTTCCATCACGACTTTATTTTGTTTCAACAAAAATTAAAAAAAAAAATTGAAAAAGTAGCCAAAGTAACCCGCCGTTACGGTATGTCAGAGGACATTACTAAAAAAACCTATCTCCGTGCCAAATTTCAGCCATATCGGTTTAGTGTGGCGTATTGAGTAACAAACATCCATATGTTTGTTACTCAATCACGCCACACTAAACCGATATGGCTGAAATTTGGATGTATGTATGGATGGCCATACATACATTCAAACTTTCACATTTATAATATAAGTAGGATAGGGAAAATCGGGACATTGTATAGGTACCTAAAGCTGGCAACACACATAGATACTAAATTTTCTTATTAACTGTCAGTTTGTTTCGCACAAAAGTGTGTCGACCTTGAAAAAACTGGTTACACGATGAGGGACAAAAAATTGGGTATCTGCGTCTCTGTTTATCACATTAATAACTTTATTTCTGCTCTCTTTTTAGTGTGAGTGAGAAAGAAATCGTCACTGGCTCTATGTCTTCTCTCTCTACGGTCATTGTCAAAAATCAAATGTCAACAATGGTTAAAAAAAAGCCTGCATTATCAAAATAGTAAATACCAAAGTAAATCAAAGTTGCAACTGTAAAGAAAGAACAGTGACAATACTTTATAAACATTACCTATTGCTTTAATTCTACTTGATAAAAATGTTCGCATGTTTTAGTTCTATTTTCTCATGCATGTAGGCTTGACGCCCGTCATATCAAGTGATTGCAGTGATCACTTTAATCGTATATTTTTAATGATTTTTTCGCTCTAAACGACCAAAGTTCCAATACCAAAACTTTTATAAGTACCTATTTATATTTTATTAGACGTGAATAGTGAAAATGAAAGAATGGAGTAGATTATTTCCCAATAAAGAAGCTTTTATAGTATTCTCTTTATACATAATATTGTTTGTGTTTCAAGGTAAGTTATAGTAGGTACCTACCTACTTCAGTTAACTGTTTTTATCAATGAAAATACAAAAACAATTATGGTTCAAACCAATTTATGTTGCATATAAAATTACCAAAGTACCTATTAATGTTTGGTTTTAAGAACATTTTTTTCTACATACTCTCCAGTCTGGAAATTAAATATG
The DNA here is from genome assembly GCA_933228805.2 of Hipparchia semele. Taxonomy (NCBI): domain Eukaryota; kingdom Metazoa; phylum Arthropoda; class Insecta; order Lepidoptera; family Nymphalidae; genus Hipparchia; species Hipparchia semele. The sequence continues at coordinate 7,118,667 of OW121717.1, read as the reverse complement.
AAGACTATATTCATAGGTTCAATTAACTTCATTATTACTAAAAATTTATTCCAAAAGAAATGCAATACTGTAATGTTATTATTTTTAGGTGTTTTTATAACTGCATCAAAAACAGAAAATGGAGTGTATGACTACAACACAACACTTGTTGTATTTCTCTCTGAACTACTAAAGCTAATTATATCAGGCATATTATACACATACAAAAAAAAGTAAGTACCAGTTTATCATTACTTATTTTCAGAATATAACTCATAATCAGGTGTTTACAAAAAAAAAAATTCAAGATTAATTTCACCATAAATATGCATCATGTACATTTTCATGTTAATTTATAAAGTAGCAGTGACTGTGTTCAATTTAAATAATTTTCATTCAGTCTTTTTACCTGCTACATTTCAATATATCGGATAGTAAACATAATATGATATAAAACATTGAGATACAGTATGTCTATTTATGGCTGTTTTTTAGAGAAATGCTGAAGTACATTTTCTTGACATGCACTATTGAGTTTAAGATCACCATTTTCAGTTTTCTAGTCAGCCTGAAAATTTAACTCTTGCTAAACACATATTTTTCTTTAGTTTTATTTGTGGTATCATTTAAAAAATTATTGGGCCAACTTTGATGTGTTTTTTATAACACATGTGTCACCTCACAGGTTCTTAGATATTAAAGTATAGGAAATAAGGGGGTGCTGCAATTCATTGCAGGTTCTATTTAAATATATATTTATGTATTTGTTGTTTCAGGAATAAGCCAAACATTTTCCATGCAGTAGTAATAAACTACAAGTTGGCTCTATATTACTTTATCCCTTCCTTGTTGTATTGTTTTTACAACAATCTAGCTTTTATAAACTTGTCACATTATGATCCAACATCTTATTACATACTCCTGCAATTTCGAGTGGTTCTGACAGCACTAATATTTCAGGTATGTAATCCTTATCATGACCAAATGCTTGAGCTCTTGTAAGCACAAGCACATAAATCTTTAAATCTTTAAATATGGACACAGTTAATTATTTTAAAATTTATAACAGTAAATAAATGCAAAAGTGTATAATTTTGTCCTCCAATAAAACCCAATTGATTAATTTTTACATGGCTGTCATTGAAGATCTTGAGACTGAGAGTGACATAATATTAAACTTTTGTTTGTCCTTGAGTCATTTTTATTTTATATACTTTTTATATTATATATACTTTTTAGCCCAGACTAATAAATAATAGTAGACATAATGAAATTGTATTCATAATTAGCTATTGTAAGGTACATTTATAATATCCATGATTCAGATCTGTTAGAGTGGTACTACACTCACTGCATATCTATTTGATAAGCAACTTGTTAAACTACAAGTACTACAACATAATATTTGCCAATAACAAATATTTTATTTTCAGTTTTTGTTTAAAAAGAAGCTTACCCTTATTCAGTGGATCTCCCTGGGTATACTTACACTGGGATGTATGATTAAGAACTTTGATGCTGCTACTATGTCAGGAAAAGAAGATTCAGATCTTTTCTCACAAATATTCAACATATACTTTTTGTCAATCAACTTTCAAAACTTTTGCTCTTGTTTGGCCGGCACTTACAATGAGTATCTGCTAAAAACAAAGGGATCGAATGTGGACATTTTCCTTCAAAATGTCTATATGTATCTGGATTCAGTGGTATGCAACTTCTTTGTTTTAATGTACAAAGGTGAACTGGGTACAGTATTCAGTGATTTCCAATCCTTAGGTGATGTATTTGTAATACTTATCACTATCAACAGTGCCATAGTAGGTATAGTTACTAGCTTTTTCCTAAAAAATTTGAATTCAATCCTAAAAACATATGCCAGTGCTTTAGAGTTAATAATAACAGCTGTAGTATGTTATATACTTTTCAAAATACTTATTACATGGTATACAATTATATCAATATTCCTAGTTAGCATTGCAGTTGCAATGTATATGAAAAATCCTGTAAATAATGTTACACCCAGTTCAGAGGATAAAAAACCACTTATGGATGTGGTGGTAGATTAGTGGCAGTAGAAAAAAATCTACAATTATACTTTTTCTCCAATATTACAAGTAGAGAGCTAAATATTAAATGACAAAATACCACAACAAAAACCTAAATATAAAAACACTGAACTCTTACCACTTATATTATATAATAACAATTATTATTATTGTTTAGACACAGCGGACCTTCATATAATTTACAAATCTCAATTATTTTATTTACCAGTGAAGTAAAGTCTAGTAATGACTTGACTAATTTAAGATTCTGTGTTCTGTATATGTACCTGTGAATAACACTAGTTTTTAGAATGTATTTAATTTTGATTCTGTAAAATACTTTTGTATCCAATAGAATTTTAGTTTATTATTGACTCATGGCGTGAGAAAAAACTCGCTGACTGTTTAACCTTAGAATAAGGCATAATATAAAATGGAGTTGAAAAAAGGTGTATGGTATATGACTAGTCTAGTTACCACCTTCTGAAACTTATGCTCATATGAACATAAGTTTCAGAAGGTGTATGTAGGTACTATGAATGTGTGTAATAACTAACAACGAATCAGTATTTATACAAAGTGCTGTGTCAACATCATCATTAATTATAGAATAGAATCGTTTTTATTCAAATGAACTTTTACAAAGGTGCTTTTGAATTGTCAAGTGAATCTATGGTTCTGAATGCCATTCCAACCGAGGAGAACCATGAATAAAATGAGCATTCATCTATTCTTGTATGATTAACTAGGGCTAGGTAGGTCCACATTTGATACAACACACAGCACCTACAAACTAGACTAGGCCTTCGTCATTATCACCCGTTCCTAGAAAATGCTCAAAAACAAAATTAATGTTATTGTTTTAATATCTTTATTTATAGATTGAGTCTCATTTTTATTTATTTTTAAATTTTAAATGCATATGGGCAATTCCTGAGAAATATGCAATTTCACGAATTTTGGGAAAAAATAAAAAAAATGGTTTTTTATATTTTTTTCTTAATAATTTGACAGAATGTAACATTACATGAATTTTGTACTAGAGGCCCGCTAGTATTCTGATAATTGAAGAAATCGCCATATTAAATCTGCAAAAAAAGTATAATTTTTCTAATAAATTAATCAGTTAATTTAGATTAAATAATATTCTAAAAAAAGTAAAAATATTAAGACATTTTCATGTAAGATTTATCATTACCGTGGTTAAAAAATCCACGGTAAAACATGGTAATGACAAACATGGTAATGATAATTTCTATGTTTTTACGGATTAGCTATGAAACTAAATACATTTCTCGAACATTATTTCATTCAAGGACAGTGTATTCTTTTGGTACCTTATTATAAATCAAATACGTTATAATTATATCAATACTTACTGAGCACAGAGGTCCAAGGAGGTGACGCCAATTTGTGACAAATACAAAAATCAGGGGCAAAAACAATTTTTTAAATATTTTTTAGCGATACCAGGTGACGTGCGTTCTTACTGTCGTATCGTTAAAGGCTGCTGGGGCGCGCGGGTTACAAACCATTATAAACAAAACTCCCTATTAAGTTTTACACATCAGGACATGTCATGACAAGGTGATGACGATTTTTTCTTGGGACAAAGTTTAAGGTTCTGGTAAACATTCTATATTTTCATAAAATATATTACAATGCCATTTTTAGGGAGCCCAAGTATTGTTGTTTAGTGGTAACAGGATGAACTGGGCATAAAAGTAACGAATTATTTGGAATCCTATTTTGAAAGTTCCTTTTCGGGTTTTGGGACACACAGGGTAATGACGTTTTGACACTTTTAAATTTAAATTTAAATAGAAATACTTTAATATTACAGTAGGTTATTGTGGCACGCTGAAGGAAATGTCCATATTAATACAATAAATCATAAAAAAAACTCTAAAAAGCTTAAGATTTCTTTCATATTTGTCCGGCCACCAAAATTGCATATTTCTCAGGAATTGCCCATATGGTCATTTTTTCATAATACATATTGCTCATCCAATAGAACAAAGACATAATTGCAAAAACTCGAAATTGACTTTTTAATGAAAAGTACATTTTTGTAAGTTAGACCTACAATTGTGCTTTTTTTCCTTGGATAGAACATCCACTATTAATACTTGTAACGTCAAAAAGTCAATTTCGAGTTTTTGCAATTACTCAATTACATCTTTTTTCTATTGGATGAGTGATGTAGCTTCCTTTGTTGAACCTACTATTTTTTTTTTGTTTATTATACTCATGTCTTGTCGATTATACTCATTAAGATGTTATCATTATATTATGTAGATCACACTTACTATAAGTAATAGACTAATGAAAGAAGAAGCAATAGGGACTGGAAAGATTCATTTTGGTAGGCATCGATTTTAATATCGTTGTTCTTCCAAAATTGCCGCTATCGTCGGTTTTAACATTAGGTAGGTATAATATAAAATAAATTATTAATAAATAACATCAAACATTTTCTTGCTTCTTATTTTGAAAATAGACATTATAGCTATAAAAGGAGTTTCATAATTATTTGGACTGGTTTTTTTGTGATAGTTGACTTGCAAATAAAACTCTTCATATGAAAGCTATGTATATTATATTGCACAAATTCAAATAAATTATTATGTATCTATATTCAGTAATATCTACAATAAGTATTCTAAGAAAACAATCACATTTTTATTTATTTAACTTCCTTCTCAATACTTGATAATTATATTGAGAGCCCAACTAACAAAATGGTCTTAATATAAGTCATATAAGAATTGTGTAAACGTTTTCGAAAAACTGAATGGCATGAAAATAAGGCTTACAAGCGCTTATACAACGCGATTTTGGCGCAGTTACTATTTCTATAAAGTCGTATAGCTGTCATTCAAAAGTCATAAGCGAGAACATAGTAGTGTTGTAATATTATCATTGGTATGAGTATTTAGTCGTATAGTTACCATAGCATTCATAGCGCAGACGTTTACCGGACCAATGAATCTATTTGATGCAGTATTGAAGCGCTTTCAATTATAAGTAATAGAATTTAACTATTAATAAATTCTGCATGTGTGCAGACTATATTTTTATACTTTTATACTATTAAGTGTAATCAAATTATTTACAAGTTTGAAATGGGATGTGTTTATGTTTAAGTTTGGAAAACTTAATGCGAATATTACTTTAGGGACCAACTTTTTAGGTTTATTAATAAATTTTAAATGCCCCCTTCATTTATTGTGTATTTAATTATTATTTTTTAAATAAAAAATAAATTATTATATGTCATAATGCCATTATGACTTACGAAATACTTATATACCATGAATACTGCTGTGTTAAGAGTTAAAACTCCCTTCATCGTGCCATTATAAGTTACAAAATACTTGTATACGATGAATACTGCTGTGTTAAGAGTTATAAACTCTTAAAGAACATGGCGTTCTTTCATTACGAACCTATCAGAGTTCCCTAAAACATTTTAGTAAACCGTTATTTGTCATTCCAAAAAATAGTTTTTTACATTAACAGAACATTTTCGAGACCATAAGTTTTTTGGGAATGCGGCAAAAAACATATTTTGTCAACGTGGAAAAATGACATAATTGTCGGTTCCCAACTTTATCCGGGGACTAGGGGCCGTTGTGTTGTGTCGTTAACCATGGGAGGTATGGCCATAATGACTTGATTGACATGATTAAGGTTTCTTTAATTATCAGGGATAAAATGTTGCCTATGTGCTAATCCTGGGTATGAGCTATCTCCATTCCAAATTTCAGCCAAATCAGTTCATTCGTGTTGACATCGATTTTCAACAGAAAAAAAAAGATACCGGCCGAATTGATAACCTCCTCCTTTTTGGAAGTCGGTTAAAAAATAGGTACGGAACCATCACTTTCTGTCGCGTTTATTGGGCTTGGCTGGTTTACATTACTGCGAATATATTTAAAATGTCATGTTCACATGCATAGTCTTATAGCAGCGTTATTAAGGTTGTAATACCAGCCAAAATGTCCCGCCTAAAACGTTTGTATGACTGTGTATTTTCTACGATTAAATTGCTTTATAGCTATTTCATACAGACGTTTGTACAACGACTTTTATTACCTAATCGCATTGAAACTTAAATGCAATATACATGATGCCTGTACAACGTCACATTTTAAAACTTGCTAATATACGACACCTATGTGACGAAATAATCATAAAAGCTTAAAATCTTATGACCATTTTGTTAGTTGGGAGGGAATAGCATATTTTCACGATTTATATAGGCTTGTAAAGTAGAGTCGTAACATACTTCTTTCTGTACCTATGTGTTGCAGAGAGCACCATAACACCATCTTTGATTGATAAGGCGTACAAATGGTTTAACATCACATGATTCGGTTCTGGCAACAGAGTTGGTTCACACTGTAAATGTAAAAAGTATCTAATTAATAATACATATTGCCATTTTCACTATATTTTCATAAGAGATGAGCTATATTTCATATGTACTCAACATATGAGATAATGGAGAATTAAGTGAATGGAAATGAAGTTTAACATTTTAATTTTTAAAGTTATATGATAATAATCAATTTTAATCGTTATCTCAATCCATCATTGGTAAAATGGGCTCTTTGGGCACAGTTCTCCACTAAAACAAAGGGTTTTTGGTACCAAGTGCAGATTGGCAGACTACATACACCTTGAAAATATTATGGAGAACTTTCAAGCATGCAGGTTTCCTCAGGATATTTTTATCGTTAAAAAGTGATATTTAATTGCTCTTAGCACACATTTCCGAAAAGTCGGAGATTCGAGAAAAGCTTGAAATTATTTACCCATTAAAAAGGAGACAGAAGTCTTAACCACTATTTATTAGAAGAGAAAGATTATGTTTTGTACTTTTGTTAAGTTTCTAGTGGTAAAACTTACAGATAATGGAGTGTCTTTGTTTAAAATAACTTGCAAAAGATGCGGTGGCAAAATAGGTGGTCCATATACTTTTTCCCAAGGCTTTGACTGTGGTATTTCCTAGAAAAAAAAAAACAAATTGCGATTCGTTTTTACATAGTTACATGCTATAATTTGTTCTCAATAACGTCTTAAGTCGCAATAAGTTGCCCATGTTCAAATCCGCCGAAATCCGGGCAAAACTTTTACGCCGGTGTGCCGGGGCAGCATTTTCTTATGGAGTCTAATTAGATAAACTTATTACGTAAAAGATCCTATACTGAAAAAGCTAGAACATACTACATAATATGGTTTGTAACCTGTGACCAAAACCAACACATTTATTTCGCGTTTTTTTTTTTTTTTGAGTTTTTACAACAAAAAAGCCTAATTAAAAAATAATATCTAGTTTAAAAAATTGATTATTTATAACGCACATTACATTACATTATGTTGAAGTTATAAACTTATCGTAGTTTAAGACAAGAAGGAAAATATTGTTGAAGATAGCAATACTTGTAGATAAGTGTGAAATAAGCTCACATTCTGATCTATTGCTCCCTATAGCTTGTTAAATATGCATATTATAATTATCTTAGGAGGCAAGAGATGAAATAATTACCTGAGAGTATTCAGTTTGTGCACCGCTACGTATCCCCTCACTATCTTTGGCTAATGCTTGAAATACTTCAAAGTCAGACAATTTTACTGTTACTAAGTTATTCTTAGAGCCCATGCCATTATCTACAAGTTTCTGAAATAAATGTTATTTTTACATAAATTGTTGGTCCTAAAAAGGTTTTGTTCAAAATATTATACTAAACACTTTAATCTTTTTTTGGGAGAAACACATCGTGTTTTGCAATTGTGTAACATTTATACCACTTGCACATGCCAGGCGTGTTGAGTGAGTTACATAAATGGGATAAGATGCCTAGCATATAGCCAAGCTGCAAGGCTGGATTGTTTTATAACAGTGCCACAGGTAATGTGTTAAATTTTGAAACTTACCACAGTTGGATCATGACGCCACTCCCCATCCACAAAATACTTATACTGATGTTCTCCTTCGGGCAGATCTATTATTGTTACAAAATCACCATGTGATTTCACCATAGGAATAGTTTTCCAATCAGTAAAGGTTCCACTAATGAAAACCTAAAAATATAAATTATAGCATAAAATTAAACCATTTAAAACACTAAGTGAATTTTTCTTTATTTGAATATTATTTAGTAGTGTACTACTCTCTACCATCTGAGTAGAAAAAACGCATCTATAATACATGTTTTAAAAATAAGAATGCTATAAGTTACTACTGGCCTTTATTCATTCCCTAAGAGCCATATCTCATTAGGATGCCATGGCAGTGACGCCCGCAATCCTCTGGCTAACCTTAGTGTGGCAGCGTCACCAAGCCGTCGCCAAGTGAGGAAAGGTTAGGTGGTACAATTTGACACATTTTGATTGGTGTCGCTGCCATAGCATCCTAATGAGATAGGACCCTAAAGGTTGTAGGCAAGATCAAAGTGAAGCAACTTGAATATTGATCTTTGACGCTGATTGCTAATCCACAAAAGAAATGTGAATTTAGAGAAATTGTATTGTAAAATGTAAAATTTATCATGCAGGATTTACTTTAAATTGGCACAAAAATCAACATACTGTAATTTTACATAATATAGCCATATAACGTACAATTATTACAAAAGTGAGTAATATCAGCATGCAATTTCAATGTTTTAAAAATAATATGTTTACATGCCTGTTTACCGCCTCCATCCCATTTAAATACTGTTGGTAACACCTTAACATCTTCAGCTACCTTTTCCTCTGTCAGTGTATTAGATCTTTCTCGCATTACTGGTTCTTCCACATCATGTTCGGGCACAGCTTTTGTATAATATGGAGCTCCATCTTCAATATTATTGTCATCTTCTCTTGCACTTCGATCGTCATCTATTTTCTTGTCAAAAGTAAAAGCTTCCCCTTCCTTAGCAGGCGAAGAAGAACTAACATCAGGCTGTTTCGTTGCATAGTCTTTGTGCCACTCTTTTGGTTGATTACTCCCAGCGTTTCCCATTTTACTTCCCGAAAACACACAAAGGTGTCACCAGTTAACCTTGACTCACTATGGCACAACTTTAATATAAACACTAAGAGAATATTTGAATTTTATAGCCGAGAATTTTGATAGGTTTGTTTTTGTAAATAGTCACATTAAACAATCACAAAGGGAATTTAGGATAATAAATTCAAAATACCTACCTAACAAATTGAATTAAATTAAATAAGTCATGTCTTTATGACATTGACATTTTTGACGCACCATAGTTTTGCACCAGCCATGAAGGTAGGTAAGTATAAGAGGGCCCGTCGTAGAGAGAGAATACATAGAGCTAGTGACGATTTCTTTCTCACTCACACTAAAAAGAGAGCAGAAATAAAGTTACTAATGTGATAAACAGAGCTACCCAATTTTTTGTCCCTCATCGTGTAACCAGTTTTTTTCAAGGTCGCCACACTTTTGTGGGAAACAAACTGACAGTTATAAGAAAAATTTAGTATCTATGTGTGTTGCCAGCTTTAGGTACCTATACAATGTCCCGATTTTCCCTATCCTACTAATATTATAAATGTGAAAGTTTGGATGTATGTATGGATGGATGTTTGTTACTCAATCACGCCACACTAAACCGATATGGTTAAAATTTGGCACGGAGATAGGTTTTTTTAGTAATGTCCTCTGACATACCGTAACGGCGGGTTACTTTGGCTACTTTTTCAATATTTTGAGAAAAGAAAAGAAAGATGATGATACATAATATATGTCGGCGATGATTAAAGTGTATTCAGTAAGATAGTGTCGGTTACTGTTCTGAATTATCCTGAAGTTTCGTTCGAATGTCCAACGACCAGTCGAGAACTGTTAGCGATCTTAAGAATTATTTTATTTGCAAAGTTCTTAATTTTTAAAGCCATTTTTAAATAGCTAGAGGCAGACTTTTTATGTTTTTTTTTTTTTAATAATTATTAACTTAAACTATGAAGAGTTGCAGTTTTATACTGCCCTCGTAATTGAAAACACAGTAACTTAAAGGTAACTTCTATGTAACTTACTGTGTTTTCAATTACGAGGACAGTATACGACTGCCTGAAAAAAGGAATATACTGTTAATTTCATTCATGATGATTTTGATGACTAAATATACAATTTTTGTTGCTTTTAATTCAATAGCACTCGATTGAAGGAAAATTATAAACTGTTCTTTACAAATTATTTTGTGTAACATTCTTACTAGTAACTTGTGTAACGAAAAAAAATATTCCTTTGTGTTACATGCATCTTTTTTCAAAATGACTCACATATGCTAAATTTCTATTCGGCATTTCAATATTTTTTTTAAGGATCAAAAAATTATCTAGTGAATTGGTCCTATGAAACTACACTAAAAAACTTTAATATAAAAAAAAATATTTTTAAAAATCCGACTTCAACCGCAATACGTGTACAAACTAAAATTATTTTATACTTTTAAGTGGTGGTTGAAGTCGGTTTTTTAAGAATACTTTTTTTAATAATATTATTATTCTTTATTGCACACAATATTAAGATATATGTAAAAAATAGAAGCTTACCCTAATAGGTATATCTCTCCCAGACAACCTTATATGTGTAGGTATGTTATTTAAAAAATAAAACAATTCAGCATCTGTTTTGTCGTTTTATTTAAAAATCCTGGGAAGAATTTTCCATCTAATTTGGGGTAACAGGGGAGTGCAGTTATTGTGGCAACATTAAACTCAAACTTGTCATGTGACGTCATCGTTACGTCATGTTATCTCTATTTCAGTCGCGGTTACACAGTACCTTCGTCTATTGCCTTCTCTGTCTACGGGGCCCGTACACGGTCGTACATGTTTGTCAAACACGTACCTATTTGTGATTTACATAGACATGATGGGTTATATCTATTATATATTGCCATGTTATGAGATGGTCGTTGTCTTTGATCACAGAAAAAAAAATTCTGTGATCGATAATTCTAATGCAATATGTGTACTTACACTATTTTTGATGAAATACATATACACTGTGTTTTATTTCATTTATTATTTGACAACATTTGCATTTTGCATTTTAGGGTTCTATAACTAAAGTGTAACCAACGGACGGGATCCTAGTACTAAGACTCCTAAAACTATATTTCCTACTTACCATGACTCAACCAAAAAAATGAGCCTAACATAGACAACATTACAGGCATGTCATAAATGCTTGATTACTGTTCCACTTCTTATCGATGTCGATAATTTTGAAGCACCTCCTTAATGGGCGGCCATTATATGCGACAGCATTCTGTAGGTATGCACCCTATTTTCGTAGAGAGGGTATCTCCACGGTATCTCCATATATATTTCCTACTTACCATGGTGCCTATCTTGTTTGCTTGTCATTGTTCTGTCAGTGTCAGTGTCAACAATGTCATGTGTCAGCTGAACTGTTTACGACGTAGAATTTTTTCATCAAAAATAAATCAATATTTTACTAACGAGGGAGGAGGAAGCCGTCAGACATCTGTGATCGGCGGTTGGCCAGATCGACCTTGCGTGTGAAAACAATATTGTCGTCGTCGATTTAATTTAACTTTTAGTTGTGTTTTCGTTATAGTCATGCCTACTGTGTGACTGCAGCTGTTATTTACCATGTAATATTATTTTACAAATCACTAATGATAAATTCTAGCTAAACTGCAATATTAAGTTGAGAAATCAAAATGAGTGATGAAAAGCGACCACTGCTTACATGCCCGAATACTCCACTGGATAATTCGGAGGTGCAAACAGTAGAATTGGTGACAAGTCCCGAATTATCAATTAAAGATGAAAAGCCAAAAAAAGTTGGATACAACCCTGCATCTGAACGATATTTGGAACACCCTACGTCTAATTTGGATACTTTAATCCATTTGTTGAAAGGCAACATTGGCACTGGTATTTTAGCTATGCCTGATGCTTTTAAAAATGCTGGGCTTTTCTTGGGTGCGTATTTGATTTATACAATAAACAGCTTTAAAGTATTACTTAATATCAACGGTTGCTATATTTTAATGAGTATGAAGATGTTTTTTTTTTTGCACTTTTGTTGACCATTTATTCTTTTAATGGTTCAGGTGTGATTGGAACATTGTTTATGGGGGCAGTATGCACTCATTGTATGCATATACTAGTCTTATGCTCCCATGAGCTTTGCATCAGAAATCAACGACCTGCCTTGAATTTTGCCGAAGTTGTGGAGGATGCATTTGCTATGGGCCCTATTCCTCTAAGGCCATATGCAAAAAAAATTAGGTAAGTGTAGCTATTTTTATGATGGAAAAATTAAAAATTGGTGAAAGAATTGCTTCAGTATTAAATAATTTTCTAAGTACCCTATTATAACCACAATACATAAAATAATATATTTTATTGTAAAATTTTCACATAAGCATTTTTGCATCCGAAAAGAGAATATAATAGCTAAGTAATATTTAAAATGTTTTATTATATTTATCAATTATTTTGTCATGTCTTGTTTTTTTTTGTTCATTTTCATTATCAAACAGCCTGTGACTAACAGTCATACATTAATTTACATAATATATTGCATGTATTGTTTCAGGAATATTGTCAATATATTTTTAGTAATAACCCAATTAGGATTTTGCTGTGTTTACTTCTTGTTTGTTGCGACTAACCTGCAGGATACAATGCATATTTTCCACATAAACCTTGGTGTACACAGCTACTTAGCATTATTATTCCCACCGATGTTGGCCCTGGGTATGGTAAAGAACCTAAAATATTTGACACCAGTTTCCCTGATTGCCGCAATTATGACAGCTTGGGGTCTAGTCATAACATTCTATTACATCTTGCAAGATTTACCTCATACTAGTACTGTGAAAGCATTTGCAACTTGGCATCAATTGCCATTATATTTTGGAACAGCCATATATGCTTTTGAAGGCATTGGAGTGGTGAGTTTTCAGTTATAAATTTCCTTTAAATTGTTAGAAAGCCTATCTGTTATTTTGTAGCTAAACGAAAAAATATGGTTGGGCAGAAACATACTTATAAATTTAAAATACATGATTTTACAAGATGACCCCAAAAACCATTTTTGGATCAAATCATTAACTGTATTTTTTATAACTGCAACATGTCCAAATGTGGTATCACACACATAATATAATAAGTATGTTTCTGCCTTATTCTCTTCAATATCATGTGTATTCAAGATCAAGCACAAATCATTTAGTATTTACGATTTAGCTATTTTTTGCAAAAGTAAAAAATATTTCCAAATAAAATGAACACATTTGAAATCATAAGAAATATAATTTCCTTAAAATTTAATTTAAGCTATGCCTATATTTATTCAAAAGTACCAATTCAAATGAAAGTGTCTGAATTAAATTATTGATCGCAATTGCAATGCAGACAAATTATCGCATCGCTGTCGCCTTACCAAGGCAGCCCTGTCCTAAGCTTCAGAAAAGATTTTTATTTTTTATACAACATAATTATAAAATTAGTCTTTTCTCTACTTTCTTTATACATAGTATAAATTATGCTTGCATTTAAATATGTCACTCTCCAGGTCCTCAACTATACCCATGAAAAAAATCACGTCAATCTATTGCTTCGTTACTGGTGATTGAAGGACAAACACACTTTCGCATTTATAATATTAGTAAGGATTGTTCGCTTTGTTAACATCTCAGAAGGTATAGGTGATAAGTACCTTAATTAATTTTATCGGCTATAATATGTATAATTATTTTTATCCGAGTAAGTATTCTTTCAACCTTGGCCTCGCCTCGCCTACGCTCGCATCCCTCGTGCAGAATACATGAATATTCTTTGTTTCATTGATGCTAATGTACCTACTGGAGAATTTGTCTTTTTCTACAATTCATTCTACTTCTTTAAATGTGTCTTAGCGATGATAAATTTAATGCCCTCCCGACTGAATTTCGGTCATGAACATAATAGACAACAGCGCGAGAGATATTGTAGTTCACAAATGTGTCAGTGTGTGTGCAAAACATAAACACTCTCTATTCCTTCTCGCATAGTCCACAGAGATGGCATTCCGACGGATGAGGGATTTTCACGACCGACAGCTTTACGTGCCTTCCGTAGCACGAGGGTGGAATAACGACATAATAATTGGATATGTTGGTGCACAATAGTGTTATTCATATAAGTTTCGAGATAGTGACAAGCTATTCATACCCGTGGTCCTAATACTGGTCCTACTTCTGAAATAGGTTGGAACATGCAGTTTGGTAGGTTCATTGACGATTCGAAAACACTTTCTAAAAGTTTATTACAATCTTTTATATTATTTTCTATATCTAATTAGGCTTATGATTTACGAAAGATATTTTTATTATGAGCGGGAATGTGACCCGTGACCTCACACGGAGCCATCACGTATTCCCATATCGGCGCCAGACGGTCGTTTCAACGTTTTCGCATTTAAAAATTGCTTTCGATCCCATTCCATATACTCTTGTAGTGTAGGTATAAATATATTGTAGGTACTTGTGTATATTATAGTAGGTTTTTTTTTTTTTTTTTTTTATTCTATGACAAGATAGCCCTTGACTGCGATCTCACCTGATGGTAAGTGAAGATGCAGTCTAAGATGGTAGCGGGCTAACTTGGAAGGGGTATAGCAGTGTAAATTCAACCCATACCCCTAATCGGTTTCTACACGCCATCGTGCCGGAACGCTAAATCGCTTGGCGGCACGTTTTTGACGGTAGGGTGGTAACTAGCCACGGCCAAAGCCTCCCACCAGACCAGACCAGAGACAATTTAGAAATAATAAATTCCTAAATTGCCCCCGCCGGGAATCGAACCCGAGACCTCCCAGTTATAAGACCACAGCGCTCACCACTGCGCCAGGGAGGTCGTCAAAAGGGTCGTCGGTACTTACTTACAATCTAATTTTATCTAAGTGCTTTCTGTTATAACCTTGTTTAGGTGACTAGAGGTATCAACTATAAAAATATATATAACTATTCTGTGGAACGAGATTTTGGTAGAAACCTACGAAAAAAATGCGACGCCAAATGCATTCGTACCTACTAGCAGATGCCCGTGACTTATGAAATAAAAAGTAAACTGGTTCCTCTACCCCTCTGTGAAATTCCCGTCAAAATCAGAATCAGCAGTTCCCGGACAAACATGAAAAAGATTTTACAAGTTTTTTTGGGTCGCTGCGTGGCTTCTAATATTATTGATAAAAATGCGCGAAGTTAAGAACTCAATCGCAGATTCACCTCCGGCTCAATTCACATGGCCGCGGAAGCGAAGTGCACCGATGCGCGTCTTGAGGCGAGATCAATCTCGCCTCAAGACGCGCATCGGTGCACTTCGGTGTCTCAAGACAACTTTCCATTTAATATATATTTTACAGTAGGAAATAATTTATTTTTAACCGCAATAATATTATAAGTCTATGCTTTTAACATAGGCAACATTGCAATTGTCGTGAAAACGCGCTATGCATTTTTGGTCTCATAGTTTTCACATTAAAATGGATATGAAATACCAAATGCATAATTTCGTTCTAGTAGGTATTTTTCTTCGCTTTTTTTTCTTCCTCCACAATGTAATTTGAGCTTTACGGTGAACAATCTGTGAGAGCTAAAAAGTGTTGTAAGCATTCCATGTAGGTACGATTAGTAATTTGGGTTACGAATGTGATATGATAAACTTTTGACTTAGCTACTGTAGATTAACATGTCAATAGAAAAACAAAAAATCGGCTGGTATTAATATAAATGGTATTAATATAAATTCATGAAATAATTTTTAAACACTGTCTGTGAAACAGGTACAGCATAAGGCTATGTTCACATGTAACGCGCGTTAACGCGCGTCAACGCGCGATCAAATTTGAAGAGAGTTCAGATGATGAGCGTGCGCGTTGCAAGAGTACTCGTCAGTCTAGTTCGGTAGAACGTAGAAAATGGACGTGGAAGAGGCTATTATTTTGTGGTTATATTATAAAGAAAAATATAGAAAAAGAAAACGTACACATTGGGTTCATCCAATTTTGAAAAATAGACCCAGTTTGTTTGCGACACTATATCCGAATCTAAGAGACCATGAATCTAAATTCTTTAATTACTTTAGAATGTCTACAAAGTCATTCGACAATTTGCTTCAACTCATCCAAGAGGACATTACAGCAGCTCCGAACGCCATCAGATATTGTATTTCACCTTAAAATTACATGCGATCGCGATGAAAGCGCGCGCTCAACTGAACAGCAAACGGACATTACATTAATATCAAAGCGCGAGTCAACGCGCGATTGTCTGCGTCTAGAAACTTTTTCTCTGAGCGCCGCGTTGACGCTCGCTGACGCGCGTTAACGCGCGCGCATGTGAACGGTTGCTAGGTATATATTAGGACTAGTAGGGCGCGTGGGTGCGCGGCTCGCTAAAGCGAACCGCGGTTTTTCTGTCCACCAATAGATCTTTGGGTCTTGATCATCTTTTCCCCAGGAACTACTCTTCCATCTTTCATAGCCTCCGAGATAGACACCGACGAAATTTGTATGGCCGCCATCTTGAATCCACCATTTTTGATTTTTTTTAGCTCTCTGCCAATTGGATGAGGTTTCGAGTGACTTTTGTTTGAATACCCTCCAATTAGCTTCGATACCCTGATCGTGCTCCTCACCCGTCTCCGAAATCTTCAATCATCAGCTCCCTCCATATTTTTCATCCAAATGGATTTTTGTCTTCTATACGAAACCATCAGCGGAAAGGAACGTATCAAAGTTTGCATACATTTTATATAAAAAAAAATCCGCCATCTTGAATTTTTTTCTATTCATCACGTAGGCCATTGGGTTTTGATCATCTTTTTCCAAGAAACCACTCTTCCATCTTTCATAGTCTCCGAGATAGACTCCGACGAAATTTGTATGGCCGCCATCTTGAATCCACCATTTTGGATTTTTTTTTAGCTCTCTGCCAATTGGATGAGGTTTCGAGTGACTTTTGTTTGAATACCCTCCACTTAGCTTCGATATCCTGGCCGTGCTCTTCACCCGTCTCCGAAATCCTCAACCATCAGCTCTCTCCATATTTTTCCTCCAAATGATTTTTTGTCCTCTATACGAAACCGTCAGAAATTTTGATAAGGAACCATATAAAGTCTTGCATATATTTTGTATGAAATAAAAAAAAATCCGCCATCTTGAATTTTTTTCTATTCATCAAGTAGGTCTTCGGATCCTGATCACCTTTTTCCAAGAAACCACTCTTCCATCTTTTGTACTCTCTGAGATAGACACTGACGAAATTTGTTTGACCGCCATCTTGAATCCGCCATTTTCGAAATTTTTTCGGCTCCCTGCCAATTGGATGAGGTTTCGAGTGACTTTTGTTTGAATACTTCGCCCCTATCTTCGATACCCTGGCCGTGCTCCCCACCCGTCTTCGAAATCCTCAACCATCAGCTCTTTCCATATTTTTCCTCCAAATGAATTTTTGTCCTCTATACGAAACCATCAGAAATTTTGAAGAGGAACCGTAAAAAGTCTTGCATATATTTTGTATGAAAAAAAAAAATTCCGCCATCTTGAATTTTTTTCTGTTGATTAAATGAACCTTCGGCTCTTGATCATCTTTTGCCAAGAAACCACTCTTCCATCTCTTATATTCTCTGAGATAGACACAAACAAAATTTGTATGGCCGCCATCTTGAATTCGCCATTTTAGAGTTTTTTTTCGACTCTCTGCCAATTGGATGAGGTTTCGAGTGACTTTTGTTTGAGCAGCCCCCACCTATCTTCAATATCCTGGCCGTGCTCCTCACCCGTCTCCAAAATCCTCAATCATTAGCTCCCTCCATATTTTTCATCCAAATGAATTTTTGTCCTCTATACGAAATCATCAGAAATTTCGGAAAGGAACCTATCAAAGTCTTGCATACATTTTATATGAAAAAAATAAATTCCGCCATCTTGAATTTTTTTTTATTCATCAAGTAGACCTTTGGGTCCTGATCACCTTTTTCCAAGAAATCACTCTTCCATCTTTTATAGTCTCCGAGATAGACACCGACGAAATTTGTATGGCCGCCATCTTGAATCCGCCATTTTGGAGATTTTTTTCAGCTCCCTGTCAATTGGATGAGGTTTCGAGTGACTTTTGTTTGAACACTCCCCACTTATCTTCGATACCCTGGCCATGCTCCTCAACCGTCTCCGAAATCCTCAACCATCAGGTCTCTCCATATTTTTTCTCCAAATGAATTTTTGTCCTCTATACGAAACCATCAGAAATTTTGAAAAAGAACCGTATTAAAGTCTTGCATATATTTTGTATGGAAAAAATTTAATTCCGCCATCTTGAATTTTTTTCTATTCATCAAGTAGACCTTCGGGTCTTGATCATCTTTTTCCAAGAAACCACTCTTCCATCTCTTATAGTCTCCGAGATAGACACCGACGAAATTTGTATGGCCGCCATCTTGAATCTGCCATTTTGGAGTTTTTTTTCGGTTTTCTGCCAATTGCATGAGGTTTCGAGTGACATTTGGTTGAACACCCCCCACCTATCTTCGATACCCTGACCGGTGCTCCTCACCCGTCTCCGAAATCCTCAATCATCAGCTCTCTCCATATTTTTGTTCCGAATGAATTTTTGTCCTCTATAAGAAACTGTGAGTGAAAAAAAATTTTTCCATACAAAATTTTACAGGAGAGGTGATCAATCAGTCAGTCAGTCAGTCAGTGAATCAGCACGAGTAGCTATATATATAGTAATGTCTAAGCGCGCGATTTGAAAACGCGCGTCGCAATTCAGCCATCTGAACATAGCCTTAACTGAAATTTTACGGAACCAATTTTGATGAAACGTACGTACCTAACTTACCAGTTTTTTTAATCAATCAATATCTACTCAATGGATGCAGTAATTTTTGCCTGGCAAACATACTGCAGTTAATGGTCCGTCCAGAATCTAGACTATCCTGTAACACATTTGAACAAATATCGAAAGTATTTTGCCACCTGCGAAAATTTAAAATTTATCAAAGTCATCTACAACTGTTTAGACAATTACCAGTATTCGAGTTTCCAGGTACCCACAGAAGCCTTTTTAGGCATATTAATTTTCTAGGTCTGCATTACTTATCATTACTAACTACTAGATGAAGCCCGCGACTTCAAATGGATTTTTTTTTAAATTCCCAACTTGGAACTTTTTTATTTCCTGGAATAAAATTAACGAATACCCGGCTCAGATGCAAGATGCACTGTG
Source organism: Hipparchia semele (assembly GCA_933228805.2). NCBI lineage: Eukaryota > Metazoa > Arthropoda > Insecta > Lepidoptera > Nymphalidae > Hipparchia > Hipparchia semele. The sequence goes on along the minus strand of OW121717.1, from coordinate 7,099,373 downwards.
GCAAATTTCGCTAAGTTCGACTCAGCAGTTAGACCGTATCTCTAATATCAACAGTTTTTATATTAAACGTAAGATCCGTAATATTTACGTAGATAACTCTTAAATCTTCTGATGTTTCAATGATTAGGTTAGTTTAATAAGAGGCAGTTATTTCGAAATTCAGACAGACACTTCAATTTTATTTATTTGTATTGATCAATCGCAATGTGACCTCTACCGCCTGACAATGTCTGGCGTGTGATAACTGATAACATTCTGGCGTTTTATTTACAATAACATAACATATCGGTGCACAATTAATCATTGAAAAAGTAGGCCAACTTTGGCTGGGAAATTTTTGGGGAAGGCCTTACATATTTGTCTTCTGTCTTAACGATTGTTATAGAACTCGAACATCATTCATAAAAACCATTTTCGTGTTTCTACATGGTAACGATGATTGTTTCGATTGTTTGATTATTTAATGAACATAACATTCTTATCATCGATGCGTATCTAGTCAAATCATGCCAATTTGATTTTATACATTTACGTAATACACGCAACTTCGTCCACGTCAATTCAAGTTTCCAAAACAAATTTATTATTATTCTATGTCCGTCTCCAGAAATCAAACTACACATGTGCCAAATTTCATCAAAATCAGTTCAGCGGCTAAGCCATGAAAAGTTAACAAACAAAAAAACAAAGTTGTTTTCTCATGATCTCACAGAACCTCGTAATGTTGCGGTAAACCAAAAAAAATTATTTCGTCTCCTGGCACCAGTAACTTTAGAACGTAATTCATCTGTGAACATTTAAGCCATGTATTCACTTAGCAACAAATGCTGTGCAACATGCTACTCAACAAGTAGCTCAAAAGTTGAACGATGACCTCGAACTTTTGTTTTATAAGCCATATTGTATTCACTGAGCAACAATACAATTGAAAATGCAGCCCACAAGTTGAGCGATGAGCATGTGACATGTGGCAACTTCACGCGCTCTTGAGCAACATTGCCAAATATGTTGAATGTCTAGTGTTCTACCTCAATAATTGAGGCAGAACATTAGCTGGTCGTTTCATTACAGCAACTAACAACGGTAATTCGGGAATACAAGGCCAGATCGCATTACCTAGACCGGCGCTGCGCAGCACAGCGCGTCTCTGCACGTCAAAATATTATTTTGGAGGCAACTATGCCGCGACGCGCAGCAACACACAGCACAGTGGAGCAGCGCTCTAGTGCGACATGCACGTACATAATGATTGAGATAATATTTTGACGTTTTTTGCCGCGCTGAGCAACGCTGCGCGGCGCCGTTGTTTTCTACGGTCCGGCGTTTAACGTCACATGAACGTGATAAAAAGGTGTTGCAATGAAAAACTAGGTTGATTCTTGATGCAATGTTGATTTTTTATTTTCTAGTCAAGTCTTATGTTACTAAATGTTGTTAGTCAAGTGTTATGTTACAAGTGTTATGTACTTTGTTGCAGATTTTGCCGCTGGAAAATAACATGAAGACTCCTGAAGATTTCGGAGGTTGGGCTGGCGTCCTCAACACCGGAATGGTGATAGTGGCTGCATTATACACTGCCATCGGGTTTTTTGGATATTTGAGATACGGCGAAAGAGTTCTTGGCAGTATTACTCTCAATTTACCCAGTGACTTGTAAGATTATTTTTCTTCATCCTAGTTCATACTTCATACTCAACTGCGTGGAGTCCGGGTGAACAGATTTCGTTCTGGGTGCTCTTATCTTCTTTATGATGTCCGTGTGAGACGCCAATCGTCGCCGATCTATTGTGCTTACAACCGTGCAATAACAAAAAATATATAATTACTAGATGAAGCCCGCGACTTCCGATCCGCGTGGATTAAGGTTTTGTGATTCCCGCGGAAACACTTTAATTTTTCTTTTCAATTAGCCTATGTGTTAAAATGGAAAGCTATCTCCATTCCCAGCCAAATCGCTTCATTCGTTGTGCCATGAAGGAGTAGCAAAACACACACACACACACACACACACACACACACATACATACCTCGCCTTTATAATAAATCATTTTAAAGTAGGTATTCCGGAAAATCAAAAAGTTCCTCAACTTCAAAAGAGATTTAAGAAAAATCTAAGTCCACGAAAAGTCGAAGGCATCTAGCTTTTAGTAAAAACAAAAATATCATTAAAAATTAATGTTTTAATGGTCATTATAGATAGAACTAGAACCAGTTAAATCCGGCCGGTTTCACTACTTTTGATTGAACAAAAAAACAACCTTGTTGTAAAGTGTGCAGGCCAATCGAGATGAGGCTATCGGCCGCTCTGTGAAATGATAACCTTGGTTTTTTTCAAGAGCAAAATATTCTTAATTGAAAATACATATTATGTATCGCAAAATGTTTTACATCTACATGAATCTACATAATATTTGGTACAAGTTTTCTAGTCTTTTCATGTCTTTACACTATGGGAGGTTAAGTGTCCTTACTTCATATAACGCCTTATCCGTCATCAAACCCTCAAGGTGTGGACCGAAAATTGAAAGGTTGACGGTTCTTGGACACTTGGAATCCAATCAAGTCCACTCAGAATATGACAAATTACAAATTACAAAATAACTATTGTTTTTATTGTAGGTTAGCTCAAAGCGTGCGAGCTGTGATGGCAGCCGCCATTTTTCTTTCATACGGGCTGCAATTTTACGTGCCAATGAACATTGTATGGCCGTACGTCAAAAGCAAATTGACTTCGGAAAAGGCATTGGAGTACGGCGAAGCAGTCACGCGCTTTGTCCTGATTTCCATAACATGTAAGTATTAATTTGTATTCATAGTATCTAAAGTTGGCCATATATTATACTTAATAAATATTTAAAATAATTTAGTTTAAATTTAAATAAATAATGTATTTTTTGCCAGATTTTTTCGAATCGTACCTACGACCATTTTTAGCGAATATTATCACATAAAATTGTTTTATTTTATAATGACAGCGCGCGAAATCTCAGCCTGTATTTAGCTCCCTAGCACATCTTCGTCGCAAAATAAATATAGCGAAACCGCTTCAATTTCCGCTTAGCGAAACTTCTCTGTACTACATCGCGATTTGAGTAGTGGAATATAAAGCGAAGTATTAGCAGAATTAATTAACAAAGTATAATTAATAGTACATATTTTCTTAATTATTATTTAGTGCCACAAAAAAATCTAAGTTTTTTAACTACAACTAATGTTGAAGCAAATTATTCTCTCTTTCGTATTGTTCTTAGTATTATCAGTGATCTAAAAACGTAGAATTGGAGTGCCGGAAACAAATAAAAGGTGAAGAAATCAGACCAAAACCGAATAAGAATTATGATTATATTATTGAATATTGATATTTTTTTACCTCTTCAATGTACTAAAACTACTACTACATATAAATAATTTTCATAACCACATGATGAACCGATCCCAGAAATGTGTCCTTCTAACTCTAAACTCTAAAGTATGACAAAATCGGATGGAAAAGAGTCAGACTCAAGTCAGTGCGTTCAACAGGCAATGCACTAGTCATAGCAGAACTTCAAAGTTTTCGCTATTATTGTATTGCCGCGGTGTACTATAGGTCTTAGGTAAAATCGATTAAAAAGCAGATACTCTTATCGGAACACCCGTAGCACAGGTTACAAGCTTATGGGTCACATTGTAATATTTATTATTACAGCACGCCACCGACCGCACCGCACAAAATAAGCTACATAATGAGGGGTTGAGATATTTAATTGCTCACTTTATCAAGTGATTTACTGCAACTATGTACTACGAGTTTTTATAATGAACTTTAAATTAAACCATGTTATTGTAAGCGGTGATTGCCTAGTGGTTAAGACTTCAGCCTCCTTTTCAGCAGGTTAGGGTTCGATGCCTAGGACGTTGTAGGACGATGTTATTTACGTTCCACCTTAGCACCTAAACTACTGAGCTAATTTTGATAAACGCTTTCAATCAAGCCGAGTGAAATAGACAAGGTACCTACATTTTATAAGAACAAAAACAATACGATATCTAGTATATTAAATCCAATTTTACGAAGTTGACTAATATCCTCCTATCCCCTCCAAATAAACTAAAAGCTTGAGCTAAGAGCGGGTACGACAATACTGCAACGGGTGGGATTCGAACCTGCGACCCTTCAGTTTTCAGTCCGCACCTTTAACCGTTGGGCTATTGAGGCTAATTTTTTAACTGACCAAAACAAAGTACTTACATTTTTATGTGTACTAACTAAATCAAGGAACTATCATTAAGCAAATATTTGGGCCAGTGACCGTTGTCATGCCCCAGAATGGAGCTTTGATAAGTTTTCCAAATATTATTGAAATCACAGGTTATCATTAAATAAATTGAGTAATCAGTCACTTTTAATTCATTTTTAACCATTTTTATGTTTATTTTATAAAGTAAATGTTTTGCCTTTTGTTTGAGGTCAATACAAAAGTAAATTGCACTGTCTAATCACTCTAATCCAATTAAACCTAGAGCTGGTAGTAGATCTTTTCAGTTGCTACTTTTGCTGAGTGTACCAGTGGAATCACATAATATATTTGTCTGTGGTTATAAATCATTAAAGAATAGGAAAATCTGGGTCAGAAAATGTTATATGTATTTTGAAAGGCATTTTTAATGACTGAAAATATATTAAAATTTTAATTTTTTTTTTTAAAGAAGTAATTAAAAAATATAGGAACAGATATACCTAACAGATATAACTAATGCTTACTAATATCCTTACTTCAGCTAGTAAGAAATATTCGCCATACAATATTGTGCTAAAAGTAGATATGCCAATTTATCAACGCGTAAAAAAAATTAAAATATAGAAAAATGTTACATGTGACAAACTCGTGAGACGTAGTCGCCGCCGCTATTAACGGTAACATGAAAAGTTGAAAAGCATGCTGTGCTGGCAAATTTAATGAATATTTATTTTTATGATTTAATAACTTGTCACACTTTAGCCATTTAGGTAATAACCTGTTATTGACCTCATCAATTGTTATGACCCAAGAGTCCTTGGGAAATTTTAAAGAGTGATTTTTTTTCCAAAATATTGCGTTTACCGAGCAATTTCTCAAGCTGAAAATTATAAGTTATGTACTTAATAAAAATCTTTTCTGAGTTTGGAAACTAGACATGCCAATAGTCGAACCTAAAAAATTCCTATGTACGTAGATATAATAATAGTGCTATGCTATGCTAAGTAGGTATTTTAAGTTTTAGGCTTTTTCGAGTGTCTCTGGAATGTATACGGTGGCAGATTTAAATCTAGGTCGACAGAATCGCCTGTCAACTAGTTTTTTCCAAAAAGGTATATGTACTTATACGTACTGGGTGCTTAATTTTACTGTCTCGCATTACATTATTATAATAATAATCTTTACTATCATGAGATACTATACTTTTTTATAGTGTATTTTTATATTCAATTTCAGATAAGTACAATAAATAATTTTATATTAAGAAAAATCTGATCCCTTGTAAATTCTAACTTTTCTCAAAAATTTATTTTCAGAATAGATAAAAAACATTAAAACGTGCCTATTTAACGATCCCACACGTGCTGATATAAAAATTTTAGCTTGCAGCTTTTGTTTCCATCGTACTTCACCGATACTGCTTTTATTACAAACCCTTAATCATTTCCTATGGGCTCTCGGGCTATTAGGAAATTAACTCTCCGATAATAGAAATTATTCCACGCGCGGAAAAGACCCAACGACGCGTGATAATTTATTTTATATCAGCGTATGTTCTATTGTATAACTGGAAACGGATATGTATCGTTTATTACTTTATTGTGTACTTTACAAGTTTTCCTAATATATGTTTGAGTAATTTATACTCAAATTCTTTTATACCTCGTTTCGTAATGGTACTAATACGCTTCGCTATACTTTGCTGTGAAATGTGCTATATTGCCCTGTACACACAGCCCGATATATTATGAATAGAGACCGGATTATATGCATTTGCATATTCGCATATGCATTTGCATATTTTAGCCATTCTCAGCGGTAATAGCATATTTTACCTAAGATCTAGTTATGATGCATATTATCGGTACATTTACAATATTTTTCACTCACTCTGCGTTCCGCCGCCGCCGCATTGCCCCATAAACTTAAAGAAAAGTTTGAAAACATGTTGAGCAATAACCCAGGTTTTCAAAGCTTGCGTCAAATTGATAGTTTCATTAATGGGACGGCAGAAATTTTGCCGGAAACTATAAGTGCCATAGCACCCAAGTTTAAATTCTGCCCAGTTACCTCAATGGATATGAAGCGAACCTTTTCTACTTACAAAAATATTCTAAATGATCGTAGACAAAATCTTACCACTGAAAATTTGGAAAAATATTTGATTGCTTACGTTTACACAAATTCTAAATCATTTTAATATCATATAATGTTACTTACTGTACCTATTATCGCCTATCAAAAAATAATTTACTAATTGTATGCTGATTTTGAAATAAAAAAAATGAATACTTACTTACTTTTCTATTTTTTAGGGATTCCTAAAATTTATCATTTAATTTTGCATATTTTGCCAGTTTTCGTGCATATTGCAAGCATTTTTCATGCATATTTGCATGCATATAACAAGCTTTTTATGTTGCATATAATCCGGTCTCTAATTATGAATAACTAAACCGGTCGAAACTCAATGAAACAACCCGGCACGGACACGGTCCGGCTCCGCCCGTGTAACGTGAATAATCCTTAAAGCATATTATGTCGCAAATTAGACTTGTTGCTAAGTTGCGATTCAGTAATCTAGTCTTTCATCACGGGTTTGAAAGATAATAGATCCATACCACTAATCGGTTCTGATTGATGCGTAAAGCGGTTACATATCTCGACCGCAGCCTGATCTACTTACAGTATAATTAAACAAATGTATGAACCCGGAACCGTGAGAAGACATACGGTCACAACAACTTGTAACGTAGCCAGAGCTTGGAAATCGGTTTCGGTCATTGACCACAGTATTTAAGTAATTTCAGTTAACGTGACGATTACGTCCCACTTAACCGGATTATGAGTGAATCTATTTCTAATTACATTTCGTTCAGTTTACCCTTATCTACCCGGTTACCCGGTTTTGTATAAACCGGCTTACTGAAAGTCAGTTTTCGCGCGGGCTACGATATAACTTATACCGCTTTTCAGAGAATGTATATTTCTGTTGCCGCTATAAAACAAATAATATGAATAAAATAAAAATTAAAGGGAGCTCCCCGACTAGAGACGTGTTTTTTTTTTTTCGGCGTTTTTTATACGATACCTTTCGTATGCGAGTTCGACTCGCATTTGACCTGCTCTTTAATTGAGTTATGGGTTTACGCTAGAACGTTATTTGATAGTGGCTTCGACCATTTAGCCGGGACGTGGCAAGCGCACGCATTCCCCTCTGCCGAAGTACATGTACAAACGTACGGTTCAGCTTGTAAGTGTGACAGCTTTTGAGTTAGTGTGTGTTCATAGAGACATTAAGTATTTAAAAGAGTGTGCGGAAGTGAGTAAATGTGGGCTGTACGTGATTACCCTGCCTCACCGCAGAAAGTGGCAGAATATATTCAGTACTAAATCTGCCATTACAGGCGCGTCCCGGCTAAATGGTCGAAGGATAGTGGCATAATACATGTTAAAACTTTACTTTTTTTCAATTTGTTTTCAGTTATTGCGGCGGCGTTGATACCTAACCTAAGCAGCATCATTTCACTAGTGGGAGCGTTCAGCAGTTCTGCGCTGGCGCTCATTTTCCCGCCAATCATTGAAATTATCACGTTCTGGCCCGAACGACTCGGATGGAGGGACTGGATGTTGTGGAAGGACATAGTAATTATAATTTTCGGGATAACTGGTTTCGCGTTTGGAACTTACGCCAGTATTAAAAATATTTTTGACCACCCTTAAAATGAATACTAGAAAAAATCAGCCAAACTACAACTTACGCCTGGATATGATAACAAATGGTGCAATTAATGCGATTGCAGCCATTAATGACAGCTGACTCAGTTGTAAACTATACCTTAACCAACCATGACAATAATATTGAATAGAAATTATGCGAAATATTTATATTTTATTTTAGTCAAATAGGTGTATCTAGTTTCAAAGATGAAAGTGATCAAATTATATTAGTTTGTTTTAAGAGATCCTAGTATTAATGAATTATTATAGGTACATGTTAGAAATGAAACTATTTATCTTCTTAAATCGAATATTTTTGTGTATCCGTGCTGGGCATAGTGCTGGTGTGCATACATTATTTATTATTTTTACAATTATTAATATGTTATATGTGCTGATACCATAAGTCAAATAATTTTAGTAGAAAATTGATCTATATACTTACATTATTAGCTAAAATTATTGTAAAATAAGTAGTTTAAATTGCTTAGCAAGATTTTAATTATGTACATCAGAGAGCATATTATGTTAATTTATAAGTGTGAGAGAGATTTATACTAGACTTGCAACGAATATTCGGTTACTATTCGGTATTCGGCCTATTCGGCTGCTTTTATTATATTCGGCCGAATACCGAATATCTACATATTATTCGGCCGAATACCGAATACTTAAATAATATATTTTGTCATAGAGAAATAATTGGTAAAATGAAAAATTAAAATCGATTGATTACGTATACTCGTATATTAATATTTTCATTTCTGTTATAATCATTTAAGTACATAATCATCTTCTGAATTGGAAAAATGGGGGATTCTATGTATTTGAATTATTGTGGTAGGTAATCAAAATTTAGAAGGGTAAGGTTCTAATTTCTTTTATAATCATTTATTAAGTAGTCATTGGTACATAAAACAGGTACATAATTTAATCATTTTCTGTATTAAACAAGTTAAGAATTTTTCTATGTATATGAATTATTTTCATAATCAAAAATTAGAAGGGGAAGGTTATGGTGCAGAAAGACTAACTTTTCTGCATTTTTAGGAAGTAGTTTACTTCTTTTTTTCTCGTAGACCATCCCAACTTCAGAGAAAAGGCGCTCTGAATAAACACTACTTCCTGGCGCCGACAAATATTTTGCTGCAATCTTAATCAAACACGGAAATTCAAATTTCCTCGCTTGCCACCATGTATACGGGTTATCATGATGTGATATATTAGTAATATTCAAGAAAAGTTCCATTTATGTTGAAACTGCATTTTTTTCTCTTGCAATATACCGCGCAGAACAAAACAAAGGAGCGCGAAACAATCACGTACAAACGTGATTGTTTTTGCAAGTTTTTGGCGCTAAAATCCTGCCGAATACTTTTGCCTAATATTCGGCTATTCGGTCAGGGGCCTCGCCGAATATTCGGTATTCGGTATACTGCCGAATATACTATTCGTTGCAAGTCTAATTTATACGTATTACTATAGCAAATTTTTCTTCTATTCTGAGAACATATATTGGATACTTAATAGACATTAAAAAGAGCTGATTAGGGGAAATATAGATATTTCAGATTTCATTTTAATATTGTTTAAAACTAAAAGGAAATTATTTAGTTAAACTTATGAATATTAGTTTTTGACAAAAGCGTGGAAGGAACATTCTTATACAATTCTTATGCTGCATTAGGTACATATGTGTGTACCTATTGTGCCTTTTTTGGTTCTATAAAACGATTGGAAAGTATAGACACAGTTACAGTAGGTACAGTTAAAAATTGCATCGTATATTAAAATTACAAAATCGATTTAATTTTCGCACATAAATATAAAAATAGTACTAAGTAAATAATTTTGCAATGCTCAAAAACACATTTTTGTGCTTTATTTTTTATAAATATTAAGAAATATCAATCTTTTTCAGTCATGTGGACTGTTTTATATTCCAATCGCATTTATCAGGCTTCAGGCCTCGGAAAAAATAGCTTTTGATCTTGCAAAGCTTTCGTTTTAGAACAGTTTTTTTCCTTTTGAATAATATGTTTACAGACTAGTAGAGTAATTGAAACAAAGTATATGTTTTTACACTTTTTTTATACAACTGTTGAAATTTCATAATTTCTTTGTACCTGTTTTACGCTTTTTCTATATGAGTATTACAGCTGTTTTATTAAAATATGAGTACCTATATTTTTTTGTTGGAATGTGATATTTAAACGTTCAAAGAGTAGCTCTTTATTTTAATGTTAAAATATATTTTTTTTACATAAGATTTCATAATATGAAATTGTTACCAGGTTTTATTTTGTTTTCTATTTTTTTAATACATATATAATTTTTAACTCTTGGGTGTAACTTTAATAGTCAACAATATAAAAATATGATATCATTCCATTTTCTATATTGACTGGCATATTACAATGCAACATTCAGATCATCGGGCAAACGGTATCTACACTTGCACGAAAGTCTGTCAAAGTTTCATCAATGTTCAATAGATGGTGTATTAAAAATGTTAATAAACCGAATAGCAACAAACTTATAACCCGATTGTATTGTTCGAATATCATGTAAACTTGAGATTTTTTTTGTTATTTGATGAATTATTATAAGCTTACAGCTACATAATTTATATTAAATGAGCAGCTACATAATATTATCTTGGTCGATTGTATTTATGTATAAATTATATTATATTGATTGACTCCAAATTGACTCACGCTATTCTAGTCGTGGCTCGTGATAGTTTTGTTTATAATTTTATACAATTAAATCTCCTGTGGTGCTTCTATTCTAGAATATTTCAAAATTTTTAATAGAATGCTACTCGTGTCTAATTATTTCGAAACGATGATTACATTTTGGAATTAAAGAAACCTCTAATGGTTTTAAACCACCTATTCATAGAAAGAAGTGCTTAGGTAGTTATGCAAAACCACAGCTTCCCCCAACTTAGACGATGTCTACCTATTAGTTTCATTTAAGGTTTTAATAGGGATTGCCAAAGATATTGTTTATGTTTTAACAAGACAAAGCTGCATACATAATACATACCTACCCAAGTAACAATTTCTTGTCCTATAGCAGCCCATAGAACGTTTCCTCTAACACCACTTAAGCACTGTAAAAGCAATAAGAAGGTCGTATAACGCTGATTTGGCGCAGTTATATCTCTATTTAGAGACATAGCGAAACTATAGCAGTTGTGCTTGGGACTTTTTTTTTCTATAAATTTGATATATTGGTGCCTTGTATGACAATTTGTTGACATACGAGGCACAATAAAGCTTTTATAGTTCTTTTTTATTCTGTAGCAGCGTTCGTAATTCCATTATAGTGCTATTATACTCTATAGAAAAGTACGTGATTCTTTTACTACGCTTTTCATTTTAATTTTTCACGGCAAGGTGGTCTACGTGTGTTTATACAAAAACAAAAAAATAAAAGGGATAAGGATTCCATCTTGATGAGTTTAATGTCATCTTTTATTTAGACATGGATAAATTCGACCAATACTATAAAAACCACTTGGAACCAAAGTTTTACTGATAGAATAGCATTAGTTTTACTTATTATTTTCAATGCGCCCTAAATTAATTGAGTTTTTTAATTAAAATATTAATAAAAATAAATAAAATTAACCGTAGTTTCTGCTACACAGCCAAAAAGCTAATTTGGTTCTCTTTTAGGTTAACTATAGCACAAGTGACAAAAAATCTGCCGCCATTGACGTAAAATTAGGGTTCCTTATGACTAGTCTTGTCCCACATACTTAATTTTTGAATACATTTTTGTATCCAAGGAAGAAATAAAATAGGTAGGTAGGTAATCGTTGCTCATGATTGGTTTTCTTTCTCAGGTACTTATAATAAATATGCCCCTAGTAATGGATATTGATAAATTTCTAAAATTTGTTCTGTAAAGGAAATAAAGGAATTAGCTATATATCGCTGTTGTCTTAAAACAGAACAACCAAAACCATAATAGAAAACTTTGGTCATGTAATAGAGTCATGGTGACTTCTTCTTCAATGAGACTATAATAAACCCAACAAAGATAATTAAAACACTTTTTATTGTTATAAAAATGTCCCGAAAATCGTTTATAAAGCAAAACCGCTCTATAACAGTGTTGTTATGAGTAATTATGTACCATGTACTATAGCAGTGTTTTGTGGGACCACAATAGCGTCAAATTATTGTATTGTTGTGTCCTTCATCACTGCTAAAACGCCATACTTATAGCGGTTACCAGGAAAACTTTATAGTACTAATGGGGTACATAATAGTGACTTCCAACGCTGTTATACATTAATATAGCGCTATATTGTCTAAATTCGAGGTTTTTATAGAACTTGCCTATAACGGCTCTACAAAACGGTTTTGTAAACCTTTACATCCCCTGCTAAAAGGATAGTTTGGCTATATAAGCTTATAGAGCAAAAAAGTCATAGCAAATGCTTTTATATAACGGGTGGTTATCGCTACAACCTTTACACGATGTTAACTCAACCTTTTCGTGATGAATTCTTAAATTATAGTACCAAAATGTTACTTGGGTAAGTACTCCTGAGTGCTGCACAACATTGCCTACTGTTATTAATTTATTACACATATATTTACATTTTATTGTAGGTAATAAAATAACTTGTATGTTATGAATCTTTTAACTTAATAAAGTGATATATTTAATCCTTTTCGTTGTTTCAATGATGATAATCTGCAGCAAACAGGGCCCTCCGACCTTACTCCTACACCTGTTACAACAATAAAATACCTACTGTACCGAAGGTACATACACATGTAGGTATGTGGAACATAGATTTATAAAATGAGGTACCTACTAGCAATCCATGACTTGTGGCTGAATTTAGGTAATTTTAAAGCTATTGCATAGCTTCTATCGCGGGTCTTGAGCGTGGAGACCAAATCCAGAAATTCCGTAACGAAAATAACCTGACACGGGACTCCTCTCACCGCTAGATGGCGTTGATAAAAAATGCTATGCAATAGCTTTACCGCAGCAGTCCCCGAGTGCCACACGTCTTTTTTTCAATCTATCATTTTGTCCGTAGGATTCTAGAGTTAAATACTTCTAAAAATCCGACTACTAGACGCACACTAGACGTGATTACCTCGCCTCCCGCGGAAAGTGGCCGTATTTATTTAGTACTAAATCTGCTCTAAGGCTTGTCCCTATAAAACGGACAGCCTAAATTATGGATCAATTTAAAGCGCCACTTTTGACATAAAATATATTATGAGTGTTTCTCGAACTAATAATATTGCAAGTAGTGCATATATGCATAATTGTAATATATCATAGATTAATTATAGCAGACGGTGTGCCATTTGCAATATTATCAAGTAGTTTCAGAGACACTCGCATAGCAGTTTAGTGCTTACAGCACCAAAATGACGTCAATTCAAATGTAGATCCAAAAAAAAGAAATCATAGCAGCAAGTCCAGTGTTAATCATAGATAAAATATAGAGATCAGTGGTCGCTACTCTATAGTAACCTCTGTAGGTATTATTTTTTTATTAGGTAGGTAGGTAATATATCAGTTAATAAACTGTACACATAGGTACCTATCTACAGATTGACCTCATATTAATTATTATCAACAAACTATTACTACTGTGTACTTCTTCTTCTTTATCAACCGATAGACGTCTACTGCTGCACAAAAGTCTCTGGCATGGACTACAAGTCTTGCGCTGCACAATTGCGCTGCCTGAATCCCGTGGCTCCTTGCGACTCGTTTGATGTCGTCGGTCCACCTAGTGCTAGTGGGGGATCTACTAACACTGCACTTGCTATAATTGTGTACAATAAACATTTTTATTATTATTGTCTATACTCTGTGTCTATACTTTAATAAAAGTTTCTGAACGAAATGCCAGCGCGGGCAACCGGGCAACATTGTGGATAAAATGTCATTCTTAGACAACAATTAAAAAATGTCGGAATCGTGTCAAGACGGTAATTGTCATGGAAATAATGAATTTGGGCCCGACGAATCACCTACGAAGCTTATCGTTAATTATATTCCCGAAGTTATGACCCAGGATATGATGTTCTCACTGTTTTCAACCATGGGTAAATTAGAAAGTTGTAAATTGATATCGAACAGAGGGTACGGTTTCGTGGAGTACGCTCGTCCAGAAGATGCCGTTAAAGCGCGGAAGGCGTTCAACGGTCTGCTAATGCAGAACAAGACATTAAAGGTTTCACACGCTTTACTCAATCCCGAGTTGAAGCCACCTTCGAAACCGGAAGCCGACTGGAACCTCTACGTATGTAATCTGCCTAATGAACTGACGTTGCAAGACTTACATGGACTATTCGCACAATTCGGTAAAATAGTGAATTCCCGCATCGCGTCGGGCATAGCGTTCGTACTATACGAGCACCAGTACGAGGCCGAAAGAGCCATTCACAACGTCAACGGCACCACTCCGCCCGGCTTCCTACACCCACTAACTGTTAAGTATGCCAATAAGAGTAATCCTAACAGACATAAAAACAATAACAACAATTTTGCTAAGAATTCCCTCGTAAAGCCTTATCAATGGATCAATCATGTGGGTGCTATAGGAGATCACAATTCCCCCAGCACATGGTCGATATATATTTATAATATTGCTCCCGAAGTAGAAGAATTGACTTTATGGCAACTGTTCGGTCCTTATGGTGCTATTGTATCAGTTAAGATAATTAAAGACCATCAAACTAACAAGAGTAAAGGTTTTGGGTTTGTTACGATGAGGAATTATGACCAGGCAGCGATGGCAATACAAGCTTTGAATGGATATGTGCTCCAGGGCCAGCCGCTGTCTGTTAGTTTCAAAACGCAAAAGAGATAATGTTGTAACAGTTGTCCTAACACTCTTTACAATATCAGTACAGTAATGAATAGACAAAATGACTCCTTTTTCATTGATACACATCAATTATCAAATTGTATTGAAATAGTGCTGAGACGTAATCCCATATACAACATTACCTTAAGTGCGGTCGGTCAACTCTTGTTAAAAAAAGATTATATTACTTTGAGCTATCAATATTGTTAAGTTTGTTTCTTATTATGAATAATAATTTATTCAGTTTGCTCGTTAAATGTTTCAAGTTTACTAGAAGTTTAAGATTTGTATTGAAGATGATTGTTGTTTGGAAGTTCAACATCAGTTGTGAGCTATGTGCTTTGATTATTATTTTTATCTATTATTTAAGTATAATATTATACCATTATAATGTGCTTTTACAAGATCTTACTAATAATTATAAGCCACATGGAGATGTTTAATCAGCTACTAGTTTTAGTTGTACACTTTTTATATCATGATGTCTATTTAGGTAGTGAAAACAAAATCTAGATTTTATCATATTTATACATTTAGTATAAAATTTGCTGAATTAAAATTCATTTTCACAATTTTAAAAATGTGTTTTCATAATTTATTTGCAATTAGATTATTTACCTTTTTATTTCCTTATATTTACTTGTGAAATTTACAAACAATCATAACATTCTCATAACTTTTGTACAAGAATATTGTGTCCAGTTATTGTCACAGCAATGATTAAATCCCACGGCTAAAAACCCTTTAAAGTATTTCATTATCCACTATCTTTTCTTTTTTCTAGTTTTAGATATTATGTTGTTTGATACAATATAAATAACTGTTAAAAATATTATCAGTTTCATAAAATTTTGGTATTTGGTTTACAAAAACCTAACTAATAAATAAAATAAATTCACCAGATTTAAAAGCCCCCAATTAAGGAAAAATACAGAATTTTGTAAACCATTGTATGTCTCTTCCCACGCTCATATAACAAGTTATAACTATAAAAAACTGTTTTACTTCTAAAATAATTTTCTTTCAAAAGAAAATACATATCTTTATTTATCAATATTCTATATCTTATATAATATCTTTATTTAAATATATGCATACTTAAATAAAATTATTTAGAACTTAAGCTAAAATGAGTGTCATGAATTTATATTACTGTATCATGAATAAATACTATGTATCCACAACAATTTTCAATGATATAGATTGCTTGTAAGAAATTTGAATCACAAGCTTACAGAATTGATAACCTCCTCCTTTTTGGAAGTCGGTTAAAAATGAGTTTCATTATGTACCATACTATAATTTTTGTTTGCATATGGGTACACTTTAATATTAACATTATAATCTAGACAGTGGTAATTCTGATATCTAAGAATACATGCCCATAATTACTGAGTTTTTAAGTGACTTAATAGTACAATCAACATTTAAAACCAGTAGTTGTTTCATTACTAATGGCAGCTATTACTGATAAATAAAATCAAGAAAGCTAATGTGTTAAATATTATATAATATAAGTGTATTTTTATTTGACTTTATGATGCTATTCTTTGTTACAAGTTACAAGAGATTCATCTGTGTCCCATAGTCGCATTGCATCGACTATGTATGAGCGTTAAATTTATTAGATTAACCCACTTAGATAATAATTGGGCATGCGCTTGTATAGGAGGATAAGCGGCAATGCTATCATTGGGGTACACCTACACATTATATTATATGTATATTTTTAATGTATCCAACACCTCTTTTGGATTGTGGTCACTCTGTCTCAGTTTTTCTGTTTTGTACAATCAAGTACATAAAGGAAAAATTCGTTTAATTTGAAATAATACCTGAGTAAATATTAATAAGTATAATAGTTATTAATTATACCTACTTATTATTATAGCCACTAGGGATTATCTTTAAGTGCAACATATTGAAGGATAAAATCTGGTCCGTGTTCAACACCCAATTTTGATTTACTCTCCCATGAAGCCTCAGTGTGTTGGATCTGTGGCCCCATGCAAGCTTAAAATCCGGGTTTTGTCCCGTGAGAGTACATATATTATGTACATAAAATATTTAAAAAAAAATTTATACATCACTACAGATCTCAGATCTACAGGTGTGTCGTCACTTTAAGCTTGAGTTCCATAATACAATAATAATTATGAGAATTTGCAATGCACATTTTTACTAACTGCAGCAAGTCCGTCAGCTTCGTCCCTCCCGTTGGCTCGCCTCTATTCGGCGCAGATTTAGGATCAGTCTACACTGACGTGGTTGAGAAATTAATGGAAGCGTAGGTAGGTATATATCGTTGGGCGGGAAGATAAGTATGATTATATAGATATAATTAGAATATGAAAAAAAATCGTTCTAATTTACTTCAAATCCATGACCTCTTCCGCGACAAAGTAGATCGATCCCTATAGGATTTGGATCTCTTCAATTTATCGGGATAAATCCTCCATCTGTCTGTGAAAATTCCATCAAAATCGGTTCAGCCGTTCCGAACACAGCCCGGACAATTAAAATAAGATATCTACTCATAAGAGCTATTTCAAAATCACAGACAAAAACTTGCAATTTTGTTTGCTGGAATAGCTATCTGATGTAGGTATTGTAGGCAAAATTGCGTTGCTGTTCCTGAACCCCTGGGTAAGAATATACTTTGCATGTACGTAAACTTCCTAAACAGAAACTTTTTTTCCAATTTAGAGCAGTTTGCCCTGCTAATACCTGCTAATATAGTAAGTGGGTAACTATGATAATGTGTGTAGTGGTAGTGGGTGAGTATAATTCTGATATAATGTAGTAAGTATAGTATGTCGTTCGGGCGACACGTATGAGGCGCGACGGGGGGCAGGTCGTTGCCCGCGTTCCCCGCATGCGGCGATTACTAGTCATAGACTTGCATTTCATGCGTCGAAGGGTCACCTGCATTGCATTGTCGCCTATCTACTGTAGTCTGTTAATCGATACGTAAGTACCTAGACCATACAGATTGCAGATAACTTATCAACAAAAATACCTGTAAGTACATATACTATATTGTACCTAATCGTCTTAGCTGAGGTGAGCACTGCCTGTCTTGAAATGTCGATGAATTTCAAATAATTGTTACCTTATTACTTGCAATAAATTGCTTCGCTTTTTTACTTCACCTAACTAACTATTCACAGCTGACTGAACCGAATCATTTTTATTTCTCTAATTTTTGTAATAAGTTCAACAAACTCTATAAACCACCAGACTAGCGGTTTGGATTATAATCACTAACTTATATACCTACCTATTTTTTAAACCCGACAAAAAGATGGGTGTTACAACTTTGACGTGTGTATATGTGTCTGTCTGTTCCCTCATAGTTCCCCAACGAATGGACCAATTTTGATGTGGTTTTTTGTTTGAAAGCTAACGTGATAGAAATGGATCTAAGCTATAATTTGTGAAGATCTGTTATTTGCTATCTTTCTCTTAAAATTCATAAGTTGGTGTAACAAGTGTAGGTGCCTAAATTAAAAATTTAAAACAACTACGACACGTAAATCTATACTCCATATCCTATCACCCAGTCTTTTGCTCCATCATCAAATCCTTGTCGATCCCTAATCATCATCTGTCAAACACCTAAGAACTCATTGACACCATTCTGATGAACCTAAACACGCTATATCTACTGTACGTAGCCGAGGGGTTGGGTATCTCGCAGACTACTTGCAGCAATTAGCTCAAAATTACCACATTTTGGAAATAATACGAAGTAACAGTGCAACTTTCAAATAACACGCACCCGTGGAAGTTTGTAGGACCCCTTAATCAAGTACCTAAGTAGGAAAAGAGCTGATGAACTTCAAATGCCTCGGATCTTCATAAATTATAACTCAAAACCATCTCGATCTGGTCAGCTTTCAAACAGAAAAAAATCGCATCAAAATCGTGTTGGAGATGTTATGCGAGGGAACAGACAGATATCTACCGTTACGCTTATAACACCCCTCTTTATTATGGGGGTTAAAATGTTTTGGAAAAATATCCTAAAACCCAGGAAGGTACCTACCTACTATCTTTAAATAAAAATAAAAATAGTGGTGCAAGCAACTCTGACTTTACCGACGTACGGCGCATGCTCTTTACGTGTTTTGGACGTAACAAATAAGAATCAATATCGTTTGGAAACCGCAGCAGCGACTTTGCAGATGTGCCCTCCTTTGGTGAATTAAAATTATATTGAAATAAAAGAATACGATCGAGTGTTTGTTTAGTGTAAGGTGATACTCGTGTGTGTGAAGTGGCGGTCGCGGAGGGCGAGGGTTCAGCAGTGGCGGGAGGCCTCGGCCTCGCCGTGAGTAGCAAGGTAGGTATGCGCAGACCTATTTACAAGAATAGAAACGATTAACAAGGATAATATTTAAAAATCTTAACCCGACTATGGTAAATTAGATGTAGGTATCGTCCGTCATGTTGATTTTATACGACCACATAATTATAACGAATAATTAACGAATCGATTGACATCTCATTCATCAAAATCGGCTCAGTAGTTTAGGCGCTACGGTGGACATACCTCCATAAATAATAGTCGCATAGGTTGCTAAAATCACAACACTTGCTGGCAGTACATATTTTAAACTGATTGTTGCAAAGCTTGAGCAGGAAGTAAGTTAATTTGAAAGATATCAAAACCTTGGCTAGATGTACCTACCTAGGTGGAGAGCCGACGGTGATTATCCGTCCCTGTAGGTAGCTAACTAATACCTATCACTGCAATGCGGATCACGGCGATAAGTGCGAGGGAAGTGTCTAACTAAATGTGCAATGTAATGATCGTAACATGACTAACTAGGTATACTGAATAAACTAGCTGATTTCCACTACTTCGTTCGCATTCAGGTTTAGTGTAAAAATCAAGTAACTACCTACCTACCCATAGTGGTATTCCGAACCAGTGGTAGATTCATTTGACGATTCGAAAGCACTTTGTAAAAGTTTATTTGAATAAAAAATTACTCTATTCTATTCTAATGAAGCAGCACCTTTTCACTCCCAGCAACACTCAAGTTACCTGTGAAAAACCCATAAAAATTCGCCTAAGTAAATACTTAGGCGAACCTTTGGCTACTAAATAGTAGCCAAAGGTTTTACAATTGAGTCTTATAGCAGGTGCAGGACGCAGCGCGTCGGTTCTACAGTTAATATGGTAGGCTAGCTAATGGCCGCGACCTTTTTCCCAGAGGCTGGAACGAAAGGTTTATAATGAGTCCGCCCTTACGTTATGTTAAGGTATACCCGAGTCCGGGGGCGGCGCGCGGCGTGTGGGCGCTGCCGCAGCCGCCCCCGTGCACCATGGCCGCGGAGGAAGCCCTGCCGCCCTGCTCGCCGCTGTCGCCCGACGCGCCGTCCGCCCAGCCGCGCATCACCACCAACATGAGCCACCACTCCGACTTCCACCAGCTGATCTTCGAAGCTGTCCGATCAGGGTAGGTCCTAGCTTAGCTAGCGCTTAGCTACCTCGCCCAGCACTGAAGGAAAGGCAGCTTTACATATGGACATATCGAAATGAAGAAACTTGATAGGTGATTTCGACGCTGATTATGGCAAACAGACAGACAGGCAAAAGTTAACAACAATAACCTAAGTTAAGTTGATAACTAACTGTATGAGCCATAAATAAAAGCAAATATTGTGAATTAACTACAATATTAAACACGGTAGGCAAATTAGTAAATGGATATGATGTGACAAAATTATAAATGGATGAGGTCATTTTTATGACACATAAGTAGTTACCTATTAGGTATATTATGAGTTCTGTTTATGAATAACTTTAAAATGACTGTATTAGGCAAGCCTTAGCTTTTGCTATTAATTTCATGTAGGAGTAACTAAGTATTAGTTCGTACTACCACAGGTCCGTGCCAAGATAATGTATTTTTTACTTCTTGGTCCGTGTAAACATAGCAATATTAACATAAGCTCCTAACCAAATAAACAGCTTTATAATGAAATTTCATAGCTCAGCCGCTCATCTAGTTACATCTACATTTTTTCGATCGTTTTTTCCTCTAAGAATTATTACAGCAATACTTAAGATGTCAAAGATTGCTTTCTAACATACTAACTAACCCATTTACGGCTCACTACTGAGCGCAGGTCTCCTCTCACTTCTCTGAGAAGGGTTTGAGCCATAGTCAACCATGCTGGCCCAATGCAAATTGGTAAACTTCACACAGCTTTGAGAACACTATGAAGAACTCTTAGGCGTGCAGGTTTCCTCGCGATGTTTTTCTGAAGCTTGTGATATTTACCTAATTGCATAAACGCACATAGTTAACTTCTATAAGATATAGGTCAGGATCGAACCGGGGCCCCCCGAAAAGGAGTCCGCAGTCCTAGCCACTAAGCTATCTCTGACTCGTTATCTCTCACTATAAGCTCTCAATCAATACATTGTCCAGAATCAATTAACTATACCTATTTGTATAATTTTACAGAGAGGTGTCGGAGATCGAGAGGCTGGTGGAAAAGCTTGGGGTGGAGGTGCTGAGTGCGCGCGACCAGCACGGGTACACGCCCGCGCACTGGGCAGCGCTGGACGGTAGCGTGGCCGTCATGCGGTACCTTGTGGAGAGGAACGCGCCTGTCGACCTCTCTTGTTTGGGAACACAGGTATATGGGCCCTTCGGAGTTGATGTTACGACCAGTGGCGTAACTATAGGGTGGCAAGACGGCAAAATGCCACGGGCCTCCAGCAGGAAGGGGCCCCCCGTCAGAGAGGGCTGAAAGCACAAGAGGATTCCAACATTTATAGCCATTCCTGTGACTACGGCTAGTGCCGAGCGATCATTTTTTGGGGAGGGAGGGAGGGCCCCATCCGATGAATTTGCCACGGGCCTCAAACGTTATAGTTACGCCTCTGGTTACGACATTGCAAATCATTTGGATCATCGTTTGGTCTGCTTATTACGTTCAGGTTTTAACCACCAATACCACCAATAGGTACCTACGTCCTACAGTAGGTGCGTTATAAACTACTCCGTGCCATAACTGACTGATAGGTCATAAGGCTCTCTACCGAGGGCTATAATTCTGTTACCGACTTATTTAATGGGTCGGTCACCTGTCGCTAAACCTTCCGGCGCAATGGTACCAGAATGATAAATCGTTGGCGGCATGTCCACCAATTGCCCGAGCCGGGAATCAAACCCGAAACATTCCATTCTAAGACCACAATGCTCGCTAGGGAAGTCAAGAACCGTTCAAAAATTTACTTGCCAAACTAATATTATGTTTATGTTTACTGATAATAGTATAATTAAATTAAGCGTGTGCTAAAAAACAATCAACCTGTCTCAGGGACCTCGTCCGATCCACTGGGCTTGCAGAAAAGGGCATGCTTCTGTTGTGCAAGTGCTGCTGCAATCAGGAGTAGCTGTGAATGCGGCAGATTTTAAAGGTAAGAACTTCATAAGTTATTTTTGTTAAAAATACATAGTTACTTGGCTGGTTCTTACGTTCATCGTCCACCTTGAGTCAGATATTTGTTAATTGTTCTTTTAGCTTCAAATTTTTGATTATATCTGACCGTCTCCACAATTCAACCCTACTTTCTACCATCGATAAATAAGTTTGAATATTTGAAAAAATTTCCATTGCAAATTTTATCAATTTGTGTTGTTTTAAAATTTTGACCTCAGTTAATTTGTCTCTGAATTCTGGGAGTAATGACTCCCCATCCACTCATGATGATCTATTGTGTTTGAAAATGACAAAAAAAAACTTTTTTTTGATCTCTGTTCTGATTATTATTTTTAATTCAGGCCTGACTCCACTCATGACAGCGTGTATGTACGGGAAAACTGCAACCGCTGCTTATCTCCTCGGCATGGGTGCAGCAACTCGACTGTCCGATATCAACGGCGACACTGCTCTTCATTGGGCAGCGTACAAAGGGCATGCAGATTTAGTCCGCTTGCTTATTTACTCTGGCGTCCCATTACACTGCACAGATAACTTTGGATCAACGCCTTTACATCTCGCCTGCCTGTCGGGCAATTTGACATGCGTTCGGTTACTCTGCGAGAAGGTAGGTTTAAAAATATCAAGGAACTTCAACTACTTATTTCCGTTTGATACCAGCTTGAAAGTTGAAATAGAAAGAAGTTGTTGACGAAGTTTTGTCTAGGTTTAAGCGAGGAGGGCGAAGAAAGAGCTTGGTTCAAGTTCAAGCACATTTGGCAGGCTCTGCGCCTACGCAGTTAGCTTGAACTTGTTAGCCTACTAACGAGTGAAAAGATGGACTGCAATTGGATTGCAAATTGGCTGTTAAAAATAACCTACACTTTGAATGCAGTTTACACTAGTAGTATGGCGAATTTTTCCAATTTCTTATGGCTTTTTACGCCAGAAAGTTTTAAATTTGAACTTTTTGAAAAAGTTTTCGATTTTTTAGGTTAAAGCTGAATTGGAGCCCCGCGATAAAAATGGAAAGACTCCATTAATGCTCGCACAAAGTCATCGTCACGCAGAAGTGGTGAAGCTGTTGCAAAAGGAGATGAAGCGAAAGTCTCATTGGATGCCGCCTCTTTCTGAATTCTGGGCGCTACTGTTCGGCGGAGCTGGGGATTCTAAAGGACCTCTTCTATTCTTTTTGGTGTCTGTCCTTTTGTGGGGCTATCCAATGTACATAATACGGGTAGGTACTTACATTAATTTGATTATCCTTACTACCTAATATTAGAAATGTGAGTGTGTTTGTTTGTCCTTCAATCACACGGCAGTATACCTACTTACTTGAAGAATTAGAGCCAATTTTATATCGGAAAAACAGAGGGTAACCGCGGGATTTTTAAAAATCTAACATCACGCGGATGAAGTCGCGGATAAGAGCTAGGTAGTTTCCAAGGAAATAAAATAATAATATAATTCGATGTATCCCTCAGTGCCGGACACGAGAAGTGCTACTTCTTTGACTTACCTTTATTCATATAGTTAGGTATGATGTAATGTTTATATCGTGTAGTAATATCAAGTTCAGGCTATGGGCCAACTTCTAGACCTGCACGGTTTCGATCTTAGCCTCGACCGAAGCCGCCAGATAAACTAGTCGACAGTCGAACACACGAATCCATTTTAATCTACTGAAGCCCATATCGCAATAGGAGGACTCAAGAAGACTATATACGTATATTTAAAAGTAAGAAGGTACTTTTTAATGGCTTTACCTTGGTGCTTGAATACTTAGTTTCTATACGCTTCTTTTCGTTCGCAGTGTATTCCGTTGACATGGAACACGTTACGGCTGTCGCATTACTGTTTCCTGTACTGGAACGCTATCATGTGGATCAGCTGGGTGATCGCCAACCGACGCGATCCCGGCTACATCCCTCAGAACTCCGAAACCTACTACCAGGCCATACGGCAGATACCCTACTACGATAAGTGGAAGAAGAGAAATGTTATATTGTCCCGTCTGTGTCATACTTGTAGGTGCTTGAGGCCACTCAGGTTATTATAAATTCTGTGTTTATTACCCCTATCTATTTTCATGAAATGGACAGAATTAATGTACCTTATAATGTATTGTTAGTTCACAATATTCTCCATCGCCATGTCTTGGAGAGCACGAAAAGCCGCCGTAGGTCCTGCGCTTTATCTCCTACAGCTCATATCTGATCACCATTCCATGGCACTATGAGAGTGAGGGAATATACTGCAGATGTGTAATGATCTACGGCGAGTCGCTAGCACCCGCTGGATTCAGGCAGCACAGAACCGTGTTCTGTGGCGATCATTTCAAAAGACCTAGTTATGTCCAACAGTGGACATTTATCAGTTGAGATCACGGGCCTCTATAAATTATTTATGATTAACACTGGACTGGCTGTCCCTATACAAATGACAGCTTAAATTATGAATCAATTTTAAGCGCGACGTTTGATATATGGAATGTCTGTGGAACTATAATATAGCGATGCAGGAAGTGCCAAAATGTACTTATTAACTATCAGTTGTAAATGAAAACTAAAATTAGTAATAGTTTTAGTTCCTTGGACACTTGCAACCGTTTACAGCGTCAAAATGACGTCAATCAATTAGGTTGGTCCACCGTTGGTCCAAAAGAAATTTGACAGCAGCTTGTGCACTGTTAGTCATAGAGTAATGTGACTGAAATGAATTTGATAAATAGGTAGGTAGGTGTAGGTAGTCAATTCAAGAATACTAATTCCACAGGGCGAAACACTGCCGCATCTGCAAGCGCTGCGTGGCGTACTTCGACCACCACTGTCCCTTCATCTACAACTGCATCGGCGTGCGCAACCGCATGTGGTTCTTCCTTTTTGTCATGAGCGTAGCCATCAACTGCACGCTCTCCATCTACTTTGCCTGCTACTGCCTGTTGCTGGAGGGGTTCGGCGTGCTCTATGTGCTGGGGTTGCTGGAAGCTATTATATTCTGTGGGCTCGGATGGATCTTGACTTGCACTTCAGTAAGTATCATAGGTCTTTTATCTATTCAAGTACCTACCTATCTGGTAGGTATGAACAGTCAGTGGATCTTGCCGCTTGGTTGGATGGTTGCGAGCATTGAAAAAGATTGGTAGACTTTCCGTAACTCTGCCATAATCCTTCCAAGTTAATCCGCTGCCATCTAACACTTCATCTTTACTTTTCATCAGGTAAGATCGTAGGCAAGGATTAACTTATCCTTACTAATGTTATAAATGCGACTGTTTATTTGTTGGTTTGTCCATTAATCACGTAGTTATGACGCAACGGATCGACGTGATTTTTTACATGGGTACTTAGGTAGTTATAGTTGAAAATCTGGTTTGACATAGGCAACCTTTTATCCGGGAAAAGCAGGTTTCTGCGGAATTTCTAAAAACATTACTCCACGCGGACGAAGTGGAGTGGAGGGCTAGTCATCGATAAACAAACGTTGCTCTCAGCCCCAACAAAAAGTAACTTTTCTTAATATTTTCCAGATCCTGCACGCCTGCATGAACTTAACCACAAACGAAATGTTCAACTACAAGCGTTACCCGTACTTGCGTGACAAGAGGGGTCGATACCAGAACCCCTTCTCGAGAGGTCCCATCATGAATCTCATCGAGTTCTTCGTCTGCCTCCCCGACAAGTGTGACGAGCAAGATATATTCTACGAGGAAAACATATGATGCGAGCCGGTATGACAAAGTGAAGGTGTGACCAAGAGACATGACGACGTCGTGTGGTCCGCTCCTTTGCAAGCGAAAAGTGGTAAAGCTGAACTTGAACTGTGTTACGACGCTGGTGCCGACAACTACTCGCACAAATAGATTCAAACCCTAGCCGTTAGAATTCCCGCGCGAATTTAAAAACCTTTATCCACGCGGACGAAGTCGCGGGCATCATCTAGTATTTCATAAAAGAACTTTTAAGCAAGCTATATATTTTTTTAGCGAATTAACTTGACTAGTTATAGATTGATGAAAGATTGAGACATTGATTGTAATGATAAATAAGAGATAAGTATCTATACTTATAAACTATTGTTTTCCTTAGTAACACTTATCTACTTATATTAAGACCACTTCGATGAGTTATATCGACAGCGAGTTAGCGCAAAAAGGAGCTATTACTTATTTCGGTGACTAAATCTTGACTAAATACAACATACAACCAAAGTTACCGTCTACCTAATATGTACTTTGGTCGCAGGTAACTATAGCTACATCGTTGCAACTTATTAGTGTGGTTGACTAAGTTTATTGATATTGTGTGTGATATTTAGATAAAAATTTAGTCAAAGATTCGTTGAATTTATTAATCTGTGTAGAGTATTTTTATTAGCTTTAAGCTTACAATACACTGTGCCGGCGGCAAACCCGCGTGGGAAAAGACCAGCGATCTCGCTGGCGGCAGTGTGAATTGTGATGAAGCCCTAAGAATCGTTATATTAGAATTGAATAAATAAAACAACAATAATTTTGCACTGTTATAATCTTAGAACAGCAATATAGGCTTAAGCCTTAACACTTAATTATTATATCTATAATAATAATTATTATTACATCTATAAAGCTTACTTCACACGGCGTGCGATATATCTCACACAAGGTCGTACATAAATGGTGCTGTTATAAACGTAATACGAGTGATTATGTTACTTATATATCTATAAAACACCGTTTGAGGCAAGCTATACCTGAGTAAAAAACAATGTTATGACAGATAAAACATCTATTTACTTACGATTAATATTTTTGTATTTTTTGTTTGTGCTTTTGTGTATCTAATTGAAAAAATAAATAAAATACATTGATGACAATGATATACTAAACTTTTTTCATTCCTACTTACCTATCATATCACATTTCCCTTTACACATCAGTCCAAAATCAGGCATTGTAGACACCTAGTTATGCCAAGCGCAATCTATTTTTTTGTGTCAATTTTATACTATCACGTTTGACCTTGATGAAAAAGCTCACACGGAATTTAGAATGCACGTGCCAAATGTCAGGTCTCTCATCTCTATAGGTAGGTACATTGGAATTTGGATGTGCGATTTCGTAATCGTAAGACATTCAATTTATAAAATAACATAACATTCTTTGTTTCTCACTGGTTTAACTTATTTGCATAAATAAGTTCTCATTTACGAGAAAAATAACTGCGGTCTCGTGAGACGATTTCACATTGGATATTCTCGCTGAAAAACGACAGCATGATATGTATTATCTAGTACATTATTAATAGAAGACTGGTCCGTTTAATGGAATATTCAGAATTAGGTGCCATACAACGCCTACACTCAGCAATCTTATAGACCACATATTATACGTATCCCTAGGACGTAAAACTTAAATATTAAATATTCAAAACAAAAAAAGTTAACAAAAATAAGTTAGTGGGCTGCGTCAACTGTTAACAAAATAATATGGTACGCTAAAAATGCACAAGACTAGTGACAATAACCCATTGTTATTTCTGTATGTGGTTTATAATACTGATGTGTCCTAACTCTTATCGTTATCTTATCACACTGTATACTCAGACGTATCACTTTTATACAGATAAAGCGGATGCAGCTTGAATGTTAGGCACCAAACACGATATACGATCAATATAACCAACGCGACTGAAAAATTTATAAAGTTACGGGCAGATTTTCAAAAACGTTAAAACGATAAAAAATCCTTGACTGCGATGTCACCTGATGGTAAGTGACGATGCAGTCTAAGATGGTAGCGGGCTAACTTGGAAGGGGTATGGCTGTGTAGATTCAACCCATACCTCTAATCTGTTTCTATAAGCCATCGAACCGGAACGCTAAATCGCTTGGCGGCACGTCTTTTACGGCAGGGTTGTAATTGGTATTCCTCACCTAAATAAGCTTTTTTTCATTTATAATGAACGCTTAGGCGTGAGAAAATGTACTAAACAAGTTATTTAATATCATTTATCTCTAGACCCGAATTTCAAAAGTTAATACAGGTGAACACCAATTTAGCGAAAACCTGCAGGGAAAATGATGAAAAGAAAAAACAAATGAGAGGAAAATAATCATCATTATAACAGTCGACTCATTATGGCTTAAAAACAATATTGAGGATAAGTCGACCTATCTGTAGGTAGATATTTAGTGCCTAACCTTCAACAAAAATTAAACTCGCATAATAAGTAAACAGTGCACACTAAAGATATGTAAATCTACTTTTATCTCTGGGTTAATAGCGAACCTAAGCTCTAATTCAGTAGAATCTAATAGGAAGTCTAAATAATTTCTTTATTCGATAATGTTTTCGAAACATTTCATGTTTTTATTCGAATCTCACTTGCAAGGCTACAAAAAAACTCGTCAACAGATCCAATCGCGATGATGATATATCGTATACTTAGTGGTTCAATAAAATCCTACGTCCATGTTATTATCGTTAGCATTTGATGCAATTATTTTGAACGTTTCCTAATTTGGATGAGCAGATTTTAATAAATTGAGCAATTATAACTCATAACATAAAAACTTAATTTTACAAATGACGATAAATTCGATAGCCTTGCACATCCATTCTTCAAAGTTTTTCTGACGACGTATCATGTAAGCGACGCAAATATATAAAAATATTATGGCGCACCAAAAACGCAACGTTCCGTTCTAACGCCCGCCTGTTTATTAGCATTTATTAAAACAACATGAACATAAAGACAGAGTAATTAAAGGGTAAAATATAAATAATATTTTTATATATTTGCGTCGCTTACATATCAGATTTAAAAAGATCTAAAAAGTGTGGAAAAAAGGTATCTAAGATATTATCATAAAGTGTTCTTTTTATCACAATAATGTTACTTTAGGGCCCATCCATGAATCACGTCCCGCGGATCTTGAAGGCCACGGATTGGTTACATACATTTTCATTAACTTGTGGCGTTAAAGATTTAGCATGAATAAATTACTTAATTACATATATTCTACATCTATTTTCATTCATTAGATAATTTATTTTAATCCTACATGTGTTGTCAGCTATGCCCATTTTTTGTTCAATGATTTGTAATCTCGCAGATATCTTTGTGCGATATAAAATGGAAAATCCATATACTGGTTTGATAATAGATGACGATACTTAATTTGACATCAAATAGAAGGGTTATCTCTTCAGCGATTAATTTATGCCGTCACTCAGTATAACCGTGATTCGTGACGTAATAAACGCATGGACCTTTACTACATGTTATTGTACGAATGTTTAGTTATTTGTGGGTTAAGTTTCAGCTATATTTAATCATCTTTCTCGTCCTTCGGATTGATCCTAATGGCGGCCTTGATCTCCTCAGCGGAGTGGTCCTTATCGCCCCAACCCCAGAGGTGGTGAGTGCCATCGCCGGTACGTTTCACTCTATTTTGGATGATTTCCTCCGAAACCGTCTTGAGGTCGTAGGCCCAGCCGATCTTGGCGAAGAAGTTGATGAAGTTGGTCGTGAAGTTGAGCCTGTTGTTGCCGAGTTCGGCAGTTTTGTAGTCCCAAGGGAACGTGTGGTGGTAGTTGTGGAAGCCCTCGCCGAGTGCGAACACGGACACCGAGATGTTCTCGGAGGGCTGGATGCTCTTGTCGTAGGGCTTGTCGCCCCACTTGTGCGCGGCGGAGTTCACTAACCAGGTGACGTTGAGGATGAACGCGTACCGGAACATCGCCGCCACGAAGTACGCGTTGACCCAAGTCTCCCCCCACCAGTACACCGGTATGATGGTTGGCAGCACGAAGCACGCGATCGGCATGAGGAGGAGATAGTACCTGAAATAGTATCTTAACATAAGTGGGACTTAAAGTGAAAGCCATTTTTTCTCACATTAAGCCATAAGTATCGTTTATTATAGCCTGAATGACCTTGAACCGCCAACTTCTTAATTTATTGACATATTCTATTTATAGCAAGATTATGTGCAAATGCTAACTGGTTAGTGACTACTACTCGATAGTCGAAATAAATCTCGTGAGACCTTTCCGTTTTTTCTGTGATGAAAGGTAGCCTGTGCCACTCTCCAGTACCTCAACTAAAGTTGTGAAAAAAGTCAAGTCGTGGTATTGCTCCGTTGATGCATGATTGAAGAACAAAACAAACATACTTTCACATTTATAAAATTTTGGTAAGGATTTTCAAAATATACCTACGATAATAACTTTCACTTCTTACGAAATCTAAACTCAACTTTATTTTTCCCCGACGTATTTTTTATCATAATATCCATTGGCTTTACCATGACGTCATATTTATAGACTATGACGCGCGGCCCGCTAAAATAAAGCCAAATAAGCCGTTAAGATAAAACGAATGTATTGAATTGTATGCGAATTGATCCGCGTCGGCGTTTCTAATACCTTTCGCCGCACTAATAAATAGTTGTTGCAAATCCTTACTAATATTATAAAATTTTGACGACCTCCCTGGCGCAGTGGTGAGCGCTGTGGTCTTATAACTGGGAGGTCTCGGGTTCGATTCCCGGCGGGGGCAATTTAGTAATTTATTATTTCTAAATTGTCTCTGGTCTGGTCTGGTGGGAGGCTTTGGCCGTGGCTAGTTACCACCCTACCGTCAAAAACGTGCCGCCAAGCGATTTAGCGTTCCGGCACGATGGCGTGTAGAAACCGATTAGGGGTATGGGTTGAATTTACACTGCTATACCCCTTCCAAGTTAGCCCGCTACCATCTTAGACTGCATCGTCACTTACCATCAGGTGAGATCGCAGTCAAGAGCTATCTTGTCATAGAATAAAAAAAAAAAAAAAAAAATGTGATGGTGTGTTTGTTTGTCCTTCAATCACGCAGGAAGGGAGCAACAGATTGACATGATTTTTTGGACAGGTATAGTTGAGGACTCTGAGAGTGACATACATAATATATCCCGAAAAAACGGAGTGTTCCGGCGGGATTCTTAAAACCTAATCTAAAAGCATAAAAGGAAAAGGTGACTGTCTGATCTATCAACGCACAGCTCAAATCATTAACTGGATGAGGCATCTACTAAGAAAGGTTTTTTGAAAATTCAATCCCTAAGGGAATAAAATAAGGGTTTGAAAATCGAACTTAACATAAGCGAAGCCGCGTGCAAAAGCTTGTTTACTTAAGTGATCAGCAGTGATCAGATAGCCTAGTGGTTAGGCCTGCGGTCTCTTATTTGAGGAGGAAGTGGAGGGGGTCAAAGGTTCGATCCGGGCGCACCTCTTACTTTGCGGGGTTTTGTGATTTAAGCAATTAAAAATCACATACTTCAATGGTGAAGAAAAAACATCGTGAGGAAACATGCGCGCTTGAGAATTCTCCAATATGCTCTCAAAGCCTCAATAACCCAACGGTTAAAGATGCGGACTGAAAACTGAAAGGTCGCAGGTTCAAATCCCACCCGTTGCACTATTGTCGTACCCACTCCTAGCACAAGCTTTCCGCTTATTTGGCCCTCCAAATCCTCCTATCCCCTGATAGGAGGATAATAGTCAGTATTAGTTTGCCTAATGTTCTTTTAAAAAAAAAAAAGGTGTGTGAAGTGTGTTAATTCCGCTAGCATGGTGGACTATGGCCCTTCTCTGAGACTGACTTGCGATTTATATATTAATGGGTTACTCATAAATCATAATGATGAGAATAATTATATACGTCAGCAAATCGTAACGCAAGTTTCGAAATTATCATAACAATAACACTTATGTTTTATTTATCACAATAATTGATAATTATCACGATAGTTATCATGATACAATTTGACGCACATATACAATAAAGTGTCAACCCACACAACTTATTTATCATTGAAAAGTTAACTTTATTCCTTTCCATTATGTATGTATTTAATTTGACAATGTTTTACGGGTTGAAACGTTATTGCATATCGCCCATTTGCGACAAGAGTGACATAATTCAAAATCGACGATGAGAGAATTCTCTCGTTAGAGAGTAATGTTTTGTGGATGCTGCGGTCTCGGAACAACACAGCGGCCAACAAAGTGACAGAGCATTAAGTCACAATCTCTCTCGCTCTTATTTTTTTGTGCTTAGCATAATGTTGTTTTTATAGCAAAAAGTATAAATGTTCGACACTAAAAGTGGTGAATTTTGAGTTATGTCACCCTTGTCGCAAATGAGCGATATGTGCGTCCGAACCCTGTCGTAAGATACAATGAACACAGGAACTCACTTCTTCTGGAAGCGCAGGATGGGGTCCGCGTACAGGTCGCTCAGATCGAGCCCCTTGCCTTTCTTCTTGAGGTCGGGATGCTTGCGCACCAGCAGCCAGCCGATGTGCGAGAAGAAGAAGCCGCGCGTCGCATTGTGCGGATCTGCGTCCGTCTCCGAGTACTTGTGGTGCATGCGGTGGTCGCGCGCCCAGTCGATTGCAGAGTCCTACGGGCAAACGACGCTTGTGTACACTAAACTTTATATTATTACTAGTTGATGGCCGCGGCTTCGCTCGCTTGGATTTAATTTTTAAAAATCCCGCGGGATCTCCTTGATTTCCAGCGATAAAAAGTAGCCTATGTCACTTTCCCGGTAATCAACTAAACCCATGCAAAAAATCACGTCGATCCGTTGCTTTTTTGCGGCGTGATTGAAGGACAAACCAATAAGCCAACAAATCAACAAACAAACACACTTTCGCATTTATAATATTAGTAAGGATTGGTATATTTATAAGAGATGATTTCTAAGGCCTTATTCACATACAACGCGCGGGTGCGGTATGCGGGCGCGGCTATTTTTGTAAAGAACCGCGCTCTGCTTGTGCGTGAATACATATGGACATACGTTTGACATTTCGTGACCGCGCCTGCCAACGCACCCGCGAGTTTGTGTGAACAAGCACTAATACATCCGAATTCAACTTTTTATCCCGGAAAATGAGAGTTTAAAAAAACCTTAATCCACGCGGAGTCGCGGGTATCAACTAGTTAGCAATAAAAAGTGCGCATGATGCGCACATATTTTTAACCGACTTCTAAAAAAGGAGGTTCTCTATTCAGCAGGTACCCTTCTGTTTGTAAAACACCCATATCCACCCCAATTCATAATAAAGAAATTAATAAAGACTGATGAAACGCTAGTGTGTAGGGGCTCTTAGTTTGTCTGATTAAAAATACAATTACTGATTAACAATTTTGAAAAGTAGTTCAAATGTGAGAAAATGAATTTTTATGTTTATTTAAACATAAAAAATAAAAACCCAACATAAAATGTATAAAAGTCTATAGAACATCCTTTTAACAGTTTAACAAATATCCTTTGGCCTTGGTTTTGGTTGGTATGACACAACAGCAAATATTTCTTATGTAATTACTAATCAGTATGCCTTGACTTTCAAGAATTAGTTATAGTCAATAAACCTATTACAGACAAAAAGTTGTTAAAAGTAAAGAGTAAAAAGTTACCTGGAAAGCCAAAGTGTTAAAGATAACAAGGATGACACGTAAAGGCCACTTGGCCTTATAGGACTTATGGGCCCAAAGTCGATGTGCTCCCGCCGTTATGCCCAGTCCAGACATCACATACAAAACATAGGCTGCAACAAAATAAAATATAATAATATATATTAGGAATGTATATCATTCATCATATACACAAGATTAAGAAATCTATTAAGGGTATTCTAATAAAGAAGGTATATATGTCATTTGAAGATTATATAAATTATAAAAAAGCATGGACATAACTCGTTTCAGCAATACATGAGCACGTCTAACCATAAATTGTACACATGATTTTGTTATTACATGTTATTTCATTTTACAAGAGCAACCGCTGAGTTTCTTGCTAGTTCTTCTTGATTGGAAGGGCATTCAGAACTAGTTGTAGTTTCATTTGACAATTTGAAAGCACTTTGTAAACGTTTATTTGAATAATTTTTGGTTTGTCTTTCAATCACGCCGCAAGAGAGTAACAGATCAACAAATGATTTTTGCATGTATATAGTTGAAGACCTACAATACACTGACATAGAATACTTTTTATCCCTGAAAAAGAAAGAGATTTCCGATGGATTTGATTTTTGATTTACCTCCTACTTAACTCTCATAAGGGATTAAAACTCAGGAAATCTTACATCTAAATAGGCTGTATAGTCATAGATCTTTGCCTGCCCCAAAGAGTGTCTAATCAAGAACAACAACAACATGTTCATAAAGGCTATAGAAAGCTTAAATATTACGATTCTTGGAAAAGTTTGCCATTAAGGGTCATATCCATTTCTTTAAGTACCATACAAAGATAAAAAAATTATTGGCTTTGTTATTTTGATAGGTACTCATAAAATTTAGAAAAATTAGAATTTATAAATAAAAATTCTTTTCAAAAAACCGACTTCAAACGCCACTACAAAGTATAAAAATAATTTTATTTTGTACACGTTTGTTGAAGTCGGGCGGCTTAAATAGAAACGATGAAACCGATACGCGATGCTCACCCGATTTCAATAAGCGTGTCTCTTATATGTCACCATAAGGTAAGAGTCGCGCATCGATTTCATCGTTTCTAGTTAAGCCCGCCCGACTTCAACAAACGTGTACAAAATAAAATTATTTTTATACTTTGTAGTGGCGTTTGAAGTCGGTTTTTTGAAAAGAATTTTTATTTTAAGCTTTTTAGTGTACCTTGTTCCTGCTCTCTTTCTCCCCTCCCTCCAACACTACGGTACTAAAGTAGTCTATACTTGGTACCTACAGTACTTATTAACAACACACAATTTCTAAAGAGCTAGAACCAGGAGGTCCATCATGTAGTCCATGCTTGGTACCAAAAATATCAATTCGAAAGTGACAGTTCGTAATCCCTCCAATCCTGCAGCATCAGGATTGAGGAGCTAGAATCTTGAATTTTATATGTAGTATATGCTTGGTACCAACAATATCAATTCGTAAGCGACAGTTCCTAAATCCTCACAGATTAGGTAGGCAGTACCCCTGCAGCATCAGTATTGAAGAGCTAGGACCTTGAGCTCCACGATGTAGCCTATGCTTAATACTAACAATATCAATTCGCAAGCGAAAGTCCCTAAATCCTCACAGTTTAGGTAAGCAGTACCCTGCAGCATCAGGAGTGAAGAGCTAGGACCTTGAGCTCCACGATGTAGACTATGCTTAATACCAATAATATCAATTCGCAAGCGAAAGTTCCTAAAACCTCATAGTTTAGGTGGGCAGTACCCTGCAGCATCAGGATTGAGGAGTAGGACCTGAAGCGCTAAGATCTAGTATATGCTTAGGCCAAGCATACCGATTCGTAAATGACAGTTCCTAAAATCCCATAATTTAGGGGGAAAGTACCTCTGCAGCATCAGGCTTGAAGAGTTGAAGGTAAAAATTTTTATGGGACCATTTCGCGAGCTTCTTCTGTCGATTAAAAAAAAAAAACGCGTGAATCGGTCCAGAAACCCCGGAGTAATCGGTGGGTATACATAGAAAAAAAAAAAATATATACCGGCCGAATTGATAACCTCCTCCTTTTTGGAAGTCGGTTAAAGAGAAGCATAGTTGACCTTGTGAGATGCTAATTTTAGCATACATTTGCGTAAGCTCTTAGGTATATTGATTTAGTTATAGCTAAAGAGTGGGTGGAATTGGGAGTTATTTGATAATAAATGTTATGCTTGATATAAAGGAAAACTCTTTGGAGAAACGCGTAAGTGGCACAGTTTCTATCGGCACTTAGGATGTTCACAACTCACAATATCACATGGTGTCTACTGTATTAGTCTAATTTTTAGTTCGCATGTAGAGCATTCTATGCACCATGCATAACAAATTTAGAAAAATAATTATAGTGTGCCTCACTTATGCATTTCTAAAATAAAAATAGATTGTAGTTTCTAATAAATAATTCGCTACAATGTTTACATCTGATAGTTATTTGAAGTGCAGCTTTTTTGGCAAAACATGTTTACAAACCAAATTGATAAACAATTTATTTTTAGATATCATTATCCGATAAAATGATTGATAGTATCATATATGAGAGCAGATAAGAACATATACAGTTAATGAATCTAGATTACATCTTTATAATGTTTGAGGAAAAATAAATCTAAATAATTATTTATTTTTAGGGAATAGTTTGTATTTTGCACATACTATAAAACCAAATGCAATATGGTTTATATAAAATATTTATTATTCAATAACTCTCCAAACCACAAACTACTGAATGGGGAAAACCTACAATTATTTAGATTTAAGTCTTCCTCAATTTTATTGGGCTATTCATATTTTAGGCATTATTATTGTACCTAATAATTTGTAGTTGTTAACCAATAGACATTTACTGATGTAAATATGTCTCTTGTAGACAAAATTGAGACTTCCACAGTCTTGTGCAACTTTTACCCAGCAGCTCCTTGCCAAAGTTTTACTTATTACTAGACGATACCCGCGACTTCGTTAACATGGTTTTTTATTGAGGCTTTTTATTCCCGCGGGAACTCTCTTGTTTCCTAGGATAAAAAGTAGCCTATGTGTTATTCCAGACCATAATCTATCTCTGTGCTGAAGTTTCAGCCAAATTGGTTCAGTCGTTGCAGCGTGATTGAGTAATAAACATCCAAACATCCACACTTTCACATTTATAATATTAATATAAGTAGGATATAAGTAGGATTCCTACTTACCAAATATATCAGTTTGCCATTTTGCAGAAAAAAGGAACAGGTATCCTCCATAGAGTGCAGCAATGTGTAAGTAAGCAAATGCAATAATATTTCTCCAGACTAGTTTCCTTGGACTGTTGTCTGCTTGCTGGACGGGAGTAATTGGAAGCGCCATGTCCGGAGTCGCTGCATCAGTCTCAAATAATACTCCATTTGCATCTACTGTATTAGGTGCCATTTTAAGAGTTCTTCAATCTGCAAAAACAGTGCAACTGTAAATCTACAATGTAACATGCATAAAACACTCCTGTCTCACATGTAACATGCTTGTGTCTACCCAAATTGAAATCAGAAGTTATTTAACTGTAGCTATTTTAGAAAAATAAACTGTCTTTTACTTTTCCCAGACCAACCATACTGTATGCACCAAAGACAAAACAACACACTAAGGTGCATAATGAATTATGATTAAATGCACTATTAACCATAAACATCTATTTTTTTGAATAAGTTTTATTCAAATCTGGTTACCATCGATGATAAAAACAGTATTTTATTGACCTACTTTAACTTTAATTAAACAATAAACAGTTTTCAATAACCGAAATATTTAGGTGCGTTTAGGTACATTTATTTCACAATAAGCTATATAGTTGCCTATGCAGCACTTAAGACTTTCAATTTCCGCCGAGAGGAACAAGATATAAATTGCAAAGTATCACCGCTACTCTAATTTTCACGTAGAAACTTGAAAATTCTCATTCGAGTCGCAAATTCCACATATCAATAGAATCACTGAGGATGTCATTGATATGCCGGCTGTATTTGTAATGCAAATAAGATTTCAGTATCTTTTAAGAAACACGTATTATTCTAATCTAAATTAGGTACAAAACCTACAGTTTTCCTTTAATTTTTCCAAAATAAAATCGTGAATTCGTGAAAACCAAGTTCTGCGAAAAATGACATTTATATGACATTCACATTCCTTTTCCCATTTCCTTTTCTAAAGGGGTAGGTACCTATATAGAAGGCAGACGCAGTCGCAGTTCGCAAGAATGTAAAAGTGAAAAACGAAACGTGAACGTCACGCGAGAGTTCAATTTAATTGTTTAATTTAAATCTTTGATTTAAATAATAAATAGGTACATAAAATACATACAATAACTAGATATTTAATATATTTATTATAAAAATATAATATTAATTAATTAATTAATAAGAATAAAGAATATGAATTAAGAAGATTAAAGTGTTTCTATATTTCTATTGCAGTTGTCACATCAAAAAAGAATTTTTTTAACACAGCACGATTACGAGTCCAAAAAAAACCGAAAAGAGATTTTCAGATATTATTTTGTTTCGAATATGAATAAAATAAACATATAAAGGACATACCTACACATCTACTAGTTTTCACAGTATAATAATGTATCCTTCTGTGCTAGTCCATAAGTCTACCTACCAGTTCTTAATTTAGGGAACCGCTATAACCGCTACCTAGGCACCATACCTATTTACCTAACACCGCAACGCACCACGCGCACCGCCCGCGCCGCGCCGGCGGCTTAATCGGACATAACAAGACAGCACAATTGGCTTAAACTTAAAATCAGAATTCAATGCATAATTTGGGTTTCATACTATCTATTTAAATAATATACCTACTAAATATTTTACAGTTTGCTGACTTTCGACCGTATCATAATCATAATTATTTCCATTTAGACTACCCAGTTAATATAAGTAAAATATTAATACTAAATTAAATTATTTTTCATCCGAGTATAATATGAAGGTAGGTTATAATATTTTATTAATAATAATTGCACTCACCAATTATTTAAAAATATAATTAAATCACTTATATACTTGTATCCATCAAAGTTCCCCTAGCAATGATCCGTTTATTCACAATCCACCATTGATATATATTTGAAGTGAACTATTTACTTTGTTAGACGATGATGCAAATGTACCTAACTTCGTGAACTTTTACACAGAAAATGTTTCGTGTTCACGTGCTTGACCGTATACAATTTGTACTTTGACATTGAGTCCTTGCGTGTGTTGCGACCCGCGTATTG
This sequence comes from Hipparchia semele, assembly GCA_933228805.2. NCBI lineage: Eukaryota > Metazoa > Arthropoda > Insecta > Lepidoptera > Nymphalidae > Hipparchia > Hipparchia semele. The sequence continues at coordinate 7,060,383 of OW121717.1, read as the reverse complement.
TGTGGCTACGGACTACTGAGCCAGCAGTACTGGGAGCGGAGGCAATGCGACGAACGACCCGTCCATTGGATGGCAAGGTGGCGCGATACCACTACCACGTCACATCACGCTACCATTGCAAATTCGATGGCATTTCGCACGCAACTAAAAACTAACCTAATGGAAAGAGAGCATTTGTTCTACATTTGCATGCACTTCAGAATTCGTTTTGCACTGTATGACTATACTGTACTGAACGTACATGTCTGATGACATGTTGCTCAGAAGCGTAATTTATCGAAAAATTACGCTTCTGAGCAGAATTTACTAAATATATATTCATAGTATACAAATTATTGCCAATTTTTATAAAACAAAGCCCCTCAGCAGAGATTGTCTGTCTGTGCGCGGTAATCTCACAAAAGTCTGTGTGGATTTTAATACGGTTTCATCAATGGATAGTCTGATTCTGCTAGGTTTAGATGAGGATTAATTTACAAAGATTTAGTGAGTGAATAAACTCATCGTTATAATAGGTATAGTCCTAAAACTGTCATAATAATGTAGACTCGTAGAGACTAAGTATCCTATGTACACAAATATTTATAATATTATACACTTAAACCTTCTTATACAGAATCAGGCTGTCCATTGGTAAAAATCTAAAGAAAATTCAATCTGCAGTTTTTGAGAGAAGCGCGCACGAACTGCGGAAGATAAACATACAGACTTACGTGGTTTTTTTGGATAAATATATCTAAAAAATAACTTACTCGTGCCTATCTATGCGGTTAGTTTTTCCGATGACAAAATATAGGGTCCTAACTCGGTCCTAACTCTATGACGCATACCTGTAACATAATTTTAGAAGATGTTGCGTGGGAAAAACGTGACTGTGTGCTGTTTACTGCGATACGTACCTCGACCTACCTACAGTTATTACTATTTTTGCGATAGAGTCAAAGAGTCTAGAAGTCAAGAGTTAACAGGGTTGACCATAATGCGTGTCAGTAACATAAGCTGCTTGAAGAACCTTCGAAGAACCGATCGTGGCTGGGGTCCCAAAGAGGTGCAAGTATGGCGATCCTGACCTGGAAATGCATCGTTGGAAGAACCCTCACTAGATGAACGGGTTTCGAAGTAAATCGTCCCATTCGCAGCTTGTCCCGTTCGCAACTTGTCCCATTAGCATCTCGTCTCGTCCCATTCGCCTTCCCTACAATATTTATTACATTGCATACCTACCTTAAATTTTCCAAGGTGGGAGGAGATGCGAATGGGACAAATTGTGAATATGGGGACGAGTCGCAACTCGCGAACGGACTTTAACTTACTTCAAAACCGATGAAAGGACGATATCAAGGTCGCTTGTATCATTCGTGCAAATCGGCTCCCAACGACGACTCGTTGGGATACAAGTGCTTCGTAGCGATTCTTATAAGAGCCCCTACTTTAAGAGATCTCCAAAAATGTAATAGTGGTATAGAACCTACGTCGGCTGATGGACTAGCCGTTATTTTGAAACAGGTAGTTACATTAAAACGAGTTTTCATATGAGTCTCACGTAGATATGTTTATGTACTTCGAAGTTGAAAACCCTATAGTTAATGACATAACCGTATCACCCGATCGCGTGCAAGCCGGTCGGTGATCACCACGTGTTTCAATTCATCTACCTACCTACTTGTAAGTATGATTCAGTATTCCGGCAGACGAATTAAGACTGATACAGACATGACGGAAGCTTCCAATTAACGCCGCTTTTTTATTCGATTTTATCCTTACTAATATATGTATAAAGTATATGTACCTATGAGTTTACTATACCTATGCGTTTGCTTGTTGGTTTGTTCTTCACTCTTGCATGGACTTAATTTTAAACCTAGAGACATGAGATACATTTCATCCCAGACAAACTGATACTACGCGGGATTTTTTTTTGAGTAGCAGTCACTAACCAGCAGGGCGATTCAGACCTGTTCGATAACATACCGTGTCGATACGGTTAGATATCGATCTCTTTTTGTCGTGTGGATTCAGAGCGAGCGAAATATATTATGTTAACAAACCGAATCGATCGACAAATAAGTTATCGGACGGGTCTGAATCGGGGGGCAGATACAGAATGAAGTCAGAAGTATAGAACCGGAACGATATCAAGGAACATACGATTCAGTATAATATGGTGGCACGTCTTTGCCAGTAGGGTGGGGTTCGAACCGGGCCTAAATATATGGATGCTTATTTCAATTTATGGCGTTTTTGCTGCAAACAATGCATTCCAACCAATAGCGAGAGACTGTCAGCCAATCAGACGTGATTGCGATCGTGACATTGCAGCAATCATTTTTAGATGTTCCTGCAGCAAAACATGTTTTGCCACTGTGGCCTGTGATGCCGCCAACGCATCGCGACTTGTCTGTCAAAGCCTTTATACCTAACATCAATCCAGATAACAATTGCTCAGTTAATTGGAAATTTTTGATCATTTTAAACTGGGTAGGCCCAAAGTCCAAAGATAGAGTGGCAGACAGACGCAAACAAACAACCTTTCTGATAATAACTTTTTACACAATACCTATCATCGATGTGGCAACAACGGAAAATAACGGCCACTTCAAAATATTCCATTGGTGGTCCATTCTCATCACAGAACACCATTACTCGAAGAAAACAAAACTACTTAGTTTTCAACGCAGACTCGACTGTTCATCGATGGCGTTACCGTTAAGTAGTAGGTACCTAGTTAGATAAGTACTTTTTTATTCGATGACAAGATAGCCCTTGACTTCGATCTCACCTGACGGTTAGTGACGATGCATTTAAGATGGTAGCGGGCTAACTTCGAAGGGGTATGGCAGTGTAAATTCAACCCATACCCATAATCGGTTTCTACGCGCCATCGTGCCGGAACGCTAAATCGCTTGGCGGCACGTCTTTCACGGTAGGATGGTAACTAGCCACGGCCAAAGCCTCCCACCAGACAAACTTTTAAATGGCGGATCTCAAACGTAGCACATTGTCATAAATTACTTACCTACGCAACAAGTTGCGTCGGAGTTCATAACCGTTCTTCCACGTGTGAAAATAGGCCTGCATGATCCACGTTAAGTTCCCGTTCTGCGTAGGGTACATAGACTGTTTTTTGTCTCTTCGGAGCTGCAATGAGTAACTGCACCATGTGTCGTAGTTTCATACATTACAAATAGAGGTTTGCACCGGAGCGGAATTTCGAGCAGCGGTGAAAATCATCGGTGATTTGCCATTCTCCGGAGATTCACCGGAGATCTCCCTCTATGGTACGAATAGGATCCTATATATAGGTACCTAGTAGGTACCTATATATGGTAATATGGGCCTTATGATCTAATAATCACCGGTGACACACCGGTGTTTCTCCGGTGTTTTCAATTGATTACTTTCTCCGGAGAATCACCGGTGATTCTCCGGTGATCACTGCTCCGGTGCAAACCATTAATTACAAATTTAATTACAACGCAGTGGTACCTAAGTGCACGTGCGCGCGTACGCAGCTGGCATGTTTCGGCCTTAAAATGACCTATTTAAATCACCCCAGGTTCCGAAATGTGGACTCAGTAGCCGATTAATGTAATATATCATACCTATAGGTACCTACCCGACATCCTGGGATCACCCACCTTCTCCATCAGTCAGAAATCAATGAACATAACGCAATCACGATAGGTACCTACATCTGTAATTGTTGAGGAGTTTAGTTCGCATACAATCTGAAACTCTGTTAAGAAAGTAGTAGGTATATTCCTTGATCTGAAACGCCTATCCCCATCCATTATCCTCTTATTGTCTCCCTTCCTATACCACATATACGAGGCGCCGAGGCGTTAATGGTAACTTAAACTTTATGTGCTCAGACATACGGTTGAAACTTACGCTAACAAACTACATCGATGTGAGACGTAACGACGTTCGTTGGTTAAATACTCAGGATGACAGTGTACACATCGGTAACAATTATTATTTACCAAAATAGCTGATTTCAAAATCTAGGTTCTAATTCACGTTTGGTGACGTAATGACATCTTGCTGACGGTGTTTATTTCCGTGACCCAGTGCAGGAGTGCAGTGGCCTGCGTCCTGCGAGGCTGATTTGCAGTGTAAACGATTTTACTTTTACACAACAAGCACCAACAATTGCGTTTTTTTTCAACCGTATGTCGTAGGAAATAAGACTGAATTTAAGTTGTGACCATTAAAAGAAACGCCACTCTGGCTCTGTGTTACTCCACTCGGTTGATGTGCCTTATGCCTACGTGCTTGGGGACTTCGCTCATTTTTTTTTTACTTTAGCGTCCAGTAGGGTTATTCTCTATCACAGTGGCTATCGAAAGTTGCTAAGAACTATCAACTCCGTATTTTGCTTTTACTTTGCTTTTTAGAATCTCTTGTGTTCCGGGATAAAAAAATAGCCAATGTATTATTCTAGACTATATTTCTGTGCCAAATTGGTTCAGTCGTTGCGGCGTGATTGTAGTAAACAACCATACATCCATCCAAACTTTCGCATTTATAATATTAGTAGGATATTACCATCCGTTGAGGAGATCCGTAGGAGAACCAAAGTCACCGACATAGCTCAGCGAGTCGCAAAACTGAAGTGGAAATGGGCAGGGCACATAGTTCGAAGAGCTGATGGTCGATGGGGTCCCAAGGTGCTGGAGTGGCGACCCCGCACCGGGAAGCGCAGTGTTGGCAGACCCCCCACTAGGTGGACCGACGACATCAAACGAGTCGCAGGGAGTCGCTGGATTCAGACGGCGCAAGACCGAAGTCTGTGGAGGTCCATGCAAGAGACTTATGTCCAGCAGTGGACGTCTATAAGTTGAGAAAGAAGAAGAAGAAGATTACCATCCGTTTACGCTTGACAAAATACAGCTACAGTTGTCCAAATAAACGAGATATTCCCTTTTCGAAACCTGATTTGACTACCGATAATGTTGAATAGTGGGTCTTCCAAAATAAGTAAAATATACGTCCACAAGTTAAAGTTCACTATTTCATACAAGTAGCTTGTATGAAATAGTACTTATACTAGTAAGTATGGTACTTGGCATTTTATGAGCGAATAACTGGGTCCCCACCAGACGATCCAAAATGCATCGGCGATAACGCGATCCGCGATCCAAAATAAAAAAAACGAACGGATCGGGCGCAGCAGGGAGCGCGCGCTCCAATACGAGCGCATGGATCGCGCGCGGCACGTCCACACCGCCTGCACATTTGGATCGCGCTCCTGCCGCGTGCGATCGGAGCGCGATGGATCGTCTGGTGGGGACCCAGCTAATGAGCCTCTGTGACCAAGCTTGCAATTTGACCACGACGAAAACAAGTCGTAAAATGTAAGAATTTAATAAATTAAAATAATTATTTGAGACAATTATTAATTAAACAATTATACAGTTATTTGTGTTTCATAAAATTATTCATCACTCGACGATATCAACTCCGGCGGCCAGTGTGATACGCCCGGCGGCAGTAAACTGGCCGGGCACAGCAGCAGGTCGAATATCGGCTGCAAGGTGTACGTGCACAGGCAGTCGAGTGCCCACTCGTAGTTCACCGGTACAACTTTTAACTCCATAGCAAGATCTGAAATCAAATGTATGAATTAACTAGCTGTGCCCGCGACTTCGTTCGCGTGGAATAGAGACTTTTCGGGGCGCGGCTCTCAGCGCGCTTTATATAGCCACGGACGCTCAGGCGCGAGGCGTGTAGTACGTACTCTGTACGTTAAAAATGTTCGCCGTGATTCTTTAAATTGACATAACTTTTTTATTTATGAACCGATTGACATGAAATAAACACTAAATATTAAGTGAAGCTTACTACAATATATTAGTGAAAACCGTATCTAAATCGAATAAGCCGTTTCTGATATTAGCGTGCACAAACACACAGACAAACAGACAAAAAAAAATTAATTACAATTTCGGGTTCGGCATCGATATAATAACAACCCCTGCTACTTTTTTTATATATTTCCATTGTACAGACACCACTTTTCTACAATTTTATTATATGTATAGATGAATATACTTTTATTGTACACTACACATATTAAAATAGCTAATACAGTGAGCTTAATAAATTGTATACATTTTGGCGGCCTTACCGCTACATAGCCATCTCTTCCAGGCAACCAATGGTGTTAAATGGTGTAATCAATGTTAATAATGTCGCTTCAGGTCTTTTTTATTCGATAACGAGATAGCTTTGGCCGTGGCTAGTTACCACCCTACCGTCAAGACATGCCGCCAAGCGATTTAGCGTTCCGGCATGATGGCGTGTAGAAACCGATTAGAGTGTATGGATTGAATCTACACTGCTATATCCGTTCTAAGTTGGCCCGCTACCATCTTGGTCTGCATCGACACTTACCATCAGGTGAAATCGCAGTCAAGGATTATCTTGTCAATGAATAAAAATATATATAAGTAGTACCCATCAAGGCTGTGACCTCTGCAGCAAAATGGTAAGCTGTCAGAGCCTTTTCTGTTTCTTTAATGTATGCATTAACAACGTTGGCACGTTTGTGAACATTTGAACACGGAAAACAAATCGAATTATTTTCAATCTTATCTCTTTACAATAAGAGTCAATGGTTTCTGATCACTCAGATGACCTTCGTAAGGCATACCTAAAGACGACCCAACTGCATTATGATAATGATTCTCTTTTAGTACACTGTTTAAATTCAGTAAACAATTAACAATAGTTTTCAAAGACATTAAATAGTTATTATTGAAAAATACAAAACCAAAGGAGTTGGAAACTTGAAATTTTGACAGTAGGTTCGTTTTACGACGTAGACACCCACTATTAAAGGATTTTTTTGAAATTCTCATCTTTGTATGTTTGTATGAAAATCCGTCATACTGTTTCATGTGTAGGAAACTTGGATTTTCAATTTAAAATGAAAAATACGTGTTTCACAGTTTTTAAAGATTCCCTCCCACCCCCATCCCATCCTCCAAAGGAGATAAATAGGAGATAAACATATCCGTCATCTTTCAAGTTATATCCATGAAACTTGGTATTTTGCTTTTCGATTAAAAATAAAGAAGGCATCGTTTCCGTTTTTGAAAGTTTCAACCGAAATCCTAATTCGACGCGGACAGTTGTTGAGGCAAAAGCTAGACGTACATATAAATTGGTCGGCCTGCGTCTGCTCCGGCTCGGCCAGCAGCATGGTGGGCGCGGGGCCGGCGCGCGCGGCGCGCTCGCTAACCACGCGCCCGCCGGCCTCCTTTAGGATATCCTGCCGAATAAATTCATCAAATTCAAAATTCAAATTTTATTTATTTCATGTAGGCCAACTTGTAGCTCTTAGGCCCTTCGTGCAAATCTTCGATACCCGATGATTTTGGTCTCTAAGCGACTACCGCAATACAAATTCATAGTTTGCCAGTATACGGACCTCTATGAATTTGTATAGTACTGCCCTCGTAATTGAAAACACAGTAAGTTAAATAGAAGTTACCTTTAAGTTACTGTGTTTTCAATTACGAGGGCAGAGTAGTAGTCGCTTAGAGACCAAAATCATCGGGTATCGAAGATTTGTGTAGCCTTGTTTACGAAGGGCCTTATGACACGTCATAAATTTACCATCGGTTCGGAATGCAGATTCTTCTGGGAAGAGCCGATAAGAAACTCGACAGTTGCGCTTTAAAAAAAAAAAATTTTTTTACAATAAATAACATAACTATGCTATGCTTACAGTTCTTCCACAATGAAGCTTCAAAAATGCATACGTAGGTACACACAAACCAACGCATGTCAAATCGGGCAGACAAAGCAGACCCATTCCCGTTAGTGGCACCCGTTCACGAGCATGACGCATGATCCAGCCATTGCTTCGCTCAATTATATTAGAGGTTTATTTACACTTCCGAGATACTTTAGTGTTTGCCTTGAGTGATTTTAGGGTGTCTGTTCTCAGCAGAATCTGCATTCCAAACCGGTGGTAGATTTATGACGTGTCATAAGAGCCACAAGTTGGCCTACATGAAATAAATGGATTTTGAATTTGAATTTGTAAGAGGGAGGTAATACCTCAAGGGTTCCGATATCGATGATGGTGAAGGGCGGCAGGCAGCAGAAGGTGAGTCCCTGCAGCAGCTTGGCTTTGGCCAGGCGCGAGCGGCGCGGGCCCGGCTCGCCCGTCGTGTCCAGCACTTCGAACGGCTCCTACATTGCACATGCTAATCATCTATCTATACATATAATAAAACTAGCTTTAACCCGCGGCTTCGCTCACGTTAGGTTCGATTTTTAACCCCCTATTTAACCCTCTTGGGGTTGAAATTTTCCAAAATCCTTTCTTAGCGGATGTCTACGTCCTAACAGCTACCTGTATGCCAAATTTCAGCTCGATCGGTCCAGTGGTTAGAGCTGTGCGTTGATAGATCAGTCAGTCAGTCAGTCACCTTTGCCTTTTATATATTTAGATTGTAGAAATGTGGTGTCTGTACAATGGAAATATATAAAAAAAAAGTAGCAGGGGTTGTTATTATATCGATGCCGAACCCGAAATTGTAATTAATTTTTTTTTGTCTGTTTGTCTGTGTGTTTGTGCACGCTAATATCAGAAACGGCTTATTCGATTTAGATACGGTTTTCACTAATATATTGTAGTAAGCTTCACTTAACATTTAGTGTTTATTTCATGTCAATCGGTTCATAAATAAAAAAGTTATGTCAATTTAAAGAATCACGGCGAACATTTTTAACGTACAGAGTACGTACTACACGCCTCGCGCCTGAGCGTCCGTGGCTATATAAAGCGCGCTGAGAGCCGCGCCCCGAAAAGTCACTATTTTACGCGAACGAAGTCGCGGGCACAGCTAGTACTTATAATAAAACTGTAACGGGACGAATTCTGTACATGAAATGTATTTTGAAAATTTTAATCGGAGGACGCTTTATTATCGGTACTGAGCCCAATACAATTTTTTTTTAAATTTTTTGTCTGTCTGTCTGTGCGCGCATCACGCGAAAACTTCTGAACGGAATTCAATGAAATTTGGTATATTGGTAGCTGATACTCAATATATAGGATAATTTTTATCCTGATAAATAATAAGGTTCATCCGGGATAGGGGATGAAAGTTGTTGTTGATTTTGATCCATAACTTCGTCTAAACCGAATTTAATAATTCTTTTTTTTTTATTATAAATTGTGTACTATTAGAAATATTTTGTCCAATTTTGGTTAGTAAATTTTAATATAATATTTAAATAAATCTAAATATTATCGGAGATAGAGGACATAACTTGTCATAAGAGCCACAAGTTGGCCTACATGAAATAAATAATTTTGAATTTGAAAAGTAAACTTACTTGTTACTTTTCATCAGCTAGTCTGCAAGAGAACTAACTGGATACAAACTGCAATTTTTCATTCGGCTTGTAATGCATCGATCAAAAAAACACTTCAATTATATTACACTTACTTCATTCACGAATCCCTTGAGCAAAAGGCACTTTTCCACCCACGCAAATGAAACGATCCACTTGGAACTTGCCAAAGCGCTAATGAATTTGACAGACCTAAAAAAACATGTTACCATTTATTTTTTCACAGAAAACATCTCGAATAGAAATGATCCCTTGCATAATATAATTATTATTAACATAGTTGATACCCGTGACTTCGTTCGCGTGGATTGAGGTATTATTAGATTCCCGCGGGAACTCTTTTATTTTCCGGGATAAAAGTAGCCTATGACTAATTTCTAAAAAAAAGTCTGTCTGCCTGTTAATGTATGAAGATGATGCTAATGATCTTTGATAACATCCATACTAGTTATTTATTACATGCAGCTGTTAGGATAGTGTATGTATGCTATGATATACCTAGTATAAAAAAGATGTGGATATGTTACAAGCGTGCGGTAAATGAAGCACGTTATGGCAGATATTTGTCGTAATTTGTCATGTCATTTAACAATGAAGTACTCTGTTATACTCCTCGTCGTTCGGAACAAGTTTTTCGCTTCTTTTCTGAGTATATAACTCATCCCTAGTGGAATGTCATAGTATGTATGTGAATAAATAAAAATTAAAGAAAAAATACCTTTGGGCTTTATTTTCTTCATCCACTCTAACTACCAGATGGGTCAAATCCTTCGTAAATTTGTCGACGTAGGTCCAGCCCTGCTGAGCGCACAGCTCCTTCAGCATCACCTGTTCGCTGGCCATCAGGCAAGAGCTGGCCACACAGACCTTCACGGCTCTCCCGCGCTGCTTGCCCGCACGGAAGGTCTGCGATGGACCCTCTAAAGACTCCTCGAACGCTTTGCTCATAAACTCTCTCTCTTGAGTAGTTTTGGCTGCCACCACTGAACTTGGGCATATAGTCTCTTCGAGATCATTGTCAGCTTCTCTAGAGTTAAACTTCAGTGATTTTCTTGCCAAAGGCGTCGATCTGTGCGTAATTTTATCGACAAAATTGTTAATTGTTAAAGGTGTCTCGGAAGTGGATTTTCGTATTTCAGTTATTTCAGCCGTTGAATTAGATATAGTTATAATCTCTGAATCTTCATTGCCTTTATCTTTTTGTGGGTTGCAGATTTCGTTTATTGGTGAAGGGCGTTGTGCTACTATTGCATCATCAGTTGAAGTTTTTGATTCATTCTTAGTTCTATTTTTTATAAAGGAGGTTTTCCTAGAAGTAGCAAAATAACAGTGATTAGATAGTTTTGGTTTACAATATAGTAGATATGTAATAACATTATCTCAACTGTTTGTTGATTTGGTATAATATAAGTGAAATTGCAGTCTGAAGACCTCATACAAGTGGCGCCCAAGCATAGCGTCTTCAAAATGATAATAATATGTACCTCCCTGTTTAAATAAAAACAAAAACGCTCTATACGCATCTCTGACTTTTCGGAGTTATGTGCGTTTCACTTGTTTGAATGATGAAATAATAGTGAGGAAACTGCATGCCTAAGATTTCCCAATCCATATAAGGCCAGTGTGATCCAATGCCACGGACCCGAGCCTTGCTCATTCCGTACACGATTACCAAAAGAGTGATAGAGGGAAGCGTAGAAAGAGAATCGAACTCGAGATGGGACAACTTGATTTAATACAGGCAATCGAAATTGAACATATCATGGCTGACCAGGTCATATTCTGCTTGCTGCTCCTGAAAATGCTAAGGCAGCAAGCGTGATCCGTTACGACGTGCAGGGGCCATTGCGCCCAGGTAGAGCATGAATAGCAGTACAATCAGAGATCTTATGCCTTTTGCGCTCGGCCAGGCTCAGGTTAGGTTTTTGAAGTCAACCTTAATTTGCTTTTACAAATCAGGCCAGTCGCTGGTATTATAAACATCAGAAGTTCCCTTAAAGTTAAATACCAATTACAATTCTTACTTTTGGGGAGTTTCCTCAACAATACTTTTATCATCATCATCCTGCACTGGTGTGCCAAACTGGTCCACGTTTGTTTGTGAAGCAGGTTTCTCAATATTTTCCATTGCTATATTAGGCTCCTTTTCTGGCATTGATTTATCTTTGAGATTCTGCGTTTGACCAAATTGCTAAAATATTAAAGTACATAATTTGAAATCGATTGAAGCATTCAATATATTTTTAACAAGTTGTCAATAAAATTTATCAAATAATAGAAAATTATTACCTTATGACAAGTTGCTTTAAATATTTCAGAATGACCATCTTCCTTCTCTAATAAAGAAAAGACATTTTCACTATATTTCTCATTTATTTCTTGATTATTTTTTTGTTGATTTGATTTATTTAAATCATCTTGTAATTTAATGTTAGGTTTTACAAAATTTTTAGTATTACTTTTTTGTGTATTGCTTATTTGAGTTTGCAGTAGAGTACTAGTTCCAGTTTTCTGCAAGTCCATATCAGCATTGATGTTTGCAAACACTTCGCCCATAATTGCATCATAAGTAATATTTTCACCCTCATCTTCTAAAATAATTTTTTCTTTTAAAATACTATGTTGTGTTTTCTTGTCATTTTCAATGCTTTCCTTTAAATGTCTCATTTTTTTATTATTTATCAAATCTGTATTACATGTGTCTCGAACCCTTTTATTACTTTTCTTTTGTGATGTTGATTTACTTTTGATTGTTGGCATTAATATAGCGGAAGGTGTGTTTTTAGCAGATTTTATTGATTCGTTATCCTGGTTTTTTAAAAGTGGGATATTTTCCATGTTGTCTGCAAATTCTCTTTCTTCACTCTCAGTAATTTCAAAGTGAGCTGTTGATGTATCTGCAGATGAAGTATTCTTTTTTGTCGACAGTGATTTCTCTGTTTGTACTTTAGATATTGTATATTGAGTACTTACAGGATTATCTTTATGTGTCTTTACAACATTGTTGTTGACGGCAGTTACAATTTGTTGTGTGTGTTCATTCTCTAAGCTATGCATATTGTGAACATCGTCCATTTTACAATTACCCAAAGAAGTCTGAACTTCACGATCAGTAATGGTTTTTAACTGCACATCATTCTTCTTTTTCGCTATACAAATATTTGTCTTAAGCTGACCTATTTCAATTGTTATTTTAATGTCATCTATGTTTACTCTATCAGTGTTTTTGCTTTCAACTATGGGATTATCAACTGTGATAATATGTGTATTATTAGCGTCTATACACGTGGTCTCTAGAGGGCCTCTTTTAAAAAAACTTACTTTAGATAATGTTCCATTTTGATTAATTTGCATATCGTTTTCTTTAGTTTTAGTCTGCATGTCTAAATTTTTCTGGTTTAAATCTTGAAAATGTGTTAATGAACTATTATTTTGCATTTTATTTGAAATAATATTGTTTGTATTTATAGTACTAATTGGCAGATTTTTAACATTATCTGTGTTTATTTGATTGACATTATTAAAATCTGTATTTTTAGTGAGAGCTTCATCAGTAGCAGTAATTTCAGGAGTGTTGCTATCAATTTTATAAGACAATTGCTGTGAATTAGATTGACTTTCTATTTTTGTAGCAAGATTCGCTTTTTTACACATTTCAATAGAAACATTTAATTTGTTTCTGTTTTTTCTCTCTATCTTACTAAACTTCTTTTTTGCTTTTTTAATAGTTTTTAAATCTATTCCAATCTTATTAGTCATCTTATCTGAATTAATTTTCAACATGTTACCACTTTCCTTATGTAATGGATTTGTATAAGAGGATTTGCTAATTTTCAACAGTTTATTTCTTGAACTTCTACGAGGGTTAGTTGTGGTATAATCTTTCTCATCTATACAAAAATCAAACGTTTCAATATCCATAGGTCCTACAGGATTTTCAGTACTTTTATTGGTTTCTGTTTCTGGCATTTCTTCAATTTTGTCCCAATCCTCTTGTTGGATATTCATTTTGATAGTTTTTCTCTCTGGATCTATTATAACCTTTTTACTTTTACTATGAATTTGAATTTTACTTGTAATCTGGTGTATAGGTTTGACAATCTCTTCTGTAAATGATTGAGAACTAGTAATTGGAGCCGAAAATTGATTTTCAGAACTTGCTAACCATTCATTAACCTGTTGTTGTTGATCAGTCTCAAGCATGAAATCATCTACTGAAATACAAAACATATTGTGCTATTATTATAAAAAACTAGTTAGCTTGTTCAAACACTAATGACATAAGCAAACAATTATAATTGGTATAAGCCAAAGTGCATTAAAATCACAGACATTATTATTATAGACAATAAAGTTAAAAAAATAAAAACACTGAACATACTTATAACTAAATTAAAACAAAGTGATTATATCCTCTTGGCTTATATCCATTTTAAATAAAAACTTGCCAAACTTGACACTATCATGATGTTAGGTTTTATTAATAAAAAATTTTGAAATTGTAAACTCACTGTGTTTGTCAAATAGAGATAGAAATGTTTGTTTAAGCTTTATAACATGTTCGGTGCGAATCTGTAATGGTGCATTTAATCTCAACGCTTTCTTATCAATTATTGATGCACATGAAACACAGTTGCGTCGTCCTGTATAACATGCACTGCATAAAGAATGTCCACATGATGCTGTAGTCGGAGATTTATAGTATTTACAGCTGTAAGCAGAATAAATGTGTCTTTAATGTATGCATATATGAGTAAGTCTTTAAGAACACCAGAGCCAGTTTTAGTTTCTTAGTTTATTATCAGCTTACATAAATATTTCATAAAACATTACAAGTATTTAGTGATTTTTAATCTATTTGGAGATAGTGTAAATCTGTAATTTTATTGGGACAGCTTGTGCTTTAACTTCAAATACCAGATTTGCACTTTACATGTACATATTGATGCTTGCATCTCACCTCTCCACTCATTATTGTGGTCATTTCATAGAATTAGAACCCACTTCTTAGGTACAATCATCTGTACTGAGGTAAATTGTGCAATGGCAAGAGTGTATGTGTGAACATAACAACAGAGTTAAGGCAGCAGGACAGACAGAGATTACCTTTCCTAATGACTATATGACTATGAACTATACTAACTTTCCGATTTACAGTCACATTTATTTGTGTAGTTCATATTCAACGCCTTATCTTCTTATTTAAGTTATTAACTATAAAATTGAACTTACCAGTTGATACAAGTTACATTCTCCGATAGATCTTCTATATATTTCCGTAACTTAAGTACATTCAAGTCTTTGTAATTCATATTAAAGACTTGAAAGAGCCGTATTTTATATAAAAAATAGAATTTCCAAGTTCTTTATTCTAGCTTCCTCAGTTTTCTCCCAGATACTCCAGGAAAGCTGCTGCCCTCAGATAGCTCGTTTTTCGTCGATAATAGAAATTAGTCTTTTTAAATATCAAGTTAACTCCTAAGAAATAAGCACCCATTTATGACATAAATTAAAGTTGTATTTAGATTTACTTTACTTATAAAAAATATTGGCAGATTTTTAGGCGCGAAAATTATTACCCAGTATTTTTTTTTAATAACTGGTTTTACGGCTCTGGGTTCTAGCTCTTTTAACTTTTAAGGGGCCCGTAAACGGTCAAACAAACTACGTGTTTGGCAAACGGAAACGGGATGGAGTTTTTTGTCGGTATCGATAAAACTTAAATATCGATTTGACGTGTCTATCGATACATACATCCTTAGCTTCGATAATTCCTTCTGTATATTGGTTGGTAGTTTTGTTTTTTTTTTTTATTTATAAAGTTGACTAAAATAAGTTGCCATGGCTAGAAAACCCAATGTTTGAAGTTCCGATATTCAAAGTACTCTGTGCTTCAAACGAAGTCATTATATTCTCTTGGGTAAAGCTAAACATAGACCAACAATATATTTTCTGGTCTGTGACAATTCTGTGACCTGTGACCAATAATAAGAAACCGAAAAGGACTGAGAAATATTGGATTAAATTCCAGTGAAATAGTACGAAAAGTCCTTGAAATAATCATACATTGAAACGTAAGTTTTACCCCTTCCTTTAATTAAAATCTACTGGAATCGCAGATAATAACATCATACAGGAAAGAGATATTCACCGACGTTACATAATCTCTGTTTTTTAAAAATTATTCTTAGTTCTTACATTATACAATTTTAATTTTATGATATTGCTATTCTATTCTAGAATGTTACCTATAAAATATACAAACTTGCATTATTCTTAACCTAAAATGTTGCAGGTTGGAATTTACAAAACTTAAGTTGTTCCGATTCGGGATATCCATCTCAGTTGAGTTCATAGCAGGGTAAGCATGGGCAGGAGACAAAAAATTTATCCCCGATTTTATTCATTGACAAGAGATAAAATTATCTTCTCCCTATGCTAAAGCAAGGCGACAGGGGAAAGGAGAAGTATATTCCTATATGTATATCCACTGTGGATATCATTTCTACCGTTTTGCCTATGCTCGACGGGTAGATAAAACTGAGCGAGGGAATAAACATTTTATCCTTTCCCCGTGGATTATGTCCCCTGCCCATGCTCACCCGGCAGATAAAGTATTAATCCAACATGATGGTTCCTTATTTAGCGGACTCTTTCGATTGGTACTTCTGTTGCTTAGTTCAAAATGAATGAAGTTGCTGTGGTTTTAGATGTCGTTCTCACTACGCTTGTTAAGAAATGTATCGAGGAAGATCCAGGTGCGTTCTTACGCTGCTGAGGCTGCAACACTAAAAGAGGGAGAAATGGCACTCACATTCGCTGCAGGCAATAAGGTTAAATAATGATTTATCCCCTTAATTAACTTTGTCCCTGCAGGAACTTTTTTTGGTACCAAAAGAATCCACAAATAATCTGCAGGATGAAAACTATCTGTGTAGTACTTTTAACCTCAATCTGATGGTTAATAAAAGTGTAAAAGATACTAATACATTTAATAATCTCATTTTCGTAAGTTTTACTCGCTTGTGATTTTGTATTTAATGGCAAACTTGCCATCAAATATAAAGAGCAGTTTTAGTTCTTGAACTTGTATCTTATTTTATCCAATGAAAAGATAGCCCTAGTTTGCTATCTCACATGATGGTGAGTGAAGAAGCAGTCTGCAAATTTTTCTGACTATTTAGGAAGAGGGTATAACTGTGAAACAATACATACATAAAAAACTTAGCAGCACATCTTTGACAGTAGTGTGCTTATATACGATATAAGTTATATCTATACAATATAAGTTATATCATGGGTTCATAATTAATTAAATTTTTATCTTTCAAGGTGTTCTTTGATAAGCAAGTTGTGAAACAAGTTGATGTACCCTCATTCAGTGGGGCTTTTGGTATCCTGCCCAAGCATGTCCCAACATTAGGTAAGTACCACATATTCTCTCTGCATAGTATTCCTCATTGTTTCCTCCTTTACCAATATCCATTATTAATACAATGGTAGGAGATTTCTTGGTATAATGTGGTAAGTCCCCATCTCCATATGCATACGACTTGACTAAGAGAATTAAATTTCGATTCTTAGGTTTAATGGTTATTATTGGATGTTAGTGATAATAATCGGGACAGACCGACGGCTTGACATACTCTCTGAGGCACGGTCACCCATTCAGTTATCGACCAGGGTCACCATTGCTTAACCAGTGTGATTGTTTGATATGTGCCGTCACAATTGATCCACACATCCTGCAATGGATGGAATGGTTAGGCTATAAATTGTTGTTAGTGTCTATTTCAAGTGTCATTTTTATTAATAACTAGCTGATGCCCGCGACTTCGTTCGCGTGGATTGAGATTTTCTGTTCCTGCAGAAACTCAACATAGCCTATGTGTTATTCTAGACCTTAATCTATTTCTGTGCCAAATTTCAGCCAAATCGGTTCAGTAGTTGCGGCGTGATTGAGTAACAAACACCCATACATCCAAACTTTCGCATTTATAATAGGATAGGATAATATTTCAGAACCAACTAACTTGAACCTTCACATTCTCCATTATTATTATACACAAGTTTGTTTATTACTATAATTAACCTACAAATAAGAATCTTGCTCAATGCAGAGAAAGAAATGGTTATGTACTTTAAAAAATCGTTACAAGTTACATACTTAACTATTTATTTTTTGTTACAGCTGTTCTTAAACCTGGTGTTGTCTCAGTTACTGAAAATGACGGCAAACAGACCAAGATATTCGTATCCTCAGGCACAATCACAGTCAACGATGATTCTTCAGTACAGGTACAATACTACCGCTTTTATAAGTTACAACTGCATATATATGTATCTGCATGGACGTAACTTTTTTTTAGGCGCGAAACTGTAGCCAGTCATCACATGAAATACGAGGCTTGTATTTATTTCATTGGTTACGGATACGTTTTAAATTGGGGTTAGGCTCATGGTCAACAAACGAAATTGTAACAAGTACCTCTCTGGTCCAGTATTGAGTTGGTATTTAACTAAATTTCTTTAAGATATTTAAAATAAAGTTTTTTTAATATTAAAATACAATGTAATTTTTTTTTAATATCTTAAATAGTCTGCTGACATGTGGCGTCACAAATTCAGTAGCTCCATACACTGTCCATACAAAATATAGTTTTAGAAACAGACTGTTACAGTCACAGTAAAACAGCATATAACTTATTTGTTTTTTGACCGATTTATTTTGTTTTTACAAATGTTATTCTTACATGTTACATTTTCGATTGTAATTAATGAATATACACATTTCGACACACATGAATTTATTGTATTCTGTTCTACGGTGTCTCCACTTTATTTGTGTCTCAATCATGTCTTAAAATGAATAGGTTAATATTAGTATTCAATTCGATGCCTTAACATGGGTAGCCTAAGTATGTCATGCTCGCTTTAAACATGTCTGTGGTGGTGTCGTGTGGTGCGGGTTGTTACGTTCCCTCAAATATTGTTGAGCGAAGCAATGGCTGGATCATGCGTCATGCTCGTGAACGGGTGCCACCAACGGGAATGGGTCTGCTTTGGCTGCACATCTTGACATGCGTTGGATTGGTGTACCTACGTATGCATTTTTGCATTTTTGAAGCTTTATTATTGAAGCACTGTATACATAGCATAGCTTTGTAAAAAAAAATTTTTGAAAAGAGCAACTGCTGAGTTTCTTACCGACTCTTCTCAGCAGAATCTGCATTCCGAACCGGTGGTAGATTTATGACGTGTCATAAGAGCTACAAGTTGGCCTACATGAAATAAATTAAATTTGAATTCGATAACACTGAAATACCCAATTTCTGTCGATCAACCGATAGACGAAGATAGGGATCTTCGTCTATCGGTTGATAAACAAGACTAATTCCTATCATGGTTGTTCGTAGGTTCTCGCCGAAGAGGCGCATCCTGTGGAAAGCCTCGACCGCGCCGCGGCGCAGGAGGCGCTCAGCAAGGCGCAATCGGAATACAACTCCGCTGCCAATGAACAGGTAACAAGAGTACTTTTGAATATTTGAGACAAGTTTATAGCGAGTGTGTGTGAGACCGAAGTTCTTTATTTGAATACTAGCTGACTGGCTGTTGCCCGCGTGGATTTAGTTATCAAAAATCTCCTGAAAATCCTTTGATTTTCTGGGCTTCCAACCATATCCCCGTAAAAATATGGAAGCATAGTGTAAAGCTTGTATGAAATAGTGAAATTTAACGTGTGGGCGTATATTTTACTTATTGTGGAAGACCCTCTATTCAACATTATCGGTACACGACGTAACCGCCCTCGTAAATTGCAAGAACTATAAAGTTTGGATGGATGGAAGGGTATCCATTCTTTTGTTTGTTACTCAATCACGCTTTAATGACTAAACCAATCTGGCTGAAATTTAGCAGAGATAGATTATAGTTTGGAATAGCACATAGGCTCCTTTATCCCGGAAAATAAGAGTTCCCGTGGGAATTAGAAAACCTCGATCCACGCGAACGAAGTCGCAGACAGAAGTCTAGTGAATCATTTATTTTTACTTTCAGGCCAAAGCTGAAGCCGCCATCGCCGTGGAGGTGGCTGAGGAGATCGTAAAAGCCGCTTCGTCGTAAATTTTAGCCCGTGTCCCCAACTTAGCTTAACGAGTAACAGTTATTTAATGTTTAACTTAATTGAAGAAAAAATACATACATTCACGTATTCAGGTTTTTATATTTTACATTACCATGAACAATTTTAGGAGTCCCGTTAAGGCTGAATTACTTTACGCCGTACCGAGGCCGGCCCGTACCTTTTTTTATTTATTAATTATTTAATTACTTAAGGTTTACAAATAATACTTATAGCTAGCATCAGAAAAACCACCTGGACAGGGCACAGTCCAAAGTAGTTTGTTTTCTTATCTTTCTTTAGTATGCCCTTGTTTGAACTAAAGGTTTATTCACGTTACATCGTGCCGGGCCGTGTCCAAAGATCTTTAGTAAGCATTTGTATGAACTGTGCCTTCTAGTTCTGTTTTGTTTGAGCCTGTGCTCTGGCCAAGTTCAAATATAATCTTTGACAATCAACAAACAACAGTCTGGTACTGTCCGGCTTCGGTAAGGCGTAAGTTCTTTAGATTTGAAAAAGTTGGGTTTTTATGTTTGTTTGTTTTCAAATTAGTAAAATTAACTAATTTGAAACAGAAAAAAATAAGCCCATATTTTTCAAATTTTCATTTTTTTTTGGAAATTTCGTTGCTTTTAAATAAAGTTTTACAAAATTGTATTTCCAACAAAAACAATTGTCACTTAAAATTCAAATGGCGTTTAGCGCATCGGCGGTTCACCGATTAGTTGAAATTAGACTCCCAATAACCAATAAAATTCCTTTCGATTCCTAGCCTCGCAAACTATTCAGGAGGCGCTTAAAATTGTTTACCTATAAGCAATCATTTTTAGAGAATTGCACAACAGATTTTACTCACACATGTGACATATTATTATCTATGAGTGTCGTAAAGAATAATTGGGGTGTGAGAAATAAAAGTCGAATTCGTAGTTGACATATGAGTACTTTATTCAACACAATTCAAACACTTTGGTACAAACAGTTAGTTGCAATTAGCAATATCGTTTTTCTTTTATACAAAAAAAAAAACACCTTTCAACTAAGCGCAAACTGCACAGCACTCGTAAGCAAAAAACATCAAAAATTGATACAAAAAATCAATCCCGTCATGATGGCGATATTTTGCTGTTAAACGCTTAAATCATAATTTTGAATATTCATCCTTATTTTAAAATTTTTCATATTAGATTTTTTACTAGAATTTATTATAAATCCAAAATTTCTAATTGGAAGGTTTAGAGAAGAGATCGGTTTCTAGGAAGTCGCGAGAACCTATCTACAAGCCTACGCCAAGCTTACACGATGTACTTACACAACATATAAGAAGACATCTAGAAAATGACACGCGCGTGTCTTACATCTAAAACGTTTGCATATTAGTTATAGAGATTAGATTACGATTATTTATTGAATATTTAAATGCACCTCATTACGTAAGGGTAACATTAAATCATACAAAATGCTTCTCAAATTTAGAGTCTGCAATAATAAAATTGGCAGTTAATTTAGCTTGAGTATATCGACACGGTAGCCAAGGGATTATGGTTTTTACTATGTATAGATAATTAATGTTATACATATATACTGAAAATTTAATAATGCATGTACTTACATCACTAGTTACTGATTACATATAGTATTTTGTTTTCCAAAGAGATTAATCACTAATAAGATGCCCTTACGTCTAGCCTTACCTAAAGAAGTTTATGTAAACGCAATGAAAAACATCAAAATTCATTACACAATATAAAAAATGACATGGCAATAACATAAATGGTAAAAAGCATCACGAAAACTGTAACAGTATAAAGGAAGCATCGAGCCGACCACTCCGGCGAGTGGGTGCTTTAAAGTGATCGCCTTAAACATACACAAATATAAATAACGTTAATTGTTAGTACAATTCACATAAAATGGGTAAAAAATTTAAAATATCACATTATTACATGTTGAGCTTAATTTAAACACATGAATCAGGATCCACCCCATCAACCACCACTTTGCAGTAACGTCATTACTTTAAATTAAGCTGAACAAATAAGATCAAAATATAAATTTAACACACTGCTGTAGAAGTTTACAATGAATCAAAATCGGGCATGTCACCGTACGTTTCGTGTTAGATAGTATAATTTCATTGGTAACACGTCACCTTTCTAAAGGAAATATTATATCAATTTGAATTAACTACCACAACCATAATTTTCTGTTTCACATGGTAACACTATTAAAGGTGACGCGAAGATCTACGGGGGAGAGCAAACAAACAGCGGGCGGCATGCCCAACTCTGCAACCTCTACAGCCACTCGAAGGTCCAAACAAACTGACTTATGGCACTGACGTGCGCGTCTAACGTAAAACAAATGAAATCTAGCCAACTCAGTCGAAACAAAATGAAATCGCGATGACGTCACACCGGTCTCAAAATGATAGTTAAAATGAATTTGGCATTACTCGACCACGGCCTTGTCGATCAGCAATCGATGCAACGAAATCGCGAGAGCGCAGCGGGTCGCTTTACTATGCAATAAAATGTAATAAAGTATTGAAAAAGCGGCCGATCGCGTCGGCAGGGTCGTGATCATTTAAACTAGACGCTTACAACGGACGTCCGGTGTGCGGCGAGCGATGAGCGGGGAGCGTTCACAGGTTACACTGCCACAGTATCGTAGGCTGTGAGTCCGCCGCGCCCGTGGACTGCTTGCTGGGGGATTGGGGTGTTTGCTTCGGGTCTGCAATATAATAACCGGTTGACACATTGCTTCAATAACTGTCAAATCAATTGCACTCCGGATGGGGTCTAACACGACGGCGTTGTGCATTTCATGGTACCAATCAACTTTTGTATAATTGAACTAATCTAGCCACGCATCAGAATGATTAAAAACGACTTGAAGATCAGTACGTAGTTACCGAGTAACCGGTACATGTAATAGAGCAATAAAAGGTAGCAGTGTGAGGCGCGAGTAATATATAAAATTATCGATTTTCTTTCATTAACATTGTCTAAAATATGCTCTCAATACCACATTATTAACATCGATAATTTTAATTATTTTAATGTGGGATCTACACGGTACATGAGTATATAGTAGGGTACATCTGCTAAAAAGCTGCATTTACGTGGTTAAATAAGACAATTGCAGTAAGTATTTATTGATCTTCCAAAATAATACTAGAAGTAGGCGGGCTATCGTAGTTTTTTAAAAATAAAATAAATCTTTTTCACGTAGGTTATTATCAACAATGGTTTAGCAAAAGAAATGGCTTAGTGCAGTGGATTAAAGTGTTAGCCACATAAAGATTAATGGTTACAAATAATAACAGTTCAGGCAAAATGAAATAACATTCAGCAAAAGATATTCTTCTTCACATACATTGACTTACTGTTTCCTGTCGAACCATGGATGCAGAACATAGTACATGCTTAATACCGACAGAGACCAGTCAAACACAATGCTGTGTGTGTGTGGAGGAATGCGACACAAATAGCGCACACACAAGGAGTCGGCAACTATTGTCATTTATTTAAATATTTTCTGTATGAAGAGATTTACCGATCAGGTGGTTCTGCCTTTTGCAGATTAGCCAACCTATCTCTTTTCTATCTGAATATATCAAGACTTTAAAGACAGTCTTAAACAATATACGATTGTGAAAATATTTAAGTCCCGTCTTCTTTGGTGTTTCGTTTTCTATCTTGTTTAGTGTTTTATCATGCATATTATAATACTAGCTGATGCCCGCGACTTCTTCCGTGTGGATTTCGTTTTTAACATCCCGCGAGAACTCTTTGATTTTCCGGGATAAAAACTAGCCTATGCCACTCGCCTCAACTATACATATGCAAAAAATCCACGTCGATCAGTAGCTCTGTTGAGCGTCATTGAAGGGCAAACCAACAAACAAACACACTTTCGCATTTATAATATTAGTAAAGATAAAGATTCTACTAATCGGCACATCTCTATTGTTACCCTTTCAAAAGTTATAAATGCAGTATAACTAATAAAATGTGAGTCAAATTAATTTATTAAATCGATTAATTTAATAATACCAATAATAGGTATTACAGATACTCAATGTTTCATTACTGTAAAATTATATTATTTAAAACTAAATAATATAATAAAATTTTAAACCCTATAATATGTTACGTTATGTGTGCATAACAAAACCTCAATAGCTCAACGGTTAAAGGTGCGGACTGAACACTGAACGGTCGCAGGTTCGAGCCCCACCCGTTGCACTATTGTCGTACCCACTCCTAGCACAAGGTTTCCGCTTATTTGGAGGGGATAGGAGGATATCAGTCAACTTCACCTTGCTGATATTCTTTATAAAAAAACATGTGTATAATCGGTACATAACTATGTGATATTAAATTTTTAACCATATAATGTTATGTGTGTGCATAACAAGTGTATTAATTGAACAAATGTGGGATAGTGTGGGTGCGTGTTAAGGGGAGGCCTGATGGAACTGACCTGTCAATGAGTTTCCTCATTTCGTCGCTGTGCAAGCCGTCCTTGGCCGTGTGGGCTCTTACTGCAACAACACACAAGTCACGACGCGTCTACTCTATGCACGACACTCGGGCTTGGATGCCCTCTACGAAAACTTTACGCCAATACCCACTAAATATTAGAGTTTGAATCCAAATGCAAGAAATCCGAAAAAAAAAAGATTATCTAATTCAAAAAATAATATTTTTAGGTTTTTATTTTTTTCTAGATTAGATTAGTGTATAAAAGTTTCTATACATTTTTTTTAATTTCATTAATTATAAACACTAGACGGCACCATTTGCAGCTAGTATTTATTGATTTTCGATTGCGTCGCTCATGCCATGTTTTTTTTATTCAATGACAAGATCTCACCTGATGGTATATGACGATACATTGGCGATGGTAGCGGGCTAATTTGGAAAGGGTATGGCAGTGTAGCATGCATGCGGCCACGGCCAATGCCTTCCACCAGATCAGACCAGAAACAATTTAGAAATTATAAATTTCCAATTTGCCCCCGCCGGGAATCGAATCCGAAACGTCCCAGTCCCAGGACTACGGCGCCAGGGAGGTCGTCAAACCTTGCAGTCCAGGTATACCTATTTTCGTTAGGTAATGTCTTAAGTTACTTGACTTGAGTCTAAAACTAAATAGTTGTACCTAAATGGGTAACATTCCAGATAACTTATTTGTAGACAATTGTATTTTTAATAGTTTTACTTGACTGATATTTAGTGGGAATTGGTTCTAGTATGTTAAACACAATATGATCTAAATAAACTACGTATAACCACGTCAGACAGAAGAATGAGTTAACACAATTACGTCTAAGCGTTGAGTTAAAAATTCGAATGAAAAGAATCTAAAGCCCTAGTGTATCTTTTGAAGTTAAGAAACGTGACATCGGGCTTATGTCAATCTGACAAAGTATGGAATGCCCGTTCGCACTAAATAATACAACGCCGATTCACGGCAATGGACTAACTCAAATGTCACGCTAATTTACTTGAAAAGTTACACTAGGGTCTCTGAAGTCCCTTGTTAAACCTAATTTGGTAAAATGAAGGATCTTTGAATTAATCAAATTCGAAATCGGATTTTCACCAACTTTCCAATTATGGTATCTTTTTTCTGAAAGAAAAATAATTGTAAATTATTGGAATATAGGTACGTAATTACTTTGTCCCTTTATTAAAGTTGGTCATTCATAGAGGCATCGAAATATTTTTCAATATAGTAGTTTTAGTTACGTAGGCACCTACTCACAGTAAGTAGGATAGTTTTTTAAATACCTACTCCATTTATGTAAAACGCGTAAAACAGTTTTAGTTCCGTGTAAATATGTTTATTCACCATAAATTATAATACCTGCATTAAAATCTTCATTTTACCAAGCCAAAAATAAACACGTAAAAGGAGAAAAATTTTGAAACATAAAAATACGAGTAAGCCAATTGCAAGAATTTCTAAAAGCCGAGAACAACTTCATTTGTTATTACGGAGAATTTTGCATGCGGTCAGTCACAATAAAATTAATTAGTATTAAACATATAATTAAAAAATTAAAACTATTGATTCAAAATCGCTTTACCGTCTTCTGTTCAGTTGTCACCCATGAGCGCATGGACGGACCACAATTAATTTTCAGTAAATATTTTTAGCTAATTAGGTATGATAACATGTAACAATTTTGATGAGGACGATCTTGTGTGTATGAAATGCTGTGATATAATGAAACTTCAAAGCAAAGAAGTTACCTTACCTTTTATACATTTTACTTATACTTTTATCTATGAATACTCAAAATAATTAATTAGTAGGTATGTCATATCAGTTTGTAAAAAGGACCATCGGAACATAATTAAAATGGTTCTAAACTTGATTTAGATGTTCTGTTGGTACGAATGTAGGCGGCATAGTTTTTTGGACATTGGACAAAAAACTAGTACTAATACTAGTTTTTTTGGAATTTGGACATTTATGACTGTGAAACGAGAGTCAATTACTTTAAATATTGAATGTATGGTGTAGTGAAATCAAGAGAATCATGAAGATGACGGTGAACATAATAAAACACGAGATAATAGAATAAGGGCCAAAGAAGTAGCTATTTAACTGAAGTTTGAAGTCAATTTAGCGGTACTTCTATCCTAAATAAGTTTATACTGTTTCCCTTGCAGAACAATAGGGTTAGTATAAGATTTAATTCGATTGATCGTAATCGTATTCGATGACATCGGCATCAAAGTAAATTGAACCATAATCCAAATTAAAATTGGTTGCACTGACTTTGTGACTTTAAATCCATGCAGTTGAGGTTCATTTTACTTTGACGCTAATATCGTCGAATACGACCAAGCCAATAAAATCTTATACTAACCCAAAAATTCAAATCAATCAAAATTATCCAATACACCATTATTGCTGATTTTTTTTAATTTTTTACTCTATTTGATATGAGTATCCGAATATTGTGTCACAACGAAGCCTCGTTAGTTTTTGTTTAAGGTATAAATAGTCAACTCTTACTAATTTTACGTACCTACTAAACTATTACGTTAAAATATGTAATAGGATAATTACCGCAACTTAGTTTTAATGACAATAATTTGTTTAATGGTCTTCGTAAATGTAATATCCGCTTTTGGTTATGGGTTCATTGTCCAACTAAAAAAATGGACAGTTGTCCATTTTTTTAGTCCCCCACGAAGGCGTAGTCCAGTTTATTGGACAAAGTAGTTGGCCCACGACCCCTGAATCGACACGAAAACCGGGTCGTGATCGGGTGCCTACGTACCGGGGTAGTTGCGGGGCTGATCGCACTCAGCCTCGGAGATCTCGTTGGAGTCCTTGCTCTCGTTGAAGGAGGACGAGCAGTTGTTGTCGTTGCTGGTGGCGTTGCGGGGAGGTGGCGGGGGAGGCTCGGGGGAGCTGCCGCACTTGCGAGTTCCTGCACCCGTAAATATCACCTTGAGAATCCTCGCCTTGCCTCAAGTAACATCATGTACATACATACAAACCTAGTTTTATTTGGATTATTATATCTTAAAACTAAATAGGAAATGTCTTAAATGTCTCAAAACTAAAAGTCTTCAGAAAAAAACCTCGAATTCAATTTTATGTTTTCCCTTTTAATCAAATAAAAAATACTACATAAGTAACTTATACTTCGTTTATCAAGACTTCTTTCCAAAATCTGTGCAATTTGCCAATTTCATAAGTATGAAATTGGCAAATTGCACAGATTTTGGTAAGTACTCAATAGATCTCAATAGATACAGTAAATACTCAATAGATCTCAGCTCTAATCAAGTTGGCCACCTCTGCTCTATCTCAGTGGGTACACAACGAACGCAAAACCTGCACTATTTATGACTAAATACGGGTTTGACAGTAATAATTCTTAGTTAGCAAATTTCGATAGCCAAATGCTATGCAGCTGGAAATGTCACAAATAGAAGCAGCGCGGTGCGACATACCGATGCTGGGCCGGGAGCCGTAGTGGTCGGAGTAGGGCGTGCCGTAGGCGCCGGTGTACTGCTCGTCCTCGGGCGCGCAGCACGCGGGCTCGTCGTACTCGGGCCCGCACGCGTACATGGGCCGCGAGTAGCGGGCGCGCTGAAACAACAGTCCAGTTAGTATGCAAGGTATTATGAGAATTAAGTAACTCCTCCACGTGCTCACTTTTTTTGAAGGTGTAACTATATGCGTGTGATAAAGTGAAAATGAAACCTACGTATTGGTCCTCTTCAGCGCAGGTGGCGGGGTCGTCGTACTCGGGAGCCGTGGAGTAGATGGCGCTCTGTCCACCCTGCGAGTTCTTGCGGGCGTAGCGGCTGTTGGCGCGAGGCTGAGGAACATGAGTTAGTTTAGCGCGATATATATAGACTAACTATAATTCTGAATGAATGAATGAAATATTCTTTATTATTAATTTAATAACCACGTTCATTCGATTTCTTTTAATCTGTGTCTCTGTTTCTAGTTTTTTGATACCAAATAATAAACGTAAAAATAATGTAGGATCGAACTGAACTGAGTAAATAATCGGTTAAATGCGAGTCCGACTCGCATACAAAGTGTTCCGTACCAAAAAAACGCCGATAGGAACACGTTTCTAGCCTCCCTTTAATTTTTAATATTTTTATTATTTGTTGTTATAGCGGCAACAAAAATACCCATTCTCTAAAAATTTCAACTCTCTACCCATAACGGATCATGAGATACAGCCCGCTAACAGACGGACGGACGGACGGTCCACACTTACCATGCTCTGGGATCCAGCGCGTGAGTGCGCGGGGTGGTGCGGGTGCGGGTGCGGGTGCGCCAGGGTGCCCGCGTGCGACGGGTGGTGGTGCGGGAACGCGATGGCCTTGCTGGGGTCCATTTCTTCGCGGAAGCCTAGCAGGTGGAACGTGGCGTAGGGGCAAATCTCGTCTTCCATGCCTGTGGATTTTGAAAGATGTTTTAGACTCTTGTACTATATCTTATACTACCTGATGCCCACGACTTAGTTTGCGCGGATAGAGGTTTTCTAATGCCCGCGGAACTCTCTTATTTTCACCAGCAGTTACAGCGCCAACTGAATATTATTTTTATTGTACTTTTATTATAAGATAGGTTGCTCTTGGCGTTGGAGGGCATTTGGCTAAAAGAAGCCTCACTCACTTTTGATTCGAAGGTACTCAATTTACACCCAGCAGGAAACATAGACGTTCCACACATTAGCGGTTCGGTCAGATGTCTATACCAACGCTTAAAGCAGTATTATCTCAATTTTGTTTTAACATGTCATACAATACTAAGGTTATTACTTACATATTATGACATGTCAAAACAAAATTGAACTAATACTGCTTTAAGCGTTTGTAGCGTATAGGCCCCAGATTTATCAGAAACGTTGAACGAAGGCATTTCATGCGAGTAGATTGGATGCCAACCTCAAAAGGATGCCATCGCTTACGTCTCCTTGCAGTTAGGCAACCTACTATTGTTTTGAAAATATTAACCAAAAAATTGTTTTAACACACACAAAGGTTTAAAACAAAACCCGTAGCAAATAAAAATAACTGGTGTTAAGTATAAAGCAATTCTTTCACACTCAAATCCAAATAAACTTACCGTTCGAAGGACTGTTAGTATAATATATACCACTCAACGCGTTTCAACCACGTACTCTTCTAATTTGATAATTATTATAAAGTAATTAATAGATAAATAAATTACCATAAAATATGTATTAAAATAAAAATCACTACCTATCCTTATTTTATTTTTCTACAAAGCAACACAAGCAAATCTAATCAATTTGCGAACTTAGAAATAAGACGGGTCTTTAATAATATAACATCTATCCCTTATAGGTTTTGCAGAGTATTGGTATTACTATCATTATAAAGTGACATTTTTATCGGTGAATGAACCAGGGGATTTTATTCTTTTCGATACGGCACCACTCTGCATTGAAAAATCAGAAACTAACTACCCCGACTTATTTCTATGAGCTTCGATCAATACAAAATCAAGTTGAAACAGTCTCCGCGAGAAAATTCGTAAGTGAAATTTAAACATCTTATAAGCTTATTATAACACTTGAGAACTTATTTTTAACCGACTTCTAAAAAAGGAGGAGGTTCTCAATTCGTCGGAATCTTTTTTTTCTGTTATGTATGTTCCCCGATTACTCGAAGACCCCTGGACCGATTTGGAAAATTCTTTTTTTGTTTGAAAGGGTCATACTTCCCGTGGTGGTTCCATTGTCTTCAAGCCTTGGGATCCTGGAGAAATCAAGGGAACTCTTCAAATTTTATAGGCACAAAATTGATATACTTTGTAGTGGCGTTTGAAGTCGGTTTTCTCTAAAGAATGTTTACGTATGATAACATAATTATCCACGGAAACATTTTGACCGTCGGTTTATCTAGTACACTATTGATCGAAGGTGATAAGCCACTGACCTCTATTAAAATACAAGTACGTTGGACTGGCTACTGACAAAGCGACTCGACTATCGTCATTTTGGCGCTGAACTGAAGTAAAATTTTAGTTCCAAAGTAGCTATGGTTTGGCGAATTGATTCAGCACATAAATCAGCTGTCACTTTGTATAGCAGACTGTCCAGCATACTTTTATTACCAGAAGCATAGATTAGTTAAAGAAGTTTAGATTGCTAACGTCATACATTAGAAGTAACAATGCCCGCGTAAAATCTAGTAACTTTATGTCTTTCAGGTGTTACACCATCTACCGGACGTCAGTACAACCACGCGAATAATATATACAGTAAAAGCTCCTTATTCGCGCTTCCCTCATTCGCGTTTTCACTATTCGCGGATTAAAAAATTGTGACCCAATTCCTATATTCGCGGCTAGATTTCTCTATTCGCGGATCTAATCGGTACATCGGTACATACATAAAAAGGATTCCAATAGGTATCAAGCCCATTATTCTTTGTAAACGCGTCGTCAAATGGACTAATATTTGAAAAATCTCAGTGAAGGTTTAAGAATGGCAAATGAGCTTTGTGATTTTTTTATGAAAACTGATCCGTCTTTAGAACAAAGTCTTATTTTTAAGAGGCAAATTGCTAATGCCACTGCTGAATATCAGTCTGAATTAAAGGAGCTTTTAAAAAGCTTCAATCAAGAAAAAATTACAAAATTCTTTAAACCATTGCCTAAACCTGAAAATAATAATTAATAAAATATACTTAGTCAAAAACTTCATTTTTTTTTTTTTAATATATTTGTTTTTTATTTTGTCATCTAGGAACGTATCCCCTATAATCCCATACAAATTACCATTCCATATTCACGGTTTCTGTATTCGCGGCATATTTACGGAACGTATCCCCCGCGAATAAAGAGCTTTTACTGTAATAAAAACTAAAAAATTTGCTTTATTTATGATTTTATGAACATACTGTATTGTGATCCTAGAAATAAATAAATATAACGAATCAGAACAATACAATACGACTAAATATTTATGATTTATTTCGTGTCTTAATGCTTCTCATCGTATTTCATTATACGTGTTTCAACAATAAAATATAATTTTCAATCCTAGTAACGCCATCTAGGATTACTTTTAGCGTTATTTGATTAATACAAGGAGTTAGCAATCTACTCATACTAATCTGTGCTAGAGGTCAACGTGATAAGCACTGACCTGTGGAGATGGTGTCGCCGGAGCCGGTGCGTCGCAGCCGCCGCACGCGCTCATAGTGATGCCTGCGCGGGTCCCACGTGGAATGCGCGCCCACTAAACAACTACTGCGTCAACATGCGCGCTACGATCTCTACGCCCTACCCTGCACCGCGCGTTGGACACCGGTCGGCGGTCACAACGAAAACTCTCATATAATATCTCACTTTTTTTTTTACATTCCTGTTTTATGTAGCGAAAACTTCTTTAGGCGCGTAGAGAAACTGACATTCTAATGTTAACAGTATATAACCATGACTGCCAATGTTTTGATGACACTGCCATACCAAGGGTT
Source organism: Hipparchia semele (assembly GCA_933228805.2). Taxonomy (NCBI): domain Eukaryota; kingdom Metazoa; phylum Arthropoda; class Insecta; order Lepidoptera; family Nymphalidae; genus Hipparchia; species Hipparchia semele. The sequence goes on along the minus strand of OW121717.1, from coordinate 7,028,877 downwards.
TTTCATGATTTACGACTAGCAGGAAGGCGGGCAGTGCATAATTCATTGCAGTTTCATACAGTATGCACTTTTCTGTTTTTGCGGATTACTTACTGCAAAATAGGTTTTTTTTTTCAGTTATCATGTATCATGAACTTCCGGCAAAGTTACGGCATTTTGATATTTAGACACTGCCAGAACCGATGTGGTATAAATTATGTGAAATGATCCTTGTGGTTGCTTAAAATCTTCAGTTCAGTCCAGAATTAACTGAAACTAGAGGGCTATTGTGAGATATTATGTGAGAACTTTGAACCCTACACCACATTTAAACATTTAAGACATACCTGTATGCTTTGACGTATCCACTACACGATTGAAAAGATTTTACAACTAGTCTATAGTTAAGAAAAAAAATAATGATAATTTGAAATAGTAGAATAAGCCAAAACATAAAAGCGGGAAGGCTGTCACCAAAAATTAAATTTGGGGATGAAATAATCCTTGACCACAAAGTAAAGATTCTTCGAAACATATTAGCAAATAGAAAAAGTTAGCGATAGCAATATTCGATTAACATTCGAATTTTTACCTTGTGGACCACAAAATTAAATTAAAAAAAAAAAAAATAGTAAACCTGCTAAATTGTTTATAATTTAAAAAAAGTTTAAATTAGTAAGAAAAATCTATACAGTAGGTAATTAAAAATATTTGGTAAGTTCTATAACTCCATACAGCAGCGTCCATATTATAATTAGGGAAATAAAAATATCCAAAGAAATAAAAATCTAAAATGTAAATTCCCTGTTTGAAAATGTAATAAATTGTTTGTTTGTTGAAATGTAATGTTGTTGTGTAAAAAATGAAATCTTGATAAACTCTCGCACGATATTGAAAACATGCATTTTTTTGTAAATCTACCCCAAATATTGTAATGGTTCAGGAAGAAGCAGAATTTTCTGCTTCTCCTGAAACGGTTACCAGTTAGCGCCATAACCATTGCGCTATTGAGGCTTTTATAATGTTTGCTGTGTGGTGTACCGTGTATGGCGTATGGTGTATGGTGAGTGGTGAGTGGTGAGTGGTGAGTGGTGAGTGGTGAGTGGTGAGTGGTGAGTGGTGAGTGGTGTGTGGTGTGTTGCGAGTAGTATGAGGCGTGTGGCGTGTGGCGTGTGACGTGTGGACTGTGGTGTTTGATGTGCGGCGTGTGGCGTGTGGCGTGTGGTGTGCGACGTGTGGTGTGGTACTCACTGATGACAGCCTGTCGCTTGACGCGGTCGCAGGTGTTGTAGTTGGAGCCGGGCACGGGGGGCAGCTTGCGGTTGGGGGGCGCGATGTATCCGAGCTCGTCGCGCAGTCCGCCGCGTTTGTCCAGGGTGCCGCCGGCGCCGAGAGCCGCACCAGACGCGTTGTATACAGCGTCGTCTGAACGGAAACATTATATTACAATACGTTAACATGACCCGGGGTGCCACGTGGTTCCTAGATAGAAGACAGAGCTATTATCGCATTTATAATGCTAATATATATGTAGAACTCAGGCGTCTAAAACGAACAACTTTTAAATGGCACAAATCCTAGAAATAATATAAAAATACACGAAACACATGAATGTGATTGTAAGTATTCTATGTCGTCAATTTCTGTTGTAATTTAATATTTTCTCAAGTTTCTTGCCTAATGCAACCATTAATAAAGGATTAGCAAAATTATAATAAAATGAGCTTTATTCAAAATAAAGAAACAAAAGTTGCCTAATTTACATGCGCGTATAACAGAGTTTAATTTTAGCAACTTTGTGTTTATATTTATAGCATTTCTATTGCAACGATTACATAATAAAACTTAAAATTGACATAGTATTCAAAAGTCCTTTATACATGATTATAAACTGGACGTAGTTTAGAAAACTAGAAAACACTGGCAAATTAATTAAATACATTTGGAATAAAGGGTGGTATTTATATTTTGAGGGTAGAATCCGTTTTGCTAAACAACATCCAGCATTATCTAATGAGCATAAATGATTCTAGGAATGGTAAAATTAAAAAAAGAAAGCGGTGTCCATGCCACCATACATACAGTACAGGTCCTTCTGACCTCGCAGGCGATGCGGAGTGTTCCTGCGGGCCAGGGTGAGGCAGATCACCACCATGCCGACGATGAACACCACGATAGTGGCCAGGATCGGCACCAAGACTTCGGGCTCGAGCCACGCTCGCACCCACGGGGGTAGTTCCTTGTCGCCGTCAGCGTTTCCGGGCAAAGGAGCGACCGTTCCTACACAAAATCACATTTACCTTTGTGGTGATGATCCCTCGCGCCTCGCACGACGCACACGACCACAATGGCAATGATTATCACGAGTATGGCCGCCACGACGGGCACGATCAAGTTAAGGTGGGACAGGATGATCTTGAGGGTTTGTTCCGGCGTCAGGGATCCGTCGCCGAGGTTGCGAGCCGGCGCAACGGTACCTGAAATGCAAGCCTTCGGTAAAGTAACACAAAATGACTGATATTTAAGTTTTAACGTGAAAGTATGACTGTTTTTTAAGTATCTTGTTTCTAAAGGCAATGCATTTCAGGTACGCAAGTGATTGCTTTTATATCTTTCCTTAAGTTAAGTTAAATATATTATTACTTGTGGTTTTAAGGGGTACGGAAGCGTCTCTCTGCATAGACAAACCAAAAGTAGATTGTGCTTGCCTAAATAATTGTTGTTTATTGTCATAAACAACAATTTTTTTCTATGACAACCTTTGACATTAGTTTAGAGAATTTTTAAAGCTCAATACTTAAATACAAGGCCGCCTTACCATCTTACCCTGAATAATTCTAAGCTAGGTTAGGGCTAACATTTAAAAAATAAAGCCGTACCCTCGTGAAAAGGCAGCCTTAAACTTAATATACTAACTTAACCACTTAGCGTTAAGCAATACGTACCTCCAGTCATAGTGAGAGTAGCGAAATCGTATTCAGCGACATTGAATCCGGCGTTATTGTGGGCGGTGATCCTAAGCACATACCACGTAGCGGGTTCCAGGTCTAAAACAAGTGTAAATTGAAAATTTAAAACACCCCTGACATGTGAATTTAAAAAAAATATGTAATACGCCATTTTGTGGTGGCGGCCATCTTGGATTTGAAAATTATAGGGATTCAAAAAAAGGATCGATACCTGAGTAGTATCGATATCTACTTTTGGTTCGATACCTAGGAAATCTCCCGAAAGCTCCACTCTAAAAGACCACTCACACAGACACAGAGACACAGAAGACCACTCTATCGAGAGAGATAACGGTATACATCACAAAGAGATTGGATATACTATAGTCTGCTTATTTATGGTCCTTTCTCAACTACTCGACTTTTATCTCATCAGATATGATGCAGATATGAAAATTTCAAAATACACCGAAACTGCAATTTTCCAGCGACCTGGCAGTTCGTCTGCATATGTCCGTAGAAGGAATAAAATAAAAGTTGCACCAAAACTGCAATTTTGCAGCGAACTTGCAGTTGGTCTGCAAAAGCCCGTAGAAGGAATAAATAACTTACCCAGTACGACAAAGTTACCACCGGGCTTGACAGCGTTCGAGATCTGGTTCCATTCGGCAGCGCCCCTAGAGATTTTCTTTGTATTAGTGACTAGCTCATATTATGCTTTATCCGCGTGGATTTACCTACTAAAAAAAAATATCTAATGTGTTTATAATTTTTGCATTTTTAGAGATAGGTACGTAATTTATTACTACTTTTACTGTAACTGTTACTGTTGTTTTACTGATTTTGCTTATATTTTCGAGAGATCGCAGTTGAACTATTTTTTGATTTGATGACAAGTACTGTCACCTGATGGTAAGTGAAGATGCAGTCTAAGACGTAGCGGGCTTAGAAACGGTATGGCAATGGACATTCAAGCTATACCCTTAAAAAAAAAAACAAAAAAAGTTTAAATTGGGTGTATACTTACTTCTTCTTGTTCTCAACGACGAAATGGCTCATCGGACAACCGCCATCGAGCCACTGTTTGAGGTGCAGAGTAACGGAGGAGGATCCCACTTCGATGAAGTCAGCGGCGCGAGGAACTGGGGGCTTGGAGCCGCGGGTCCTTGCGATCACCACGTCGGAAGCTTCGCCGGTACCGATTCTGTTAATGAGAGTAGCTTATGAACGTGATCCTACTTTATGAAACAAGTCGCAATCAGCACAATTTAAACAAACGTGTAAGAGATCCAATACGCCAAACATGCGCGGTATGTTCGGACCGTTACCATGGCAACGGTGGGCGATTCCCCGCGCGGCCCCTCGTTACCCCTCGCTCGCCCGCCGCGCACGCAGTCCGCTACAAAAGGCCTCCATGCGCACACGCATCGCGTATTTATTTAGTTCTCGGACGAACTTACCATTGTTTTTGTTGTTTATTATTTCATGTAATATATGTTTGAATTATACCTATTTGTAAGTAGAAAAAGGACTCTTATTCACGTTTATTATAGAATTTACACAGAGAAAAACTTTATTGAATCTTTGTTGTACCCATTGTAAGCAGTAACATAGAGCTGATATCTGGATCCGCAGAACAAGTTCTCCAAGGTGTAAGTGTCAGTGTTGCTTGGAATCTGAAAAAACAAAATGGGATGTTTACATTTTTGAACATCCAATGAAGTGCCAAAGGGAAAAAACAAAAGAAAGAAACTTGCTAATGTTGGTCGTTTTTGTTCTAGCACGGCTATCGCTAAAGTGGAATCAAAAGGTCCTCGAGTGGACACAAATTCCAGTCAAACGCATAACGGGCGGTTATCGAGTACTTGCAGAAAAAAAACCAGGATAAAGAGAAGAACGTCCAGACACGCGGAGTGTAAGGTGATCAACGCTGCCCATTTTAGCACCAGTACTATCCAAAGAAAAATCCTTAACCCTTATGTAAGTAATAAATAGGGATCACAAGTCACAGCAATTAGAAATACGACCCAGAGAATGAAAGAGAGAGTATTCCTCTCTCTTTCTAAAGATAAAATTTTTCTCAGCACATAGTACCTGTACAGTCTCCCAATCGCCGAACTCTTGTTTGTAGTGGATGGTGTACCCTGCTGCGGGCGACTGCTCGGCGTCCACGGACGGCTTCAGGCGGAGCGTCAGAGAGGACACGGAGGACGCCGCGATGCTCAATTGTGGGGGGAAGGGGGGCGCTGTGGAACGCCTGGGTATTTTACTCTGATCGAAATTATTCAATCTCGAAAACAGTTATGAGTGCCTTATAATTTTCTAGTGTGCACGTTCTGTCCCTTTCCGACAACAAGAAAACTTATATGAAGTTCCACAAAGGTTCCACACCAGCTTTTGTAACGTAAAATATTATGTTAAAAATATCGATAATGGCGTTATGGTGTGTATACGTATGTGTCTGGTATATCGAAAGTTTTAGTACTATAAATTTAGAGAAAAAATGATGATGGAAGTTATAAAAAAAGACCTTACCTAGTACGGAGAGCGTGTGTGTAACGGTGTCAGTGCCAAATTGGTTGTCGACGTGGCAAGAATATTCGCCGGCGTCCTCGCGAGCCACGCCCGCGATTTGCAGAGAACCTTCAGGGAGTTGGCGGACACGTTCCGATGCTTCAAGAGGCTGGCCCTTAACCTAAACATACATTAGAAAAGTTTTAAATATATTAAAAGAGGAAGCACAAAGGTAACGCAGCCTCAACCCTTGACAGGAGGCGGTAAGCAAAAGGAAATTACTCCGACCATCAACATCGAAAGAATTGAGTTTTTGAGCACGTCAAAACCAGACCTAGTTGAGCGTGGCACTCTACTAATTTTACTTATGTTGTCAATGTACATTACCTTCCAGAGAATGTTAGGGGGAGGAACACCGACGGCAAGGCAGGGCAGTTTGACGTCTTCCTTGTATGTGGCGGTGAACGATTCATCGAATGACGCGATCTTAGCAGGTACTGCACATAAAAAATGCAAATCATGCGTAAACTAAATTGGGACCAGCGTTGGACACGCATGGAGCTGTGAAGCAATAAGAGATAATCTGAGTTATACATTTTATACTACACCTGCTCGGAAAGTACGTTCTGATTTGTGTCAAATCGCAAAAGAGCGAGAAAGAAAATACGTCATTACGTGGAAACAAATCTGCGGGCTGTCAAAATGTATGAAATTTCATTACTTACCTGCTTCAGCGGGCTGAAAACTGTATGAAAATCCATTACTAACGTGCTTTTTTTTTTTAATTTTTGGTCAAGTCAGTTCAGTAATAACTTGAAAAACAATGAAATCTATTTCGACCTTTTTCGACAAATAGACTTATTATTTTCAAAGTAGTAGGTAAATATCTAATAAATAACGAACTAAAAATATAAAAATAGTAATAGTACCTAATTAATAACTAAATAATAATCTATTTAAGTAAATATAAGAATTTCATTTCTTTGTTTAGGTCTACTTATCTATGGTCTAAGGTTATTTACACATTCAAATTGTTGTTAAAAAAACAAATTGTTGCTGGCCGCTTGCATTTTCTTTAGTGAGTACATTATTTGAAAAATTGAAAAAAAAAAATCACGCGATTCTCTTTCTTTTGTTTTATCTAAATTTTCAATTTCTAAAATTTAGCGACAGTGAAGATATTTTGATGACGCCGCCAGACTGCCGCCAGAATTAAAAACTATTAATTTGCCGAAAAAAATATCACCCTGAGTTTTAATAATTGTATGAATTTCAATATAAATTTCAATTAAATAATGTGTCTATTATTTTCCTCGTAGGTGTAGTATAAAGCACTATGTATCACTCGGGAGAAAGTGCGATTCCTAACTCGGGTGTATCGCGGCCCTCGGCTTCGCCTCGTGCCTCAAATGACACCCTCGTATGTAATCGGCCACTTTCACCCCTTGTAGAACAATGTACTATTTGATACTCGACAGTTGTATGTCGCTCGCCTATACTCGAGGTGCAAACGTTCTTTGGCTTAACTCTTTAAAAGTCTACATCGTTTTTTGTTCTCAAAAAGGAATATTAGCTCCTTTCGCTTTTGTGTAGCCCCTTTGCTTGTATTTCCTCTAGTGTTAGGTGTTAGGCCTTAAGAATAATGCAACGGATGGGGGTTTGAAAGGTCAAATCTCGGATTTCAGTTCGCTTTTTCCGGTTGGGCTTTTGAGGCTAAGTCGTGGATAAGTCGTCGAAAACGTCAGAAGGGAAAAAGATTTGGAGAAAAATGTGTCTGCGCCAATTTTGTATAAACTGCATGTCAATTACAAGTTACCTTTGTCACTAGGGCTGCAGGAGGCAGTGGCTGAAGGCTGTCCTTCACCAATGATGGTGGAGGCAGTCACCCAGAAGTCGTAGCGGCCGGCTTTCAGCTCCGTTGCAGAATAGCTCGTTTGCGATGCGGGTACCTAATAATTTATGTTACAATTATGTTTTGGCACAAAAAATAGTTCGTAACAAAAATTTCATTTGATAGTAAGTAACTTTGCAGATCACAATTAATGCACGCTAACCAAAGGCAATTTTTTTTGACATTTCAACTGTCGATCAAAGGCTGCAACTTTGTTTCTTGTTTTTATTATAAAGTACCGTCAAATCACGAGTTTTGTATGAAAATTATCACAGGAAATTATAACCACAACCGTAGTGACTGCAGGAAATTAAAGAATCAGCCCGCTGTAAAGGGTATATGACACTTAAATAGAGCCATTTATAGAGATAAATGGGAGATAAATGGCTCTACTTAACTCAGCATCGGTACCTTATTAGGATGAGGTTCGGCATTCTGTGCTTGAGTGTAGACGTTGTAATGGGTAACGACACCGTTGGGCTGCGCGGGCGGTCTCCACGAAACGAGGATCGAATCAGCTCCCATTACTAAGGCTTTCACGGCGCGGGGGGCTTCGGGAACTGTAGGAAATTAAATTATATGTCGACAAAGTTGTCTTTATCCTTATAAAAATAGGCCTCCTTTTATCCTGGAGAAACAGAGGCTTTTATAATTCTACCTCCACGCGGATGAAATTGCGGGCAAGACCTAGTAATTTTTATGACAAGAACCTTTTGATACAACCTGACGAACGCGATTTAAATTTATTTATTAAGTGGGCTTAATTGTAGATTTTGTCACACAAGACTATGATCAATTCAGAAAGCGAATTCTCCTGAGAAAAGCCAGCAAAAGCTCAACAGTTGCTTTTTTGTAGTATGATGAATAAATGATATGAGGGTAATTTTAAGAATTTCCGTGTTACTCACCATCTTGTTCAGTTTGGCAATGAATGGGTGCAGATCGGACGCCATCACCTCCGTTGGTGGTTGCCAGAACTTCCATCGAGTAGTTGGTGAATTTCTTCAAGCCATGGAGGATGGTTTCGCTGCTGGCCGTGATCTTGGTGTCCTTGGTCTTCTCGTCTGGAATACGAAGTAAGTATTAGTTACTAATTCCCGGTCCAGCCTAGCTTCACAGAGTTTATACTCGTTGAATTAGTCTCGACAGGCTGTAGTTGGCAGACTTATAGTAATCGGAGTCTGATGTGTCAGTTTGAGTAGAAAGGTTTATCAAACGTTTAAATTCCCCACTAAGATGGTTTAAATTTTTAATATACACTTGTTTAAAGTAAAAGATCATGACTTTTACTTACCATACCAGGTCTCGCTTGGTCCATAGACAACTTTGTAAGCCTTGATCAGTCCATTAGCAGCTGCGAGAGGAGGTGATACCCAAGATACGCGGATAGTTTGCGCGGTCAGAGTGGTGCAGAGAACGTCTTGAGGCGGCGCTGAGGGAGCTCCTTCTGCGGTGTAGGCTCGGACTTCGTTGGAAACTGGACCGGATCCCATTTTATTGAAAGCCTGGACTACGATAGCGTATTGGGTGTAAGTCCTAGAAACAATATAAAAATCAGCAGGTGAGGGTAGTTCGAATTTTTTCGATTCAAATGCTGTCGTCTAAACCTATACTACTAATACAAGTTTCACGTTAAAAAACAGATAAGTATTTCGAATGATAAAGACAAAGAACAATGTTCGGCTCATACAAAAAATTATGAGCGGGATATATTACTAGAGTACGTATTATCAGATAAAACGTGTATGTTTATTACTTGAGATTGAAAATGTCCAAATGATGTTCCTTGCCAGATTCCTTGGAGATGTCAACGGTTTCAAAAACGAACGACTTGTTACTTGAAGCCAGTTTGTAGCCGACGTAGTACCTGCAACAAATGATGCAATGTCAAGCGGTTATGAGGTGACAATAATTTTTAAATTTTTAACGTTTTGACTGTTTTTGTATTGGCAACTTTTTTATATTTTATTAAAGTTAAGTTGGACCCATAATAATGCAGGCCATTTACCCTTGCAGTTCACCATTCCAGTCCTGAGGCTGAGGGGGTTTCCAGGTGACACGGAGCGTGTGTTTGTCCACAGCGTCGACCTTGACGTCCTGGGGCATGCCGGTGGGCGCTTCTTCCGCGGTGATGATAGTGACGGTCTCAGAGGGTTCCGACGTTCCGAGTTCATTTTCCGCGACGATCCTGATGTGGTAAGCGGTGGCGGGCCTTAGACTGAACACTCCGGCTTCGGTAGCATCTCCGGGCACCAAAACTCTGCAAATAATGGATTTCAATAAGTATCAATCCCTAAAAACGTTCTCTAGAAGAAGAAGCTCTAGATCTGCAGCTGTGCAATTGTCTTATATGATTGAAATCTACTCTGATTTGCCGATATTCTTTAGCTATTGGCTAAAATGCATTTTTTCAGAAAGAACGCGGTGAATGCAGCCAATCACAACAAATTTATGCAGCTTTTACATTAACCACCAACAATAGCTATTCTAATAATAAATTCTACAGGCTACATTCACCCTAGGAGCCAGAAAATAGTCTAGAAACTCCAAACGTGGACAATGCAACTTGCATATTAACTAGCTTGCATTATGCAAGCTAGAAATCTAGTGGAGATAGGTAGAAATCTAGTAGAGGTAGTAGAGATATTTTAACGTAATTTAAGCCGTATTCATAAACAACTAACGATGAACTAAAAGAAATTGACTATGCCAGTCTGTGCTGTTCCTAATCCTAATATAATATTTATACCTGTCGATATCCTTTTCCCAGTTGCCCTTCGCGCGTTTGTACTCAATAAGGAACTTCTTGATTGGCGAGTTTCCATCGTAAGGGGCGGCCCATGAAAGTTGTACAGTCCTTCCAGATTTGTCTAATACCTTTAGACCATACGGCGCTTCGGGTACCTCTGAAAGTTTACAGAAAATATTGACACCCAACATACACCCTGTTGTATTGAATTCGATCACTTAAGGTATCTTTAATTGTTTCGTAAATAACTGGAGATTGATACATCCTTTACTTTGTATTTTTTCATTTGATAAATTAAGGATAAATTTTATGCACTGGCCACTAATAATAAACGTTTCAAATTCAAATTTAATCTTTTTAGGAAAGATTTTTTTTATTTTGCAATTCGAACACTATTGAATCGAAAACATTCAAACGCGGGAAAAATTTATAAATTGCAACGTAATTAATTTTTAACAGTAAAATTAACTTTAAAGTTTTGACTAGTAAGTAAATTAGTGTTTAAGTGTATAAAAATTTTATTTTGATATGGGAGACAATCTGATAATACCATCTAAAGTTGTTGCACTTCTTAATGAAGGTTTTAATAAGTGTTATGTTGCACGGCGCTTTGGTATCACAGGTTCCAAGGTTCAAGAGTATGGAAAAGGTGCCAAGAGACTTCTTCTATTTGTAGAAGGCCTGGTTCCCGCGGAAAAAGATATACTGATCCAAGAGATGATCGATTTCTCGTCATGACAGCTCTAAGAAATTGTTATTTTTACAATGAGTTAAAAAATCGTCTACAAGAAGTAAGATCAGTGACTATTAGCAAATGGACTGTAAGGAAGAGACTCTTGGGCGTAGGTTTACATTCACGAATTCCCACTAGGGGCCCAAAATTGCTCCGTACTCATCGTGTAGCCAGACTCAGGGTTGCACAAAATTTGTTATGTGGACTAATGATGATTGGAATAGAGTTCTCTTTTCTGATGAGCCTTGTGTATGTTTACACGAGGAAGATAGAAGGCGTAGAGTATTAAGAAGGCAAAGTGAACATTTTTCCGATGCATGCTTCGAAGAAATCACTCCGTATCGAGGTGGTGCTATAATGTTTTGGGCCGGAATAACTTCTCAGTCTCGTACAGAGTTAGTTTCTTTGAAAATGGTTCACTAAAGGCACATCGGTATATCATGGAAATTCATGTTCAACGTGTGCAATCCGCTTTGGTTGCTATGGGTCGCAGATAAATTTTTATGGATGATATTGCGCGACCGCATCGAGCCTCTCATGTCCCCGCCTATATGGACGAGGTCGGGATCTGTTGATTTGACTGGTCAGCGAGAAGTCCCGACCTTAGCCCTACAGAACATCTATGGGACAATCTAAAAAGGAAGGTCCGAGCAGTTACGCCAGTGCCACAAAATCTCACGGAGTCAAAACCGTGATTCAAACTCAATGGGAACAGAAACCGCATAGAAATTTGATTAGGAGTATGAACAGAAGAATACAAGCTGTTCTCACTTCGAGAGGAGGACACACCCAATACTTATTTTATCTAAGTTAATTATAAAACAGCATAAGAATAAAATTAATTAATCATTAACATGTCATACTTTCAACAGTAAAGTTACTAAATGCCTATGTGATTCACTTTTTTATTAAATCCGTCGCTGAATTCAAGATGTTATGATTTAAAGCCTCGATAAATAATAAAAACTGATAAAAACTAAGAAACAGCTCATTTTGAACCATTATTGACTATAAAATGTATTGATATGTGCTAAAGGCGTAAGTGATCGAATTCAATACAACAGAGTTTATATTTTTAAAATAAAATCGGACTTTGTTTCTTTATTTGATGTCATCTAAGCACTTGAAAGCGATATTTTGATATTGCAACGTTGCTATCCTTAGATTCCGATAGAATCGTGCTATTTTGAAAGGATTTCAGATCTAAGGTGGCATGAAATCGGAATGCATAAGTGCCGAACGATACGATTTTGTTATACTATGTGGGAATTGGCCACGACCAAATTCTACCTCGTTAAGGTGGTGAAATTTTGAGAAAAAGAAAATCTCTAATAATATTAAAAAAAAAATTGTAGACTTAACCGAAATTTCTTACAAAGGCATATCGCTGCATTAAATTAGTCTAATAAAGACGTTTTGACAGGTTTTGTATTAAAAGTCTGTCAAATCAACATTATTCTTCGGTTCTGTTTAATTGGACATGGTGAAATATGACTTAAATATATATGTAATGATAAATTTTCGAACCTTGTATGATCATGTTGATGCTGGTATCATCGGAGCCAAAGGCGTTAGTGGCGACGCAGGTGAAGAGAGCGCTGTCAGATCGTTCGGTCCTTCGAATGCTGAGATCGGATACCACACCGCTGGGCAAGATTTCCTCGCGGATCGTGTAACGGGGGTCGGATTTGGGTTCGAGGCGTTTGTTGTTCATGTTCCAGATAATTCCGATTGGCTGTTACGGTGAGAATAATATTCATTAGAATATGGTTTCACCATTATTGTATGGTACGATTTTTGACGATATCACACACACCTAATTTTATTAGTCTTATTTTAGAAGTGTTTCATAAGGTATTTGGAGTATGAATATATTAGTGGAGTAGATAATAAATGCGAAAGTGTGTTTGTTTGTCCTTCAATCACGCCGCAACAAAGCAACGGATCGACGTGATTTTTTTGCATGGGTATAGTTGAGGACCGGGACAGAGACCAGGCTATTTTATTTTATCCCGGAAAATTAAACAGTTCCCGCGGGATTTTAAAAACTAAATCCACGCGAGCGAAGCCTAACTAAAACAAATAAAATAAATGAATAAATAAAATATTATTTACCCTTTCACCCTTAGCTTGACACTGTAATACAGCTGGTTCACTTCTGCGTGCAGTCTGGTTCCTCATTTTAATTTCGAACTGGGGTGGTGCTAGAAAAGTATAAAACTGTTAGAAAATTCAATTTACGTAAAATCAACTAAGAATCAAATAACGTCCGCATCTAATCAGTCAATTTTTGATCGAAAATCCTTTGATATGTCTAAACATACTGTCAGTTACGATATTATAAGTTTAAACCAAAATTAAGGAAAAACTTTTACATTATCTTTCAACGAATAATAATCCTGTAGGGTTAGCATAAGTTTTAATTCGATTCATCGTATTCGTATTCGATGACATTGGCGTCAAAGTAAAATGAACCTTAATTGTATAGATTTAAAGTCACAAATTCAGTACAACCGATTTTAATTTGAAGCGTATCCGTATACTTATACGTACATGAATGCATACACGAAATTGAGCTCTTATTCTATATCTTTATGATTCAATTTACTTTGACGCTAGAAGTGGTTGGAAGTAAACATACCTTGAACGCTAATCAAAATAACAGCAGACAGTCCTGATCCAATACCATTAACAGCTTCACACAAGTAGTATCCTTCATTTGTTTTTTGGATATTGGCAATAGTAAGTGTTCCGTCCTCTACTTTCACATTGGGGTTATTGGGTTTAAGGTCTTTGTAATCGCCAGGCGTATCCCCTAAAAGATAAACAGCAAATTTAAAGAATAATTTTGTTTATCGTTGTCTTATACTTAAATTCATTTATTTTGATACTACTTTAAGATTTTTTTACCCGATGTACGTGTCTTAAACGGCGCGCTATTTAGGCTTCAAAATTATTTTTCATAAAAAAAAAATATATTCCTAAATTCTTTTTATGTTCATTCATCGATCAAATTTAAAATAAAAACGAGAACTTCAAGCCCAATAAAGTAGTTAAGTAACCTTGAAATAATTGAGTAATAAGATATTTTAAAAATAATAATACCTTCAGCCCTCTTCCACGTGACCTGGGGCTTGGGGAAGCCGTCGGCTTTACATTCAACCTTAGCATCGGAACCCTGAGCAAAAGCTTTATCAGTTGGTTCCAGTATCCAACGGGGGGGCACTAAAACATGACCAATTCATTAGAATTATATCAAACAAATCGAGGTTAAAAATTTGGATTTTAAAAGCATTCTATATTTATTTTTAAAATGAATTTTATTCACTTAGGTAAGTCATTCAAAATGATATTTATGTGACTATATAATTAAATTTTTTTTATTATTTCAACTTTATATAATCCGTTCAGTAGCCTCTAATATTCCTTTGATCAATTTATTTTTTATATGAAAATGCTCATGTAAAATAATTATCAAAATCCGTTGCAGTAGTTTCGTAATTTTTTTTCTATTTGAAGAATTGGGATTATGAAATTGTTTATAACAAACAATTATTATCAATTTTTATTATTCTATGCAAGTTAATACAACTGATATACTTTATCTACAGATATTATATATTTTAATCATTTTGTATAAAGAATTTCTTTAACGGAATTAGATTATATTAACACTACTATTTTATAGTATTAAGCTATATTATAACATTAAACTTTCTAAAGTATATCAGTTGAACTAGCTAAGTTTTTTAAAACAAAAGCTCCTGTAACACTTAAAAGCTTTTAATTACTAATAATTTAATTTCGTATATTAAAGCAGGTGATATACACAGCTGATTATATAATGAAAAAGCTATTGCCATAGAAGCTTTTGTATTGTACTAACAAAATGAGCAAATTAATTCCATTAAGCTTATCTAGCTACAACCAAAGGAAAAGTAACAAGGGTGATAAAAACAAACCATAAGAAGCTATTTATTAAGCTTTCATCGCAAATAAATATTATGTATCAATTGAAATAATGTCTTTAAGGAAAATGATATTAATTTATATTTTCTCATCTTTTTTTCCTCAATAACTATAATTCAGATAACACATTGTTTCAATTGAATTCTTTTTTAAGCAAGCATGACAGCACGCAGAACCAAACCCAAACTGCGCAAATCAATGAATAAAAAATAAATATACAGAGGGAAGATTGAGGATGTGGAGGGAATGAAAAACATCTAATATGCGAGGAAGGATTGGAAGAAGAAATGGTTTCGTCGATGATAGCCGCAGCCGGTTCCTACGAACGACCTTTTTCAAAACTACATCGATTTTTATTTCGCGACGATGACTCTTATAGCTTAGGAAACCATATAATATGTTTCTAAATATTACAGATACGTTATAATATCAAGTATCGATTGAAGGTATTGGTGTAAAACTGGTCGTTTAAGAAGCACACAATATGGTAGCTACGCAAAGCTGTTCCGTGCTAGGAGTATAATAAAAGGTTCACAGGATTTATTATAATTATGTACCGTGTACTTCTAATGAGGAGGAATAGTTGGAAGAGCCGGCGGCATTACGTGCGAGACACGTGTATTGGCCGCTGTGTAACCACCCTGCTGGGTCGATAAGCAGGAGTGATGCCCTCTGTGCTATTTTAGTTGCCATTACACCGGCTATCTCTTTTAAGGGTCGCCCTTCGAAGTACCATTGGATATCAAGCGGAAGATCACCCTCCGAGATCAAACAAGTAACCTGAGTCGCTTGGCCCGCATATAGTGGGGTTTCGAACGAGAAGGGGACAATGCGGGGCAGTACTGGAAAGAACCATATATGGTCGGGTTAAAAATATTTTACTGGCAGGCATTGTTAGTATTTTGTGAGGAAAAGAAGTGTTCCGATTGTGATTGTTGACGGATGGGCCATTGTTGGTGCTTATATTTTGTGATGTTAGTTCCCTTTTCGACTTTTTTCTTTTGTAAAAAAAAATAATTAACATGCCATTTACGACTAGCGTTGCTGCATGTTCGGCGCGACCGGCCGCATTTTGGACAATGCACGTGTAGTTTCCCTGATGATTCGCGCTCACGGAGTTGATCGTGAGAACAGAGGCTCGGGGGCCCAGCGGGGTAGTCACTATGTCTCGATGTAAACTTGAGTCTATAGTTTCGCTGCTGAATGTCCAAGATATGTCGAGCGGCAGATCTCCTTTAGTCGCAACGCAGTTCACTACCACGGCATCTCCAGGGTTGGCCGGCACCTCACCGAAACCGAATGGCACTACCAAAGGTGGAACTGGGAGAGCAAACATCTTATATGAAGCGAGAAATATAAAAGACATTATTTTTAGATTTAAAAAGAGATCGTAGTTAACACAAATATTTATTATCTTCCGCACCCTTTACGACCAGTTCGGTGGCATGAGAGACAACGCCTCCGGCGTTACTCGCTGTGCAGTTATACGAGCCTGCGTGTTTAGCTTCTACTGACTCTATGGTAAGTACACTACTTCTTCTGTCGACGTTACTGACACGAACTCCGAGGATTGTATTAGCCGACTGGTTATTGACTGTCCATTCAATCGTAACTGGTTGGTCACCATGAGTAATAATGCATTGTAGCGCAAAGTAGTCTCCTAAGAAAGCCGGTTCTGGACCGGAAGTGAAAGGTGCAATCTTGGGAGGAACTGAAACAAATTTCATCTAAGTCACTAAATAATAAGATTCTACCGCTAAACGTTCCGACTAACCGTAGACGACTAGATCTGCTGAGTAAGTGGTACGGCCGGCACGGTTTTCACCGGTGCAGGTGTACGAACCAGCATGTTTCGCATCTACTGATTCAATTATGAGTAAACTGCTACGTTTAGAATTGGTCATTGAATAGTCATTATTTCTTTGTGAAATCAAATGGCCATTAAACGTCCATGTGATGGTGAGCGGAAGGTCACCAAAATTGACTGTACACGCTGCCTGCAAGTATTCTCCGACGTTTGCAGGTTTTTCGCCAAACGAGAACGGTAGAATGTTGGGGGGGACTGGAAGAATGTCATTAACTCGCTTTACCAATAAAACTCTAAAATAAGTAACATAAAATACATAAACATAAAATTATGATAAAAAAAAAACTAGGGGACATATTTTAAGCACCGTTTATAATTAATGCCGATGAATG
This sequence comes from Hipparchia semele, assembly GCA_933228805.2. Lineage (NCBI taxonomy): Eukaryota > Metazoa > Arthropoda > Insecta > Lepidoptera > Nymphalidae > Hipparchia > Hipparchia semele. The sequence goes on along the minus strand of OW121717.1, from coordinate 7,011,895 downwards.
AGCATGGGTCCCGGCATCGTTTTCAGCAACACACGTGTAGTTCCCAGCATGACTATGCGTTACGGACCCAATACTAAGAATAGCGCTTCTTTCTCCAATGTGAAATACGGCCACCCCGGATCTGGGTTTAATAGGTTCATCGTCGAAGAGCCACTTTAGGTGAAGCGGATGGTCACCCTCGATAACTGAACAAGCTGCGGTTACCACTTGTCCAGAATTCATCGCTACCTCTCCAAATGAAAACGGTTGGACCACGGGAGGAACTAAATAATAAGCAAGCAACACCGGTTTATTATTCAAATCTAATACCGATGACATTGAGTGTGGCGGTATGGTTCACAGTGCCCGCGCGGTTCGTGGCTGTGCACGTATAGTTCCCACTATTGGCTCCGGACACAGACGGAATGTCTAACACAGAGACGCGTTCGTTCAACGTAGTTGTTTTCGCGCCCATCCTACGTGTTAAAAGGTGGCCTTGAAAACTCCATGTTATGTTCATGGGAACGTCTCCTTTGGGCACGTGACAATCGAGATGCACAGATTCTCCCGCGAAAACGGCCTCGTCCAATTCAAAAGGTTTGATGTGAGGAACGACTGAGCAAACAAAATAGCATATATTACGTTAGTGATTTATGTAAATACATGCTGGGACATTGAATTAAAAATACCATTAACGTGTAGAGTCGTAGTATATCTATCTTCCCCAGCTCTATTTCTTGCGATACAAGTATAATTGCCACTGTGAGCACCGGTAATCGAGGCTATGGACAGAAAGGATGTCTGCTCTGCCATCTTCAACGTCTTGATACCCGAAACCGTGGAGAGGTCTTGACCCTCGAAAGTCCAAGTGATGGACATCGGTCGATCCCCCTTGCTAGCGTGGCACGTCATTTGCACTGACTCTCCATAGAATAGGGATTCCTCAATTTCGAATGGCATTATGTGGGGTGGAACTGATTAAAAAAATAAAAAATAACGCTAAGTTTTAAATCTAAACGTGCATTAGACATCTATCACGTTCCGAGTTGAATGGAGTGTTCTAAGGGAAGGGTAGGGCGACATCTAGTACCATGAACATTGACGAGCGCGGAGTGATGCGCGCGGCCGGCACGGTTACTGGCGGTGCACGTGTAGTTGCCGCTGTGCTGGCCCATCGCCGTCGGTATGCTAAGGACTGAAGCTTTCTCCCCAAGTTTAGTGGTAGTTATACCCATATTGTTGTGATAAGGTATTTCGGTGCCTTGGAAACTCCATGTTATTTGAAGGGGACTATCTCCTTTGGAAACGTGGCAAGTGATGTGCACGGATTCGCCCGCAAAAATAGACTCTTCGACTTCGAACGGGATTATGTATGGAACCACTTGCAATTTAAACATTAAAATAAATTGCTACATAAAAATAAAAGCTCTCAAAATAATTATTTTAATGGCTAAAATGATATAAACGATATTTTAATGCACGATTATATACTCGTAAATACCGGTTACTTTGAGAACAGTGGTGTAGGAGTCAACACCAGCTCGATTTTTTGCTTTACAAGTGTAGTTGCCGCTGTGGGCGTGAGTGACGGCAGGCAGCACCAAAATGGACGACCGGTCTCCAACTTTCGAAAACGTTCCTAACTCGCGCGACAGTTCGTGCCCATTAAACTCCCAGTAGACTCGTAATGGAAGGTCTCCTTTAGATATGTGACACATCATTTGAACCGATTCCCCCGAGAATAGAGCTTGATCGACGTCAAACGGCAATATGTTCGGCAAGACTATAAATACAAATTAAGAGAAACGTATGAGAACATAAAGTATGATCAACAAAAAGATAAGCTTACGTTGCTTTCAGACATGTAGATAGAATCCATGCTTATTCTAAAAACATATCTTTGGCATGTAAACAGCTGCAATAAATAAAAATTATAACAAATATATGAGAATGATGAAATGAAACTGACCATGAACATTAAGAACGGTGGAATGGTTAGTGGAACCGGCACTGTTGGTAGCTACGCAGGTGTAATTGCCGCTATGCCCCGCGTTAGCCGCCGCGATCGAAAGGAATGAGGTACGCGATGTCATTTTAGTTGTCATTATACCAAGGTGAGATGACGTGTTCTCAAAGCCATGAAAGTGCCACTTAATGTCAAGCGGCAAATCGCCCTTTGATACGTGACAGTTGAGCTGGACCGACTCCCCAGCGAAAACAGACTCATCCGCTTCAAAGGGTACGATGTACGGCAATACTGTTAATTCAGAAAGCCAATTTCGGATTAATATATTTTACATGTGCAAGCGTGCAACGTGCGGCAGAGGCAAGTTCTATCAAAAATTGTATTTACGAGATACCATGGACATTAACTGAGGTAGAGTGCACAGCTAGGCCGGCTTTATTTGAAGCGTGACAAGTATATTCGCCGCTGTGGCTAGCTGTGACGCTAGGAATGGAAAGCAGCGACGCTCGCTGGCCGATTTTCGTTGTTAAAATTCCTTCATGAGAGGATACTTCTTTCCCATGGAAACTCCAAGTAATAGCGAGAGGCGTGTCGCCTTTAGATACGTGACACGCCAATTGTACGGATTCGCCGGCAAATATAAACTCTTCAGCCTCAAACTGAACGATGTGCGGAGGAACTGGCAGGGAAAATAAAATAAACTCAAATCAAAATGCTAACACACAAAGTTACGAGTAGTGTACCCTGAACGTTTAATTGAGCTGTGTGATTCGTGCTCGCTACCGTATTGGACGCTGTGCAGGTGTAATTGCCCGTATGTTTTTCTGTCACTGACGGTATAGCCAGAATAGAACTCCTATCTCCTACTTTAGTTACAATCACTGCATTATTGTTCTCTAGAGGTCGGTCACGAAAAAGCCATGTAAGTCTAAGAGGCATGTCTCCTTTTGGTATATGACACATAACTTGTATGCTTTCTCCATAGAAAACCGCTTCATCGAATTCAAAGGGGGATATTATAGGCGCCACTGGAAATCCAGAATATATTGTTTAAAAAAAATTCATAAATCTGTCAAAAATTTATAAAATGTTCTGGGATATTTGGGGAACAACAAAACACGAAAAGCACAAGTTGTTCATCGTGAGCGTATACCCTTCACATTGAGCGTTGCGTGGTGGCTTGTCTTGGCGACAATGTTAGATGCAGTGCATGTATAATTGCCGGAATGTTTTGCTGTCACAGTAGGTATGATAAGAGCTGAACCCATGTCCCCCACGTTCATTATGTTCACCCCAGGGAGCAAACTCACATCTCCTCCACTGAAGCTCCATTTGAAGCTTAGAGGTTTATCTCCTTTTGGAACGTGACACATTACTTGGACGCCCTCACCAAAAAATACAGATTCGTCGAATTCGAAAGGCGTTATGATCGGCGCCACTGAAATAATTGGTTTTGTTTAATTCCGATTACTGAGTGTTCTTTCATTTGTGCAGACATTTAATATAATATCAAAGGTTTTGCATTGTTATAGTTAATTTTATGACCCGCCAAAGTTACTAAGGAGAGGGATCGAAAAGCAACACAACATACTCGTACTACAAGACTACTAGGCTGACAACTAAAGAATATAATATATTGTACCATTTACAAATAATTGGGCAGTATGGTTCATTGTGCCCGCTTGGTTTGTTACAACACAAGTATAATTTCCCTGATTTTGATGGCTAACCGATTCAACACTTAGTTGACTTGCGCGTTTGGTGTTCATTAGTGATATTCCCAGATCACCAGGTTTGATTTTGTTCTCGTTGAAATACCATTCTAGTCGCAACGGTTGATCGCCTTTTACTACTGTACACGTGACCAAAACCATTTCTTGCGCATTCACTGGTTCTTCGCCAAATTCAAAAGGCATTACTTGCGGTGGGACTGAGGTAGGACATAAAATTAGGAAAATTAGCAATAAAGTAAATAGCTTGAGACACGAATTTGTAAGTACCGTTGACGTATAATTCAGCAGTATGATTTGCTGTTCCAGCTTGGTTTTTAACCGCACAGGTGTAGTTGCCTTGATTGTGATGAGTAACTGACTCAATAGTAAGTTGACTAGTTCTTTTAGCGCTGGTAAGAAGTACTCCATTGATATTAGATTTCAAAGGTGTTCCGTTGAAATACCACTGGATGTCTAGGGGTAGGTCTCCTTTGCTAACGGTGCATATAACGACGACCATTTCCTGATCGTTTACAGGATCGAAGCCGAAATCGAAAGGCATTATTTGCGGGGCAACTAAACAGTAGAATAATAAATCGTGGTAAGTCTTAATTTGAGTTCGCAAAAAGGGAAATAATAAGATAAATTCACAAATATTAGAAAAGAGTAACGGTGAACATGGAAAAGGAATGTAAAAACACAGATATAAAACATAAAATAACATATTACACTAGTTTTATCGTGCGAGCAGAAGCTAAGATTCGTGGATTTCGCCAAGTAGGTACCATTAACAACGAGAACCGCGCTGTGACTACTGCGCCCAGCTTCGTTTTCCGCTACACAGGTGTAGTTTCCAATATGTTCATGTTGAACATTCTCTATGCTTAACACAGATATTCTCTTTCCATTTCTATTTATGAACAGGCCATTGCCAGAGTTAAGGGGCTGGTCATTCAGCTGCCAATGTATTTCCAGAGGCAGATCCCCCTTTCCTACTGTGCATGTAAGTGACACGGTATCGCCTGCATTTAGTATTTCCTCTCCAAAATCAAACGGTGTTACCTGTGGTAGAACTAACCAAGAAAACGAGAGAATCAGCGGTGATCTTACTAGCGTTGATAAACAGAAGTATAACCTAACCATTTCAATTATTTTATAGGCATACGTATTTGAATAGGAATATTGGAAGGGATCAGTTTGCGATGCGACATAAGCAGCCATTCTAAATTTAAAAACGCCGAGTTACCATTGACAACTAACTCAGTGGAATAATTAGCATCTCCCGCTTGGTTCTTTACATAACAAGTGTAAACTCCCGTGTGTATGAAGGAAACAGAGTCTATGGATACACTGCTCGATTTGTGACCGATTTTTGTAACGGTGATTCCTTGGATTTTGTTAGCATCATTTCCATTCAAATACCAAGAAATATTCAATGGAACGTCACCCTTGGTCACCATACATTGCAATCCAACTGTATCACCCGCATTGGCTGGCTCGTCACCGAAAGTGAAGGGGTGGATTTGGGGTAAAACTGTGGTAAAAAGCTACTTTATTAAATGTTAAGGAAAAATGTTGCAAAAAGTCTATATCTAAACTATTAATATAAATAAAGAGGACCGTTAACTTCCAGCGCCGAACTGTGATTCACATGTCCAGCTAAATTCTCTACGTGACAAACGTATACTCCTCGGTGCGTTCCGTTTACAGAATCTATGTTTAAGATTGACATTTTCCGGCTCATGCTGCCTATAACGATTCCCAAAGTGTTGGTTGTCGAAATTTTTCTTCCGTTTAAGCTCCACGAGAAGTTAGCAGGAAGGTCACCCTTATTCATAACGCATTGCACGGATGCCGTATCACCAGCGTTCGCGGGTTCATCGCCAAACTCGAAGGGTAATATTTGGGGAGGTACTGCAGTAATAGAAAAGCGTTTACATAAATGAAACAATTCTAATTGAATAGCGAACCATTAACACTGAGAAGAGTGGTGTGATTGGTATGGCCGGCTTGGTTTCTTATTTCACAAGTGTATGAGCCTCGATGAACGGAGTTCACTGCCTCGATATTTAGGATAGAGGTCTTCTTGCTTATCGTTGTAAGCACGATGCCGAGATTATTGCGCGGCTTGATCTCTTCTCCGTTAAAAAGCCATTTGAAAGTGACAGGCAGGTCGCCTTTGTTCATAACACAAGACACTGACGCCGTTTCGCCTTCATTGAGGATCTCTTCACCGAACTCAAACGGAGTAATTTGTGGTGGGACTGATAAAAGCATACACTATTATAACTATATGGTTTACGGGTAGTTGGGGAATACAACTGTTAAATAAAAGGAAATAAGCGGAATTTTTTGGATGAACTACCGTTAACTTCAAGCACGGCGCTGTGATTGGCGGAGCCGGCCGGGTTCGTAGCCACACAATAGTAAGTGCCCCTGTGTACTCCATTTACAGAATCAATATTAAGAATAGAAGTCTTCCTATTAATATTTGTTAGGACGACTCCTAAGTCGTTATTCCTCGATAGAATCTGTCCGTTGAATATCCAAGAAATATTAAGGGGCTGATCGCCTTTGCTTACGGCGCAAGATATCGACGCCATATCGCCGGCATTTGCAGGTTCATCGCCGAACTCGAATGGCAATATTTGCGGAGGCACTGTACGAAACTTTTACACGTTAGAACTATAGGAGCACGTGTGGCGACGTAGCTTTGGCGGGCATAAATCTTATATTGAAATTTTAAATTATTAGTGAACTCAACTACAAATCCTAGAATATTCAAATGGAAAAAGTTTATCTGAAAGAAAAAATATTAGTTCACACAGTAATCCAGTAATGTCACAAACGTAACAACAAAAATACTTTTAACTGATATCACTTTCTCTTATTGAATCTATTTTGTGTTAAACTTTGTGACATAACTTTTGAAAAAGTTCACTGAGTATTTATACTCCTATTTGAAATATAAATCAATAAATAATTATTACATGTAACTTTCCTCTGCAATGATAGAAAAAAAAAGAAAAACTCAGTGACATAACTTGTTACTCCAAAAATTATACGGTAAAAGATAAGAGTACTTACTTCATGTATCTACAAATTAATTTAATGCAAAGGATGTACTACCCTCGAATAGATCATTAAGAAATACACATAATTTTATTTATATTTTTACTAAAGTTCGAACTTTAAAACTTTATGTTTGATTAACTGAAGCTCGCGACTTCGGCCGAGTGGGTTTAGTTCTTTAATTCCCGCGGGAATTCTTTGATTTTCCGGGATAAAAAGTAGCTAATGTCACTCTCCAGGTCCTCCAACTATACTCATGCAAAATCAAGTCGATCCGTAGCTTTGTTGTCGCGTTATTGAAGGACAAACCAACAAACAATACCACTTTCGCATTTATAATATTAGTAAGTAAGGATTTAAAACATTTTGGAGCAACAAGTGAAAAACTTTTTCATTTATAAATCAACAAGTAATTATTGATATACTTAAATGCAACTTCAATATTTAATTCAATTCTGTATGCTTGTGAAAGTTTTTCAATGTTCTAGAAATTATGAATTTTGACGTTTTCTTTTTTCATTAAGTTGCATTTAAGTTTTTAAATCACATAGTCTTTACTTATTTGAGGGAGTTTTGGATTTAACAGATTATATAAGAAGAAGATGTATTTAAAGTTATTTATTAAAGTTTATTTATTAACTCTTATTTAATCTAAGATCTGAATCATTGATCTCATATCAGTAGATCCAATACTCACTCATTTATAAGTAAAATGAATTTATTCAATAAATAAGAACGGGCAAGAAATAACAGGGATTATAGATTTCGTTAAATTAAATCTGGTAATTTATCTAAAACATAATATATTTATTTGTTCGATTAAATATATCACTCTATATGCTAGCACATTAAAATATTAGTTTTTTTTTTTTTCATAATATAATCTAAAACATTTCCGCTGCATTGAATTCTTGCCCATGCTTCTTTAATAACGGCTGAATACTGAAGCATGTCTTAACAACTAGTAGTATCCAAAATGTGCAGTACTTTCATACATTTTCTGTGTATGTTATAAATGAGATGTTAATATTTATAACGTTCTTAAGCTTTAAAATAAAAGCACAGAAATATATCAAGATAGAACGCAAAAGTGGGCAGGGCATGCGGGCCAACAATTTTCAATATGATGCAACAGTTTTCAAATAAAATAAAATCGAAATCCCGTTGAAATGCTCACATTACACAATTCTTAAAATAAAAACAAAATCCAGTGGAAATGCTTATATGTCACTATTCCTAATTCTAGAAATATAGTGTTAATTGACAATAAAAACAATATTTTTAAATAATTCGGACGACGCGGATTTGTTGTGAAATATGCACGCATGGATCCTAAGTGAACTAATGGTGATAACCGTTCAATCTCGATATATTTCTATGGTTAAGAGGCTTTTCTGTATTCGACCGTAATCCTGATAGAGCTAGGAAGAGCGAATCAACAAGTTTTTACTAAAAATTCGTTCATCTTAGCGTTGTTAGTAAACTTTGCATCTTACCCATGACTTGCAATTCGAGAGTGCCTCGGGCGCTGTATCCTTGGGAGTTCTTGGCCACGCAGGTGTAAGTGGCTTGGTCGCTCATTCGCTCTACGTTTTCGATGACTAGGGTGCCGTTGGGGAATACTTTTTGCTTGCGGTTGATAGGTAGAACGCTGGAACGCGAAATAGGGTAGCACATAAAAAAAGTAATTCTTTTTTATAACGAAGAAATCAGGTCTTTTAAATCTGGATGTCCAATAGTTCTCAAGACAGAAAACGGATGTACGAACGAACAATGACGTCATCGCCATTGCGGCGCTGGCGTGCGAGGGAGATAGCCAGATCTCCACCCTGCTTCCCAAGTCTGCCGCATGCCTTTATTTAAAATATTTATAAATGTCTCAATTTATAACCACTTTTGATTCTTTTTACACAGAAAGTTTTTTTTGTTTTTGCTTATATTATTTGCTTTTGGATATAACATAATGCCTCATAAGAAGGCTCGGGATCACGAGTCGCAGGAGGCAGCTAAAATCAGAGGGCGCAAGACCGAGACCTGTGGAAGTCCATACAGGTGACCTTTGTTACGCAGTGGACATCTTTTGGTTGACATAGAAGAAAGATTTGTTAATATTACGTATCTTACTGGCTTACTTTCTGGTCCCTTTTTTATGGTGCGCACAGAGGTTATATTCTATGAGTATTGAGTATATTTACCAGTTGTCTCTCTCCCAGGCAATGAAATCGATGGTGTAGCCGACGATGGGGCAGTGTACGATGAGGGTGTCTCCGGCGAAGACGGGGCGCTTTTTTATGGTGCGCACTTAGGGCATGCCGTATAAGCTGTGTGATATGAGTAGGTATATTTACCGTCCGTCTCTCTCCCAGACAATGGAGTCGATGGGGTAGCCGGCGACGGGGCAGTGCGCGATGAGGGTGTCTCCGGCGACGACGGGGCGTTTCTTCATGGTGCGCACGTAGGGCATGCCGTACACGTTCACTCGGGCCGCGTGAGATGCGCTGCCGACCTTTAAATGCAAGAAATTGTTGATATCATAGAATTGATAGTAATTTTAATTTTCATTTATTTCGACAAGAAGAGGCCCCGAGGCTTTGGACCAACCAAGAAATTAAATTGAGGATAATAAGACTTGCTAGGTAAGTATATAATGTGTCGGCGCTCTGGCTGGGTTATACACTTAGGGTTGATGCGGAGAAAAAATGAAACGCGCATTCGTAACTCGATGCGTGTTGCCGTGAGTATATTGCGAGTATTCCATTAACAACTCCAAGTTAAGGCTTATATCCAAAATTGTACAATGAGGTGAGGAGTAGGGGAACATGGGAATAACTTAAAAAATAAACGTTACTGGCTAACAATAAAATGGAAAGCTTTAGTGCCTAGTTCCTGCTTACAACAATACGTTACAATCTTTACAATAGAAGCAATACTAATTTACGTTAACAAAATTACTTGCGCAAAGGATCTAAAGATTCGTCCTCTAACGGAATCTATCCTTAACTGTAAGTACACAAATAACAATGGCAATAATTTGTGCAAAAGATTCGTCCTCTAACGGGATCTATCCCTAACTGTACACTAAATGATTTCATGTCCCGTGCATGTGGCAAAAACGTAGTCGCCACAAATGCAAGTCATTTTATTAATTTTTTCCCCTAAAGCACTACTGAGAGTCTTTTCAGGAATTTGTACTTACTTCCACCAGTCACCTACGCATCCAGTTAAGGATAATCCTTAGCATGTTAATAAACCAACGCCTTTTTCTCAGCAATATTGACGTTTCGAGACTCCATAAAAATGTCTTGAGCCTTATCCAACTACTGATGTTTTCATCCTGAAATTCGGAATAGATAAGTACTCCAATAGGTAGTAGTAGTCTCACCTTGCTTGAAGCGATGCAAGAGTATAAGCCTCCATCATTAGGATGTACGGATGAGATGTTGAGATGCGATTCCACGTTGCCGTCAGCGGTCACAAATTGTCCGATCTGGAGACGCTCGCCGCTGTTGAGCTTTTCGCCGTCAAGTTGCCACGCGATGTCGGGAGTTGGGTTGCCGGAAGCGACGCATTTGAGTCGTAGGGAGGGACCTGAGCGGAGAGTTTGTTCGCCGAAGCTGTGGCGGATCTGTGGTGGTTCAACTGAAATTGACACAATTAGACATTTTTTTACAGAATTCAACTTTCATGTAGCAAACGAAGCAATGGCTGGATCATGCGTCGTGCTCGCCAACGGGAATGGGTCTGCTTTGACTTCCCATGCTGACATGTGTTAGATTATAATATGTATTGTATTTTTGAAGCTTCACTGTGGAAGCACTGTATACTTAGCTTACTTTTATTACTTATTGTAAAATTAGCTTATTTTATTTTTTGAAAAGAGCAACTGCTGAGTTTCTTGCCGGTTCTTCTCAGCAGAATCTGCATTCCGAACCGGTGGTAGATTTGTGACATATCATAAGTGCTACAGGGTAGCCTACATGAAATAAATAAATTTTGAATTTTGAATTTTTTTGAATTTTTTCGACCGGTAAACAAACAACCGGCGCATGTCATGGAATTTTGAAAAGAAAAACGGCAATAATTCTTTTTGCAGTTTTTAACCTATTTAAAAAATCTAAATCGATGCTTATTCGAGTAGGGTGACTTGCAAAATCGTGAATTTAAACTTTCTTTCAAATTTTTTTTATTGAATAATATCGACGGGTGAAAGGCTAATTGATCTAAGCGTCATTTTGTAAAACTTGCAGGAAGACAGTTTTATGATTTTTTTTTTCTAAAAAAAAAAAACTTTGAGTCTTCCTGCAAGTTTTACAAAATGTCGCTTAGATCAATTAGTCTTTCACCCGTCGATATGCTTACTAAGTTAAAAATTTAAGTTAGTTTGAATTGTAGTAGACATCTTAATTCGAAAATTCTAGCAGGAAAATAACAATTACGTACATCGTCCTCCAAGTTTGAGTTCCGCGCTTGCACCTGCACTTTCTTGGTCATTCCTAATGAAACATTGGTACATTCCCTTGTCTTCCTTTTTCACAGATTCGATCCTGTATAAACCACATTAATAAAAGTTATGTTTTAATATTGGTTTGGTTAAACTGTTTCCTTGTGACTGCCTCGTTGGTCTAGTCGTTAGCAAGTTCGACTGCGGATGACGAGGTCACGGGTTCAATTCCCGGGTCGTGACCTAGTGTATACGTTAAGTCCATAATAAGTCCACCCCTGGTATCCCCCAGACCAAAGGTGTCGCTCAAGCAGCATTGCCGCGTTGTATAACTTGCATAACGACAGTTACTCAAATATCAGTCCTCACCTCAAAATTGGGTCATGATGGTTCATGTCCTTTGCGTCTTTGAGCCAAGTGATAGTTTTGACAGGGTTTCCTTCATATCTGCAAGTGAATACGGCCGGGCGTCCAAAGTCAACGGTTTGCGTTGCCGGCTCTACGGTGGCTTTCAATGGGGCTGTTACCGTTAATACAGTTTCTACGGACTCGCCTAAAAAGAAATAAAAAAAATTGTAGATTTTCTTGTTACTAGCTAAAACATAATTTGTAGAATCAAATCAATATTCGATATCTAAGTCTCTTTAAACAGCTTGTAGTTTTAAATAAATATACAATGCAATTACCGCCAACGGAGTTGTTCACGACACACAGATATTTTCCAGAGTCTTCCACTTTAGCCTCTTTAATGATAAGTGTTCCTGAAACTTGCTTGACTCTGTCATTGAGAGCTACTGGCTGTTTTCTTGCTGTGCCATCGATGAATTTATACCATCTGTAACAATAGAGAAAGAGTTTAGTGATATATGACAACATTACAGATATAAAATTTCAATTTGTATTTTGAAACAGGAGGATAAAAACTGTTTAGAGATAATACGTTAACCAATTTCAATCAATTCATAAGATATGAGATCATATAACAGCTTTTCTATGAGTGAAAACCAGTAAAAACTTACTATTTAAAAAATAAGGGATAATAATATTAAATGCTACTTTTGAATGATTTTTTGAAAAAAATCGATCACATAAAACACGATTTAATGTAGATTATAAATCAAAGCTATGTTAGCCGCAATAACACGAGCAGTACTGCCAATTTAGACAAGGACTCCAAACTTTGAAGACAATAATAAATTATGAAAGCCTGCAAAATGAGAAACCAATATTAACCGAATTTTTATAAATGTTACGAAACGAAGCTAGCGGTACGAAAAGCTACCACATGAAACAAATATCTGTGTCGAAAATATCGCCCCGAACATTGAGCAAATCGGACATATGCCACGGCTACGGATCGCGTGAAGCACAAAGTAAAGATTAAAGCGTCTGAATGAAAGCAAGAACACCCTGTCACTTACCAGGAAGTGTCTACGTCGCTCAATCGTTACTTTGGCTGTGGATCGAAAAGGCGCGCGGCCGGCCGCGGTACTTCACGCCTTCACGTCTCGCGGGGGCAGGCGCCCGCCGCAACAGACTGCAATAACAACGCACATCAATACATGGGATGGGGTGATGGCTACGTGAAGATGAATGCGTGAGATGCCGTCGGCCGGCCGGGGCGTACCTCGTGAGGGGCGCGGGGAACGCTTGCACCTCGCACAGCAGTGCGAGGCTGTGCTCGCCCCGCCCTACGTGACGGTTGAGCCCGTCGCCGGTCACTTTGGGCCCCGTCCTACCCGTTGGCTCTGGAATAGAGACCGACCGTGACCATGAGGCGCCTACGACTCACCTAAACACGGGGGCTGGGAAAGCTGCTACTTGGCATGTCAAAAATGCTACATCGTTTTGGGGTACGAAGAACACTTCCCAACCTTCGAAATGTATAGCGGAATTTTTTCTAGGCGCGATTTTATTTGTTGGCTCTGCAATGACAGGGGCTTGTTAAGTGGAGTATTTGAAACATATTCGAATATGAAGTGCGACGATATTGCACTTGCTTACATTCCCGAGTTATAACTAACGAGCACAACTATGACTTACCTAAAAATCGGAGGCGGGTATCCGGCGACTTCGCAAGTAAGATACACGGAATTCAATAGAGAAACTAAGAATATTTCACCACCCTCGAATTTGCGGCTTTTGTCGCTTCGAGGCGCGATTTTATTCGTAGGCTCTGCAATGTGGAAGATAATTTGATAACGCACCTTGTCACTGGTACAGGATATCCTTGCGCAGGACACAAAATGGCCAAAGAGGTATTTTGAGAGAAATGAACCGCAGCTTTTTGAGTTGAAGTTATACTAGGAGCAGCGCTGGCAATAGGTTCTGAAGATACAATATATCACTTGGTAGAAAAATCAATAATATTAAATATAGAACATTTAAAGATACCGTGAAACTTGCCTGAATATAGGAACAGGAAATGACTGAGCTTGACATAATAATGCAAAACTTTGGTTGACCGTTCTTACGAAAGTACTACTACGAGCATCCGTTGAGAAGGTGGGTGCTTTGAATCCAACTGGTTCTGTAGTTTAAAAAGAATATTAGCTTTAACAAGGTATTCAAATATAACTTGCCTGAAAACTGGAGCAGGAAAACTTTGGGCTTGACAGAGAAGGGCGAAACCTTGTCCGATACGTTTTCTGAATATACTTCCCATCGATTCGGATGAAAACGTTGGCGATTTAGCACCAACGGGCTCTATAATTATTTTATTTTTAAATATAATAACGAACGATAACAATATAATAATATGGGGGAACTTGCCTGAAAATTGGTACAGGAAAAGCCTGGGCTTGACAAAGAAGTGCGAAACTTTGATTTTCATGCCTCTTTATAGACGAAAGAGCAGATTCTGATGAAAAAGAAGGAGCCTTTGATCCAACGGGCTCTGTAGAAAACAAACGATAACAACATAAATACTAAAGAAATTTCTAAATCCTACTAGCTTGAGAATATATTAGCAGTGAAGACCAAAACCTAACTCCATCCGCCAGCAAATAATGTGTATATTACTCTAACAATAGTAGGTAATGTTTGAAACATAAGCTCAGTTCAATGTAAAACTAATAATTAACACTTGCCTGAAAATTGGTACAGGGAAAGCTTGCGCTTGGCATGTCATTGAAAAGCTTTGATTCTTGTGTCTGGTCACCGCTGATGAAGTTAAATCATTGGGGAAGGTCGGCGGTTTCGAACCAACGGGTTCTGTAGAAGGAACATAGGAATCATTTCGTGAACTTACCTAAATATTGGTTTTGGTGACGCTTGCGCTTGACAAAGTAACGCAAAACTGTACCCTGTTTCTCGAATAAATATACTGCCTTTGGAATCAGTAGAAAATGACGGAGCTTTTGCGCCAATTGGTTCTAAAAGTGTACAGTTAGTGTAAATTAAATACGTCACCCACCTGAATACCGGTTGAGGATACCCTTGAGCTTGGCAAAGCATCGAACCCCCAGAGCCTGCCGCGATATCATAATTGTAAGATGATGCAGAAGTAGGGAAAGTGGGAGCTCGGGCAGACACTGGCTCTGAATGAAACATTTAGTGATGTCATTAAAAAAGGAAAAAGAGGCACTCACTTGAATACTGGAGAAGGGTGTGCTTGAGCCTGACATAGTAACACTATCGCTTGCCCAGCTAATTTTGTGAGACCAGTTATTTTATATTCCATGGAAAAAGATGGCGCCTTTGACCCAATAGGTTCTGTATAGTAAGTTTGATGGGTAAGAATTTGTTATTTTACTAACTCTTACCTGAAAACTGGGATAGGAAACGCCTGGGCTTGGCATAAAAGTGCGAAATCTTGGGCCGTTTTACGAGTAATTGCGGACAATTGGACGTCACTATTAAATGCAGGAGACTTAGAGCCAACAGGTTCTACAATTAAAAGTAAAATTTAGTAGTTTTATTTAATCACCTGAAAATTGGTGCCGGAAAGCCTTGAGCTGGACACAAAATATTAAGACTCTGACCGACCGTCCTTACATACCACGATAGTTTATTGTCAGTTGAAAATGTAGGTGATTTAGTTCCAATGGGTTCTAAAATTGTAAAATAATATAAGTGAATATTTCCCTATAATAAAATGGAATAGGGTATCCCTGAACCCGAAAATGTTAATGGCAAATCGACAAAGAAGTAGCTCAAACTAAATAATTATTATTAATACTGGCCAAAATTATCACTACAAACGACGAAATGAATAGGTACTTCTGTTGTTCTGTATAAATTAGTGTGATGAGAAGATAGACCCGGAATTTGTATTTCATAAAAACAATACAATATTTTTACAAACAACTCACTTGAATACAGGAGGAGGATGCGCTTGTGCTTGACACAATAAAACAAGCGCTTGAGAAGCTACTTTGGTAAGTGTGGTACTTTTAAATTCCAGAGAAAAAGATGGCGCCTTCGATCCAATAGGTTCTGAGAGGAAACAGGATGGATAATTGAATATGACTAAAATTAATACGCGTATCTTACCTGAATATTGGGACAGGAAAAGCTTGGGCTTGGCATAAGAGCGCAAAATCTTGACCGGTTTTTCGGGTGATTCCAGAAAATTGAACATCATTAGAGAATGTAGGGGATTTAGAGCCAACGGGTTCTACAATTAAGAATAAATATTTTAATCAATTATTGATAGTTACCTGAAAACTGGCACTGGAAAACCTTGAGCAGGACATAGAATATTAAGATTTTGACCGAGAGTCCTTACATACCAAGATAGCTTATCGTCAGTTGAAAAAGTGGGAGATTTTGTGCCGATCGGTTCTAAAACGTAAAGTTTCGATATTAAGGAGCTATGTTATACATATACCTGTATACGGGGATTGGGTATCCTTGTGCCCGACAAAGTAGCGCTAAATTATGTTGAACGGGTCTATTGACAAACCATGCAAATTTATCATCAGTTGACAGAGTAGGTGGTTTTGAGACGATTGGTTCTGTAAATGAATTGATTCAGTCAATTCTCACCTAAAAACAGGAACAGGAAACCCTTGCGCCGCACACGTAAGAGCAAAATCTTGCAAAGCAGATATTTCAAACCATTGCAGTTTTGAACCGCTTGCAAATGACGGACTTTTCGAGCCAATTGGTTCTAAAAAAGTAATATTACTATTGTTTTGCTATACAACAAAACAGAAACCAATACGAAATGATGAAGGAGTATCAAATAAATATGATATTGAATTTTAGACTCACCGAAATACGGGGACAGGGTACGCTTGAGCCAAACATAGTAATGTAATGCTGGAGTTCATAGCGAATTCCAGAAACTCGATCGTTTTAGTTGGAACTTTCGGTGGGGCACTATTAATTGGTTCTAAAAGAAAATATTTATAACTTTTTGATTATTTTTACCTGGACAAAGGTACTGGGAACGCTTGAGCGGGACACAACAATGTTACACTTGCATTGACAATTGCACTGAAGCCTCTAACGTTATCCATAGTAGGAAACTTCGGAGGAACTCTGCCTACGGGCTCTAAATATAAACACAGGAATCTATTAAAACAAATGGATACCAAGTATTTAACACTTTTACCTGAATATTGGGACTGGGAAGGCCTGTGCTATGCAAAGCAGTGTACAAGTGTGATTGATCCAAGCTTCAGTTATATCGATCATTTTGGATGCCACTTTAGGAGCCGCGCTGCCCATTGGCTCTAGAGAAAAATATGTGCTCTTATAACTACAATGAGCATGTAACAAAGGTACCTGAAAGCTGGGGCGGGAAAAGCTTGTGCGGGACACAACATTGTGACATTATTGGATTCCTTTGCATCGAAGGCTCGACTTTTATCAGTAGTTGTAAATTTAGGCGAAACACGACCCACGGGCTCTATGAATAAAGTAAAATAATCTTTTTAAATACTTTATTCCGAAAAGACATTACCTGAATAATGGGACTGGGAACGCTTGGGCAGGACATAGTATCGTTAGGCTCATGTTGAGCGTCGCGCTAAAACTTCTGGAGCTATCCATCGATGGAAATTTAGGTGAGACGCGGCCAACCGGTTCTAAGAACATAACATTTCAAGCTTATAAATAATATACCTGAATAATGGCGTTGGGAAAGCCTGTGCCGGGCAAAGTAGAGTCACACAGGTATTCGAAGAAAACGTAAAACTGCGCCCTGTTTCCGTGGATGGAAATTTCGGAGATACTTTACCCATTGGTTCTGTTTACGAAAATAAAAAGAAATAGACGCCGTATTTTCTTTAATTACCAAAGCAAAAATTTTCAACTAAACTTGATTGTAAATCTTACCTAAACATTGGGGTGGGGTAAGCTTGAGCAGGACATAAAAGTGATATGTTTTGGGCCGTATCAAAATCAAAGAGGCGACTTTTTTCTAAGCTCGGAAATTTTGGAGAAACTTTTCCCATTGGCTCTGAAGCAAATAAATACTTATGTCTATTTCCATTAACCTAAAACAATGGCTGCATATTGACCATAAATACCTGAAAATCGGGACTGGAAACGCTTGTGCAGGACATTGCAATGCAAAAGAATAATTCTTCCTCACCCCAATCATCGTACCCATAACGACAGAGGCAAATTTTGGCGGTACACGTCCAACGGGCTCTAGAGAAAGTAAGGACAGTTAGGCATGTCTGGTGGTAAATATGACATTTACCTGAAAAGTGGGGTCGGGAACGCTTGCGCAGGGCACTGCAATGCGTAAGAATAATTTTTCCTGACCTCAAACATCGTGCCAGTTAGTATTGTAGCAAACTTCGGAGGTACACGTCCAACCGGTTCTAAAAATTATTGTTAAAGAAATACAACCAGGAAGAATACGTAGGCATTACCTGAACAAGGGGACAGGAAAGGCCTGTGCGGGACATTGCAATGTAAACGTGTTGTCCTTTATCGCTACGAACATCGCACCCACTTGAGCCGAAGAAAACTTAGGTGGCACTCGCCCTATCGGCTCTGAGGAACGACGCAAAATTGCTTTAATTTCAAGTGTTATCTTACCGGTACGCGGGCGCTGGGGAGGCCTGAGCGGGGCATAATACGGCGAGGCTGGTGAACTCTTTAAACTGGAAACCGCTCGTAGTCTGCGCGCTAGGGAACTTGGGAGGCACTCGGCCCATTGGCTCTGCGCATGTTGGGAGAAGGCGGATTTACGAGGAGTGCACACCAAACGGTCTAAAGTAAAAACATTGTACGCCCTGGCAAACCCCTACTCTCTTCTAATAAATACAGAAATAAATTTTGACTTAAACCGCGAATCAAGGCTCTGCAGGGTACCCTATCCCAACATTCAGGCAAGGTTCTTTTAAAAGAAGTTTGCAGATATAAACAGATTTTTTATATTTACAAACTCATATTTCACACAATAAGAACTATGTACAATGTTATATTATAATCTCTTTATTTGTATGGGTAATTTTTTAATGATGTAGGTAACTTTGTAAAAACGTAATGTATAAGTTGCCATACAATATAAAAAGAGATTATATTTTAAATTGTTAATGATTGAAATAGAGCAATTCCAAATACAATTTGGTAATTATATAAAAACAACTGGTTTATAAAATTTTATTTATCGAAACTACTCTATTTTACTCGTACACTAGTAAATTAGTAAGCGATAAGTATGTAACAGAATTTCTAACAGTGCAAATTAAAAGAAAATGGTTTGAACGCATTTATTGATTGTTTTATGATTATTATTAATAAAAAAAAGCATATAACCTCATCGGTTGGGGCTTTGGTATTTGCTTAATTTTCACTGCCAGGAAACTTAAAGTAGCGCTATTAATTAATAAATAATTTGTAAATCAACAACTATTGCAATTATTACATCTACCTAGTAGTGTCATTACTAATTTTTCAATTATATTATTTAATTGCGCTACAAATATAACATAAACAAAAGTAGCTTACAAATATTTACTTACCGGTAATAACTAAGCGTCCTTTAGTGGCTGATAATCTAGTCTCTCCAGTAAGTCTATGCTTAGTTCTACATTGATATGATTTGTAACCATCTTCAGGTCCCACATCTCGAATATGCAATTCACCCGATGGTAGAACTAAATATTTGCCATCTGAAACGTTGTCACAATTGTAGAGAAGTGAAGTTATTACATACTAAAATATTTCATTATAATTTCATTTTTGTCAACGCAACTTAAGGTTGCGATTTACTTATAAAATTCATTATGCATGCATTAATCTAAGGAAGGAGGAAAGAGGATTTAGGTAGGCCGTGAGGCCCATGGATTTAAGGTACGACCTAAGAACAACGCCCTAGATCATCTGCCATAAACCGAGGGTGTTCATGGATATAATCCATCAAAAAGAAATATTTTTAGTATTTAGTTAAAATCCGTACCATCTATGTTTAGATCAGAATCAAGTTTTATTTCAACTTCCTCTTCACCTTCACTCACAATCCAAGATACAACCGAGACGTACTCAGATACAAAACTGGGTATATGACATTTCAAAATAGCTGCGTTTCCTCTAAGAACATATTCCTCCATTAGATTTACAGCATATGCTTGGGAAACAACTGAAACAATACGACCTAAATGAGCAAATAATATGAAGACACTAACGCTGTTAAACTAAACTTAACATGTTTGGTAAAGACACTTTATTTAAAAGGCTTGCTGGTTGTTTCGGAAGGAGAAGATTAGGAAAAAATAGAATAAGGAATTTAGGGATAGAAGAGGATTTAGTGAACTTTAGTACCTAGGTCCGTAGAATTGTCTAATTTAATTTCATTTTCAATATCGTCTTCAGATACTATCCAAGAGTTGACAGAAACATATTCAGAGACAAAACTTGGAATTTGGCATTTCAATATGGCAGCGTTTCCACGCAATACATATTCTTCCCAAAATTTAACATCGTAAGCTTGAGAAACGACTGGAAATTGAATTCAAAATGTGAATGCACTAAATTACTCGTTTGGATTTTATTTTTGAAAACCTATAAAAAAGTTTTGTGTTAACCACAGGTGGGATATAGGAGAGTAAAGGATATAATTTAAACCATCTGTACCTTTACCTAAGCTAAAATCAGAGTCTAAATTTATATCTATTTCCTCTTCATCCCCTTCAGTAATAATCCAGGATGTTACTGAGACATATTCGGTGACAAAACTTGGAATATGGCATTTCAGTATTGCCGAATTACCTCGCAAAACATTTTCTTCCCACAGGTTAACGGTATAGGATTGAGAAACAACTGAAATATGTTTAATTCGACGTTCGATTAATTTTTTACTTTTATAGGAGTAGGATTGGAAAGCAGAAACCTATTACGTTGTTATTATACCCAAGTTATCGTATCCAGTGCCATTAATATATTTTTCTTCATTATCTCCTTCGAATATCATCCAAGACGATACCGTTACATATTCTGATACGAAACTTGGTATATGACATTTCACGATAGCAGAGTTTCCACGCAGGACATTTTCTTCCATTAAATTTACGGTATATGCTTGTGAAACGACTGAAATATTTTATTTCAATCGTAAATAACACTAAAATCATCAGATAAGGAGAGGAAAGTGGGAAAATTTATTAACAGCCCTAAAATTGCAAATACCCAAATCGTCTGATTCTGTTTTGATTTCTAACTCATCAGCATCTGCTTCCGAAATAATCCAAGATGATACGCTTACATATTCAGTGACGAAGGTCGAAATATGACATTTTAGGATAACTGCATTTCCGCGTAATACGCTTTCTTCCAATATATTAACCGTATAAGCTTGTGTAACGACTGCAATGAAAATTGTGATATTAAATGAGCGATGTAGAAAAGGACATGCAGGAAGAGGGATTGGATCCTGCAATTTCAATATTAATGTACCATTATTATTAGCAGTATCGTTTATTTGGATTTCTGTCTCATCATCTCCATCTGAGATAATCCAAGAAGCAACAGATACATACTCCGTCACAAAGCTTGGAATTAGACATTTAAAAATTGCAGCGTTTCCTCGCAGAACATTCTCCTCGACTAAATTAACCGTATAAGCTTGAGATACAACTGAAATATTTAAGATATTGAATTGAATATTACAATATCTCCAAAAATTAGAAATTGTGAAACCTAGTTTGAGAATTTGGAAAGGGATTTCAAGGCAATATTCTAGATGACAATTACAGTAACAATACCATAATTTTCATTCGTCAGATACTCTCCGCCTTCACTGTCATGCCAAGACACAACTTGTACGTGGTCAGAAACGAACGAAGGTATGTGACATTTAAATACTGCAGCGTTACCACGTATGACGTATATATCGTAAACCTGCGATTCGTAGAATTGGTTTACGGCTGAAATTATTAACGTCGATTATTTTGGGTATGATCCCGGGGATTTTTGAGGAGGGCGGATAGGAACAATTGAGGTCGCGCGGGCGATCTCGATTACCGTAATTGCCCTCGGAGCCATTTAATGAAAACGCAGAGAGGGACTCTTCGTCCGTTACCCATTCTACTACGTGTACATAGTCTGCTACAAACGATGGTATGGAACATTTAACAATAGCTGAATTTCCCCGCAGAACATCTTCATCAGTTACACGGGGTTCATAGTTTTGGTGCACAACTGTAGATATAAAAAATATAGTCAGAAGAAGTTTTGGTGATTATTTGTGGCAGGAATAGGGGAACACATCTGCTATACTAATAATTTACTACCGGGATCAATAAACGAGTTTTCATCAGCAGTAACAGTCTCATTATCCATGAACCATGCTACCACATTAACGAAGTCTGCTACAAAAGATGGCACGATGCATTTCAAGATAGCTGTATTTCCTCGTAAAACAAATTCATCGTTGACTCGAGCCTCATATGCTTGAAGTATCGCTGTTACAGAAATTTAGTAGAATTAGGGAATTCAGGATGTGGACACATGTAATTCACATTCGAAGTTACCCTCAGCATTTCCAGGGTAATATGTTCCTCCTTCACTGTCTGTCCACATTTCGACAAATACAAAATCTGAGACGAAACTTGGAACTTCACATTTCATGATAGCTGCATTTCCACGAATAACATATTCATTGTCCGCTTCAGCTTCGTAAGGTTGTGATACCACTAATCAAGAAATCTCCAATAAGATATTATGGTTATGGGAAAAGCAATGGAGTTTGGACAGGACGGACTTTGTATTTGTTGACATAATAATATGTACCCTCTGATGTGCTTGTGTTATTTATTGTGAGTATTTGACCATCATCCATGAGCCACGATTCCACGTATACGAAGTCACTAACAAATGAAGGGATCTTGCAATGAACAATAGCGGCGTTCCCTCTAATCACGTACTCATTTTCGGCTTCAGTCACGTAATGCTGTGACACAACTATAGAATAACAATTAGTTACTGTTTGGACGTAGTGGATTAGGAACTGGAAACAGGACACATCCTTAATATGGGAAATCATTGCGGATTGAAGCTATTTTACCAAGGTTTTCAGAGTCGGCAATTACTGCCCCCTCTTCAACTATCCACGCTTCTACTTTTACAAAATCAGCGACAAATGAAGGTATGGAACATTTTAAGACAGCAGCATTTCCACGTATAACGTACTCAGTTAAAATTTCTGCTTCATAAAATTGATTAACGACTGAAAGAAAATTTTCGAATTTTATTGGTACTTTTGCAGGAATAGAGAAGTTTTAAAAAGGAACTGGGAAACAAGCAATAAGGAAGTGATAAGTAGGATACAAATCATTTTTAATCGTAAAATCCTACCAATATCATCGGTAAGCAAGTATTCGCCGGCGTCAGAATCAACCCAAGCTTCTACTTTAACAAAATCCGCGACAAATGATGGAATGTTGCATTTTAAGACTGCAGTATTCCCACGAATAACATATTCTGAGACTACTTCAGCTTCGTAATATTGTGTCACAACTGTAATAGGTACATTTGTATAAGTATTCCGATATAGTTTATAGGGTTGGAATTATGGAATGGGACCTTGGTTGTTTTATATTGGCTTTAATATAAATTTACCCTCTCCCTCTTTGCTGCCATTTATAGTAAATGAATTCCCGGCTTCGTCATGCCAAGATACGACATTTACAAAATCCGCTACGAAAGATGGTATTGAGCACTTAACGATTGCAGAGTTTCCGCGGATTACATATTCATTATTCACTTCGGATTCATATTGCTGATGTACGACTGTAAAATATTTAGTTTATAATAAAAAATAATTGCGGATTTGGATTTAGGACTGAGGAGGGTCGAATTTACGTTTGGAGTTGGAATTAACCATAGTTTTCGCCAGGAAAGAAATCTTCGTTTTCATTTGTGTGCCAGGATAAAACTTCTATAAAATCCGCAACAAACGATGGGACTTGACACTTCAGTATAATGCTGTTGCCCATTATAACGTACTCCTTGTTTACATCAGTGTCGTAATTCTGCGCAACCACTAATAGGTACAGTTAATAATCAATAATCCTAATTGTTAAGGTTATAATAATTATAACTATATTGACAATTGGACAGGATAAAAATTAAGCCGTCCTAATTTGTGAATTCCTTCATTAACAGTAGTTACGCCATCTGTATAATTAATTTCTTAAATCTTAATATAATACATAATGATGTAAAAAGAATTGCACTACATTTTATCCTACAGAGCGATTATGCAACATGTCCTATGTTAATATTATAGTAAGTATTACATAATAAATTGCTTATAAAAAATTACACACTTTTGACTCGTGTACAGCTTACGCGCATTTCTGACATACAATTGAGGTGTATTAAACAGTGTGTAAAATTTTATTTGTAAGGGCTTTAATTTGTTGTGTATGACTCTATTTTATTGTGTAGACGAACAAACCAGTTTATGATAATTCCACGCTCATCCCATATGTTCACATACCTACTCTATAATATAATACAACATGCATCATGGCCGTTATGGTCTATAAACTCTAAATAAGACATGTTGTTTTATAATTACCGCCCAAATTGATGTACTACATCGTTCGTGCCTGATTATTTAATTGACCTTATTGAACTCTCTCTCTTATAAAAGGGCAGGGCCCTGGCACTAATTTGAACAATGAAATACAGTCGACAGTGAAAACTTTAAGCCTCCCCTACACAGGTTCGTTATAACGATCGATGGTATTTTTAATTTTTCAAGACATGTTCAGCCTTATTATAATTTTTCCCACATTTTTAGGGCTCCTGGAAGATATCTTTCCAGAAGAGATAATTTATCCTTTGTGCACGTTCGTTTTATTTTATTTTATTAACTATTTATTAAATAAATAAATAAACAATACAATCACCTAATCCCTTGGAATGATACACTTATACAAATCCGATATCGAATACGTTCGAAATGGACATACCTACATAGATAATAGTATTATCGATGCAGTGGCAATTGTCCCCGTATCAAATGACAAATGAGCCAGGGCCATAAGTCAACCGACGAAGTGAAGCGTGTCAGCTGTACTAGTATTAAGTGTAGTTAACTTGACGATGTGGTTAAGATATTTAGACTTTCAATTCTTCTTTATCAACCAATAGACCTCCACTGCTCTACAATAATTGTCTGTTGCAAAGACTTGTACACTGTACAGGCTTCGGTCTTGCACCTGCCTTTATCCAGAGACTCCCTGCGGCTTTGATGCCGTCAGTGCACCAAATGGGGGGTCTACTAGACTACTAACACTGCTTTTTTCGCGGTCGCCACTGCAGCACTTTGGGACCCCAACGGCCATCATTATTTGCTTTGTACTCTGAACATTTCCATGATTTCGCTGTGGTCAGCGAGTTGCGAAGTTGATACCTATCGGATACGGACTCACCATTTGTGATTTGATCTCATAAGAAAGCTTAGGGTCACTCCGCGGGCGATGGAGAGCTTTCAACTATATTGTTATGGTGAATTTTGAATATTTCTATGATCATTTAATTTCATACTGGTTTTTTATTATATTTTTTTGTTTGCATAATCGCTCTATATTAATTGCAGATATAGCGGCGTAGCCTAAACAAATACTTAATTTAGTGTTTACATTTTTTATTTACATATTTATGACAAAATGTTAACGAGAGCACGCACTTTGAGTAATTGCTGATTAACATTCAAAATTGTTTTGCCTAAGTGCATTTCATTTTTCAGATTAACACTTTGTCTGTGTAATTTCATGTGATGTAGAATTAATAACATTTTTAGTATTCACTATTGAGTCAATGATTTAATACACGATATCATCTAATAAATCTCAAGTCATCACTAATTATTATTTATATTAGGTACTTCAAATTGGCAATGTATGAAAAATTGGTCATTTAAAAGGCCACTTTCGATAGTTGTTAAGAAATAACAATACCTATACTTAATATGATTAGAAAAAGTATCAGCGAACATAAACCTGGCCTTTTAGTATAGTTCAGTTTCTTAAAAATAGTATAAGATAATTTATATTTTAAATAAAAAATAATATGCATGAACTGTAGTAATTCCTTAATTACGTGAAATGTCAAATATAGCCTTTTGAAATGACTCAGTCTACTCTATATATTATATTATCTTTGTTTGAACTATTGACCTTAGCACATAAAAGTAAAGGGCCGGACACATTTATAACACCCGACCGCGACGGGAGACACAATATTGTGTCAAATTAAATCATAAAGCCATGTAGGTAGTACGGACTGCGCGTTCCAGTGAACGCGTAATTTGACTATGTTGATCACGCGTATCTAGCTGATACGCGTACAAAACTGGATTGCCACCAGTCTGAAGTTCAGACTCTGAACGACAGAACGATCCACCAGTCAAGCTAGTTTCAGTATTCGTGCGCCATTAAATTATTAAAATCAAAGCGCTGATCAAAATACCAATTCTGTCAATGGATCGCCATGATACGTGTCACAAAAGTGTACCAACGGATACCTACCAGGAAACGCGTAACCAACTACGCGTACTCTGGAACGCGTAGTCCGTACTCTGTATATGGCTTAATATTTCAGAAACACACTAACATACACTCTAACGTCGCTTAGCCTTGATAATAAGTAATTTGATTGAATTCGCGCCGTGTGACGTTGAGTTCTAGGGTATTGTAAATGTGTTTCCGGTCAATACCAGATTCGTAATATATTGTTACTTATATTAATTGACTGAACACTTACCGGCTCGTACGTTAACATCCCTAGAGTGAATGGTTCCGACTGGGTTCCTTGCGAGACAAGCGTATACCTGGGCATGGACCTCTTGCCGATAATCCTCTGCTCGGAATGGAGGGAACACGAGATTTCCATTCGGCAAGACCTGTCAAAATAAGCAAAGTTGTAGATATTTTACAATCATAGTGATTTATGTCCTCGCACCATCCGTGACCGATTAAGAGAACCTCCTCCTTTTTTGAAATCGGTTAAAAAGTAAAGAAATTGACAGCATTAAATTTTATGAGCATTAAGTTTATTTTATTCATTTTTCTGGCATTGTAGGTAGGTACATATTAATTGCGCATATTAGCGGCGGGAGAATCTCATAATTTCGTAGATAATAAACAGAAATGCATAAATTGGCAGAAAACTATCGACCCGCCCTGGCTTCGCAGGGGAGCAGTTTACTAATGCAGAAATTGGGATTTGTATACAAAAATACCGTCCAAATTTTGGGAATTCCGGTAAATTTACGAACACATAAAAAAAAATATCAAGCAGATCTTCGAGCCGTTTTCTCTCGATTGTGATGAATTGATGATGGGGCAATTGGTTTTCATTTATATAAATGTGTCTAGATGAAAACATTTGCGCTAGGGAATGTACTCTGCTCATCATACATTTTGTACAAAAACTTGCACACCATCTTAATTTTACCGGATGGTAATATACCCCTTTTTAATTCTCATAGGATGCATGAAATAGAAGTTTCATAATGACTAATGATGAAGGATTATGAATAGATACCTGTCGTAATCCAGGGACATCTCCAACAGCGGTTCCATCAGCTCGTACCCAAATAACGTCGGGCGTGGGAGATCCTCGGGCAGCGCATTCAACTACAGCTCCGGTCGTGTTGCTAAAATCCACTCGGTTTGGGGGTTCCTTCATGAATATCGGTCCGATCGTCTCGTCCTCGCATCGCACTGCTCCTGTGAAAACGAAAAGTTCGTTTAGTATAAGTACCTACACTCGACTAAAGGTATGGCGCGAAGGAATCAGTTCCAGTGATGTGTGTGTACTACCATTACTGAACAAGTGAGTGACCACATTTTCGCAGTTGTAGTAGCAAATAGTGAGCGAGTGAGTGACATTAACTCAGTGACGTGAGTGAGTGTGGACTACTGCTGAGACCTATAGTGCTGTAACTTGTAAAAATGGGACACAGATATACTTTGACATAAATCTGCCTCGTTTTATCTCTGTCTTGAGTATGAGCAGAGCTTGAGAGTGGTCTATAGACTTCAGCCTAATTGAACACATGTTAGAACTATTTTGTATCTCTCTACGTGATAAGAAGTACCTACTCCTGTCTCCTAGCTAGGTAACATTCCGTAGGTGCACCTGTAGCCACTTATAAACCTATCACAGGTTTTATTCAATAGAATTTTTATTGCTATTTACTGGTATCTCACATATCGGAAGAATTGAAACTAATTTATTGGTGAAAATTGCTCTCTTTTGAGTAAAGATTTGTCGCATCAAAACTAGGCAAGGGTTTGAGTTGTGGAGAGCTTGACGAGCGCACTTTCGCACTCGTTACAAGGCTCGACCCAGTTTTGCCTAGAATGATACTGAAGCAACCTCGGTGTATCGACCTCATGCTGTGTAAATGACGCTGCTTTGTAATTGCTTTTAAATTACACAAATGGGCACGCGGTGGTACGCAGTTTACATCCTGTCCTAAATTATTATATTATTTTTCTCCGGATATTTTACCTATAATACAGCTATTTAGATTAGAAAATGAAAATACAACCAAACACGGTTGTATTTTCATTGTACTTTCAAACAAAAAATAGTTAGATATGCAATACTTAAGAAAAGCTATTTAAGATAATCTTTCATTTACCAAATGTTTCGCGCAACTTATGTTGGAGAAAGTAGGGAAGAAAGTGAGCTGCAGAGCTTTAAAATGTAAAATCTAAAATTAATAGTTAATGGTAGTAAAGTTAGCTATCTATTTATATCAACTAGTAAAATGTGAAGCTAGCTTAAATTCACTCTAGGCAAAATAGACACACGAATCATTTTATTTTCCATAAATAGATGGTAGGAACAAAGTACTAAGTAAACTATTTCATTAATTAAAATAATTAGGCAGGTATACACTATGTAATTTTTATATATTTTTACGAACAAATATGGTGGATAACTGCTTTATAAAGAAATAAACTGGTCTTCGTAAAATGATCTAATTCTCATGAGACCATCATGAGACTAAGATTTCGCAATAAAAAGTAGCCAAGGTTTTTTGTTACCGGCATTTGAACTATGTAAAAAGTCATGTCAAAATCGGTTCAGCCGCCTTGAATATGAGCCCTATCAACTACATATTTTGAAATTATTTCATCCAATATTTAGCTAATTCAATTTGTTTGTTGGTTTGTACTACAATCACGCTGCAAGCTGCAATGCTGCAATGGATTGACATGATTTTTTGCATGCGTATAGTTGAGGATCTGGAGAGTGACATAAGTTACTTTTTATCCCGGAAAAACAAAGAGATCCCGGGGGACTTTAAAAACCTAACCACCCGCACGAAGTCGCAATGCATTATCATTCAAGTATGGGCATAGGACTTGGAGGATAAAACCAACGTATAGGATTAAAAAAAACTAAAGAGAGCACTTATAAAACAAAAGTTGAAAAATCGCGTTTCGAGAGCAAAAAACGTGCCAAGGTTCGTGTGACAGATGGTGCGGCGCACACTCGTGATTGGTGGAGCGGCGCGGCGGCGGCAGATGCACGTGCGCTGTGCCGGGGAATCTTTTCTTTTAGGCCATTACATAGAAATGATTGAATAGACATGCCACTTGGTCTTTATTTTTATTTTTTGTCTTATATGTAGAGTAAATTTCAACTAACCGCTTTACCGATTTTTATAGGTTAATTTAAAAAATCTTAAATACCATGACGATTGATTATTTTTTTATATGAACGAGAAATACAACTTAATTTTTTTTTTAGTTTGACGTTTAGGGGATCACTAAACTAGACTCACACCGAGTATTTTAATATGTTTATGAAGTTTTGATTAACTTTAGTTTTATGGAAAGTTTTAATTTTTTTATGTTTTTACGTAGGTACGTTACATTCGGCTCGAACGAAAGTTCAAAATTATTCCAACCTTGTTTTCAAATACCTACAAAATATTCTTAGCCTACAATTGATTATTTCTATCTGTAGAAGTTCAAAGAATTTGCATTAAGTAACAATAATTATTAACCGACTAAAAAAGGAGGTTCTTAATTCGTCACATATATATTTTTTTTCTTTTTGAACTGGATGATCAATGTCGTAATAACAACACATGTGGGCGCTACAAGTTAGATACGACTGATAGAGTCCGACACCTGCTCTACCACCTGGTTGCATCTCACCTTTTAGACGAACGACATTCTCAGCATTCGGGTCCAAATATTAAAGACTAGTTGATGCACGCGGCTTTGCTCGCGTAGATTTAGTTTTCAAAAATCCCTCGGGATCTATTTGATTTTCCGGGATAAAAGTAGCCTATGTCACTCCCCGGTCCTCAACTATACCCATGCAAAAAAATCACGTCAATCCGTTGCTTTGTTGCAGCGTGTTTGAAGGACAAACAAACAAACACACTTTCACATTTATAATACATATTAGTAAGGATGCAAATCTTCTTTTAATTTATTATGAGGTGAAAAAGTTACATCTATTCAGTTTTTTGTCCACTTGTGAATTATGATTTCTTTTCATGGTCAACACTTCGTGCTTTACTGTTTTTTCATCATTTTGCTGGCATTAACGAGAAACTTAATATGCAAATTTTATACCTATTATTCAACATTCACATTAATTCGTTGGCTTCTATAGTTTTCATTATACCTACCTATAATCTAACTTAACGTGCGAATAACGTAAATATTGATTGCGCTATGAAGAGAAAACTTATTGTAGTACCTACCTACTATATTTCAACGCATTGCCAATTGCCCTGATCCATCAATTCTAGGGCATTTTTAACCGACGAAGTAAAGGAGGTTCTCAATTAGTCGCGTATATATTTTTTTTTATATATGACCACGCATAACTTTTCGCAGAGTCGTCCGATTTTGATGATTCTTTTTTTAATGGATAGCGGCTAGCGGAAGTTGGTTCCATTTAAATTTAAACTTATACTACACCGAAATTTATACTGAATATAAAGTTTTACTATGGTCTCTTAGTGTTTTAAGAATATCAAGCTTATAGCTTAACTCAGTGAAAAGTTACAGCTTGAAAACCACGGCTTTCTAATTATTAAAACAAATTAAGGCACATCTTCAAAAATCGTTTTTTTCCATACTTAATTTTTTTAACAATATTATGCCTCAAAAAAAATTAGCTGCTAAAAAGTTTGTAGGTAGGTACACAATAATTAGCGCGGAGAAACGAATTTAATATTCATAGCACTTTATAATCACATTGTTTTCTGTTTTCAATTGTGGTTCAATTCAATGTCATACGCAGGTCCAAGTTCGGCGGCTATAAGGCGAACAGCTTTATCAAACGTGGGTTGAACTTTACTATTCTAAAAGCAAAGAAGCAGCGCGTTCAAGTATGAATACCACGGCTGGACTGAAGTTCGGTTTTACATTATTCATATTGACGTCAAAGTGGGAATAATTGTCATGTAGAGGAGTTTTCTCGTAACTGCTGTTACGAAAAGCCTACCTAATGAGAAGAGTTAGAGGCTAGAGCCGATAAAGAGAGATCAGATATAAATGGAGTATCTACAGGAGTAATTCATGTGTCCTAATTAAGAACATTTACAATGGAACCCGATTGGAGCCATTAAAATTTTTATTGTGTCCATACATTTATCTACTGTGCATATGGTAGATAAATGTATGGGAACAATAAAAATTTTAATTTCAAAAGTTACATACAAAAGATTCATCCGCTGGATCAGCTAGTTAGGTAGATAAAGCAACGAAATCGTTTATTATTATTAAAATAAAATATCTTATCGGGTGGAAGACAAGATGGTGGAAAACCAACGCGTAGAACGCCAACGTTTACTTAAAATTAGGAGTTTCCTCCATTTTTTGCGGTCGTTTACAAAGCCACTGCATCAAATAGGTATGTAAATTCATTGGTAACGGTACACTGCGAGTTGTAACAAAGTCCAGGCGAACGGAGCTCGTAAATGTTATGAATTCCTTCGGAAACATGGTGCCTGGCTTTGAAACACGTCGCATCTCAACGTCTTACATAAATAAGTCATTTTATTTCTACATAACAAGTCAACAACATAAGGAATATTGTAAGAATACTGAATACTTTTAACTGACTTCAAAAAAGAAGGATGACTCAATAATCCTGCTTTGTTTTTTTTTGTTTTGCTTTTTTACGGGATATTGTCATATTATGTAACGATTTCAATGATTCTTTTTTATTGAATAGGCTACATCCATTTAAAGACAATAATCTACCTCTAGGTAAGGATGGAAATCATGAAAAATTAGGGGATGAATCTCGTTTAGGTTTATGCTAAATTATAGTGACTTATAAAGCAAGTTTTTTCAGGCAGAATTGTTAATTTATTTACTTAGCTTCATAATATTTACACTTTCTCAGTATCTTTCATTTTGAAGATATCTCATTAAAAATAATCACCTATCCATATGTAGGTAGTTATCTTAATCACTTATCAGTCTATCGCTCCTCGGAACACGGTAAGGCACATAAATATGAAATCATCAATGTTTAACGTATTTAGCATTTGTTTCTTGAAGTTTGGTTTAGCACTTGGCGATGAGCTTTTTATAGGAGGTACATGACTTTGTATAATGATGAGTAAATTTTAAGGCACATTAATTTTTGAGGTCGTTCACCTCTCCAAATTCCTAGCTGCCCCACAGAATTTGTTATCTTGACAATCGCTATCTAAAGTTACCCAACAGTGCCAACATCTTGTGACATTTCAAAGATTCCTTTTACTGCTTAGTAGATAGGCACTTAACTAGATCACAAAAAACTGAAATAATTCACGATAATTTTTTTTTAAAGAATATTAGCCACGTGTAACTTGATTTATATTCTCCTCTCCCCTCCAATCCTCCAAACAAGCGGAAAGCTTGCAACGTGTGGGGATCGAACCTGCGACCTTTCAGGTTTCATTCTGCACCTTCAATCGTTGGGCTTTTATTGAAGCTAATAAAATTGAAGGCAATTTAAAGACAAACCAACACACAAACAACTTTCGAAAAGTGAGTTGGTTTCTTCGATCACAGAAGAAGTTGGTTTGTCCTTCAATCACACTTCAACAGAGCTGTAGATCGACGTGATTTTTGCGTAGGTATAATAATTGAGAACCTGGAAAGTTACATGACTTTTTATCCCGGAAAATCAGAGAATTCCCGCGGAATTTAAAAAACAAAATCGACGCATACCAATGAGCGGGCGTAAGCTAGTTTATAACATTAGTAAGAATTAGAAGAAGAAAAGATAATTAAGAGAACTACATCTGAGTATCTGCCCCTATTAACATTCCATGTTACAGTAGTAGAGCAGTATATTGAAATTAGATACGGTGCGGTTAGTATTTTGTGACACTACGGTTTGTGTTGTCAGCTTGTTTGCATAGATGTTACGTAACAAACGGTAGTTTACGAATACAATAATGGGTGATACGGTAGGTAAGTGGGCGACGCGGTCATTAGATGATTTCAAATTGGAAAATTGCTCTGGAACTCGAACTTGCAAGCGTGTAGTAAGTGGGTATGATTGTGAGAATGTGGTCATTATTTGTTGGTAGGTATGTTAACGTTTGAAACATTTTCATGTTTTTTCAAGCAAAACGTTACATTTCCGTTGTTGGTTGGGTCTTATAGATTTTTGATGCAGTATAGTCGTTAGAATGTAATTTATTTTGTACCATATTGTTGCAAGATTCAAATTCACATCATTAAAATTTAGAATGCCCTTCGCGACATCCGTTTTTCTTCCCGGATGAAAATCCTTAGAGTACTTTCTGAGATTATCCCGCAATGACAAACTCGGCGCGGCTTTGTTTTATAATATAATGTAGAGAAGTACCTATTTACTTTACCTTGCTATGGGACGATGTTCGACGTATCTACTACATAAGTTCAATGTTCCGGCGAGTTTACGGCGAGACTGCTGTATAGTGTATAGTGTATAGTGTGTTTACGCCCGCCCACGCATTTTATAAAGTGTTGAAACAACTTAATTTAAATCAGTCCAAAGTAATCAATCGCAAAACACCGCACACGAGTATGAATACATAATGTACCTACGTGCATGGGAGATTTCGTGCCTACATTATAGGTAACTAGCTGATGCCCCGCGGCATTTATTTGGTCTCAGGATGCAACCCAAATTTTGTTGAAGGGTATAAAGACAGATAAGGAGAAAATTGAACCCTTGTCCGTGTTTCATCAATTACTGACTGATATAATGCAAATATTAAGAGGTACCATGTAACAATTTGTGATATGTATGTTTCTATGTTAGTTTATTGGTTTGCCGTTAAATCACACAACAGCGGAAGACCGAATCAATGTGATTTTCGGATTTTAATTTTATTATCTAACTTTTTAATGGACTTTCGTCCGATACGGACACGGCAGCCCAAAAGGATACAGTTAAGGATAAAGACCTGAAGAGTGAAA
Organism: Hipparchia semele; assembly: GCA_933228805.2. NCBI lineage: Eukaryota > Metazoa > Arthropoda > Insecta > Lepidoptera > Nymphalidae > Hipparchia > Hipparchia semele. Next base: position 6,977,860 of record OW121717.1, on the reverse strand, counting down.
TAGGCTACATGTTATTATGAAAATTTTTCTCCATTTTTAGAAATATGCGAGGGCTTCGTATGTTAAAACAGATGGCAAACATGTGAATTTTCTCCCCGTTGTCGGACCCGGCCGCTTTATCGATCGCGGCCAGAAGCTGGGCCCATAACAATTTGTTTCCGGCGAGTGAGACTCTACCGACGATCTTGTAACCTCATAAAATGCGTACCAGCTTTATTTTAGTTTTATCATATCCAATGGGTAGGAAATTAGTATCGGAGCTAGAACAGAGAGGTTCGAAGAATTTCTTTATTTTGCTCTTTTAACTGACTTCAAATAAAGGAGGTGGTTCTCAATTAGATTTAGGTATTTTTTTTTTTGTGTATGTTACGCGAAGTTTTCGCCGATTGCGATTCATTTTAGCAGAAGTGTCAGAAAACATTTATTAATTTTATTTAAAAGTAAAGTACTTAATGCTTACTGCTAATGATGACCTATCATTTATCATATTAGGTATTAACGTAAACAGAATTAATTTTCAACAGAAACGAACTTTTAACACCCCTCTTGCACGCAAAAGCCAATTAACCTAAAAAACTAGGGAGGTAAGCTCCATTACATGCTCTGTTAAATAACAGTCTTCCAGGTTCGCGTGTTCAGACTGTAACTTGTAACTGCATCATTATATACCATCAAGTAAGATTAAGTCACGCGCAAACAATTAAAAAGACTCTTCGATTTGAGTTTTTCTTGAATTATTTACTTCATTTTATTGTTTCTTTCGTCGCCATCCTAACTTTAATTCGGGGATACACCAAGGTTCCCCAATCAATGAATTAAGTTGAACGAATGAATAAAGGCTGCAACAAACATCACGCGTGGCGGTAGCGATGCAGCTATAACAGCTTCCAGAAGGTGTAATTACAAGAACCGTATCATGCATTTCAGGTGGAATGCCCTTACTTAATTTTAATCCGCATTTTGCATGTAACTTTACATTTAAATAAAATGGCAATATCGTCAGACTCAAACAGACCTTAAAATCCTTATTTAAATATGGGCATTACTCCGTAATACATCCGTTTGAAACCGTTTGGCTATAACGGATAAACTATCCTTAAATTGATACTTGAAATGTATCAATGTTGTTGACATACATGTTTATCTTGAATTAAACCTACAGTCAAGTCTGCCAATTTGGATTTTGGCAGCGTGGTGGACTAGTAATAAATTATATGTTTAGGGGTGGCCTATAATTCTTCTCTACAGAGAGAATACCTGCGCTGATTAGTATACCGTTGATGGGTTACTGATGAAAACTACAATTCCTGCATTAAAACTTCTAAGAGACGCATTGAACGCGCTATTGCTACTGTAAGAGTACCAGCAGACTTACACTTTCAAGTTGGACAACTAAATCGCCGAGTATATGTACTAATTAATAGGGGTAGTTAGATAAGATGTGCGGGCTACCTTAAGTCACTATGCCTATTAGTATACTCTGCGATTTAGTTGTCCAACTTGAAATTGCAAATCTGCGAGTACGCTATCGCGATCCGTGTGTTGCAGACTTGAACTTACCGATAGCGAGCAGTGCGACGAGGACCGTGAGTCCGGTGAACGTCGCCATAGCGCACAGTCACTCAACACTTCACTGATTCACTGTTTCCACTCAGTCAACGAACAAATGCCAGTACTAACAAAAATGTAAAACTTCACAAGCCGCGGTGCGGCCGGGCTTTGCCCGAATCTGTAACAAATAGAAAACAACATTAGTCAAATATTAATAAAAATACAAGGTTATAAACCTTAACGGAAAAAGTTATCTTTATTCCGTACCAAATAAGAACCAACCTAATGTTAAATCCTTTCAAATGAAAATATAATTAAGTGGGCATAGGTATTGAAATCAATTCACATATGGCTTTTATGTTACAAAATTATAACAGGCAAACTTCGGTGCTTGCGCATTTTCATGTTTTCAGCAAGTTTCTTGCAGTGCAGCACTGCTATAACGTGCGATGTAGGAACAGATTAAGGAACTATTAAATGAATTTCTCAAAAAAATCTATATAGAGATTACAATCTTGGCAAGTAGGTACCTACGTAATCTATATTACATCACAATCACTTTTTAATCAAGATAAAAATAATAAAGCTACTTCCAATCTCCGCAGCACAAAAGTTATTTTAACGTCGTACAGCCTTCATTGTAGTTTTGTAGTTCATTAATAAAACATAAATTACATATTTACTTTGTATACTTTAATAATGACATGAAAGCCAGTGCACCAAATAACTCGTTTAAGTTTATTGAACTCGATATAGAGACGATGAAAATCTTATTTAATATTTACCACGGCATAGACAGTAGACCGGTGAAGCAAAAGCACAACATCTCATATTGAAAGAATTTTTAATAATGCTAGAAGTTCTTGCCTAATAAAAAAGTCAACTAGTATATGAAATTCATAAAATTAAAAGTACACTTTTGTGATTGCAAAAGAGCATGCGTTATAATGGCCCTTCGGACCCCTGAAATAATAACAATGGGGGCGCAACCCTCACCCAAAAATATGCCTTCTCTTTCTTTTAATAAATTACTATCGGCAGAATAACACTCATTATCAAGAAGACCGTTACATCCAGATGTTTTCAATCCTTGGGTAACTTCTCCATAACACGAAATAAGAATGACGAATCTAATCTATCTAAAAATATCGTTGCTAGAATCATATTTGAATTTTTTGTTGCGATCGCCCATAGAGGTGATAATGTAAACAATTAGCAATTCGATAGAGGAATTCGATTTAAGAAAACATGGAGTCGCTATTAAGGCGCTGGCAATTTTTGAAATCTGTAAATAAACGGATTTTACATACCTATTAGCTATGTTGAAAAAATATAATATGGAGGTACAATTCTGAAAATCTGCTATCACTACGCATAAGTAGGAGTTTAATGATATAAAAGACTAAGGTAGAACTCGCCTGCCTAAAAAATGCCTACTATATTAATGTAATGATATTGAACAGTTATTTACGTTTTTCTTAGTCTTTTAAGTTCATATATGGATTGGAACCCACTAATTCGTTAATATTTTATATACGACACAAATAATACAAAACGATTAAATTAAAAAATTATAAGATACTGACACGTGCATAATAGGATACGAATATGTACATACGATAGACATAGAGTACCTTTCCCTATTATGAACTATGAACACGTGTGTTTAGTTCGTCATTACCTGCTCGCCTTACAAAGAATCCCGGAAGTTCCATACGTACCTAAGTGTCCTACTCCTATCTATCCACGAATTGAGACAATGACATCACCGTTACTTGAATTTATAATCCCACAAAACTTATTCACTGCATTGGAACAACACAATGCCTAATGCTAATGCCATTACCAACTCCAAATTTTGGTGCGTGTCTTTGGGTTAAAACAATAGAACATTAGCAAATACTTCCTACCAATAAAAAGATAAGTAATTATTTAGATCTAAGTTGTGTTATTTATTTAAGTTGATCAAATTAACACCGACGCGACGTCAGCTGTCTTAACACCTCGGTGTTTAATGACATCACGTCTACGCTGAGTCAATAACGTGATAGAGTTGCAAGTTTTTTTCGAAGTGATCTTCAGCTAAATAGGTAACGTCATTTAGAATGTCGGACATTTAACTGAGCATTGTGGTTGGCCTTAACCACGTATTGTATCTATAGGTGGGTTGCTGTATGGTGAAAACGAAATCTGTGCGTGAGTGACGGAAAAGTTATTTCGGGTTCCATTATCCAGAAATGGCTACGCGTTTATGTTTAGATTTCACAAGAGTGAACGTTTTTATTGGTTAACATAAAGCATCAGTTGTATGTAGGTGTTAGAATATTATATCAGCAGATAAAATATAATAGTAAGTAGATATTAAATAACGTTCAACTTTTGACTCTGATTCCATTAACCTGTTAATCGATTTCAAGTAGGTATAGTACGGTCGCCGAATAGAAAGAATTTCGTACATTAACCTGTTACTACCTGTCTCTGTCACTCCCGCTTTAAAATAATGCGTCACGCTCGCACAAATGCAATGACCGCCGTCCTCGGGGATTGTAAACCTTTTACTTGCGTACCTAAGGTTTGTTTTTGTTGGCTTGTGAATTGAATTTAGGTAGTCTAGATCATAATGTAGACAAAACTGTACATTATTTCGTTATAACTGTGACAGGGGAGACGTCGTCGGAAAGTAGTTACTCCGATACAGAGAAATCGGATTTGGATTTTTTAATTTTGATTTTTTTAATTTCTATGTAATAAGTAAATATAACTCGGTTATAATAACTGATTAAAAATAAATAATTTATTTAATAAGCTGCTAATTTTTTTTCTCCTCCAAATATTTTATATAAACTGCACTTAATAGAAAAATGTTTGTGACCACTGTCAGTAGGCAAAGAGGTCATTGTACGAAATTCTTTCTGTTCCGCGACCGCACTTACTAACTAAACTAACATAAATTGAAAAATGATAAAGCTTGTGTTTCTAACAACAGTTTATTGATACCATTCTTAGAAGCCAAAACAGGTATATCAGCCTAAGTTGCTGAGGAGTTGGGCATCCACAGATTATTTAATGCTGCCGCTTCAACTCAAGGTTACCGTGCCTTGGAAATAATCCGAAATAACAGTACATACACCAAATTTCAAATCAATCGCACCAGTGAAAGTATATGAAACCTTTAATCAAGTAGGAATGAGCTGATGATCTACAAACACCTGAGCAGATCTTCAAAAATTATAGCTAAGGTCCACTGCGATTACGTCAGATTTCAAACAGAGAAAACCCTATTCATTAGGGAGCTACGAGGGAACAGACAGACACAACGATATACACGTCAAACTTATAACACTTTTCTTTTTCGTGGAGGGTTAAAATGCAAACATTACGGTTTGGCTAGACGGAACGTCAATGCTTTTCACAAAGTGTATTTTAATAGGCACTTAGTTTTTTAATCGGAACGTTAATTTGTAATTTGAGAACGGTGCACGCCTAATGGTTAAGACTTCGGCCTCCTTTACGGGAACTAATGACTTGATGAGAGTCCAAAGACATTTAGGACTTGCTCAAAATCACTAATCAAAAAATTTTATGTTAAAATGTTATGTTTAGGTAGATACACACATATATACTGAAAGAAAGTGTAACAGTACAAACCTTGTACAAACATAGTAAGGTAGATGTGTATTCCAGCACTGAACATATTAGCGTTATTTATATTTTTTTAATTATTATAAAAGCAGCTGTCATGTTTGACTCAGAGGTAGGTAGCATTAAACATAAAATAATTACGTATGATGATTGATGACTAAGATGGTCATGCGATGTAAATACTATGGTGGACTTCAACAATAAATTGCTATTGTAGTTAATTCTACACAAACTACTATAAGTACCTACTTAATTAGGCGTAGGATAAAATATGTAGGTACCCTAAAAGTAAACTTTGTATAAATTACAATCAAAGCTGATTAGCATACAATTCGTTATATTTTAGAAGTAGGTAGATACGGTTTAATATTTTAACCTATTTTCCTACAATATTATCGATAATAGTTTAAAGTCAATGAAAAACTTTATAAAAGTTAATATAACTCAACAAGTCGTTGGCACATTTTAATAACGTACAGAAAAAGAAAAGCTTTAAAAAGTTGACACCAATAAAACACATTCAAAGAGAGGGTGCATGCAGTCGAGAGAAGGACTTTCACAATTAGACTGCTATGTGGGGGTGGTTCCACTTTGCTCGAAGCGACGTAGAACAAAATCCACGTTGAATTTCAACCTTATCACCCGAACATAAGGCTACGTTATTTTAAAATAATATTGAATCTGAATGTACGATGGTATCCCAGACGGAACGCCCGAGTCGATATTTTATGTACTATTATGTACATAGCGGTCTTTTAGAAGTTCAAGACATAATATTGATCTCAGCTAGATGCGAGACAGGTGAAAGATTTAATGCTGAAATCTATAGACCGCACTTTCGCTCAGCGACTCAAGACAAGAGTTATAACGAGACAGATTTATGTCAGAGCATATTTGTGTCTCGTTTTAACCTCTATCTTAAGTCTGAGCTGAGTCAGAGCACGCTCTATAGATCTCTAATACTTTTCAACTAGGCATACGTTAAGATCGCATTTTAAATTTTACCAATATAGGCCTAATATAACCTCCTCCTTTTTGGAAGTCGGTTAAAAAGGGCTTTAGAGACACTAATCGGACGATGAGAGAGAGAGAGCTTTATGCAGTAGTAGTATTCCAGTACGCTTGATCAAATTAGAAATGAGAGAGAGAACCAGAGTTTCCGTCGTAACAAAAAACACTCCTGACATGACGAACCTATAACCGGACGGATCCTGTGACTCAATTTTCGGCTCCATCATCAGATCCACCATCTAGATCCTTGATCTATCTAATACCTACTCATTGAGACCATTCTAATGAGCCCAAACACACTATATCAGCTTTAAGTTGCTGAGGAGTTGGGTATCCTGCAGACTAGTAGATGCTGCAGCATCGGCTCAAGGTTACCATGGCTTGAAATAATTCGAAGAAATAGTCCACCTTTCAATTCAATCACACCAGTGAAAGGTTATAAGACCGTTCAATCAAATAAGAAATGAATTGATGATCTTCAATGTTCAAACACCCGAGCAGATGTTCATAAATTTACTTAAGATCCATCTCGATCACGTCAGATTTCAAACGGAAAAACCACAGCAAAAATGGTCCATTTGTTCGAGAGTTACGAGGGGACAGACAGACACACAGATACTATATTCACAAAGTTTTGACAAATTCTTTATACTTAAAGCTTGTGAAAAACCAGAAAATCGGTATCCGTATCTTTAAATGATCTAGTATAGGGAAAATAAACCTACTCGAACAAGAGTCGTGATAGCAAAGGAAGTCAAAGTAGGCATACTGCATTCTTCAGGAGTCAGGAGTGTGCATAGGAATTAATTAGATAAAATTACATCCGGCTGTACCGTGTTGTGTTACTCGCTTGTGCGTATGAGAATTTGATAAGCCTGGTAGTCTAGTTACACGGACCGTCACTGCAATGCTTATGTAGTGTGGTGAAGAAAAGGCTATTTTGTTCTCAGGATCATGACGTACCTACCTAGTATATATTTTTACAACAACCAAAATCTTACATGATTTAAACGAAAATTTTTTTTTTACAAAACCGACTTTAACGCCACTACAAAGTATATCAATTGTGCCTTTAAAATTTTAAGAGTTCCCTCGATTTCTCCCGGATCCCATCATCAGATCCTGAACCTGATGATAATGAGATCACCTAGGAAGTATACCCTTTCAATCAAAAAAGAATTTTTCCAAATCGGTCCAGGCGTCTTCGAGTAATCGGGGAACATAGGTACTTACTTAAAAAAAATTAAACGCCTTTTTTTGAAGTCGAAGAAGAATATTTTCCAGATGGTTTCGTGGTCATGGGATCGTGGAGGAATCAAGGTAACTTTTCAAATTATATAGGCAGGTTTGATATACATACTTTGTAGTAACCTTTGAAGGCGGTTTTTTAAAAAGAATTTTTAATTATATTATTTATTAAAAACCTAACTCCATGCAGATGAAATCACGGGCAAGCTTGTAATCACTTTTTTTCAAACGAATAAGATGAGGAACACACCTGGTCCTAAGAAAAGATTACGAAAAATAATAGAAGGAACTACCTGAACTGTTTTGGAATACAAAAACCTTGTTCTGACCACCTTTCGTTTTCGGTCGCTTAACACCTGCGCTGTTGTGGATTGTGGAACGGAACGGGCTTGTTGAATTGAGATGAGGAGACGAGCATATATGCATATTCTACGAAAAGGAAAACCAGTCTTTAAAATTTATGACAATACTCGAGAACATTTTTAATGTTCTGCAACTAGCAAGAGCTAAGTTTGATGACTTCTAAGTACTAACTATGCATAGTGCAGCGACCCGAAAACTAGCTACCAAACCAGCCTAGCTTGTAACATGTTCCTATCCTATGTTCAGTTTCATCCAGTAAACCGTCTATAAAGTATTATATTGATTGGGTCGGTGCAAAAAGCGAAGTCTAAACTATAACGTACCTAACTGGGCCTCAAGTCTGCTATTTTACATGTCATTGTCATTGAACCGCAATACAATTACAATTCAATTATCATTGGTCCAAAATTTCGTAGTCTACTAAATTCACAATGGTCATTCGATTTTTTATTATAATTGGATTGTAATTCAATGATACCTCGGTATTGCCATTAGCTTAAAAAGCGTTTGCCGAAATGAGTTTCAAAAAAAAACTACATATTAAAAACGTTTATTTAAGTTAGATTCAAAGCTAGATGTGTCAGTGGCAAACCATTGGAAAACAATTGTGATGCCATTGAATTAGTAGACTACCAAAATTGCTAAAAGTAGCAATTGGGATGTCATTGATAGACAATTGAACTACAATTGCAATAGCAGACTTGGGCCCCTGGATGTGTGAAAACATGCAGGTCCTTAACATTCAAGGGATTTTAGGCTGGTAAGGGACGATGGGTACATTCAACAAAAATGTAAATAACCCTGTAGGACGAATCCCGTATATGAATGGCTTAAATCATGAGTCTACCTAGTCTGATGCTGAGATCTATAAAACGTGCTCTGACTAAAGTTAAGGTTAAAACGAGAGAACTTTGCTTGAACATAAATCTGTCTCGTTTTAACTCTGTCTGGAGTCAGAGCTGAGCGAGACTGCGGTTTATAGGTATCAACGAATAAATAAATAGCTAAGTACACATCAATAACTTAAAAACTATGACCCAACTTCGGAAAATAGGATGTAACGTGTGTCAATAATTTTGTTAACTTATAATTAAAATGTAGCCTATGTCACCTGGACCATCATAATTCATAACGAATCAAATGATACCTCATTCATCAAAATCTGCTCAGTAATTTATTCGTTACGGTGGAACATTCGTTAATAGTTACATACATACATAGACTGCTAAAATCTTAACCTTTGTCGTTGTCGGGTAAAAAAGTTGAATACTGCTTTAGTTATATTTTAGCTTTATTGTTAGCATTTGATATTTAGCGAAGCAAGTCGTATGTTGTCGATTTTTAGAATGAATCTTATCCACGAGTCGAATATTTCTTTACAAAATCCGTATAAGTCGAAAACTCTACAACTCGAATTTTTTGGCGTCCCATTGAAATTCGACTTACAGAGGTTCTATACTGTAATATATTATAAAGTCTGTTGGCGTTGAGAGTATTCAAAAGTAGGTACGTAGATAGTAGATACCTACAGTAGCGGTGAATATAGCTGAACTTATGGAATTAGGTCTATTGCATCTATTTATGGAGCGCCTGTTCGCTGCTATCAAAAACATACACTACTAGGTAGGTACATATACATACTAGAACAGCATCCCAAGTCCTTAGGCGTGGTCAATTAATTGACTGAACAAACCGTCGACGCATATAAAAATAACACCCTAAATGTTCCTGTTACAAAGTTATTTTTGTATAAACTTCTGACATTTAGTATGAATCACGTCTACTTAGTCATCTTTTTCTCATGGCTTCGTGAAAACAAATACATATAAAGTTATTGCTCAATATTCAAACATGAAAGCAAAAATACCTTCTTCATTTACCTATATTATTATGTACTTACGCGCTAAAAAGCGTCTGTATTCACTCCAGGATTAGCCGGCTAATCCCAGTCGGTCCTCTGCAGCTCTGTGACAATTTATATGTCAACGAACATTTTATAAAGTATGTGACTACCTAACGGAAAGATTACAATTCGCATAATAAAGCAAAGTACCTAGGTACATATTATGGGTGATGTCGCGTGTGCATTTAATTTATATTCAAAAGAGTCTCTACTTTAGCACAAAATCGGGAGAAACACATGTATTTAGTGTAAACTAGCTAACTCGCCCCGGCTTTGCACGGGTGGGCTTCTCTATAGGTAGGTACATGTAATTTAAATTTTAAACCTTCCTCGTCAAATGTGGTAAAAACGGCGTAGAAATCCGATGAAAAATTTAGAAGAGACACGATTTTGGCGTCTTTGTTTTACTCTATATTATAGTAATAGGTATACTCTATTTAGAGATCACGTACTCAACAATTGGCAGTTTAATTTATTAATCTATCTTATCTTCTAAAAATTATATTTATCTTTTGTACCTATGTATTTGTTATAAATACAACCTACATGCCTATTAATTTTATGTTAAGTAATTATTTAGGTAGTGCATGCTTCTTAATCGCTGTAAACAAGTTGACATTGACCGGTAGGTGGCTTGAGTGAAACGATATTATTTTAATATTTGTCATTGATTATTTTAGCATGTATATAATTTTAGAGATTAGATATAATAAAAACGACGTAAACCTGTGTAGAATCTACTCTGAACATCGTTATCGATCGTAGTTGCGCGCTTCTCAGCCGGCGTTTTCGCAAAAATCTTATGTACAATGACACAAAGGCACAATGAAATCGGGTTTTAGAGAATGAAGGGCTATTACCTGAGAACGCGAGCGGTGGCTCAGCGTAGCTCCCACAACACAAATCACCACAACACACGCGAAAGGACGAGCGGCGATACCGACCCGCCCAAGCTATAGACGCCGAGTGACCGAGTAGTATATACTTTGTAATAGCTCTATACTACACGGCCGATGACATCCAAGACCAACAAGGACAGCTATATCATTCTCTTCCGTCCACGATTCAATCGAATAGGGGACGATCCTAGCCGATCCGTGTCGAGAGATAGCCGAAATATAAGGAGCAGACGCGTGATTTGCGCACGCAGGACGCCGCGTCCTGCGTGCCGGTGTTGAATCGAGAAATAGATTTAACTACTATACGCTCCCTACACGTAAATTCAAGATGGCGATAAAGGAGTCCATTGATATTCATTGCCGCAATTGTCGTCCACTTCCTTTATAGGTTTAAATTAATCGATTTAAATGGTACAGAATATGCAAATGCACGCTTTGCTATGCCTATCGTCAATAAAGGAGGTGGGTTGATAAGGCCCAAAATCCGCCCCTCATACACTCGAAAAAAAAAGTTCCAGATTCCGACAAATTGTAAATGTATTTATATACTTGAAGATATAAACTTTATTTTAATATAAAGTTTAGGTGATAAAAAAAATAGTAAGTTACAGAAAATATTAACCAAAAAGAGAGTGTTTCTTTTACTTTTCTTACATTTTCATACATTTTAGTCGTTTTTTAAGCTTTGATTTAATATTTTAGAATGAGGCGCTCCATGAACCAAAATAAATTAATACTCATATAAAAGCTTATAAAAAGGAGCATCATTATCAGTTACGTTTACCATGGTTCATGGAGCGCCTCATTCTAAAATATTAAATCAAAGCTTAAAAAACGACTAAAATGTATGAAAATGTAAGAAAAGTAAAAGAAACACTCTCTTTTTGGGTAATATTTTCTGTAACTTACTATTTTTTTTATCACCTAAACTTTATATTAAAATAAAGTTTATATCTTCAAGTATATAAATACATTTACAATTTGTCGAAATCTGGAACTTTTTTTTTCGAGTGTATGAGGGGCGGATTTTGTTGCCTTATCAACCCACCTCCTTTCATCTATTAGACACTTACTGTCTATATAATATTGTAAAACTACTTTCTAATTTAAAATTTAAGTATTTCTTAAATAAAAATCATTAGTTATTAGTGATAAATTTTATTAAAATTTTAAAATAGCTGAAATATATTATGTATAAATAATATTATTTTATATAATCATGTATAAAATATATATGACAGAAAATACATATAAAGATAATACAGATTTACGGCAGTAGGTTTTTTTTATAAAATAAAAACAATATTAAATTTCTAATACTTCTAAGGTATTCGCTTACGTGGCAAGTGCCTATTTGTTAAAATGATTATAAAGATCAATGGCCGCTAAATGTTATGTAATTTGATTCCTCAATAACGGTATACAGCTTTTCTGGATTACAATCTTTGAAATTATAACGTGTATTTAAGTAAAGTGCATTCAATATAACTTTTAAGGTAGGTATGCACTACTAAAGGTCACTTGTTACGGTCAGGTTTTATTTTTATGATAATCACTTAAAATCACGTAAACGAACACGCGAGGTATATGTTATATGGCACACACATTACAATTTGACATTTTTATGCATACATATTCTATCCTAACTATATCCAAATAATTTAATTATTTATTATTAGTCGCTATATATACGAGTATTTACTAATATCGCAAACAAATATCAAATACACACTGGCTGTCTATCTGATTGCTCTACATAAGTTTCAATTGATTTAACTACAATATTACATAAATGTAATACATAAAATAATGGAACTAATTTGGTGCTACCGCATATGTTATACCTGAAATGAGTTTTATAATCATGTTTTTGAATTTGACAGCATACCTCGTAAGTCATATATCCTAACACCAAATTACTCCACTTCCAATAAAAATACAATTTTACAATTTCTAATTTAATTTCAATTTGTAATCACACACATCGACATTATATTATTAAAGCCTCCTAGGAATAAAAAGGGATAAATGACTATTTTCTTATTTAACAGTAACAACAATCAATAACTTTACGATATACTTAGCTATAGAATTATTAGATTTGCACTATTTGGATATTACAAAGACATAATAAATATTAAGTTAGACTACCATTAAGAAAATCTACTGGCATGCGACAACAATATAAGAAAGGGCTATATAAAAATAGATAGTATTAGTATACATACAATTAGAGTAAAATACATATAAGTCGAGTAAAAATAATATCAATCAAAATTCGGGTATTAATAGTGTCATAAAATGGATTTGAATCACCCTGTTGTAAATATTTGTAAACAAAATAGTGTTGTATATTTTCGTTCCGTTTTATTTTAAAGCACCCAAGAACAATTCAAGTAATCAATATTAAAAAAGAATATAACGTATATTCACTCAATATATTCTATCAACGTAAAAAAATATATTTAGGCTTTGTAAATACTTAACAATTTGATATGAATGAAGTAATAATTCATGAAAAGAGCTTATTTAATAAACCTTTCTCAAGATTAGACATAGAGCGTTTTTAGATTAAATCAAATAAGTATTTCCATGTTGATTTTGTTGTCGATTAATTTTCTTTTGATAAATTGTCTATTTTATTGTCTATTTTAATAATAAGTATCGAGACTATTTATTGCTATTCTGTAAGTATCGTATGTTAATTATGTTAAGATTCACAGATTAGATACCGTTTATAACATAATTAGCTGCCTCTAAAGATAAAGTGAATGGAGATTTATTTATTTCAAATACTAAGAAATAATTGACCACATTCCGAGGAAAGTTTATAATATAAATTCTTCTTAAAACTTTGAACTTACTATTACAAAGCTATGTGTCATAAAATGCACAACTTTATTATAACAATTACTAAACCTTTTATAAATAGTTGTTAAAAAAATACTCTAGTAATATCTGGCCAGGGTAATATACTTCATATATGAGTTGAAATACCTTATTTTTGTAGAAAATAAAATATTATGATTGTGACGAACTGTGGGTAGGTGGGTATTTATGTTTCATGCGGTGGGGGTAGTTTCTCCCAGGATGGCTCTACGCCCCAGATCTCGCGAGCGTACTCGGCGATGGTGCGGTCCGAAGAAAACTTCCCAGAGGTCGCGATGTTCTCGATCACCATTTCCGCCCATTTCGATTGATTCTGTTTGTGGAGAATTTTAATTATAGTTCATAAGATAAAAGGTAAACAAATCACAAAAATTTTGCGGAGAAGCATGTAACCGAAGAATGTAATGCCGAGCGCTTACAACGTTCTTAAGATTGGTTCTTCACTTGCAGCCGTCTTGCAGGACTGTTTCATTGTCATTGTACGGTAAGAGCGTTCCATGTACTATGCTTAACTTGTCGCTTATGTATTTCTGCGAGAAAATACTTGTTTTTCGTTTAATTCAGCTAAGGAAAGATAGATTTCCTCAGCCGGGATGTGATTATCAAAGTTAGTGAACGATTGTGATATATCCCATATCTCACCTGACACTTTTGAGAGACTCCTGAGCTTGGATGCAGGCTTCGAGATCGGTGCACGAGCATAATATAACTTGTAAATTACCTGATAGACTTCAGACTTCCTCCGGGACCTGGATGTAGGTATTGAAGTCGGTGCACCAGTATGATGTACATAATAATAATTTACGATACTTACCTGATTATCTGAAATAGCCTTGACCTTGACTATATACAACGTGTATTGAAACTCCGAAATAATACTGAAGGAGATGAATGTGCTCATAAAACTGAACAACTTTCCCCTAGGAACATAGGTCGAAATGTGAAATAAAAACTTGGACCTCCCATACAAAATTGACGATCAGCTAATAGATTTACTATGGGAGGTAAACATTTTTTTTTCATATTTCGACCTAGGTTCCTTGGGGAAAGTTGTTCAGTTTTATGAGCACATTCACCTCCTTCAGTATTATTTCGGAGTTTCAATACACGTTGTATAGATACCACTGATGAGTAGGTTGGAGCGCGTTTGCCTAGAAGATGCCTATTCACTCTTGCCTTGAAGATACTCAAATTATTATAGGTGGCAGGAAACACGGATGCTGGAAGAGTGGATCATAACTTACGTGATACGCTTGAGATTATTTTCGGAAGATTTCCCGTATCTTACCTGGTACACCTGAGAGACTTTCTCCTGGGCCTGGATGTAGGCGTCGAAGTCGGCGAGGTGCATGAAGCGGTCGTGGTGCAGCAGCACGTCGGCCACGTGCGAGAAGCGGCCCGGCTCGCCCGGCGAGAAGAAGCCGCTGCGGATCTGCTCCACGCACTGGCGCAGCTCCGGGTTGCGCTCGTAGTATTCGTACGCGTTGTACCTGACACAAAAATATACGAATTTCAAGCATTTGACCTACGAATAAATAAAGTAAGGAAGTCTAATTCAGAACAAAATCCACTTAAAAAACTTCAAACCAAAACTCAAAATACGAATCATACGAATCACTTCCGAGGTTACAGATAGACATGCTTGGTGATCGTTTCAAATTCAGAACGAAAGCAATGATTGGTTCGCGCGCGTGCTGCTATGTTTGCTATGACAGCTGAGTCATTGGACAATGTAATGAAAATTTGACGTGCAAGAAAAATGACCAACTGTTGATGTGCTATTTTTGTTTTTAATCCCCGCCTCTAAGGGCATAATTTTAATCTCCACCCACTTCGGCGCAATTTTTGTTGGTGCCATTTTTTGAACGCAGTTAGACTTCCTTACTTATTATTTATTCGTAGCATTTGACACTAATTTTTTTAATTCAATTACAAGATAGTGCTTGACTGCATCTCACCTGATGGTAAGTGACGATGCAGCCTAAGATGGTCGCGGGCTAACTTGGAAGGGATATGTCATCGAATCCTCAATAGCCCAACGGTTAAAGGTGCGGACTGAAAACTGAAAAGTCAAAGGTTCGAACCCCACCCATTGCACTATTGTCGTACCCACTTCTAGCACAAGCTTTCCCCTTATTTGGGGGGGAGAGGAGAATATAAGTCAAGTTCAGCTTGGCTAATATCCTTTTAAAAAAAATATTAAACCCTTAGGACTTAAATGCCGTAAATATTATTAGAATCAATTGACATTGTATATTAGATGAATTAGTAAATATTTGCATGCCGATTATTAGGAAAAACATTGATCTCATATATAACCAATTGTTAACACCTGTATCTCACATGTTTTATACAAATAAATTGAATTGAATTGAACTTACCCGCGCTGTTTCAGAGCTTCTACATCATCAACTCTCATCCCGAAGATGAACAGGTTATCTTCGCCCGCTTCTTCCGCCATCTCGACGTTGGCGCCGTCCATGGTGCCGATGGTGAGGGCACCGTTGAGCATGAACTTCATATTGCCGGTGCCGGACGCCTCGGTGCCGGCAGTCGAGATCTGCTCGCTGAGATCAGCCGCCGGCATTATGCGCTCCGCCAGGGTCACGCGGTAGTTCTCCAAGAATATCAGCTTCAACTTGTCTCCTACGTCTGGGTCATTGTTGACCTACAAAGAAATTGATGCTGTAGTTACTTAAGAATACAACAATCATCATCTCATGATTAATAACTGTAAACTCGTATTTTAAAAAGAGCAACTGACAAATTTCTTACTGGTTTTTCTTGGTTGGAATAGCTACCGGCATAAAAAGTAGCCTATATCACTCTCCCAGTCCTCAACTATGCCCATGCAAAAATCACGTCGATTTGTTGCTTTGTTCGTTTACAGGATTCAGGCAGCGCAAGACCGAGCCTGTGGAAGTCCATGTAAGAGACCCTATGTTCAGCAGGGGCGTCAATCGATTGATAAAAAAGAAGAACTTACTTTGTTGCGGCGTGATTGAAGGACAAACCGACAAACATACACACTTTCACATTTATAATATTAGTAAGGATTTACGATATGAGCTCTACAATAGAGTAAATTTCACTTACAGTATTGCCAACAGCGCATGCCAGTGCAATGATCTGCTTGGCGATAAAGTAGCCGGGAGCAGCCTTTCCCCCGATCATTACTGTTCGAGCGGTGAAGGGTGCGCTCGGGTCGCGCTTGATTCGGTTGTACAACACGATCACGTGCAGAATGTTCAGAAGCTGCCGCTTGTACTCGTGGATACGTTTCACTTGTACGTCGAACATGGACGCGGGATTTATCTGCACTCCTGTATCCCTTTCAATTAGACTGGCGAGCCGCAACTTGTTTTCTTGTTTCACTTTCATAACGGCGCGCTGGAAGGCCGGGTCTTTAGCCCACCGTTTCAACTGCTGCAACTTATCCAAATGGACGGTCCATTCCTCGCCAATCTTGTCACTGATCAAATCGGACAACGCGGGGTTGCACAGAAGCAACCAACGGCGTGGCGTGATACCGTTTGTTTTGTTCTGGAATTTATCCGGCCACATCTCGTAGAAATCGCGGAAAATGGTCGCTTTCAGAATGTCGGAATGGATGGCCGCGACGCCGTTGACCGCGTGCGAGCCGACGACGCAAAGGTGCGCCATGTTGACGCGCTTTTCACCTTCCTCCTCGATCAGAGACATTCGACGCATACGGTCGAAGTCGCCGGGCCAGCGTTTCTCTACTTCCTTAAGATGGATGAAGTTAATGTGGTAAATCAGTTCCATGTGTCTGGGCAAACAGTTTTCCAACATGGAGACCGGCCATCTCTCGAGCGCTTCGGGTAGAACGGTGTGATTAGTGTAGGCGCAACACTTCACAACGAGATTCCAAGCCTCGTCATATGGTAACTTTTCAATGTCTAACAAAATTCGCAGCAGCTCGGGAATCGCAAGAGCCGGGTGAGTGTCGTTCAGCTGAATTGCAACTTTGTCCGGAAGACTGTCGAAAGTGGTCCTAACGGCTTCCCGGCAACCGAACTTCGATGATTTGTATCTCCGAATAATGTCTTGGAGAGTGGCCGCACACATGAAATACTCCTGCCGAAGTCTCAATTCTTTTCCCTCAAAGAAGTTGTCGTTGGGATAGAGGACCCTTGAAATGTTTTCAGCAACATTACGGTCGAGCACAGCTTGGATGTAATCACCAGAATTGACTGGAAACGAAAAACATTATTTTACAAAATATAAACACACAAATAATATTACAAAAAAGAGCCAGATAACACACAAGATACTTACAGAAACTTAGGTTGAAATCGATAGGGCTCTTTGCAGACCAAAGTCTCAATGTGTTAACCACATTGTTGTTGTAGCCAGGAATTGGGTTATCGTAAGGCATAGCGAACACCACCTGTGTTAAAATAATATAAGTGTTTAAAATAGTATTTGATCAATAAGCACCTAATTATATGAATGGGTAAGAACAAACAAACAAGATACCACTGTTCCTCTGCATTAAAGTTTCGAGGAATTTATAAATAACAATTTTAGTTACTTTCAATATTTTTTATGAAACACAAGGAATAACATCTTAAGATGTTGACTCCACAATGTCAGTCTTTGCATTTGTGACGTATTTAGTGGATGGCAAAAGAATTTTGTTTTTTCTTGGGTACCATGGAATTCCTCAAAGTAACGCTGACTTCTATTCAATTTCTTTAATTAAAAGCTACCTAGATTCACCTGTGTATCAATCCATTTCTTGCCTTGGGGCGTGTCCGCAACACGTCCATAGAAGTGAACGGGCAGCATGTACTCGGGACGCGCCTTCTCCCAGGGATTGCCATATCTCAACCAGTCGTCAGGCTCTTCCTGCTGTTCCCCATTTTCTATCTTTTGGGCGAAAATACCGTATTCGTACCTGATACCTTGTAAAAAGACCAAAAAATTGAGGCAAAAAAGTTCGGGCTCTTGTCCAGTTCATAACTACATAATGTCTGTGACTTTGTCCGCACGTATTTAGGCTAGGAAAAGTATCTCTTTTACCGTAAGGAACTCTTATTTCCCGGAATAAAAATACCCTACGTTCCCCTCTGGAATGCAAGCTTGGAACCCCATCGACCATCAGCTTTTTGAACTAAGTGCCCCGCCCATTGCCACTTTAGTTACGCAACTCGCTGAGCTATGTCGGTTTTCTCTTCTATTACTATTGTATTTATTACCTGTAAATATCGGTATGTTTGTTATTTTAAAGCAGACATCAACATTACTTATTTTCAACCTATCTAATCTAAAACCTAAACACTGATAGTCTGATATTTAATCCAAATTAAGTTAATTGTTTATCAAATCTCAACGTGGATTATTTATTACTACATAATTATACAGATTAAAAATTCAACTTCAATTTTTAGGCTAAAATCTATAGACAGCACTCTCATTCAGCTCAGACTCAAGACAGTATTAAAACAAGACAGATTTATGTCAGAGCATATTTCTGTCTTGTTTTAACCTCTATCTTGAGTCTGAGCTGAGTCAGAGCATGCTCTATAGATCTCAGCATTAGACTTGATAGGTGAAACCAGCTACAGACTTCGCTAACAGAAAAATAAGGCTCCAGGTTACTTAAGTAGATATCTTTTGACCAAAGAGCAATCCTTAACTTGTAATCGCAATCTTTATGTAGGATAATGGGCAGGATATAAACAAGGTCATTGTAATAGATTTCTATTAAACCTAGCATAAGAATTTGTTGTAGTCTTCAGTATATTGTTAGACACTTTAAATTTTTTTCGTAATTTTTCTTTGTTGTGTGCTTGTTGTTTCTGGTATAGTTCTTTCAATTCACGAGGGCGCGTGATTCATGGTTGTGTGTGTCTTATCTATATAAGTGGGAGCGAGAGCTTGCTCGCGCCTGACCGCTCCCACCTAGGCTCCTGACAGGCACACACTCTTCCGCAATGTGCATGTACACGACGTAACCACAAGTTAAGCTCACGCGCCCGTCTGAATTGCAAGAACTATATACATATGTATATGTTCTTCAGAGTTAGTTTTCATAATTTTATAATAATGGCCATTTAACCTCCGCCTTAAAGCTGACCTGACCTCTGCGGCTTATGAAGGGCAAACCAATAGGTTGTAAGTATATAGATTTATCTAGAAAATCTTATGTTTACGATTTTAATATACCTAATTTTAAACCCTACATCCTATCAATCGGGTCTATATTATGAATATAATTGTGTACGCAGCATTTAATGTAATTAAAGTATAATTAATATTAAAAACTACCTTATGTCCGCGACTTCATCTGTCTGGTTTAAGGTTTTTCAAATCTCTCGGGAATTCTTTTAAGTCCCCCAGGAAATAAAACTGTACTTTAATCCCGATCAAAAGTAGATATAAATCGGACGAACAAAACACCATTATTATAGTATTCAAATGATAACAACCAAAAGAAATTTAAAAATTCAAATAGTCTATTATATTAATTAATATTTTTCTTTTTTTTCTGGTTCAGCAGGGGATGCAGTTTTCAGACACTCATTTTATCATTAAAGGCAGCCTTTCCAAAGCCAAATTAGCAACATCAAGCAGATTATTTCAGGCACGCCACAAATGAACTGGAATTATATATATTTTTAAGAACATAAGCCAAGTTGAACTTGACTCATGTTCTCCTCTCCCCTCCAAATAAGTGAAAACTTGTGTTAGGACTTTAGGAGTGGGTACGACACTATTGTCGTAGGGGTGGGAATTAAACCTGCAACCCTTAAAACCTGTAATGGTTGGGCTATTGAGACTTAAAATATTTCTGAGTATTTCCTCAATTGACCAATCGTGATGCGTGTGCCGGTATTTTGGTTTTGGCCTAAGAACACTATTAAAAAATCTAATATTGTAAGAGATCGTTGAACTCAATTGAGTCACTTACATATTTTTGGAAAATATATTTCTTTTTAATAGTTTAAATATATGAATGAGATTTTCCACATGATGTTCTCATATTCTGTGATTTTATTCCTGATGGCAATGCAAATAATTGTTAGAATTATCATAAGATTGGCTTCAGGCCAACACTGTTTTGTCCACATGTTTATACTACTTCAATTATTCTAATTGGTTTTTAAAATTAACCTTGTTCTTGAAACAAACAGTGCATTTAAAAAAAGGATATTGGAAGATACTGTGCTTTCATTTTTTGATATCTAATATGTATAAACCTAGTAGGTATAGTTAAATTATCAAGTGAACACTCATAAGTTGAATTGAACATTTGAATATGATAAATGTAAATGAAACTGTGTGTCTGTCTGTTATTTTTATATAAAACGCTGAGTCAAAGCACTCTAAGCATATCTTCCCCTAGTTTCTTTTACTTTGTACTTTGATATGCATATATATTATATATCAAATGTTTATTCACTAACAAAGTTTCCTTATTTGTTAAAATAGAATCCTACTATTATTATAAATGCGAAAGTTTGTGAGAATGAAGAATAGATGTTTGTTACTCCTTCAAGCTATATCTTGTTCTGGAAAATTAAAGAGTTCCCATGGGAATTAAAAAACCTTAGTCCACACAGATGAAGTCGCAGGCATCATCTAGTGAAGATATAAATCAATATAAATATAAAACAATAGTAGACTATTCAATGTAATATGTTAATATGAACAATCGCGTGAGTCGCGTGACCTTAAAGCATGAAATTCCTATTCTCTGAAAAGTGAAAACAATTGCTTCTTATATGATGCTAAGTCAAAGGGCATAAAATTAACTGATAAAGCAACCATGTTTTTAATATTTTTGTCTTGGTTATCTTCTGAATATCTGAACCAGGTAATAATTTTAACAAAAACAACTGTTAACAGTTAATTTTTTTTTCCTTACATGGAAAGAGATTTTGTTTTGATTGTTTTTAATTTTAATTTTTGTTTAAGTTTTTATAATAAGAGTATTATGCAAGCATTAATTTAGGCTACTTTTCACCTTGGAAATAAGGGGTTTCAAAAAATCTAAATTGACACATTCTGATGAAGGCATTAGCTAATAAATAATACATACCATAGCCATAAGCTGCAAGGCCAAGTGTAGCCATGGAGTCTAAGAAACAAGCTGCCAGTCTGCCAAGGCCACCATTGCCAAGACCTGCATCCTCCTCCAACTCTTCAAGTTCCTCAATATCAAGTCCTAGTTGATAAAGAGCTTCGTCCACATTGCCCTGGATGCCCAAATTGATCATGGTGTTCTGAAGGGATCTTCCCATGTAGTACTCCAGGGAAAGGTAGTAAACTCTCTGAAAAGTATTATCTTTTAGAAATATAAATATATTCTTCCAAGGAGATTTTCTTTACAAACAATTAAATAATAATCAAGTCCTCTGGTTAGAAGTGACTTTATCATAACTTCACTAGGTATAACAATTGAATAAATATTGAAAGAAAATAATATACCTACAGATAATTTTGGATTTTAGTAAGCTTCTTGCCTGCTGATCTATGGGGTTGAACAGTAGCATTGATACCAGGATCAACAAAATATGTTTTATTTATATTAACTTCCAATGTCTATAATAGAACTTGATCAATTATACTTCGCATCTTTCCCGAAGATGATTATATTGTTTACAAGCAGCAGATCGCGAGATTGTACTGTCCTTATCACACATTTAGAGCTATTTAATATATATAAAATATATATTTTCATTATTATTTTTAAATTTTATTATGACAAAAAAGTTTCTTATTTACTCCCACCAAACACATCACCCGGCCCCACCAAATCCCGCCTAGCGTCATTACGTGATTTTGTGTCGTCCGAGTCACACGTCCAACAAAAATTAAGAAAGCCTGATATTTTATATTTATTTAATTTGTAATATTGTGTGTAGGTATAGGTATAGGATATTCAAGAAGGAAAATAGTCTCATAAAGTTCGTCATCTGAAGATTCATCGCAACAGTATCTCCGGTCAAAGGAATCAAGGTAAGATTTGAGTATTTTCTACCTTTTTTAATGTTCAATATTCACTCGAAAGTTTTAGTTATTTATATCCCCACGGGATATATTAATTACCCCGACGCAAAGCGTGTTTGAGAATTATTTGGAGGATTTAAAACTACCTAGTAATTAATTTGTAACTTAATGTTACACATTATCCCGACGTAAATCGTGTGTGGAAATTGTATCCCGACATATATTGTGTGTGGATTTATTATTAATTACTCCGACGTAAAGCGGGTGTGAGAATTATTTTGAGGATTTCAAACTACCTACCAACTAATTTGTGACTTAATGTTACACATATCCCGACGTAAATCGTGTGTGGAAATTGTATCCCGACATATATTGTGTGTGGATCTATTATAATATTTTAGTTTGGTTTGGTTTAGTTTGGTTTACCATTTTAGTTTGGTTCAGACGCAAAGCTTGTGTGAGATTTAATAGTAAGAATTTAAATTACCTACCTTACAAAGTACATTAAAATAAAATTGATAAATATCGACTCCAAAGACGATATTTAAGTCTTTTCCGAGAAAATGAAGGTTTTTGTAATTTTTGGGCTCAGACCCAACGCAAAAAAGACAAGATCAAGCTTATGCGTCAATGTTCACCTGTCGAAAACTGTACATAATGTGATTAAAAAGTACAGCAAGGAGAAACAGAATCAGATTTCGAGTTCTATGTCTATCTGTAATTGGCCAAGAAGTTATTAAAATACTAAGCGATGGAGGGCGATTGCTGTAAGCAAACAAAAACAAGATGTATAAAATAATAATTAAAATGCTATATGGCTATTTCTACTTCTCAGAATCGAGATTTAACAGCGATAAACCAAATCAGCTGCGCTCACAACCGAGTGTTTCGATTTGCAACCCGGAAGCTCTAAACGCACGGGGGGCTCCGCGTCGAGACGCGATTATACTTGCACTAGTATCAGCATCCCCTATGGCGGGTACCACAAGCGTCTGAGTCCGCGCCATGCGAGTGCGACGGGACACTTTAGCGTTCGACCCTACGCGCAAACTCCAAAGGTCCTTTGTCACAGGTACAAAAAAAAAAAAAAAAAACAGAAAAATGTTTTGACCTATCGCTGGCAGACTGCAGTATATTCTTCATGACTGGGAATGATAAAATCATTTTGGATTATAAAAATTTTACCCTTATAACCTATAAAAATTAAAAGGTTAAAAAATTCCATTTCATAGTTCTAGAACATCAAACAATTATTAATAAATCTAAAATAGATCGTATTCTCTCAAAATCAGTGAATGCATTACGGAATTGTTATATTCAGGTTATATTTTGATTTGCCTTCTGGGTAAATTCATCACACAAATCTTTACAGTCCCTAAACCCTTGGTTTATTAAATTTAAAAAAATTTAATAATCTATGCCATTCACTTGAAAATTGATACGGCATTAATGTTGATCTATAAAATCTGCTTCATGGCCACTTTAGACAAAATTTGCATATTTTTTTACTAAATGCATATTTTATGAAGAAATCGACTGTATTCTACCCTCCTCAAGCTATAACGCCGTTAACCAACATTTGACCAAATACGATTTTTTTTTTGTTTTTTAATGCTATCTTACTTGAAAAATTCTCTATCAATCCATCTAATTAGCATTCTACTTACTGCTGTAGTTTTTGATATAGCGATATGAAAAACGCAATTTCTTAATAAATTGCAGCTTTTTGGATCATAGATCGAAATATGGTTTTGGTGGTTAACAACGCTAGCTTTACTATTAACTGTATGAATTTAAAGTTTGATTGTTTTTCGTTTGTATTTTACTATCTCTTATGTATATTACAGAAGATTAAGTTATTGAAACCTTTCCTCCGTCTTCAAGTTCGTTAGGTCACTTATCAATAATTTTTTTTTGACGATTTCTTGTGTATTGGAAATTTTTTACGCATAATGTAAAAACAATAATTTTACCAGTATTATTTTATTCAAAGATTCATAATGTATACAATTAAGGTTTTTTAACTAATTAAGAAAATAAAAAAAGGAAAAAAAGTCAAACTTGGCCCACAGAAAAAATATTTATTTGTGGGTTTTAAATTTAAAAAGAAAAAATGTATAAGTACAACGTAACGTAAGAATGCGTACCCTTGAACTATCGAATACAGAACAATGTACATACCATCAGAAAACTAGCTAGTTATGTTGGTTTGCTGACGCTAGACAGCCCAGTGACTATGGATGGGTTGTTTACAAAAGGATAATTTTTTGGCACTCAACTATTTTGACAATTATAACAAATAATATATATGACTCTTTCCGAACGTTTAACAGATGATTTCGTATGGCGGAAGGACTATATTGATTCTGCAGGTTCCTCATTTTAAGACTTTTCCGTAGTAGAATAATTCATAAAATACATATATCGCCTTCTTCTTGTCTCGCCTTGCTTGTAGCCTTTAAAGCATCTATTCTTTCAAGCATTATGAGGAATAGACAACTATTGCCTATATCAATAAAATGGGCGCTATATTCTCACATCTTTCAAATCAATTTGGGTTCCTTCAAATCAAGAGTGAAAAGGTAGTTTCTGGGCAGGCGCGTTCCATCTTAGGCTACATCTTCACTTACCATCATTGCAGCCAAGTGTTAAAAAAAAAAAAAAAAAAACCAACACAATCGCACGTAATATATGGCAATGGTGTGAAGAATCAAATTTATACTTTTATAGCGTCAGTTCAATACGAACCTAATCTCAGATTTTGAATCTCGTCAAAACGGTTAATATAAACACTGAATAGATTACGCGTTTCGTCAGATACAGGAATTTTTTGATACACCTGATTTGGATTTATTTACCAATAATCAAAATTATGAATGTCAGAGATACGCTTCATGGAAATTAAGCTTAGTCTGAAATTATTGATGCATTCAACTTAAATTTTTATGTTTTTTTTTTCAGATTAATCTAATTGCTACGCCACATTAAATGTGGCAAGGCAGAGGGCGTTGTCGTACTGCTATATTGGCACATTTAACCTTGTGCCCGGTACAGACCAACCTGCTGGTTTCGAAACCACCTAACCTATATTAAAATCCTACTTATCTGCTCTTTCAAAGAGCATCGTCATTTCCATGTTAATCTAACCCTAGTGGCAGGGAAATTATTAGGCAGTCACTACTGAGGCGCGATGTCTCTAATGCATCGCTAGACATAGTAATGGTCTCATTCCTAGTACGATTAAGTCATGGTTGTTTTATGCAAGAACAAAGGTTTAAATTATTGTGGTTCTAATATTATATTTTTATTTCAGGAAAACAGTTATCAGTTTGTAACATTCCTAACATTATAAACAATACCTAACGATTATTTGATCTAATCAGCCACCACGTAAGTAAAGATGCCATCACGACACCATAGATGGCGTTAGTAGTATTCAAATGTAACATAACGTTACAAGTTCGCGCTATCTTTTTATCTGGCCAAATAAGCGAAATCTCTGGTCATAATACTACGGTATAAAGGTCTTTAAAGGTGTCTTGATTTCATAATCTAGTACCTATTAATGTATCTACAGAATAATTTCCCTAATGAATTAATCTCTCTAAAAGACTTGTCTTTAAACACATTAACTCTTAAAAAAGAATGCAAGCATCCTTAGCATTATAAATATTCAAAACATTCCCTTTTGAATTGGAAAATATTCGTATTAAAATAGATGATTTTAGAAAGGCTCAAAACCAAATAGTTTTTAACAGTTCATTGTTTTGCCATATAACTTATTAAAGAAAATTTTAAAGTGTATCCAGTTCTCCCCTAAAAACATTTTCAGATAAAACCTATTTCTTGCATCAGTAGAAAGGTTATCTTTTGTCAGTTTTTAATTTTATCTCATTGTGTTAAATCAATTCTGGATATGTGGCATTAATTACGTATAACATTAAACGGTGCCCCTAACACGCGACATGCGTCGAAGTTAACTGACTGCAAGGCAGGTGTTCCTAAAAGCAGTAAGTTAGTCTGAATCCTCATTTAATATATTCTAAAGTACTATTACAGTAGTACAATAAACTTCTAAAAATCAGGTAAAACTGAATTCTTAGTTAATTCAAAGTTAAAATTATTATTCAACAAATAACTAATTTCTACCTTAATACAAGAATAACGTAGATGTTATTTAATAATGACTTATAGTTTGGTATGTAAATTATTTCTGTCGATTAATTTGTCAAGTATCAACGAACAAGAAATAATTTATGTAATGTTGTTGCATTTTTTCGATGCTCTAAACATCTGCTTGTAAACAATATAATCATCTTCGGGAAAGATGCGAAGTATAATTAAGAATCAAACGAACTTACCTTGTGAAGTTTGATATCTAATTATACGAGTGTCTTGACCGAAGATGATTACAAACCCACCCACCCTAATTTTTTCAAAATCCCTCGACCTATCGAAAAAATACGGCTCTAAAGAATGACGCTAGGCGGGATTTGGTGGGGCCGGGTGATGTGTTTGGTGGGAGTAAATAAGAAACTTTTTTGTCATAATAAAATTTAAAAATAATAATGAAAATATATATTTTATATATATTAAATAGCTCTAAATGTGTGATAAGGACAGTACAATCTCGCGATCTGCTGCTTGTAAACAATATAATCATCTTCGGTCAAGACACTCGTATAATTAGATATCAAACTTCACAAGGTAAGTTCGTTTGATTCTTAATTATAGGATTTATATTTTATAAGATACGTTACATTAGATAACATATGTAAATGTATAGCACATAAAATAATCACATTATTAAAGAACAATTCAAACAATTTCAACTAATGCCCATTTACTATATTGTGGGCCTGTTTCACCACCTTTAAGTAAATTTTATTCAATGAATAAAGTTGACATTGTGGCAGTTTTTATATGGATCCTCTGTCAAAAGGTCCAATTTCTTTGTCAGTTAAAGATTACTGGTGCTAAGGGCTTTTTCAAAATCACAGTCTTTAATCAACAAATAAGGTTTAAATAACTTTGACAGTAATAAAGTTGGTAAGGCAAAATTTATGATTTACATTGGAGAAAAAAGATATAAGAGGAAATGTAAAAAACTTGTTAACTTAAATAGTTATGTTTTTAATATATGTAACTGTAAAATTAGGAGAAAAATCTAACAAAAGCAAGAGAAATAAAAATATAAAGTTATGTAAATATTTAAGTACTTTTTATTTTTAAGGTAACCATTCAAAAAAACCAAGAGTTGCCAGTAGATTCAATATAATTAAGCACTTAAGTTAAAAATAATACGATCTTTACTACCTTGGGATCTTTCTCATAGTAATACTGCTGGGTGCGTATCCAGCGGGAGACCAGGTGGTCCCGTACAGTGTGCGCCAGGGCGAAGTAGTAGTCCCTTGGGGTCGCAACATTGCGGTCCTTTACCAGAGTGTAGTGGAGGTGCCGGTTAAATGCTTTCTTCACCTCTGCAACGTTCTCTACACCTACAATTCCTCTGACAGAAATTTGCTTGCGCTTCTCCGAATCCGATTGGACGCTCATTTTCGTAAAATTCTCTTAGCACGATACAATCCCCAGCGGCAACCAAACCAGAACTGAATAGATGAATAGTTTTGCCGCGATATCGGTCACCTTGAGAAGGTCAAATATATAAACTCGACCTCTTTGCTTAGTTTAATTTTGTCTCACATCTGTGGAAGATCGCGTGGTCCTATGAAACTTCTATGAGACCTATGATCGTGAATGAATTAAACCATTAATTTTGAATAAGCTTCGAGAGCATTTCACATAAAATAATACTCACCATTTAAATTATTATATGATATTTTTGAAACAAAACTTTATCAATGACATTTGACATTGACATATTTTGAGATTTGATGCCGGCTGCGGGCTGCGGGATTGTCTAATGGGGCCCATACACGGTCAAACATGTTTGTCAAACACCTCCGTTTCCGTTTGTTTGACAAACATATTTGACCGTGTATGGACCCCCTAACGCCACTCAAAATAAATACCTACCTACTACGTACGTTAAAAAGATGTGATTAATACACAAACATATAAGAGTAAGGATTAATAGTTGTCAACAAGGCGTTGGACCCTGTGGTTGGACCACGTACTACTCGTACAATTAAAGAATGGTTTTGAAAATGGCGTCGCTTCTGTTCACCTCTCACTCGCACACTGTCGCTATCTATACTCACACTCGCCGGTACGGACAACAACAATAAACTGATAAAATGACCGTCTTTATTTATTTATTTATTGGTAATCAACAGCGTGTACAACATAATTTTACAAGATTATTTTAATCACAACACACTAATATTATAAAGGTGAAAGTTTGTACGTGTATGTGTGGGTGTATATGTGTGTGTATGTGTGTATCTTTGTTACTCCTTTGCGCCACAACGCATGAACCGATTTGGCTGAAATTTGGAATGGAGATAGCTCATTCCCAGGATTAAAACATATGCTACTTTTTATCCCGGAAAATTAAAGAGTTCCCGCGGGAATCAAAAAACCTTTATCCGCGCGGACGAAGTCGCGGGCATCATCTAGTTCTTAAATAAAACCAAAAATGATTACATTATTTGAATTAAAATATATATATAACGTTTATATTATTTTCTAGTATATTATAATTTATTGATTATTAACAGATTGTCGCTCGCTATAGATCCCGTGTATGCTGACAGTACCGGCATAATGAGCCGCCATTTCTAAAACCATTCTTTAATTTTACGGATAGTACCTATTTATTTTACCCGTAGTGATGGGGAACATTGGCAGTTTGTAAATGAATGACTGAATGAATAAATTCTATATTCTAGATTCCATAGTCTGTATATTTTTTCCCCAGCTAGGTTTTGCCGTTTTTTATATCACGCCGCAACGACTTAACTGATTTGGCTGGCATAACACATAGGCTATTTTTTATCCCGAAAAATAAGAGAGGTCTTTAATTCCGCGGGAAACAAAGACCTTAATCCACGCGAACGCGACTTCGTTCACGTGGATTAAGGTCTTTAATGTATTCATAAATGCTAGATTACCGTTTTACTCCTTATCGATGTCGATAGTTTTGAAACACACTCCCTAATGGGTGGCCATTTTATGCGACAGCATTTTGTAAGTAGGTATGCACGTATCACGCACGTATGCACCCTATTTTCATAGGTAGGGCTTACTCTTATATGTTTGTGGGTAGGGCACTGCTACAAGCTACAACTTTCATTGTAGCATGATTGTGGCGATTCTCTGAATTTATAGGGTACCTACTTATGTAACTTTGTTGCAAGAATTTTTGCCCATAGTGAGATAGGTAGGTAGGTACCTATCTACCTAGTGAGAGTGTCGCGGTCGGTCAAACAAATGGTGATTATAACATTGTCATTACTGTCATTTAGACTTTAGACAATCAGTGAATGCCATTGATAAAGCCTGATTTACATTTACTTAGTTATGTGGCGAGTTTAGTTTGAAAATTGACTTGTTTAGTTTGGTAGTGTAGTAGAAAATGATGACTAAATGTGAGACATAAACTATAACAAGTCCTTTATCAAACCTATCAAGGAAACAAGTTACGACGTATTAACTTTTGCACTGTGCTATACTCCCCTGTCTATATGCTGCTATATATATAGCTATATGCTATATGCTCGCGGAATTTAGTTATTGAGGTGTGGAAGACATGCGGGCAGGCCCACTTGCACTTAACTCGTCAAAACATAGAACGTGCTTCCATTTTAGGGTCATAGACTTCTATAGTGAAACTACAATGAACCCTTATAGTTTCGCCAAGTAAAATATTGATAAAATATTGATTTAAGGTATATGAAAAGTAATCACGATAGTAGCATATATAACAACTTTAAAGTAAACTATTAAGGGTAATTAGGCTTTACTAGTTAAAGAGTAATAGTCACCTAATTTTTAAAAGGAAAAATTTCATGCAGAGTTATTTTGTGGACTTCTATGATAATAAAGAACAAACTACATTTGTCATACTACTGCAGACAATTATAGAGTATATATGGCAAATATTGTATCTTGAGTTTTGCTATTAATTTATAACTTTATAGGTGCATATTATTTTGTGATGTTATTTTAAAACAATTTTATTTCTTATGCATATCCTTCAGTATGCAATATATCGTGAAATGCAACTACAGAACCCTACACTGCGTGTGGCCCAACACGTGATTGATCATTTATTTCAACATGTCAGCTTACTTCTTCTACTTACCTAGCAAACTGTGTAGTGATATTATATGGACTTAACTCGTTAAGTAGCTACTTCTTTTACTACTGCAAATGTAAATCAGGCTTAACTTGTTGTTAAAATGTTATCAACAACTTGATAAATAATTAATATTATAATGAACTCTGTTACTAAAAACAATGTTCTGTGAACAAAATATACATGTATGTGAACTGAAAAGTGAAAATCAATGAATTTAACCAGTGCATATATAAAGTAAACTTGCATTATCCTTCTATTATGCCTGTTGAAGTTTTAAAATGTGTAAATTGTTTGAACATGGCTGGAGTAGAAGAAGGTGAAATACCAAGAGAATTTATCGAGTTTGACTTTGCTGAAGATGCTCTAGATTTCGAGGTCAGTAACGAAATAGTATTATTATAATTTTATTTCTTCGTATATACCTAAATACGTGTCGTTTATAATACAATTTACACAATCATTAATCCTGATTAAACGACAGTTCCAAACTTTAAATATTTTCCTACAATACATATAGGCTTCAGATATTACATTGATGATGTTACTTTAACAGTAAAACAGTTATTTTATTGAAGCTGTAGGAGTGTAGAGACTGGAGATAAAAGAACTGATGTAACAAGTAAGATCTGATTACATATAGAAACAAAGGGGTTCTCGCCGATACGTGACGCGCTAAGCACAGGGCAAATGCTGTTTTTACAGCAAGTTGACAATGAAACTGTTGTAAGTGGCTAACCCAACTTAAGAAAATTGTAAGTGCCACATTCCTCAGTTATTCACTTACCTGAAACATTTTCTGCGACTTGTTGACCTTTTCAGACAGCTAAGGGACAAGTTAAAAATTTAAAACACCCCCGACATGTGGATATATCAACATTCTCACCTCAATCCTCAATCATCATCTATTTAATTCCTACTCATTGAGACTATTCTAATGAACTCAACCAAAGTATATCTGCTGCAATTTGTTGAGGAGTTGGGATCCTGCAGACTACTTGATGCTGCAGTATCAGGATCCTATGTAACAGTACATCAAATTTCAAATCAATCGCACCTGTGAAAGTTTGTAAGATTCTAAAGTAAGAAATGAGCGGATGACATTCAAACGCCTGAACAGATCATGTTACCTTTCAAACAGAAAAACCATATCAAAATCTATCCATTTGTTGGGGAGCTATGAGGGAATAGACAGACACTGATATACAGACACACGGACATACAGATGCACACTTCAAACTTTTTCCCTCTCTTTTTTGTCAGGGGTTAAAAATCTAAATATATAAAAGGCAAAGGTGACTGACTGACTGACTGACTGACTGACTGACTGACTGACTGATCTATCAACGGACAGCTCTAACCACTAGACCGATCGAGCTGAAATTTGGTATACAGGTAGCTGTTAGGACGTAGACATCCGCTAAGAAAGGATTTTGGAAAATTTCAACCCCTAGAGGGTTAAATAGGGGGTTAAAAAATCGAACCTAATGTGAGCGAAGCCGCGGGTTAAAGCTAGTAGATTATAAGACTTGAACTATTATTTTTGTTCCATTGCTATGGTTCCATAGAGGTGATAGGAATGTTATAGCATCTTAAAGGGGTTTGTAATTAATCCAGTGCGCCGATTGTCTGAAAATGATTGCATCAGTGTAAAATTGGCAATGGAAAAAATTTATTTATGCAGCAAGAACACCATAAATTCAGCTAATCAGAGGCCATCGCGATTGTTACACTGATGCAATCATTTTTAGAGAATCGACTCATGGTTTGTCACTTTTCAGAGGTAGAGTTTTATTGCAACACTAATAAAATTTTAGTAGTAGCACAACTACAACAAAGATCAAGAATGCACAAGAGGACCTTTGGCACCTGATTTTCAAAATAAACATCAGAATGTCTTATTTCTCCCTATTTACTTGGCAATGGAGAAATGAGGGCTATCTCTTAAAACATCACTAAAGACAAACAGTCCATATAACAATTGAAATGACTTCCCATGATATGATCTTTTCAATTGTGAAGTATCCCAAACACCAAATTAGAAAATGTGTAGGAGAACGTTTTTTCAATTCCATTAATTTTAATTTAGACTTAATTAGCTATAGTTTTCCAATTTGCTAATTTTTGAAAAAAATTATACCTCAAGATTATATTTACTTGACAGAATACTTTCACTTTTGTTTTTTTTTTATATTAAAAAAAATGCTTGGGCTAATTATTATGATTGCCGAATTTCTGAAATTATCGTTTGGGATACTTTAAAACCGAATAGACAATATTTTATTATTGCATAATATACCTAAAATGTATAGAAACAATAATATATTTACGGGTCAACTAGACTCTGAGATCGCATTTAATTTGCATCTAATAAAGCAGTCCTCACACACGAAGTCGTCGCCCAACCTGAACAATTTTGCCAGCGCGGCGCGTCATAAAAACCGCGGTATCCGCGGCATGTTCTGTACAGGGGAAAAAAGCAACCATTGAGTTATGTTACTACATAATTTTTCAATGCTTGCAACTGAGTGTGTGTGTAGAATCCTTAAGCTTTTATACAACGTGTAACAAAAGTGTGAAATAACCTTGAAGGAGGTGAATGTGCTCATGAAACTGAACAACTTTCCCCAAGGAACATAGGTCGAAATGTGAAAAAAAAAATTGAACCTCCCATACAAAATTGACGATCAGCTGATTGATTTACTATGGGAGATTTCATGAGCACATTCAATTTCTTCAGGGTTATTTCACACTTTTGTTACACGTTGTAGATCGGGAAATCAGAAATTATTTAGAAGCTACAAGAACCGTTGTCAAATAAAATTATGGCACGGTAAGTTGAAAAAAAAAGATCGTATCACATTCGTTTGATTTCCTTATTATGAAGTACCCGCAATGCTTGGAACATGGGTAGAAATATGAATTTTGACAGGTCACATTTTCCTAACGATCCTCAGCCACCGCCTTGCGTGTGTTAACTGTTTAACAGTTGAAGCGATGAATCAACTTACAATACAAAATTACAAACCGAGTGCGCCGTGCCTTCGAACGGACGTAGCATTAGCTGAGACGCTTATAATACCCACTCGTAGAGAGTTCGAGCGGGATATTTCTGTAGGAATGTTATGCTGTGTGTTGTGTAGTGTAAAAGAACTAGTGAGCGTAATTTAGTGGGTTATCAATTACAGGGATTATGGTTTGCGGAAGAAAATGCGGATGTAGTGCGTTTTGTCGTCGACTTTTTTGCCGCGCTCGACCCTCGGGGAGCAATGCTAGCGAAGAGGCAATACCAGTTACATCGGTAATATAAAAAACATGTATGTTTACTGTTGAACACCGTTCTTAACACCAACTTGCAAATTTATTTAAATTTATATCACATTTGTTTATGTTAATAAATTCTACATTATAGTAATTATTTGGATAATATTTGTCAACTATTGGCTGCACGTTCTTTGCTTCGTGGAGTTGAATCTCTTTGCACATTTTATTTTAAATCCGAAGGTTAATATCAGAGCTGATGTCATTGGAAGCAAATGCGGTTCATTATCTCATATAAAATTAATGTAGGACTAAGAATAAACGCGTAGATATGTTATCTATATAGATTCTTTTTTAGATGAGAACATTTTTTATCAGCGAACATGGTAACAATATCAGAGATTATTATATGTATTTAAACATATATCTGACATTATATGTTAATAGTAATACCTACCTAGTAACTTATATAGATGTAGTAAAACCGCTACGGTAGTAAAAATGCGGGTAGAAAAGTAGAAATATTAAACTGGGTCACTCAGCTAATGAGACGTGATAAAGGTGAGCAAAACGTAATAAAATAGACCCGGCCAAGCGCGAGTCACATTCGCGCATCGAGGATTCCGTTCCTTGGATACCTTGAAGGATATAGCCATTGGATACCTAACGTCACGGAATACCAAAGCAGAATAGATAATAGTATCTACTAGCGTTTATAGTCTTGTTATAATCAAAGCCTAAATTCAAGTCTAAAATTATTTGACCACCTCAAAACAAATACCTTTTTTTAGGGACCGCATAACGAAGTTTGTAAAATATTATTGCTATTTCTTAGAAAACCTGTTTTATTTTTCCTTTAATATAAACAGATCGTCCTGAAGCCCGATTCAGAACCTTCCGATAATTTACACAGGTCTGATATTTGAGACAATAGGCGTCCGAAGTTACGCACAAAGGCTAGTTTCTCTAAATCAAGCTGGCATTTTTTTAAACATCGTTACAAAACAATAAGCCTCAATAGCCCAACCGTTAAAGGTGCGGACTGAAAACTGTAAGGTCGCAGGTTCGAATTCCACCCACTGCACTATTGTCGTATCCACTCCTGATACAAGCTTTCCGCTTATTTGGAGGGGATAGGAGGATATTAGTCAACTCCAGGTTGCCTAATATTCTTTTATAATAAAAAAAAAATAAGCCGTTATAAACTATAATGTTATATACCCAATCTGTATCCATAAATATAATTAGTATAAATTAAATACCATACCTACCTAAATAAGTAAGCAATACGAACGCACTTAATTTTATCGATCGTGGTTAAACACGCAATCCATGGTGCTGACATTTCGATGGCGTCTACCTTGGAAGGTTACCCTACCTATTTGCTTTTGAAAATGGAAGTTTATCAATAGCTGTGATCATTTTAAGGCAGTTACATCTATCTGGGTAATTTATACCAGCTGACGCTTGTGCCTTCGTATGGCGTTTAATTAATTTATATATACCCACTTTCGGTTAACGTTTTTTTTTTTAAATCCCATACTCGAACTCTTTGATTTTCTGAGATATAAAGTAGCCTATGGCAGTCTAGGAGGGCAAACTTTTTATGTCCGTCACGATCCTTTCAGTGGTTTGTCCTTAAAAGGGTTACAAAAAGAGACACCGTGACACACTTTCGTATTTTAAATGTTAGTAAAAGCATGGATTTATTGACAGCTTTGTAAATACGACACTTTTTTGCATGAAATATTGTTGTGAATGCTATCAGTCTAATATAGTTAAGAGATTTGATTCTTATCAGGAACATAATAATACATTTACTTATGTACATAATATTTATCAACAAACAAAAGCGATTTTATCGCTTGTGGCGACCAAACCGCCTTTGCATGTTCTTGTAAACTGTAGTTTTATGTAGTACTATTATTTCCCATATAAATATAACGGCGATAGGCATTTTTTATCCATTGAATGTTTGAAGAGATATGTCAGTTACTATTTCATAGTAAACCTTCAATGGATAAAAAATATATGTGGCTTTCATTTTTTGATAGCCACTGAGTTACAGAATCAGGGGGCTGGTCTATGAAGTAGACAAATATCCGCGTGTCAAATTTAACCCCCAAAAGTACTTCATCAATATTTTTATGGTGTCCAAATGTTCCAAACTACCTAGCCCTGGCACCAATTAAAGCGTATTGGTGACTATACTCGATGACCTCATGCTTATGATTCAGTGTTTGCCGGCTTTGACTTTGCCTTACGTGCGCTGAATGACAAGGAATAACTCGACATAGGTAATTGACTCCAGTTTATCACTGAATTGGCGTATTTATATTTAATTGTTCACATTTTATTCATTACTAGGTGATTCCCGCGACTTCGTCCGCGTGGAAAAAGTTTAGAGTGACTTGCTACTATCCGCAAGAAGTAATGTCCTCTATCTCCGATAGTATTTTGTAGATCTTCACCAAAGTTGGACAAAATATTTCTAATAGTATACAATTTGTAATAAAGTAAGAATTATCAAATTCGGATTAGATTTGACGAAGTTATACAGCAAAATCAACGAAAACTCATCCCCTATCCCGGATAAACCTTATTGTTTATCAGGATATAAAGTATCTTATATATTGGCCGGGAGTATCAGCTACCACATACCAAATTTCACGCAAATCTGTTCAGAAAAATTGTTTTGGGCTCAGTATCGATAATAAAGTAAATTTTCAAAATATATTTAACTAGCGGACCCGACAGACGTTGTCCTGTCTTAACTATGAATATTGAAACTCTTTGACGAAATTGGCAGCACGCATTCTGTCAATGTTATGTCAAACGCCATAAGGTTACATCAAAAAAGTTTGAATTGTAAAAGCGGTTACATTAGAAATAATTTAATATGGTGGTTAAGTTTTCTTAAATTTTCTAATTTTTCGCGCAATTTTCTTAATTTTTTCTTTTATAAGAACCTTCTCCTGACAATAACAAACACAACAAAAAAAGAATTAGCGAAATCGGTCCAGCCGTTCACGCGTGATGCGATTACAAAGGAAATAGGGATTCATTTTTATATATATAGATGTACAGAATTCGTCCCGTAACAATTTTATTATAAGTATAAATAAAAAAGTATGTCTCTACATAACATCCGAACACATAAAAAACTTCTTTAATCACTAGATTCACTAGCCACATTTTTATACATAAAAAACATTTTTATTAACTTAACTTGATAAAATAACATAAGGAAAAAACTTGTCGATTCGTAATTTCAAACAAAGGACAAGTGTATCGTAGGCTAATGTAAGCCAAATTATGTAATGTAACTTTAAATAAAATTGATATTAGACCTGTCTCAACATTTTGATGACTTGATGTGTAAGAAAAGAGAAGGGAAATCGTTATGTGAGACTAGCTGATACCCGCGACTTCGTACGCGTGGATTGAGGTTTTTTTGGAGTCCCACGGGAACTATAATCTTTTTCGGGATAAAAAGTAGCCTATGTTTTAATTCAAGGTATAGTCTATCTCTATTTTAAATTTCAGCCAAATCGGTCCTGTACTTTTTGAGCCAATTCGTTACAAATATACTTGCATATTATATACAAATCTTTTCTCTTTATAATATTAGTATGAGTATAGATGTAGATTTAATTCTTTAATCTTTTCTTGTTACAGACCCAGCTAGCGGAGGCACGTGATATTAAATTCACACAAAACCTGACTGAACCTTTATCCATAGGATCTCACATTCTGTGCACTGGAACGCCTAGCGATGACTTACCATGGTATAAACACATAACTTTCTTGCTTGTAACTAGAACAGTACCTACCCGTAATATTAAACATCGAACCCCTAAAAGAAACAATTGGTGAGCTTCTGCTTCATAGAGCAACATCTGTCGGTTACATTATCTATAAGAGGTGTTCGAGGTGGGAAAACATTCAGTGACAAAAAAATAAGTCATTGTTATGCTGCAATGTAATAAATTATAATTACAATTTAATTTATGAGAAAAAAACTGCCTTCTTTTAACATTGTTTGTAAACGTGTTTTCCTCATTTTAATTTAAAAAACGGAAACGTAAAAAATTATGCTCTAACACACACATATAAAGACGATCTCCCTTGTGCAGTGGTGAGCGCTGTGTTCTTAAAATTGGGAGGTCTCGGGTTCGATTCCGGACGGGGGAATTTGGGAATTTATAATTTCTGAATTGTCTCTGGTCTGGTCTGGTGGGAGGCTTTGACCGTGGCTAGTTACTACCCTACCGTTAAAGACGTGCCGCCAAGTGATGACGTGTAGAAACACATTAGGGGTATGGGTTGAATTTACACTGCCATACCCCTTCCAAGTTAGCCCAGTACCATCTTAGACTACATCGTCACCTACCATCAGGTGAGATCGCAGTCAAGAAGAATAAAATAAAAAAAAAATTCGTTCCAGGTTTGCAGTGAACATAGGCTGTGGGGATTTGGAGACCAGTCGCGGAGATATTGCCGTCCACTTCAACGTTCGCCTGCCGCAGTGCTACGTCGTGCGAAACACCAGGCGACACGAGAAATGGGGATCTGAAGAAACCACAGCTTACAGGTAGGTAAGGGCGTAAATATTGTAGTACTCTCGTATCTTTACATTACTCATAGTGGAATAGGGAGTACCCATTAGACATAGTTATCATGGCTAGTATACTTTCTAAAGAAGAGGGCAAACTGGCTTCTTTTAGCGGCAGAGATCGTCGTTTTCGCGTATTTTAATCGCTGTTCGGAAGCTCGATTCCTCGTCCAAATGGTTTATTGGGCAGTGGAAACACATTCAAACGTCAATCGCAGCGATCGAGTTGCGTTTTTTAGCTTCCGCGTTTCACGTATTCACCTGCTCTTTCAAAAAACGCCCAAACGCGATGTAGTCGCAAAAACCTTCGCGTCTATTAGATGCGAATCAAACGCTTTTGAGTCGTTAAAACGCGATGCAAACTCGGAAACGTCGATCCCCTGCCGCTAAAAGATGCCCAGTCTGCCCTCTCTCTAAGGGGCATTTATTCAGTAAGTTTTCGTGACAGTTGTCTTTATTCCTTTGGCAAGCTGGCAAGAGGCCTTTGTCCGGCAGTTGACGTATAATATACTCGTAAGTTGAGACGATGAAGATTCTATTGCGAATGGTTTATTATTTATTTACTATCTAGTTAGATGCCTGCTGTTCTGCTCAGTGCTCTTAAACTTTTATGAATTATTTTATAACTCTTTCGGCAATTTTTTGTCTATCAATAATTAATTTAAGTAAGTAGTGGATACTACATAAATGATAAAAAAGCGTGGATATAATTCGCTCCAGTGATTCATGAGACAGTGATAACTATCCTATGTAACATGAATTTATTGTATTCTGTTCTACGGTGTTTCCACTTTATTTGTGTCTCAGTCATGTCTCAAAATGAATAGTTTAATATTAATACTCAATTCGATGCCTCAACATGGGTAGCCTGAGTAGTCATGCTCTCTTTAAACATTTCTGTGGTGGTGTCGTGTGGTGCGGGTTGTTACGTTCCCTCAAATATGGTTGAGCAAAGCAATGGCTGGATCATGCGTCATGCTCGTGAACGGGTGCCACCAACGGGAATGGGTCTGCTTTGACTGCCCGTCTTGACATGCGTTGGATTGGTGTACCTACGTATGCATTATTGCATTTTTGAAGCTTTATTGTGGAAGCACTGTATACATAGCATAATAGCTTTGTAAAAAAAAATTTTTTTTTTGAAAAGAGCAACTGCTGAGTTTCTTGCCGGCTCTTCTCAGCAGAATCTGCATTCCAAACCGGTGGTAGATTTGTGACTTATCATAAGAGCTACAAGTTAGCCTATATGAAATAAATAAATTTTGAATTTGAATTTTGAATTTGAAAATTATATCATTAATTTCCCTATCAGGTTGTTTCCCTTCAAGATCGACCGACCTTTCTCGATAGAGATCCTAGTTGACGAGAAGGAAACGCTATGGGCAGTGGACGGGGAGCATTACTGCAGTTACGCACATCGGAACCCGAACCCTCTAAATGCGATCTGGGTTCAAGTCACTGGCGTCAGAGACGCCGCTCTGAAAATACAAAAGACTGACATTTACCCGACGCTGGCGCCGCCACCTGATGATGTATGTATTTCGATATACCTACTTAAACTTTCAACTATATTACTCTTCCACGTCAAGTTATTCATTCTATCTAAATAAATAAAAGGCAAAGGTGGCTGACTGAATTGACTGATCTATCAATGCACAGCTATAACGGGCTGAAAGGTATACATGTCCTTCAATAACGCTGCAACAGAGCTACGGATCGACGTGATTTTTTGGATGGGTATAGTTGAGGACCTGGAAAGTAACATAGTCTACTTTTTATTCCGGAAAATCAAAGAGTTCCCGCGGGATTTAAAAACTAAATCCACGCGGACGAAGTCACGGGCATTAGCTAGTACATAATATTGTCATCATTGAAAAAGTATTCATGTATGGTCATCATTGAAAAACTTTTTTCTTAATATATTTCAGGTTCCCGTTAGAAGTAGTTTTTCTGAACCAGCGAAAGACGAGCCCACATGGCGACCTAATGTTATTGCTACGCTGACTAGTGGAATTCCAGAAGGACATCAAGTAGTTATAGTTGGGAGGTAATCTATTTTTTAATGTTATTCTTTTCCTTTCAAAAGTTCTGATGGATATTGTTTCGTATTAAAACCCAGCCAGCAGTAATTTCTAGGTTTAGAGATATCACAATGCAGAAAATTCTGATAACGTAATATACTTATTGTTTTTTTATATACTCAACTAAATGGTGCCCGCAAGTTCAAACATGTGCGTTTAGGTTTTAAAAGTCCCATGAGGACTATGATTTGCCAGGATAAAACTATTCTCAATCACTCACTATTACCGCACGTCTTGATCGGTTCAACGGTCAACAGGACAGCAGGGGCCCAAGTCTGCTATTGCAATTGTAGTTCAGTTGTCTATCAATAACATCCCAATTGCTACTTTTAGCAATTTTGGTAGTTTACTAATTCAATGGCGTCACAATTGTTTTCCGATGGTTTGCCACTGACACATCTAGCTTTGAATCTAGCTTAAATAAAAGTTTTTTAATATATAGTTTTTTTTAAACTCATTTCGGCAAACGTTTTTTAAGCTAATGCCAATACCGAGGTATCATTGAATTACAATCTAATTATAAGAAATCGAACGACCATTGTGAATTTAGTAGACTACGAAATTTTGGACCAATGATAATTGAATTGTAATTGTATTGGGGGTCAATGACAATGACATGTAAAATAGCAGACTTGGGGCCCTGGTCCAGTGTTAATCATGGATTAAATATAGGGGTCAGTGGTCTAAACCCTTTTTAATTCGAGAGGAGACCTATTGCTATCAGTGGGCCCGCGATGGGTTGAGCTGAATGAAACACTTTTCTCTCAGGCTCCGTCCACTGTTGCACTCGCTGACGATCGACCTGCTGGACGGCGCGCGCGAGTGGCCGCGCGCCAACATCCTGCTGCACGCCAACGTGCGCGCGCACGTGGAGTCGCAGCTGGCGCGCCAGCTCGTCGTGCTCAACGCGTGGCTCGGCGCCTGGGGGCCCGAGCGGCGGCAGCGCACCGCGCGCCTCGTGCCCGCCACTCAGGTATTGACTTCCTGCAGGCTTATTTATTTATTTATTTATTTATTTATTTACACCAACAACTTCCATACAAGAAAGACAGACAAATTCTATTACATAAATATAGTATGGTTGTCAATTACAGGCGTAAAAGAAAGAAAATTAGAAGTTAAACATGCACTACTTTAAATAAAAATGACATGAGAAGAAAGACGGCAATAACTAAACATGCATTACTTCTACAAAAACAAGGACAAAAACTTATAGTAAAGACAAATAGAAGAAGATTAAGAAGTAAACAGCAAGTCTAGTATAGGCTTCCCGACATTTTTTTTTTTTTTGGGGAATCTTAAAATACCCGATACCTTAGTGGAATCAATTAGGATGTGATGGGTCTAGCATTATCTCATTTATTGTAAGAGATTCATAGATCCTTTAAAAATTCAAAATTAAAAAGAAAACCTTAGTGGAATTTTGACCTTATTCTGTTTCTACAACCGTACCACACGCCATAATTTATAATTCCCGAATAGTCTTCGGTCTGGTCTGGTAGGAGGCTTTGGCCGTGGCTAGTTACCACACTACCGTCAAAGACGTGCCGCTAAACGATTTAGCGTTCCGGCACGATGGCGTGTAGAAACCGATTCGGGGTATGGATTGAATGTACACTGCCATACCCCTTCCAAGTTAGCTCGCTACCATCTTAGACTGCATCGTCACTTACCATCAGTTGAGATCGCAGTCAAGGACTATCTTAGAAAAAAAATGCATTTTAGCCAATAGTGAGTAAGTATCGGCTAATTAGAGGCCATGAAGAGAGAATTCTTTGAAGTAGAAAAGTACCCGCGTTTCAAGTTTGATCACTAGATGTTACCGCCAAAAGTATTTAATTAATATTTTTATGCTGTCCAAATGTTTCAAACTACTTAGCCCTGGCACCAATTAAAGTGTATTGGTGGCTATACTCGATGACTTCAGGTAAA
Organism: Hipparchia semele; assembly: GCA_933228805.2. NCBI lineage: Eukaryota > Metazoa > Arthropoda > Insecta > Lepidoptera > Nymphalidae > Hipparchia > Hipparchia semele. The sequence goes on along the minus strand of OW121717.1, from coordinate 6,935,226 downwards.
ATTGCAGTTAAGTATTATCTTGTCATTGAATAAAAAAAAATAAAAAAAATCTTTCCTTTAGGTGACTTTCCGCGTGGTACGCAACCCAGCGGAATGGTCCGTGTTCGCCGACGACGTGCTCATCGGGGAGCTGGAGTACCGCGCGTCCGCGAACGGCGTGCGGGCGATCCGCCTGCGCGGCGACCTGTACCCGGAGCAGATCTACGTGTGTCCCGCGACCGAATCACCGCAGGAGGAAATAAAGGCTAACTTTTAATATCACTTATGACTATATCGCACATCGGCTGCAGTAACGTCATAAATGATAAATGAGATTGGGCAAATTTGTATGGCAGTATGACCCAGCGCGGCCACTGATGAAACTTGGTGTTTTAGTCTCGTCTTGAACGCTATAACCAACAGGTAAAATCTTATCATTGTGAAATATTTTTTTAATTTTTTATTTTTTGTTAGTAAAAAATGTGTGTGTACGGTGCGGTGGCCGGCCAGCTTTGCAAGCAGCGGTGTGCCGACGCATAATTAAAAAAAAACTGACATTAGTTATGACACCAATTTATATGTAATAATAATAAGTGTATTACAATTAATCAAATTGAATATATTTCGTTGATGGCCGCAAAAACATCGGGATCGGGTCATTTTTGCCCAATCTCCTTTGGTTAAATAAGTTCTTCATCACAAATCAAACACACATCTTCATCACAAGTCAAACATGCATCTACATACAATATAATATCACAAATGTAACTCTTAAAATGTCCCACATTGGGAGTTTTAAGAGTTAATTTTGTGATATTGTTGCACCGGATGTAGACGCATGTTCGACATCATTTGTGATCAAGAACTCATTTTTATAATTTTATGACGTTATTGGACCCAATGTGCGATATGTACATTGTTACGTGCACAGTAAACTCTCGAATCTTCAAAAGATGCATTTTACAGGGGTTTGTTTTGAAAGCGTAGAAAAAATTGTTTTTTGAACCTGTTTGAAAACTTAATGTACCTACCAGAATACCGGTATCCCTAATAAAAAAAACGGGTTGAGCTGTGTCGGTGCACACGGCCGTTGGTTTTAACGTGAAACGTCGTATATCTGCGAGTTTCGGTTATTCTACGCCACTGCGTAGAATAACCGAAACTCCCCCGCCGCGCCGCCCGGCCCCGATGCAAACTCAAGGTCTTAGCAGCGAGATGACTATCTACTCTAAATAATGACACTGGATTCATGTCTCGACTTATAGTTTTGTAGTTATTTAAGTAAGACGATATAGGCCTTTTCGTTACGGTACATTTTTCTGACTGGTGGTGTTTTGGTGTGATTTTAAAGACGTCAAAAACAATCTATGCTTTCAAAACGCTTACCTACCGTAATGAAGCGCTGCAGTGGCGACACTGAGGTGCGCTGGCCGCGCCACTACTTATTTCATACCATAATATCTAGACGCGCAGTCGCAGCGCACAAGAATGTCGTGTAACGATAGATGCGCTGCAATTGCAGCGCTTCATTGGGCCTCTAATTTGAAGGCGCCCTTATGGTGAGATCTATAGAGCGTGCTCTAACTTAGCTCAGACTCAAGATAGAGTTAAAATGAGACACAAATATGCTTTGATATAAATCTGTTTCGGTTTAAGTCTATCTTGAGTCTCAGCTGAGTGAGAATGCAGTCTATAGATTTCAGCCTTAGTGTGTCTTTACTCGAAATCTATTAACGTTGTTTAAATGTTCAAACTTGTACTAACTACTGTAGACTGGTTACAGGATATGGGAAAATTAAAAAAAATTACCGGTGTGTGTGAAGGAGAGATTCCTAACTAACGCCATATTTATTATCTTAATAGGCTTAAGACACTGAAATGTATTCAAATATTGTTGCTTTAAAGTTGTATTTTAGACTGAGGCGAAGTCTATACTAACTGCTGACGTTAATATTTTTCGCCATTACCCAGTACGAATAGTTTTTGATATTATTATAGTACTTTAAAATATTTAAATAAGTTCCATTTTTTTATTAAGTGTAAAAATAAGTGTTACAACGAGAGATGTCAGTCTATAATGTATTTTTTGTTAATATGATATTATGTAAATGACGTACCTATAGTTTATGCATTTATTTATGTTGTACATTGATTTTAATGATCTGCATTTGCGAAACATAAAATTGCCATTCAATCATAATAGTACAAATTGAAAACAAAAAAAACGAGTACATGTGCTGTAAATTGAATTTAAACCTATTATAAGTTTTTTGTACTACTGAGAGCTTTTTACACGTCAGTTGGTTAAATTAAAACCATAAAAGGTAAACTTGCCCACCAAAACCAAGCAAAGTTACAACAAGTTCCAGGTAGGTAATACAAGTTAGTATTTGTACGAACTTGTACCAACTCTTGGTAAATAGTTAAAGAACTTATGCAAATCTTTTTGCAGGGTGACTTTTTTCCACTTTATAATACAGTTTTTTTTGTCAATCATAAGGATCAAATTACGAAAACTTCTGAAAAGTATAGTCTCAAACTCAATAGATTTTAATGGTGTGAATTTGAACCTTATTACTCCAATAATATGGTACAAAATTTCTATTAATTACGTTCTATTTAACTGTCACCCGCATCATGCTGCAATGAACAAACTTTACCCCATGGATTATAATATTATTTTATAACTTATGTCTTATAGTACCTTGTTTTAATCTAAAATGCACCAGTTACTTTTTCGTTAATCTTAATAAATATTTTTTGTTACTTAAATAAAAATTCAATCTATTAAACAGTTATAATTGCCGGCAATCTTCTTGAGTATAAGGTGACATAGTGGTAAGTTGGCGCAAGGTTGGCGCATTTGGACACGGCGCGGGAAGCAAAGGTCGACGGATCTACCAATCACGCGCTCGATACTATACTCCCCGCTTACTTACCACAAATGGGACCTAAAATTCTCTTGTGCGCAGTCAAGGTCATTTGCTCAAGAAGTTTGCCGGTAACTATACAATTTTTAAAGCTTTAATAAAATTACCTTTCATTACGTATACTAATTAAAATGTGTTTTATAGTACATTATTGCAAAGGCAGGGAAGTAGGCAATTGCAGGTCGAGTATGAGTTTGAAGGCCGAGCCGTAGGCGAGGACTTCACTAAATACGAGACAGGCAATTGCCATTTCCCGCCGAGGCATATATAGTGCTTTTCTCAAAAGAATGCAGGGAAATAAAACACTTTTTATATTATACATCCAAATCCATCCGCCATTTTGGTTTAAATCTGGTGGAGTAGGTACAATCAATCTCCATTTCACTCTCTGAACCGTTGGAACTCATTTTGATTATTATTAAATTTATATTTATTAAGTAGGTATGTAAATAACAAATCAAGACGAATTTTCAGCTTTACCGCCAATTTTTTTTTATTGTCTGTGCCGACAGGCAAACGCATTTATGGCTATACAGCCACGTAAACGCAATTTGTACTAAGCAAAGAGACTATGGTATGCCAAGAATGACAAAAGAGGTTCGATCAAGGAGTATTTAGTAACCCCAGCACGCCATTTCATACTGTTGTATGAAACGGCATTACATTACAAAGCTCATGCAATATTTAAAAAAAAAAAACGCTCCGCGAAACAACTGTTTCGCGGAGCGTTGTAATGTTCCAAATTCAAAAAACGCTCTTGCAATGGATTTGATTTTCTTTGTCCGACAATTCGATACTTCGCGTGTTCTTTTTTCGAAAATAATGACAATATTTCCATGCATGTTTGAGAAAAGTATATTTTTTATTTTCTGTTAGTAAGGTCAGGGGGAGTAAGAGAAACGGTGGGGTAAGAGAAACACAAAGCCATATCTAACAAACTATGCAGTTTATCGATATTTGCTCTCAGTCGATAAAAGAGTATTGACGAAATGGTATCAATTTTTTAACATAGGTGTCTAGTCACTAAAAGTTTCGAGTGGGAAAGTGAAACAGAGATGAGCGGGGTAAGAGAAACATATGTTTCACTTACCCCATGTCAGAGATTACCAACCTTTTTTAAATTATATCTTATTTAAAAAAACTAATATTTGATTATAGGCCGTCTTGTGTGTGACACACCAGTCATTCTGTTTGTTCGAGCGTCATTCAAAAACAACTCGACTGATTTTGATGAAACTTATCACACATATATATAGAATCATCTGTACATAATATTATATTCGTTGTATAGAATAAATTTATGTTTTTATTGACAGTAAGACTTAGTATATTTAATTTTATTCCCATAATTATTTTGATAAAATTTGAGGGAGCTGCTAGTTATAAAAAAAGTTAATCTATTAAATATATATAAGAAAAAGGTGACTGACACTGGCTGACTGATCTATCAACGCTCAGCTCAAACTACTGTACGGATCGGGTTGAAATTTTGCCTACAGATAGCTATTATGACGTAGGCATCCACTAAGAAAGCAAGAATAGAAGAAGACGTAAAAATATTGTAAACATCGTGTTAGCTAACTAATAAATATTTATAACGTACCAATTTTTGTTTTGGTTTACTACCCCTGACTGCTTGACTATGTTTCTCTTACCCCATTTTCAGTTTTTTCCTTTAATTTAAGAAACTAGACCACATAGCCATGCATTGAGACTCGTATTCGATTGAAGCAATTAAAGATGTCATTTTAGTCCTTGAAATAGTTCTGTAAACCTTATATTAGCAGCGTACTGATCATTGTTTCACTTACCCCATTTTGAGAGTAAGTGAAACGAAACCATGGTCTACTTTTACTCAGTAATTTTATCGTTATTTGCACTAATAGAGGACTTAAAGATCATGTCATAGAAAGCCCATTTAAGGAAGAGTACTTTGCATTGATCGTTATTTAAATTGACATTTTTTTTATTGACTTAGAGGTCATTTTGTAGAAAAAACAGAAAAGTATGTTTCACTTACTCCCCCTGACCTTATTTAGATTATTATTATTATTAGGTATGCATGTTGACTTAATTTTGCAAGAAATCCAATATTATTATTTAAAATATATTACTTTATGATTTAATATTTAATAAGAATAACATTAGTTAGTTTAATTTTATTTGTGGACTTCCGTGTATTGTAAGCATAATTTAATTGATAAGCAAAAGACATGACTCAATAATCTTGATATCGACTACACTGTATAGTTAGATACTTGTAATTTGTGAAGCCTAAGATAATTATTTGTAAAAGTAATTAAAATATGTGATTTGATCGAAACTGTCCAACATGTTAATAAAATATTTAAAAGCTACCGTTTTTCTCTTATTATTATCATTTTTTCGCGTCCTTGTAGTTGAAATTAGTGGAGCCTTTCTAACGAGTTTCATCTCCTAATTTTTCACCCTTGAACGAGGAATATTCTCTTTAAGTAAAACAGATAGTAGCAAGTCACTAAACTTTTTCCACGCGAACAAAGTCGCTGGAATCGGCTAGTAATAAATAAAATCGATTTTTGTAGCTAGTTATAATAATATCGATATCATTATGATGGATTTTCAACATTGTCCAACCCTATTTATGTCAATCTGACAACTGTCACAGTCGTAGAGAGAGAAGACATAGAGCCAGTGACGATTTCTTTCTCACTCACACTAAAAAGAGAGCAGAAATAAAGTTATTAATGTGATAAACAGAGACGCAGCTACCCAATTTTTTGTCCCTCATCGTGTAACCAGTTTTTTTCAAGGTCGACACACGTTTGTGCGAAACAAACTGACAGTTAATAAGAAAATTTAGTATCTATGTGTGTTGCCAGCTTTAGGTACCTATACAATGTCCCGATTTTCCCTATCCTACTTATATTATAAATGTGAAAGTTTGAATGTATGTAGGGCCATCCATACATACATCCAAATTTCAGCCATATCGGTTTAGTGTGGCGTGATTGAGTAACAAACATATGGATGTTTGTTACTCAATACGCCACACTAAACCGATATGGCTGAAATTTGGCACGGAGATAGGTTTTTTTTAGTAATGTCCTCTGACATACCGTAACGGCGGGTTACTTTGGCTACTTTTTTAATTTTTTTTTTAATTTTTGTTGAAACAAAATAAAGTCGTGATGGAAGAAATGAATATTATGAGAAAAGAAAAGAAAGATGATGGATACTAGAATATAATATATGTCGGCGATGATTAAAGTGTATTCAGTTAGATAGTGTCGGTTACTGTTCTGAATCATCCTGAAGTTTCGTTCGAATGTCCAACAACCAGTCGAGAACTGTTGGCGATCTTAAGAATTATTTTATTTACAAAGTTCTTAATTTTTAAAGCCATTTTTAAATAGCTAGAGGCAGACTTTTAATGTTTTTTTTAAATAATTATTAACTTAAACTATGAAGAGTTGCAGTTTTATACGACTGCCTGAAAAAAGGAATATACTGTTAATTTCATTCATGATGATTTTGATGACTAAATATACAATTTTTGTTGCTTTTAATTCAATAGCATTACTCGATCGAAGGAAAATTTTAACTGTTCATTACAAATTATTTTGTGTAACATTCTTACTAGTAACGAAAAAAAATTTTCCTTTGTGTTACATACATCTTTTTTCAAAGTGACTCACATATGCTAAATTTCTATTCGGCATTTCAATATTTTTTTTAAGGAGCAAATAATTATCTAGTGAATTGGTCCTATGAAACTACATTAAAAAACTTTAGTATAAAAAAAATATTTTTAAAAAACCGACTTACGAGTACAAACTAAAATTATTTTATACTTTTAAGTGGTGGTTGAAGTTAATATTGTGTGCAATAAAGAATAATAAATTCTTTATTGCACACAATATTAAGATATATATAAAAAAAAATAGAAGCTTACCCTAATAGGTATGTCTCTCCCAGACAACCTTATATGTGTAGGTATGTTATTTAAAAAATAAAACAGTTCAGCATCTGTTTTGTCGTTTTATTTAAAAATCCTGGGAAGAATTTTCCATCTAATTTGGGGTACTAGGGGAGTGCAGTTATTGTGGCAACATTAAACTCGAACTTGTCATGTGACGTCATCGTTACGTCATGTTATCTCTATTTCAGTCGCGGTTACACAGTACCTTGGTCTATTGCCTTCTCTGTCTACGGTCACAGTACTCAAGCTATAGGTATTTTATCAACTGTAAAAATCAAAATGTATATAAGAATCAATTGCTGTTCTTCAGTCTCGATAAACCTCAAAGAAGGCTTGACCGATTTGAATAAGTTTTTTTGTTTTGTTCTTCTCTAATATAAAGGTGTTTTAAAAAATTAAACAGAAAACCCAAAAGAACAGTTGCAAGATCAAAAAAATCGAAATTGGTAATTTAAAAATTTGTATAGAAATCTCTGCATAGAAATAGAAATCTTTGTATAGAAATGCTTCAAATTAAGTAGGTAGGTAAGTACTTTATAATAAAACAGAATGGTTTATATTCTCTTGGTTTATAATCACTTAAAATAAATGGCGGAACCGAAATCGCGGGTATAAGCCAGTCTGTTATAATAACTTATATTATTCAGTTTTAGTTTATTTAAAATTACTAGTTTGGATAGGTACGTTTTTATTTAAAAAACAAAAAAGATTCATGGTTTCAACTTTAATAGAACACAAAATATATAATACGAGAAATCCACTATATTGCGTTGTCAACGATCCATTGAGTGTAAGATGAAACACGTGCGCTGACTCCTGGGTAACGAGGGTGAGCGCACTCGTGGCCCCAGGACGTGACGCCGACGACAATGTCGCGGCCGTGGATGACCGGGCCGCCCGAGTCGCCCTGGCAGGCGTCCTGCCCGCCCACGTCGAGGTGGCCGGTGCACACCATCGCGGGGGTCACCGGGATCTTCACCGGGCTGTCCGGCTGGGCCGCGAGTTCCGCGTAACGCTCCGTGCAGATTTCATGGTTGATGATGCGGACGTCCGTATGCAGCAGATACTCGGATGTCTCAAAGTCTTCAAACTGCAAAAAGTCCGGTATTTTTGTTACATTGCCGGCAACTTTAAGTGTAATTCGGCTGATTCAATATAATAATTCTTTTATAGTCTGTTCAAAAAGTATGGACATATAGATAGTGCACAAGTGTGTGCGCAAAGCACGCACTCTTTATTCCCTCACTCTCAAATGCCTCAGAATATCAATCATCATATCAATTTAAATTAATCAGCATATCAATTTAAATTAATATCTTAGGAGTTATCAGAAAATGAATATTTCCGCGCGACAAAATAATAAAATGGTTCCGGCCGGCGCGGCGGGGCCCGGTGGCGGCGCGGAAGATTCCTGTGGTGACAATCGTCTCTTATAAGAAACTCTGTGCGATCAGTCCTGTAAAAACAAATATTTAATTTTTCAACCCAGACGAAGTCGGGGCGGGTCGCGAGTGATAGATAAACTAAAAATACGTACTCTTGTCATACCCCATCCAGCAACGTACACGCGTAGGTTATCCGGGAGAGGATAGTTTGGTCCTGCGATGCGGGCCGGTCGAATTGTATCCGAGAGTGTCGCGGGGGTCCTCAGTTTCGCGATAGCCACGTCGCTTCTCAATATTACATGTATGAAGTCCGGGTGGCTGATGAACCGTGCGATCGGGATGTGTTCGCCGCCCGCCGAAGCCGTGGCGGACCCGAGTCGCACACGCCACTGCATCAATTCGTGTTCGAACCTGTACCAAATTAAAAAAAAAATAAGTATAATCTTCTCCTGACTGAATTTCGGTCACGAGTCACGATGCCCAATCTTAGCGGAGACTAGCTTACTATAATCAATCTCTCCTGAATTAGGAGTTTGAATTGAAATAACTACTCTGCTCAAACTCAAATTTATTCAAAGTGTGTTCTAGAATAGCATAACCGCTTTAAGCGATCTTCTCCAGACAACCTGAATAAGTATTTAAAAGAATCTTATTTAGGGCTATAGGAAAGTGCAACTTTTATACTACTCAGTAGTCTTTAATAAAAAATTAGGTAAGTAGTTACAGTACCTACCTAGTAGAAATACTGTACTTTTTACAGGTAGGTAAGTTGGTATCTAGTTACCTACCATTAGGAAAGTGAGGTGCCTAATGGTGATAGGTGTCACCGTTAGGCACCTCACTTTCACTCAGAGTCACCCCTCTACCTGCATCGAACCGCAAGACATTGCTAGGATCTGCACCGCTACGTGGTCGAAATTACTATGGTCGCGCACTAAGCGCTTTACTTCCTTGTTCTTAATACGCACCGCTGGAATGCCCTTCCGGCTTCCGTTTTTCACACTTTGGGTACCTAATCTCCTTTGGCCGCGTACTCAACAGTGAATAGGCATTTTCTAAGTAGGTACTTTCACTCCGTCTGACTGCATCTTCACATATAGTTATGAGGTGAGTCTATAGGCATAGGCAGGTACTTGTTAAAAATGCTTACACATAACAATGAGCAGCGGATAGCACAGCCGTCCTCGTAATGAGGGAGCCGCCGCACACATGCGCGAAGATAGCTTCCCCCCAAGAGACCTGCATACTGGCCATAAACGGATACGTCTCGATGGGTACCGGCCAACCACCCACGACGCGGTTTTTTTTCTGTGGTTGTGGTAGCGCTGAAATGTAAACACAATTATATAGGTACGGTTTTTTACACACTATAGGCAATTATTAACTAATTTAAGCACTATCACACCTGATGAAAAGTGATGATGTTGTCTAATGTGTAACGCCTAGAAGACGCCTATTCACTCTTGTTTTAAAGATATCCGAAAACACAGATCCTGGGAGATCGTTCCAGACCAACAACATTACTTGTATATACTTAGTCAGTATGTATGTTTTTAAAACAAATGGAGATGAACCTACGTCACCCTGGCAAATTAAACATCGGAAGCCTGAATAGGACATTATGTGAAAGAACGTACGACAAAGAAGACTCTACGAAGCCAGCCGATTATGACTTTCCAAAGTTCGATGTAGGTATTATATACCTACCGGTAATTTTTTTATTAAGCTATTGCATAGCTTCTATCGCGGGCCTTGAGCGTGGAGACCGAATCCAGAAATTCCGTAACGAAAATAACCTGACACGGGACTCTTCTCACCGCTAGATGGCGTTGATAAAAAATGCTATGCAATAGCTTTACCGCGGCAGTCCCCGAGTGCCACACGTCTTTTTTTATTTAGTTTGAAAAACAAACAGCTAATCATACTAAATAAAATTAAAATTAGGTGACTAATAGCTAATAACACTAATAATATTGTACTTAGGTACTTACCACAGGCTACACTAATAAGTGCTAAAGCAAGCAGAAACTGCATCATGGACCCCATGTTAACTCGCGAATAACGGTTGAATTACTGTTATGTAAATTTATGATTTTCATCCTTTTATACATTGTTTTTTTTTATCAAGAACGTTTTAATCTTTTAATCTGTTTTCGGGGAGGTTCCATAATGTAGGTACTTATTAGATAATATGTATATTAGATACCTATCTATTAATGAAGTTAGTTTATTAAACTCGCATGAACTAAAGTTTGATTGCCACCATCTCTTCAGATAGAAGGTTGTTTCTTAAGATGTTCCAAAGATCAAAGATAGGATATAAGTAACTATTAGTGAAGATAGTACCTAAGCAAAATCTGGGAGGTACGACCTAGGACCTCTACTTCAAGTAGTTTTATTACTGGGCGGTCCTAGATCGTACATATGGTCCTTCGAGCCGGATTATTAGCCTAAGTAGGGGCCAATAAACATGAACCTCTTCTTCAAGCAGTTTTATTACTGTGCAGGCCTGGACCGTACAGGATGTTTGTTATTCAATCACGCTGCAACGACTGAACCGATTTAGCTGAAATTTTTCACAGAAATAGCTTACAGACACATAGGCTTTAGTTCCCATGGGAATTTGAAACCTCATTCTACGCGAACGAAGTCGCGGACATCAGCTAGTTTTGCATAAGCTGCCTTTTTGTTTACTAGTCGAAATTGTTCCTTCCCAGTATCATACAGTTGGTACGATAATAATTAGTAATTACTAGTACTAAATCTGGTTTTGAAATGGCGGATTTTAATTGAAATTTGATTTTGTGCTAAGTACTAAAGGAAATGGTTTTTCAATAATAACACAATTCTTTGGTATACACTTTATTAAACTGGAATGTCTTAAATGTACAAAATATAAACAATACACAATTTATGCACTAAAATAATTAGTAAACTTCAAAGTAAAGAAATATTATGAGATTAAAAAAATGGCGGTAAACAGTACGCTTTGGTTGTACCTACATTGTTTACTAATTAATGTAAACAACGGTAAGTTTGACAAATTATATCTATAACTAAGGAAAGGTGGGGAAAAAAATATCTATTTTAAAGATTTACGTTAGTTAAAATTGTTAAGAATTACATTTTTTACGAATTTACGACGCCCGTCTACTCATTGCGACCAGAATTGGTTCATTTTAAGGTTTTATGTAAAAGAAAAAAAAATGATCTGTTAGTTGCCTACATTCGTACGACAACAAACATGTTTTGTAGTTCCTCCGAAGTAATACTTATTTTCATACACTTCCAATAAATATTCATCATTCGCCTAAAGAAAAAGTAAAAACTACTTACTTATTCACAACAAATACAAATAAGAAAATACTTACAATCATTTATTTTAACTGACCACTTTGGGCTCAAGTCATCAGTAAGTAGTAGATTCCTTCGTACCTGTTTTTTTTACATTTGTTGTATAGGTACCATACCAAAAATACGTCAAATACAACTTAAGATAAGACACTTTTAAAATGCTTTTACGTATTTGGGAACAAACCCCAAAATTAATCGGAGAAAATTCTTAAATAACTACAATCATATTATTTTGCTTCAATTTAATTGACATATTTTTGAAAATAAACGTGCCATTTTCAAATTTCATACGTTGATGCTTCGATCAATAATATACTAAGTAGATATTATGCACAAGTAGCTAAGTAGGTACATATTTAGACAAGTACCTATCCGTGACAAATAAATTCTTACCTACAATTGGGTAATTAACTGAATCAAAATGTGGGATATTCTTTAACTATAATCGAAAATGTATCATGTAAAAACATTTAAAAAACAGAAAATGAATCGGGCAAGACAAATAAGTAAGTTATAAGCTGTTTTAGTGCGACAACGAAAACAAAATTTTGTATGGACTATCGAGCTACTGAATCGTGACGTCATGTTGCAATAGCGCTCTCTTATTCTAACATGAAACTTAAAATCTCTATATTTTTAAGACCAGTTAAGATATTAAAAAAAGAAAAATGACATTGTATTATAATATTAAAAACCATTATTTGAAGTATATTAAAAAACCTCAAATACTCAATTTCGAGACTATTTTTCAGTAAGAAAGCTGAAGCCGACCACATCTCACGATGTCACATTGTCTGAAAATTCTAAAAACACAAACTAAGGAAATATATTTTTGGTTATTCTTCGTAGATTAGAGTTTTTGTCAAGGATACTTTAGGTTTTTGTCAAGATTTTGTATGGGACTGCATATCAGCTTGTACATCATTGATAGAAGCATTGATCCATTATGCAATTTCGCACAGAGATTCTCATGTAACTGCGGCATTAATTTAGATTACATTTTATAAAGGTCTGTTACACGTTGGCCCAACGCGTTCGGCGAGTACCAGCTGAAGTGTGAACATTGATTATGAATTGCGCCAAATGCTTTGATGTGTGCTTCGAAACCAACCACCATTTAGCACGATAATACTACTCTTACTAAAAAGTCGCTATTTTGACTCAGTTACATGTATGTATAATGGTCGTGATAGGGCTGCCGTAGTTTGGCCAATTCTTTTTTTTTTTTATTCGATGACAAGATAGCCCTTGACTGCGATCTCACCTGATGGTAAGTGACGATGCAGTCTAAGATGGTAGCGGGCTAACTTGGAAGGGGTATAGCAGTGTAAATTCAACCCAAACCCCTAAACGGTTTCTACACGCCATCGTGCCGGAACGCTAAATCGCTTGGCGGCACGTCTTTGACGGTAGGGTGGTAACTAGCCACGGCCAAAGCCTCCCACCAGACCAGACCAGAGACAATTTAGACATTATAAATTTCTAAATTGCCACCGCCGGGAATCGAACCCGAGACCTCCCAGTTATAAGACCACAGCGCTCACCACTGCGCCAGGGAGGTCGCGTCCTTTCCGCGAAAATGCAGTTTTGATGGAAAAAGTAATCGTTATTCGTGAAAGTTGGAAAAAGAAAAGTGAAATGAATGAACTATTTATTTGAAGTAGCCAATACAAAATTGTTTTTCCTATTGGAAAACAAAATTCAGGTGTTTGTCATGTAAACGTGACAGAATGATGTGATGAATGTGAGCGGATGGTGAATATACAGGTAAACACTTTACATATCACGTTACATTCATAAAAACGCGTTGGTTTACTATGCACTGTCAAGCACTGAAGCATCAAAAATTCACTAAATCTAGCATATAGAAAGCACTAAATAGGCAACGCTTGCGAAACTCCAGGTTGAACCAGGGCAAAATTGGTGTGGCCTATATACCTATACGCCGAACAGATTAGGCCGTCGTGTATAAGGGGCTTTGAAATTAATCTATAATATGATCGTCTAACAAACATTACGCATCGCTATTCACGGCATACAAGATATTTCTCTACACTAAACTTATACAATACAGTGTAATTGACCTTAAACTAATAAAGCTTTCATTGTATGTTAACACGTGTAGTCTTAATATGAGATACAAATTATATAATACGGTAATTATATTTACATAAAGTTAAATAATTAAGGTTTAAGCGCTTGTTACGAACAATTCAATTATTATAATATTTAGGAGATCTTGGATACGTTTTATTGGTTACAACTATTACGATTTTGTGAAACTCGCTCGATGTATGTGTACTATGTTTGTTAATATTATTTAATCATATATAAGTAATAGATTAAATGATAAATTAAAAATTTATTTAATGGGAAAAATATTGAATTTTAAATACACATAATAAATTAGTGTCTATTCATAGGTAAAATTTCTCTTAAAAGGTCAAAAGTTTTACAATGTTTCTTCTAGAAATAGATAACATTCCGTTAGGACCTGTTAAATTAGTTTGATTTAGATAGTGTGTAAAAAATGAATAAGCAATATTAGATCCTTTACCGATAAAAAATTACTACAGCGTACTTAATTTGATCAGTTAATGGTGATAAATGTGATCTAACATATATTATAGTTATAATAATATTTGGCAGGGTTGAAGTCTGTAATAGATGTCATTACAATTTAATACTAAGTAGTAATATTAAGTAGTATAATATTGTAGTATCATTTTAACAATTATTTAAAAATTAACATTTCACTATTTTTTATTACTACTAATAATAATTTAACACAAAGCTCTGACGTGAAGAGATAGGGGTTGATCTATTTACTGTTATTGGACAAATATTATATTAATTATCCTATTAATATTATATATTAACATTATAAATGGGAAAGTTTGGATGGATGGATTACTCAACCACGCCACAACGACACATATTTGGCTGAAATGTGGCACCGAGATAGATTATAGTCTAGAATAGCACATAGGCTACTTTTTATCCCGGAAAATAAGAGAGTTCCCGCGGGAACTAAAAAAACTTTAATCCACGCGAACGAAGTCGCGGGCATCCACTAGTGCATCATAATTAATACTTAATACTAGTAAATAAATATCTTACAAAAACATTATAGTATATCAGACTATTTTTAAGCGCTAAAAACAATACGGCTGATACAAATTAAAACATCGTAATTGACAAACTACTCAATACATTATTGTTTTGCAAGATCCAATTGCATGGTAACTTAATAGTTAACTAATGATTTTGAATTTAATTAAACTAATTGAAATTCAATTTAAAGAAGGAATACCTCAAGGTATAGTTTAGGGCTCTAAATATTACCAAAGTTTTGTCTATTCATCAACTTGTAAGTTTCTAATGGACATCGCGAGAAAATGGATAGACAAAATATCTCGTCGCGTGCATGCAGTAGTAACGCCCCTATTGTTATAGTATGTACTCTTTTAAGCCAAACTTTTTACAAACAAATTGCATATTCACGATATTTTAACTTGTTACAGCCGCGGATACAATTATAGTATACGCATTTCAAATTGAAACAGCGACATAAACACATTACAATACGCTTTATAACGCGTAAAAGCAATATGGAATCCTTAAACATTATGTACGTACTTATAAGTCACGAACTGAACATCGTTACGCCAACATAAGTTCCCTCTAGCTTGAAAGGCACAAAATTCATAAGATACAGCGCTGTTTATTATTACTACTACATTCATTTAGAGTTGGTTATAAGATAACTAGTATTATAGGTCGACCACTTTAAGTTATAGTTATTTCAATTCACGACGGCGCTTGAACTTTACTTGTGGTTACGTCGTGTACATGCACATTACGTAAGTGTGTGTGCTTGTCAGGAGTCTACGACACACAACAACCATGAGCCACGCGCCCTTGTGAAGAACTATACAACGATGTATGAGCGCAGATGTAAAGTTGTTGGTAAGCGCGAAAATATCTCCATCCCTTATTCGTTGTTACATATTCGTCGTGGTAGGAGCGAGATAGAATGATAGATGTCAATCATGAGACTTTCATGAGGATAATACACGTGACGGACACTCTTAGGGTGAAATCTACAGACCGCATTCCCACTGAGCTGACTTAAGACGCAGTTAAAACGCAACAGATTTATGTCAAAGGATATTTGTCTCTCGTTTTCGCCTCTATTTTAAGTCTAGGCACGCTCTATAGAACACTGTTTTGCAATAAAAAATCAATGATTTAATTCCGTATTATGTATTGTATTGAAATGCATTTTAACCTAAAATTGTGCATGATCCTCATTATATTATTTAGATTCATTCGTAATACCCGTGTAATACAGTATGATATCAGTGTTAAGGTCAGTAGCGATATAGATACTAATCGCGATTTTTATTCTTGTAACTCAATTACCTGAAATAGATAAAAATGTATTAGTGTGTTGACAATGAAAACAAAAAAATGGCCTCATGTTCAACGCATACGTAACAGTTATCTATATATGCTAAGTTTAAGGACATAGGTCACATAAGGCCTACTATTTTTTTTAATTACAGTCAAACCTGAGTAAGTGAGAACTGGGTAAGCGAGAAAACTCTATTAATGAGAGTATTTGCCAGGTCCCGTCATTTTGCCCTCCTAAAACCTCTATAAGTGAGAAAGAAAAACCTGTATAAGTGACACTAATTTTTCACGCGCGAACCTCTTTAAGTGAGATTTCTACCTGCCTATACCTCTATAAGCGACAGTTAAACCAATTTAACATTTGCTATTCATGACTCATTCTTAAATTTCGAGGAACTCTTATTCTATTTGAACTATCAAATGTGCGTCTGTTATTGTTTTCTATAGTTTTAGGAACTTACATTGTATTTGAACGACCAAATGTGCATTTGTTATTGTTTTATTATAAGTTCGAGGAAGTCATATTCTATTCAAAAAGCCTTTTTGTTAGCCTAGACCTCTATAAGTGAGATAGACCCCTACTGTAACTCTGTAAGCTAGAAACTCGGGTTAGTGAGAAACCTCTATAAGAGAAAAAGAGATCGCGATCCCTTGAGCTCTCACTTATCCAGGTTTGACTGTACATAGTTACGTAGTGCCTAATATAAAGGCCATGCTGCTGGCGTGATTTATTGCGTCAATAGTTCAACGGTTAAAGGTGCGGACTGAAATCTGAAAGGTCGCAGGTCCGATTCCCACCCGTTGCACTATTGTCGTAACCACTCCTAAAATAAGCTTTCTGCTTATTTGGAGCGAGGAGGGGATAATTAGTCAAGTTCATGTTGGCTTGGTTTTCTTTAAAGAAAAGATAGCCAATCAAATGCGAGTCGGCCTCGCATACGAAGTATATAATATATAAGTAAAAAGCTGTTCTTTTGATATAACAAACAGACACTTCAATTTTATTTATTTTTATAGATGTTTTTTACGGGTTGTTACGTTCCCTCAAATATGGTTGAGCGAAGCAATGGCTGGATCATGCGTCATGCTCGTGAACGGGTGCCACCAACGGGAATGGGTCTGCTTTTGCCTGCCTGTGTTAACATGTATTGGATTGTTTTGCATTTTTGAAACTTCATTGTGGAAACACTGTATACATAGCATAGTTTTGCTGTTACGTATTGTAAAAAATTTTTTTTTGAAAAGAGCAACTGCTGAGTTTCTTACCGGCTCTTCTCAGCAGAATCTGCATTCCGAACCGGTGGTAAATTTATGACGTGTCATAAGAGCTACAAGTTAGCCTACATGAAATAAATAAATTTTGAATTTGAATTTGATGACTAAATAGATAGAATAGTTAATGATCTAAACAACAAATTACTCATAATAACTAATCGTTAGATTTAATCATTTTTATTAATATTTTTATCATATTTATATTGGGAAATTTAAAAAAATGGTAATTACAAGAAAGAGAGGGATTTCCATCAATTAGTAACCAACTAATCACTAAGCGCATATAATCTAACATCTTATCCATCGGACCAAAAACCTAATTGGGTTTCCCTGATATGAATTCTCAGTAATTGTAGTTCTTGCAATTCACGAGGGCACGTGAGCTTTACTCGTCGCTTTCATGCACATTGCGTAAGTGTGCGTGCCTGTCAGGAGCCTAGTCATAGATACGACACACACAACCATGAGCTACGCGCCCTCGCCATCTGTCACTGACACTGTCACTTAAGTCTGTAGCTAGACCATAGATAGAGGGTAGGGACCATGTCTATGGTCTAGACTCTATTGTTGTCTATACATATAATAAAATTGTAGAAAAGTGGTGTCTGTACAATGGAAATATATAAAAAAAAAGTAGCAGGGGTTGTTATTATATCGATGCCGAACCCGAAATTGTAATTAATTTTTTTTTTGTCTGTTTGTCTGTGTGTTTGTGCACGCTAATATCAGAAACGGCTTATTCGATTTAGATACGGTTTTCACTAATATATTGTAGTAAGCTTCACTTAACATTTAGTGTTTATTTCAAGTCAATCGGTTCATAAATAAAAAAGTTATGTCAATTTAAAGAATCACGGCGAACATTTTCAACGTACAGAGTACGTACTAAACGCCTCGCGCCTGAGCGTCCGTGGCTATATAAAGCGCGCTGAGAGCCGCGCCCCGAAAAGTCACTATTCCACGCGAACGAAGTCGCGGGCACAGCTAGTGCGATAAATAAATTCTGATTCTGATTCATGTACCAGTTGATACAGGGGGAAGATCGTCTAAGAGCCAACCTGGAGGCACTCACTGCTTGTCGACGGTCCGCTTGAACCACTGCGTGAAGTGTCGCAGCTGCCACACCGCGCGCGCAGATTCCTCCCGCAGCCGCCCGTTCAGGCGTCGCAGCCGACGGACCTGTTTGAATCGAAACAGTTAGTTTGCCTGGTGGGAGGCTTTGGAGCTAATTACCATCTTGCCGTGAAAGTCGTGCCTTAGCGTGTGATTTAGCGTTCTGGCATAGTATTGCTTGCTCATTTCAAGAAGCAACTTCGTATTTAAATAGATAACTTCAACTTGTACACGTGTTTAATAAATAAAACTTTCACTCAAATATAACTTTTGTTTTTTCTATCGCTAAACGCTATCCGCGAAAAGCCAAAAAAAGAAACCTCATTCTTTTAGTCTATGGCCGACCGCCATTGTAAGAGGGCCCATACACGGTCAAACACGTAAAATTTTTACGTGTTTTTGTTACGGTTTTGTTTGAACAAGGTCATCAAACACCAGCGCACCGAATCAAACACTCCGTTTCTGTTTGTCAAACACGTAGTTTGTTTGACAAACTCGACCACAGAATATCAGATACACGTAAAAATGTTACGTGTTTGACAAATACGTTTGACCGTGTATAGACCCCCTAAGACGCGAAGGCCTCAAAGGACTAGAATCTAGGCCGCAAATAAATTAAAAAAAAAGTAAGATGCGCGCGCATAGGAAAACTGATTAATTTTTCCAGCGATTGAGAAAAAATTTTCACAACTCGTTTTAACTGTTTTCTACAATAATGTATTATTTTCTTCACAAGTGTGTTGAAAAACGTCGTATGATACACGTGTGTATTGATGATTATCGTCCTCGGCTATCGTAAGACCCTCACCTAACGGCTCGGATTTCAATAGCGCCTCAGCGGCAATCACCAATGTTTCACACTTGTACCATATCTATAATCTTTCGATAGTTTACAATGTTGACAAATAACAAGGTTGCTAGATAAGTTATCGACAGATCACAGATTGGATATAGGAAACGGGGGCGTATGAATGGTGATACCAGTAGACATACCTCTTCCTCGAGATGGTGGCGGTGTCGCTGCGCGGTGGCGGCGTCGGCCTCGAGCGCCGCGACGCGCTGCGCCAGCCCGCAGCCGCAGTTGGCGCCGCCCGCGCTGCCTCTGTCGCTGCTGTTGACTACCGGACTCGATGTACTCTCCGTCGCGTCGTTTGTCTGTACAACGTACGCAATTTATTAATTTTCAACACATTTGCCCATAAAGTGGCTCCAATTTCACCGCAATTAGGCACATATGACACCTATAATCAAACTGTGACTTTTTCATTACTATTATTCACAAGTGAGTTATAGAGTTTATTTTTTATTTTATTGGTTGAGTTGCTTTGTTCTTAAAAAAGTTTCTATACAAAAAAGGTCGAGTTTAGTCTATGGCCGATCGCCATTCAAAGATGCGCGCGCATTCCGGTAAACTGAAAAATTTTCACAACTCGTTTTCACTGTTTTGTTCCATAATGTACTATTTTAGTATTATTTTCTTCACAAACACACGTTTTCAACGCACGTTGAAAAGCGTCGTATGATACACGTGTGTATTGATGATTACCGTTCTCAGCCATCTTAAGACCCTCACCTAACGGTTCAGGTCTCAATAGCGCCTCAGCGGTAATCACCAATGTTCCACACTTGTGCCATAATGTACTATTGTTTTATTTATTTTATCGCCGACGCCCGTGTAGATTGTTTTTATACCACTATGCGAAAGCGGTACACATTCTCGTTGCGCAGTCCGAGCCAGTGCCAATTGCATCCTGAGAGCATTTGCTGACAGGTTTGATTGTCAGTATTTGAATCACTGTAATATGGTTCATATGTTGACAAATCGGTCCTATCTTAGGTTAAGTTTTAGATTTTAGTATTCTTACTAACAAATAGGTTCGAGTGTTTTAGTTTTTCATTTATCACACACACACAGAGACACACACACACACACACACAGACACACACACACACAAACAAATTCAGCTCATTATGTCTATTCTTATATTATGTGTGGTGTACAATAAAAGTATATTCATTCAGTCAAATTCAAAGAACATACAGGTATTTCTGTCCACGTGTCCAGCCCAACTTCTGCAGACTCGGACGTGGGGTCGGCCGGGTCTATCGATTGGTACTGATGCTCCTCACAAATCTGCACAAGGAAAAGGAGATTCATAATTTAATTGAAATAAATCTTCAAGAATATAGCTTAGGCTGAAATCTATAGACCGCACTCTCAGCTTAAACTCAAGTGTATTAAAACAAGACAGATTTATGTCAGAGCATATCCGTATTTCTTAAGTCAGAGCACAAGGAGCAACAAAGGTCTCCAGCATCGAGTTCCACAAGCAAATTCAAATTTATTTATTTCATGTAGGCCAACTTGTGGCTCTTATGACAAGTTGAAAATCTACCACCGGTTCGGAATGCTGATTCTGCTGAGAAGAGTCGGCAAGAAACTCAGCAGTTGCTTTTTTCATAATAAAAAATGTTACAATATGTAGCTTATCTATTAAGCCTAGCCTCAATAGCCTAACGGTTAAAGGTGCGGACTGAAAACTGAAAGGTTGCAGGTTAGAATCCCACCCGTTGCACTATTGTCGTACCCCGTTCCTAACACAAGTTTTCACTTATTCGGAGGGGAGAGGAGAACATCAGTCAAGTTCAGTTTGGCTGATATTCTTTAAAATAAAAATAAAAAATCTATCTTGTGGACCAAGGTCTCGGTCTTGTGGCGCCTGTATCCACTCACCTGCAGCATGGCGCGGGTGGCGGTGTGCACGAGCGCGGCCCAGTCCAGCGCGGACGCGTCGGGCAGCGGCAGCGGCGCCCCGCCCCCCGCCGCCGGCCCCGCGGTGCCCTCTCCCCCCGACACTACCCGGGACTCGCCAAGCTCCGCATCCATTAGCCGCATCAATTCTTCCTGTGGACAATATGATGAGAATGTAACAAACAGGAGTTATCATGTTATTCACCAGAGATAATAATGTTGATGACTTCCCTGGCACAGTGGTTTTACAAATGGGAGGTCTAGGGTTCAATTTCCGGCGGTGGCAGTTTGGGAATTTATAATTTCTGGATTGTCTGTGGTCTGGTCTGGTGGGAGGCTTTGGCCGTGGCTAGTTACCACCCTACCGCCAAAGACGTGTAGAAACAAATGATGGGTGTGGGTTGAATGTACACTGCCATACCTTTCGTTAGCCCGCTACCATCTTAGACTGAACTTACCATCAGTTGAGATCGCAGTCAAGGACTATCTTGTCATCGAATAAAAAAAAAAGACGTGTGGCACTCGGGGACTGCCGCGGTAAAGCTATTGCATAGCATTTTTTATCAACACCATCTAGCGGCTCACCGTAGAGGAGTCCCGTGTCAGGTTATTTTCGTTACGGAGTTTTTGGATTCGGTCTCCACGGACCAGCCGCGATAGAAGCTATGCAATAGCTTAATAGTCA
The DNA here is from genome assembly GCA_933228805.2 of Hipparchia semele. Classification (NCBI taxonomy): domain Eukaryota; kingdom Metazoa; phylum Arthropoda; class Insecta; order Lepidoptera; family Nymphalidae; genus Hipparchia; species Hipparchia semele. The sequence goes on along the minus strand of OW121717.1, from coordinate 6,913,376 downwards.
ATAGTCAATAGTCAATTTATTTGTAAAGAATTTTTACAAGTCATAAGTTACATTGTATATAAGAATTATATACATTTAATAAATATCTAGTAGTATTATAAATCTACTATCATTAATATTATTGTTATTAAATATATAAATTATATTAATATTAAAAATTAAATAATTTTACAATCTAAGAATTCATTGTAGCTATAGAAAGACCTCTCGACAAGCCAGGTTTTCAGCTTATTTTTAAAGATCAAAAAACTAGATGCATTTCTGATTATTAGGGGTATTCGGTTGTAGACCTCAGCGCCAATGCCCTTAAAAATGTAAGTAAGCAAGGTGATACTGACCGTAAGCGAAGAGGTGGCGGTGGATCTGGGGCGGCGCGAGTGGCGCGGCGAAGAGCCCTCGTGGGAACGCCGCCGCACCTCCAGGCTGCTGCCGTTGCCGCCGCCCGACGTCGTGCTGCGCCCCGACCCACCTTCCATAGACAACAGATTATAATCTAACTGACCTCTATTAAGTAACGCTGGTCACGCGCTTTCTCATACAAACACTATCATCAGCGGCTTAAAGATTTTAGACTTGATTCGTGGATTAGTGACATAATTGTTACATAATAATACGAGTACGTACCACGGTAATTATTTTAGTTGGGATTGTCGATATTTCGATCCAATTGCATGGACCGTGGTCACGACGGGACTGCGGGATTGTTTTTATTTCTATTGTTTTTATTTTTATTTTCAAAATAAGAAATATTGATAAGTTTGATTTGATTGACCAATAGAACAATTAATTTATTTGTGACATTTTTATTTTTTTTATTTTTAAGGCTTAAGTTTATATAAAATGATAATATCTATATAGTAGTATAAAGTAATCGTTGACATTTGCATGTAATATTGAAACTGATTATAATGTTGATTAATTAATATTGCACACCATTATATTGGTTATACACTAGTCATTATGAATTTATTGTACCATCTTTCAAATAATGTGTACGGTCTATGTCGAAACCGTACAATTCGCCCAGTCATCATTCACGCTTTATTATAAATACGCTTTTCATTTAATCATACAATCAGTGCACATAACATCGCATCGCGCTCACATTATTGCTATTAGGTTATTATTAGCCTAAGTAGAGGCCAATAAACTTAAGACTTCTACTCAGCAGTTTCATTACTGTGCGGTCCTGAACCATACATGTGGTCCTTCGAACCGGATATGAACCAGTGACCTATGGATCGCGCTCACATTACTGCTATTAGGTTATTATTAGCCTAAGTAGAGGCCAATAAACTTAAGACTTCTACTGAGCAGTTTCATAACTGTGCGGTCCTGAACCGTACATGTGGTCCTTCGAACCGGATATGAACCAGTGACCTATGGATCGCGCTCACATTACTGCTATTAGGTTATTATTAGCCTAAGTAGAGGTCAATAAACTTAAGACTACTCAGCAGTTTCATTACTGTGCGGTCCTGAACCGTACATGTGGTCCTTCGAACCGGATATGAACCAGTGATCGCGCACACATTACTGCTATTAGGTTATTATTAGCCTAAGTAGAGGCCAATAAACTTAAGACTTCTACTCAGCAGTTTCATTACTGTGCGGTCCTGAATCGTACATAATGTGTATAATGCAGTAAATAAATTCTGTTTCTGACTTATGACTTTATTTATGGCGATCATGCGATTCGTTGTTGACGGCAGGCTAGTTACCGGTGCCGTATCCGGAGGTGTCGGAGCGCGGCGGCGACAGGCGGCGGCGCGCGGGCTGCTGCGCCCACGCCTCGCCGCACGCGCTCTGGCACTCGCAGCGCGCGCCCTCCGCCAGCGTCAGCCGCACCTGCGCCGATGCAATACCAACATCCAAAAACTAGCTAGAAAACTAGGACGTTCTCTGAAACCTCCTAAGAAGCTTGTTACTCTCTAAATCCTGAAGTCGAACCGTTATTCCTTTGTTGGCTTCAATCCTACAAACTAGATTTGTATTGTCACATTTAGATATGAAAAACAAGAGAAACTTCGGAATCTGCAAAAAATGCATGGTGTTTTTCTGGTTCAAATAACAGTAGAAGAGTTATGAGCTGTGATATTAATACAGTTGTGGGGAGACTGAGTTCTAATAGTTATGCGTAAGCCAGTTGTTTGGTACCACGCGACTAGCTTAGTCGTATTCGTTAAATTCTAATATATGACATTTCGGGTTCGGGTTTAAGATGTTTATTATTTCATTAAGAATTACATAGGTATTCACTTACATGAAACTTACAGACTAAGTTGCTTACATAAAAATTACATGTTAGAGCGCACAATGTGATTAACTAATGAAAAGATATTAAATAAAGAGCTTACAATTCTAAAATAATATTTTTCATATAAAATAACGTCTTGTGTGAGTGGAAGAGCTCACACAGTACTCACAGTGACGGGGTCGGAGGTCTTGAGCAGGTCGACGAGGTGGTCGTGCGGCAGCGCCACGACGGCGGCGCGGCACACCTCCAACAGGCGCGCGCCGCTCCGCACGCCCGCCTTCGCCGCCGCGCCGCTCCGCTCCACCGCCGTCACCAGCCCGTCCGCCTGCACGTGGAACCCTGCACCATAAACACAATAGGCTATTTTACTCTTTTTTGAAAAGTGTCTCAATTTAATCCTATCATAAAATTTATTAAAATTTTACTCAATCGATAAGTACCAAAACATTGCTTTTAAATTTTCGCGCGTAAATTGACGAAAACGCTAGATGACGTCATCTCGACAGTAAACACACTGAGCAGGTAGTTTTAGTACCTGTCACAGTGACAGATGACAATAGCAATAACATTAACTGACAAGGTGCTAAATGAAAGATTTTTTATTTACAGACATTATGATATGATTCTTTAGTATTATAACGCGTAGTTGTGATCAACAGTAGATCGATGGTAGTAGCTGCAGGCACGAGGTGAGCTGCACCGGTTACCTAGTTGCGCTGCGGCGCCGCGCTCGAGGGTGAGCTCGTCGAGCGCGCGCGCGTGCGGCGGCGCCACGCTGGCCAGGCGCCGCAGCAGCCCGTCGCCCGTCGCCGCGCTCACCCGCACGCTCTCCCCGCGGCGGTAGTAGCTGCAGGCGCGAGGTGAGCTGCACCGGTTACCTAGTTGCGCTGCGGCGCCGCGCTCGAGGGTGAGCTCGTCGAGCGCGCGCGCGTGCGGCGGCGCCACGCTGGCCAGGCGCCGCAGCAGCCCGTCGCCCGTCGCCGCGCTCACCCGCACGCTCTCCCCGCGGCGGTAGTAGCTGCAGGCACGAGGTGAGCTGCACCGGTTACCTAGTTGCGCTGCGGCGCCGCGCTCGAGGGTGAGCTCGTCGAGCGCGCGCGCGTGCGGCGGCGCCACGCTGGCCAGGCGCCGCAGCAGCCCGTCGCCCGTCGCCGCGCTCACCCGCACGCTCTCCCCGCGGCGGTAGTAGCTGCAGGCGCGAGGTGAGCTGCACCGGTTACCTAGTTGCGCTGCGGCGCCGCGCTCGAGGGTGAGCTCGTCGAGCGCGCGCGCGTGCGGCGGCGCCACGCTGGCCAGGCGCCGCAGCAGCCCGTCGCCCGTCGCCGCGCTCACCCGCACGCTCTCCCCGCGGTGGTAGTAGATGCGCGTCCAGCTGCCGTTTACTACCCAGCCTGTGAACAACCTACACGTAAGTTTGCACACATCTATGGACGCACATAATGATGATGATGATGTGTGTGTGTGACACACACACATCATCATGATCTTAGTGTGCGTCTAGTACAAAACGTACCAAACTCCGGAGACCATCAGAACTTAATGCCGAATCTTATTCTAACGCTCGCCGGATGTATCAATTAAAAAATTTCAGACATACTATTATCTCGGATAACATCAGTTTTTGTACAGACAAGATGCAACTTTCAAATGAAGATTATTATTATTTTACAGTTTATAGTAATATTTTTTATTTTAGTTTGTAAACAGTAAAATCTGATCTTTGGGCATGTACGAAAAAAAAAAAATCAATTAAGAGAGATCGTTAATAAAAGAAATAATTACCGAGCAAGGTAAATGTAGGTAAAACTAGAATGATTTGTCTCGAACTTTCTTCAACGATGACTATAGAGTCAGCGGATACACCCATGATACAGTCCAATATGGATCCACCTGCACCTTCGTCCTGTACTTGTACCTTAAAAATATTAAAATAAAATTAATAGTGAACCTTTTATTCTGGAAAAACAAAGGTTTCTTATGGGATTTTTTCAAAAAACCTACTCGGAGAAAATCTGGAGCAAAAAAAGGATTTGTATAAATAAAGTTTGAAGATTTAAAGGCATAGATATTTGAGCAAGTTATGGTCAAAGGCCTGCCTACATGATAGTAATAATTTTTTTATTCTTTTCAATTGGGTGCTAGGGTGCTAGTAAGAAACATGCAAACATCCAAACTTTTATACATTTATACTTATTATTCTTAATATATGTAAGATAATTATATACTCACGTGGTAACACAATGCGCCCCTGACCAGTACATCGTTGGCACAGTCCTCAACTCGCGGAATTATGGTGTTGTTGTTAGAATTGTTGCCGCTTTTCATTAGCAATGATGAGAATATTGCTAAAACAATAAAATAACAAAATCAATTTAGTGGAGAAACTAAATTAATACCCACTATTAATGGGTCAATGTTCTGGTAACTAAGAATATTGTAAATGTGTTAATGATTTAGGGCCACACTATAATTTTAGCACTTAATTACAATATGAGGTTATTCAAGGGGCGGACCAATAAATTCCTGAAAAGCCGGCAACGCATTGGTGGTGCCTCTGGTACTACAAGTGTTCACGGGCGCGGAAATCACTTAATATCAGGTGACTCGCCTGCTCATTTGCCCGCTATTCATATAAAAAAAAACATGCGATAAGTATATTAAGCGATTACAACGGCGATGCAGTAAAAATGTAACAACAAAGATCTGTCGCAGCTTCTAAGCTTTTGAGAAGCGATCAAATCGCAAACGCAAGCGTAAACTATCGTGTGCTTTGGCCCTTAGTATCATAATTAAGTACAAGTCTCTTACAAAATTTCTGTCCAGTGTCCACAGTAGTTGCAGAAACATAATTGCTGGCGAGATCTTTCAGGTACTCTTGTCTAGTGCGTGTCGCCATCGTACTGAACTTAGGAGACTGGATTGCAGCATTTTCACCATTTATAACCTGAAAAATTCATATCTTGGTAGTTTGTGATTTTTGTTTGGTTTTTGGTCTCCTAAAATCACCTTTAAAGTGGCACATAGTAATGATACTAGTAATTTTTTTTTCGCAAAATTTCTGCTAGGGGCTATTTATTTATATTATTTTTTGCTTGGTCGGGAAGGTGGAAGGTGCTTAGCTTTTAACTGCATGTTTGACCATACAGATTTTTTTTCTGATGGCGGATTATAGCAAAATAACTCCAACCTTTTCTTTCTGCTAGGGGCACTAACTTTTTTTTTTTTTTTTTCTGTGTACATCATGCGATCAGTCGGCGGATTATGAGCAGATGTGTTGTGGGAGTAATTGTCGTGCACTAACTGTAGATTTTTTTTTCGTTGTTCAGTTCATCAGATAAACAATTTAGTAAATGGCTCATTAGTTATTTACAGCAAAGCCTCAGTAGCCTAAATGCGGACTGAAAACTGAAAGGTCGCAGGTTTGAACTTCACTTGTTGCACTATTGTTGTACCCACTCCGAGTACAAGCTTTCTGCTTAATTGGAGGGGATAGGATTGGTCTACTTCAGCTTGGCTGATATTCTTAAAAAAAAAAAAAAAAATACCTTGCTGAGTAGTAAATCAGTGAACGCTTCTCCTTTAGGGTAAACCGCGCCATCCTTGATCGGCGGTCCAAATAAAGGCACTTCTTTAGCGCGACTTACAGCTAAACTATAATGCGTATTCTCAGTGCACGGATCTATCACTCTAACCACCACAAACACGTGTTGGAACTGAGACCGAATGTTCCGCGGAGTGAAGGGCGCCGCGCCCGGTTCTTGGAAGACGATTGTGACGATGTCGTTGCCAATGTGCCGTTTCCTCAACAACTGTTGCCTGTTGTTAGGGGTGTACGGCAGCATCGTTGAGACATGGAACATTATCTCACAGCCTTGGTACGTAGTGTAGACAGAGTAGAGCCCGGTTGAGTCTGTTCTGTTGTCGAGACCAGCTTTGTACTTGTCGAAATCTTTTAACCGAACAGTTTGGCCCAACATTTGGAGGAACTCGACAAACGCCGGTCCCGCCTCTTGGTTGTTGTACATTTCCTCTTCGGTAGACTGGCCACTCTTACAGTACATTACACCGACTTTGTAATGTCTCGTTACGCGTTGTTCGTCCAGCCTTAAAAGTTGTTCCTCCGCACCACCATTAGTTATTCCAAGCCTGAAAAATTTGTAATGCACTTTCGATATGTACTATTTCCGTGTGCTTTTGACGTGAAACGTCTTTAAAATCACACCAAAACATACAGGTACTTATAGTATTTTGTAAATACAGCCCAATTTAGTAAAGATGAACTACGGAAACTAACCTTAAACAACTAAGTTGTAGTTCAGACGCAGCATATTCTAATACTTCTTTAGTGTTGTACGTGGCACTACTATTACTAGGTTTGCCGGTGGGTAAAGCGTCCTCGAGGACGGAGCCCCTCAATGTGAGCAGCTCCGAGGTGCGGATGATGAGACGGTACTGCCAGACCAGTTGCGAGACCGGCACAGACGCGTCGCCGTCACCCCTACGTAGTTCAATCCTTTCCTTCTTTATCGAAATCGCAACGGGACCTAAATTTTCATCCATGCCGAACCAATTTTGGTGTGCTGAAAATTGAAATATTTTTCTTAATCATACTATAATATGATAAATATGAATGTTATAGTGTGTTAAAGCAATATCTTTATTTATTACTTTGTCATCTCTGCGATTAAGCAGCTAGCGTGCCGTCCAAATGCGAACTGTTGGCATAGACCTAAGTTATTATTTCAAAAGTAAAGTTTAATATTATAATTAGGCGTACAAATGAACATCCAAAATATTATATTAATACTCACGTTGTGTATAAAAGTAGTTTCTATAGTACAGTGCCCCTAGGTCTAGTCTCTCAATGGGCAATGGTGAACTCGATCTTACGAACGGGCACCCAAGTCGCCAGTGAGTCTGGTCTTTAGGGAACTCCAGGACTGAGAAGCCGTACGCAGCCCGGGGACGGTGCCATCCTCCGAAGTGACCAGGTATTGCCCCGCGAGCTGTGCGAGCACAGAGTGATACACAGCGCTCTTCTTCACCTGAAACCATCGATATTGGTAGTCATAACTAATATTATAAATGCGAAAGTGTGTTTTTTGTTGATTTGTTGAGTTGTAACAACTAGATACACAGACACAGGTCTATCTAACAGTTAGATAGATCTGTGTCCAGCAGTTAACATCATATCAGCAATCAATAATTATATTAAATACCAGATATTGCCCGCGACCTCGTTCGCGTGGCTTAAGGTTTTCTCATTCGCACGGGAACTCTCTTATTTTCTGGGATAAAAAGTAGCCTATGTGTTATACCTGACTATAATCTATCATTGTGCCAAATTTCAGTCAAATCGGTTCAGTCGTTGCGGCGTGATTGAGTAACAAACATCCAAACTTTCGCATTTAAAATATTGTGCCATTATCATCAAATAAAGTACTAACTTGTAGCTCTCGACAAGTCGAGAATCCACCGCCAGTTCTATTACTTTAGTTCTACTTTTTGCACTAATTAATATTTTGCAGTATTAGATTTTACATATATAAAAGTGGTAGAACAGTATTCTCTAAAAATGATTGCATCAGTCTAACAATCGTAATGACTCTGATTAGTTGAATTTATGGAGTTCTTGCTGCATAAATGCAAACAATTAGCGGAAGACTATCAGTCAATCAGTGTCATTGTGATTGTTACACAGATGCAATCGATTTTAGAGAATTCCATTACAGAACATAGTTTCAACTCATTAATGTGACTGTTACTGTATAGTTTTTCTCCTTATGGTCTATAAATACTATAAAGCTGAAATTCATTAAAAAAATTATAGTCATAAAGTAATTATACTTTATGCTTATATCGGTCAGTTGACTTTACATAGCTATGTAGCTAAAAATGAGAAGTCTTTGAAAGAAAGAACTTTGTTTTTTTCCCCAATCATTAGCAGGATACTAAAACAACAAACTTTACTCACTAACCCTTGGTGGAATCCTATTGCATGAGTCACAAACAAGTTCAAAATACTTACCTCTATAGGACTACCGATGTGAATTAATATTTTCTAATCTTTTGAAATCAGGATCCTTTGATGAACTTTATTTATATGATTCTATTGTGCATTCAATTTAAAAATAATAAAAAAATTGAGCAATCCCTACTAATTTTATAAACACAAACATCTTTTTGTTTTTTTGGTTTTTCTTTCAGTCATGCTGCAACAGATCTTTGGAACAACATGATTTTCTGCATAGATTTAATTGAGGACCCGTAGAGATAACAAAAATAGGGTTCATAAATTATGATATATTAAGGGTGATTGTTTGTCCTTAAATCTTTAAAAGAAGAAGAGCTATAAATTGATATGTTTTTTGCACGGGTATAGTTGGGGATTTCAAAATATTAATATTTTATAGTACCACCATTTGAACCATTATATTGTATAATAAAATATGTGTTATAAATATGTATATAATATATGATGTGGCTACCAAACTAATTGCATTGTGCTAGTCAGACTGATTTAGCACTTTCAAGATTAGTAGTAATGACTACTGTGGTATGAATAATTAAGTGTGGAACATCTTTCCTCAACTAAGTAGTTTTACTAATAACAGTATGGATGAAAATACCACAAACCAAAATATGAGAAAACAATGATTGATCTAAGATGTCCTCATAAATTATGCAATAGAATGCTAGACGATGGAATTATGCATGTTTTGCATATGCATGACTGGCTTGGTCGTAGTATACTTGTACATATTTAAAGAGATTAGGTGTTATTGACATTATTTGAGCATGCTTACAAACACTTAGTAAATACTGTAATTGAAAATGAAAGTGATACAGATAAGAAAATGATTTTCCAGTTGAGGTTACTAAACAAATTAGACTGAAATATAATTGGTAGGAAAGAATCTTTAGAGTATGTTTTTCAATTAATATTAAATATATCTACTATATCTACTAAATATACATAATTTTAATTAATGATCCTTTATCCTAAGACCATTGAGCCCGAGGTGCTTTTAAGTACTTTTTAAGGAACTTTTAAAAAGGATTATCTAGAAGTCTACTAGTGATTTAAGACCTGGCCATTCAAAGGGGGAATGCTACCACATTAGGAGTATATCAGTAAGAGTTTAGATTTGATTTAGCTGATCTTTAATTTAGTTTATTTAGATTTACCTATTTTATTTTGCATAATATATTTACTAAGTATAATATATTATGTGGACCCATAGCACTGTCCTACAATAACTACATAATGTTGAACATTGAAAATTCTTAGATACAAAGACATTCATTCAAGTTATGGAGTCACCTAATTCCCATAACACCTGACACCATAGCTGTATAAGAATTGTTTGTATGTTTCACATGTTTTTATGTCTGTACATGAACATAACTTCTGTGTACTTGATTGCAGTTACATTTTTACTATTGTATGATAATGCTACTCATATTGTGATCAAACTCATGATTGTATTACCAATGAATATTATTTTAACTAGTTGATAAATCATTAACTTTGATAGATAAACTGAGAGCTTTATTTTTTAAGCATAGCAGATTGCTTAACTATACTGTATTTTAAGTATGGCTACAAGATAGCTTTTAACAATGTTTGTGGCCGACTCAAAATAAGTTACTTACATTAGTTTAGGAGCTTAGTTAGTAAGACTAAAAAGATTTATGTTTTATTTTCAGTTCATCCATTCGGGAGCTACAATGCCACAGATAGACACACACACATATATCAAACTAATACCAAATTAAAAAATCAATAGATATAATGTGACTACTGAGGCCAATAAACAGCCTAAACACTGTCTTTAGCACCTAAAATCACATCATCACACATGCTATGGAATATTTAATACATCAAAAAGCAGCTTTGTTTAAAATGGGGTCATAAAGAATTCCAATAACTGTACATTATGGTTACACATTCTCTAGAAATTGATTCATACAGGATAAGGAAAACTAATACACAATAGCGAAATTGTACATTTTGTGAATTGAACATTCTGCTTGTTGACACTCTGTATTCAAACACTTATTGAAATACTAGATGATGCGAGTGACTTTGTTGATGTGCATTGAGGTTTTTAAATTCCCAGATGAACTCTTATTTTCTAGGGCCTATGTGTTATTCCCGACTATAATCTATATTATAGTCTGGAATAACACATAGGCCTTGTTATATATAGGGTAACTAAAATAGGTTGAGTTGCAGAAAGCTACAACACGTCACATAGGTATGTGACAAAGATCCACAAAGCCTGGCTATGAGTATATGACATTGCAGGCATCAGCTAGTGTGAAATATTTACTGTGTGGTGCTGTCTACAATTGATCGATTTATTATTGAGTAAAATATCTTACCACCCAATTCATTTCTGAAGAATGGACAGCTTTCAAGCAACTCATTGGAACGTCCGTCACCCGTGTCTGGTACGGCATCCTCTCCTGGTGGCAAGCCACGTGTTGCAAGCAAAGACGCAGCCGATGCTCCTGTGGTGGTGTTACGCCGCCTACTCAAAAGTGCTCCGCGAATTTCAGCTGCATAACTCAAATTGGCCATAAGTGACTGACAATCATAATGGGCAAACTGCTTCCTTTTGTTGACGTCTGAGACAGACGAAATAATTCCATCGGTATCTGGTCGAGTAATGACTGCAGCATTGCCACCCCAAAATTTATTCAGCTTAAGACGAGGCTTGGGACTCACACTGGCTCTTGGAGTCGGTCCATCTGCATGGTCTCCGGCCAACACTTCGGAGAAGCGATCAGTCACTCGACCCAACCCCGATGGTCTATCAGGAGCATTTATACCACTGTAATTGTGTACCATCGCGGGGAGCCGATCACTAGTACCTCCGATCACGTCAATTGACCCGTGACTTCCATATTCGCGCCGTAATCCGTTCCCTGTAGGGTGCTCCGCATATATCAAGTCAAGGCTTGAATTGCTACGGTACATAGCATCTCTAATTTCCTTTCTTCTAAGATGATCCGGAGCATACATGGCATTATTTTGACACTACTTATAACGTATTTTGCAGTTACAGTGTCCACATGGGATATCTATGTACAAGTTTTAATTAATAACAATGAAATAATTAAAAGTGAAGTTTTAAACTTGTTTTCTCGTAATTACAGTTAGGTAGGTACTTAGAAAGTGGCACAAAACACTTCACAACTAAGAAAAGTTAACTTAATAATTGTCACTAAAGTGTTATTGCGGATTTATAAAACTGTTACCTATTTAAAAATATTTATTATAATAAGAAAGTATAAAAAATCACTTTCGATGCATCGGCTGATCTTTGAATACAAAATCACAAAAAAATATTGCGAATGAAATGAAACTACATTCGTAAAACGTAATGAATTCTTTGCTGCACTCTGCAGCTCTGCAGTTTGCACGGACGAATAGAGATGATCGAAATTCATCGATGTTTTCAAAGCATCGATGTTGATCGTGAAGAAATTTTTATGGCTTAACATTGATCTAAGGTCTTTTAAATTTTTTTAAAGATGTAACCCAAATGACGAAAATATTTGTATTACCATATTTTTATTTTATCAGGATAAAAAAATATGAGATTATGATTTCTGAAGTTTTTGTTTAAATTTTAATGGTTGTAAATGTGACCAACTTATCTTCATCGACTTACATTGTGTGACACGTTTCTTTAGTAATTTGCCTCCAATGTAACAATGTAAACATCGATATCTATATCATTATTTTTCTGACATTGCTCATCTCTACAGTTGAAGCATGGTACATGGTACATACTTACCATGGATGTGGACTGAAGTGACAACATAGAATAAGCATGTAATAGAAACTGTAGTCACGTATTCTGTAGTGCTTTCTGAAAATAACTTTTTTTCCCAGCAATAAAACCTAGTAAATTTAGCTTTTGTCTGTAGTTAGATTTTTAGAAGATCCCACGGAACCATTTTATTTTACCGGGATAAAAAAGTACCTAGTCTATACATCACTCTCCAGCTCTCTTATAATATGTTTGTGCTCCAGCTGCTGTCTCTAGTTGTTCCAGCCTCCCGATTCAGACCCGTCCGATAACTTATTTGTCGATCGATTCGGTTTGTTAACATATATTTCGCTCGCTCCGTAGAGAGAGAAGACATAGAGCCAGTGACGATTTCTTTCTCACTCACACTAAAAAGAGAGCAGAAATAAAGTTACTAATGTGATAAACAAAGACGCAGCTACCCAATTTTTTGTCCCTCATCGTGTAACCAGTTTTTTCAAGGTCGGCACACTTTTGTGCGAAACAAACTGACAGTTATAAGAAAAATTTAGTACCTATGTGTGTTGCCAGCTTTAGGTACCTATACAATGTCCCGATTTTCCCTATCCTACTAATATTATAAATGTGAAAGTTTGGATGTATGTATGGATGGATGTTTGTTACTCAATCACGCCACACTAAACCGATATGGCTGAAATTTGGCACGGAGATAGGTTTTTTTAGTAATGTCCTCTGACATACCGTAACGGCGGGTTACTTTGGCTACTTTTTCAATTTTTTTTTTAAATTTTTGTTGAAACAAAATAAGGTCGTGATGGAAGAAATGAATATTATGAGAAAAGAAAAGAAAGATGATGGATACTACATAATATATGTCGGCGATGATTAAAGTGTATTCAGTTAGATAGTGTCGGTTACTGTTCTGAATTATCCTGAAGTTTCGTTCGAATGTCCAACGACCAGTCGAGAACTGTTAGCGATCTTAAGAATTATTTTATTTTCAAAGTTCTTAATTTTTAAAGCCATTTTTAAATAGCTAGAGGCAGACTTTTTATGTTTTTTTTTTAATAATTATTAACTTAAACTTTGAAGAGTTGCAGTTTTATACGACTGCCTGAAAAAAGGAATATACTGTTAATTTCATTCATGATGATTTTGATGACTAAATATACAATTTTTGTTGCTTTTAATTCAATAGCATTACTCGATCGAAGGAAAATCATAAACTGTTCTTTACAAATTATTTTGTGTAACATTCTTACTAGTAACTTGTGAAACGAAAAAAAATATTCCTTTGTGTTACATGCATCTTTTTTCAAAATGACTCACATATGTTAAATTTCTATTCGGCATTTCAATATTTTTTTTAAGGAGCAAAAAATTATCTAGTGAATTGGTCCTATGAAACTACACTAAAAAACTTTAATATAAAAAAAATATTTTTAAAAAACCGACTTCAACCGCAATACGTGTACAAACTAAAATTATAATTTTAGTTTGTACACGTATTGCGGTTGAAGTCGGTTTATTTCATACTTTTAAGTGGTGGTTGAAGTCGGTTTTTTAAAAATACTTATTTTAATATTATTATTCTTTATTGCACACAATATTAAGATATATGTAAAAAATAGAAGCTTACCCTAATAGGTATATCTCTCCCAGACAACCTTATATGTGTAGGTATGTTATTTAAAAAATAAAAGAATTCAGCATCTGTTTTGTCGTTTTATTTAAAAATCCTGGGAAGAATTTTCCATCTAATTTGGGGTAACAGGGGAGTGCAGTTATTGTGGCAACATTAAACTCAAACTTGTCATGTGACGTCATCGTTACGTCATGTTATCTCTATTTCAGTCGCGGTTACACAGTACCTTGGTCTATTGCCTTCTCTGTCTACGGCTCGCTCTGAATCCACACGACAAAAAGAGATCGATATCTAACCGTATCGACACGGTATGTTATCGAACAGGTCTGAATCGCCCTGCTGGTCTATGCTGCTGTCCTCAACTGTTAAATACATCCACTGACGTCTATATGTAATCTATGATTAGGTACCACTGGACTTGCTGCTGTGATATCTTTCTTTTTTGGACCTACTTTATAGAGATTTGCACCGGTGATTTGCCATTCTCTGGAGATTCACGGGAGATCTCCGGTGAATCTCTCTCTATGGTACGAAATAGGATCCTATATATAGGTACCTACCTAGTAGGTATAGTGTAATATGGACCAAATGATCTAATAATCACCGATGAAACACCGGTGTTTCTCCGGCGTTTTCCCCGATTACTTTCTCCGGAGAATCACCGGTGATTCTCCGGTGATCACTGCTCCGGTGCAAACCATTACTACTTTACTAATTTGATTGCAGATTGACACCATCTTGGCGTTGTAACTGTAAGCATAGATATGAGTGTCTTTGGAATTAATAATATTGCAAATGGCGTACCAACCTCTAATCTTAACATCTGTACCCATCTAGGTATATATCGGGACAGGGAAGCCAAATAGTAATAAATAATGTTAGCGACAACGGATGTTGCACGCGCGGAAGTCGACGCCAGCGCCACTTTGGCAGCTGTCAGAGGTCGAGACGTCAGCGCCGCGTGCTCGAAAGGCGGGAAAGATGGCGGCGTTTGCCTCGGTGTGGGCAGTAGGCCGCGACGCACTTTTGGCTGGGACTCCGGGAACGACACAACAACGGTTTTGCTAAAGTTGCACTATGGGTTTTGCTAAGGGTTTTGTTAAAATTGTGCTATTTGAGAAATAAATATGTAATTATTAGTATCTCGGCTTGTTTGAATCTTATAATAAGTACCAATCCATTTATTGTTACAATAAGTGTAATGTAAATAATCAACTGATATTGTTTTTTTTTAATAAACTTAACGTGAACTAATTCATTACATTCATTCAAATTAACGGAAAAGTACTCCGTTACCTTTAGGCTTAAGCACATTAATTCATAAATAAGCTGACTGGATTCAGAAAATAAAATTAAATGAAACGGAAGCTTTGTCGTAACTATGTATTCGGAAAGATAATATTATTTTTCTTGCCCTTTGCTAGATCTGTCTCCAAAATCTGATTTAGACGAAACGCGCGTTGTAGCTGGCGAAGTCTAAAAATAATTATAAATATTTTAATAAGTTATATTATACTGTAACTTTATAACTAAGTACCTACTGATTTCTTAATGTTTTTTTTTTAGGGTAGGAAGGCAAATATTAATTGCAATAAATAATTGTAGTTTTTACCACTATTCGTAGAGCCTCTTGAACATCCGTGTCTAGGCATTGCTTTTCTTCAGGGCCTACAAGTTGTGCACGTAGACAGTCTATTGCCAGCTTGACCACGTTCTCCAGCTCTTCCGCTGGCGCATTTACTCCACAATCTGTTTCAATATGTAATTCATTTACATATATAGATTTTAAATGAGGGTAGATAGTCTGTTCAAGTTCTGCCTTTGATTTTAATTTTTATTATTTAGTTACTGCAGTAAAGGCCACACAGTTTCCAGTTGCCGTGAATTAGTAGGGAGGTACTTAAATCATCAAATCAAAGAGATTTGGTGAGCTTTTATTTCCGAATATTTTATGCTAGGTTGTCGTGGTCGCGTAGGTATTTAACCCGGCAAAAGCTTTACACGTTACAAACCATACGTTAACAAACCTTTCAGATCCTCAACGACATCGAAGACCTCAATGGCGTTTATAGATTCCGCTGTAAGAGGATGCCCTTCGCTAATAAGGGAATTCACTAAAGAAGTCATCGTCATCGTTGTCGTTTCTTCACCCTCTGTAATATATAATTTACAATCATGACATTACAAATAAAAATATACTTATTCTGTCGCCCGTATCAAATTCAAAATCATTTATTTCATGTAGGCCAACTTGTGGCTCTTATGACAAATCGAGAATCTACCATTTCCTGTGGAACCGGGCACCTTGAAGTCCCTACCAATTGTCAAGATTCGGCCATATTGACTGAAAATTATGGGTTCAGCGTAATTAATTTAAAATTATTAATTAAAAAATATATTGATTAAATGTGATTAGAATTTGTGATTAGATTAAAATTGAAATCATTAGTTTCTGAACGTAGTTGTTTATCTTTGTTTCTAGACGAAGTTCTTGTGTTGATACTAAAATAGAGCTGTCAAGCGGTGCACCAATCAAAAAATTAGAATTAACTCCATCCGTTAAAAGGTCAACCAATCAGAAAATTAATAATTAACTATATCCGTAATAACTTTGACCAATCAGACGAAGAGGCATTGAAGTAGGAGGGTGGTTCTCCATTTTTGCGGGCGGGAAAAGAAACTATAAAACGGATTTACAACAAATAGTTGGGGCTCATTTTGTTAAATAATTTTGTGTGTTAATGTTATAGTGTGAAGTTATAGTGAAGTTGAAAAGCTAAGTATACTTAATGTTGTATAAATTGTGTAACAAAGTATTTATAGGTATTTTGGAATCAGCTATTGTAGTATAATTTTGTGTGGTCTTAAAATCTTACTTGCCTCGGGTTTCCAGTAGATGTAGTTTAGCCATACTTAAACGTTTTAGTTAATTATCTACTTCTCTTAACGTATATACATATGACGTAAGCAAACGGTTAGGAATTCTGTCAAGTTTCTTCCGCCGCTTCTTCTTGACGGATTAGGTTTTCCGAAGCGGTGGTAAATTTATTATGGAATAGGGTTAAATAATGAAATACAGATATAGAGAATCGTTAATTCAAAACATAAGAACGTTTAAAATAAATCCGAATTAAATAAATGGTTATTTACTGGTATTTGTTGTATCATTTCTATCCTTATAGGTTAGGTGTGTTGATATGTTTCCCACATTTCAGAAGTGGGATGGCTTCACGCAGCAGAACCCGGTCTCGCAGCCCAGTGAGATGGAGTCCGAGAAGAATGGAGCGGCCGCAGCATCAAGAGTTTGAAAACGAAGGCTGGTCTCGCGGGCGATGTCGCAGCCGCCAGGGGTCTACTAGTCGCCATCGAACACAACGGTCGTCGGACGAAACTGGTAGGATCTTTTCATATTCTACTATTTTGGCCAAACCTGATATTGTACCGGAATTTGATCCGGAAAAAACTGAACTACCCGCACTCCAATGGTTGAATAAGATAGAACAGTTAGGGACTATTCATGGATGGAATGAATCTGTCAAGAGTTATTATATGCAAGCTCGTTTAGTAGGTCTAGCGAAATCATGGCACAGTTCTTTGCATTCCTATGAATATACATGGCAGGAGTGGAAAGACAAAATCTTGGAGGCGTTCCCTCAAAATTTTGACTTTGCTGAATCAATACGAGAAATGATTAACCGGAAAAAGAATTCCAGTGAAACAATGACTCATTATTTTTATTCTAAATGTAATCTGTTAACTAAATGTGAAATCACCGACATTAAAGCTTGTGTCATGTATAATTGATGGATTACCTTATTACATGAGAAGTACAGCTAGAGCTGGTAACTATAGGACACCAGGAGAGCTTTACTCCCAATTTCTTTGCGCCAACGAAGATAAAAGAAATCCAACATATTATCGCAACAAATCATACGGTAGTGAGTACAGACACGATAGTGAGTTTAGGACAAGGTTTGGAAGCAATGAAGGTATACGAGAACCTCAGGATAAGAGAAAGATAACTTGTTTCCTGTGTAATGAGGATGGCCACATGGTCCGAGATTGCTCGAAGAACCCAAATTCAATTCGAGGCCTGGAAAAGAAAACTGAAACTCACAATGCGAAAACTATACATATCGTCGAACAAGTAAAATCAATGTTATTATAATATTTTTTTTTTGATAAATGGGCATAATGTTACTGCATATATAGACTCGGGGACTCAAGTGAATCTTTTAAAATCATGATTGTGCACTAACACTCGGTTTGCAAATAGAACCATGTGATGTATTTATAGGTGGTTTTAGTGGTTCACTGGTAAAAACATGCGGGCAAGTTAGATTTGAGTATGATATTGAAGGTTTTAAGATTGTTTCGGAAACAATAGTAACTAATCTTCCTTTAAAGCAAGCTAACGTTTTCATAGGACAGCCAATTATCAATGACCCTCTATGTAGTCTTGTAGTTTCGAGAAAAACGATATCATTAAAACACCGCACAACTCAACAAGATAATAGCGAACTTAATGAATTAACTTAATAGGGAGCAATACAGGTATCGAAAAATTAAATTAAATTGTGTTGAACAAGTTGTTATTCCACCACGATGTGCAATGTTTGTAAATACATACAGGGAAGAAAGTCTTGCGCAATCTACTTTGATATTTATTGATACGCGTAGCTGTCATTTTAACGGTGTTGAATATAGCATCCCTTCATCTGTTCAGTACTACCCAGTTGTATCGTTATTTGTTATTAGTTTTGGCTCTCAACCTCTTTTAAATAAAAAATAGGCCAACTCTTGGCACGTGGGTATGTGTCAAATGAAATAACTTACAGTAAAAATATCGACGGCCAGATTTTATGCCCCGTTCTTAAAGTACATGTAACAAAAATTAATTGTGGTAGGTACTCGTACTCAGGGCCCTCAGATTCGTAAAGATCTGATCGGTATATTGCAGGTTTACTCAGACTCTTTTGCTACTTCTACAATTGAATTAGGGTTAACCGATAAAATTCAGTTAAAAATAGAACTTAATTCCGATAAACTAATTGGTTACTCTTGAAGGATACTATGAATTTTTACGTATGCCATTTGGACTAACTAATTCTCCAGGTGTTTCTCGAAGACTGATGGACTCGTTATTTGCTTAAATGAGAAATAAAGTACTACATACATCGATGATATTTTGTTGCCTATAGTAACTGAATAAGAAGGTTTAGAATTGTTAATAGAAGTAATAAGAGGAGCAGGACTTACAAGTTACTTTAGAAAATTTGTTCCAAAATACATTGTCGTATGTTTTGATTTATATTCGCTGTTAAAAAGGATGCTGTTTTGCTTTGGGGATTTGCTCAACAAAAGTTTAGCTGGTATATTATAATTCGGATGTTAATCGTAATTTCAAGATTGAGGAAAAGATATAGGCCCCTATAAAATTTTTAAGAAAGTTGGAAATGATAGGAATTTGATTAAACCTCTAAAGGTATGCCTAAAGGATACATAAATTGTTTTTCTAAGTTCGAAAATAGCGAGATTGATAGTATAGAGGAATTAATATATTTATTGGATGGTTAAGATATTTAATGGGTTAATTAAAGAAAGTTGTAATGTTTATAACTAATAGTTAATGGTAAATTTATATTGGTTAGGACTAACTGATTGATTAAAGAAAGTTGTAAGGGTTACAACTAATGGTTTATGGTAAAGTCGTATTGGTTATGACTAATTGGTTGATTAAAGAAAGTTGTAAGGGTTACAACTAATGGTTTATGGTAAAGTCATATTGGTTATGACTAATTGGTTGATTAAAGAAAGTTGTAAGGGTTACAACTAATGGTTTATGGTAAAGTCATATTGGTTATGACTAATTAGTTAATTAGAGAAAGTTGTAATGGTTTATGGTAGTCACATTGGTTGCGAGTTGTGACTAATCGGTTAATTAAAGAATGTTGTAAAGTTTACAACTAATCTTTTATTAAAATTGGTGACGGCCGATTGGATTATTAAAGATTATTTTAAATTTAGATAAATTGTAATGGTTATGATTGATTTGTTTTAAACAATTATATTGGTTACGGATAAGGTTATAACGCTATGAAACTTAAAGTAACATTGGTTTAAAACTTACTCATTTGAAATTAGTCTATTGGAAATAGTAGAAATAATCATGGTTGGCTATTTTTTTTTTAAATATAACTAATGACTTTAATTTATTTTAATAGATTGCTAACATCTGATTTATTATGGGTTTAATTTTGGCTACGTAGAATTAAAGTAAAGTATTGAAGGGATAAATTTTTCAAATTCATGGAATGGAAGTAGTAACCTGTGTTAGGCTACATGAGTAGAATTATTTCAAAATCCAATTTATTTTTCTTTGCAGGGTCGCAAAGCGTGTCAGGATGGACGAGTGTCAAGATTCGGCCATATTGACTGAAAATTATGGGTTCAGCGTAATTAATTTAAAATTATTAATTAAAAAATATATTGATTAAATGTGATTAGAATTTGTGATTAGATTAAAATTGAAATCATTAGTTTCTGAACGTAGTTGTTTATCTTTGTTTCTAGACGAAGTTCTTGTGTTGATACTAAAATAGAGCTGTCAAGCGGTGCACCAATCAAAAAATTAGAATTAACTCCATCCGGTAAAAGGTCAACCAATCAGAAAATTAATAATTAACTATATCCGTAATAACTTTGACCAATCAGACGAAGAGGCATTGAAGTAGGAGGGTGGTTCTCCATTTTTGCGGGCGGGAAAAGAAACTATAAAACGGATTTACAACAAATAGTTGGGGCTCATTTTGTTAAATAATTTTGTGTGTTAATGTTATAGTGTGAAGTTATAGTGAAGTTGAAAAGCTAAGTATACTTAATGTTGTATAAATTGTGTAACAAAGTATTTATAGGTATTTTGGAATCAGCTATTGTAGTATAATTTTGTGTGGTCTTAAAATCTTACTTGCCTCGGGTTTCCAGTAGATGTAGTTGAGCCATACTTAAACGTTTTAGTTAATTATCTACTTCTCTTAACGTATATACATATGACGTAAGCAAACGGTTAGGAATTCTGTCAAGTTTCTTCCGCCGCTTCTTCTTGACGGATTAGGTTTTCCGAAGCGGTGGTAAATTTATTATGGAATAGGGTTAAATAATGAAATACAGATATAGAGAATCGTTAATTCAAAACATAAGAACGTTTAAAATAAATCCGAATTAAATAAATGGTTATTTACTGGTATTTGTTGTATCATTTCTATCCTTATAGGTTAGGTGTGTTGATATGTTTCCCACACAATAGATCAGCAGTATGCCCAGTAGTAGACGTTTATCTTTGTCTTTTGATAATGAAAAAAAAGAAATAAAGATTTATCATCATTTTTTTTTAAATACATTATAGGAACACGCTTAACCACGTGTTAACCACTATCACACCTGACGGAAAGGTAAAGTGATGATGTGGTCTAAGTTGTAACGCGTTTGCGTAGAAAATGCCTATGCACTCTTTTTTTAAAGACACCCAAATTGTACGTACCTATTAGGAAACACAGATATACCTAAGTTGTTATGGGAGTTTCCTACCTAATTCAGCCAATTGCGTGGTATGCAATAAGGTCGCCAGCGTTGGGCCGAGTCGTTCACGTAAAGGCTGCACGCCAGCAACGTCCTTTAATGCCGTTTCAATGGATTGCATCACTTCGTGTTCCTTGGAATCTAGACCTTCCATTTCTTGTATCTAAAAATCATTTAGGGAGGCCACATACGATCAAGTTTGCCGTCAAGTTTGCATGATGCTTAGGGATTCGAAAAAGGATCGATACCTGAGTAGTACCGATACTTTTGGTTCAATACCTAGGAAAGCTCCCAAAAGCTGTACCACCCCATCGAGAGAGATAACGCTATACACACAGAAGAGAGAAAATTTTTAGAAATAATGTAAATGTGTAAAGAAATTATCATAATAGATGTGCAGAGTGATATTTATTTGGTTAATGAATATTAGTCTTACATGTTGTTTGATGAGTCGATCAGCCAAAGTGGCGAGCGCATCGAAAGCACGTGTTTGTTTCTTGTAAAGTTTTGGATCACCACCGTACTTAAGTAGCCACTTTCGGACCAATGAGTCTACGACTTCAAAGCGAGTTTTTTGCCTGTAAAATACAATTACTGTGATACCAACTAAAAAATTATGACAACATCCCAAGGGCCGTCATTTCACAACAAATCCCATCCGGATAGTACCTAGGTAGGTATCTACATTTCAGATGGATTAAAAAATAGTTGGCAATAAATAGCAATGACACTAAGCGGGAAATAATAGGTAGGTATACTATAATATACTTAAGTGTGCGTGAACATAGCTATGTACTTTCTGTTCCCTCACTCCTATAGTGCAATGGGACAGCCATCTGACACGACCAGAAATAAGGCAAGACTGACGGTTTTACGTATTCTTCGAGGCACTAACATCAATCTTCTAACCACTGAGCTACTAAGAACTCAAGAGAAAAACCCAAAACTGTTTTCTATAGCGGGACTAGAATTGACTAACGAGACAGTCAATAAAAGAAGTAATGTCCTTAATATAATGTTTGATAAAATACAGACCCAGAGATAACTTTTGGTAGTTCGTCGGTAAGTTCCTGCAGCAGCACATCAGCGTCGTCGCGCGATACTCTCATCATGTCCAGACAGTCGTAAAGTAGCTTCATCAAGTTCACTTCGTACACTAGCTTTACGTGTGATCCCAAAGGGGTACTGTACAATTAAATATCATTTTGTATTGACGGTTGCTGCCACCGCTGTTTACGATTAAATCACCAATGATGATTGCCTATATCGCAATTGGGTTTGTCATACATAACGGTTAAAATAGTTGTTAGTGGGCACAGAGATGATAGATTATAGTCTGCAATAGCACATAGGCTACTTTTTACTTTCAGAAAATAAGGGAGCTCCCGTGGGAATTTAAAAGCACGTTAATCCACGCGAATGAAGTTGCGGTCATCAACTAGTTATCTGTATTTTATTTATGAAATAGTCAATCAAGCGGCTCATGTTGGAATCATAATTATTAATCTTTTAATCCTAAAGTAGAAATAATTATTAAGAGTTCTTACAATATAACTTTATAGTACTTACATGGGAAAGTATTTGTGTTGAAATGGTCTTGGAGAGGGTCGAACCATTTGGAGGTAAACTTGCGAGCGGTCTGATTCCGGTGGTGACCATTCGGGCGGAGCGGTGACATGTGAGAGTGGTTTCAGTCGCAGGCCTTGAATTTCTTCCTCAAGTGCCTATGAAACAGTTTAAATACTCATTAGAAATCGTATTTGGCAGAATGAAGGTGTCATCTTAAAGCGCACTGCTAAGCGGAGCTCGGCAAACCAAGCAGATTATTGAAACATATTATTTCACACCATTTATCAAGGATCTGAAGAAATTTGTTAATTTTGGAAAAAAAATCTTTATCATTTATTTGATATAGGCCAACTTGTGGCACATATGGCAGGTCGACACTCTACCTATCTACGTTTTGTCATATACATAAATATGTATAATATATGCATGAATGATTGGTCTACTGAGGAAAACTTCGCTCCGCTTCACATTAGTGGAATGGATCCTGACTGTACCGCTACTCGCTAGAGAGCTTGACGCTGTTTCTCTTGTCACCTATGCGTTTACGGAAGAAATCATGCTTTTTTTTAAATACATAAGTTTAATGCAACTACAGCTTTAACACTGGCTAATGCTGGTAAGCCAGTTAGGTTAGATTAGATTAAATTTTGCGTGTTGCAACAACATAATATGAAGGTATAGGCATTCCTTGAGCCAAAAAAAAACCAGGTAACTATTTGAATGATAGTGATAGGCTCATAAGTAGCTAGGTACCTTAATTTGTTGCTGCTGTTGTGAACGTATGATTCGCAGACGAACTACATCGCGTTGGTAGTGCTCCGGCTCGTAACCTCCTGCCATTTTCGATGGATCCTTGGGGGGCTATTTGAACAAATATTTTTGAATAAGATAATAAATATAATGTAAAAATATTAAAACGTCTGACGTGGTATATGAGTTCAAACCTTTTGCGGATAGACGTCGGCTTGAAGAGCAGCCGCCAGACGAAGACGATCAGAATAACGATTAAGGGTGTTAAGGTATTTTTGCTCAAGCTGACTGTAACGCTCCTGAAAATTATAAAGTTTGAAGTTGAGCCTGTAGTATGAATGTGGCTAGTTCTTATTATGAAGGAAGAAAATGGACATTGTCCAAAGAAAAGCTATTTAGTTCAGTTTCAGTATCCGAGATTTAAAATAAATCAAAAATGAAAAATTAGAAATCTACCAAATGCAATCACGCTGCTCAGTGGCAACAATTAAGTATAAAGATTTGAACTCCAATGGCACCACAACATGTTTGCTAAGACAAGCCTCAAAATATCACAACACACTTATAGATATCATTACCCTCCATTTTGTAACTTGTGACAGAAGATGTGGTATAGAAGCAAGGGTGGCGGTGAACTTGTGGCGCTTCGCAAGTTGTCTTAACAGTTCATCAAGTGTACGGTCCACTTTACGTGGCTTGCCCAGTTTCCTCGTTAACACATCACGCATCTGCGCACTGAGTTCTGCAGCGCGGTCCTCCATCGCCCGAATGTCTACATTCATTCGGAATAGATGTGTGCGGTTTACTCTGAAAAGTCACATTAGCAGAATCAACAAGTTTACTGAGATTCCAGTATAGTTCTTGCAATTCACGAGGGCGCGTGAGCTTTACTTGTGGTTACGTCGTGTACATGCACATTGCGTAAGTGTGCGTGCCTAACAGGAGCCTAGGTGGGAGCGGTCAAGAGCGAGCAAGTTCTCGCTTACACTTATACAGATACGACACACGCACAACCATGAGCCACGTGCCCTCGTGAACTGAAATAACTATAATACTTTTCAAGTTAATGTTAAACTGTGCGTATACTATGTATTATGTGTACGGAAAACATTTTTCTAAAAAAAAAACTTGTGATATTCAGACTAACAAATGTACGCTCAGGCAATGTGAACTTGGAAAGTGCGCGATCTCCTTGGTTCCTACTTTTACTCAATAATAGTTAAAAGGTCGTTGTAAGATTAACTGTATCCTCTGTTGTATTTCCTGATTTGTTTTTCTCAATTTTATCTACCATACATTTCTAAACACTACTGATAGCAATAGGTACTTCTGCCGTTGTTTTTGCTGTTTGATTTCATCTTGCAGCTCTAGCACTCTTTTTCGTAGTTTGCTCAGCATTTTCTCGGGGAAGACAACAGTTTTAGAGAGTCCACCTGGTCCAGTACATCCTCGCAGTGCTGAAGCCCGTATTTGATCATAACGTAGTATCACAACCTGGTCTACCTCATTCATGCAGCTTTGTTTCTCCATCTAAAGTAAAAAAATAATAGTTTGTTTTTTACATTTTACTATATTATCACATTTTGTACGGATACGTCATCTTCATTACAACATGATCATACCATGAATTCTCTTAAATCTTGCTTACGTTTCTCCAGCTGTACCGAAAACTTTCTTTTTACTTTGTTATGAGCTTCAATATCTTTTCGTAAAAGATCAACCAGCCGATCTTGTTCTATCATCTCTTGTTCATGTTTGTGTCTACAAGAAATTTAATAGTTTTTGTTTATAAATGTTAAAAGAAATTTTCTGCTGTAAGACGTCGGTGAGATTATAAAATTATTAAAATTTGAATTTGATAATGATATCAAATAAAATTATTATATTCAGATTAAAAATTATAAGTAAAGTGTTGTCTCAACTATTCAAAAGTAAAACAGTCTACCGTGTATTTCTAAGTTCGTAAGTCTTGTTGTAGATATCAACATCGCAGCCTTCAGGACAGATATTGGGGTCGAGACGTATTGGTCCAATATCGCGACTGTCCAAACTGCCCTCATCTTCTTCGCTGGATGATGAGCTTGATTCCGACTCGGATGATTCTGTATTTAAGGAGTTTATATTTTTGTAGTTTCTGTTAAGTGTACTATGTATAAATATAAACATTATGCTTAACGGGAAATTGTACAACTTTTTGATGTGAAGCAAAAGATAGAAAGGATTAATGATTCAGAGTTAAAAAGTAGGGTAGCTACGAAATAAAAGCTTGAAGTATGTGTAATACCGTCATCATCATGTTCACGGGGAGGACGATACTTCTTCTTGAATATCCTACGAAGGAAATCGGCAAATTTATTATCCTGCACGAGCTTCTTAAATTGCCTCTGTAAGTCTTGGCATGCCGAATCAAGTCTTTCCTTCTCTGCTTTGTGTTCTTCGATGCGTTGGTTGCAATCCATAATCTGGTCATTAACAGCTCGGACCTGGAAAGTACCGCCAATTGAGCTTTTCCAAATACCAAAATTTATAACGCAGTACCTACGTTTTAAATTAAAATTGTTATGATAACGGAAAATCTTGCCGGAAAAAGAAGCTATTACTCGTATTATTTTAAATTACCTGCATTAATTTTGCATAAACTCTTTCAGCAAGCCGATCCTCGTGTGCTTCAAAACGATTAAGAACTGTCATCTCTCGATGTAGTTGATACAAGTGCAATTCTAATAACTGATTGTTTTCCTGTAATAAGTGTATTGCTTATTAGGGAAGTTTTTCTTTGCGTCTTTTATTTAACTTAGTACTTTGCATCAAATCGAGTAAAATTTACTTACTTGTACTCGAATACGTTCTCGCTGAAGTAAGCGGAGTTGAGAGTCGAATTTTTGAACCAATACATCAGCATCTGCTAGTAGCATATCTTGCTCGTATAGGTGTCTGGTCGAGAATGATCAAAGACAAATTTATTTAAAAACAATTAGGTATTATTTGGTGAAGATTTTGATATAGAAAATACTTAAGAAAAAAGATTTTTGCATATTTTTTACCTTTCAATGCGCCTTTCACGTATTTCAATTTCTATAGCTGAAGATTCTTGATCTTGCTTTGATTTCAGTATATCCCAAGAAGCGGCTAATGGTCGAGATTCTAGTAAATAGCGGAAACATTAATGCAAATAATCTGGTTTTCAACCTCCTACCATTCCATTCCAAGTGTTTGTTTACCTGTGATTGGAACGAACAGCGGAACTCTAGGTTGCCGGACTCGTTGCTGAGGGTACAGTGTGGACTTCCTGCGTTCCTCCGTTTTCCTTGTCGTTTGTCTTCTTTGGCCCGATGGGGGTATTACTTCTGGTTTTATCTGAGGAATTAAAGTTATTGCATTTTTCTTTATGACAGCATGAAATTAACTTCAGTCCATATTAAGTGTCAATATTAGTTGATGCTGTTAAAATATATTGGCTCAATTTTCTTAAGTGAACCTACTTCTAGATTTTTCTCGGGAAATTCTAAATCGTCTTCAATGTGTGGAACCGCCGGTGGTGGCTTAGCAAGCTTATGTGGAATCTCGACACGAATTTCCCCCAAGCGTCTTCCTATGTCTTGCATTTTAGATACGAGCCAAACCTTCTGCTCTCGAAGTTTTAATACTTTTTCATTAAATGCCCGCTTATTGTCGTAGATCTAAAAGAAATTAAACAGCTGATTTTAATGTCCTTGTAGAGAGGTATTTGTATAAGTAGTTGTACTTAGAGGAAATATCACACACTAAGTACAACAAAAAGAACAGAATCATATGAATAACATGTATGTATGTACCTCTTTCCGAGCGAGACAGATACGGAGCTGTGTATTGTGCCCATGCGGTGCAACATAATCTGGTTCTGTTTTAAGAACCCGATTACCAATAGTCTCTTCTGCTTCCTTGAGAGCCTCTGCAGCACCAGGAGGCATAGCATTTGGGTCTGGTTTACGGGATAAATGTTCTTGCCACTAAAACAGTAATTTTATACTTACATATTTTTTTACGAATCATGTTTTGAAATGGCAATAGCTTTAATATTATAGCTGATATTTCACGACGTTATTCATGCAATGTTAAACCATTATATTTTGAGTAATTACCTCAATGAATTGTATATGATGCCGGTTAATCCTTTGGTAGTAGTTACGCAAAGCCTTTTTTAAAGGGTGAGGAGGATTTGGCGGTAAGCCGAGCAAGAAAGATGCAACACGTGGAGGACCCCAGGAAGCCTTTTTTGCTGCTGCCTTCGTAGTTGATGATTCAGTACGCCTGAATAGATAAATTATTTGAAATCCTACACTGAACGTTGTTGAAACATTTTAATTTAGTTACTCCGTACTTACCGATTTTCTACTTCGATTAATGCGAATAAATTTAAATTCCTTAGGTAAGCGTGAAAAAATATAATCATCATTAAGTGGATTATAGGGTTTTTGATTGATCCGGGCGCATAAGATTAACTTAAGAAACCTAGTACCTTCCTCGTAGAGATGCTTCCGCCATTTTCTGGTGAACTTCTTCTAATTGATCATAAAATGCCTTTGAAAGATTCTTCTGTCGTAAAGGCCTTATCATTATTTCAGGATCCCTGAATCAAATGAGATTGAAGTATGTAATATTTCATGGTAAAATAGTAAAGTAATAGGTAAGTTTATTTTTTCTTTTTATTTCTTCAATTAAAATTTGTATTTCTATGATATGAATATCACATAATAAAGAGATAAATATAGAGATTTTATAATTCTTGCTCTAAATTTTATATTACCTGATTGCTTTCAAAGTAAACGGGAAGACGTCAAGCTGTATGATGTTTCTTGAGTACATTTTATGCAGACCTAAATCTGAAGCTTCTAGCTGATGGGCCAATTTGCGCCGAGTGAGTGCCTTCATGTCATCCAACTCTCTCTCTTGAACAACGAGAGGTCGAGGATCAAGTGTTACGTCGATTTGTTGGGAATATGGCAATGACCGGTTTCTAGAAAAATATTTATCATCACAATATATTATAATTAATTACAGTAAAAGCTCTTTATTCGCGGGGGATACGTTCCGTAAATATGCCGCGAATACAGAAACCGTGAATATGGAATGGTAATTTATATGGGATTATAGGGGATACGTTCCTAGGTGACAAAATAAAAAACAAATACATAAAAAAACCATTGAATTTAAATTTTTGATCATATTTGATTAATTATTATTTTCAGGTTTAGGCAATGATTTAAAGAATTTTGTAATTTTTTCTTGCTTGACGCTTTTTAAAAACTCCTTCAATTCAGACTGATATTCAGCAGTGGCATTAGCAATTTGCCTCTTAAAAATAAAACTTTGTTCTATAGACGGATCAGTTTTCATAAAAAAGCTCATTTGCCATTCTCCTTCACTGAGATTTTTCAAATATTAGTCCATTTGACGACGCGTTTACAGACGATATTGGGCTTGATACCTATTGGAATCCTTTTTATGTATGTACCGATGTACCGATTAGATCCGCGAATAGAGAAATCTAGCCGCGAATGTAGGAATTGGGTCACACTTTTTTAATCCGCGAATAGTGAAAACGCGAATGAAGGAAGCGCGAATAAGGAGCTTTTACTGTATAGTTAATTTCGTCATGTTTCAGCATACATACGCTTTGATCAATTTAGTATATTCGATAGTCAGTTCCGCAAGTTGATCACGGACACGTTTCTTATGAGCGTTTGCTATAGATATCATTTTATCATATTCTTCTTTTTGTTTGAGTTGTTCGTGAGACATTAGTTCCCCATCAACGGTACTCGGTTCTTTGACTTTTTCTACTTTCTGAAATTTACAATCAAATTTTTATTTTTTTATGCAAATGTATATGCGTGATAAATTGGGTTTAACAACTCACAGGTAGCTCTTCGACTTTTAGCATCTCAGCCGGTGTTATCAATGGTTCTGAAAAATTGATTGCATACGAGAATATGTTGCCATCAGAACCGCTTGTGTACAAATGCCTGAAAACATTAATAGGTATTTTTTTTAAAGGCACAATATCTTTAAGAATATTTTCCATAATAAAAACAAACATTTTTACTGAAAGTGATACCCACGTGCTATCAGAGCTAAATTCTAGACATGTTATAGCTCCCGTATAACGGTCATGCATTGGAAGGTAATAGTTGTCATCGAAATCTATACGTGGAATCGGTTGTTTCTGAAACAGCCAAAATATACTTAAACTCAATGAATTAAACCATTTATTACTACACTATCAAGGTTCTTGAAATTTTTTTATAAGATTTGTGTTACATATTATATTCATTATATTTAAACTTATAAAAAGATTTGCTATTTATAAGCTTAATAATATTGTAGCCGTCTTTGGTCAAAATTATTTTTGAAATTCCATCCGATTTTTGGATTTGTAGAGATGCTTCCTATTCAGTATTCAGTATTCACAGTGAGAATGTTACAAGTAGTTTATATTATAGCTTACCTCTTCTTTCGCAAGACGTCTTCCTTTTAGTTTTTTGAGTAGTTTTTGTTGGGCCATCATCCATGTCATATAATGGTGTTCGGGAGAATCTTCTTCTTCAGTAGGCATTCGAAGTACGCGAATGTAACCAGTATTTGTTCCTCCAATCAAATAGCGCCCTTCACATCTATACAAAGGTTTATTGTTTCAAAATATTAATATGGCTCTAGAATTAATTAGCGGGTGCTAATATAAATAAAAATTAAAGTGGATAACAATAAAAATAAGTAAAGGATAAGAAATAAATGGCAAAGTTCATGAGTTCAACCACCAATTATGTATAACTTTTTACCTAATATTTTATTTATTAGATCAAAGACTGAATTTTATTTATAAAGACAATAATACTTATCAATCACACGTACATGAATCTTAAAGCTGTGATATCTTCCCGCCACGCCCCAGGAAAGGGTCCATATTTAAGAATTTTATTGTGCTTCGGTTTGACTAACAGTAACGCCCCTGTGCCTTGCTGTACGACCCAAATACCTTCTTCACAATATTCCGCCCAAGTTATTGTGGTTCCGGGAGTGTTCTCTTCTTCCTCTTAAAGTTAGAATGATACTTATTGTCGTACATTTATTACAGTATCAGTTATTTGTTAGCTATGACTAAAGTCTCTGTATCTACATGATACGTACCTATTTGTATTTCTCCAACCCAAACATCCTCTTCTTCATCTTTATCTTTCTCGGCTTCTCCTTGAGCTTTTAAAGCTTCTTCATCTATACTGGCAAGATCTTCTTCTGTCGGGAATGGTCTATGGCGCATGCTTAAAAAAGCAATAAAACATTAACTACTAGATTTTTCCGACTCATCACATAAAACTATTTAATTCATTATATGACTATCTTTTGTCTGCGACTTTGTTTATTTTCCGGGATATAAAGTAGTGACTGTCAAGCCTGTGTGTTTCTTACAAATCAAAAAGCTTCATTATTTATAATATATACCATGATTTTCAACTTACTAATACTTTTTTACAAGAATTTCTTCATAAGAAACGAACTCTTGTTTGAATGTGGTAATCTCATTGTACTTTCGGACAGGGACATCTGGTAAAACTGCTTCAATTATAACACCCAATTGACCACACAAAAGAACCACACGCTCCTGAAGAATATTATTACAGTTAAGATGTTTTACGGGATTAGTTGTCCAGTTGAAATATGAATTTAGCAGAATAACTGAAGAATTTAAATTCTTACTTCATTCGGTTTCCATGTCATATAAGCCACATTATTAGGTGTCTGTATGAATCCTAGTCTTTCCAGAGTAAACGGTGTGCCCAGTTCCAAATGATACATAAATATAGTGCAGTCTTCGCCGCAAGTTACCAGTAGTGTACGAGGTTCATTTATTGTAATCTGAGTGATGGCTTTTGAATGTGGTTTCAAAAACTGTAAAAGTTATCGAACACTTACTTAGCGAGAGTACTAGGGCTAAATTAAATTCAAAATTATTTATTTATTATTTATTTCATGTAGGCCAACCTGTAGCTCTTACAATACGTCATGACTCTACTACCGGTTCGGAATGCAGATTCTGCTGAGGAGAGCTGGCAAGAAACTCAGCATTAGGTAGGTATATTAGATATCGTGCTAAACTTGCGCCAATAATAGAGGAAAAGTGCCCGATCCGTATTCCATGCAGCAGATCCAAACTACGACTTATTACATACCCATATAGCTCTTACGGTTGCCAATCTCCGATAGGAGATGGCACTGCAAGTAGAAAGTGATTTGTAAAGGGAAAGACTTGACTTCGTAAACCACCTGTTAGCAAAACAAGAAGCGATAAACTTTACATAAACATTAAACATAGCTAAGTATTGCCTGTTTCTGTGATTCAATATAACAATTACTGCTAGTAACTGTAGATCTTAATAATAAAATCATAATGGTGAAAATTTTTTTTGTGGGTAATAATTTTTTTACAATTTTACCGATATCAAATCCATAACATCAGCGTTTACAGAGTCCTCGCTGTGAATAGTGAGTGCTGAATGGACGCGGATTTCTATGAATGACGATTGAGCTTGAAGTCTTTCTGGATGAACTAACAACGTTCTCATGATACCATCCGCGAAGCCTACCAGTATTACTCTTGAAGTATCGTCGACCTGGTAAAATAGAATAAATCATGTTAAACGTATAGTGTTGTGAGAACTTTTTTTGGTTTATGATCAATAATTTTGCAACATAGGCGTCGGTGAGCCCATGATATCAACAAGTCGGCTTTAATATTTCGACGCAAGAACAGCTTTACAGAAAGTATTGTTCGAAGCCTTCCTACAATTATACGCTAAGTCTCGCAAGATCAGCTTTACTGTGCACCAAGCAACAGGACCTTCAAAACGAAGTTCGGTGTCATCAGATACCTCTGATGTCATACTATCTGGAACTAAAGAGTTTCTCTAAGTTTAGTAATTTTACACGATCACTAAGTATGTGTGTGGCAACTCACATCTATCGGAGGATAAAGCAAGCAAGTCACTGCAGCTTGAAATTGATACCGCGCGAGTAGAACATGTGTTTCAGTGCTATAAGCATGTAAAGCTCCATCTTCACCCGCAGTGACGATAATAGGGTGCGTGCGCAATGCCGCTATTGCTACCACGCTACCAGAGTGAAATGTCATTGCTTTACGGTGATTGCACTCTAGTTTATCTATCTCTAGTTCGACAGTCCAAATTCCACCATTCCCGTCCTGAAACGGTTATATAATAAAAATTAAGGGTCTATTTCGCCATCGCCAAATAGCTTTAACCGATTAAGTTTTCGTTTTGACAGAAAATTCGTAGGTTAACCATTCCGCGATTGTGGGTCCTTAATGATACAAGTTTGAAGGTAGATCTATTTACATACAATTATTATTTAACGTTTTTCTTCAATTATCGTTGCTGTTTTGACTCCGAAAATCGCTTTCGGTTATGAAATCACCGTACCAGTAGATATGTAATTAATAAGTACGAGATTTTTTATAGTTACAAACTTACTTGAGCATACCAATACATGTCCTTTTGATGTTTCAGACACATTATTTGACAGCCTGGTACCTATACAATGAATTAAGTAAAAAGTATTAGGTTTATCGTTACTTAAGGATTTTATTAGAACAGTTAAAAAAAGTTCACTCTTGGAGTCATCCCAATGTCAAAATGAGATTCAATGATAATTAATTGGTTGACGACTCATTAAATTTAATTTAATAATTTAACGAATGTTTACAACTCCTTTTACAACTGAATAAACGGATGACTTGAAGTAGGTATAAAGGGCGCGGTTGCTTCTTGCGGCATACAATGCGGAAGACATTCTTTTTACGAGAATAGCCATAGAGGAAGATTTATAATAAGCGGTTGTACCATATATTATATCCGCTAATCTATCTAGAGTCTACTAAAGTTTATGAAAGTACAAAAGTTTCGGCGACTGGGTTGAGTTCCACGTAAGGGTCGTCTTCAGGGGGGTCCGCTTGCTCCACTGTATCCCAATACCAGGCTCGTACATAGCCGTCGCGACCAATCGTGGTTACCTCATCGCCGGCTGGACTAAGCATGAATTGAATCTGAAAAATAAATCCAGTACATTTTTACTAAGTCCGACAACAGTGGAAAACAAAATTAAAACAGATACATAATGCAAGAAAGGTAAATCAATAGAACTGGACGAGAACTAAAACAAGGATAGGTAATTTTCTCTGCTGGATTCATTTTGCGAGGTTCACTTAAGATTGAACTACATAATGTATATTGAAAGTAATAGTCTAAATTCTGTATAATGGGAAATTAAGCATATTCTGATGGCGCAAATTATCCTAAAGGCGATGGTAGTAAAACTTTTTGGCTAAAAAGACGTACTCTATAATTAGCAATTTTCTTTATTGAGTGCATAGAAATAGTACGTACTCGTAGTACATTTACAGGATCAGGAGTGTAATTTTATCATTTTTTATATATACAGGTAAAGAAGATGAGTAGATACTAACAATTGGAGCTTTGTGACAAGTTTTTCTTCCTCGTTGGGTTACTTCTAACTTTACAAGACCAGCTTCCCAAACTAGAACATTTCCCCATTCGCAGCCGGAAAGCACCTTTAACATGATTTTATATTAGGTAAAAATCTATATCTAATACTTAATTGTATAAATAATATTTGAATTATAATATTTAAATTATTTAATTTTCGTACTTTTTCATCTGGCATTGGATATACTCCCAAAACATCGCATATCTCCGTTTTACCAAATCTCCCTAGTTCTCCTTTAAGCTTAAGGCCTGTAAAAGTGTTCGCCATTTTCCACATTTTTATGTGAGCCGCTCCTGAAACAATTCGGTATCCAAAATGTAGATACTAGATAGTAGATGGATTGAAAAGACGCGTTTCAACTTCCAACACAGCAACGAGGGCCTACAACTGAACGCGGGTATCCTTTCAGAATGCATATCTTTCCGAGAAGTTGGAAGAGTCTGAGCTTTGTACTATAGGACCACCCAACAGCAGAGTTTATTTCTGGTTCTTCTCTTTTTAAGAGTTTTTAAGACTTTATTTGAACAAAACCTTTTCTAATCGACTCTATTGTCATAAGAAAAATTTATTCTTACCAGCCGTAGTAAGCTGACCAGGACAGTAAGGCGAAAACATTACGGTATTAACATCAAACGTGAATGCACTCGTGCGCAAGAGAATTGTGTGACGTTTCCAGTTCCAAATAGTCAAATTGTAATCAGGTTCCTTTCCCACAGAAGCTAAAAGTTCACCATCTGGACTGAATGAAAAAAAAACACATGATTTTATAATACGATTATCAG
The DNA here is from genome assembly GCA_933228805.2 of Hipparchia semele. Lineage (NCBI taxonomy): Eukaryota > Metazoa > Arthropoda > Insecta > Lepidoptera > Nymphalidae > Hipparchia > Hipparchia semele. The sequence continues at coordinate 6,878,453 of OW121717.1, read as the reverse complement.
ATTCCGATGTTTGCTGTGGAGACTGCTAGCATCCAAGGCGGTTTGTAGAAACTTTCATTTGGTTAAAAAGTTCCCTCGGAAATTTAGTCACGATCTTGGGATTATATTTCTTTATAGAAGATTTATTCTCAAATTGTTAACACTTTCAACGTTTTTTTAAGAAATAAAAGTAACAAGTTTTACCTAAAATCAAGAACAGAATAAGCGTTAGTAGTTCCGTCTCGTAGAACAGCATCTATATCCATTTGAGGCCAAGTGTACAGGAGTATGACGGGATCTCTTTCACCTTCTCTTCCTTCAGCGATAACTATCCGATAATTCGGATCTTTTCTGTAAGACTGAATAACAATCTCGTTTTTTTTTTGAACTGAATAATGTAAATCTTCTTATTTTATTAAAGGAAGGTAAGTGCTTTAGTTAATGATTTATAAAATGCAATCATGGAATTCTGACAAGAAATAACGTCAAGAATTTTACTAGTCTTCCAGCGAAAAGGAAAGGTAGATCGTAATATTATATTTTTATATAATTGTTTGTCTGTTTATCGTTACCGTCGCAGCTTTGCCAAACTAAAATCCGTACTGTCCTTACTAATATTAGAACGTGAAAGTGTGTTTGTTTGTTAGTTTGTCCTTCTATCACGCTGCAACAGTCCCCCACTGATTGAAGTGATTTTTGGCGTGGACATAGTTGAGGACCTAGAGATGGACATCGGCTACTTTTTGTCTCGTAAAATCAAAGAGCTCCTGCGGGATTTTAAAAACTATTATACAGACTGTCTATTATATCATATTATAAATGTATTGAATCTGGTAGTTAGTGGAATATCTTTTCAAGAATTAATTAATATTGTCTTTGTGTGAAAAGTTTTAAAATAATGCGTGTAAAATTATTCTCGTAAGTTTTACCGCTACAGCTCCAACGGATCCCCCCGTGGTACTTCGTCGAAACCACAACTGCTTAGTGGTGACATCCATGAACGTGATGATGCTCCCAGCGGCCCAGCACACGACAGCATCGTCGCAAGCGCAGAGATTAAAATACTTTTTGCAATCGTAGCCATATGAATGTCTTTTGGGTTTATAGGAATCGGTATATATCCATAATTAATTTTATCCTACCCTACAATTTTTGTTCGCCAAGACGTACCGCCATTTAGCGTTCTGCCACGATGCCACAGAAAGCAATTGGTGGAGATTCACGTAGAATGCGCGGGCGTGACTATTTTTAACCTCCGATGAAAAAAGAGGGATGCTATAAGTTGTATCCGTGTATCTGTGTGTCTGTCTGTTTCCTCGTAAAGTCCTAAAGAATGGAAAGTCCTAAAGAAGAAGAATTTTGATACAGTTTTTTGTTTGAAAGCAAACGTAATTAAGGTGGATCTTAGCTATAATAAATGAAGATTAACTCAGGCCTTTGAAGATCATCAGCTCATTTCCTACTTGATTAAAGGGTCTTATAAACTTTCACTGGTCCGATTGATTTGAAATTTGATGTACTGTTACTTCGGATTATGTCTAAGACACGGTAACCATGAGCTGATGCTGTAGCATCAAGTAGCTTGCCTTGACCTTACTAAATCCTTGTGAAGAGCAATGCGAACGTCCCTTAAGAATCCAGTTTGAACGTCGATCTACTGCAGTTGACATAACTGCATAACAACTGCCAACCAATTGTGCAGTCCGCGTTTAGTCGGCGTGCAGTTGGTAATGCAGTAGGTACTACTAGTTGTGATATAGTAGCATCGACAAACTGTCCGTCTACTCTAGATTCTTAGAAGAGTAAAATTTTAGTTTTTTTGATTTATTTGTTATAATCCCTAAATCCGATTTAAAATTATACCATCGTAAGGATACTCAAACTCGAATAGATCGAGAGGTATAGTCGAGTCCAAGCTGTTCACCGCTCCAGATACAAAGTCATCCGGATCGTATTCTGTGAGTTGCGACTCTTCCTCAACGGATTCTGCTTCTGCCTCCTCGGGGGCCGCTTCTTCAGGTATGTGTTCTGGGTTTCAAAATTTTCAGGTTTCTTATATTATTTATGTTAGTCTTTACTTCTAAAGCGTTAGGCTAGGCGCAGAGGCGTAACTATACCGTTTGAGGCCCGTGGCAAATTCATCGGATGGGGCCCTCCCTCCCCCAATATAAAGAAGCTCATCCAATGAGATAGTATTTTTTATTTTTTCATAAATCACTACGTGAAGTAGGTACATACAAACGCAATTACAATTACTTGATTTTCTAATAACCTTTAAGTCGGAGCCTATTGTATTTATACTAAGCGCTGTAAAGTAATATTACGGCACTTAGTAGTCCGTTCTTAGCACCTACAATAGCAACGTAAAAGCGACATTTTCGCGAGCGAAGCGAGCGCGAAATTTTTTATGATTGCATTACGGCACTTAGTAGTCCATTCTTGGCATTTACAATAGCAACATAAAAATGACATTTTCGCGAGCGAAGCGAGCGTGAAATTTTTTATGATTGCATTACGGTACTTAGTAGTCCATTCTTGGCACCTACAATAGCAACGTAAAAGCGACGAAATTTTTTGTGATTACATTACGGCACTTAGTAGTCTATTCTTGGCACCTACAATAGCAACATAAAAGTGACATTTTCGCGAGCGAAGCGAGCGCGAAATTTTTTATGAATACATTACGGCACTTAGTAGTTCATTCTTGGCACCTACAATAGCAACGTAAAAGCGACATTTTCACGAACGAAGTGAGCACGAAATTTTTTATTCTGCACTACACCATGTACTTTTGGCGCTTGAGACACTACGCTTGTATGCGCCGCACACTCGGCATCGTAGGTAAAGTCGGCCCTACCAACTATTTAGTTATTGTTATTGGGGTTATTTTAAAATGTGTTTGTGGACCTAATGACATTTAGGTATTACAAATATGTATCTTTTTAATTTCTGTAAGACATAAATAAAAATTTTGGCCCCAAATTCGCCGCCCCTAAAATCTGCTGCCCTAGGCTCCAGTCAAATCAGCCGTTTGGTAAATTTACCACTGCGTAACCTTTCTTGTCCCAAAGAGTTTAGTTTATATCAATTTTTATTTTGAAAATGATCGCTCGGCACTAGCCGTAGTCACAGGAATGGCTATAAATGTTATGATCATCTTGAGCTTCCGGCCCTCTCTGACCAGGGGCCCCTGCCGGCTGGGGCCCGTGGCATTTTGCCGTCATGCCACCCTGTAGTTACGCCTCTGGCTAGGCGTAACGTGACACGCAACTCGCAGGCCATGTAATACCACGCAACACAGGGCAGAGCAGATTTTGTAATGCATGAACAATGAATATGCAGATCTTGCGTCCTAGGCTGCGACGGACCCAGGCACGCGCCACGCAGCATGTGTCTAGCCTGCTCTGCGTCTCATTGTAGGGACGGCACAGATTTTTGCGCGACATGTGTGCTTTGTGTGCCTATTTAGTATCAGTTGGTTCGAACATCCGAGCACTAAAGATTTGGTTACCAACTGTTGGTGTCATTAAGGTGTTAGCGCTCACAGAGTAGGTATTGTAAGAACTGCTGACGGTGCAGTGTTCGGTGGCACGCAGTGTCCCGAACATGTAGGTATTCTTTCAATTACGCCAATTTAACGGCAGGATCTCCGAAAACAGCCTGTTTTTGATTCAATAGTAAACAATCAAATATTCTTTGTTTTGATAGGTTAAAAATATATGTTGTAGTTTAATACACGTTCTAAATTATTTTACCGTTCAAAAGTCCATATTTTGAACTTCACTCGATCAAATAATATTCCGAAAACAGTGTAGTTTTTAATCAGGTTCAGGTTGTATTTATAGTATATCAAAGTTAAACTAAAAAAAAAAATGTCAAAAAATGGGCAAAAGCTTTTAGAAGAATATTTTACCGTTAATTTTTCTCTAAAAAGTTTACTTTTTTTTTATCATGACTGTTTTACTTTTTTTATAACAAATTGGCTCGTGCACCTCACTTCAATTGCTTGCAAGTTACTGCGGCCGAAGATCGTGCCCTTAAAGTGTCTCTGTCATGCTGCGTACGGTCGGTACGGTACGGTCTGCAGTTCTGTAGACGGAGTGATTTAAGTAGGGTAGACTGGGTACGGTTGTAACGGGGTACGGTTGAAACAGCTCAAATATTTCCGAAACTATAAACAACACAGGAAGGGGTACAAGGAGAGAGACACGCGGATTTCAAGTGCCAACATGATTCAAAGTGTTGCGTGGCACTCTGCGCACTTATAACGTTTAGACGAAGGCCTATTGTGTTTTGGCAACCAAAAGTAAGTATTTTTGATGAATTTCTTCACGATATAGCGTGACTATTAATATAATTGTCATATTTGAGTATTAATATATGCAATTGTTGTATTTTAGAGATTATAATGAGCTGGTTCGTTTTTATATACGTTATTAGGCCTCATGCCTGTGTCCATTTTATTGCCAAAATAGGTGGTGGGTACGGTTGTAACGATTTTCATGGGTACGGTTGTAACATTAGTTTTACTATATTTTTGCATTGCAGATGCCTAGGAAACGCGTTAGAAAGACTTCGAGAGGTAAAAGCGATGTTGTACAAGAACGCCTATGATGAAATAAAACTTGGGGGCGTCTTTGAGGCAAGCTATAAAAAATAAAGTTCTACGAAAAATAAGTTTAAGTGTTGATTTCATTTTAAACTTAGATTTTATTGATTATTTAGTTTTGTTTTATATAATAATTAGAGATTATGTTCGTTTGGTTGAGTACCGAAGTAGTTATAGCGGAAAAATTATCTATTTTTGTTAATTTATTTTTACTCTAAAAAATTACCTAAATAACTGTTAAAAATGTGCTTAAGATATTGTGATACTAGTTAAAGTACATTTAAGCGTTTTTAATTAATAAAGCTGGTTTAAATACTTCAACTCTGTATTATTTCTGCTTGTTACAACTGTCCCCCATCACTGTTACAACCGCCCCTGGTATGGGGTCGATTGTAACAATCGCATGCACTCAATAAAATTATTCATATCTGCTAAATCATTTCACCTGTGCATGTGTTTTTGATATTAATTTAAAGATAAATAACCTGGCTTTCATAGCAAGTGCTATAACAGTTGTTTATAGCAATATTGGCAATGCTGTGGTTGTTCAAAGGGAAATTGTTACAACCGTACCCAGTCTACCCTACCTATACTATAACTACTTGGTGGTTGTGACAACCAACAACAACGGACTTACCTTCCTCTGCATTTTCTTCCCCTGGCACTTCGTCAGCCATCTACTTAGGAACAGAATAAATGAATAGAATTTTATTTACTTCTTAATATTTATAGCTTCTTTATAAAATAAATTGTGATACACAAGCATAGACTTAATATTACTGCGTAAAATCAATGCAAACAGGAGACAAGTAGCAGAAAAAACCACAAATAGGACCAAATAGGACTAATAAATCATTAACCAGTTGAAAACGTACGTTGCTTAGTAACCTACAGGAAACGAACCAAGAGAATGTAATCACTCCGATGAAACGAAGTGATTACCTATCCGGAGTTAGTATCTTGGCCACAAACATATAAGAGTATATATATTACTCTTATATGTTTGTGATCTTGGCCTACAGGGTCTGTTCCAAGCAGAGGCGTAACTATAGGGTGGCATGACGGCAAAATGCCACGGGCCCCCAGCCGGCAGGGGCCCCCGATCAGAGAGGGCCGGAAGCACTAGATGATCATAACATTTATAGCCATTCCTGTGACTACGGCTAGTGCCGAGCGATCATTTTCAAAATTAAAATTGATATAAACTAAACTCTTTGGGACAAGAAGAAAGGTTACGCACAGTGGTACATTTACCAAATGGCTGATTTGACTGGAGCCTAGGGCAGCAGATTTTAGGGACGGCGAATTTGGGGCCAAAATTTTTATTTATGTCTTACAGAAATTAAAAAGATACATATTTGTAATACCTAAATGTCATTAGGTCCACAAACACATTTTAAAATAACCCCAATAACAATTACTAAATAGTTGGTAGGGCCGACCGGCGCATACAAACGCAAGGTCTCAAGCGCCAAAAGTACAGGACTAGATATGACGCAGTGCAGAATAAAAAATTTCGCGCTCACTTCGTTCGTGAAAATGTCACTTTTCTGTTGCTATTGTAGGTGCCAAGAATGGACTACTAAGTGCCGTAATGCAATCATAAAAAATTTCACGCTAGCTTCGCTCGCGAAAATGACACTTTTATGTTGCTATTGTAGGTACCAAGAATGGACTACTAAGTGCCGTAATGCAATCATAAAAAATTTCGCGCTAGCTTCGCTCGTGAAAATGTCACTTTTATGTTGCTATTGTAGGTGCCAAGAATGAACTACTAAGTGTCGTAATGCAATCATAAAAAATTTCGCTCTCGCTTCGCTCGCGAAAGTGTCACTTTTATGTTGCTATTGTAGGTGCCAAGAATGGACTACTAAGTGCCGTAATGCAATCATAAAAAATTTCGCGCTAGCTTCGCTCGCGAAAATGTCACTTTTATGTTGCTATTGTAGGTGCCAAGAATGAACTACTAAGTACCGTAATGCAATCATAAAAAATTTCGCGCTCGCTTCGCTCGCGTAAATGTCACTTTTATGTTGCTATTGTAGGTGCCAAGAATGAACTACTAAGTACCGTAATGCAACCATAAAAAATTTCGCGCTCGCTTCGCTCCCGAAAATGTCACTTTTATGTTGCTATTGTAGGTACCAAGAATGGACTACTAAGTGCCGTAATGCAATCATAAAAAATTTCGCGCTCGCTTCGCTCGCGAAAATGTCGCTTTTACGTTGCTATTGTAGGTGCTAAGAATGGACTACTAAGTGCCGTAATGTAATCATAAATACAATACGCTCCGAATTAAAGGTTATTAGAAAATCAAGTAATTGTAATTGCGTTTGTATGTACCTACTTCACGTAGTGATTTATGAAAAAATAAAAAATACTATCTCATTGGGTGAGCTTCTTTATATTGGGCGAGGGAGGGCCCCATCCGATGAATTTGCCACGGGCCTCAAACGGTATAGTTACGCCTCTGGTTCCAAGAGAATGTAATCACTCCGTGGGTCTGATTCTGCCTTGTTTCTGCTGTCTATCTGCTAGTGTGTGGTTATCTCCAAGGTTATCTCTAATCTCTATAGCCAAGAGAATATAATCACTTCGTTTTATAGAAGTGTTTTCGTATAATACACCCATGCATTACCCATGCTTAAATTAAACCAAGAGAATATTCTCTTGGTTTAATTATATAATCACTCCGTGAAATTAAACTTTCAATATATGGGTTGACAAAAAATAAGAGATTTATTCCAAGAGAATGTAATCACTCCGTTTTAGATTTAATGAAGTTAGGTAGCTTGGTCCACAAGCTTGGTCACCTGTGGTCACACTGTTGTTCCGCGGCCATGTTGGATGGGGAGTGCGAACTGTCATTTTCTGGTAATTTTCACTTATAGATATATACTTATATAATCTGTGCTTGTCAGTTGTCACTTTTGACAATAAAGTTATCTTTATTTTATTGTGCACCTAATTTTTGTTATTGTGAATTTTTATGTTTTTATTTTGACGATAAATAACGACTTGCAATTAAGAGTGGCCTTGATAATTCATAATTTATTGATTTTCACATAATATTGGCAGCTGATTGCGATTACCTATATTATAAATATTACCTTGTGGGTCATATGTTTTGGACTTTAGCCTAAGTTCTTGACCTGTTGTGATTATTGTAATAAGATGTCTCAGCCACATAGGAAAGCCGTGTTAAACTTGTATAAAACGGTTTGTATTTATGTTAATAAGTACCTACCTATTTTAAGGACAATACCAACTTGCTTTTCGGGTTAAAATAAACTTGTTTTTGTATGCATTCCAGCTGCTGTTTTTGGGAAGAGATTGGCCTCAGGGTTATGATCTCTTCAGGAAGCGATTAAACAAAGTATTTGTAAGAAACAGTGAAGAAACTGATCCGAACAAGATTGCTATGATGGTTAAGCATGGTCAGTTTGTTATTAAGGAGATTGAAGCACTCTATAAATTGAAAAAATACAGGGCTATGAAGCGTAGATACTATGATGACAATTAACAAAGTGATGTGATAAATGGTATGTAAGAACAATGTTGTTATTAAATGAAGAACTCTGGAATGAAAACTGATATATCCACCGTGGTAAATGTTAAAAAATTATTACTTAAAAATTATACTTTTCCGACAAATGGGGGAAAGGGGGAAGGGTTACGCTTTCCCTCTCTTCCCTCCCCCCACTCCCATCCCCGTACGAGAGTACTGGATAACTAGTTTTACTGTTTTTTCAAAGGAATTTTGGTTTATGATTTATCATTTACAATAAAGTGTATTCATTTCATTTCATTTTAATCAGCTTTATTCAGTTTATAATTATATTTATGTAAAATATATTTAAGAAAACTTAGATTTGGCATCAACAAAAAATATCTAAAATATAACAGATCATCTGTTTTTGTTCCTGAGCTCCTCTTGTTGTTACTTAATATACTAAGGGATTACTTCAAATTGCACAATAACTAATAAGTTCATGTAAAAATAACAGTAGTTTCAGAAAATAATAATTGTGGTGATATCAGATTTTGTCAGATGCTTTTTAGACATAGTTAACTTACCTCCCAGTTTCTAAATATTTTAATAAATAATTAATTTTATTAATATATAATCAAAATTACTTATTCACGGTTTCATTTGTGCAGTTTAATATTGGTGAAAATAAAATTGAGACCATGTTCTGGATTTGCACGTATCTATTGATGGGATTTTAATGGTATCAGAATATTGTTTTTATCATCAAAAACTGGTAATAATAGTTAGTATAATGGCACTTTGTGTTTACTTCATTCCCATACAAATTAAACACTATTGGTTGATAGTGTAAGTACTTAATAAACATACATTCTACGAATATGTATTGTTGACTGTAACATTTTAATCAAAAACTGAATTTAACGTCTTGCAATAAAAATAACTTCACATTAATGCAGGAAAAAATAAATATCAACCTTAACTATCTGAAATAAAATAAGATACATAATCTGTTAGGCACTCAAAAGTGTCAAAAGAAAACCAAGCAAGACTTATCATGTAGGTCAGAAAGTATATTTTATTATAACTAGAAAAGTAGCCGATATATGTATATATTTAATTTTAAAAATACATAATTGTATATTAAGTATATTGTATATATATATATATATAAAATTTAAACTGATTTTTGTCATTGTAATTGATCAAATGTTTTTCTAAAAGTATACATATTTGCTACTAATCAATATAAGAAACAGATGTGATTCAAATAAAATAAAACTATAAAATCTATGTCATCTTGTATTATATTTTTTACGACTCACATAATACAATATTGTTTTTAACTAGATTAAATCATAACATTTTACTAAAAGACATCTAGTCTTGAAATAAATTTTAACATAATATTATCAAGACTTAAAGTTTTGTTTTAACAGGCAAGTGATATGATAATTTTGTTTGATGAATTATGATTTTAGAATGATTATGTACATTTACATAGTTAAATGATGATGTTAATTTGTTGTATTTTTTAAAAATATCCAAATGAAGCAAAGTAGCAACTTGACTGTTATATTTTATATTATATTTAAAATTAAAATAAAATATTAAATAGAAGAATACTTTGCATAAAAAAAACTTTGCTTTTTCTTTAATAAGTTTCAGAGAAGGCTTATAATTAAGTGAAGTATATGTATAATATAAAATATTATTTTACTTTTCATCAGCCCAATTTTTTCATTATTTTTGATTCCATACTTTTGGCTCAATTATTTATACAATAATAATATTCTATTAAGTAAATATTTATGAGGGAAGAGTAAAATGTATTTGAAAATGACAACAAACTGCTTTACAATGTCTACTTAAAATTACAAATCTATATTAACTATTAAATATGTTATTAAATAATGGTTTGAATATTCATATTGTCAAAAAGTACCTACTTCAACTGCTTGACTGTTCATCAAGCAAGGTTCAACTTTTAACTATTCGTCAAGGATTCCAAATAACTCATCATTGCCTTTAAATAAATAATTTTATTTGCATGAAAAACGAGGAAATGAAATTATATTATAATATTAAATGAAAATTCTCACTTGCGCGGAAATATCATAATTATAAGTATATCAAATATAAAAAGAGACAATGCAATTATGTTATATTATATGAATAAATATTCTCGTTTGCGTGAAAATATCATAATAATTATAATTATATCAAATATAATCATAGTAACAGTTGTAGTTTACCGATAGCCAGGTAATATACATTTTTTCAATGAGGTTTTTTGTTCTGATGAGGCAACATGGCTCTGTTATACTTATTCAAATTAGAGATTCCATATTTCGTAAAATTTAGTAATCTGTTGATGTATGCTAATCCAAACTGTATAAGTTCTATCAATATCATATTTTTTCTGAAGTACAGTACTTTTGAACCATTGGTTTATTTTATATTTTAGTGTTGGTGCATTTTTATATTCTTGAAGCCTGCCTCCGTTACATTTAATCCTACATGTGATCGTGAAATTTAACATGTGATTACATTATATACATAGTAACATACACATTTGAGATCAACAACAGTCAAGCGTTAGCTAAGTATATACTATAATATAATATATTTCTCACACCAAAATCAGAAGGATTATTTTCTTATCACTAAATTCTTTGAAAACAAGTAATCAAGAATAGAGCTGTGACAGATTAAATAGTTATAGTTACTTGTATCCGCTAGCAGTAAATGGGATTAAAAAAGAAACTTATAAAAGTACTTAACATGTAGTTAAATTTACATAACATAGTACATTAGATAAGTATAACTAAATATTATGTAGTTATATACCATGTATGGGTTGAATCTTTTACTGAACTATTACACTGATCATGAGCTATTTACTTTTTTCCGTTGTTTCATTTCCCAAGTCTCGCATATATAAAACTTTATAATTATTTTCCAATAATTATATACTAAAAATAATTTTAAACTCCATAATTCCTTTTTTGGAAACAAAGTTATAAATAAAATAAATAATAGCTACTATCAATGTTAAGATTTGTTTGTGCGGATTTGCATTTTTGCGCATCTGGCACATCTCTAATCAAGATTTACTTTTATAATATTACGAGTAGGTATTAAGTTGACGTGTAACAGTTTTTTTAGATTTAATTTTTATCTAGTAAATTAGGGGAAAAAATATATATTTCGGAAGTACAAAGGTATTTATTTTTCAAACTTCATAAGTTGGGCAAAATTTCTGATGATGATTGATAAGGGTTTTTTAGCAAACATAGCAACAAGATATACAAATTCTACGAATAGTTATCGTGTTAACTATATAATTTATTATTACTATTGTGTATATTACAATAATTATTATTTTCAGTAATATTAAGTTTTATCCTACGCTAAGTTAACATTTAAATGAGGAAAATGGGTAGTTCAATGATAAGCAACTCATTAAATTAATAAAGAAAAGTTACGGAAGAGCTTTAATTTTTTCCACCAGTTTTTTTTTTAATTAAAATGTTTACGATAGTTGGACCTATATTTTGCGAGTCATTAAATAGAGACACTGAATTTAACGTCAAAAACAATAGCTCAGGGTATAGGTAGGTACCCATTGATAGGCCAATTTTTCCTCTAAAGAAGGTGAGTACCTAAATAATTCTCTAGATTCTGTTCAAACACAAACAAAAAGTAGCTTTATATATTATCTACATCGTACTATAGAAAACTGGCCTTCTTCAGAGGAATGTAATATAATTTTTACTTAAAATTAATGTTAATAACACTTACTTGGTATTAAAATAGAATGTAATAAATTTAACAGGAATTAACTTATTTACATAGTTCGGATACAGTAATAATAGTAGAGATTTAAATACCTATTCAATGTTTTTTCGTATAATATAATGTAAACTATATTTAATTATTTCATGAAACATAATTTACTGTATTTAATATTTTAAATGGTCTAAATGAATGGCTTAACTATTTTCTAAAAATAAGTATTTTGTACACATACCAATGATGAAAGATCGAAATAAAAATGTATTTCGGACATACGCTTGGCAGCAAAGTACCTAGGACCTAGGTATTAAACTAAAATATATAAATGGAGAATTTTATTAACAGATATTGAGAGATTATATTATATTAATATGCAGTATATAATATTAATACTTAAAAAAATTACAGGGGATGAAAAATACACATTCAGACACCTAAAATGAATTAAAAAGCATAAGTCTATGCACAAAATATAAAAAAGTTAATTCAATTATTGGTAGGTAATCGTTTTTAAAATAAATTACAATAATTAATAAATGTTAGGAAAACAATTATAATTGTCAGCTTCTTTTCTAGAAACGAAAAATAAATAGTTTGCTTAAATGGATTGTTGAATAAGGCGTTTTCCTCTTAGATCTCGATCCTCCATTGCTTTATGTCATTCTGTAATGATAAAGTCGTAAAACATTGTTAAGAATGCGGAAAAAATATAACCTAACGTAATTCGAAATGAATATTTAAATTATAAATAAACTACTTATACATTAGTAGATAGGTAAAAAGTTACTCTAAACAATGATGGGCAAACAAAAATACATAATATTATAGTATGTTTAGATCTGACGAACTTTTTGGCAGCTAGTTACTATTTAACTATGAAAACTTTAGAAGTCACAATTCAATAGAATAGCGTTTTTTTTACCGTTGAAATGGTAACGGAATTTAAATGCGTGTTATTTTTAGGACTTACGGGCTAAAGGACATTGTCTAATAACGCTAATTAAATATATATACATTATACAAATTAAAAATAATTACATTAATGCTCTGAAATAAAAACCATAAAAATAAAACTAGGCACTTAATAAAAATAGACAGAAACAAAAAATATATTAAATAACGTTACAAGAAAAAAAACTTAAGATAGAAACATAGCGGAGTTATAACATTCGCAAAACTATACCATACATTATACCGTATATGTAGATAGATATTATTCACCTTTGTTCTACCCTTAATCCTTTTTCTCGCCATCCTCGGGATCTTTGAGTGTATGCCACTGCGCGATTGGGCGTCGCGGGCTAGCCAGCATATCTGACCAGTGACGTAGTTCCGTTCCTGACGCGTTGTAGCCCAGCACCACCTTTCCGATGGGTTCCGACGTGCCGATACGATCGTAATCCACCACCGTTACCACAAGATTCACCTTCTGTTGTGCAGTTTGTAATAAAGTATTATGAAACAGGGTACTAAGATTATATTATTATTATTTAATTCAACCCAATTTGATGCAAAAATGTTCAAACTACTCTAATGCAGCATGAACGTTTAAAAAATGTAGTACCTACTTAGGATTTTCTTGGCTACTTAGTGATCATGATTTGAGATTATCTGCGATATATTCTAATGACAGTGGTTAGGTATTATAGATATTATAATGAAAAAGTTGATCAGACTTGGCTTAGTACTCAGTATACTCAATACACTTTTTTTATACCTACATATTATTATAATGTTTAGCTCCAAAGGTTTTTCCTTGCATTCCTATCTTATACCTTTTTATGACCATTTTTGGCTGTTGTTAGCTGTGTTGCGATATAAGACGTTCACGCGGCAAAATTCTTTATCAAGATTAATATTGGACTATTAGAAAGGCACTGCGTACATTTTAACTAATGCATGATGCAATTACTTACCTTTGTATAGATAGTCATTATTTTAGGAGTAAGGTTGTAGCAAGGTTTGGGGTAAGACTAGCGTGATATATATGAGAGCAAGAAAAAAAGATCCACAAGAAGAACAAGAGACTGGATTCCTGAAAACCATATATAGGGGTAATTACAATTTGAAGTCACCAAATTGTAATGCAGTTACGAGGGGAGATTCCAAACACCACTGGTTTCACGGAGCAATAATGGATGTTATATAATCAGAGCAATACTGTTAGATATGTCCCGGAATTGAGAACCTTTAGTCGAAACTAATCGTTACAAAAAAAGGTCAAACACTTCCGGCAGAACATTCCTAAAGGCTTGTTTTGAAAAGTATAACGAAGGGATAAAAGGGTAAAGGTGAAATTAAAGGATACAAGATAGCCGAAAGGAGAAAAGTAAGAGAAATATCAGGGGCAACGCCAATTAGTGTACTAAACAACTAAGGAGTTCGTTAGAATATAATATTCTATTGCATGTAGGATTATTTTGCTTGGGAACGGAGCGGACTGGATGATAGTGGTGTGTATAACCATATTCACAACAATTAGAACACAACATCGATTACACATTGCTAGGACAAATTTGAACGAAGAAAACATTTTAGTGTCACCGTAGTGTTACTATTGGGTAACAATTAAATCTACTGTTTTCTTCACTCGGTTCAGTGTCCATACAATGTTTGACAACATTGAATTTAGATGCAATCTCGGCTCGCACCTGTATTTGTTCGAATGGTACTTCAAAAGTAAATGACTCGTTGTAATATGGATTCAGTGTGCATTTCTTGATGCTCGTTTTCTTCTTCTTGAGACGTTTTCCATTTTGCATGAGTGCGATCTTTACGTACGGATCTGTTGCCGGGCGCCGATGAATCCGGATATGAAAAAATGGAAAGTAACGTATTAGTCTTTGTAAAATTTTTAGGCATTTTATAGTGTACTACCAGTAGTAAAACAATTACGGATTATGATGATAATAATAATTAGTTAATTAGATATGTAATATAATGCATCTCGTCATGAAAAAAGCTTTACTTTCTAAAATTATGTAGGTACGCGATTAGTTCGCTCGTGTAACTCGTTATGCAGGAAATTATGGTGTACTACTAAAATGGTATTTGCAAGCGTTTATGTCACTTAAATAAGTTGAAAAACGCAATAGCTGTTAAACATAATAATTATCTAAATAACATGTGAGTGCATTTTAGTGGTAATAAATAAAAAGACAACTAAAACTTCTTAAACCAATTATATTATTTGAGTAGTAGGTACCTACGTGTTTTTCTTTAAAACTTATGAGTGACTTTTTATCTAATGTACCTACATACAAAAAATGAAGTTCTGTAACTTTTAATGAAAATGGTATTAAACTAAATAGACATGCTAGTTAATTGCAAAGACATTCCGAGCATAAATTCAAAATAAGGCACATAAGTATCTTTTACCCTAAATTTTCCTGAAAGTATAGACAGACGGTAGTGTTAGAAGTGTTTCATAACAATAAAGATTTTCTAAAGGCTAAAAGAAACATGAAATCTCACCTGATAAGCCGCCAACGTCCATTTTCTTAAGATTCTTTGCCTCCAAAATAACGACGGTCAATTTTCCAGCGGTCGGTACATAACGTAAAGAGAAACATATGTCCCCAAGCTTGTTATCCTGAAAAATTTCACAAAAATCGGTATATTCATTAGGCATTAAAAAAACGTACAAATAATAGGTACCTACTCTGTTTTTCTTTTAACTTTTTTTTGAAATATTACTTGTAATATTATATTATTAGTGTCATCCCAAGTAATTTATTGTAAGTAAATTGCTGTGTTTATTTCAAGGGCATTGGAAAGTGAATAGTATGGAAGATAAACAGGGAAACATGTATAGGGAACATAGTGTTTTAAACAGGTCTGATAAGCAGTTTGAAAATATACAAATAAATAATAATAATAATATACGGGCTCATAAATATCGCGGCTTAGGGCGGATTAAGGTAGTAACTTCTTAAGGAAAAATAATATAAATATAACAAAACAATAGCTTCGTGTAGTAACCTAGAAGCGTTTTATGGTTATTAATCTGTCGACACAGCTGACCAGTCTGTAATTATGTTCAATTTTATATATTAAATTACATAAATATGCGTTAAACATATATCAATGCATATAAATATATCAAAACATACATAAAATGTTATATAGATAATGATATGTATCCATAAAATTATGTTGATCGACTTACTGTTGTAAAGTTTTATACATAACTTCTACCAATATTAGCACCAATATTACCAATTATATATAATATGTGAGGGTTAAAATTTCACAGTTTATTAAAAATACTGATCAGCTTTGCCGAATGTGCTTAGGATGCCATAGCACAGAGACTCAAGAAAGATAGCCTCAAACAATAGAGTTTGCAACTAATCAGGTCTTGAACAACCATTTTCATTGCGTTACATATAACGTTTTAGCACATAGATGACATTTCATCTACTTATAACATTAAACACGTTACAAACATTTTAAAGAAAATTCTATAGGTTGGGGAAAACAAAATAATATAATGACCACATCAAACCTACAGTTATAAAGCGTATATCCGCCGAAATATATATGATTTATAGAGTTAGGTAAATTATTACGATCTGTTACCGAAATGATGCCAATTTCTTATTTTGTAACACCCAGCTCAGATCATCAAAGCAATACCTATGCTCACCTTGCTGAAGAACCTAGAAAGTTTTAAATGTGACGATTGCCGACCCTAAATTTAATATTATACTCGCCTAGTAGAACCTGGAGAAATACTAACCATTTAAGAAACAGATCGCAATTATCTAAAGTTAGAACATTTAGATAATTCACACATACATACATAAACAGCTAAACAGTGAAGATCCAGAAAGAAATGCTGTTTATTAATCATATTTTGTTATGAACACTAGATTAGGATGTGTTGGTTTTCAACTGATCGCATTTCTTTGATGGATAATTTTATAGAGGCAATACATACATTCCGAGGATTACACTTTGCATATAGGACAGTAACATCTCACTACTAGTCTATCACAAGGTCATCTAGAGGTGACTTCACTGCGGATGAAGTGCAAAGCTTGCTGTTAGGGATGATGACGGGTAGATAAACTATGCTTATTTACTTAATTCCATAATAATTGGTATAGAATCACAATTTTCAGATAATTTACAAAAGCCTGTCTGCAATTTTGTATAATTATGCTTTTTTCCTGGAGTATTTCAAACTATACCATAGTTTACCTATCTATGAATATTAAAATCAATACATTACCAAAAACTTGGTTATGGCATTGTAATGTGTTTTATTATTCAGTCACCATACTTTTACATAAAGTACAGAAAGCACAGGAATAATATATATTTCGGTACAAAAGTTTGATTTAGAGAGAGACTGTCACAACTCTTCTTTCGTCGGTCAGAGGGTGATCTGTAACATATTTGGGTAACATTTAGTTATTGTACTGCAGTATTTAATTTAAATTCGATTTCAAAGCCCATAAGAGATCATGAGACCTATATATATGTATATTTATGTAAATTAAGATGTAAGTAAGCTTTATTGTAAATTTTTTGATTTTCATAAAAATTGAAGATACAAAACTTGACAATAATATGCAAAAGCGACATATATAAAGAGATGGAAAAATACGTCAGTCACTAGCTACGGTAAATATTCGGAGTAACGTGTAACACATACGTTCTCGTGTTATTATATTGTCCTGAATTGTAGTTTTGCCAAACGATTAAATATAAATCCTTAAGAATTATTCACGTTGAGCAATTCTACAAAACAGAAATACAGTAAGTGAAGCACATTTAATAAAATATAATGATCATGCAACATTCCCCAGCCGCTATACAAATTATATTGTAAGTGTCGGATGGATGAACAGAAAAAAAAATCAAGAGAATATTATGGTATGATAGGTGATATCGGGTAACGGGTGAATATATTTAACATTGTTATGGACAATTAATTTTATATCGCTTCACATTACACATACTGTATGTGTTCAACCTAATTCACATTGTTGTCCCAATTAGTTTTTTGACTTAACCCAATTTTAACTTAGCGGTAATGAAACGTGTTCATATAAAATTTTAATATACATCTCGATGTGACTCAAAAAAATACTTACGTGAATGATCATTTCGTTTTTGAAGCGGCATGCAAGATTGTTCAGGACACAATCAAACACAGCCAAGCAGAGCAGAGAAAATATGTAGAAAAAGAGAAAACCAAGTAAATACATTTTTGCTGTTTAAAATTAATTTTCAGAAAATAAATGACGACTTAATACATTTCAAGGCACCTTGACAGATATGCAAAAAAAAAAAAATACAATATACTACTTAAAAGACTTACATGAAGAAATTGAGATTTCAAAATATTTTATATATAAAATATGTTTTGTCAAGGAACCTCTATATTGTAAAGTGCAGTAAATTTAAAAAATATAATCCACCCTCTCAATAAAATTATTTTAGAATTTGGCAATGCTTTGGAAAGTTAATAACTGAAATTATAAAAACGTCAGTTAAAAAAAAACTAAGTAAACAAAAATATATTTAATTTTATTAAAAGGACAGAAGTTTAAATAATGCTGTGCTAGTAAACCACACCCATCTTAAAAATATACTATTATACGTATTACAAAAATAAAAAATAAACCGTAAACTTGGGTATGTTTTACCAGAGTAGCCTAAGCTAAGAAAAAATGATAAAATATAGTTTCCGCAGATTGGTTTTCAGATTACCTACTCAATTTTATGTATACCTCTCTTTCTCTGAAACTCTGAAAAAATCCTATGCTTCATGTGCATTCATGAGAATAATGTTTATATACCATACATGTACCTAAATGTGTGTTAACCGAAATGGATTGTTGATGTGACCTGGGTGTAACTGTTCCTTTGTGGTTATTAAGTTCACCAATTATGATTTTCGCAACATACCTAAAGTCATTTAACTTTGGTTCACCTTGTGACGAGACGCTTGCCCCAAACATATATAAATATTACAATACCTTCAAATTTAAAGTCTTAAATCGTAAAAATATAACTCTAACCACGCCAAATGAAGTCTATATTGTGTGACAAGCTGAAAAGTAAACTTTTTATTATTTGTTTAAGATCACCTTGTTATGTTGTAATAAGTTTGGAATTACTTAGAAAAATATTATATTTTGTGTGCCATAAGAGTATATAGCTCATAGAATATACTTACTATAGAGATATCAAATATCAAGTTTGAGGTATAAACTGTAAATTATATTTTTGTAATCGCACCTGGCCTCCCTCGCCTTCAACGCTTTGCAGTTCACGCCACTCTTCGATCGTCTGTGCAAGATCGACTTGACACAGAGGTACCTTCACTTCGCCGATCTGATCGTGCTTGGAGAAACGGTCGAAGTCGAATATCGCGAACACTAGGGTTTTGTTCATTGCATCAGCATATGGCACGTTCTGTACAAAAACATTCATATAATATTTCCATTTGGGATGTATTCCAGTGATAGGAGGTATATATTTTTTTGTTATTGATTAGCTGAGAAAACTTGCCTTAAATACAAATGTTTCGTTGAAAACGGGGCTTAGAGTTTTTCGGTGGACTTTGGTTTCAAATTTCTTCTTCTTATCTGGCAGTAAGTACACTTTCACATAAGGATCCGACGTTCCGCCCATGTCCAAGGCCGGGAGATCTTCAGCTTGGATTACCGTCACTGATAGACTGTTGCTATTAAAGTCATATTCCAGCTGCAAAGCGATGCATATATAGCTAATTAGGTACATAATAATGAATTGAATTAGAATGAAATCGGTTTGAAGTGAAAAAATACACCAATGATCAAAAATTGTGGAACTCAACTCTACATAGTGAAAAATAAAACGCGACAAATCTAGAACTCTTTTTAACTTTATGGAATAATTTATCTAATGAAAAATAAGTAAATAATCTAAATACTACTGAAAAATATTATTGTAATGGACTAATGAATTTTGTTTGGCGTTAATGAAAGTATTTATATAAGTTAGTGTTAGCTCGATCCCTGGTCTCCATAAGTAGATGCGCGATTCTCGTAACCTACCTTGTACTGGATTTTTCCTAGCTTCTGTTCCTCTTTCTTTTCCTCCCCGTCGTCTGGTTCCTCAGCATTCTCTGTGAGCTCCTCCATATCCGGCTGAACCTACATGCACGTCCCGCGGCAAATTTCACATGAATATGGATGTCTTATCAATAAAGATTATACAGGATGGAAACGATGTGTTCTCAGGCGATTAATTTCGTAAATAATGAGATATTCGAATTTCGAAAAAATCTAATTCATGCTTTTAATGGTCCGGAGGAAGATGACGACACTCGTAACACAAGTTACTTAGTACGAGTGTCTAAGCACTATTTTTTACTCATTTATGTAAATTGAATTTAATTGTAGTATTGTTAATAAGGAGTTTATAATTTTAACGATTTAAAATTGCTATGGTACCTCATAGTATATGTTGGATATCAACAAAAATAAAGTGTCAATAAGATTTTTCCATTTTGTTTCCTTTTCACAATGATAATCGTGGAAAAGTAGTACAGCATTTGGAGCTGTTAATTTAATTTAGAGGATGTGTAGGTACAACAGGATAAATACTAATGAAAAATTAATCACCTGCGAAATTCATTTTTATTTGCCATTTGTTTGGGATCAAAGTAAAATTATAATATTAAGCAATCAATTTTAATTTGTTTTTAATTTCCCTTTCATTAGACCCCCTAGATTTAATACCAATATTGTTTTTAATGTCTTTGATATTGAGTAAATAATTATTTACTCAATATCAAAGATTATAATCGTCTGAGCACACTTATCATTTCCATCCTGTACGTGTAATTTGGTCCTACTTATTAAGGAAATTCAAGTTTGGTCTTGGATTCATCAGTTACTTCTACTTAGTATATTTAATTAAGTATTTGATAATATATTATTTAATTTTAAAGAAATTGTGATTCAGATTATTATCATGTCATGAAAAAGATTTTAGTTGTTTCCTCTTTTTCGATAATTGGCCTTAAAACATTACCTTTTCCTTGTATGCTGAGCCTAAAAGCTGGACGGACTTGAAGTCGACTCCCTTCATCCCTTTCTTGCCATCCTTGGATCGTCGTTTGCGGAAACATCGCCGAATGCAACAGAAGCAAATTCCCAACACCACAACTGCTACTCCTAACAAAAAAATTTTCAAAGAGCTTTAAATTTAAGCTCTATACCGTAAAAACTACCCCTCTTTTTGCGTTGAGCTCAAGGGTTTGTTTGGGTGCTTCTCCATCTGCTAGATTTGCCTCAAACTTCAAGTAAAATCGATACAATACCTCGATCGATAAAGGCGATCGTGCATTTTTGCTACAAATTCAATCCAAATAAACCTATAAAGCATGTCAATATGTATCCACGTTTTGAGATTTCAATCTGTTTTTACTGAATTTTCAATGGGATTAAATCGACCTAACCGATTTGAAGATTTAGGATTTGATAGATCGATAATTTAATTGAAACTAGCTGTTAATTTTTATATAGTTTATAGCCTCAATAGCCCAACGGTTACCTAAAGGTGTGGACTGAAAGGTCGCAGTTTCGAACCTCACCCGTTTGCGTTGCATTGAGTGCGAATTTTTATACTATATTTCCATGGCCATTTGTCAAAGCGAATCAATGGGGAAACACCCTTAGCTGTATGTTTGCGAGATGCATCATTGGGAAGTCAGCAATTTAGTTTTGAAGTGTAATTATTTTTCCAGTAGTTACCGAGAAATTGTCCTTACCCACAAGGATGGCAACTAATTGCCATGTCTCCATATTCATCTTGTGAGCGATTTCAGCCGTCTTCTCCACGATCGATTCTTGTGTGGTAGTCGTTGTGGGTGGCCCCTCTGATGTGATGATGGGACTTCCAGAAGACGCTCCTGGAAATTAATCCAAATGTCAATTCAGACTGGAGTGGGGAGAGATTCTGACATTCTACCTAGAGGCTACCTAGCCTCTACGGTAACATTTTATTATCAGTGTTAGTTCTTTTCATTCAATAATTATATAATTTAATTTTCCGGGATAAAAAATACCGTGTCACTGTCCCGTTCATCAGCTATACTCATGCAAATAATCAAATCGATCTGTTGCTTTGTTGCGGTGTGATTGAAGGACAAACCAATAAACAAACACACTTTCGCATTTATAATATTATATAGTAAGGATGTTCTATACCTATGCCAGAAAATAAAATTATTAATCTACATTGAAAATGTTGTATAGTAAACGCTGCTGTACCTAAACATCCACCGGTAGTTTGGCAAAGTCCGCAGAATGGAAAAGTAGAGCAGTTTATTATTAGTATTCCTAAGATTAAGATAGATAAGATTTTTGAGGGTTGTGACCCCATTCAATTAATCAATTGGTACTAATGGTAGAGGTTTTGGCATTAATGCGGTTTGCAGCATTTTTTAATCAACTCAACAAAGAGTATGGAATACGAACAATAAAGAACATTATACGAATAATGTGCAGCCAACGGGCTCTAGCCATACTCCATCCGAAAAATAAAAAGCAAACTCCTTGGCAACCGCATGCAGCCACGGATTATTGTCAACGCAACTACTATGTTTTGCTACAAATATTGTTTTCGCTCCTGGAATAGGCTGTACCTACGTAATGCATATTATGTCTACGCAAGTGGAAAGTGCAGCTGTGTTGATAGATCTAATGGTTTACCTGGTACCGGAGTGGTCATGTTGGATGCTGTAGTGTTGGCAGCGGCTGGAGGCTTCTCGCTGGAGGCTTCGGCCTCGCGGCGCCACCGCTGGTGTACCGGAGGCGACATCTTGGCTACGGAAAAATTACACTGGTTATATAACTGTATATTAAGTAAGTATACATAGTAGGTGGGTTATGGTAGGTAGGTATATAGCTCGATTATGGAGATAAAAAATCCATAAGGGATTTTATGTAACACTAGCTTTTGCCCGCGGCTTCGCTCAATTTGAGTTCTATTTTTTAAACCCCTATTTTATCCCGTTAGGGACTGAATTTTTAAAAATTCTTTTCTTAGCGGATACCTACGTCATAATAGCTATCTATATGCCAAATTTCATCCAGATCCGTCCAGTGGTTGGAACTGTGCGTCGATAGATCAGTCAGTTAATCAGTCAGTCTGACACTTTTTCCTTTTATATATCTATATATATCTATTTTATTGTAGAAAAATGTGTACGTCGAAGAGGTTCTAATATCCTATTGATAAAAAAAAATAAAGGCGAAAGTAGGTAACTCTGTCGATTTAAAAAAAAATTGCCAAGAAGACAGCTGTACCATACGATTATAAATTGTATTATCGTATCGCAAAATAATAATCTAACGCATCGTAATTTTAATACCTACTTTAAAAAGTTTAGTAAAAAAATTTCTTTATTTCAATTTGTTTTGATGCAACTAAAGTAATGCTGAATCATATTATTTACGAGAACTTGAAACTAAAACTGAGAGTATTCGAGTAAAAAATCTATTTTCACCTTGTTGCCTAAATGGCGTTGACTCCTCTGGTGACCTATTTGAATAATATTACCATTTATAGAAGTCTGTCTTTTATATCGTCCTACTTTTTTTAGTCTGCCATTTGTTTTTAAAGTAGGTATGTTGATGTCGTGCAGGTACATTGACAGCCTACATAAGCCTACATCTTATGCGAAATAACGGAGTGATTATATAGGTATATAATATACTCAGTGTCCAAAACCTTAAGATTGAAAATTGAATAAGTATTTAATCGAAATACACCTAAGGTGTAGTGTTTACCAATTGGTAAAACAGAATGCAGTCTCAAATAAGGTACCTATATGTATTGGAGTAGGTATCCCTGCGAGATCAAATAAGAAATGAGGAGATCCGTAGGAGAACCAAAGTCACCGACATAGCTCAGCGAGTCGCAAAACTGAAGTGGAAATGGGCGGGGCACATCAGGGTTGCCAACTCCTAAAAAAAATAAGCCCTAACATCAACATGAAATACCCCTAAATAACCCTAAATGCAATATTCAAAAGCCCCAAAAAAATCCCTGTATCTTGTTACCATTCAAGGCTAATGTTTAAATGAGTTTCCCGTTCTATTGAGGTAAATAAAAATAATATAACTTAATTTTAATTACATTATTCGGCAGAGGCGTAACTATACCGTTTGAGGCCCGTGGCAAATTCATCGGATGGGGCCCTCCCTCCCCCAATATAAAGAAGCTCAACCAATGAGATAACATTTTTTTACTTTATAATAAATTACTACGTGAAGTAGGTACATACAATTGCAACGTAAAAGCGACATTTTCCCTTAGTAGTCTACACTTGGCACCTATAATATATTAGATATGTAAAAGTGATATTATCGCGAGCGAAGCGAGCGCGAAATTTTTTGTAATTGCATAACGGCACTTAGTAGTCCACAAGAATTTTAATTAAAATTTTAGAGGTCGCTTCGCTCGCGAAAATGTCGCTTTTACTTTGTTATTACAATAGCAACGTAAAAGCGACATTTTGGCGAGCGAAGCGAGCGTGAAGTTTTTTATGATTGCTTTACGGCACTTAGTAGTCTATACTTGCCACCTACAATAGAAAAGTAAAAGTTACATTTTCGCGAGCGAAGCGAGCGCAAATTTTTTTATAATTGCATTACGGTACTTAGTACATTATTGGCATCTACAATAGCAACGTAAAAGCGACATTTTCGCGAGCGAAGCGACCTCTAAAATTTTTATGATTACATTATGGCACTTAGTAGTCCATACTTGGCACCTACGAGTACAATCGAAACGTAAAAGCGACATTTTCGAGGGCGAAGCGAGCTTGAAATTTTTTATGATTGCATTACGGCACTTGGTAGTCCATACTTGGCACCTACAATAGCAACGTTTTTTATTTTGCACTACGCCATATCTACTACATAGTCCTGTACTTTTGGCGCTTGCGACCCTGCGCTTGTATGCACCGCACACCCGGCATCGTAGGTAAAGTCGGCCCTTCAAACTATTTAGCTATTGTTATTGGGGTACCTATATTCGGTAATTAATTAGATATTTTATAAAATTTTAAAATATGTGTTTATGGACCTAATGACATTTAGGTACCTATACAAATATGTCTTTTTAATTTCTGTAAGACATAAATAAAAATTTTGGCCCCAAATCTACCGCCCCTAAAATCTGCTGCCCTAGGCTCCAGTCAACTCAGCCTTTTGGTAAATCAATTTACTGTGCGTAACCTTTCTTGTCCCAAAGAATTTAGTTTATATCAATTTTAATTTTGAAAATGATCGCTCGGCACTAGTGCCGACTACGGCTAGCCGTAGCCACAGGAAAGGCTATAAATGTTAGGATCATCTTGTGCTTCTGGCTCTCTCTGACCGGGGTCCCTTCCGGCTGGGGCCCGTGGCATTTTGCCAAAATGCCACCCTATAGTTACGCCTCTGTTATTCGGAATTCTTAGTGTAAGTGTAACATTTTTTGGAGATGGAGTAAAAGTAACGCAAGATCCACCATCACGTTTTAAAATGAAAAGGGAAATCGGTTTCGTAATTTGTTTTTCACTGTTTCACAAAAAGCGTGTTTAACGCTAATGTATTGAAATATTTTCAAAACGCTTTAGCTAAAACGATTTTAAGCATATTATTCCGAAATATCATAGGCGTTTTGCTTTATTTACTCGTTTTGGTCAGTCAATTATGTGACGCTTGAAAATTTATTTATGCCCCTAAAAATAGCCCTAAAATTTTTTGGGCCCTAAAAAAATCCCAATAAGCAAAATTCCGCCCTAAATTTGGGGCTAAAAGCCCTAAGTTGGGAACCCTGGGGCACATAGTTCGAAGAGCTGATGGTCGATGGGGTCCCAAGGTGCTGGTGTAGCGATCCCGCACCAGGAAGCGCAGTGTTTACAGACCTCCCACTATGTGGACACTGGACCGACGTCATCAAATGAGTCGCAGGGAGCCGCTAGATTCAGGCGGCGCAAGACCGAGACCTGTAGAAGTCAATGCTAGAGACCTATGTCCAGCAGTGGAAGTCTATGGGTTGATAAAGAAGGAGTGTATTAATTATTTATTGAAGGCTGCTTAAAATGGAAAATGCTTGGAAAATTAATCGGAGGGATCCAGCTGTGCGCTGGATGCTAAGGCTGGGTAGCAGGGCGCAAGACCGTAGCTTGTGGAAGTATATTTCTTCGTTTTAAGAGAAGGACTACCTACCCTTTGTTGTCTAGCTGTTGTATAACAATAAAGACACAACTTTAAAAATCGATAGACTCGATTATTCAGATCATATTTTTGCTCAGAAACAGAATTTATTGAATCAGAAAATTTCTGTGTACCATTTAATTTGACCGTATCTTGGATCGTATTTACAAATATTTACCTATGTTAACAAATTATACAATAATGAATCCCCCACCGCCTATCTATTCGGATTTAGAATCATTTAATCTTACGATGGTACCTAATCCGGTTATGGTCATATTGCTATGATAATAAGGTTTTGGTCACTCTCTCATCTCTATAATCATAAGTACCGATACCAAATATGTCACTTACCTATATTATTTCAAAACAAAAACGTAAAACGTATATTAGGATGCCCAAAATGTATTAAAATGGCTTAGGTAAATAAAGAAAGATGGATGCCGAGTCCTGAAACCGCAGGGTTAAGGAATTCATACACGGGTAAGTTCGTCACATCCTTTTATTAATACCTACATAATAGGCTTAAATAATCGAATTTATAGTAGAGCATTATTTTATTATCTACGAAATGATAATAAGACAGTGATTGCAGAGAATACTCTAAATTTTCCACGACCCACGCAATAGAATATCTAGGTATTAAAGTTCGACACAAATATCTTTGCTTAATTTTAGGAAATATATAGAACTACCTTCTTCATATAGGTATTAAAATTGTTTATATTGTATTGAAATACATTAAAGTCACCATCTTCCATTTCTACAAGTGCCTACTTGAGTACACACTTACCTACATACGACCCTGGTTTCTTTACATCAGACGAGCTCACACAAGGAAAGGTACGTAAGTATATAAAGCCTTAAGCCACTAAGGCGTTTCGAAAACGAAAGAATTCTGCGAAACTTAAGCACTCACCTTATTTGCTCCCTAGAGAATTGCTCCCGAATTGCGTTTATCAATTCCTCAATCGGCAGTCACTTAACACGGGTTTGCTTCATTTCTGTCGAATTTAATATTCGAATGGAGGCTCGGCGATGTACTGAAGCTTGGATAGCCAAGATGCGCGCGCAATCGATCGATTGCCGCTGCGCGCTGGTTTCAGTACCTCACCAAGTCATGACGTTTACGTCACACATTGCGTACATTGACGACTTTGCAAAGGGTGGTAAAACGTTGAATGGATGACGAGGCGCATTCGAAGCTATGCATGCGAATACTGAAGGATAAATAATTAAATAATGCAACTGACTGAGTAAAAAAAAATCACTGGTTACGCAACGAAACATGCGTTCCATTTTATATTACCTGCCTTCGTAGATTTTGAAAACGAATGTTTCAGTAAGGTACCTAGTTATACTTACTAATACTATTGTTCCTAGGCCTAGGTATGTGAGCTTTTTCTAAATCACAGATGACAGATCTATTTTTAACCGACTTCAAAAAAAAGAGGAGGTTCTCAATTCGACGCGTATGTTTTTTTTTTTATTTTTATTATTTTTTGGCGATGTTACTCCATAACTCCGTCAAATCTGAACCGATTTTAATAATTTTTTTTTATTTGAAAGGACGTATCGTCAGGTTGGTCCCATTTAAATTTGGTGAAGATCTGATGAATATCTTCGGAGATGGAGGACGGAACTTCTCAATGAATAAGAGCAAATCACTCGTGATCAGAGTGTGTGTCGGATTTTAACCATGCATTCTTCATAGCATACATACATAATGCTTTTCAATTCGGCATTTCAATATAAATTTTTTTAACCGAATTTTTGACGATGTTACTCTATAACTCTGTCAAATCTATCTATATTTTCCTACCTCTTCAATCTTTAACTATTTAGATATAATATACAATTGACGGAAAAAAATATATATTGATATATTGGCATACTATTAGAGCTTTGAAAAAGTTAAGAATTATTTATTCATTTAATATAATTAGGTAAGTAAATGCACGCAGTACATATTTTTTAAAAAATCGGTTGACATAAGTCAGTGTCGCCCTTAATTTTTTTTTACTTTTGTTGTTTTCGTAGGTACTTTAAACTTTTAAATACGTTGATATGGTTTGTATGGCTCTTGCTCGGCGCCTTTACCTTGAAAAATATATCTATTTTAAAAATGTAACCATTAACTTAACCTTAGTCGGGAGGAATACAGATTGCCTCTTACATAAAACATTACACGGCATCCTGGGTATCAATACTGTACCTAAAGCAATCTGTAAGGATCCATGTAGCTATTCATCATAATTATTAAATTTAAATTCTTTTATAAGGAATAAGGATTCAAAGCTTTTTTGTATGAATTCAAAGCGACTAACAAAATAAAGCCAAATGCCCTTTAGAATTATATTATTAATAGAAACTGTTGTAGGAGTGATGTTAAATAAATGTGAAGACACCTACGCTCTATAAGAATTTACTTTAGAAAATGAGTATTAGGTAGGTATCTATTTAAATAAAAACGCTGCTAGTCCGTCATTTTGGGTAATTTTTGAACATTTAAGAAAATTTGCTATATATTTTCTATAATTTCAATACAATTCATGGCTCTGATCCCGTCGCCTGAAGTGGAAATGGGCGGGGCACATAGTTCGAAGAGCTGATGGTCGATGGGGTCCCAAGGTGCTGGAGTGTCGACCCCGCACCGGGAAGCGCAGGTTGGCAGACCCCCACTAGGTGGACCGACGACATCAAACAAGTCGCAGGGAACCGTTGTATTCAAGCGGCGCAAGACCGAGGCCTGTGGAGGTCCATGCAAGAGACCTATGACCAGCAGTGGACGTCTATCAGTTGATGAAGAAGAAGATGCCGTCGCCGGCCTTCTACTAGGCTCATACCATAGCCATAGAGTAAAAAAAAAGACGTGTGGCACCCGGGGACTGCCGCGGTAAAGCTATTGCATAGCATTTTTTATCAACGCCATCTAGCGGCTCACCGTAGAGGAGTCCGGTTGTCAGGTTATTTTCGTTACGGAATTTCTGGATTCGGTCTCCACGCTGGCCCGCGATAGAAGCTATGCAATAGCTTAAAAATTGTCTCTACTCTCTGCCATAGCTGACCACGCTGGCCAAGCGCGAAAGGCGAACTTCACACACCTTTGAGAAAATAACGGAGAACTGAGGCATGCAGATTTTCTCATGATGCTTTCCTTGGCTTTCAATTATTAAATTGCTTCAAACGCACATAACTAACTCAAAAAAATGAGAGATAGCCTAATAGCTTTTCTAAAGAGGTTTCCGTAAGCTCGAGCTTCCTTACGAACGTAGTTTTGCTTTTATTTGTTAAGCACCAACTAGATAAGTAGGTACATGTCAGATGGACATCAAACTTTGTAAAAAAAAATTGAATGTTGAATTTTTTCCTGAATTTTCTTTGCTATAAACTTCACGGAGCCCGAGACCTTTCCAACGAATGCAAAAACGTGGAAATCGGTTCGTGCGTTCTGGAGTTATAGCGTCAGGAAGGAAAACCCGACTTATTTTTATATAATAGATAATGGGGTAAGACAAGGATAAGACGTATTGCCCTTTGAAATTGTTTTTTGTTGTGATTGCATTAAAATAGAGCGGGTTGAGTCTCCAATGAAATGTCAAAATCGTATGTAATTAGCTCAATGTTTTGTTTTCTGTATTTTTTCTATGTTCTCTATTATACATATGTAAAGTTTAACAAAAAGTTTGATGACATGTCGTAATAAGTCAGAAAATTAAGAAAAATTACATTTCTATGGAAACTCGAGCTTACCTACACGAAATTAAAGCAGCGGTCACGTGTGCTTGCTTATGTAATAAATAACAATTGAAGTTAGGTAAATAATATTACAACACCTACTAGGTACGTGCCTGCCCACTACAGCTTCGAGATCATTGTCAAGTTAAAGAAACTTAAGAAAGTTCCTACCTACTGTAGAAGTTTGCTCGTTAAAACTTAGTTCGCAAAGAAAAGTCGGTATTGATTCTGAGCTTACTTAATATCGATATTGTTGCCTAAATATATCTATCTTAGTACTTGTCTAAGCATGGCCACATTATATGGCCATATTATAGTACGGAAGGTCTTTTTGGCTTATGCAATATGTAGTTCTTCATATCAAGGTAGCTAATTAGATATTTAAAAAAAAGCCGGCTTATTGCGAGTCGAACCCACCCACCACAGCCACCCACGAAGAGTTCTGTACAAGATTTAACACCATCTATAATTTTTTTTTCTTTTTTTATAATTTGTTGATAAAGAGGCAACAGAAATACACATACAGTGAAATTGTCTACCTATTACGGATCATGGTACAGGCCGCTGACAGACATACAGACAGACGGACTGACGGACGGACATCGGAGGATTATGTGGAGTTTACTATATATAGAAGTAAACTCCAATGATACTGAACTTCTATAGAAGTAAACTCCACATAATTATATGTTAAAAATATTATGTGGGTTTATTCCGTTAAGTTACTTTAATGATAGCCCAGGTCTTAGATAAATCTTAGATAAATCGGTAGGTATAAAGTTGTGATTGAATCATTAACATAATTATTGTGGAGTCTTTAAGATTTTAATAGGCTTTGTTCCACATCGGAATATGACACTTAACTGCGAAGTTGGGCAAAGAAGTTCAGCTTTTATGTAAAAATCGTTGGCACGGATCCAAAATATTCATAAAAGAGAGACGACAACTTTAGGTAGGTCCGTGTGTACTGAACGGGTTTATGAGACCTTTATGCGCCTATACCAAAATGCAGTCAATATTCACATTCAATTTCTACATTTATGTAATACTAGCTGACCCGGCAAACGTTGTTTTGCCATAAAAAAAAATTTGGGGTGAACCACCCTACCCACTTAGGGGTATGAAAAACAGTTTACGTCCTATTCTCAGACCTACTGAATATACACAGTTTGTATTGGAAAATTTAAATTGAAAATTCTCACAGTTTAAACCTTCTCTGAACTTCCACAAATATTTCAAGATCAAAATTAGCCAAATCAGTCCAGCCATTCTCGAGTTTTAGCGAGGCAAACGAACAGCAATTCATTTTTATAGGTATTTATTATTTACTATGATTTACAACGAGGTACTTAACTCACTAATGTTTGTTTACACCAATGTTACTCCTAAGTTAGGCGACGCTTTCTATCGATTTCGTTTTCACGAACTTTGAGATGAAAATGACGTTGCGTAAGAGATTGTATTTTGGGGCTACCTACATAAAGGTACTCCTTCTTAGGTGATGATTTAGGTATGGTTGGTGACAGAGTCCACTGGTGTCTGAAGGGCTGGAAGGGAGGTACAGGTTGACAATGGTTTCTAAGATGATATTTTTTTATATTTAGGTAGCTTTTCATTTTTGACTAACTAACTAATCCTCTCATGATAATTGTTTCGTAATTGTTTTGCCTTTGAAAATATATTCTTTTGAAATAATGCGCTGACTCCCCTATTCGTTGGGGAAAGGAACAAGGTCAATACTCCACTTAACCCGCGCAGGTTGCAGGCTTAAATTTTCCATTTTTTAATTAACGTGAAAAACTTTCATCTACCCTTTTAACTGTATAAGCTACTTAATAGTAAGTATGTTTGTTTTTTAATACAAGCAAAAACATTAATTTCAATATATTGTATTACCTACAATGATAGGTATTGCTAAGAATTGTGTACCTAAACTGACTGACTGGTCTACCAATGCACAGCTCAAATCACTGGACCGATCTGGTTGAAAGGATAAATAGCTATTATGACATAGACATTTGCTAAGAAATAATTTTTGAAAATTCAACCTCTAAGGGGGTAAAATAGGAGTTCGAAAAATCGAATTTTACGTAAGCAAAGCCGTGGGCAAAAGCTAGCAAAGTATAAAATATAGTGTACTTTTAAAGTGTAAACTATACTATATAGGTCAAAGAGTGTTGTCTTTGAGCACAGTGTTTTGCTTTCAATCTATATCTATAATTATATAAAAAGGCTTGTCCTGACTGACTGACTGACTGACTGACTGACTGACTGACTGACTGACTGACTGACGATCAACGCACAGCCTAAACCACTTAAGTTAGAAACTTGAAATTTTGACAGTAGGTTCCTTTTATGACGTAGGCGAGCACTAAGAAAGGATTTTTCGAAATTCGCCCCCCAAGGGGGTAAAAAGGGGGGTTAAAGTTTGTATGAAACTCCGTCATTTTTCGAGTTATACTCATGAAATTCGGTATTTAGGCTTTAAATTGAAAACAAAAAAGTACGTGTTTCACAGTTTTTAAAAATTCTACCCCCTAAGGGGTTAAATAGGGGTTGAATGTTTGTATAATAGTCCTTCGTTCTTCAAGTTATTTTTCAAGTTACGTTTATGAAACTTGATATTTTGGCTCTTGATTAAAAATAAAGAATTACGTATTTTACATTTTTTTTAAATTCTCCCCCCAAGGGGGTAAAAAGGGGGGTTAAAGTTTGTATGAAACTCCGTCATTTTTCAAGCTATACCCATAAAATTCGGTATTTAGGCTTTAAATTGAAAACAAAAAAGTAAGTGTTTCACACTTTTAAAAAATTCTACCCCCTAAGGGGTTAAATAGGGGTTGAATGTTTGTATGATAGTCCTTCGTTCTTCAAGTTATTTTTCAAGTTATGTTTATGAAACTTGATATTTTGGCTCTTGATCAAAAATAAAGAATTACGTATTTTACATATTTCGAAAATTCTCCCCCCAAGGGGGTAAAAAGGGAGGTTAAAGTTTGTATGAAACTCCGTTATTTTTCAAGCTATACCCATAAAATTCGGTACTTAGGCTTTAAATTGAAAACAAAAAAGTAGGTGTTTCACAGTTTTTAAAAATTCTACCCCCTAAGGGATTAAATAGGGGTTGAATGTTTGTATGATAGTCCTTCGTTCTTCAAGTTATTTTTCAAGTTATGTTTATGAAACTTGATATTTTGGCTCTTGATCAAAAATAAAGAATTACGTATTTTACATTTTTTGAAAATTCTCTCCCCAAGGGGGTAAAAAGGGGAGTTTCAATATTCATAGTTAAGACAGGACAACGTCTGTCGGGTCCGCTAGTTGGCAAATAAAATTCTGTCAAAAAAAAAATGAAACAAAAGCACCCTAGCTGTTCGTAGCGACTACCTCTGCCGTCCTCAAGCTATAACGTCGTTAACTACCAAGACGATATTTCGAGTTATGATCCAATTTGTAAAGAAATTACGCCATTTGACGTTTTTTACTCGTATATTGCTATATCATAAACTACAGCATTAAGGAGTATACCTCTTCGATGAATCGATAGAGAATTAACTATAAGTAAGATAACATTAAAAAATCTTATTTGGCCAAATAGCTTGAGGAGGGCAGACCTATCCTAATCTATGACTCTGCGTATTAGAAAGTAGAGCTTGGTACCAATATATTGAAGAATTCTTTACTGATCCGAGAAAAGATTTGTGTTGAACGCTGCGCAAATTGGTTGCGCGAAATCATGACAAAAATATGACTTGATATAAGTATGTACTTACCTTGACTACTTAGACTGAATTCCGTTTTTCTTATATAGAAATTGTTTTTTTTTTTGTTTTTCATGTACAATATCCTTAAATATCTTATGTTAAATATTTATATGTGCTAAGTAGATGATGCCTGTGACTTCGTCCACGTGGATAAAAGATTTGAATTTCCGCGGGAACTCTTTAATTATCCGCGATAGAATGTAGCCCTAATCCTGTGTATGAGCTACCTCCATTCAAAATTTCAGCCAAATCGGTTCATTCGTTGTGAAGTGAATGTATACAACCACACACATACAAACTTTCGCTTTCACAATAATAGTGGGAAGTGTGATGTGATAGGTCACCACTTTTTATTTTAATGAATCAATTTGTATTGCAGCTATTACGAGTAGACAGATACAAGCTAGATCTTTTAAAGTTTAAAAAAAAACGACTCCTATGAAATTGGAAAATATTTATTCAAAGGTTTATTCAAATCAATTGAGTAAACTATTTTTACCAACGTACCTACAAAGGTAACCTACTTACTTTCAACAAATAGTTTGGTTAATTGATAAGAAATAATAGTATCTAAGTAGTTCAGGTTGCTCTACCTATAGTATTTAATTAAGTAGATCGTTTCGTTCGTTTTTAGTCACACGTAGACCGTATAGTACCTATGTTTATTTGTTTCGAATTTAATCATTATTTAAATACTTTCTGATAAAACTCTATAGGTACCTTAGGGTTAATATTTGGCTTGGATTCTGTTTATGTATTCTGATAAAAAATAAGTGCGTTCGACGGAAACAATACGTGATAACGTGCGAGATAATATCACTCTAATATTATTTGGTTCGCGATTTGCAGGAAGACCGATATAAATTCGATATGATTTTATTTAGTGGCCTTTCTATTTTTCAATTGTAAAAAAAATAGTTTGCCACATTACCTAAGTAGAATCATGGCAAATGAATGAAAAATATCTCAAAAATAATAATTACTCAGGTCGTATCCATATAGAACTTGAGCCTATCAATTACGTATCCTAAACGAATCACATCAGGTTTTTTTAATATACTTACCTAAATAGCTTGACGTTGTCTTATTGATTTTTCTGTAAAGCGAGTACCTATCATATAGGATGAACGCGCTAGTCAATAAAACATTTAACAAGTCATAAAAAAATAACATTTATACTGAGACTCTTAAGTATATTACTATATTCAATTTTGATGCTATCATTGAGATAGGGTATTTGTCTAGTTTAGGATCAATAGTCGTTACTCTAACCATACTCGTACCTATATGAATTATTTTTGCACTGTGTGCTACTGAGACACTGCTGCTGTGTATTCTAAGTACAAATAAAAGGATTTCTAGATGCTTACCGTATAATTCTTTAGCTATAGGTGTAGGAAACCGTTGTAAACATATCCCATCATGTAAATATCACTCAATGTCTGTGCGGTGACGCTAGCAGCCGTCAGAACGCGGGCTACGCCTTAAACTAACTGTTTCAGCTGCGCTCTGCGGCTGAAGCTTTCAACTCCTGAACGTTTGAGTGGTTTCAATTTACGCAAAAATTAGTAAAAGCTCTATGAAAGTCATGGTCTTCATATATATTATGGAAGCTAGCTAATATGTATTAGCGTATTAGCTAACGAAATATAGTGAAAACTGTAGGTACTAGAGATCTGAAGAAAGGAAAATCTTTGTATGTTGTTTTTGTGGACGGTAAGGATGTAATTTAAAATATTTTTTTCATATTTTCATAGAACATTAGGTATAAACTTGGAAAAGTTACTTAATAGTCGTTACTTAGCCTACCTACTACCGAGGATTTAGTCTTAGCTTAAGGTCTACATTGCGGTTTCGTGGTCACACCAGAAGGTGTGACACATATGGGAAAGCAATGCAAACATTAGTTGATTATTGTTCTCTAAATGAGATAAAGAAGAAGATGAAGAATAAAAGAAATGATCGATACATTGATATTACATAAACCGGCGAAATAATTATATAATCTGCAGGTAAGCTAATTACCAGCTGGTAGTATTGTGAATTTTTGTGTTATACCTATCTAAGGTATTACACATTACGCTCAGAACAGACTAGAAGTAGCGTACCTAGAAGGTAATAAGCGAACTTTTCTCATTTAAGAGGAGACTTGTGCCCAGTTGTGGGCCGCCAATGTGTTGAGATGAAACAGCGTACCTCGCTACTAAAAATATGATATTATAAGTTTTGTTTTCGCTCTACTTTGTTGAAAATAATTCTATCGATTGTAATAAAGTACCCCCACGTATTGCGAGGCCTTCCAGAGAAATATAGGCGTCTCAAGGATAATTATAGTACCTAGTCGTCTACACTTTGTAATATGGGTATTGGGTGATATTACTCACTAAAGTACCTACTATTTATTTTAAGAGGGTAATTATTACACACTTACTTACTTACTTATATTATAGTCGTGATAGAATGAAAAGATTTGTTGTTAAAGATTTCAGCTTCCTTTTCCGGGGATCCGGAGTTCGTTCCCTCTAGCCTTAGCCATGTCTGTCTTAATCATTGGATGCTGTTTTCTTAGTTTTTTTTGGCACCGAGCCATAGCTTATGCCCTAGATTTAGCACAGTATCGTCTTATAGGACACAAAGCAAAAATTAGCTACAGAAGACCTTTGCCACTATTATGATCATTGTAACGATCACACTACATAAGTATCCAGTTCCTCTTTTACAAAATTATACCTAGAGTATAATAAATATAACCTACCTATAATAAAAAATAAAGAATTATTTGAATTAGATACGTCGTATTTATGAGGTCGTTATTTTGCGCCATGAATAAAATAAAATAGTCTGCGCTGACCACTTGAGATTTTAGGCTTGACCATTTGAGGCTTGAGAACGCCGCGAACGTTCCCAAAACTCTCGCTGCTATATTGGCCTCTGTGGAAAACAAGGGAAAATGTTTCGAAACCGTTGAAGCAATTCGCTTGAATTGCTTCAACGTAACTTTGCTGAAAAGAACCTTTAGCTAGAAGTTTCACGAATCGTGCATAGATGGCGTCCAAAAGGTTACATGACATATTGTATGATGATTGATGAAAAACCATAAACTGAATGCGACAGGCTGTAATTTTCATCTATTTTCATTTTATTCATACTTTTTATACTTTAAAAAGTTGAAGTGTATGTGTTTTAATGCTCTTGATGAAGGTCTGTGGTTTTGAAATATCTGCCTCTTAGCCAGGCAATACACGTCCGGTTTTTTCATCCGATTGTCTGATCCGGTAGCCTGATCAGGCTACCGGAAGGCGTTGAAGCCATTACTTTGTATGAACAGTCAATACACGTCCGATCCGGTGGCCGGATCGGACGTCCGAGTCGGAAACGGGCGCGAGGCGTTTCCGATTTTACTGTCGGTCCGGTTGCCTGAAGGCGCGGTCTACATACTTCTAGTATGAGACAAAATAGACATCCGGTTACTCCTTCCGATTTTGCCAGTCAGGGTTCCCAACTTAGGGCTTTTAGCCCTAAATTTAGGGCGGAATTTTGCTGATTGGGATTTTTAGGGCCCAAAAAATCTAGCGCTGACACTGTGTGGACGCATCATTGTGGTTCGAATAATGGGCGAAAATTATGAAAAAAAATAAAAAAAATAATAATAAAATAAAATAATTCATAATAATAAAATTATTATTTCTCTCATTTATTTTCATACACATTACTTAAGTTAGCGACAGCGACGAAGGGTCCGACGAAAGGAAACGAAGATTTTGACTACTATTAATTTAATTAAAAAGTACTTAACCCTAACTTATAACTGTGTCGATTGGTAGACCACAGATCTAATGCTTAAATCTAATACTTAAACCCTAGCTTATATACTCTATTTCTAATAACTATTCTTACTAACTAGTCTCGGCTCGAACACATGCCATCACGTCTTTACGTGCAGATATCTTCATATCTAGCTTCCGTAGGTACGTGAAGGTCGCTGCAGTTACTATGTAGGTAGACTCTAGATAGGCTACGTAACTCCTCCACCCTCAGAGCGGCGACAATTGCAGTACTTGTACGAAAATGTCGTCGAGAATTCCTCGGATGGTCCTCCCTTATACTCGGAGACTGTGGCTGGACTTCTATTGGTCGATATGGTGATAAGATATCTTCCTTGATCGTCCTGTCGATAAGATGTGGTGAGGAAAAACTGCATGGCGTTCGTGGTCTAATTTTTCCATTGCCTGCCTGTTGGTGAATTTTCATGATTCTTGGATGATCTGGTCGCTTATTATCAATCCATGGATGCAGTCGGATCTTGTACGAATTTGGTGGTGATTCCCTTCTTGCAGAGGTACCAGGTGTTGGTCTTCGGGCATTCAGCCTCAATGTACACGAATGAGTTCTTAGTTGCAATGAATAGGAATGAGGGTATGGTATGGAAGAGCCTGTGAGTTTTATTAGAAATAATCGCTAATCTATATAAATGAAAGTTTTTTCTTTAAATTACTAGGGAATATAATAATCTGCTATTCAATCAGTCATTTACGTTAACTAACTATTATCTATTTGCTATCTACCTACTAGCTACTCAAGCTAGTTTAGTTTCTGAACTCGGATTCTGAATAATTTTAAGCGCTTATCTGATCTAGATTTCCACCTATGCTTTTTATAATAGAACCCTAGCCGTTTTTGCCTACCTGAAACATCTAACTTCTTTGGTACAACCCAAATAGGTGAGCTCCATGTAGAATACGAAGACTGTAAAATACCTTGATTCAACATTTTCTTTCTCTGATCACTAACTTCTCGGCGATGCACTAATGGATATCGGGAAGTTTTGGTATGAACTGGCACCTCATCGGTGGTTTTAATATGAGGTTGGACCTGGTTTGTGGAAGTTAAGGCTTCCCTTTCAATATGAATTGGGTCCGGATATCGTGAACAGAGAGTTTTAAGTTTGGGTTTTTTCTCCTTGTTCAGATGCCCAATTTGCAATCGTGATTTCTCTTGTGCCTTTGGTTGTACGAACTCTGTAATATAGACTTCGGCATGCGCGAGTCGTTCGGGCGCGAATATTATATCATTTGAAGTAGAATTCTCAACCTCTATGTATTCCTGATTATCGATCACAGTATCTGCCGGGATTAAATTGTACTTCCTAATTGGGTTTGATGCAGCACGAGTAATTAATTGTCCGTCTTTTAAATCAATGCGAGCTTCCCATTGATCCAACAAATCTAACCCAATTAGTCCATCAAAATAATCATGGAAATGATATATGAAAAACTTTATATAATCGGAATCATTGAACTCTGCAAAACAAGGCAACGTAATGGAATTATTATTTCTGCTTGTCGCATGTATATTCTTGACTTCAAATGGATCAAATTTTAATGGAAAATGAGAAAAGTATTTCTGAACGGCTCCTGGACTTATAAAGGACTGATTAGCTCCCGTATCTATAAGTAGCTTTAGCGGGGGATTCATAATTTGTATGTATGGTAACTGCCTCTCCGTCCGAGTATTTAATCCTATTCGGGTTTTGGTGACGTCGGAACAATTTCGAAAATCATCCTCTGGGCTAGCAGTCGGCGAAGATATTTCGGATAACTGACCTTCATCGCTTATATCATAATATTGTATTGAATTACAGTTGGAGTCGACAAAATAGTCATTACTATAGTTACTATAATCGGAAGTGAAACCTGAGTCTAGGTCGCGATCGTGAAAATAGCCGTCATAAGCATTATAATTTGTGTCATTGGCCGTACACTCATTAATGTGCATTTCGCGCGTTTTAAAGTAATTACTAAGAGGCTGATTTTGTGACGGATTATTCCGCGGTGGTAACCTAATCATATTACTACATGGGTTACAATAAGATGGAGGTGCACTAAACATCCTTTGCGGATTGGTCGGTCTGTTCTGTTGGTTATAGTTTACTTCATAAAATTCAAAAGGTTGAGGTGCAGGTCCCGCAGAACGCTCAATATCTGGAACTGGCCAGTTACGCACAGGAACCTGTGAGTTCTGAAATTGTGAGGATGAAACCGGTAATGCTGGTAATTTATTTGAGTAAATATTCTTAAGGACTTGATGGTTCCTCTGGGATTCATTATATTGCAAATACATTATGTTTGACTCCTCTTGTACGTACTGTAGTGCCTTTTCGATGGTCTCAGGCCTCATGCACCGTATTCGGGATCCTAATGGTTCTCTTAACCCTCGCACAAAAGCCTGCATAGTTATTTTCTTATATAAATCGCGTTTTGCTTCTACTGTCGTGGCTATAGATTCATGTAATGTTATGTAGGTCATAATAGTACTGAATAAGGTCTGACAATAGTCATAGAACTGCTGTGGTGATTGGCTACCCTGTCTCGCTGAAAAGAGGTCATGACTCAAAGCTGTCTCGTCACGTGGGTCAGAAAAATTATTAATTAATGCTGTCCTTATATCTAACCAATTGTCAGGTATTCCGTTGGAGTTTATAGTACACGCCGCGGTACCCGTAATCCTGTTGAGTATGCCATTTAATAAGCATACCTTATTAAATTCATTATCTGGCGCCGTACTTATATATCGTGCCGTTAAATGGTCACATAGTTTAATAAACCTAGTTAAAATATTTGGATTCCCATTAAATTCTGGGATAATCCGTATGGCTTCAAAAAGTTCATCAAAAACTTCATCTTTAACCATTTTGATTAATCTAATTTATTCCTATCTACTAATTGTCGGTGGTCCTGCCGCAATTCAGGCTCCCGATTCCTAGAACTACTAGGGTGAAAAATTTCTACCCCTATTGAATAATCTAGCCTAACATGATCCTAACCTACTACTACTACTACCATAACCCAATAAAAACCCAAAAGGCTCTAGATATTGGAATGGTAGATATATATGACTAAATTAATTAGGGATGGGAAAAGCGGAATTTAGGAAGCAACACAAGAACTATTCTGATGTACTCACATAAATTCCATTCCCGGTCGCTCCGCTTCTTTCCGTCGCGATCCAATGTTCGGGATCCCCTCCTGTTGTTCTGCCGCAGGTCCTTAGAATTTCCTACCCTGCGCCACTTAAGTTAGCGACAGCGACGAAGGGTCCGACGAAAGGAAACGAAGATTTTGACTACTATTAATTTAATTAAAAAGTACTTAACCCTAACTTATAACTGTGTCGATTGGTAGACCACAGATCTAATGCTTAAATCTAATACTTAAACCCTAGCTTATATACTCTATTTCTAATAACTATTCTTACTAACTAGTCTCGGCTCGAACACATGCCATCACGTCTTTACGTGCAGATATCTTCATATCTAGCTTCCGTAGGTACGTGAAGGTCGCTGCAGTTACTATGTAGGTAGACTCTAGATAGGCTACGTAACTCATTCATCCTATTATTTTTAAAAATGTTTACAAATATACATATACAAATATAAATATAAAAACATAATTAAAAACAATAAAACGAATGGGTCCCACTTGCTGCGGGATAGGGACCCAAGCAGCCAGTGGTCAGGGCTCCAGAGTGAGGAACCTCCTCACAATGCGTGCCGTCTCAAGGAGTACCGCCTTCTGTATCCTGCTCTTGATCCAAGTATTAAGCGAAAGTTTCTTAAGATGTTGATCGAAACTTTTCGCTATGAGACCATTGACCGAAACGACCATCGGCACTATAATCGTTGAATCAACATTCCACATGGCGGTAATCTCGTGGGCAAGGTCTAAATATTTTGACAATTTTTCTTTTTCCGCCTTCACCAGATTATCATCATGTGGAATTGTGATATCGACAATTATCGCTCGACGCGCTGATCGGTCAACTAGCACTATATCAGGTCTATTGGCTACAATATACCTATCAGTGATAATTGACCGATCCCAGTAGAGCAGGGCACTACTAATAATTCAGAATAATAATAAAATTATTATTATTATGAATTATTTTGGATGTTTTAAATAGAAATGACTCTCAGTAAGTCTTGTCAAATTAATTGGATGAATCCAAAATAGCGACGTTTTTTCTTCTTTCTCTTTCCTCTCTTTAAAATTTCTGTGGTGGTGTCGTGTGGTGCGGGTTGTTACGTTCCCTCAAATATGGTTGAGCGAAGCAATGGCTGGATCCTGCGTCATGCTCGTGAACGGGTGCCACCAACGGGAATGGGTCTGCTTTTGCCTGCCTGTCTTAACATGCATTGGATTGTTTTGCATTTTTGAAACTTTATTGTGGAAACACTGTATACATAGCATAGTTTTGTTACCTATTGTAAAAAAAATTTTTTTTGAAAAGAGCGACCGCCGAGTTTATTGCTGGCTCTTCTCGGCAGGAACGGCATTCCGAA
The DNA here is from genome assembly GCA_933228805.2 of Hipparchia semele. Taxonomy (NCBI): domain Eukaryota; kingdom Metazoa; phylum Arthropoda; class Insecta; order Lepidoptera; family Nymphalidae; genus Hipparchia; species Hipparchia semele. The sequence goes on along the minus strand of OW121717.1, from coordinate 6,836,521 downwards.
CCAGTGGTAGATTCATTGACGATTCAAAAGTACTTGTAAAAGTTTATTTGAATAAGAAATATTTCTATTTCTATTAACTCGTCATCCATCTTCTTTTCTTCTGCTTTGCTCCAAACGCAAGCACTCGGGATGATAGCTCGGGAACGACTGAGTTCAGAAAAAGCCTGACGGAAAAATCGGATGTGTATCGAGTAAATACGATCCGGTTGCCTGATCAGACAATCGGAAACAAAAACGGACGTCTATTGCCAGGCTAAATTCTCACATTATGATTGTCTGAACAAAAACACGTTATCAAAGTTTTTAGCTGCCTGTTTGGCTGAATATCACATGCCTTTCTCGGGGAGATAGAGGATTGCACAAGGAGTGATATAGGTCACTACTCGTATTTAGCCTGAAAGAACAAGAGTTCCCACGGATTTTAACAATCTAAATCCACGTATATATACCTATAGTCGCGAGCATCAGCTTAAGTTAGCCTGAAGTAAAAACTTAATTAAGTACAAGTTATTCAACGTAATCTACCTAATAACCTCTTTTAAATAAATGAGTTCTAAATAAGTACGTAATACCTATATAATACACATTGAAGTTGCTGAAGCAGCGGGATTTGAACCCGTGTCACTTTGGCTGTTGTGGACTGAGTATCTTGGACTGTCATCCTTTTATCGCGTTCTACGAGTTTGCATAACAATACCAAAATATTATCCATGATTTTTACTACACATCGATCCTTCAGTCCGATAAATAAAAATCATAGTAAATGGCAGCCCGGTGTTTTCCATCGAGCAAAATAAACATCGGTGATCAATCGTCGAAGATTTCCACACGCATTTTCTTATTCCTCCCTTATGACTGCTCATAAAAGGGGAATCGCGCATCGGTGTGTACGCGGTATCGTGCTGTGTGGATTACTTTTCTGATTGATTTTGTGCGACACAAAGATTTGTATAGAAATACAAAATAGCAACATCGTGGTCAGGTGCTGAATCCTGTATGTGCTGGACTGAATGGGATATAATATAAACGTGAAAATTCTTTTTACAATACCGACTTCAAACACCACTATAAAGTATATCAATTGTGTCTATGGAAGTGTTGCCTCAATTTCGCCAGGATCCCATCATCAGATCCTGACCTGATGTCTATGGGACCATCTGAGTATTTTCCAAATCGGTCCAGGCGTCTTTGAGTAATCGGGGAATATACATATAAAATAAATTAAAAAGATTCCGACGAATTGAGAGCCTCCTCCATTTTTGAAGTCGGTTAAAAATGATTAAAAAATGATGATAATATAAATTCACTTATCCGTCTGTCCGTTATGTTCTCGTTCACTCAAACAATAATGCTAACGACTGATACAGGCAAATTACTTAATCGTATGAGCTAAATATGAGTATGAGATAGATATTTTTGAGATCACAGACAAACACTTTTATTTATTTGTATAGATGTAACCGTGCCGTAATAATTCAAGTGCTGTAATTCTGTTATCTAAGCGACAAATAATACTAAGTTATTATGATGAAATTTCTCGTCGCTTCGCTCCCAAGTTGTTGATGACTTAGATATTGTAAAGCTTCACACTCCACTTACTCTGAACATTGCATTGATTAATTTCTTGAAAGTTGTAATTGATGATAAGATAATTTATAACGCTCAACAATGTTTAAGTTTTATTTTATTTAAATGAATGTTGCGTTGGTTTTTAATGCTTGGCTGTTGTTTTTGGTTACAGCTTACTTCTTTCGTTAAACTTTTTGAAAAATGGTGGCATCTAAATCGTTACAATATCTAAGTTACTTGCTCCAGCAGATTACATCATATATCTCATCTCTCGATTTTTTGAATTAGAAAGTAATGATTTCTCTAAACCCACTAAAAATTTGAAAATAAGAGAAAATATCTAAGTTATTGGATAGAGTCAGGCGTTACTTTGCGGAAGTTCATGATTAACAAAAAAATGTTAGAGTTATTTTGCTGTAATCCGCCAACAGAAAAAAATCTGTATGGTCAAACATGCAGTTATAAGCTAAGCACCGCTTACCTCCCCAACCAAGCAATAAAGCAAAGTTCCCCAGCAAGCAATGCCACCACCACTCACATGCACCACCACACAAGACTTTAATACTACTCTCGACGCACGTTTCGCCCCGACACCGGAGCATCCTCAGGAGATATCGACTTTACAATGCTGTATTGTCTAGTGACGTGTGTCGTCGTCGAGAGTCGTCCACGCAGGCCCTCACGGGCCTCGGGGTAACCGCTCGGGGCAATGGCCCCTTTCGGTGGGATCCAACGCCGCCTGCGACGACAGGCGGGGCACTGGATTGGACCGAATCGGTCCACGGTGTCACATCCGGGGGAAAAGTCTACTCCGGGTGTGTCCTGCTGCCGTGCGATCGAGCCCGCGTAAAATCGCGGGCGATCAGCGACCTGCAGCAGGGAGGTAGGTCCAGGATATGCTTACGCCCGCCGCTCAGCGAGGTCGAGCCCACCGGTAGTATACCGGCGAGCGCCCATCAGCCAGCGGCGAGGAAGCGGTCGTGTCCGGGTGGGGCGGGCTCATGCACGGGTTGTGCAGAGCTCCGCGATGCAATCCAGGATCAGCGGAATGGGATCACGCTGCTCCTGGATGGCCACCAGCACCTTGTTAAGGGTGCTGATGACGTTGGTCAATCTGGGGTCCAGCGGTCCGCGGGGAGGCTTTGGTGCAGCGGGCGGCGCAGCCGAGGAGGTGGGGGGCGCAGCGGGGCGACGCGCTTGCGCGCGCTTGCCACGCTTGCGGCGGCGTTTGCCCGGGCGCTGTGGCTGGTTGGCAGCAGCCATGAGCGACCCGGGCGCATCGGCCTCCGATGCGTGGGCGGTGGTGGAGCGCGCGCGCGCTGGCGCAGCGGTGCGCGCGGTGGTGCCTGCCCGGCGGTTGCGCAATTCCTTGCGGAACACCGGGCAGTTGGCGTTGTTGGCCGTGTGCGCGCCGCCACAGTTGGCGCACGTCGGCGGTTCCTCCCGGGGACGCTGGCACTCCCGGGCCGGGTGAGACTCCCCACACCGCACACAGGCTATGGGCCGGTGGCAGTTGTGGGAAGAGTGCCGGAACTGCTGGCACCGATGGCACTGCGCAGGGCCTTTGCGGCCGCGCCATGCCTCGATGGTAACACCGGGCATACAGAGGAGCTCGTGCACCTCGTATATGCCCGGTATGAGGTCCGGTGTCCGCTGCAGCTGCGCGAACATGAGGCAGCCCGGTCTGCCCGGGCGAGCGGGGATCGCTCGCACGTGCTCCGGGACGTACCCGAGCTCGCGCAGCTCTCGTTCCACTAATGCCGGCTCGGTGTTAGCCGGCAGGCCGCGGATCGCCACCTTCACGCTCCGGTCGGCGGGCAGCGAATAGCAAAACCAGGAGATCCGCGCACTACTCTCCAGCTGCGTGAGATAGCGCTGGATGGCGCGGAACTCCTGATCTGACTTCGGCATGAAGCGGACGCCCTTGCCAAACGGGCGTCCGTTGGGTGCGTGTCCGAGAGCCTTTTTGAGCTCTCGGAAGTGGAAAGGCCAGTCCGGGAGCACCTCGACGACCAGCGGCGGGTAGCGGCTGGTCGTTTTGGTGGACGTGGCGGTGGCGGTTGCGGCGGCGGCGGCGGCGGCGGTGGCGGCAGCGGCAGCAGCGGGGGCGGCGGCGGCAGCGCGGGCAGTGGCGGGGCCAGCAGCGGCGGCGGTCGTAGTAGTAGTGGTAGCGGGGGTTCCGCCCGCCGTGGGCTTCTTTTTGGACGCGGCTGCGGCCGAGTATGTCGGACTCGTCGTCGCGGTCTCCATAGGGGAGACAGGCGAGAGTGTCGGCATGTTCGGCAAAAAGGCAGCCGGTCCTCTAACCTTCGGCGGGGAAGGGAAGCGTCCAGCGGCGATGGGCGGAGGCGGCGTAGTGAAGCGCGGTGTACGCGGTGAGACACGCGGCGGAGGCGTAATTGCGGCGCGTTTCGGCGCAGCGGGTGTCATGGAGCGCGCAGCTGGTGTTGGTGCGCGGCTAGTGGTAGGCGCTGGCGTGCGCCTGGGCAGAGGCGGGTCAGTGGTATCCGAAGACGGGGCGGGCGAGAGCGTCAGCGGGCTCGCGACGAAAGACTCTTCGCCTGCTCCCGTTGAGGGCCCCGCTTGGGGCAGTCTGGCAGGTTTAGTTGCGAAAGTCCAAATCAAACACTCGAACTCGAACAACTATTTTATTGTCTTTTAACAGTTTATATGTTTATACTAGATATAAAATATTAAAATAATAAAATGCGATATTTGTTAAGTACAGCGCGCAGCGCAGGAGAAAGGTAAGCTAAAACAATCGGCATAGGCCCGTCGCGGATCGCGTAAGTGCATCGACTGTGTCACCTGATTTATCGGACGATGTCCATTGTGCGGCCGCAGGTAATGGACCTTTTTAGACTCCGCCTCCTGCGCTGCTCGCTATAATAAAAATGGGTTTGCGATTGATGTCCGTGTGTTGACATCGAAAATCGAAAATTATATATAAAATAAAATTAACATAAAATAAACATTATATCTATATAAAAATAAAATATTTTACACTACATTTTACCCCCCACCAGAGACCGTCCTACGGGCGATAAAAGTCGGGCAATACCACTCTGCGCCCAGACCTGGTTCTTTTCACGGCAGGCTGATCATCTGGTGTGATTGTTGGTGTGTCTGTATGTGGTGTGTGTGAAGGGTGTGGAGTGTTAGGTTTTGGTGTTTGTTGAGGTGTGTCCGAGGTGTGTTGTGTGTTTGATGTATGAGTGGTGTTCGGGTCACGCAGTATGTAGGCTGGTTTAAGTCTGTCTATCGATACTGTTACCTCTTTTCCTTTATATAAAATCTTAAATACCTTTTCACCTCGTTCCAAAACCTCGTGAGGACCTGTATATGCTGGTTTAAGGGAGCCAACGGTGCTATCATCTTTGAGAAAGACGTGAGACGATGTGGCAAGCTGTTTGAAAATAAAAGTTGGACGCCTTCCGCAGTGTTGACTGGTGGGTGACGGCTGGAGGTCCTTAACAAACCTGCGTAGCCGTGACACATAGTCAGACATGTCAGAGGTATAGGATTCCGTGGGCTCAAAGATATCACCGGGAAGTCGGAGAGGTTCCCCATACAGCAATTCAGCTGAAGATGTTTTTAAGTCCTCCTTGATTGCACTGCGAATGCCTAACAAAACGAGAGGTAATGCATCCACCCAAGAAGAGTTGTTGTGGCACACGATCGCTGCTTTCAGTTGTCTGTGGAACCTTTCTACTAGCCCATTACATTGCGGATGATAAGCTGTGGTTCTGCGATGTTGGAAACCAATCAGCTGCGACAAGTTTTTGAATAAACTGGACTGAAATTGAACCCCACGGTCCGTTACAATATCCAATGGAGAACCGAAACGAGAAAACCAAGTGTGGACTAAAGCCTTCGCCACGGTCTCTGCAGTAATGTCTGCTATTGGCATTACCTCAGGCCATCGCGTGAAGCGATCGACGGCAGTGAGGCAATACCGATAGCCTTGTGACACTGGCAGAGGTCCAATCAGATCTATGTGGACGAAGGAAAATCTGGCTTTCGGAAGTTTGAAAGATTTCAACGGAGCAGAGACGTGCCTCGTGATCTTCGTGCGTTGACATTCAAGGCAATTACGTACCCACTCACGACAATCACGTTTCACGCCAGGCCATACGTAGCGTTCCGATACCAGCGTAGCAGTTGCGTTAGCACCCGGATGGCTCAAAGAGTGCAAACAGTTGATGATCTGGTGCCTTAGTTGAGTTGGGACAAATGGTCGTAACTTACCATCACGGTCGTCACAACATAACTCACCCTGTAAGCCAGGCAGCGTCACCATTTTGAGTCGTAGTGACGAGCCAGTGCTCAAAAGGGTCTTCATTTCACAGTCAGCATCCTGAGCTTGTTGTAAAATCTGCAGGTCGACAGGCTTCCCCAGCATCTCGATACGAGACAGGGTATCGGCGACAATGTTGTCCTTACCTGAGATATGCCTGATGTCGGTGCTGAACTGTGAAATGAAGTCCAGATGACGAAACTGCCTAGGAGAACAATTATTCTTATGAGCGTTGAAGGCGAAAGTCAAAGGCTTGTGATCTGTGAAGATCGTAAACACCCTAGCCTCCAACATATGGCGGAAGTGCTTCACGCTTTCATAAATTGCGAGAAGTTCTCGATCGTAAGGAGAGTACTTTTGCTGGGAGGGGCTTAACTTACGGGAGAAGAACGCAAGAGGTTCCCAAGAAGTGTCCCTCAGTTGCTGCAGAACCGCACCGATCGCCTTATCCGAAGCGTCTGTGACTAAGGCCAGCTTTGCGTCGCAAACGGGGTGCGCTAGTAAAGCTGCCTTGCATAGACTGTCCTTACAAGAGTTGAAGGCCTCTAGTTCCTCAGTCGTTAAATTGACTGGATGGGAGCCTTTCACCGAACCTGTGAGGAGGATATTGAGCTTAGCCTGGTGAACCGCAGCATCTGGAATAAAACGGCGGTAGAAGTTGATCATCCCGAGGAATCGTCTGAGTTCTCGCACCGTCCGTGGGATGGGGAAGTTGCGTATGGTTTCAACCTTGGCAGGCAGTGGCTTGGTACCCTGAGCTGAGATGTTGTATCCGAGAAATGCTACCTCAGGAACACCAAAGACACACTTACCGACGTTGATCACCATACCATACTCTTGAAGCCTAGAGAATAGCTGGTGCAGGTGCTGTTGATGGGTCTTCTCGTCTGGAGAGAAAACCAGAAAGTCGTCGATGTAGGCGTAAACGAAATCCAACCCACGAAGCATTTCATCCACAAACCTTTGGAATGTTTGTCCGGCATTTCGAAGACCGAACGTCATGTACGGGAATTCAAAAAGACCGAACGGTGTGGTGATGGCTGTCTTTGGGATGTCATCGACGTGGACTGGGATCTGGTTGAAACTTTTGACCAGGTCAATCGTTGAAAAGACTCTGCATCCTGCAAGGCTGTGGGCAAAGTCGTGAATGTGCTTGATAGGATATTTATCCGGCACGGTGCGGGCGTTCAGCGCGCGGTAGTCGCCACACGGACGCCAACTGCTGTCCTTTTTAGGCGCGAGGTGAAGAGGTGAAGACCACGGAGATGATGATGGTCTACAGGTACCGATCTGCAACATAGCTTCGAATTCAGCTTTAGCAATTTTTAATTTTTCCGGTGCTAACCTACGTGGCGTGGATGATACTGGTGGCCCAGGTGTAGTGCGTATATGGTGAACTGTATTGTGTTTGGGTGTGCGGTGCATGCCAGATGGATTCACTATCTCAGGGTAATTAGACAATATACTATGATACACTGAGTTACCCGTAACAACTTTCACCGAAGAAATGCCCTCAGTACATAATGCAGGCAAAGCCGCGGTACAAAGTGTAGTGCTGGCGTCAATAAGGCGCTTACCGCGGACATCAACAATAAGATTAAACTTAGATAAAAAATCAACGCCAATAATTGCCTTTGTGACGTCCGCTACAATAAATTGCCAAGCAAAGTCGCGGCGCAAGCCTAGGTTCAATACTAAATGCACAAAACCGTATGTATGAATCGTAGACCCGTTCGCTGCACGTAATTCATAGCTTGTTTTTTGGCGTGGCTCAATTAAATCAGAACGGGGAAAAACACAAAGATCACTGCCAGTATCAATTAAAAATTGTATGTTAGTGCGTTCGTCTTTAATAAATAAGCGACCCGTGTCTGGACAGTCGCCGGCCGCCATTACCGACTGCCCGCGGTGTTTACCGAAAAATCACACGGTTTTGTACACTTACTTGCCCTACTGCCGAAGGTATGATGATACCAGCACACGGGGTATTTCCGATGCTCCGAGGCTGACCTGGACCTAGGGCGGGATCTGGAGCGGGGGTTTATATTACGAAACTGACGCCTAGATCTACCGCGGGAATAAGCGCGGTCTAACGCACGAGCTTGTTCGTCGACCTTCAGTGACAAGCGTTCCACCATATTCTTCAGCTCGGCGATCTCGCTGGTGACGTTGCTCGGGCTACTGTGGCTCGACGACGCTGCCGCCACGGTGCAAGGCGTGACGATGTCGTGAACGTGGTCGGCTAGGTCAGCTAGCTGTTCCAACGAGAGCGTCGGCTGCGAGGCTACCAGCGTCTGTATATTATTTGGTAGTCGCTGGCTCCAAATGCTCTTGATGAAGTCCGCCGGGACGGCTGGTCCGGCGAGATCCTGTAGGTGGCGCAAAAATTGTGACGGCTTCCTGTCTCCCAGCTCCTCGTGAGTCAGCAGCTGCTTCACCTTCTTTTCATGGGATGCCGAGAGTCGACGTATAAGCTCTGTCTTGATCCTACTATACCGGTGGCGTTCGGGCGGGTTGATTATAACATCTTTCACCGCCTTGGCGTGCACCAAGTCCAGGTTCGTTACGACGTGAGTGAATTTCGCCGCGTCATCCTTTATGCCGTAATGCTCGAACTGGCCCTCCAGCAGGGCGAACCAGATTTCCGGCTCGTCCGGTGAAAAAGGTGGTACCTTCACTCTAAATTTCCGTTCCGTTGGGGCCTTGAGCGTTGGAGCCACCTCGTCGTCTACCTTGGAGGCTGGAGATGTGCGTACTTTCTTGGTAGGCCGCACGGTAACGTGGGGCTCACCGTGATCCTCGCTGCTGCTGTCACTCATCACGTCGGGGTCACCAATTTAGTTGCGAAAGTCCAAATCAAACACTCGAACTCGAACAACTATTTTATTGTCTTTTAACAGTTTATATGTTTATACTAGATATAAAATATTAAAATAATAAAATGCGATATTTGTTAAGTACAGCGCGCAGCGCAGGAGAAAGGTAAGCTAAAACAATCGGCATAGGCCCGTCGCGGATCGCGTAAGTGCATCGACTGTGTCACCTGATTTATCGGACGATGTCCATTGTGCGGCCGCAGGTAATGGACCTTTTTAGACTCCGCCTCCTGCGCTGCTCGCTATAATAAAAATGGGTTTGCGATTGATGTCCGTGTGTTGACATCGAAAATCGAAAATTATATATAAAATAAAATTAACATAAAATAAACATTATATCTATATAAAAATAAAATATTTTACACTACAGCAGGTAGGACGGCACGAGTGACCTGGCCGGCCGCTATAAAAGCGTCCAGGCCGGCCTCGAGCACCGCCTTTGACCGCACGAAAACCCTACGACGTAGGGGACGGGGTCGGGTCGCACGCCGCATAATCTGCGGCGAAGAAATCGGAAGCGACATGGCGGGTGCGCAAGGGGCGCGAGGTGCGCAGGGTGCGCGGGCGCGAGATGCGCGGGCGCGGGCGCGGGCGCGGGGAGTGCGGGCGCGCGATGACGCGGGCGCGCGAGAGGGGCGGGCGGTAGCGGAGCGCGGGGCGAGGCTGCCTGGGCGCGGCCCAACGAAGGTGCTGGCACGCCAGCACCCCGCCGACCTGGTCCCCGGGGCTTGCCGCTGGTGGCAGACCGGGAGCCTAAGCCGGAGGGGGTGTCGTGTTGACCCAACACCACCGTGGGCGCAGAAGTTTCGGAAGGCAGATCACCGAATAAAGCGAAAACTCCTAGGGGCCCGAGCGCCGGAGCACACGTCTGCTCTCGACGGCAGCCGAGCTCTCTAGTGACGTGTGTGTGAAATGTGCAGTATTATATACTATTTTTATCCCCGCTACTGTTGCCCCGCCCACTACCCCCCGAACTCCCCTCGGACCCCCCCGGATTCGCCCCTTCGAATAAACGGAGTAACGGTGAATTTGAAACATTGATTTGTTCGTTTAGTAATTCAACCTTATTATTTTTATTATGCTTGATTATTTCTAATTGTTCTAACATGCTCAGTCGAAAACCTTTATCGCAGGTGTGTAGGATTTTATATGTATGGTTGGATGATAATTTGTGTCCACTAGACAGACAGACAGACACAAATACACAGTATAGACAAATAGACAGATAGACAGTGGACACAAATTATCATCCAACCATACATATAAAATCCTACACACCTGCGATAAAGGTTTTCGACTGAGCATGTTAGAACAATTAGAAATAATCAAGCATAATAAAAATAATAAGGTTGAATTACTAAACGAACAAATCAATGTTTCAAATTCACCGTTACTCCGTTTATTCGAAGGGGCGAATCCGGGGGGGTCCGAGGGGAGTTCGGGGGGTAGTGGGCGGGGCAACAGTAGCGGGGATAAAAATAGTATATAATACTGCACATTTCACACACACGTCACTAGACAATACAGCATTGTAAAGTCGATATCTCCTGAGGATGCTCCGGTGTCGGGGCGAAACGTGCGTCGAGAGTAGTATTAAAGTCTTGTGTGGTGGTGCATGTGAGTGGTGGTGGCATTGCTTGCTTGGGAACTTTGCTTTATTGCTTGGTTGGGGAGGTAAGCGGTGCTTAGCTTATAACTGCATGTTTGACCATACAGATTTTTTTCTGTTGGCGGATTACAGCAAAATAACTCTAACATTTTTTTGTTAATATCTAAGTTAGTTTACAAAAAAGGAAAATTTCTGGAATAAAATAATTATATTCATAATGATCATGTAGGTACTTCTCGGAGGAAAAAAAAATTTTGGGGCTTAATCCTCCTAGAGGTACTTTAGTCAAAATCGTAATAAATTTACATGCGTAATGTATGAAATTAAGGGCTCTTCAACGATTTCCACTGAATAGTGTGTAACGAGTAGGAATAGGAAATATACAAATGTGTAATATAATAACTAGGTATATGTGAATAATATTATGACATTTATTTAGATTATTGGGGACCATGATTACTTAACGTTTGAACTTAAGATGCATGTGATTTCAATATACATTTTTCAGAAGGTATCTTAGTTCTCAAATATGACAGTACAAAATTGTAATGATTGTGATTTGTGTCCTATTGGTACTCTGAAAAAATTATGGCATAATGAATCGTATGTATTCAAGTAGATTGAAGACCAAGGCACGGGGAAGTCCATCCATGAAGATTTTTGTCTTGCAATGACAATTACCTATTGATAAAGAAGTATTTAGGTAAGTAATAATAGTCCCGCGTCGTTCTTCAAATAGATCTTGCGGAGCGTTGCGCATTGACTTATTGATGGGTGTTTTTGGTGAATCACAGACAATATAGACCAATTTCAAGATTTTTGGTATCACCAATTGTTTAGACCATTCAAAAGGAATATTGCTTTGTGATCGAAGGAATATTGCCATTGTTGATGCGCAAAAAAAATAATTTGACATTTTGGTCGGTCCGCAGTATTATTATTAGTATATTTTCATTATTTAAATAGTTAAAGTTTCAATAGCCCAACGGTATAAAATATAGTATATATTAGTCTATTTTATTTATATATATGTATAATATTGTTTTATTATTGGTATATGTATTAGTATGTAGTTATTTGTATGTACGTATGTTATAGGAAATGACCACCTGCAACGCATTTCTTTCTTAAGTTTTCCTATTTCTAAGATTGCCTGGTAGAGATCGCTACTAAGCGATAAGGCCGCCTTTTGTGTCATACCTTTTGGGTCTTTTAATATATATTTTTCTTTGTTGTTGTTTTGGTGCAAATAAAGAGTAAAATAAATAAATAAATGGAACATAGTGTATTGATATCTTGCGGTTGTACAGAGCCCTTTGTGCGCGAGTCTGACTCGTATTTGGCCGATCTTATCTAATCCCGGTAGTAAGTACCTAAGCCGAGTGGTGAAATCCTAATTCCGTAACCAAAACAAACACCGGATTAATCCGTCCAATTAATTTCGACACAAGTAGGTATTAAGGTATTCTCATACCAATACCTACTATACAACAGTAGTAAGAACGATCTATTGAGGGTTTGGTACCTATTGTTTTTTTTTTCTCTAAAAATTTCGTGGGGGAGAGCCCATCGTGTCGGTTTAGCTTTGCGACACTATTAGCTTTGTCACTTTAATATTTTTATTATTTATCGTAATAGAGTTAGATCTATCTAGCATCTCTATCTAACTCTATTACTAAAAATAATAAAAGTTTCAAAACTATAACCCGACTAAGGACAATAATTGGATGTAACAGCACGCCAACTGGACCGTTATAACGAATCAGTGACACTTCATTCATCGAAATCGGATCAGTAGTTTAAGTGCTACGCCGTAGCGTCTACGGTGGAACATTCGTAAGTAGTCATATACATACATACATAATTATATAGACCTAAAGTCATAACCCTTCCTATTCACTTTACTGTAGTCGGGTAAAAATTATGAATTTATGTGAGAATTGTGACAAATTAGCATGTGAAATGGATGTAATCAAGCGCGCCGTAAGTGACTCTGTTTGAATAGAGCACGTAACGAGCGAGCCTTGCTCTACGTACGACATTTGAAACTATTAATGGCGTATTTTCAAATCTAAACGTTTTGTTTCAAAAATATCACGGCGCCACAGAATAATAGTACAGGTACAGAAGATTCAGTCCGCAGTTAAAAAAAAAATAGCGACACTTGCTAACCCTTATTAATTCTGCCCTCATCAAGCTATAACGTCGTTTTTAATGCTATCTTACTAAGAAAAAAAACTTTATCAATCCGTCTAATTGGTATCCTCTTTACTGCTGTAGTTTTTGATATAGCAATATGATAGATAATACGAAAGTTGAAGTTGCACAGGGCTAACTTACCTACAATGATATTTATCTATAAGTTGCCATTCTATCGTCATTCTATCGCATAACTCTTATACTTTCACAGTTCGCACTGCGTTAGCCCATTTAGTTGGCCCGTAGGGACGGAACGTTGCCGGTTACTTGTAACTTCATATAGTTCTTGTAATTCACGAGTGCGCTTGAGCTTTACTTGTGGTTACGTCGTATACATGCACATTGCGTAAGTGTGCGTGCCTGTCAGGAGCCTAGGTAGGTGGGAGCGGACAGGCGCGAGCAAGCTTTCGCTCACCCTTATACAGATATGACACAAACACAACCATGAGCCACGCGCCGTCGGGCATTGCAAGAACTATACCTAAAATGTTGAGTTCCTTAAAAACCGGCAAAATGGCAGCCAAGTAATCAAACCAGCAACTCCTTACCAAACGTTACCGAACGAGCGCCAAGTGTGGACACAGCTTTACATTTTAATGCACATAGCACGTTTGCTTGGTTTTAAGTTCCAACCTAAAAGAAAACTTTGTCCTCCGAACTTATATTTCTTCCAAGTAACAAAGAACAAAATTTAAGTGAATTTGTCAAACGCGACAGTATAATAAGCTTGCAGTGAGTTTGCTATAACTCACTTGACAAAATGTAGTTAGTGAGTTGGCGATCAATGCCGCTTAGTGCCGTTTTACGGCCGGTTTTAATAACATATGTAATATCTAATCCAATAAAATGAATGAATAAAAAAAATGAAATCATTTTTTTTTATTGGATGACAAGATAGTCCTTGACTGCGGTCTCACCTGATGGTAAGTGACGATGCAGTCTAACATGGTAGCGGGCTAACTTGGAAGGAGGACGGCAATGTGCATTCAACCTTTACCCCTAATCTGTTTCTACATGCCATCGTATCGGACACTTAATCGCTTGGCGCACGAAATTAACATAGTTTGGTAAAAAAGTTCAGGCGCTACAATTTCAGCCGATCCGATCAATTGGTAGACAGACGACCATTTTTAAACGTAACATAAGCTATCGTTTAAATAATCATTCATAATTTATACTTAGTATTGGAATCACTACAATATCTATTTCTTTTCACAATGCAATGAAATTTCTATTAGGCTTTGTTCACACTTGTAACGAATATTATGAGTAGATACACCTGAAGTGTAAATTTAATTGAATGTCGTTTGAAACGCCAACGATTCCGGACCAGGGGGCAATTACGGTTAATTTTCCTTTCTGCCTAATTTCCCCGTTGGTCTGCCGAAAATTACCGCACGTTATCTAAGTGACGCGCACTTTTTGCTCCAACACGCATGAACCTTTACGGCACCGCTTTTAATTTGTCATTCGGACATTAAGGAAAGTTCACTTTTTGCCCCCACTTTTTATCCTAAAATAATAATATGACATTTGCTACCCTCGTCTACCCTTTTTATGACGATGTCACTTGTTAAAGAATTAGGTAATACGTGGGATACATTCATAATTTACTCGCATATTGCTACGATATGGGGTTTGGTTTTGGTCCTCTATATCTCTTTCTAACTACCTATAGCGGAACACGCTATTACGCATTATATTTTGAGAACTTGGGAAGAAACAAAAACTACTACAGTGAAATCAGCAATTAACTTTAAAAAGTTAAATTAAAAAAATTATACCTACAGCCTAAAGGGTCCAGCAGGATAAAAAAACAACATAAAGGTGCGAGAGTTCCGCACGTAGATGTCGATACTTATCTGAGATCTTTGTCCAGTGGACTTACATATACTGTTCACTGTTCAGTGTTCATTATACTTTAATTGATAATAAGCTATTATCAACAAATATATAACACTTAGAAGATATACTTTGTCTGGTGGGAGGCTTTGGCCGTGGCTAGTTACCACCCTATTGTCAAAAACGTGCCGACAAGCGATTTAGCGTTCCGGCACGATGGCGTGTAGAAACCGATTAGGGGTATGGGTCGAATTTACACTGCTATACCCCTTCCAAGTTAGCCCGCTACCATCTTAGACTGCATCGTCACTTACCATCTTGTGAGATCGCAGTTAAGGGCTATCTTGTCATCGAATAAAAAAAAATATATATAGTTTAAATTCTTTACCATTATGGGAAATCGGCGTTCACTTGTAAAATTAGTATAACTCATAATCATCATGATGATGATAAATCATACTCAACCGATAGACGACCTAAATTGAACTTAGGCCTTTTAAATAGATCGCCACAGAAGACAAACTTTTACCGCCTGTATCCAGGTTGCTTTGAGTTCATAGTCGGCAGGTTTCCCAAGTGTCCTTTTACTTTTACTACAATTTAATTACGATTGTTGAAAGGTCTGGTTTGATGTTAAATAATTTGTTTGATTTTGTGTCAATTTTAACTTAATATTTGTTTTTAGATTTATATTCATTCCTTACAGTCGCGAACAGGTACTTTTCCGATTTTCCATTCCATTTGTGCTATGACAAACGCCGGTTTATGCTGAAACTGTCATTTCGGTCCATTATGAGATTTGAAAGCTCCAACAATCTTGCACGCCCTTTTAACCCCTATCAGGTTACATCTTTCAAATTGAACAAAAGAGATCGAAAATTTGTATAACGTCTACGGAAAATTTTATCTTCGAATCAATTCAGCTTCGAAAGCAAAATTTGGAAATGCTGTGTAGGTAACTATTATGAGGGATTTGTAAATCGGCGCCAAATGTAGCCATTATAGTTGTGGTTGCAACATTGCAACAGTACTGAGGATTAAAATGTACGTCTATCGGCGCAAATAATAAAATTGACAAATCAGTGTTTGATTTTCAAAAGTACCCTCAACGATGATTTGTCGAAGTACTGATCTCTACCGACGCCACGCGATATTTAAAAACCAACATGCACATGGAGCGGCCTGTCTCCTGACGGTATCTTAGACTGCATCGTCACTTACCATCACGTGAGATCGCAGCAAGAACTATCTTATCAACGAATAAAAAAAATCTGGTTACATAGCATTGGTTTCGTAGGCGGCCGAAGGGGATCTATTTATCAAAATCATCGCTTATGCTACGGTTTGAGATAATTTTCAATCTCTTATTATACCGATAAGCTTACGTTCGTTAGTTCGCTTGCAATTTAAACAGGCATTGGTTAAATATAAACGTTTCGTGTAATTTGATTTTCTAGCCGCCATGACACGCTCGCTCGTCATTTTGCTCTGAATGTATGCGTACCTCATTATGCATGTTGTGATAACGAAAATTTACACACTGACTCCGTGACTACTTGATAGCTTCTGCTCGTTTTACTAATTTGAATAGTTACCACATAAAATACATTAACTCTATCATTTATAGTTTAAAATGGAAATCCTCTATTTTTTCCAGGTTTGGTTAATGTATGCTATCTTATATCGTTTTCTAGGAATTGTTTAAGCATTGATTTACTTTAGTGGTGTTAAAGAAGTAACAAATAAAATTTACTCAAATGAAAGAGAACTTTCGCATTTTGCCAGTTTGCTTCTTTGCATTATTATAATGAATTGCAAATGTAAAGTTTTTCTCGTCCAACAGAGCAAGGCAAATAATAAAAAAAAGAAAGCCATGCTAGCTATAAAAGGTCTCCGATCATCATGTCGAGGGACGAATAGAGGATATAGGTACATTAAAAAAAATGTAAAGTTTATAACATAAGTATTAAGAGGATGCTCCGGTGTTGGAGTGCAACTTTGTATTTTAGGACAGAGAGGCGCTTAGGTGATTATAGAGTTGTAAAATTTTTAAAGCCCTAGAGTGTTTGGGATACTCAATGATTTCTACTATACATATAAATATCATTGGGGATACTGCGTAGGTTAAAGAAAATGTCATCTATGAACCTCATAAAAAAGTAAACGTGGTCAGCGAGCAGATTTTTTGGCCAGGCCTTTGAAGACACAATACCAGCATTTTTAATTCAGCGTAACAAATATTTTATTTTACCCATTGAAGACGTCATCGTTCCCTTTGACGGCTTCAAGTAGTGTTGTTGAAATGAAAGTATTATGAAAGAGATTTGAAGGGGGCTCAACAGGAAAGTCGGGTACTGCTTATTTTAATTCAAAGCCAGAATCAGAAATTTTAAATTTAATTTTTGACTCAGTTTTTCTGTTGAGAAGAGAAGTATACTTCATAATATAACTACGACAATCAAAAAACTTCCAAATAACGATAATACTAATTTTATCGAAGAACTAATAGCCTGGCTAAGAAAAATTTGTAATCATTAATTCATTTTTATCCTTATTAACAGGTATTACTTACAAATGCTAAAGTATGTTTGTTTATTTCAATCACTCAGCAAGGGAACAAAGAATTGTGTTGATATTTTGCATAGAAATACTAATAGAACTTGGAGAATGGAGTGTGATAGGTATAGGCTTTTTTTACCCCAAAAATAGCCTTTGTCACACAAAAACAAATAGTGCCCGTGGGATTCATAACAACTTCGCGCGGAAGTAATTGCGGACTGTACTGGTATACCTAATAATACTTTAATACTTTAATATTAGCTAAGGTTTAACAAAAAAATTACTAACTAAACCAACTGAAGGTACGAAAGTCATATTCGACCCATATTTTAAATTAGTCCCCGAAGACTTAAGAGCGAGGCAAAATAAACTCATTGTTACACATTTGCTACCGATCATTTAATGGAATTACTACATAAAATAGCGATTTTTAATAGCAGTGCGACCAATAAAGGATGTTTATCAACTCTCCAGTGGGCATTGGTACTTATAACCATCAATCACAGAAAAAAGATCGAAGCTTATAACGTGTCAGATTCGTTTTTAAAATAATTGATTAAGATTTTTAGAAATGATTAGAACATCAACAATTTGTTTAAGAGAAATTAGTTTAATTAAATCGATATTTGACTCTTTTGACATCGTGGGCACGCCGTCTTGTGCGCCATCTTGAAGTTTATTAGTTTAGATCATGGCTATTCTGACTTTACGAATTCAGTCTCTGCCAGAGACTCATTCGATTAGTAGATGCTTCTATAACCAGGCCGTTCGTACCTATTTGATTGAGGGGATGTGTTAGCAATCACATCCTAAACGAATAAATATTGCCTGTAGGTTTAGCCAAGTGTAATGAAGTAATGAATACTTTGAAATATTTTTTAATAACTACCCTCACATACAGATGGTGTTTATCTGTCGTGTTGTGGTTAAATTGATTACATTTGAGGTCACTATAAGGGGAGCGGAGGCAACTTTAGGAAGAGTTTTAGCTTTTAAGAGATGTGTTCTCTTGAGTCGTGATTAATTTGCTACTTCTGGTACTGTAGCTAAAAAATATAAACCCTGGTCATAAGCAGGCCGAGAATGCTAGGCCGGAGAATATTTCTTGCCTCGGAGAAAAACTATCACGTACATCTAACATGACGTTTATCTAAACGGCTGCCGACGCTAGCAGCCCTGCAATAAATAAAAAGGTGATTTAGGAAATTCCGACACGACTTCCCGGATTTATACAGAGTGTTCAGACGCGAACTTTTCCTCCTGAACCTCATCAAAATTCTCCCCTCGTGCGGACGATTGAATGTTATGGGCCAAGGGATGCTCTCTACTCCGAAATTATGGGTTGTTAGCCCCACACTTTACTTAGCGATCATTGCCATTAATAACTTCTATATCAGTGATGGCCCTCTGGTCGTACCAGTACTCTGTTGTTCTTTGAGGTATAGACTTGAATAATTATGCACCACGTGCTTTAACACACATGTCTTCAAACTTCTTCTGAATCTTTTCTGTTATTCAGAACTTTGGTATTCGGTATATTCCTAATGGAGATTGTCGCAGCCCATTTCACTTTTCCAAAGGTCCCAAAAGTTTATTGTAGGAGTGTTCGCTCAGTGGAATTGTAATCGAATTTTATTCATTTTTTTTTCAAATCAATATACAAACCTTAGTCCTTCTTGTCTAAGCTTACCTACCTTATTAACTGCTGTTCGTTATCTGGCTTAAA
Organism: Hipparchia semele; assembly: GCA_933228805.2. Classification (NCBI taxonomy): domain Eukaryota; kingdom Metazoa; phylum Arthropoda; class Insecta; order Lepidoptera; family Nymphalidae; genus Hipparchia; species Hipparchia semele. The sequence goes on along the minus strand of OW121717.1, from coordinate 6,817,844 downwards.
CTCAAAAACGACTTGGCTGATTTGATTTTTTTTTTTCCGCTCCAGTAGTTATAATAAAAAAAGGGAAAACCCAAAATAATAGTTGAAAAATCAAAGAATCAAAATTGGTAATAGATATGCCTAATAATATGCGAATGTATCATAATATCTTGAATGCTAATTTAAATGCACAACCGCTGATCCGAGGTTGCATTTCAGGGGCGAACGTATTACTTAGTACCTTTTCTTTTTATTTCGATATTAAGTATCATAGTATCTTATTTGCACGGGAAAACGGGCAATTAAAAAAAGCCGCAGTCGAGGGCATCAACTAGTTCATTCATAAATGTACAAAATAAAAAATAAAATCAGATAATAAAGCCATTTGTACTACTCGTAGCCTTTTGGAACGATAAAAACAAGGTCAAATTCCACATCAACCTTTTCAGAGCTTGACTAATAGGTGCACGTTACGGGACAGACTCTAAAGTAAAAAAAACGCGGGCAGCTGTTTCAGTGAAAAATATCACGTCATTAATCATAACTGAGAAGAAAGGGGGGCGACTGCTGTTGCTTGACAAATAAGTTCCTGTCGACAGTGCGGACACGTGTTTGCATTTACTCGCCACGACGAAATTTACTATAATCTACTTTTCCTTTAAAAGGTACCGCAGATAATATAAACATAAAAATTCTTTTTAAAAAACCGACTTCAAACGCCACTACAAAGCTTATCAAGTGTGCCTATAAAATTATAATTATTAAAGTGGGTGATATCCCCGAGGGCCACTCCTGTTGTTTGTACTTTGGATTTCAACTTAAAGACTTTTAACATGTTATCAAGTACTCGTAATTATTGGGCAAATAGATATCTAAATGATTTTAAACATTTCGCAAGTTCGTTCGTAGTTAACTAATTAGAAGAGTTTATTCTTTTTTCTAACTTTCAAAGTTTTAGAGATGTGATATTTTTTTGCGAAAAAATATCTCAGTTACCTTATTATTTTACGAATGTTTTTTTAAATGTCGCTAAAAGGAAAAGAAAATACATCCCACAAGGTATTTTGTGTTTTGAATAAGGCAAGAAAAACAGTGAGTTCGTACGGTATTATATTCAAAGTTTTTCCGTAAACTAAACAAGTCATAAGTTATGGCAGTATGGGAAGGAAAACATATTATACCTAATGTTTGTTCATTCTGCTCTTTCATCCGGCTGGGTTTCAGCGAGGAACAACTCTGAAAATGTGTTTATGTTATCGATGATATAATTTCTGCTTTATGTAAACGAAACTTAGGTTCGCCATGTTCTGAATGATTGAAAACAGGAGATAAAAGTTGAATGAGACTAGATAAAGGTAGAGACTTATTTTAGCCCATCTTCTGCCCACTAATGAGTACGGGTCTCCTCTCAGAAAATGAAGAATTATGAATAGTGTAGGCCATAATCCACTACACGGGCCAAATGCAATGCCGAGAGGGAGAACTCTTATAAATGTAGGTTTCCATACCATATTTTCCTTCACCGTTAAAGCAAGTGATACTTAATTGCTAGAAAGAGAAACGCATGTATCTCGAAAAGTTAGCGTGGGATTCGAACCCCGGCATTTATACTGCGTGGTATGGAACCATTTTTGAGCAATTCTGACTCGCTTTTGGCCGGTTTTTATATTAGAAATTCATTCATTAAAATAAATCAGCTTACCTTCTGCTAACTAGAACTAGTAAAGTGGTCTCGATTGCTTATGATTGCAGTGGTTGAATAAATCAGAATATATTAGTCGGCGTAGCTTAAGTAGGGCAGGTAAATTGCATGGAATCTATCTCCTCTGCGAATAGTGGACAAAATCAGGTGAGATTGCAATCAAGTGCTAGTGTATATATTTAAAAAAAGTCGCTTTCCTTCTACTTAACTACGCAACGGATTTTGATACAGTTTTCACTATCATTTTGACAATTTCCTCCGAAAGATTCATATTATAATATAAATCATGCATATTATAATAATTATAGAGGGAAAAAGCTCGGATGAATCTAAATTGCTCGTGATGATAAAGACTGTGGAGTCAGCTAATAATTTGATCGGTTGTTTGTAATGTAACAACAAATAGCGGCAACTAGAGCGTCCTGTCACCCACGCACACCACATTAATAAACAGCATAATTACAAACATAATAGTGCATGACATGTAATTTAAGTATACAAATAAAGTAAAAAATAAAGACGTGCCTGATAGATTTCGACATAGGCAGCATATCTATTTTATGACTTATAAAACCTACATACACGTGGATGAAGTACCGGGCATCAGCTACGATCATAGATTGCAAATTTTTTAGGTAGGGCAGTAATAAGCACGATTGATTTTTATTTTATCTTATTAATATGTAAGCTGAGGTCATCGACATCTGGTATTTGGGATTTTAACGGGAATGATCTCTGACCAAACCCTTCTTAGCTACTCGGTAATTTCAAAGCTACCCGCGGCCACAACATTCAATCGTCCACGCGAGGGTAGAATTTTGATGAGCCGCAGAAAAAGTTGGGAAGTGAATATTGTGTTTTAAATCCTTTGAATCATGCCCGTAGCTTTCTCAATAGCCCTTTCATTAATAACGTTGCCAAGCCAACGTGCCGGAAAACGTCGCGTCGCATCACTTCCGTTACAGCCTTCATTGTAAGCTTCAGTGTGAACATCAGTGTTTCAGTAACCTATTAACTAAGAGCCTAAAATGACTTCATATATATCTTCTAAATATATAAAAGGAAAAGGTGACTGACTGACTGATCTATCAACGCACAGCTCAAACCAATAGACGGATCGGGCTGAATGGCATACAGATTATGACGTAGGCATCCGCTCAGAAAGGATTTTTGGAAATTCAACCCCTAAGGGGTTAAAATAGGATTTTGAAATATTTATCTATCAAACAAATTCCACGTCTGTCTGTTTGTGCGCTTTGTTCTTCTGTACAGGTTCGGTATCTAGGTAATTTATTCCGTAATTTGTAAGGTTAAAGTGTTATTATCATCAAATAAATAAAGAAAGTCTCGGACATAACGTCGGCGTAAAGATAAAATGAAATTATCATTTTAAAGTTTTTGATATTTTTTATATTATTTACATATCATTTAACCGTTGAGAGAAAACTACCTAACATTTTCAGGCTGGTAATATTTTTAGGTCTTAGACCATAATATGGGATTGCACTCAATAACTGACATCAAATAAAAAAAAAGGACGCGAACCAGTGATAGAGTCTTGACTTGTCAAGACCTACAAGTTGGCCTACTTGAAATAAATAATTTTCAATTTTCAATTTGGTTGAACTGTTTAACTGTATTTTTTCATGCAAACCAAACATATAACCTATGTAACCTTAACGAAGATATACATATATACCTATCCATATAGTCGTACATAGCATCCAAAACGCGCAAGGAAACGTTTAGATTATACGCCTGATTAAATATTTTCGCTCCAATGCAAATAAAGGCTTTTGGAGGGAATTTGCTCCCGCGAATATTTCGATTCTGTATTTACCTATATACTTACTTATCTTTATCTACGAATGTATATTTATGGGGTTCGATGCTAAATGTACAAGTCATAAGTTTTGCGAGGTATAAATGTCTATACATTATGTATGAACATTCTTTTTACGACCGTTTGTGACTGCTGCTTGGCTTCTTGAGTTAATTTCTATTTTATTTTCTTTTATTTATTCGAAAATATTTTATTCAACTTGAACGATCAGCATCTTTCAACCGTTAGATAACCACTGTTGGACTTAAGTGTCTTGAAACGATTGTGAACACGATCTTGTGCCGCCTTGTATCGAACTACTGTCAGCAACTTGCTCAAGTTCGTCCATCTATCTAACCACTTTTGGAGATCTCCCAATGCTGTTATTCCCGGAGTCACCATTCCAGCTCCTTGGAATCACAACGTTTATCAGTTCTTCGAGCTACGTGCCTCGTCCATTGCCAATTCAGCTTTGCGACACAATAAACTATGTCAATTTTCAGTCGAGTCTTATAAGTGTGAACTCTATCACAAGTTTATAAAGCAGATTTTACTTCGTAGTGCCTGCACTTGTAATTTAAAAGTAACTAGGTATTTTCAAAATACAAACCGATTTAGCACTTTAAGAAGATGAAAAAAATCGACTTCCATTTCAAAAATAGAGTAGGTGTACAATATTACTTTAATAATAATAATTTGTTAACATAAAGTTTGTAATATTAACATGTTATTAGATAGAAACTATTTCCAATAACCGCCTCGCTTCATACCTGTGGGGCAACATTGTATTATGTCTATCGATAAAATATTAATATTATCGCAGTAAAGGTGTAATGTAGAGAATAAAGTATGTATAGATAGATATAGATAGACGGAAGGAAGCAATGATGTCACTACTGTGGTGTACGAAACTGCTCATCCGGTAGCGAAAGGGTTGTGTAAACAGCAAACAACAAAAATAAACCTTTCATAATAGAATCATATCCTATAATAACAATATTATGCACTCTATATTATATAAACACTATTCTTTTTTTTGTGAATTTGTACCTTAATAATCTTGGTTCGTTGATTATGTATATCCCAATATTTTGATATAGTTTAGTATAGCTACTTATATTAAAGTATCTCACGAAGTTATAGGCACGAAGTTACTTGTGGTTACGTCGTGTACATGTACATTGCGTGCCTGTCAGGAACCTAGCTGGGAGCGGTCAGGCGCGAGCAAGCTCCCGCTCACACTTATACAGATAGGTACGACACGCATACAACCATGAGCTACGAGCCCTCGTGAAACGAAATAACTATACCTAATATCTTCAATGAAAAAAAATCACTCGATCATCCAAATCAATATGACTTAAAAATGATTATTTTGAAATTATGAGTATTAAAAGGAGTGGATGAAGGCAGGATTATCTATTGTTACGACATTATTAAGTTCAAAGTCAATGTTTACGTATTTATCAAACTACCTCTTTGGTACAGTTATAAGCATATTCGACTTCGATAGGTTCTATTGAGTTTTTTTCTCAAGAAATTGCTGAGATCAGCATAAGAGTTTCTTGAAGCACGCTCTATAGATCTGTATAGAGCGTGCTTCGACTTAGCTCGGACTTAAGATATAATTAAAACGAGACGCAAATATGCTCTGACATAAATCAGTCTCTTTTTAATACTATCTTGAGTCTGAGCTGAGTGAGAGTGCGGTCTATAGATTTCAGCCTTAGTATTAGTTAGAAAGGTGGCCGTGCCTTGGAGAGCAGGTAAAGCCGTCGGTCCAACTCGTGTCGTCGTCGGTCTATGTTTGAGCATTCACCTGTGCTTGTTAATATCTCTTGCGTAAATGGCTAATCTCTGTAGATTGGCTGCCGTGACCGAATCCGGTCACGAGGACATTGTTTCTAACAAAAATAAGTAATATAGCTTTAATAAAATCATTTTCATAATTTTGGAGTCTGCAAAGCAAAACGTAAGCAGATAAAACAAAATTGAGTAATAATTGGGGTCCGGAAACGTGTCCCTTTACAATGTCAACCCTATGTAAGTCGGCACGCGTCTCAGATATTACGTCATAAATCTACAGCGAATGGAAGCGCGCTGGATCGCTGTCGCCTGTCGATTAGGGCGAGGGTGGCGGGTGCGGGGGGGAAAGGTCCCAATTTTGCAAATGACAAAAGATAGCGATCGCAGATATGACTGTGCATACAAAACTACCGACCACATGATCGAAGGCTTAAATGAGTGCCTGAAGCCATTAATGAGCACTTAAGTATTTGACAGATGCATGGAATATGGATGCGGGAGAAATATTTTCTGTAAAACGAGCGCCCTCATGCATGCACAATTAATATGTGCGCTGAAAGAACAATTATATAGTTTCAGGACGACGGAACACATTAACAATTTAATGCACACTTCAGTAATATTTGATTTCTGATCAAATACTGATCAAGACAGAAAATATCCAGAATCAAAGGAAAATTTTATAGAAAAAAAAATATCCAGTATCTATTCTACATTCTCTTCACTCGCACAGTCCGCTGGGAAGGCAATCCGACAAAAGGCTAAACAGTTCTGCTGCCCTAGCCATACTACAAACCTACGATAGGTTTCTCTTTCTAGGATCGTTCACGCTAAAGCAGGGGCTCCCAAAGCTTTTTTTATCGCACCTCCTATCCTTCCAGAAGGAAAGCGTGATAAAAAGCTAGTGCTAAAGTGCCAACTTCCCAATTCCGGATTGTTACAGAGAACAGAATAACTTTTTTAGCCCGACCGGGATTCGAACCGATGAACCTTATGATCCGTAGGCAAGCTAGCCACTAGAACAACTAGGCAATCCAAGTTTTCACTATATTATATGCAGCGAATATAAGTAACCGTACAGTTATCACTCATGTACAAGTTTATGCTCACAAAACTAGTGAACCCAATAATTAAAAATTATTGTAACAACTTATAATCGAAGATAAAATTAATGTAATAAATCATAGCGTTAATAATTAACTATAAAAGTAAATAATGATTATGAACCGGATAATAAATGGACTATGGCCTGTGTTGGAAAAGTAATAACGCGAACAAGTTACAAACGAGAATTCCGCTTAAAAGAAAAATTAGCTTATATTTTAAAACATATTATGAGGCAGACACCGCGCTTACACTGTGTATACAATCAAGTTGACTACTGCAAATGGTTAGGTTAGTATCCGCTACTAATATGGAGGTTCAACTTGAGGTTCTACTATGGAGATTTTGCAAAAATTCGGTAGAATTTTCTTCAAACATGTGGGGCAGAGGGAAGCCACCTTAGGTTACAAGTCTACTGCAGCTGAAGATAGAGGAAAGGTGCGGAGAAGTAAAGCATTAATTAGATTGCGGAGCTATCTTGGAGGGCGAGGACTCTAGACCAAAACAAGCTACCAGTCTACCACTTATCGTCAGTTCAGGGGAGAGGAATTTAATTGTCATTCGGTCGGCATCGCGGTTGCTAAGCATTTAAATTAAGAGATAATTCAGGTTGGACAAGGCAAATAAACCCTATTTTGGAAAATAAATAGTATTTTAATTTATAATGCTTGAAATTCAAGCATAAGCTACCTAAGTCACTTACGTGAGTAAAACTTATAAATTTTTGATGCTTGAAATTTAAGCATAAGCTACCTACATAAGCCACTCACGTGAGTTAAACTTATAAGTGTAATTGCGGCCTTATATTATTGCCGTAAGTTTTTATTGAGAGACTAATAAGATAGCGTTATAGACACACCTATATTTATATAGCACCGAACCACCTGATCTGCAGGTGAATTTACTGATACGACAGTTTATTTTTATTCCATTTGTTTTTATCGTGTCATACAATTACTTGTACCACAGGCTAAGGCTTTCAGAACACTGCGTAATCGGATAGCTGCTCTCATCATTTCAGACTCTCCTTACAATATAATGACATCAAGTTGGTAAAACTGCCCGAGGTCAGATTTTTTAATCATTTCGGTTTAGTTATATTTTATGAAATTATACGTATAACAAATCTGACTAGTTTAATTTTGTGTATTTATTTATTTATAAACCAGCTTTTGCCCGCGACTCCGTTCACGTTAAAAGTTCAATTTTTCAAACCAATATTTTAGGAGTTTATTTAAAAAAGTCCTTTCTTAGCGGATGTCTATGTCATAAAAGCAATCTGTATGCCCAGTCTGATCCGTCCCGCGGTTCGAGCTGTGCGTTGATAGATCAGTCAGTCATTCACTTTTTCCTTTTATATATTTATATAAGAGAAGAAGATAAGTACCTACTTTAGAAAGACTGTTCTCAAGATAATCCATAAGTTAAAGGGAACGTTTAAGATCAATTAAGTGGCACTTAAAACAATTTGGAATTCAGCAACGTTTAAGAGATTACGCGGTCTAGATTTAGATGTCTTATGCCAAGGGATCCTTTCTTAGGGAATTGTGAAGGTTAATCCGTTTAAAAAGGGCATAACCGCATTAGTAAAATTGAATCCAAACTCCAGCATCATGTAGAAGATTTATATACTTAATCCATTCACGTGCTGTCTAAAGAATAATTAAGCCTACCCGTGTGATGCCAATTTGAATAAACAAATTGCGTTAAGCATGATAAGTGTCTATCCAGACGGACCACACCACAGCGACTTAAATATCGCCATGCAGTGGTCATGTGTCTCAAAATCTCGTTACAGCTCCTTGTAGTGCATTGCCCAAGCCATAAGCTATTAAGAATTAGCAACAGGCCCCGGCTTCGAACGGGTAAAATAAATTAAATAACTAAAAAGTTTTATTTTTTCGGTTGTATTTTTTAATAATATTTTGGTTACTTTAAATGCACAAATTTTTTTTCAGAATCTGTTTCTAAGTGAACATTTTTGGAAGGTATAGAAACGACAGATATGTATTTTGATAATTTTATTTGTATTTTTACATCCATTCCATTCAAAATTTCTGATGTTCAGTAGCGCTAACAGAAAATGTTGTCTATCCATTTACTCGTGAAATCCCATACAAATTGACGAGTAACTAAATGGGTAGATAAAATTTTCTCTTGACGCGCATTCTAGCCATATAACTGGCGTGGTCGTGGCACGTCTGGAAGGATCCTAAGCAACATCGGTCACGAAGTAGCTAACAACATTTGTCGCGTAAGTTGAGCAAACTCACTGCAAGCTCATTACTCTGTCACGCTTGAGTAATTACGTTCATCGCACTCGTTGTCGGCAACTTTGTAACTCTATTATACAATCGACGTCAAGATGTAGGGCGTCAACAAGCGGATTTCCCCAAGATTGGTAAAGAGTAAGTAATTAATCTTTTGCCGTTGATTTTATATACGGCTCTGAGACTCAGGCTGAAATCTATAAAGCGCACTCTCACTCAGCTGAGACTCAAGACAGTTAAAACGAGACAGATTTATGACAGAGCATATTTTTGTCTGGTTTTAACTCTGACTTAAGTCCGAGATGAGTCAAAGCAAGCTCTATATATTTCAGCATTAGTATCACTGAATGGGAGATTTTTTATTTATTTATTTATTTGTTTATTATTAGTACGGAAACCTCCAATTACACTAGTTAAAACAATTAAAAACAGACATGACAAAAATAACATAAAAATACCCTCAAAAAATTAAACAAAAATTAAATTAAACAAAAACCAAAGTCAAAAATTTACATTTTTTAAGATGTAGAGAGCTATACGCTCGGAGTTTGCCAACGTGATCACAAACGAGAAGAACCAGATTCATTAATATAAATCACGGGCTGCTAAGTTAGTTTGAAATTTACTCGTAGAAAATAGTGACCTCACAAGCGCAGTTATGACAAGGGCAGTATCAAACAAGTTGTATCTAGCATACAAGCGGCGCAAAACCATGAAGGTGAAGCCCTTACCCTTACGAGAACCTTTGTCCAGCTGTAGATATTTCAATCGGTAGCAAGAGTACACTACCTACGGACTTCCAGCATATTGCATTCTCCAATGATCTCTCAAATGATCCCGTAAAAACAGAAGGTTCCCGCGGGATATCTAAGAAACTATCTCCAGGCGGACAAAGTCGCGGGAAAAAGTTAGTAATTAATATACTTAACACTTAGAAGCTGAAGTTTGCCTATAATATCTTCATATACGTCATCAGTAACTCCGGTCGTGATACGCCAAGTTTCCATCATAATAATTGCTATTTATCGCTTTGATAGCAACACTTAATGGCGTTATTAAGTCAAAATAAATGAAATATTGTATAATTAATAGCTGTTGTTAATAATAACCAAAAGATTATTACCCACTCCATTAGGCGGTAACGTGCTACATTTTAATAAAAGTAAAGAGACGTCGATGTCTTTACCTGCGGTCTACATTAGAAATAGAAATAATTATTTTTATTCAAAGCTTATGATCTCATGTTTTTTAATAGGCCGCAAATTCAACCCTTTCAATTTGTCAGGACAAATAGATAGACAATATTTTTTAAAATGATAAACATAAACCTAGAAAAAGGCTTACATAGACAAGTAGGTCGACGATGGGATGAAATAATTTTTTGGGGTTTAAGGAAGAATGCACCATCTGTCTTTTCTGTAAATAAAGGTGTAAAGCACAAGTTAGTCCCAAGCGAAGTGAGTGAACATTTTCTTAATTTCATCTTACTTAATATTATAAATATCTTAAACTTTGGATGTTTGTTACTCCTTTATGCCAGAAAGACTGAACAGAGATTTGAATGTTTGGAACGGAGATACAGTTCATACCCAGATCTCCATTCTACTGAGTTATATGTTTCACTAGAGTGAAACATAATATAACTCAGTGTTTGTCAGTGCAGTTTTCTAAAAATACTTCCATTCTTCCGCTGGCACACATGTCTATAAACTAAATGAGAATGAATTATATAAAGCGGGGCGCGCGGCGCAAGAATCCAGATAACCAATAGGGCTCAATTTTGCCTTTTTCTTTTATGAGCTCTCGTAAGAAAGAAATCAGAAGACGCGTGACGACATCGTCGAGGATTGATCGTTCAATGTTTATTTTGTTCGCTGGGAATCGGATTCCGTCGCCATGATCACTTTTGTGATTGAAAAGGGCAAAAGATACCGAAAATTCTTTTGACTATTGCTTTTTTTTATTAGAACTCACCTACCTACCTTCTTATACGCTTAGAATTATCAGTGGAATATCTTTGGCTGACTAGCTAAAATTTTTTTTCTGTACCTATGTTGGTTATACCCTCCAAGGTACCTATTTAAAATTCTGTAGTTTTACCGTAAAAATTATATTTAACATCATTAATTAAGGTACCTATCTTGTGTAGTGTGCAGTTGCTACCACCCAAGTAACAATTTCTTGTCCTATAGCAGCCCATAGAACGTTTCCTCTAACACCACTTAAGCACTGTAAAAGCAATAAGAAGGTCGTATAACGCTGATTTGGCGCAGTTATATCTCTATTTAGAGACATAGCGAAACTATAGCAGTTGTGCTTGGGACTTTTTTTTTCTATAAATTTGATATATTGGTGCCTTGTATGACAATTTGTTGACATACGAGGCACAATAAAGCTTTTATAGTTCTTTTTTATTCTGTAGCAGCGTTCGTAATTCCATTATAGTGCTATTATACTCTATAGAAAAGTACGTGATTCTTTTACTACGCTTTTCATTTTAATTTTTCACGGCAAGGTGGTCTACGTGTGTTTATACAAAAACAAAAAAATAAAAGGGATAAGGATTCCATCTTGCTGAGTTTAATGTCATCTTTTATTTAGACATGGATAAATTCGACCAATACTATAAAAACCACTTGGAACCAAAGTTTTACTGATAGAATAGCATTAGTTTTACTTATTATTTTCAATGCGCCCTAAATTAATTGAGTTTTTTAATTAAAATATTAATAAAAATAAATAAAATTAACCGTAGTTTCTGCTACACAGCCAAAAAGCTAATTTGGTTCTCTTTTAGGTTAACTATAGCACAAGTGACAAAAAATCTGCCGCCATTGACGTAAAATTAGGGTTCCTTATGACTAGTCTTGTCCCACATACTTAATTTTTGAATACATTTTTGTATCCAAGGAAGAAATAAAATAGGTAGGTAGGTAATCGTTGCTCATGATAGGTTTTCTTTCTCAGGTACTTATAATAAATATGCCCCTAGTAATGGATATTGATAAATTTCTAAAATTTGTTCTATAAAGGAAATAAAGGAATTAGCTATATATCGCTGTTGTCTTAAAACAGAACAACCAAAACCATAATAGAAAACTTTGGTCATGTAATAGAGTCATGGTGACTTCTTCTTCAATGAGACTATAATAAACCCAACAAAGATAATTAAAACACTTTTTATTGTTATAAAAATGTCCCGAAAATCGTTTATAAAGCAAAACCGCTCTATAACAGTGTTGTTATGAGTAATTATGTACCATGTACTATAGCAGTGTTTTGTGGGACCACAATAGCGTCAAATTATTGTATTGTTGTGTCCTTCATCACTGCTACTACTGCTGCTTATAGCAGTTACCAGGAAAACTTTATAGTACTAATGGGGTACATAATAGTGAATTCAAACGCTGTTATACATTAATATAGCGCTATATTGTCTAAATTCGAGGTTTTTATAGAACTTGCCTATAACGGCTCTACAAAACGGTTTTGTAAACCTTTACATCCCCTGCTAAAAGGATAGTTTGGCTATATAAGCTTATAGAGCAAAAAAGTCATAGCAAATGCTTTTATATAACGGGTGGTTATCGCTACAACCTTTACACGATGTTAAATCAACCTTTTCGTGATGAATTCTTAAATTATAGTACCAAAATGTTACTTGGGCATTTTGATATTTTTCAGCGATGTATCAGCGCATGTTTTTTTTTATTCGATGACAAGATTCCTTAACTGATGGTAAGTGACAGTGCAGTCTAAGTTGGAAGTGGGCTAACTTGGAAGGGGTATGGCAATGTAAATTCAACCCACACCCCTAATTGGTTTTTACACGCTATCGTCTCGGAATGCAACACGTCTTTGATGGTTGTTAACTAGTCACGGCCCAAAACTTCCCACCAGACCAGACCAGAGACAATTCAAAAATTATAAATTCCCCAATTGCCCCAGCCGGGAATAGAACCCGAGATCTCCCAGTTATAAGACGCTCACTACTGCGCCAGAGCGGTCGTCAAAATCTGATATTTTTTTTCCTTTTGTCCAGTAGTGGACGTCTATCGGTTGAGAGAAGAAGTTAGAGTTGCTGGGAAAAATGGAATACAATTTTACAGCAACTTATTTTCGTCTGAGAAAATGATTGTAATAACACCAGTCACTAACACTGGTGCGGTTTTCTTTGAACTTCAGGTAATTTACTGTAGGTACCGCTTTGAGCGCGTATACTTCAAAACAACTTTAATCATAAAGCTAATATAAAATACAAAATAGAAACATAACATATTATATTTTTGAACATAAATATTTTACGAATAAAATAACCCAGAAGTTTCTGTCTATAATTTCGAAATGACTTACTACTTGTTTATTAACTAGTGGTTCGTTCTGAACTGAGACCTCGCGATATCCCATAATTCCCAAAAGTTTTAATTATATATTGTAATAATTAACTTTTAACATTAGACGCAATAAAAAAAATAATAGTTGACATAAAACTGTTTTACTGACACAGCGCCATCTATTAGCATTATAGTGAAGCTATTAGCTTCACAATAATGCTAATAGATGGCGCATTAAAATTAAATAATTTCGTTTCTTTATAACATTTATCTAATTTTAGTATTTGTTGTTCAAGTACAGGATATAACTGAATTTTCAACCAAGTTTCACGTTCTAATATTCAGTAATTCAGAAGTTATAGGGCTCTGACAGACATTTATACGGACACACTTCTCTGTCTAGAAGCCAAGCGCCCTAGTTGACTCAGAGAACTCGCTTCGCTCGTTCAATTATGAGATTTATTTGGACGAAATCATTAAAACTAAGCATGCTTTTACTAATTTTTTGGCATGTCTTTCCCATTTTATAAGATGATGTAACCTAACCGCTGAACCGATTTTGACATTTTGCACAGAGATAGCTTGTAAGCCCTTCGGGTTATTTTATATGGTGAAGTCAAAGATTTTCACCGGGATTTGTGCCAAGTCTAAATTTACGCAGACAAAGTCGCGGGCATCAAATGGTCCAAATATAAAATTCGCGCAGCCTCAGAGGAAACTTACACATTTATACCACAAATGCGAAGGGAAACGTTGAGATTATACGCCTGATTAAATATTTTCGCTCCAATGCAAATAATGGACGGCGAAATCTCTTACGAATATTCCGATTCTCCGTTTATTTGTATTATAGTATATAAATGTTACAGTCAGAGTAATAAATGCGGTATATTTAATAATTATCCAATAGTTTTAATTAGGAAATACTATCGTATACCTACTGATACCGATGTTTATAAAAAAGTTTCGCCGATATTTGTATCAATACCGACACAAGGAAATGAGTTTCCTAGAAAGTGTAAATAAAACAAATTTAATTTGTTTATTTATACACCGCACAACAAAAACTTCATTCGGGTTAGTAACAATAAAAAACACTAACACTAACAAAAAAGCAAATGAAAAATGATCGAAGAAACCTAACAATGATTTTCAAATACTTATTCAATGATAGACTTTCGTTTTTTTCTTTTTCACAATAGAGCGTCTGGTTGTCACCATATTGAATTGATTACTGTCATGTCTTTAGTGACACTCCCAAGATTAACACAAATCGATTGACGTAAGAATCATCAAAATCGGCACACGCGTTTGGTCTCCAGAGCGTCACATACATACATAGACTGATAAACAAATTAACCCCATTTGCGTGCCGCAGTCGGGTAAAAATATAAAACTATATAAATTTTAAAGGTTCTATATAAGGTATATATAGAACCTTTAAAATGGCGCTACCACTTAACATTTTGTATCTGTAGCGTTCCATATTATTTATTATAATACAAAAGCTGGGGGTTCAAGCAAAGGCTTCACGAAAGTGCAGCTTTTAAAGTTTTAACTTGTGATAAAGCTTCTTTTATGGGCGAGAGTGGATAATGCTGAACAAGCACACATGGGATTTAAGAGGGCACTTTACTACAATGTCATGACTACAATCCTCAACACGACCGCGATAACTCAATTTTATCGTGAATAGGAACTGCACTGTCTCACTAACCTTTGCCTCTTTATTCGTTGAAAGTAATTTCAAGTTTTCCAGGTTAAAATTATCACATTTTAACCTGAGTACCTATTCAACGAACTAAAAGAACTGTGACCTATCTTTTTGCTGTTATGTAATTCACAAGGGCGCGTGGCTCATGGTTGTGTGTGTGTCGCAATTATATAAGTGGGAGCGAGAGCTTGCTCGCGCCTGACCGCTCCCACCTAGGCTCCGGACAGGCGCGCATACTTACGCAATCTGCATGTACACAACGTAACCACAAGTAAAGCTCACACGCCCTGATGAGTTGAAAGAACTATACTACGCAGTGACATGTCAGTTTTCGCGTGGACCGATTTTGAGGAATCCTATTAACATTATAGATGGGAAAGTTTGTATGTATGGACGTTGGTTATTCAATCAAGCCGCAACGACTGAACCAATTTGGCTGTTTGGCACTGAGATAGATTACCTATCTCCAAACAGCCTGGAATAACAGATAGGCTACTTATTATGCCTATCTTATGAAAATAAGAGTTCCCACGGGAATCGAAAAACCTTAAACCAAGCGAAGGAAGAGCGAGCGTGTGAATATCACTAAAATTGTATCAAATTAATGAAACAATGTTAAGGTGCCCACTATACGTTAACTAAGGAAATAAAGATAAGTACATTATATAAATAGTTTTAAAATTAATGCCTGCCTTTGTACTCCACACATACATCATACCAATATTTCAACTTTATAAGATCATATGTTAAACTTTACGAATGATATAAACTGTATGTGATTTGTGATCATCTCGACTAGGGAGCTGTATATCGTAACGTAAGTTTATCCCAAAACCCGTTTGCAATATTAATGTAGGTACAGTACGTGGCAAACTCAGTGACGTTGATGGCGTAGTTTAAACCGAATTTAGCTACTACCCAGCTCTTCCATCCCCTATCATTAATAATATTAGTAAACTGGATGTATATTCTATAATATAAATAATCTTGTCCTATGTAAAAATAAGAAATTTTAATACGATTCTTTAAAAAATGCTATAAGAGTCAAACGTGTCTTGAAAGTTCATTTTACCGCCCTAGTGCGGTAATTTGCAAAAATAGCTTTAGTGCTTTTTGTTTGCAGTTTCCAATACGTCCAGACTTTCAAACAAAGCAGCAAATCAAAGGTCCCAAACAAGGAGACTTTATAAGGAGAAGAACTTTACTGGTAGGTACTGAAAAACTTACGCAAGCAAATAGATATACTACGTATAAACTGTGGGGATTTACGAACTGTCGATCGTGAATTGAAGAAGCAGACGAAGTCGCGGGCGTCCGCTAGTGTACTTTAACGAAAACGTTCTTTACCCGAGAAAATTTTATTAGGTTGTTACTAGGAACGCAATACTGTACCAGTATTTTCATTTAGGTACCTACCCTTAGTTGGATTTTAGTCACCAGTAATTTATTCATGAAAGTAATAAATTTCAACTACACCAGTTACTACCCTGCTACATTGGATTAAGGGTTTTTGGGTAATGAAGTTAGTGAGTGCAATTCATACTCGTAGCTTAAAATCGTAGCGTGGTATGTTTAATTCTTTTTCTTTATTTACCCATAGACGTCCTGTTGAACAAACTAGGTCTCTTGCATGGAGTTCCACAGGCCTCGGCCTTGCGCCGCCTGCATCCCACAGCTCCTTGCGACTCCTTTGTCGTCGGTTCACCTGGGGGTCTGCCAACACTTCGCTTCCCGGTGCAGGGTCGCCACTCCAGCACCTTTGGACCCCAACTTATGATACTTACTGGTTCCAAAAAATTATACTGATATTTTTTTTTCGTTATTGCGCCATTAACACTAAATTAAAGGTACGTAAAATAATTAATTATAAAACTAAAGTAAGTAAATAATTTAATTATACCTACGTGTAAAACTGTCAACTCTTACAATATTATAATCTATACAAATAATAAAATAGTAGAAAAGTGGTGTCTGTACAATGGAAATATATATAATAAAAGTAGCAGGGGTTGTTATTATATCGATGCCGAACCCGAAATTGTTATTAATTTTTTTTTGTCTGTTTGTCTGTTTGTCTGTGTGTTTGTGCACGCTAATATCAGAAACGGCTTATTCGATTTAGATACGGTTTTCACTAATATATTGTAGTAAGCTTCACTTAATATTTAGTGTTTATTTCATGTCAATCGGTTCATAAATAAAAAAGTTGTGTCAATTTAAAGAATCACGGCGAACATTTTTAACGTACAGAGTACGTACTACACGCCTCGCGCCTGAGCGTCGACGGTATATGTAATTCAAAATATGCTGCCCGAAAAGTCACTATTCCACGCGAACGAAGTCGCGGGCACAGCTAGTTTATTATATTATTATACCTATGCAATCCGATGAATGACAAATGGCAATACATATATTGTTAAACGACATAGCTTCAGCGAGTATATACCTAGTATTTTATAATAATCAGAAGCTCGCTTAATTGGGTCGTTTAATTTTGTTATTTATGGTAATTGAGTTAATTTTACTAATTTCGTAATCATTTGCAACTCTACTCGCGATAGACCTTTTGAACACTGTACAGTTTAAATTGTGCCCTAAACTTTTTCTCTTTATCAGCTGGTGATAATTACGATGCTTGCCTGGGATTCGAATCCGGAGCCACTAGGTTATCACCGCTTTTTAGAGTTCCGTACCCAAAGGGCCAACGGGACCCTATTACTAAGCCTCCACCCCTTCTTCCGTATGTCTATCAGCGGGCTGTATCTCATGGACCGTAATAGGTAGATATTTAAAAAAATTCCCAGAATGTTCGATTTGCCGCTATAATAACAAAAAAGAAAAAATAAAGTTAAAAATTAAACTAGGTCTCCATACCCATAATAATTTAAACGTAAAAATTCTTTTAAAAAAACCAACTTCAAACGCCACAAAAAAATATAAAGTGTGCCTATAAAATTTTAAGAGTTCCCTCGATTTCTCCAGGGTCACATCATCAGATCCTGGCCTGATGACTATGGGACAACCTCGGAAGTATACCCTTTCAAACAAAAAAAGAATTTTCCAAATCGGTCCAGGCGTCTTCAAGTAATCGGGGAACATACATAAAAACAATCCGACAAATTGAGAACCTCCTCCTTTTGTCAAGTCGGTTAAAAATCCTTAAAACAAACTTTTGTTTTTGCTCGATCTAATAATAATAATATGTACATAGCTGGTATTAAATCCCTTACTTTAGTTACCTTTAGTTACCTTTCGTCTGCTTGTTTTAGTTACTATTCTAACCGCACTTGGCCGATTTTTATATTCCACCGTTGATATCGTTTTTAAGATATTGCATAGCTTCTATCGCGGGCCAGCGTGGAGACCGAATCCAGAAATTCCGTAACGAAAATAACCTGACACGGGACTCCTCTATGGTGAGCCGCTAGATGGCGTTGATAAAAATGCTATGCAATAGCTTTACCACACAGTCTCCGAGTACCACACGTCTTTTTAATTTTGATCTACTGTGGTATGATGTTTGCTCTTACTAGTATAGAAGTACCTAGTAACCAGCCTAGTAACCTACTCAATGAGATTAGGATTGCGTTCCCTTTTAGAGGACATCCCAAGTAATTAAATTTGCTTCTGCACGTTTCAGTAATTGGACATGACCCTAAAGGTTTTTGTCAGATGCTTACTGATTGATCAAATATTTTTTGGAGCTAAGATAGTAGGTACTACAGATCTTGATTAGAAAGAAACCTGGATTGAATGTTTAATTTTTTTTTTATTAGTTTTTTATCATCAGACCTCGGGAACTGTTTTAAATATTTTCTTTTCGATTTTGTAGAATATTAAGTTGCTTTAAAAAATAAGGAAATTGTGATATACATGCATACGTACATACATACATATTATTATCATCATTGGGAGCTTCTGATATGCAACTTTTACTTCAAATCAACGATTTTATTTCAAACCTGTCAGTCTACCAAACGAAATGGATAGGTCCGCCCTAGTTATGACGATGTACTTATAAGTACGTTTATCTCACGAAGTTACGGGTGCTTTACTTGTGGTAATGTCGTGTACATACACATTGTGTAAGTGTGCGTGCCTGTCAAGAGCCTAGGTGGGAGCGGTCAGGCGTGAGCAAGCTCTCGCTCATACTTCTATAGATACGTAGACACGTCCATGAGCTACGCGACGTCGTGAATTACAAGAACTATACTAACACGTAGGTAGATAACTACACATGTAACGCATTTATCAGTAAGGTTAGTATAAGATTAAATTCGATTGATAGTATTTGTATTCTATGACATTAGTGACAAAGTAAAATGAACCATAGCAGCATTGAATGAGAGCTCTATTTCGTAGATGCATTCTTATACGTCTACGTTTACGGACAATAACGTCATCGAATACGATCAATCGTATGTCGCGAGCGTTCCTGATACTGCTGCTAGCGCGGGTGATAAACGCTCTATGAGTTCTTAGGCTTACATAAATTACCATTAAAATATACTTCTAATGAATAGAATTTGATCTACGTACTTTACTCTATTGTTTATTTCAATAACGACGGCAGTATTATTTGACAATGTAAATACAATCCCAATCTGCTATTGAGTGCTTATTCAGCTTTCATTCGGAAATTAGGCCGGAGCAATCCGACGACCCGGGAGTTTTTAAATAAATATTGTCTGTGTAAAGTACTATTCACCGATTTACCATGACAGTAGAAATTTTAAAATTCACATGAGTTCCTAAGAGCTAAATTAGTAAAATTCCTATGTAAAATTTTGATTTTTCTATTTTGTTATAAATGAAAATTATAAAGTTGAAAACAGGAAAATAGCAATGTTTTCCTGCACTGGGTATCGTCATCATACTTTCTTAATTATTTAATGAAGATACACACTGCTTGCTACACGTACACGCACAAGCACAAGCACACGCATAAACATATTATATACCTACACAATACACATATCAGGAATTGTTTCAGTAGGAGTAGGTGCTTAATCGGAATCAAGTTCAATAAAATCCGTCGTAAGATTTAAATTAAAGCGAAAATCTTATTTTGGTTATAAGACTGTGCCTTAGGTAGGCCAATTAAATTAAGTGGATACGGATCTGGAGAATGAATAATTCGTAGTAGTCTCACAAATTAAAGTTCGAGGTAGCTAGGTATGTATCTATTCACTAGCAATCAAAAAGATTGGAATTGGATCGTTCTGCAGATCCTCCTCAGTAATTTATTTCGTATCGGCACGTTTCGGCTACTAATTGGACACAGGCCGTAAGGTTTTTACGAGGTGCCAATTAATCGAGCGATTTCTTTATATCCGTCTGCGGGAGGGTTATGACTTATAAGTTTAATTTAAGCAGCTGTGATAATAGTACATGTATAAAAAGAGGTGGATATGTTACAAGCCTGCGGTAAATGAAGCGCGTAGTGGCTGATATGTGTCGTAATTTTTCATGTAATTTAGCAATGAACTCTTATACTTATTATATCTTATCTTTATTATACTCTTCGTCGTTCGGAACAAGTTTTTCACTTGTTTTGTGAGTGTATAACTCATCCCTAGCAGTTAGTTTTTTCGATTCTGCGATTCCCTAATAACTGCCAAACTACATTTTTAGTGTCTTTGGTTTTCACAAAATGTAGATTTTTCACGATCTCAAACCCCGGGTTTAATTCTCGACTGGGGCAATTTGGGAATTTATAATTTCTAAATTATTTATTTTCTGGTGTGTGGTGGTTGTGGCTTTCGACATTGCTATCTAATATCCATAGTGTGTTTTGGTACTTACGACGTCGTGTAGAAACTTTAAAATATTAGAATAGACCTAGGCTTAGACGACGTCATGACAAACCAACATGGCGTACTTATGATTGACAAAAGCAATCGAATATCTCAAAATTTCCTACAGTAAATATGTTTTCCGGATTATACGCTCCGTGCGTAGTTCAATCATACGCAAGTCGACGGTTGCTCAAGTGCTTTTAGAACTGCGTTGCCCGCGCAGCGCGGGATACATCTTTCCATTCACATGCCAAGTTGCCATCCACAAGCCAGTTAACTGCGCAAACTGGCTTGTGCAGGTAAGCGCTGCAAGGTAAGACAGAGCGAAGTTATAGCCGTATAGCGATGGCGAAAAGCGTTTTTAGTGCACTGTCATGGATCAAATTATCATGTCTTGTAATTCGCGCCCGAAATATTGACATCAATGAAAATAACATTAACTGTTCACTTAGAAACTAATTACGCCTTATGGGATCTAATATAACGGTAATAAATAAGATGAATCGCTGGCTACAGCGCACATTCATCACGATAAGCGCACCATCAATCTTTTTCTTATTTACTAGGTCTCGGCATTACTTCGCAGGTCGCGATGCCTTTCAGTATCCTAAGTCACAATATGATATTAATGTAGATATTTTGCAGCAAATAAGCTTAGAAAAATAATGTATTTAAGTCCGATTTCAGAACAGTTTCACAACATACAATAAGTCGTATTCGAGCGTAAAGATATTTTGACAGTTAAGTATTGTATCCAAAATATCCTCGGATAAGACTTATTTTACGTTGATGAAATCAGAAAATGGTGATTTTTTTCTAAATTACTTAATCTCTGATATACCTATATGTTAACACAACTTGAAAGTTAAAATAGTTATATATATATAGTTATATATTATAACTATAATATATAACTAACGTGAAGAGCAAAAGCGTTAGTAGTAAGTATTGAATAAATGTCTTGAAAGTTCGTTTAGGCAAACAGAAAATTTAATTTTCAAGAAATTTCGAAATAATAATATAATCCGGCAGTTTACCGGCACTTTTAATTTTCTTCCAGTTCCGGATAAACCCGGCTCTCGCGTCTAGAGTCAGAAAATAATCTTCGGACTAGTCTGCAGTAGGTAGAGATTTATTTTAATTGCTTTGAGGTATTATTTATTGTTATTAGCCATTGCCTACGTCTTCAGCCGCAGAATTATTTTGATTTCCCATGGGATCAGGTTATTCCTGTGGTAATAAAAATACATAATATCATCTCTTTAGTTACCCTTTCTTTTAGGCCGATTCTTTTCGATCCTTAGGGGTGTGTGGGTTGAATGTACATTGCCATATCCCTTCCAAGTTAGTCCGCTACCATCTTAGACTGCATTATCACTTACAAAAATTATCTTGTCATCGAATAAAATATTAGCTGTGAATCCAAAATCTATACCTAAAATTTTTTCCAAAATCTTTCCTAGTTTAGGGGTCAGGATTCCAAAGATATGTATTGTGTTTTTTCTAATAAAGATTATTAAAGATTAATTATACATTAAGCAATAAGGAAATGTATCATAATTATGACACAAAATTGTCGTTAAGGAGTACTTAAACGATTAGTTCGTTAATTTCTGGATCCCGTAGCCAAGTAAATCAGTGATTTCCACGCTGTCACGCTGTCATGAATTCTCGTTTAGGTAAACATTTATCAAAGCTATCGACTGATTATTCAGCTTTAGATTGGAAGTCAGACACGCTTTGCCATTCGACTCAACGAAAATTAGCAATGTTAATTAATTATTTAGCTTAACGAATAAAAACAATTGAAAACTTGAGATTCTTGAGAGCTCCCTCTATAATCATTTTCTTCTTTATCAACTGATAGACGTCCAAGCTGGACTTTCTCTTGCTAGGACGTTCACCGAAATCGGTCTTGCGCCGCTTGTTTCCAGCGGCTCCCTTTGCTAACACTGCGTTTTCCGGTGCAGAGTATTTATTTTTAATTTTATAAATTTTAAACGACTGTACACCGATTATGATGCATCTTTCACGGACATGTAGATAGAGAAGTTTCCCGGAAAAAAAAATTCCTGCGGGATTTTTGAGATTTGTGGGCAATACGCAGTAAATTTCCTACTTTTAGGAAATGTCTTTATAGAAATAAGTAGTTAGTAAGGCTGGCATTCATTTATAAATTGAAAAACTCAGTTAAAGGAAATATACGTGGATAAAGCCTCAATAGCCCAGCGGTTAAAGGTGCGGACTGAAAACTGAAAGGTCGCAGGTTCGAAACCCACCCGTGGCACCATTGTCGTACCTACTCTTAGCACAAGCTTTCCGCTTATTTGGAAGAGAGAGGAGAATATAAGTCAAGTTCAGCTTGACTGATATTCTTTTTTAAAATGAAAAAAAAAAGTAGTTTATGTAGTCAGGACGATACCACATCTCTGCTTCAAGACCAAGCAGCAGGAAAAAGATAGATGCATACTCGAATGTATACGTATTAGGACAGCCAGTTTCAATTCTGTTTGAAGTAATATCAAACAAGATCGGAACTACCTGTTTTAATTACATAAACATTGATTTTATGCATCTAACTGCGTTGCCTCTACTACTCATTTCACAGCGGACATAATATCGTGCTGCGTTTTTTTTTTTTATTATTCCGATAATGCCCTAGTCACTAACGTAAGCGCCTCCGTTATTTTTTTTTCGTAGAGAACAATTCAAAGTTTAAAATGATTTGTGTTAAGCCGCATATTATATTTAAAGTTCTAAACTAACTTCTCCGGTGGTTACCAAGTTGAATTGTGATTTGTGATCGCCTCAACTTGAGAGCGGGTTACCCAAAAACAGTTTGCAATATTAATGTACCGTACGTGGTCATTCTACTAGTACCTACTGATGCTGGTAGGACTATTTAACCAAATTGTAATTTCATCCTAAATTCAGTAGTACTCGTAGATCTAAATAATATCAGAACAGTAAAGATATTAATAATAATTTATGGAAGGGAAATATTAATAACTAGATGCTAGTTGATGTCCGCGACTTCATTCGTGTGGATTTAGGTTTTTTTGGAGTACCGCGGGAACTCTCTTATTGTTATTTCAGTCTATAATCTATATGTCTCTGTGCCTTTCAGCCAACCCGTTTAGTCGTTGCAGCGTGATTGAGTAACAAACATCCATACATCCATCCAAACTTTCACATTTATAATATTAATAGGATAATAGGATGATTTTGCCCGCGATTTCTCACTCGTGGAGTTAGGTCTTTTAAAATCCTTATTAGCCTTTGATTTTTCCGGGATAAAAAGTAGCTTAATGTCATGTAAAATAGCGTACAACACAGCCATTCTCTGTGTACTTTGAGATCTAAAGATGCTGTTTTTTAACCCCCGACAAGAAAAGAGAAGTGTTATAGTTATAAGTTTGACTTGTCGTCGTCGTGTCGTCTGTTCCCTCGTAGTTCCCCAACGAATTGACAGATTTTTGTTACGGTTTTTTTCTGTTTACAATACTTGTTAATTCGTTGGGGAACTACGAGGGAACAGACAGATACACAAGTCAAACTTATAACACTCCTCTTTTTCGAGGAACGAGGAGGGGATCTAGTGATGGAGTAGAAAATTTGGTAAGACACAAATTACAATAAAAACTAAATCATATACATACTTTGCACAAAATAAACATAAACTGTAAGTAGGTACCTAAAGCTAGAACAAAAACATATGGTGCGAAAACTATACAATTTGAGGGAGCACAACTTTATAATAGTCTGCCTCAAGAGATTGTTGCTGAAAGGTCATTTGTAACTTCAAAAAATAAACTTAGAATGCATTTTCAAAATACTTGTGTCTAGGAATTAGTCTTTTTATTATTAGGAGTCACCATTTTTTGTTTTTTCATATTATTGTAATTTTATATTAATTTTAGTCTTAAGTTCTCTGTAAGTGAGTAAAATGTTCTTTGGAGAATAAATTCTTTCAACCTTTTAAGTTAAATTTTAAGTTTGGTAAGTTGTTGGATATATCGTACATAGTCCGGCCATATATTCACATGTCGGAGGTGTTTTAAATTTCTAATTTACTCTTGTTTCTTGAACATTTTACTTGCATAGTACCTACCTGTACAAATAAACTGTTGAAGCTCTAAAACGCAATCTTGAATGTATGACTTGGTCTACATTTGCAATTTGAGAAATCCCACGTTGAATATTTGGAAAGTGGTTTGCGTCGTCGGAAAAGTGCAATTGTACGGGCTTAGAAAATTTCGCAATTTCTTGTCCAATAACAGCACTCTTCTCTAGATACTCGTAGCATACAAAAAAATTAGCTAGTCGCGATTGTTGTTCCTAGTTCTTCTACCTATACAGTTTTCTGAGAGAAAACTTCATTATCATTTAGAGAATTTCTCCCGAAAACTTTATGCATTGACTGCACATTATATTCATAGAAAGTAGAGTAAACTCTATATTTTTTTTAGTGAATTCGTTGATACGAGTATAAATTGTTGATGTTATGGTATAACCTCTGAACCGATCTTGGTGTATATATATATTCTACAAAACATATACAATATTATACATAATATAAACGAGTACTTTTGAAGGCTGTCCTAAAATTACTTTCTTTACTTTCCATCGTCCCTATTAAAGCATCCTTATTAAAGCTTATTTTTATTAAAGCTTGTCTTCATAGACATCAAAGCAGTTATATTGCAATAAAACTCCAGTAGAGAGACTCTATACTGGGTTTAAATAAATCAGCAAATTTTACCTCGTGACAGCGTCAATAATTGCTAGTATAAATGTTTATCCAATTTGCTATCGAATGCTTATTCAGCTTTCATGCGGAAATTAGGCCGGCGTTACCAGACGACCCCTCGAGAGATATACAAATAAATACTACGCCGCCTCTACGACAAATACTAGCTGTGATTTTAGGAATTTATACCGACAGTTGCCAGTTACACATTCATACTTCTGAGTTCCTGGAGAAGTTTTGCTTGTTAACGTTAATTGTGCGTAGGGTATATTATCTTTACAGTTATAATCTTAGAATCTTTCTTTCTTTTTGCATGGGTAATACAAACTGTGTGAACCTTGCCTAGGTCTTGCACTGGCTGCATCCGGCGGGCGGCTCGCTGCAACTCTAAGGCTGAAATGTATAAACCGCACTCTCACTCAGCTCAGACTCAAGACAGAGTTAAAACGAGACAGATTTATGTCAGAGTATATTTGTGTCTCGTTTTAACCTCTATCTTGTGTCTGAGCTGAGTCAGAGCACGCTCTATAGACCTCAGCATTAATTATGTCGTCGGTCCTAGTGGGAGGTTTGCTAACACTGCGCTTTCCGTGCGTGGTCGCCACTGCAGCACCTTGGGGCCCCCAACGAAATTTACACATTCAATTTACATTTTATAAAGGTAAAACGTTTATTCAGTAAAAAAAGTTTAATATTTATGTCCCAAAACCACCAAATAGTTCTTGTATTAAAGTAAACCAGCAGCGAAATCTCATTTTGCCTTAATAAACATGCACTGCGCGTCGTTTTGTGGTGACCGAATGGATGAAATAAAATACGCTCACAAGAATATATTTCTTGCGATTTGGTTTCGTTGGTCCAATGCGCATTTTATGTTTGAAAGGTTTATGGTGCTTCCATCGACAAATTCTAAATTTTAGGGAAAACCTAAGCTCAATTAAGTGAAACTACTGTTTCCATTCATGTTGGTAACAATTTTTCGTAACCAGCTAAGAAATAAGAAAAATACTTCGTCAAGAATATCACGGTTTCTGAAAAGAAAGGTGTGGAACCCCTTCCAGCATAAGTGTTTCCTGCCACCTATAATTTGAGTATCTTCAAGGTAAGTTCATCTTCTAGGCAAGGGAGCTTCAACTTAGACCTCATCAGTGCTATCCATTATTGAATGTCGTCAAGCGCAAGCCTATTTAGGATACTAAAAAGACAAGCACTTAAGAGTTGAGATCCTTTGTCAATTTAGTGAGAGCATTAAAATACTGCATTCCCTAATGCGGGGTCGTCATTCGAGCACCTTGGAAACGTCTAGGTTTCTCTTTGACTCTGCTGAAACTTAACTTTTGAGTTCACTTAATAATTCTGTCTCGGTACTTAGTCAAAGTCAAATAACACTTATTCACATTTAATTATTATATTCTAGATCCTTTAGACCTTTGTTTCTGAGACTTACCTATATCCGTTTTCACCCCAAAATCCGTAAATTTCAATTCTAACCTTTTTTTTGTGAAAATAAAATTGATTTTCACTCAGGTACTTTTAAGAGATAAACGCTTACGTTTACGGGTGATGTCTAGATTTAGATAACGTCTTACGCTGAGCGATTTTTACTTGGGGAATTGTTAGGGTGATTTAATGTTAGTTGATATCGGGCATTAGAAACATTTAGCTAAAATATTAGTTGTTTTATTGAAAAATTCATGTTAATTTTAATAATACATTTTTTTTTAATGGAGATACCTTCTTTTACACGTTATCTATCATAAATAATATAAATTTTTTGATAGAGAAACCACGATCGAACCACTAGCACTACCTTTTTTTTATCCGGTGACAAGATTGTCCTTGACTGCGATCTCATCTGATGGTAAGTAAATAACACATGAAAATAATAGATATAAATTGAAAATTTACGTTAAGCGTTCAATTTGTTACCTGTTATTTTTAGGAACATATTTTATCTCTATGTAATGTCAATCTCAATTTTAAATTACAACTCGGTAGGTACTTATTAAAATTGGAGTCACGCGACAAATCACGCATTACTTTGATGTTTTTCGCTGAAAGAACGAAATTTTAATACGGTAGGTAGGTATAGTTACTCTTCAAAGATTTCCTTTTGATTGGAACCCCTGTAATGGCTTTTGACCTCTGAAATTTTGATAAAGAGTCTCTTAGGTTACTCTTGTTCATTGATTACTGATTCTTTGCGTGCTACACAAAATTTTCGGATAAAATATTTTAAAACGCAATTAAATTTCATTTTCATAGTGACAATATTTTGACGCTCTATTATGCCAATTATTTTCATGAAAATTTCAAATAAGTATATTACAATAATTAATTATAAGTGCAAGGATAAAATCAAATAATATTCTTGATACAATTTGCTACTGATTGCAATTTACCTTTAGAGTGATATAGGGTACCTACTTAATTTATGTATGTCAGTGAAACAAAGTTTTCCCGTGGAATTTTTAAAACTACACGTCGCGGTCATCCTTTTTAGGCAACAGGCAGATTATTCTTTAGACCACGCGTAGTTTAAAGAATGTCTTTCAGGCAAAACACAGTCTCCAAGCGAAATAATTCTACAGAAACTAGTTCGCTTGCACCGGACGATTAATTCTAGTTTGGGAGCGATTTACAACGCGCCCGAACTTTGTTCTCTACGGCATTTGATTTATGCAGACAAATTCGATTTGTTTGTCCTGCTTCTAAATACCGAACATTGTTTGCCTACCGTGATTGCTTTTCAAATTTCCCATTATCTTGTACACTGATACAGTTTTCGGTGACTTCTTTGGTGAAGCGATGCGAAAACAGCTCAGAAGTTACTTGAATATATCAATAGGTGGTTATTTACGCTCGGCTGTAATATCGTAATTATTACGGCGTCGTGATGACTTAGATAATAATATGAGAGTAGGTACACCTAGTATCTAAGAGCGATGCCAGCAATCTCGTGAGCAAGGTCTAATGTCAGATTTCACCAGTTTGTATATCTATACAAGATAGATACTGCAACGTTTCTCTATGTATGGATTGCTTAACGTCTAGATTAAAGCGTCACCTATAAATCTAGGCATCGTCTGTATCGTTCGGGTGTTCCTTAAACGTTGGTGTTCAAATCGTTATTGTATAAGGGTTTACCATTAATTTAGGGATTTTCGATGAATATGCTTAAAAGAAAGATTTCAAAAAAAGAATTTAAGGGTAGATACCTACTTAAATTAAGACTTAACTTTTTAGCTAAAATGAAAGAGATTAAGAGGATAGAACTCGTAAATATAGTCTGAGCAAAGTCAAAGTCAACCTTAAAGACGTTTCCAAGATGCTCGAATGGCAATACCTGCAACAGTCTTGGAACACCCTCAATAAATGAACAAACAATGTCATGAGTTGCAACCTATCCTCCAAAAAATGCTCTGTATATCAGTATTTCGTTATTTTTCCGTTTGTGCTGTCAGAAAAGAGTGATAATATTATTATTACGATCTAGCTCGCACCAGAATAACAAGGTCGGATTCCACATCAATCTGTTCAGAGTTTAACGGGCAGGCGTGCGTCACGAATCACGTTTAAAGGTAAAAAAATAAGAAGGGGCTTTTCAGAAAAATAACTTTCCATAAATCATACCTAATGTGAAAGAAAAAAGCGACAAGGCTGCAAAACAAATACTTACATACATTCCTGTAGAGACGCCGTGTTTGCATTTACTTGCCTTTCTGCACAGAGCACATTGCTCGTGCGGATATTCCTGTTACATACCTACCGATACCTAAAAAGGAAAAGGTGACTGACTAACTGACCGATTTATCAACTTATTTAGCTTATACATAGCTATGACGTAGGCATGTGTAAGAAAAAGGCGCGGACAAGAGCTAATTCTTTTAATATAGCTCGTAAAGTGACTCTTATACGCCTCTGATCAAAACTGTGAAGTATGGATTTTATCGCAGCATAAGTGCGATGAAAATATTACAGCACAGTTGGCTACCTGCAGTACCCGTGCAATAGTAATAATCATTATCACATGACTGGCAATGATATCCTTATCAAATGTTAACAGGTGCAGCTTGACACCTCTCGCTAAAACGTAGGTATTTACAGTAGGGTATTAAAGTTTGCGCTTCTACTGTAATTTTTTATTTGCCACACTTTAATTGCCTCGCTGCTGAGCAGGATCCATGGAAGCAGCAACGGCATTCTGCGCATGATTGCCGGCAAAGTGGTCCTCTGATTAATATCGACCATTCCGTAGAACAAAGTCTCATCTGCTAAATTCACAACTTGAAATTTGAGTTTTAAAAGTCACATCTGCAAGGCTCAAATCTCAAGTTATGAATTTAGCAATTGAGGTTTTGTTCTACGGAACAGTCGATATACTTAGTCGAGGATTCAATCCAAGTTAGTTATAAGGTACTAACATAGATATTAAGTTTTTGTTGTATTGTTTCTAACCTAGTGAGTACTAACACAGTTATAAGTTGTTACTAACTAACCCAAACGGATTTTTTGATTTTTGTTGTCCGATGAAAATAAATAAATTGAAATTGAAATTATAAATGATGATTCTTTGATCGTATTAATTACATAAAGACGGTTCGAAAAAGTTTTAAAATAACCACTCCTTACGCGCAGTCGTGTAATGATCTCTTATTGAAGAGACGACTTAAATCTCTGTTGAAGAGCCATTCATTAGTAAAAGGATTTACCGGTAACCGGTAGGAATAAAATTAAGCAAATTAATGTGGTTAGAAATAAGTAATGCAATCATGTTTTAAACTTAGAATGAATTAAGTATCTAAAATGTTATAGAAAGATGACTTTCAGTAAAATATGAAAGACTAGTCTACGGTTATATGTATTCTTGTTATATGGCTACCACCCAAAGATAAGTAAGTTTGTTAAATACCTTTTTTACCTAAATATGAATAACTTATGAATAGACATACAATTGAAGCGGAATTAACAAGCGCTGTACTTGAAATGTTACTGAATAAAATCCAAACCGAATAAATGAATAGAGCCTACCCGGATTCATGTTAGCGAAAACATTACATCGGTTGGTTCATTTTGGTTTCTTTCACCCGGCTGCACTTTTACAGTGGAACTATTAGGAAAATGTGTTTCAGGCAAAAAATCTTTTGATACCGCGATTCCCTACTTTAAGCGCGAGGCATTTGGTTTAAAATTGCATGGTTGGAGCGAACGATTCCGTAAGTCCGACATTTATATGTGTATTTAAGGTAGCAGAGGCACAATAATTACCCACATTAGTGCGTCGACCTACAGTAGAAATGGAAATAGGTCTTTTAGCGGGTCATGGGCGTTGGGACAGCGGTCTCAGTAGCTGTATAACTATAAGGGCTCTAATACGCTGGGACGCCATGGCGACGTCGCTGGCTGCGCAACCATGGCTACTGCTGGCTACCTAACGTAGCCAAATGAGACTGCCAAATAAATAGCCAGTGGCTACTGACACTCATTCATTGGATTTCCTTCCAGGCGATAAGTTGGCCACTGAGTGAGGGAGGCGTGACTTACTTATATACAAAATACTGGCGACTTAGCTACGCGTCGCCAGGTCGCCTGAGTATCTAGTCTCCACATAAGAGCTGGCCAGTCGTGACAACGCTTCCAAATTGGCGACGTCGCCAGACCGTAGCCAAGTGAGTTAACTGTCATACATTTCAATACGAATTATTGTTTCGATACGTAGCCAGCGACGCCGCCATGGTATCCCACTGTGTTAGTGTTCTAATATGTAAATATGATAATGCTTTGATCATATACCCTAAGAGGGCTATTTACATAAGAGGGTTTTAACAGAATTAGGTCTAGTTCATTGGAACTGTTAAGCAATTTCACTTCAACATAATATATACGTCTGACCAATGCTGAAATTCAGTAGGTACCTATTTCATTTCAGTATACAAACGTCTGACCAAAGCTGAATTTCGTTAGGTACCCATTTGATTAAGCTGGGTAGTGTTCAGAAAGTTTTGAGTTGTCTTCTTGTCCAAAATCTCTCAGTCTTTAAACAGTGTATGTTGCAAGTGATAACTGATATATTGGAAAGTCACACGAAACGCTTTAGTGACAACTCAAAAAAACGATGAAACCTTACCTAAAGCCGTCTCCACCATCCCCTTATAACGGCCCCTGTCCTCACACCTAATCAATTTAACCACAACACGTCAGACAAACCACCATCCGAACGTGAGGGCAATTATCAAACAAATATTATTTAATCAATTACACTCATCTAGCACAAGCTCTCCGCTTATTTGGAGGGGATAGGAGAATATTAGTCAACTTTGGCTTGGCTAATATTCTTTATAAAGAAAAAAAAATCTAAGTTTCTGAAACGAAACGCTAAGCTGTAGATCGCCCTTCCGACTTCCGTGTTCCCTGCCCCGTATAATTTGACTACCTTCAAGGCAAGAGTGAATAGGCATCTTCTAGGCAAGCGTACTCCAACCTAGACCCCATCAATGTTTTCCATCCTTCATTGTCATCAAGCGCAAGTCTACCTCACATAAAATATAAACCATCTAGCGGTAATAAAAATACACATTCTGTGAAAATTACGAGGATCTACCTATTATATGAGATAGAGCTCGCTGACAGACAGACGGAGGCTTAGTAATAGCATTAAAGTCCCATTGGCCCCTTTGGGTACCGAATCCTAAAAAACTTGTTCCCATCTATTGGAACTCATAACCATGAAAGTCCAGAGCCGTGGGCTCTGTTTTCTTAACCGAAGATGGAAAGATTTATACTCGGAACATCTCTGTGTTCATCCGTATCCGAACATCTTTAAAGGTTTTCATTTATAGTACCTTTATCTCACGATGTTACGGGCGCTTTACTTGTGGTTACGTCGTGTACATGCACATTGCGTAAGTGTGCGTGTCTGTCAAGAGCCTAGGTAGGAGCGGTCAGGCGCGAGCAAGCACTCGCTCACACGTATACAGATACGACACACACACAACCATGAGCCACGCGCCGTGTTGAATTGCAAATGTAATGTGTTCAGAGACTTAAAGTCATCTTAAAGCGTAATATTTTTAATTAAATGAGTTCAAAGGTTTCAGTTCACAAACATCAGCTACGTTTACCAAATAGAACCTTAAGGATTTACCTCAGCTCTACATTCGAGCAGCGAATACATCCCAGTAAGCTTATAAGATCTCAGTCAGACCGATGTTTAACATATAAATTGCTATCAATTTTTAGATTTATATTCGCAGGCCTGTTCGGCAGAGATAAGGCGGGGCTGTGCGTCGCTCTGCTTTTATTGCCTAGCCACCATACCCGTTTCGGGAATGAGAATGAAAAGCGATTATACAGATTTTCTTTTTAATGCTACAAGAATTAGGTGTACTTTGGTAATCCATTTTCTTGTACAAAATATTTATAAGTGACTAGCAAACCCGGCGAACTCCGTTTCGCCACCAGATGGCTTCGTTGTGTATGTGAAAAAAGATTTTCCCGCTTTTATGTTGAAATTTTTCCTGAATTTTCTTTGCTATAAACCTCACGGAGCCCGAGACCTTTCCAACGAATGCAAAACCGTGGAAATCGGTTCGTGTGTTCTGGAGTTATAGCGTCAGGAAGGAAAACCCGACTTATTTTTATATAGTAGATAGATACTCGTAGTTACTCAATAGGCTACTTAAGTTAAAGCTAGCGCTTTAACTTAACGGCAGGATCTCCGAAAACAGCCTGTTTTGGATTCAATAGTAAACAATCAAATATTCATTGTTTTGATAGGTTAAAAATATATGTTGTAGATTAATACACGTTCTAATTTATTTTGCCGTTCAAAAGTCCATATTTTGAACTTCACTCGATGAAATAATATTCCGAAAACAGTGTAGTTTTCAATTGGGTTTCGGTTGTATGTGTAGTATATCAAAGTTAAACTAAAAAAAAAAATGACAAAAAATAGGCAAAAGCTTCTAGAATAATATTTTGCCGTTAATTTTTCTCTAAAAAGCTTTCTTTTTTTTTAATCATGACTGGTTTACTTTCTTTATAACAAAGTGGCTCGGGCGCCTCATTTCAGTAGCTCGCAAGGTATCATCGAGGGAGGACGTATCGCTCTAGCTGGCTCACTGCGATCCCCGCTGATCAGACGAACTATTGGAGTATTATTTATTTGTGTTCACTTATCATAGATAATCAAAATAAAATTAGTGTGTAAATATTATTACCTATTATCTTCTAGTGTGTAAATCTTGTTATGTATTATTAAATCTGTAAATATTAATGTAAGTTAGGTACTCTTATAGTAAATTAATTAATTAAGAATATAATAAAGTGAAAATATGGGGACTAAAAATAAACAAAAGAACAAAATATCCAGATTTAAATTACGAAAGCTTAGACAAACTATAAGGTAAGTTTGATCCTTCTAATACAAATGTTGTACCTATTCTGTACCTTACCTACTTTATTTTTTTAATTCTTGTGAATCTTTGGACAGACTTTCGAAATCGATCTGGACTCTCGAATTCCCTGCACTTGAGAACCATTGCCAAAATCAGAAAAAAGTGGCAGCCATTTTCTTTTTTCTCGTTATGGGACCGATTCCTTTCAAAATCGATATCTGGAGATCCCTGTGCTCATAAAGGAGAACCACTGCCAAAATCAAAAAAAGTGGCGGCCATTTTCTTTTTTCTCGTTATGGGACCGATTTCTTTCAAAATCAATATCTAGGTGTCCCTGTGCTCATAAAAGAGATAACCACTACCAAAATTAGAAAAAGTGGCGGCCATTTTCTTTTTTCTCGTTATGGGACCGATTTCTTTCAAAATCAATATCTAGGGGTCCCTGTGCTCATAAAAGAGATAACCACTACCAAAATTAGAAAAAGTGGCGGCCATTTTCTTTTTTCTCGTTATGGGACCGATTTCTTTCAAAATCGATATCTGGGGATCCCTGTGCTCATAAAAGAGATTACCACTGCCAAAATCAAAAAAAGTGGCGGCCATTTTCTTTTTTCTCGTTATGGGACCGATTTCTTTCAAAATCGATATCTGGGGATCCCTGTGCTCATAAAAGAGAAAACCACTGCCAAAATTAGAAAAAGTGGCAGCCATTTTCTTTTTTCTCGTTATGGGACCGATTTCTTTCAAAATCGATATCTGGGGATCCCTGTGCTCATAAAAGAGAAAACCACTGCCAAAATTAGAAAAAGTGGCAGCCATTTTCTTTTTTCTCGTTATGGGACCGATTTCTTTCAAAATCGATATCTGGGGATCCCTGTGCTCATAAAAGTGATAACCACTGCCAAAATTAGAAAAAGTGGCGGCCATTTTCTTTTTTTTCGTTATGTGACCGATTTCTTTCAAAATCGATATCTGGGGATCCCTGTGCTCATAAAAGAGATAACCACTGCCAAAATTAGAAAAATGGGCAGCCATTTTCTTTTTTCTCATTGTGGGACCGATTTCTTTCAAAATCGATATCTGGGGATCCCTGTGCTCATAAAAGAGATAACCACTGCCAAAATTAGAAAAATGGGCAGCCATTTTCTTTTTTCTCGTTATGGGACCGATTTCTTTCAAAATCGATATCTGGGGATCCCTGTGCTCATAAAAGAGATAACCACTGCCAAAATTAGAAAAAGTGGCGGCCATTTTCTTTTTTTTCGTTATGTGACCGATTTCTTTCAAAATCGATATCTGGGGATCCCTGTGCTCATAAAAGAGATAACCACTGCCAAAATTAGAAAAAGTGGCGGCCATTTTCTTTTTTTTCGTTATGGGACCGATTTCTTTCAAAATCGATATCTGGGGATCCCTGTGCTCATAAAAGAGATAACCACTACCAAAATTAGAAAAAGTGGCGGCCATTTTCTTTTTTCTCGTTATGGGGCCGATTTCTTTCAAAATCGATATCTGGGGATCCCTGTGCTCATAAAAGAGATTACCACTGCCAAAATCAAAAAAAGTGGCGGCCATTTTCTTTTTTCTCGTTATGGGACCGATTTCTTTCAAAATCGATATCTGGGAATCTCTGTGCTCATAAAAGAGATAAACACTGCCAAAATTAGAAAAAGTGGCAGTAATATTTTTTTTTGCTATAGTTAAACATTAGTCAAATATTAAAAAGGCGTTCTTATCATTATTTACTATTGGATAAAATTCTTTCAAATTCGATATCTCCGCTCCACATTACTGTACTAACCAGAAAGTAGACAAACATTCCCGTTGGTGACACCCGTTCACGAGCATGACGATCCAGCCGTTGCTTCGCTCAACCAATAAGGGAACGTAACAAATAAATTCCATAACAAGAATAAAGAAAATGGCCACCACTTTTTCTAGTTTTGACAATGGTTACCTCTATAATGAGCACAGGGATCAATTTTGAAAGAAATTGGTCCCTTAACGAGAAAAAAGAAAATGGCTGTCACTTTTTCCCATTCTGGCAGTGGTTACCTCTTTTATAAACACAGGAATACCCAGATATCGATTTTGAAAGAAATCGGTCCCATAACGAGAAAAAAGAAAATGGCCGCCAATTTTCTAATTTCGGCAGTGGTTATCTCTTTTATGAGCACAGAGATCCCTAGATATTGATTTTGAAAGAAATCGGTCCCATAACGAGAAAAAAGAAAATGGCCGCCACTTTTTCTAATTTTGGCAGTGGTTATCTCTTTTATGAGCACAGGGATCCCCAGATATCGATTTTGAAAGAAATCGGTCACATAACGAAAAAAAAGAAAATGGCCGCCACTTTTTCTAATTTTGGCAGTGGTTATCTCTTTTATGAGCACAGGGATCCCCAGATATCGATTTTGAAATAAATCGGTCCCATAACGAGAAAAAAGAAAATGGCTGCCCCTTTTTCTAATTTTGGCAGTGGTTATCTCTTTTATGAGCACAGGGATCCCCAGATATCGATTTTGAAAGAAATCGGTCCCATAACGAGAAAAAAGAAAATGGCCGCCACTTTTTTTGATTTTGGCAGTGGTAATCTCTTTTATGAGCACAGGGATCCCCAGATATCGATTTTGAAAGAAATCGGTCACATAACGAAAAAAAAGAAAATGGCCGCCACTTTTTCTAATTTTGGCAGTGGTTATCTCTTTTATGAGCACAGGGATCCCCAGATATCGATTTTAAAGAAGTCGGTCCCATAACGAGAAAAAAGAAAATGGCCGCCACTTTTTTTGATTTTGGCAGTAGTTATCTCTTTTATGAGCACAGGGATCCCCAGATATCGATTTTGAAAGAAGTCGGTCCCATAACGAGAAAAAAGAAAATGGCTGCCACTTTTTCTAATTTTGGCAGTGGTTATCTCTTTTATGAGCACAGGGATCCCCAGATATCGATTTTGAAAGAAATCGGTCCCATAACGAGAAAAAAGAAAATGGCCGCCACTTTTTTTGATTTTGGCAGTGGTAATCTCTTTTATGAGCACAGGGATCCCCAGATATCGATTTTGAAAGAAATCGGTCACATAACGAAAAAAAAGAAAATGGCCGCCACTTTTTCTAATTTTGGCAGTGGTTATCTCTTTTATGAGCACAGGGATCCCCAGATATCGATTTTGAAAGAAGTCGGTCCCATAACGAGAAAAAAGAAAATGGCCGCCACTTTTTTTGATTTTGGCAGTAGTTATCTCTTTTATGAGCACAGGGATCCCCAGATATCGATTTTGAAAGAAATCGGTCCCATAACGAGAAAAAATAAAATGGCCGCCACTTTTTTTGATTTTGGCAGTGGTTCTCTTTTATGAGCACAGGGATCACCAGATATCGATTTTGAAAGAAATCGGTCCCATAACGAGAAAAAAGAAAATGGCCGCCACTTTTTCTAATTTTGGCAGTGGTTATCTCTTTTATGAGCACAGGGATCCCCAGATATCGATTTTGAAAGAAATCGGTCTAATAACAAAAAAAAAACTGAACAAAATATGTAGTAAGTAAAATATTAATCGAACTTACTTAATACCTTGTTTGAGCTTTAGCAGTTTAAAACTGCATGTTTTGTTCTTTCTTCAATATAAATATTTCATAAACCTTAAAACTGCCCTACTGTTAGGTATCATAAGGTTATTTAATCTATGACGGTAAATTTGCGCTGCGGCGGGGTTAGCGAGTTCATTTGATGAGCGCGAGCGAGACCTCACCGTGCGAGGAACGAAGTGGCTCTAAAATACCTACTGCGGCCGAAGATCGTGCCCTTAAGTAGCATTATTTTAAATTGGTTTATCGGTTTGTAATGTTTGACCGATTATTTCAAACCGGCTCCGAACTGGAACCGGCTTCGGTTTCGGTTTGCCTTCGGCCAAAAATATACCCAGGATTTAAATTTAAATCCTGGGTATGAGCTATCTCCAGCCGAATCGATCAAGGAGTAACACACGTAACAAATACACACACACCCACATAGACATACACACACACATAAACAAACAAACACACACACTTTTGCCTTTATAATAATAGTGTGATGTGATCTAATGTGATAGTGTGATTAAAATATTAAAATATATCAAATGAAGGAAAGTTTAAGCAAAAAGCAATATCGGAATCGCTGCGCTTTTTAATCTAGCATTCATGTAAATTATGTTTTGCAATGTAGGTACATCATGGAAATATTACAGTTTCATGTTCCGTGTGCTACGTTTAGAAACACTAAAAATGAAAAACTAGCATGTATTTACCGCTTCGACGAGAGGCTTTATATTTTAGTTTTATTTTCCGTTTGAATTTTATTCGGAAAGTGTATATGATATTTATGCTTACTTACACCGTATACTTCAAAACACTAATTCATTTTTATAACTAAAGTAAATGATATAACAAATGACTTCACAAAGCCATTGGGGCTTTGTGAAGCCCAGCGGCTAAAGGTGCGGACTGAAAACTGAAAGGTCGCAGGTTTGATCCCCACCCATTGCACTATGAATATTGTTGTACCCGAGAAGGGAAGAAGAATATTAGTAAAAGTAAAGCTTGGCTAATATTCCTTAAAAAGTTATGCAAATATAATGTTAGTTTTCTTTTTAGTTACTTATATGCTACTTATAGTTCTTGTATACCTACTTTTCCGGGATAAAGCCTGGAACTTAAATCTGAGACATACTACATGAATCGAATTCGGAGTAGATACCTACTCAGAGACTTTGTAGAGCTCAGAGAAATTGTGCGATGGATGCAACTACCAGACCTACTTTAATAAGTCCTTATACATAACTTACATAAGTAATAAGTTGTACTGAACGATAAACTCTAGTGAATACAGGACTATTTCAATGAATAGACACTAAAATAGGTACTTAATCGAACAATTTAACTGGTGCCGTACACATAATATTTGGGCTTTGACCTCAGATAACTGACGTCATTACAGTAGGTACCTCTTTGCTAGTTAAAATTTTGTAGTGTGCAAGAGAACACAAACTTATTCGTAGTGAAGCACAATGCAACTAAACTTAAGCAGTAATTTGCGTCACGGCGCGCACTAACGCTACCTCCTGGCTTCCCGAAATCCAACAGAGTAGCTGAAATTTAGTGAATTTCATGAATAAATTAATAAACTTGACAACTGCAGTAAATGCACGGTAGCGGTTTGTTCATTTTTGTTCTTAGTAAATTTGTTGAGCTTAAAATTAATTTATTGTCTTTTTCCTCGTTATCTACTGTAGAAAATAGGTCTCTTGCCGGCCACAAGCCTCGGTCTTGTGCCACCTGTATTAAGAGGCTATTTACGACTCTCCTTATGTCATAGGTCCACCTAGTGAAGAACTATCAAAACTATTTTTTCTGATGCGAATTCGTCACTCTAGCCTTAATTTATTGAACAGTCATTCATTATCACATAGTACATCACCTCTTAATGGTGCAAAATAATAAACCAGCCGATCGCATTCGCTTCGTCTCGTTTAGTTCTAAGCCCCATCACTAAGTTTTGAGCCTCTTAAGTTCTTAGTTAAGTTAAACTTGCAAAGGTACCATATCGCTTTTATGACTCCTCCATAAAGCTGGTAATATACATCTTTTACACAAACAGAGTGTAATTGTGTTTGTTTTAAGCAACTTCCAAAAAAGGAGAAGGTTCTCAATTCGTCGGAATCTTTTTTTTTATGTATGTTCCCCGATTACTCGAAGACGCCTGGATCGATTTCGAAAATTCTTTTTTCGGTTGAAAGAGCATACTTTCTAGGTGGTCCCGCTGTCATCAGGTCAGGATCTAATGAAGGGATGCTGGAAAAATAGAGGGAACTCTTCAAATTTTATTGGTACAATTGATATACTTTGTAGTGGCGTTTGAAGTCGGTTTTGTAAAAAGAATTTTTACGTTTTTATTATTTTTGCATTCGGTTTTCTACTTTTACCGTATACCAGTCCGGTACTAGGGAATTTAAGCAGTACTAATACAAGCTACTTCACTAAGCTACACAAGATGAAAAGCCGCATAAATTCGTAGCAAACTCGTAGCTCGGTGGAATGTACTAAAAATATTCATATTTACCATTTATAACAAAAAGCTTATATACGTTTTCCATGTTTCACTAGACTTACTAGTGCTCAACTGTGTATTTTAAACCTCAGACAAAAATGTGTTATAGCCGCAAGTTTAACTGAAGCTGAATCAAAGCTTCATTGAATCGGATGGACCGATTTGAATGCGGATTTTTTACTCATAAGTGCTTTCAACTGGTTCTTAGCTATGTTTGATGAATGTCTGTGCAGTCGTTTCAGGATTATCAGTTTATTATATTACCTACTTCCATAATATCTTTGAACTTGAAGTGAATTTCGAAATCTCGTTAAACATTCAAAAAGCGTTTTAACTGACATTAATAAAGAGTACTGCGAAGTAATCTGTATCGAGGAAGTAATGATCAAATTAAATGAAGCTTCCGCTCATTAACAAGGTAATTTAAGTTAATGAGATTTTAGTACCCAAGAATTTCCTTGGTAACTTCGCGATTAAGTTAAGAACTTTGCATTAAGAATATTATTCTTGCAATAATATTATTCGCCTTAAATATTTCGCCTTATTGAGGATGTCTTTTCCTTTTTTTATTGCATGCTGCATAGACTTATTATATGCATGCTACCATATCATTTATCCAATAGTTAAATATTAAAAACAACACTACTTCTTAATCTTTTTTTTTAATTCCATTTAGGTTTTGAAAGCTTTCTTCTATGCTATGGGGTTATAGGAACTGTCGTTTGTGAATTGAAGAAGCGGACGAAGTCGCGGGCGTCCACTAGTAGGTATAGGTAGCGGTAAGGCTGCCAAATTGTATATTACATTGTTATGTTTTTTGTTGTTCTCTATGTTATGTAGTTTTCAATAAAAATATTCATTCATCTAAATATATAAAAGGCAAAGGTGACTGTCTGACTGACTGATTGATCTATCACCGCACAGCTTAAACCACTTTGCATACATATAGCTATGATGACGTAGTCATCCGCTACGAAAGAATTTTTCAAAATTCAACCCCGAAGGAGGTAAAATAGGAGTTCAAGAAATCGAACCTAACGTGAGCGAAGCCGCGGGTAAAAGCTAGTTCATTATATAACGCGGCTTCTTTAACCAATTTCATTCGTAATTAAATGAGAAAGGCATTCGTATCAAATTCAACGCTGTGTAATTCTCGTGCAAAGGATTGTTTCATTAAATTATAAATATACTTATAATTGTTGTACTTACACAGCGCAAAATGTACATACATATAAGGCGCTCAAACTTATGCCGTCGAGTTGTGAGACTCCCGGAAGTGCGGTGTGTAAAGCGAGTTTACTTACCCAAGTGAACGAGTATCAGGGTCTTATTTTGAAAGCGGTCAATGAGGCAAAAAGTTGAAAAGCTATTAAAGAGAGAGAGAGAGAGAGAGAAAAGAGAGAAAATCGTTGTAACGAATCATGGCGTCAATTCTAAAGGAAAAAATCTGTATTCAAAGCTTTTCAAAAATCTCATGCACAGGTTAAACTATGTTTCTCTGCGATATTATATTTTAATATATTGTATGTATTACAAAATTACAACAAGAGTGGGTACGACAATAGTGCAACGGGCGAGTGGGGCTCGAACCTGCGACCTTTCAGTTTTCAGGTCCGCACCTTTAACCGTTGGGCTATTAAGGCTATAAAATTCCCACGGGAATGGCTCATTGTTACTACTTGACGTCACAATGAATGAAATTATTTGACTGAAATTTGGAATAGAGATAGTTCATACCCAGGA
This sequence comes from Hipparchia semele, assembly GCA_933228805.2. NCBI lineage: Eukaryota > Metazoa > Arthropoda > Insecta > Lepidoptera > Nymphalidae > Hipparchia > Hipparchia semele. The sequence goes on along the minus strand of OW121717.1, from coordinate 6,776,339 downwards.
TTAACACGGAAAATTAAAGAGTTTCCGCGGGAATCAAAAAACCATAATCCACGCGGATGAAGCTGCAGGTATCATCTAATCTAAAATAATTTAAAGTTTCGTCTCACTGACCGCCCTCAAAATAACATCCTGTATAGTGTGTTCAAACTCTTGCCCCATCGCCTGCCAATATTTGCTGAGAAAGTTGCTGAGACATTCAACAATGTAGGCAGATAATATTTCTGAAGACTTTTCACTGAATGTTCAATAAGAATACATTTTCATTCAATACTATGCTTAAATAAATGGTCCCGAATCTCGGCTAACGAGCAAGATATGAATATTCTTGCATAATCAAGAGAACATGAATTTCAATAAGTTCTTACAATTTATGAGCCAAGAAATTCAAGGTGGGACAGCAAATTATTTTTTCAATAATGTAGTAATCAGATAATGATTGAAAAACAGTTGTTTACAGTAAGTTAATCCATTTCTACATATACAAAGCAGATCAATTTTCCATTATGATATATAGATAGCACGACTAGTGTTGTCGTTTTTTTTGGCAGGCATTTTGCGGGAGATTGTTCTTCTATTAAAGCGGTAACTCTTTGACTTTGGGTGGAAATAATGAAAAGCCGAGACGACGAAAATTAATTTCTTTGTCACTTTCGTTTTATGTTGTCGTCGATGCGAAAATAAATGATGTTTATATTTGTATTTTGGAATACGTTCGTTTATCATAGTAATTTATCATAATAAAATATTATTATGATTTTATATTATGGTGTATTATTAGTGTTAAGAAATAATTTTTTATTTGATAGACAGTACTGGAAATTTTATACTATTTCCATAAACTTAGATATAACTTAGATACTAGCGGTAGTGGATAAGGATCACTATCCAAGTATAAGTGCATTTACCTATATTGTATACCTACTATAATAAAGTAACACTATGCAGCTACAAAATATTCTTATACAATCGTATTAGTTATCACATCACACTAACATTATGAAAGCGAAAATTTGTATGTGTGTGTCTGTTTATTACTCCATTACGATACAAAGAATGAACTGATTTGGCTCAAATTTGAAATGGAGATAACTCATAACCAGGATTTAAATAGGCTACATTTTAACCCGGAAAATTAAAGAATTGCCGCGAGGATTAAAAACAACCTATAAAAGTGAAAAATTGAAAAATACAGTCGAGATATTAAAAGCTCAAAGACTTTATTTTAAATTACCTATAGGAATAGGTGTAATATCTATCTGTGGTGGTGTGTAAAATGTGTGTTAATACAACACCTGCGGTAAAACTCTATAGACTTGGCAGCGATGTGGCGAGATCCATTTTATGAGTAAATTTACGGAATAAAATATAAAAATGTAATAAATCAAAACCCGACTGCGTAAAAATTGAATTTTAAATAAAAACTGAAAGGGAAAAAACAAATCCTACTTAAACAGTCGGGACCTATTTTATTGGAAAGATTTAAACTCACGCGTTTGGTCCCCAGAGCGCCACAAACACTCGTATATACATAGACTGATAAATACATTACCCTCCTATGCGTCGTGCAGTCGGGTAAAAATGAAAAGCATCATTTTCACAAGTAGGTAAACGTAGCATAACACAAACATAACCATTGCTGTAAAATATTAATAACAAAAGAATTCAATAAGATTTATGATCATGGTAGGACACTCAAAAGAAAAAAGTTTGGATGGATATTTCCTTAAAAGTCTTTTGGATACTTTGAGCTTCTTTGCACTTTAAGTGGTAAGCCGTCTAAAACATAATGGAGTTATTATTCCAGCTGAGTTCGTAGCTGGTACTGTACTCGACAAGGCGGCTATTTTCTTAAAATTATCGCTACTCGGCCTCGCTAAGGCAGAACCGAGAGAATATATCTGTCACACGCAGAACTTTTAACCGGTCAGAAGTTGTTGAACTTAAATGTCGGTCAAAGGTCTGAGTAGGTATATAGGTACTATCGTTCTTTAAAAAATAACTTTTTAAAAGGAGGTTAGTATGTAGTAAAACCACAAAAGATTTCTCGTAATCTTGTTCGTCTTACTCTGGTGAGATCGACGTCAAGGGTTAAGGCTGAAATCTATAGACCGCACTCTCACTCAGCTCAGACTCAAGACAGAGTTAAAGCGAGACAGATTTATGTCAGAGCATATTTTTGTCTCGTTTTAACTCCATCTTAAGTCCAAGCTAAGTCAAAAATCACTCTATAGTTCTCAGCATTAATCATCAAATAAAAAAATACATGCATTTGACAACTGACAGTCCCGATTGAATGTACAGATTGAACTATTTAATTATTGTGTACAAAGATATTCTTTTTTATACATAACTAGCGGACGCCCGCGACTTCGTTCGCGTTCTTAAATTGTTGAAATTTTTCCTGAATTTTCTTTGCTATAAACCTCACGGAGCCCGAGACCTTTCCAACGAATGCAAAACCGTGGAAATCGGTTCGTGCGTTCTGGAGTTATAGCGTCAGGAAGGAAAACCCGACTTATTTTTATATAGTAGATATAATAATTAATCTGTGATTGTATAATATTGAACATCTTAGTTTAACGCGTAGATATTTTACTTTTAATTATAGTGTATGTAACATGAATACAGAATAATGAGTACGGACTAACTCCGGATTAAATTCTTGCAATTAAACTCCAGGAAAATATCTTTAGAGTATCGCCCTATATAGTCCATGTTTACATACTTTGTAGCCCATTAAAATTATGCGTACCTCGGGAAATTGAGATGAGTAGATATTTTCTAACATAACGTATTGTGTTATGGTTTGAAATAATTGAACCATTACCTCTTAATATACATTTATATGGAGAAAACAAGGCACAGTTCAAAGGATCGATGTGGCTTTCTGTTACATAACCTCTAAACTAAATTGACAGGTCTAAATATACCTGTGCTTTTCCATAGTGAGAATTATGAAAGGGATAGTAAAGGATTAAGACTTGTCAATTCTGTAGTCGGAAGTTAATTCAACTTCGCAGTCTTAAAGTAACACACAAATCCATTGATCGGATTGGACGAAAATATAAGATAACTGGGCTTCCTCTCTTCTTTACTATACGCAAGGTAAGAAAAAGAAAAAAAGAAGATACCGGCCGAATTGATAACCTCCTCCTATTTGGAACTCGGTTAAAAACTACTTACTACTCAAATATTGAGTTTTTCGTAAACTATTTTTCTCAGTAGCATGTTTTCCGAACCAATTGTAGAATGTTTTTTATAATGTTAGTAGAGTAGGTATTATTTATAAGAAAACATGGTTATTTACTAGTATTGATAAACATAACAAAAATATGAAGGTGATTTCCAAAACAAACCTAGCCTATGTTCATGAATATGTAGATGAAGAAAAATTCATTTTACTTTCTGTAATAAAATTTTGGTTATTTTCGCAGATACTCGCGTAAAGAAAATTTGAGGAAGGAAATGGGTACAGCCACCAAGATTTAGTGCTGTGTGATGACAAAACCAGAGCAGGAGAGGCGAGGTGGGCGGGACGGGAAGAAATATCTCCCATTCTTGTTAAAAATCTATACAAACAAGTTTAAATTAAATAGAAAGCATTCGTTCAACTTTTGGCATTCAAGTTTACCTCACTTATAATAATGAAATAATAAAATGTTATTTTACGATTGTTAAATAGTTTATTGGCGCCAATTCTGCTGTGTAAAATCTCAAACTAAATTGACATAACGTTACTGTCCAAAAATATTTATTTTCATCCTGACGCGCAGAAAAGATTGTAAAGTAATAATAAAGATAAAACGAATCGTTTTAGTTAAGTGAGGTGAAAGGAATGGAAGTACATATCAGAAAAATTGTCAACGAATTTTTAAAAATACATTTATTTTTAACTAGCTTTAACCCGCGGCTTCGCTCACGTTAGGTTCGATTTTTTAACCCCCTATTTAACCCTCTTGGGGTTGAAATTTTCCAAAATCCTTTCTTAGCGGATGTCTACGTCCTAACAGCTACCTGTATGCCAAATTTCAGCTCAATCGGTCCAGTGGTTAGAGCTGTGCGTTGATAGATCAGTCAGTCAGTCAGTCAGTCAGTCACCTTTGCCTTTTATATATTTAGATTTAGATTTTAGTTTATTTTATAACATTTGATTTCCAACAAAACATATTACACATCTAATTAGCCGAAATGAACTTAGTGTTATTTTAATTTCTTAGTTAATTGCCAATATTATGTAGGCAATAGGCGAAGGTACTTAAACAAGAAACTATGGCAAGACCGCGTAAGTCCCTAGTTTCCTTAACAAGCACTTGGACGTACGCCAAAACAGCGAACGTATTTAAAGTGGAATACTAAAGATTTGGTTTTATTTTATTCGTACTCTATTTCTATTTTAGAGTACAAGAAGCTAGTTCGAATAGTATTGCTACTCTGTTTTAAACATAACATAGAGAACTGCTGTCCCTTTTGAAAATATAATGCTCGGTATATTTTAAATAGTTTTCCATAATTTTGGGTGAATATAAAAAACTTACTTCTGCTCGCGGCTTCGCTCATGTTAAGATTTTTCAAACCCCTATTTTACCCCCTTAAGGGTTGAAATTTAAAAAAAACCTTTTTCATCGAATGCCTTCGTCATAATAGTCCGTAGCTCTGCGTTGATAGAACAGTCAGCTAGTCAGTCACCTTTTCCTTTTAAAAATTCAGATATCATCCAAACCACTGGAACAAGATAATGTGCCCAGAACAATGTTTACGTTACCTTGCTGAATGGCCAAACTTACATGTTGGGCAAAGTCCTATCAACGCAAACGAGAAAGACGCAATAACTACTGGACGGATTTGGCTGAAATTTGAAATGGAGGTAGATTATACCCTAATTACATACTTAAAATTCCTTCTTTATTTTTGTCCTTTATTTTTTCTGCTCGTTAGTATTCATCCGATCGTACCTGATTTATTACACCCAAATTCCTGATATTATGGAGTTACGTGTAATAGTATGAAAATGATTACAATGTCGTTACCGAAATGGCGTTGGTCGTCATTAAGTCGGAGTGCCCTCATTTAGGTCCGCGACGGAAGGAAGGCTATCTAAAAGCTTCTGGCTGTGCCGCGTGCAAATTAGCCACGCTCGCTACCTGAAATATGTGAGAGCAGCTGAAACATTCATGTCTCTAACGTCGAGCTAGAATTTTACCTAGCTACGTTTACTTTGCAAAGTTATTTTAATTTTGTCTTTGAAGCTTAACTGCATCTGTGCGAATATTTTTTTTAATTTGGCATCATTATTAATCGTTTTTTTTTTTGAATCTCTAGATATTTTTATTACAATAAAAAACTATCAAAATGTTACTGTTGTGGAAAGTTACTTGTTTGGCCTGGAAGGCGAATGCATCAACACTTACCGGTGATGGCTCCAGCTGTCTTGTATGGGGTACCCCAATCTTCATAGGTCTTCAGCTCCATAGGCCTTCGGTGATTTTGTGCTTTGGCTGGCGTTTGAGAAAAAGAACTCGCGCCGCACCGAATTGATGAGATATCGAGGGGCGGATACGCGTCGGTTACGAATATATGTGTGGAGAACGTGAGCCGTCCGTAAGACGATCGGATGACGACTGTCATTGCAATTGAATTTGAACTTGAACTGAAGTAAGCGCTAGGGGCGCGTTCGGAATCGGTGAAGGTGCATTCGTTTATATAAAGTTAATTGGAATTTTGAAAAGAAAATAAAAAACGTAGGTATTTGTGCTTGCACTTAATCGTAATAATAAAAAATGAACGTTCTACGGAACAGTTACAAAAAAAACTTAAGTATAGCTAAACTAATCTAATTACTATACAAATCATGCCTGCGTGGAATGATGCCAAGAATACTGGCTGCATTTCCGCGCTGGACAGCCAGGCTGATCCGTTGCGCAAAAAAATGAGCCAGCTCTTTGTCACCAGAAGAGGCAATTAATCTTTACTAATATGTACATATCATAAATACGAAAGTGTATTTATTTGTTGGTATGTTGGTTTGTCCTTCAATCACTCAGCAACCGAGCAACGGTTCAACATGATTTTTGCATACCTACCTAGTTGACGATATAGAGTGTGACGACGAGAGTGGGTTACTTTTTATAACTGAACAATAAAGAGTTTTTGCGGGGTTTTTAAATCAAGCCTAATCTAACTCCATGCGCACGAAGTCGCAGACAAAAGCTAATGTGCTAATTACATGACTGATATTTTCCTTTCCACTCCAAGTCTATTAGGAGTGAGTACGACATGCAATGGTGCAACTGGTGGGGATTGCACCGTTGACCTTTCGGGTTACAGTCCAGCTCCTTTTCCGTTGAGCTATTGAGATTTCAAGTATTTTCTTAATAAAATAAAAAAAATGTTGCTATTACGGACAGACATAATATTGTTGCTATTGGTTCCACATTTTCACTAACCACTGAACCGATCGTGACGAAAATTGGTACGGAGATAGATATCCATTCTGGAGACGAACATAAAGCTATCTACCCACGGGATTGAAAAAATTAACATTTTATAATTTTTCCTATTTGTACCGTACCAGAGTCCTCTGGCTTTTTAAAAGGTATTTTAACTTCCTACTTTAGATGCAAGTTGCAACATTTCGGAAAACTTTATGCACAATACCAGCATTTTATACAAGTTGCATTTTGAATTAATTACCTACTTACCTAATTATTTTTAATTTAACGTAGGTATTATTGTTTAAAACAACAGCGCTCTGGCCCAACTTCTGTCGGATGAGGCTAGAGCGCTGGTGCAGCTGTATAGAAAGTGTAGTAGGCGAATTGTTGAAAAGTTCAAAAAAATTAGATGTCAAATGGAGTGACGTAGTCTATAAGGATCAATCTCCTAAAATAAAGAAAAAATAAAGTTAAACAAACTTTAATAATTAAATAAAAATTAGTATAAATATTTAATCTTGCATTTTTCAATTGTATTCTCGTAATAATCAAGTAAAGAAAATAGAAGCCTCGTCAATCAAATCGTAATTTTTACTTCCGACGAGTTTCCCGGAATACTGGAACGTTTGAAACCATTACAGCAAAGTAAGTTCTGCTCAATTTCCCAAAGTAGATTAAAAACCAAATGGAAAAAGCCCAACGAAGCATAAAATTGAATTTATCACGCTAACTCGTTATAATCATTAAATGAACACGAGTAAATTAAATTGTATATAGTTACTTATTTAAAAGGATTATAAATAAAAATGACTGCCGCATTTCGTTCTAAGTTTATAACTGCTCTTAATAATTATTATTATGGCTATTAACACGTTTATTAAACCTAAACGCCATTTTTTTGCCTGTTTGTTTAACCAGGGTGATTTTCAGGAACATTTCTTTAATAAACTGATTTAAAAACTGGAAGTTTATTAAAGTAACGTACCCATTTACCATCATGAATTGCAAATCTTACTTAGTCAGCAGAAGTAGGAAGAAATAGTAGGCAATACAAGTTTTTTTTGTAACTTATATTTTTTTTTAAATCCACCTATGTGTAAAGCTGTGTGCGAAGATGGTACCTAAGGCAAAAGCGAAGTTGTTTCAATCTACTCGTACCTCCCTGACTGGTGCACTAATGAGGTTATAAATATTTTTTTCTTAAATAGATATGTTAATGTATTTATACACATACAATATAGGTAAGTGAGGTAAGTAGGAAGATGTTTGCTTCGGTTGGGTCTCTTCGTAGGCTCAGCAATTTCTTACCCATACCAACTAAAATTGCGCTTGCACAATCACTCTTATTACCAATTCTCGATTATGCGGACTCGAGTTATGTCAATTTAAATGAAGAGTTGCTTAATAAACTTGAGCGCATTCAGAATCTTTGTATACGGTTCATATTTGGGCTCCGAAAATATGACCATGTTTCCGAATTTCGCGAAAAACTCAAGTGGCTACCTATTCGCCTTCGCAGGAATACTCACATTCTTTCTCTTTTATACAATGTTCTATTCAATCCCGCATCCCCTCCTTACCTTAAAGAGCGGTTTGAGTTCCTCGGGGACTCTCACTGTCGCTCCCTTCGTTCTGATAACAATCTTATTTTAAAAATTCCTTCACATAATACTTCCTTCTATTCTAAGTCCTTTACTGTTGAGGCTGCTCGTCTTTGGAACTCCTTACCACTTCATATTCGGCGTGCGCAATCTCATGCCATTTTTAAAAGGCTCGTCAAAGCACACTTCTTTCCTCCTTGAACATTCTCTTTATTTCTAATAAATTAATCCTTTAATGCTACTAGCCCATCCAGGCTTAGTCTTATTCTTTGTTTGCTCCGGATCTTGTATACAATGTATTTTATTATATGTTTGTATATGTAGGTATATATATGTAGGTATTATATGTATGTCTTTATTATTATTGTATAATATGTATGTATTTATTATTATATATTATATTATTGTATTTATATATGTGTAGTTTTATGTATTATCAGGTTTTTTTTTATTCAGTTATGTGTAGTGTGTGCACCCTCATTTTCTATCCTGTCATCATATCCACCTTGCATCATGGTTGCCTGGAAGAGATCGCTCCTTAGCGATAAGGCCGCCATTTGTGCCATCATTTGTTTTAACTTAAGTTATGTTACTGTACTTATATATGTTTCTGTATTTATGTGGTGTACACTAGGAGGATTAAGCTCTGGAGTGGCCATAGGATGCGTACCCCTCTGTAAGTTTTTATTTGACGGGTATGCCCAGCGGTCATACCCGTTATATAAAACTGTTTGACTCGCGTCACGCGCCTGTCAACAACGTATGGTTAGCGGAGGATGAGCTCCGGTATAATATGCCGACTATGAGTGATTTTCCTTCTAAAAAAAATACCAAAAATATCCAGTTTATGAAAGGATAACATTACTTTTCTCCTGATATATTCTTTTATCCAATTAATGCACTATTTAAGGAGAAAACTTAAAAATACTGTTGATCCGAAAATGTTGCTACGGAATCGTACAAGAAATAATTTCGGGAAATTTTAAAAAATTAACCAATCTACTTATTACTCGATTGGAGCCCTTTATCATGAACTGCATAATGATTTGATTACATACAATTAAAATTACGATCGAATAGGAAAGGTTGGGGGTTTATGTTTATATTAATTTATAAACTTTAGGCAAACAATTTAATCGGTTATTTTGAAAAGGACGAGTCACACATTTCGTCAAAACTGAGTTAAGTAGAATATTCGTTAACATTTTATAATATTTTCTTGTCGTGTGACTGAGATTTTGTTGGTCTTGCATAGTAAAAATATATCATTATCTGTAGTAAACTCTTACTAGTAAACTGAGCTACTATTGTAGCTATGTCACTATAACTACTTTTTAACATTTTAAAATTTAATAGAAATCCGACCAAAATCAGACCAAGTTATTTATACCTTTGCCTTAATCCTTACCAAAATAAATGTTTTTTCAAGCAAGGCTGTTTAAATACCTGCAAATTACTTTTTAGTTTATTAAAATCGGATATTCCATTCGAAAGATATTACGAGTTCATTGATGTAATTTATTCTGTTATCATTTTGTTTTCAATCATCAAGTCCCATACCCAAAGGGAGCCAGCGATACACTATTGCTAAATATATTATTATTTAGGTAAGTATGTCCTGCATTTACTGTGCGTTTATGCCAAAATGTTTAAAAAATAAATATCCACCCTTGCGAAGCCGGGACGGGCCGCTAGTATAATATAAGTAACCGATATAATTGCATGCGCAAAAATCATTACAAACATACACAGATTTGTGATTAAAAAGCCTTATTAATATTCAATCGCCACAATTAAATGCCCTCGTGCCACCTCGGTTTATGAAAAATTAAATTGTAATAGGTATTGTACCCATTCATAAAGTTGGATAAGCTTATCATTAACAGTATTTTTAAGGTAGTTTTTTGTTCAAAAATGAGGATTTTATTTTAAAGAAGTTGGTCACACTGCAAGAAAATTAGGGCTGGAAGCAGAAATCATATCGATATTAATATTTTCGGTGTGTATGGTATAGGTACATCATGTATTTTTTAATTTTCTTATAGAACCAGTTAGTGTTCCAACAAATGTCTACTATCCATTGATAAAACATGGATAAAAGTTTAAAAACTATAAACTCGACTACAAAATTGTATGTGGCATTTCTTAAATTTATTTATTTACTAGCTGATTTCCGTGACTTCGTCCGCGTGGCGTAGTTTAGAGTAACTTGCTACTATCCGCGAGAAGGTATGTCCTCTATCTCCGATAATATTTATTAGATCTTCACCAAAATTGAATAAAATAGTATTTTTCAAAAACTTTCATCCCCTATCGCGGATGAACCTTATTGTTTATTAGGATAAAAAGTATCCTATATATTAGATTCAGAACATTCGATTTAGATTTATATTCTCATTTTATACAATTCATTAAAAACTTTTTAAGTCTTAGCCAGACCAACGAACAGTAATTGATTGCTAAATTGATTTGACAATATTTTAATTTATACTATTAGTTTAACTTCATTCATTCATTAATTCATTTAGAACTTATCGAAAGTCGATAATCGATAGTGTCGCAGCCCAAAATTGCTTACATAAATGACATGATTGTTTCGTGTAAGGATAGAACGTCCCTGTGTGTGAATTTGGTTGTGTGCGTATACTTTAAGTTTGTGTTTGGTAGTTTTGTCGTGTGCGTGCATAGCGACGTGATTGAAAAATGCACCTGTAGTAAGAAATTGTTTATGTGTGCTACCTCGCCCCGCACCGTAATTGACAGATTTTTTTGCAAAGAAATTAGACGTCAAGGCGTCTCCATCTAAAACACAAAATTTTTTTTCCTCCGAGGGTGTACAATAAAGTGTATTCATTTCATTTCATTTCAATATACATTTAATTTTTAATTCATTTTTCTTTTGCACAATATCACCATTGCCTTTGAACTGTGAGAGTGTAGTAGCGTGGAGACCGAATCCAGAAATTCCGTAACGAAAATAACCTGACACGGGACTCCTCTACGGTGAGCCGCTAGATGGCGAATTTTTTATCAACGCCATCTAGCGGTGAGCCGCTAGATGGCGTTGATAAAAAATGCTATGCAATAGCCGCGGTAAACGTCTTTTTTTAACTAATACTACAATATTATGAATGCGTTTGTGTGTTTGTCTGTCTTTCAATCTTGTCAATTAATATTCCACGATTTTTCTATTCTTAACAACATTTTTTAGTTTTCACATAAAAAATTGACGCTGTAATAATATTATATTATTGTATGTCACGTAAATAAAACGTAATTATGAAATTATAATAGGTAAGTATAGCCCCAAACGGGCGACGAACCCCATATTCCAATATGCAAATTGCAAACACGCGTAACATCATATAATTTGTAATTACCGCAGCGATGTGTTGTACAGTAAAGCTACCTTTATACTTGGGCTGCGATAATCCTCGATTAGTAGGTTCTATAGCAGCTTTAAAACGACAAAAAAAAAAGACGTGTGGCACTCGGGGACTGCCGCGGTAAAGCTATTGCATAGCATTTTTTATCAACGCCATCTAGCGGCTCACCGTAGAGGAGTCCCGTGTCAGGTTATTTTCGTAACGGAATTTCTGGATTCGGTCTCCACGCTGGCCCGCGATAGAAGCTTTGCAATAGCTTAAAAATATTATGATGAGACGAGACAGAACAGAAAAAAGAGTTAAACTCATTCGTCCCTTGTAAAGTTAGGGTCCGTCTTCTTTTTTCCTTTATAGGGATAAGAATACATAATGTCTTCTTATCCCTATAAAGAGCTTGATGATTTTCATATCATATCAGGGTTTATAGTCTACTAGCTGATGCCTGCGAGTTCGTTCGCGTGGATTGAGGTCTTTAATTCCCTGGGGAACTCTCTTATTTTCCGGGACAAAAAGTAGCCTATGTATTATTCCAGACTTGATCTATCTCTGTGCCAAACAGCCAAATCGGTTTAGTCATTGCGGCGTGATTGAGTAAAAAATCGATAGATCCATCCACCCATCCAACTTTTGCATTTTTTTTATTCGATGACAAGATAGCCCTTGACTGCGTTCTCACCTGATGGTAAGTGACGATGAAGTCTAAAATGGTAGCGGGCTAACTTAGAAGGTCTAGCAGTGTAAATTTAACCCATACACCTAATCGGTTTCTACACGCCATCGTGCCGGAACGCTAAATCGCTTGGCGGCACATCTTTGACGGTAGAGGCGGTAACAAGCCACGGCCAAAGCATCCCACCAGACAAAATTATTATAAATTAGTAGTTAGGATTAGTAGAATGAAATAAATTTGTCTGTCAGGTCTATTAGTTGGGTTCACAGTCACACTAAGCGAGGAAAACTCTAGCGTACCTACTGAGTAGATCCGCATGCAGTCTCAGTCTGAAAAAATGTAGTTATGAAATATTTTATACGTAACGTCATTTCGATCACGTAAGGTACGAGAACAAAACGTGCTTGGCTGCGGTCGGGACGGGTTAGTCAGATTGCGCGCTTGGCTGGACCTAAGCGCGTCTATACACCGACAAAACTGGACCAAGCTTAGCGAATTTATTTTAAGAGACCGCTAAGAAAAAGGTTTAAGAACTGTTACCCGACTACGAAAAATTGCAAATGGGCAGACGATGTTAGCAGGACGGCAGGGCAAAACTGTCCTAAAACGCCCTACAAAGAGGAAACTAGAAAGCTCTGTAGGAGGTCTATACCCGAAAGGGGTTCTCATCTTACAAAATTAAATTCGTAAAACTAAAAATGTTATTACAATATTTTTATTTTTATTGATGTAAACTTATTAATTTTTTTCTATTATGATAAATAGCTTTTTTATTTAATAATATAATTAAATCTTATAAAACACTCAAAAGCGCTCGGTTCGGTTGTAGTAGCGCTAAATAATGGCCCGAGCAAGCGTCTGATAGATGCGTTGCGTCACATTGCCTAAATTCAATAATTGTCTCATGAGGCTGCGCCCTTTGTTTGCAACCAGTTTCAATCTGTTGTGTTGTTCGACGGAACATCTATCTATATGTTCGTCGTCTATGAGCTCGAGTTGAAACTCGAAAGAAGAGTTTTCGCAGAGCGTTTTTGAGTCATTGTGAAGGTACCTTAGTAATGATATTAATTTTCGTTTCCTTAGCTTTCAGAAGTTATTATTTAAAAACAGATTGCGCCTGTCACTCTGAGCGACGCCGTGCAATTACTCTACCCTTCTTTAAAATAACGCCAGTAAAATGGGATGTGGATATAATATTGTACACTGTATTATTATGCTGTATTTCTTCTGAAGTGATTTGTCTTAAGTTTAATTGAGATTTGGAAACCCTCCTTCTCTTTGTGGAAACTCTACCTTTGATAATTTACCTATCTACTTTGCTTTAATTAATTATAGAATATATCAATGTAATTAGTTACGTATAGTATGAGTACGAGTTTGAGTGTAAGTTTTATAAGTAGCTTTTAGTAGTAGTACCTATCTAGTATTTTTAATAATGTTTTAGATATTGGTACCTTTATTACTTTGTACCCACAGTGGAATAGAGACATTACGGACGCTCAGACGTTGGTTGTGCTATTTTATGTTGTCATTTTCCTGAATCTCCTGGGCTGATTTTAAAACGGTTTCATGCATTAAGTGCGTATCACTTCTAGTAGGTTCTTATATATATTTTCAGATTATAGCCACCAAAAGGCACTGCAGATTATTGTGAGTTTTTTTAAAAACTCTTATTGTAATACACGTGTTGCGTAGAAGCATCTGTGTTGAAACCAAATAAAAAGTAAATAGATTTTGAATGTTCTCGCTAAATAATGTTTTGTTGTTTGGCAATCGGCCAAATGCTTGTTAAGGAAGTTAGGAGGGAGACTTACGAAGTCTTGCATAGCTTCTTGTAACATTGTTCTGTGGGATATTGTTTTGCTGAACTGTCTTGATCGATGTTCTTACGATACTTCGTCAGATGAGACGAGTGAACGCTGTATTACAAAATATCCAAGGATACTAATCCTGACGGAACAAAGTCGTGTAAAATGAAGATTGAAAGAACTTTGTCTCTGATCATGTCCTAACTCAAATTTTGTTCGGTCCTTATAAGCTCTTATGACGTCAATCAAGTTTTACCGCTAATAAAAAAAAAGTATTTGATCGGATCGGCTTCATGCACGAATAGCTGTAGATAGAACAGTAAGATGGGAAATAATGTAGAGCAATATAAAAAATTTTGGTGTCATTGTTTTATGCTGTGGTGGTATATTAAGTTATTGCTTAGAACATTTGGTTGAATGGTCTCTTGTGGCTAAAGTGGTAGGATGCTCTTCACGAATGCAACGTACGGTATCTACAGAGCGAAAAAAATGTCGCTTCAGTGATTTTTCACCCGTTCATGTACGATAAAACAAATGGAAATGAAACAATGCAGTAATTAAATTTCAAAAGGTTCCCTTTAACGGCTTTTTCGTTCATTTAAATGAGGCGGTACCACAATCAAATCCCTACTTGATTGAATCTCTGCATTCGGGAGCTGGAACGCTTGTATCACTCAACGAATTTGAATTTTATTGCGAACGACGAATACAATTTCATTGTAATGTACGGCGCTTAGGGAAAAGTAGATAGGTATAAGCACAAACAAGCCTTTGAGCCAACGAAATCATGTATTCAATTTGTGTCGGCACAACGAAACAAGGAAGCGATTCTTGGAGTATCTTTGGGGTAATCTTTAAAATGTCAGCTATAATATAACCTGCCTGTGGTTTTAGCAAGTTAAATTTTTTATTTATCTGCGTGAATTAACAGTTAAATTATGTGTATAGTTCTTGCAATAATTCACGAGGGCGCGTGAGATTTACTAGTCGTTACGTCGTGTACATGCACATTGCGTAAGAGAGCGTGCCTGTCAGGAGCCCAGGTGGGAGCGGTCAGGTGCGAGCAAGCTATGAGCCTCGTGAAATGAAAGAACTAATCTAAATATATAAAAGGCAAAGATGACTGACTGATTGACTGACTGACTGACTGACTGATCTATCAACGCACAGCTCTAACCACTGGACCGATCGAGCTGAAATTTGGCATACAGGTAGCTGTAGGACGTAGACATCCGCTAAGAAAGGATTTTGGAAAATTTCAACCCCAAGAGGGTTAAAAAATCGAATCTAACGTGAGCGAAGCCGCGGGTTAAAGCTAGTATATAAAGTACCTGATAAACTTTATTGTAATTTTCGATCATTATCTAGACAGGTATAGTTTGTGTAGATATTAAGATATTATTAAAACCGCATGACATGAATTCTGATTGAAGATGATTTATTTTAGTAAGTTAAGCGTCAGACTTAAATGCTGATCAAGCTTTAATCAAAACTGACCCAGTTTGGAAAAGAACCGTGGTACAGCTCGACCCAAATTTAGACATTGGTGTGAAATCGAGGGTAAAAGCTACTTGTCATCGCGTTTTTTAAGAAGCTTTGCGCAAGGCGATAATTATGCCTGATCGAAAGCAGTTTATGAGGTCTAGGTTAGAGCGCACTTGCCTAGCAGATACCTTTTCACTCTTGCTTGAAGATACTCAAGTGGCAAAAAAACAGACGCTGTAAGAGTGTTTCACAACTTATATAGGGTGGCGACCCACCCTTACATTATTTATTTTTTAATTTATAAGTGTGTTCCTTGTGTTTTTTGTGTTTTTTTACGTGGCTATTTTATTCTTGACTAGAAGACTGTTTATTTTTATTTATTTATATTACGTTCGTTTTCGAAACTTTTTAAAAAAAATGTTTTTGGCGAGAAAACGAGCTGTCGGGTCACCTGATGTTAAGTCATTACCATCGCTCATGAACATTTGTAGCACCTGAGGCACTACCAATGCGTTGCCGGCTTTTCAGGAATTTGTTGGTCCGCCCCTTGAATAACCCCATGTTATAATTTCGTGGGAACACCGTCGCAGGAAGTTGGTTCCACAGTTTCAAAGTACGTGGAAAGTATGACCGAAAGCGTTTCGTGCAGGTTGATTGGATGTCAACCAGCAAGGATGGCAATGCTCATGGCTTCCATGACTTCTCGCAATTGTGGGGTAGCACTTTAAAGGAGAGACATGATTGTGACGTTTCTGAAAGCACTGATCAAATTAGTACCTATATCCGGTATAAGACCTCGTCATTTCAATCATAGACATCTATACGGTTTACTTTGCAAAATGCTCGCAGGGATTTTGCATCGAAATCCAAATTTCAATCTCCTTAGGAACTCGTTTCACCTTGACCTTTATTCAAAAGCTAGTAAAATTATAAAATCTAAAATATAAGCCTTCAATTTATTTCATATTTAAATTATTTTAAGTTCTCATGATATATTTTCTGAGAATTTCCAAAGTAAAGAAATTCAACACGTTATGAGGGCTCATTAGGAATTTCAGCTTTAATGTACTCTATCCAATTAATTTTTGAAACATGTTACTGAAAATTATACAGGATGTTTTGCAAAGCCTACATAGTTTGTAATAATTTAACACATAATTATTTACGAGTAGGTTAAATTGTAATATACTGAGTTAATACAGACACAATATTAATTGATTAAATATGCTTTGCTGATTTTCTAAGCTGTTATCTCCTTTTTATATAACCTCTAAAGGCTTTCTAACTTGAACATTATGCCGTGAAACACTTGGAAATTGTAGCCAGAAATTGCAGAGGAAAAAAGGTCGAGAAGATGACATTTGGCATTTTGAATTAAGTACGTGAAAAACTTTTTCCAAACGATGAGCTATCTCGTGAACTCTAGTTAGAATAGAAAAGAATATTTTATTCAAATAATAGAATAATTGTTACAAAGTGCTTTCGAATCGTCAAATATATCTACAACGAATCTCCTAATACTCCGAGATTAACTCTCTTCAATATCCTGAATGAGCCTGAGCCTTTTTATGAGGCCCATAGTTCGCGACCATATTTCGGACCCATAAGTCATCACTGGCAACACGCATTGTGCGAAAACTTTACTTTGGGTAAGAGGATTGAGAAACAGGGACATCAATGAACAGGACATTATAATTATTATAATGTTTATCTCTAAACTAAATCTGATAGCAATACAGTTATATTAAATCAATTTAAAGTTTCCTCCAGCTTCTCTACTTAGTCCAATCACCATATCAAAATTCCAAAACCAACTCACTTAAGTGAGAGTCTGGTTTCAGCTTAAAGGGATTCTAGTTGCTTTCAATTTAAAGCACTTTAAAAAGTTTATCGTGGAGTCCGTTTGCATAGTTTGCACGGTCTCCGTTTTGTAATAACTTGGTTCATTATATTACTACCAAACTAACTAAATAACAGCGAAACAGTTTTAACAAATCGATTGTAATTAAATTCCTTCTTCGTCGTTATGGCTTGCAAGGATCGCCACAAAAACGATCTTTTGCCACTTGTATACAGCGACACGCTTGAAATTGTCCGTTCAACTAGGATTCTAATACTGTGTTTCCCGATGCGAGGTCGGCACTCGAGCAACTTGGGACCCCAATGTCCGCGTCCTCACTATGAGCCATTGCCATTGCCATTTCAGTTGCTATGTCATTATTTGATTTGACTAAACAAGTGACTGAGAGAAAACCCATTTACAACCCCATTACATCGAAGCCCATTACCCATTTACCCATTAGCAAACCAACGAGGGTTTCCTTCTTTAGTTTTAGTTCTCTATTGCACAACAGGTACAACAGTAATGTACTTTTCCTTTTTATACTTGAGCTCACGTGAGTACGTATACGTACGTATTCAACTTCAATGATGGTTTGTACGAGTATAAATCAAATAATAATTTAACTCACGTTGAAAAAGATTCTGAAAGAAAGGCGCCTGTAATTATATTCAAATTCCAATTCATCTGCAACGTAGCCTAAGCTAATTAACTTACTAAAGTTCTCAGAAGTAAGAACTAAGGTGCCCACGTTGCTTCATATTCGCAGCCTATACACGGCCAAATGAAACTTAACAAATGTTAAAAAAGTAAAATTCATATGCTCTTTGAATTTTTATATGAACTGTGTGAAAAGTATTTTATTTAACTGGATTAAAGTTTAAAGGATTCAAAGTTTTTAGCCAAAAGAAAGAAGCTATAGCCAACAAAAAATTTAATTCCTCCATGGAAATAAGAGATTCTCAATTCGACTTACATTTTTGTATGTTGTCTTTGTCAATTGTGAAACGATTTAACTTATTGATAGAAATATTTAACTAGGGGTTAAATATTTTTATCAATAAGTTAAATCGTTCTCGTATCTTGGTGGAATATAAGAGGATGAATGAATAAATGAACTTCATGCGTTTTCAAGTTGGTTTTTAATATTAAAAATTGTTATATAAGTAGATAATATCACTTAAAAACACCATCACCGCGTAATTCTGACAGTTTTTGTTTTTATATTATGAAAATCTGCCAAAAATAAACGTTAATTCATAAAATAAACGTTTCTCTCTTTCTTCTTCTTCTTCTAATAGAAATATATAGAATAGAATATAATAGAAATATTTTTTATTCAAATAAACTTTTACAAGTGCTTTTGAATCGTCGATGAATCTACCACTGGTTCAGAATGCCCTTCCTTCCGAGAAGAGCCAGCAACAAACTTGTTCCTCGGTTAAACGTTACTATTGGCGAAGGTAAAATAAGCACGTAATCGACTTGAAATCGTGCTTGTAATAAAGCTTCTCATTATTATAACGTAGGTATGAGGTTTTCCGTTTTCATCTAGAGTTTATTAACTTTTTAGATATCAAAGTGAAAACTAGGCTAAGTTTGCATTCACCGTCTGCTCTCGGCCAAATGAAATCGTATACAAATATTAAAAAGTAACGTTCACACGCTCTTTGAATGTCGATGTGTGGGGATATGCAAAGAAAGGGTGGGTTATTTTGCCGGCAACAAGGCGTGAAGACGACGCATTTGCCTCCTTCTATAGAGCTGTAAATATACGCACCTTTAAAGCCACTGAATCGACTCATAGAACGTACGTTCCTCTCTGTGAGCAAACAAGATCTACACGGATGGTTACACGTCACTATTCTTGAGAACGGATGCAATATTGAATATTATTGCTCCATATATACGAGGGCAACTAAGAACACTTTTAAATAATTTTATTTATTCACTAGTTGACCACCCTCGCTTCGCACGTGTAGGCTAAAGAAACATAGTACTAAGGTACAAACAGTAGGTATCTAAACCTACAATATCAATATATAAAATCGACAGTCGATATCCTGTATCATCAAAATTGAAGAGCTGGGACCTAGAGTTCAATGATGTAGTCTATTTGTAATTAATGGCTATGGGTATTAAAATCGTTAAATAATATTGTAGTGACTTGCTTCTATCCATGAGGAGTTCTATCCTGGAGGATAAATACCTACTATCGAATAAGATTTTCAGATTTTCCCCAAAATTGCACACAAGTTTTCTAATGGTGAACACTTCCATGGTATGCTTGTTGCAACAATGCATTTTAATTTTACCAATAGAGAGAGAGAGAGAGAGAGAGAGAGTGTTGGTGAATCATATTATCATACAGTTCATACAATTCACGAGGGCGCGTGGCTCATGGTTGTGTGTGTGTCGTATCTGTACAAGTGCGAGCGAGAGCTTGCTCGCGCCTGACCGTTCCCATCTACGCTCCTGACAGGCACACTTACGCAATGTGCATGTACACGATGTAACCACAAGTAAAGCACACGCGCCCTCGTGAATTGCTAGAACTTTACATAATTACGATCGTCACAGAGTAGTAATAATTAATTTTTAGACAATCCTGTTATTGAATTGCCATGATAATTATATTAGCGTACCCGTGTCATGATGTCAATGGTTTCTCAAATTTAAATATTTGATGAGAATTTAAAGAGGATTAAGTTGGAGGTTAGGTAGCTGCTGTTGATGATCATGATGATTTTAGGAGGTGCGAATGTTTTGATGAACTGACCAAAAATGTAACGTAACGTAGTTACGCCTTTCCGTAGTAGGTTAAAAGTTTCTATAGCTGTTTTGAAAACTGTATCAGAATATGGTTCGTTCGTCTTTAGTTAGCACTCAAGCCATTTCTAATTACCACAACTGCGTGGCGTTTGTAATCGCGCCATCAAAGACCTTCCTTCACAGTCGTTTCTGAGCTCTTTTTTCTTTGAACGGGCAGTGATTTTTATCTACGCCTAAGAACACATTTTCCTTATAGAAAACATTAATCGAGATACTAAATTATTTCTTTTGTTGTAGGGATCAAAGGTTCGATTTTGAATTAGAATTTGAAAAGAGACCAAAATATTTTTTGCAAGTTGGTGTCAGTCTTCTTCTACACGTAGGAATTTGAATTTTTGGAACTCTTTTATATCCCGGGTTCCGAAATGCTATGCCTAATTCTGCCATAATCAGTTTTGCGGTTGAACAATTATTTATTACTGTCCCCTGTGACTGTCCCTTTGAATTATTTAGAAAAAATGGGAGAGGTATAGCGCATGCTGCAAGTTGTAAAATAAATATTTTTCTGGTTTTGCAAATTATATTAAAAATAGTTTGGTGTTTCTTTTGTTGTTTGGACCTATAGTTTACAGCAACACAAGATAAAAGATTTATATGAATCAAACACACTATGCCCCTTCTGCAGTACTGCACTTTCATATCTATCTCAATATTATCAATCCAGAGCAAAATTTGAATTTGTCTCTGACCACTGACCTCTATATTTAATATAATATGTTAATACTGGACTTGCTGCTATGATTTCTTTGAACCTACTTGATTGACGCCATTTTGGTGCTATAAGCACTAAGCAGCTTTACGAGTGTCTTTGAAGGTAATATTGTAAATAGGGCACCGTTGTATGATTTCAGAGATTAATTATTTATAGAGTTCGGTGCGCCGTTTATAATATTATTAGTTCCATAGACACTCTTATGCCAAAAGTGGCGCCTCAAATTGATCCATAATTTATACGTAAGCGGTCATTTGTATAGGGACAGCAGCAGCAGGGGATTAACACTGGACAGGAAGTCCAGTGTTAATCCTTACTAATATATAAATGCGAAAGTGTTTTTGTTTTGTTGGTTTATTGGTTCGTTGGTTTGTCCTTCAATCACGCAGCAACGGTGCCATGGATTGACATGATTTTTTGCATGGGTGTCGTTGAGGAGCTGGACAGTGACATAGGCTACTTCTTATCCTGGAAAATTAAAGAATTCCCGCGGGATTTTAAAAACTTATTCCACGCTAGCGAAGCCGCGGGCATCAAATAGTCATCATAGAATAAATATCAGTATCTCCGACACTATGTCAAACAAAAATAAACCAAAAACAAACCCGTTCTGTGCTTAATTGTTCAAAAGGAACGTATAGAACAACGATGACGATATAATTAAATTTCCAAAAGGTATTTTTCAGTTTGTTCGTTCATTTATACAAACGAGCCGGCACCGCAATCAAATCCTTGCTTGATTGAATCTCTACAGCCCAAAGCCGGGACATTTGTATCGCTCGACGAATTTGAATTCTGTTCGAGACAATGAATACAACTTCAATGAAATTGTTATCTCAAAAACGGAGATAATATTAACGCAATCATTTTGTGAGTACTCGAAGAAAATCAAGTACCTTACCATGTATTATAAATTATAATACACGATTTCATCAAATTTTTTTATTCTCCAGAATAACTGAGTACCTAACCGACTTAAAACAAAAACATACCGGCCGAATTGATATTCTCTTCCTTTTTGGAAGTCGGTTAAAAAGAGGAGGTTCTCAATTCGTCGGAATCTTTTTTTTATGTATGTTCCCCGATTACTCAAAGACGTCTGAAAGGGTCCTGAGGATCTGATGATGGGATCCTGGAGAAATCGAGGGAACCCTTTTATCGGCATACTTGATATCTTTGATTATATCTTGATATAATTTGTAATTTGTAGTGTGGAGTTTGAAGTCGGTTTTTTTTAAATTTATCTTGTACTAGATGATGCCCGCGACTTCGTCCGCGTGAATTTAGTTTTTAAAATCCCGCGGGAACTCTTTGATTTTCCGGGATAAATAGTAGCCTATGTTTTAATCCAAGGTATAATCTATCTCCATATTAAATTTGAGCCAAATCGGTCCAGTAGTTTTTGCGTGAAAGAGTAACAAACATACACACACATACAAACTTTCGGCTTTATAATATTAAGTGTGATAATATTATTTTATTTTTAATTTTTACTACATATGCGCCACGAGAAAATTTTGTCTACCCAGACAATAGTTAGTGACTTAATTGTAAGTGGTGATTTTAATCCCAATATTAATTATAATTTATTTATCCAATTAAAATATGTAATAATAATACTTAATATAATCCCAATATTTAACATTTATATTTAGCTAGTAATTTTTATCTTTGTCACCTCAATTCATCATGTTGGACAAAAATTAGAGTCTCGTAACGAGTATACCCGTTCTTGATATCAAGAAAGAGCCCGATATGTAGGCAAGTACCTACTAATGTTCTAAATATTTAATAGTACTCATTGAAGTAGCTTAAGATTTAAAGGTAAACTTAAACAGAAATAATCTGTAACATGATTAGCGGGAGAGCAGCAAAAGCTCTTTTCTTCCACGTAATATTTTTCCTTGCCCGCAACTGCGTCGTATAAAATTCCGTGGGTACGTCCTCAACTCTGTCGTAGCGGGGCCGAGTAGCGATAATTTTGCGAAAATGGCCGCCTTGTCGACAGCAGAGCCTGCTCCGAGCTTCGCTGAAATAATATCCACGTTATGATTTTAGACGGCCCACCACTTACTATATTTTGAAGGTGACTCAAAGCACTTAATAGCCCGACTTAGCAACGAAATATGTACTAACCTATACTTCTTTTGTTCTTAAGATATATATAAGGTGTGGAGTAGCTAACTCCTAAAACTTTAATCCTTTACAGCTTGTGCTAGGAGTAGGTACGACAATAGTGTAACGGTTGGGATACGAACCTGCGACCTTTCGGTTTTTGAGTCCGCACCTTTAACCGTTGGGCTATTGAGGCCTCAATATATATGTAAATCGGATGACAATGCAATATTATTGTGAAATGGAGCCGATCTGATGATGGAGCTGGAAGATGGCTATAGAAACTCTGTAATAAAACGACGTAACCCCATCATTGAGCTCATTTGATTCGTTGTAACAAGTACTCTGATCCTAGACTATATTCAGGAACTGATGTTGTAGTCAGCTACTAAAAGCTTATTTAAAAAAAATATATATAATACTATTATTACACTGCTACTTTTTTAATTAAAAACTGCGCAAGAAACCAATGTCAATAAGATATTGAATAAGTTACAAAATGATTTGTATCTGTTACACATTTCGGCGTAGGGAGGCACCACCTCGTATCGACGTTTTTAGTAATACTAAAATTAATTTTCCTCGGCTCGGCTTTCAGAAGTAATTATTTGAAAACAGATTGCGGCTGTCATTCAGAGCGGCAGCGCCGTGCCTCTACAGATTATAAGCACCGTAGGTATTGTGTAGTATGGTTTTATTACCACGTCATAACGTGGAGATAACGCGTATTGTTGTCAAAATTATGGGGAAACAAAACCAAAATATTTGACAAGGATTACGTTTTCCAACACACTAAAATCTATAATAACATAATTATCCTTACTAATATTATAAATTAGAAAGTGTGTTTGTTGGTTTGTTCGTTTATTGGTTTCTTGGTTTGTCCTTCAATCATGTAGCAACGGAACAACCAATTGACGTGTTTTTTAGCATGGGTACACTTGAGGACCTGGAGAGTGAAATAGGCTACTTTTTATGCTGGAAAATTAAAAAGTTCCCACAGGATTTTAAAAACTAAATCCACACGGATGAAGTCGCGGGCATCGTCTAGTATTTAATAAATTCATGGTTTTAGTCAGTAAGTATATGTCTACATTGCAAAAAAAAAATAGAAATATTTAATTAAAGCCTGAAAGGTCACATGTTTGAACCCCACCCGTTGCATTCTTTCCACTTATTAACTTCACTCAGTAACTTCATCTTGGCTAATATTCTTTAAAAAAAAAAAAAAAAGAAAAAGAATTATTTAATCTATAGATGTTGGCCGCGTGGATTTCGTTTTTAAAAATCCCGTGGGAAAATTTTGATTTTCCGGGATAAAAATTAGCCTATGTCACTCTCCAGGTCCTCAAGTATACCCATGCTAAAAGCGATATGGAGCGATGTGATTTTTTGCAAGGGTATCCTTGCAAAAAATCACATCGCTCCATAGCTCTGTTGCAGCGTGATTGAAGGACAAACCAACAAACGAACACTTTTGCATTTATAATATTAGTTGGCATTAGTAATTACTATTTTTATACAGCGCTGTTGTGCTTTAGTGCCTTATACAATGTAAATTCTAGGAGAACCGTCGCCAAAAGCAGTTCTACGCAACAGCTATACAATATTCTCATTGCTTCGTTCCCTCATTATTAAGAATCGTGGTTCTCACGCGATGTGACCTGCTTAGCGATGTTTTTCCATCTTAGCGTTTTCACCGCCGCGTGATAAGCAGGCAGGTGGGAGAATCAAGTGGTTCTTTTACCTGCTACGTCTAACCCGGCGTGGCCTCTTTTCTTCGATCTTTAATCCCGTGAGCATGAGCTTTTTATACCTTGGTTGCATCTTGCGGAAAAAATACCTATCCGAGGGATCCCCACAAACAAAGGTTACCAAGTTTTTATATCCAGATTTAAAAACGCCGTGATTTCAGGTAACCAGAGATACTTTACATCTTGTAAAAGACTATATAGATTATGTATAAGCAGAAATTAAGAAAAGATAGTTCTAGTAGTAAGTGTAGTACCTAACTTTAAATCACCGGACAAAAAACATTTTTTTTTTTTGGGTTTAGTATATTATTATAAATATATTATTTAACAGTTTTTGTACTGTCAAATTTATGCGCTGTATAATTTAAGTAGTAAATGACATAACGAATTTTCTAACTGGATTTTTTTACCCACTTTTTTTTATAAAAAATGTAACACTAAAAGTTATATATGTACCTAATCTAACAAATATACCTACTATTCAATTCATGCCCGCGTAGGTACATGGTGCCAAGAATTCTGGCTGCATTAAATGTTACTATATTACCAACATATGGAAGTTACCTACTACTTGTTACCAACATGTGGAGGTTTCAAGCTGATTTTTTGTACATGACGTGTGTCGACGGCATTATTATAAAAAATATCCGGAGTGAGCGTCCGGAGCGTAAATAAATAAAGGTTAGAATGTCAAGACATTTTGTGATTTTGTATTTCTTACGTCTAAATTGTTCAAAATTATTGTGATTCATTTCCTGTTGAATATTCAGGAATATTCATGACCGGCTCGTTAGCCGAGGGTCGTTTTGGCGTAGAGTAGGTACGTAAGTTATAAAGGTAGTATTTTTATTGTACTCCAAGCTCAAAAAGTCATTCGGAAATTTAATTTGGGAATAATTTTTTTCATTTCCGCAGATCTTGACTGTTAAGTTAATGTTAAAATATTCGTATAAAGGCCTGTTATAATTCGTATAAGGCCATCAAAAATAATGTAACTTTAACCTGTAACCAATTAATAAAGATGCCCTACTAGTCGTTGTGACCAAACTTTGTCAACTTTGCTATGAGCTTCCGCTTGGTCGTAGGAGTTTCAATGACGTTTTGTATTATCTATTGACCTTTGACGTTGTGGCGTTGTCGTGAACGTGTAGTGCGCGAGATCCCTTAGAAAAAATCACAATCCTTGTATAACAAAAGCGAAGTACTACTCACGCACTGATTAATCGCTTACCTAAAAGCCTACAAAGAAGCTAGGTTCCCTCTATAAGGCATCACCTAAGAATGGGTTTATAAAGTACAACAATGTATTATTAGGTAAGTCAGGTATACATTGTTATATATATTATTTATTTGGCGGCCTTTCCGCTATTTGTGGAAAAAATGTACCATTATTTTTTTAGCTTATAAAATTATGCAAATTGCACAAAGAAAGCGACAGATATTAATTTTCACACTCAGTATCAATGTGTACAACGCGCGACTCAATAAAACATCAATTACTGGCGAACGCAATTTTTCACAACGATCAATAATTTTGAGTGGCGTTTCAATCAAGACTGACCAAACAAATTTCTCTTTTTGTGAAGGGTACAACATTGACTGACACTTGAATTACTTGAAAGTTCGAACGGACATTTTGATTCAGAGTTTTAATGCGATAAATTTCCCAACATAACTATATCAATCAGAAAAATGGTTATACATATTTTTCTGCTTGATAGAGAGAAGCTGGTCTGGTGGGAGGTTTTGACCGTGGCTATAGTTACCCTACCCTCAAAGACAAAGGATTAGGGTATGGGTTGCATTTACACTGCCCTATCCCTTCCAACTTAGCCCCGGGCTAACTTGGAAGGGCTAATAGGCCGCTACCATCTTAGACTGCATTGTCACTTACCATCTAGTGAGATCGCAGTCAAGGACTATCTTGTCTTCGAATAAAAAAAAAAGAAAAGCTTTTCACCTTTAGCGAGAAGGGCCTACATTCTAGCGAAATAATAAAATGGAAAGCCGTAATAGCGCAACGTTCAGGGCCGCAGATTGAAAACCAAAAGGTTGACGATTCAAACTCCATCCATTTCACTATTGTCGTACCCACTCCTATACTTTATTGTTGAAACAAAAATATACAAAGTACAATACAAAAAATAATGCAAAGTAAAACCATAGAGAAAGGCTTTATCTCCTTATAGTGTGGTACAACCGTATAACAGCCAATCTAAGTGCTAGGATCCCCTGTGTTGTAAGAAACTAGTAAGTCCTAGCCTCTTATAAATAAGTGCAAGAGTGGGGTTTGAAGTTTGAACATGAACAACTTTAGGGAATTTTCTTTGGATGGAGATTTCTTCTTTGATATCATGATGAACATGATTTTCTAGGTGGAGTATCCTCGATCCTTACCATTATTATTTTATTTTCTTTACCATAAATGCACGAACATCATTACAGAATAGTAGAAAATGAAAAGAAACATCATTTTTTGGTTCCTTAAAATAGAGGACAGACGTATCCTTTATTCTTAGGATCCTTTATTTTTAGGATTTTTTTTAACTAGGCAGTTTTATAAGTCATCTTAAGCATGGCTTATAAAAGTTATACTTAAAAAAATGTGGATGACTACCACATGTAAATAATATTTTAATACTGATATTTTGTAAGACGGTTCGAAAGCACTTTGTAAAATTTATTTGAATAAAAAATTATTCTATTCTATGCTATTCTATTCTATGATAAATGTGAAGCTTAAACCGCAGTCATTTACTTTTATAGTGAACTGTTTTTCCTCGTTTGTTTGGTGAGTGTTAGAGGACTTTGTTTTCACGAGGATGGCTGAGCGGCGTGCTTGGCTTTGTTCTCGTAATTACGTTGTTTCTCTCGTCTCGTCTCGCACCTGTCATAATCAATTTGTTGTTGGCTGTTGTTGGCTGCATTGTCTCCGACAAATGGCGCCATTTGTAAAAAAATTCCGCTAATTATATATTTGCCGATTTTAATTATTCTCTGAACCTCTCCATTGGTGAAAGCTGGATGAAAGTTTAGCAACAATATACA
This sequence comes from Hipparchia semele, assembly GCA_933228805.2. Lineage (NCBI taxonomy): Eukaryota > Metazoa > Arthropoda > Insecta > Lepidoptera > Nymphalidae > Hipparchia > Hipparchia semele. Next base: position 6,748,657 of record OW121717.1, on the reverse strand, counting down.
ATTCCTTAGTGTTTAATAACGCCGGGTTAACCATCGTTGTATTCGTAAGTATAAGTTTAAGAGTATAAATGCAAATGTAGCTTATGTGCTAATCGTGGGTGTGAGCTATCTCCATTCCAAATTTCAGCCAAATCAGTTCATTCGTTGTGGTATGAAGGAGTAACAAACACAGTCATACAAACTTTCGCCTTTATAATATTAGTGTGATGTATTGATAATCCTTTTCTTGTTCCCAAATATTTACGAGACAATCTTATTGACTCGACAAGCCCCATCTTCAATATCAACGGTAGGTAGGTATAGCGAAGACCCTCTCATTATCCCTTTGCTCAGAACAGGGCATTAATAGGCTGCTTTACATAATATGCTGTTTGTTCGGGATTCCCCTGTATACCTAATTTATACCATACTAGCGGATGCCAGCGACTTCGTCCGTTTCATCAGTTCACAATCGAGACATCCTAAATCCCCACAGTTTAGGTAAGCAGAACCCCTGCAGCACCAGGATTGAGGAGTTGGGTCCTGAAATTCAACGATGTAGTCTTTACTTTGTACTTACAATAACTATTCAAAATCGACAGTTCCTAAATCCCCACAGTTTTTTTTTCTTATTAAAGGAAGACAGAGTTCCTCTGACATGATCAGAGCCGTTTTTAATCTGTTCTTTTTTATTGCCGTTGTTTGTTTATTTATTTTTTGAGAAGGAATGAAACCAGGAGTGTCTTTAGTTACAATTCTTTATATTTAAAATCCCCACCTTTTAGGGGGACAGTACTCCTGCAGCATCAGATGTAAAAAAATTACCTAACAAAAGTCGTGTGGCGTCTAGCGCGTTATCAGTCGGAAACTATTAAAAACGTTCAACAGTGAATACTTTATAGACTAGTGTAATATCTAGATTTAAGTAGCCATGTTATGTTTTTATATATGCTGTATGTATTCCAATAAAGAGAAAAAAAAGCGAGCACACGTCAAATCTTCACGTAGGTACTAAATAAGTGATTCGTATTTTGAATCCTACGACGTTTTGGTTTGAAGTAGGGCCACTTTTTGCGTGGAATTTGTTCTGAATTAGCGTTCCTGACTTATTATTTATTCATAGGCTGCTGATGATAATGATGATTGTCGGTAAACCGCGACGGTTCAAATTCAAACTCCATCAACTGTAATATTTGCATGCCCACTCGTAACACAAGCTCGCTTAACTTTAAGGGGAAAGGGGGATATTAGTTATTTTAAATTTGGAAAAAAAGCACCGTTGATTTAGTCGAGGGCTACAAAGCTGTATTTTGTGTCTGAAATCGTACACGATTGTCATTATTTTGTTCCTATTCACCTCATGTCACGGAACTGGCAAAAACTGCCCGGAGCTTTATTTTGTTAATAGCGGCTTAAAGGGGAAAGGGGAATATTAGTTACTTTAAATTTGGAAAAAAAAACCACCGTGGATTTAGTCGAGGGCTACAAAGCTGCATTTGTGTCTAAAATCGTACACGATTGTCATTATTTTTTTAATATTCACCTCATGTCACGGAACTGGCAAAAACTGCCCGGAGCTTTATTTTATTAATAGCGGCTTAAAGGGGAAAGGGGAATATTAGTTACTTTCAATTTGGAAAAAAAAACCACCGTGGATTTAGTCGAGGGCTACAAAGCTGCATTTGTGTCTAAAATCGTACACGATTGTCATTATTTTATTAATATTCACCTCATGTCACGGAACTGGCAAAAACTGCCCGGAGCTTTAACTTTGATAATAGCGGCTTAAAGGGGAAAGGGGGATATTAGTTATTTTAAATTTGGAAAAAAAAACACCGTTGATTAAGTTGAGGGCTATAAAGCTGAATTTGTGTCTGAAATCGTACACGATTGTCATTATTTTGTTCCTATTCACCAGTATTCACCTCATGTCACGGAACTGGCAAAAACTGCCCGGGGCTTTATTTTGTTAATTACACGGGCCGGCTCGCACCTGTTTTCGTTGCTGAATAAATTGTTCGACTAAATTTTCCGAGCCTTAATTAAGGATAACCTCTTGACCGATGCGTGCGGTACGATTTATTGTTCATGGCACGCATCAATAAACAATTGTTTATTTTACGAGATGTTTTAATCAATAACGGCTGGAACGATATTGTTCTACTTGTTTGTATTTTACCAAGTTACTATTAACTATCAATTAGGTAGGTATCTCTAAATAGTACAAAATAAAGTCGCTATCCTCATAATGTTCTAAACTACCAGATAATTCCTTTTGGAATATCGCATAATATGTATAATTATCATGATAATATAAAGGCAGAGAAAAGTTTTTTTTTAATATTTTCAGGTACTTTCTTTATTTTTTTTTTATTCAGTGACAAGATAGTCTTTGAATTAAAAAAAAATACATAGCACAAGTTTTTCGCTTATTTGGAGGGGATAGGAGGATATTTGTCAACTTCAGCTTGGCTAATGTTCTTTTTTTTTTTAAAAAGTTTCCTTTTTGATGCCTTAAACAAATTGTGATAGTAAACAATTTATAGGTTTTTCACTGATGTGTTGTAACATCTTTTTGAATTAACTTTGTGATAAGCGGACAAGATTGTAATACAAAGGTATTTTTTAGAAATCTTTTCGACTTTTCTCTGCTTGATAAGGGTCGCAGTTAACCTTTTGCAGAATTATTCATGTACCGGGGCACGAGATACAATGTTTTTGTTATTTCTATAGAATATATCTTGTATAATGTATATAATACAGAATATAATATACTTTTTGGTGGAATCACGGCATCTTGTTTCGGTGATATATTATGTTTCCATTATGAGACGTGGCGGCATCGCGATCTTGAAAGTTTTCTATTATTATATAATAAATCCAAATATTATCTAGTTAATATTTTATTTCCTATTTTCATATTTGTGCCGTTTGGTGATAAAACCCTGGTGTGATGGTAGATACTGCTAAATCGTTTTCTAATGATCTGTTATCCTGTTTAATAGAGTCCACTGGTAACTGAGGGTCTTCCAGACCTTCTTTACTTTGGCCAACATTGAATTTTTTACAATTGGACACGGTGTGTGTCCAATTGTAAAAAAATCAATGTTGGCCAAAGTGTTCAGCGGAGTAACGCAGCCTGCGGCGTTCTGATGGGCACATTTCATCGTCCCAGTGGTTTAAATGAAATGTTTAGTGTTCCGTACCTGAAGGGTACCGCGGCCCTATTACTAAGTCCGCCTGTCCGTCAGAGGGCTTTATCTCATGATCCGTAATAGGTAGAGATTTAAAATTTTTGCCGCTAGAACAACAGGGCTCCCCTACTACTACCTTTTTTTTACGGAACCCTTCGAATGCAAGTCTGACTCGCATTTGACCAGTTATTTATGTTTAGCTTTTAAATTCATGATATTTAAGACTTTATATATTGTTATTGAAACAAAAAAAAAAGAAAAATTTTATTTTATAAATGACGTGTAATGGGTTTTTTCAGTCAAAATATTTAACGAGAGACTATGGTCTAAGCAAATACGCCGCAAGTCTGACCAACTTCTATAGTTAAAGCCAAAAATATGAACTACCGTTTGGATGATGGAACAAATCCATTTAAATCATTTTTATTTGCTGTAACTGAATCACGTGTGTCAGATGGCTGGGCTGAAAGTGTTTATTACAATATGGAAAACGTTTTTGGTTATACAATTATTGCTAGTGAAAATATGAATCGATTCAGATTATTCTTGGTACAGGACTATTATATTTACACATTTTTAGAGGATTTTTCGATTTTTTTTTTTCGAGCCTCAATAGTCCAACGGTTAAATGTGCGGACTGAAAACTGAAAGGTCACAGTTTTGAGTCACCACTCCTAGCACAATTTTTTCATTTATTTCGATGGCACTTTTTTTTTTTTGATGGGAGAAGAGAATATAAGTCAAGTTCAGCTTGGCTAATATTCTTTTAAAAAAATACTGATTTTAAAATGTCGGGACCCATTAAATATTTAAAATCTTCCCAATAATGTCAGGCTTTTGATTTTTTAAATTTAATACTTTATTAAACTTATCCTTGTTTATAGTCAGTATAGCTTCTAAGTTAAGCTATGCGATATCAATGAGGAACTACTCAGAATGACTCCAATAAAAACCGCGTCTAGTAACCAGGTTATATGTATAATACATGTTGTATTTATTCACATACATCTAGTGAACTAACATGATGAGTGGCGAAGAGCCAAACTACGTGTTCAAATGTTTATTCATTTCGGTTATATGATCAACAGGGGAAATTCACTTGGTCAACTCTGACAGCTTATCATACGTGTTGATAGGCTAACCAAAGAGATAAGCCAACGAGAGTAGCTATGCTATGTGAGAGATTTTTATCTCATTTTGCAAATAATGTAAAAAAAGTTGCAACTTGTGTATCTTTTTTTTTATTTATTATACGACTGCTTGATTGCAAGACAAGCTTGCGCTTGATGACAGTAAATCAATGACGGAAAACACTAAGGAGGTTTGGGTGTAGCGCGCTTGCTTAGAAAATACCTATTCACTCTTACCTTGGTAACTCAATTATAAGCAGGACGTGGCAGGAATTACGAGCGATCCACACATAAGCCGTTCGATAAACGATTCACTTTTGTCTAACTTTCTTTAGATAAAGTTCCTATACCATAATTATCATTGAGTAAAATTAATATCTTCTCAAGTCCAACTATAATATAAAACAAGAGCCATCCACTTTTAGATTAGATCTTGCATAAGTCAGTGCAAGTTAGCATAAGCACAATTTATGCATGTATACAGAACACACTTGTATTGTTTGTGGCAACAGCGGCCGACCGCAATTAACCCTGCCGGTGTTTATTTGCTTTATTTACCCCACTATTCAGAGAAGAGTTTGAATGAAATTCTAATCACCTCTAATTAAGATTTCGTAGAAAACTTTATATCACTTTTATTTTTTGTGTCATTATGAATAGGTATCAGGGGTATCAGGAAATAGTGAGAAAGTAGTATTTCAATCAACATTTTGTGAGTAATTAAGTTTACTTAATTATCACTCACAAAATGCGGTTCGCTCTTTAGAGCGAACCGCCCGATATTTTAGCAGCCGATTTCTACATCTGTGTAGACTAACGGATACCCGCGACTTCGTTCGCTTCTTCAATTCACAATCGTCAGTTCCTAAATCCCTACGGTTTAGGTGGGTAGAACCCCTGTAGCATCAGGATTGATGAATTGGTTCCTGAACGATTCAGTCTTTAATTGATACCTACATTAACTATTCATAATCGACAGTTCTTAAATCTCCACGTTTAGGGGGGAATTACCCATAAACGTGGAGATTTAGGAACTGTCGATTATGAATAGTTATTGTAGGTATAAAGTTTAGGGGAGCAGTACCCCTGCAGCATCAGGATTGAGGAGTTGGAACCCGAAGTTTTTATAGAAGCATCTCGCAAAGTTTTTGTATCGATTAAAAAAAGATTCGCGCAAATCGGCTTAAAAATCACGGACATATCGATATACATATGTAGGAATAACAATCCCTTCTCCTCCTTTTTTAAACTTGGCTAGAAGAGTAGCTTATGTTATTTCCGATAACATCAGCTATCTACCAATGAAAGCCCAGTCAAAATCGGTACAGCCGTTCCGGACATTAGCGGCAACAAACAGACACTTCAATTGTAATAGACGGTTCACTACTATTCGTAATGACGCAAGTTAAAGTAGATGACGCTAGACTGTAGCCTCATTGTAGCCTCTTCTTCTTCTTCTTCTTTCTCAACTTATAGACGTCCACTGCTGGACATAAGTCTCTTGCACAGACTTCGGTCTTGCGCCGCCTGAATCCAGCGACTCCCTGCGACTCGTTTGATGTCGTCGGTCCACCTAGTGGGGAGTCTGCCAACACTACGCTTCCCGGTGCGGGGTCGCCACTCCAGCACCTTGGGACCCCATCGACCATCAGCTCTTCGAACTATGTGCCCTGCCCATTTCCACTTCAGTTTTGCGACTCGCTGAGCTATGTCGGTGACTTTGGTTCTCCTACGGATCTCCTCATTTCTGATTTGATCTCGCAGGGATACTCCGAGCATAGCTCTCTCCATCGCCCGCTGAGTGATCCTGAGCCTACAATACTGCAATTTTATTTATTTGTACAGATAATTTGTACTATGTAGAGATGTTAATGGTTTCGCTATAAGTAAAATAATATTGCGTATTTTTCTTGTGTTGTGGAGAGTAGCGTTAGGTTTGTTTTCGTTTGTTTACAAAGGCGATAGCTGAACGGCGTGTTTGCTTTTGCTCACGTAATTACATTGTTACTCTCGTTACTTCCCACACCTGTCACCCAAATGCGACCGACGACTTTTTATATGAGAACTGGTTTTTGCCCGCGGCTTCGCTCACGTAAAGTTCGATTTTTCAAACCCCTATTTTAGCCCCTAAAGGGTTGAATTTTCAACAATCATTCCGTAGCGGATGCCTACGTCATAATAGCTATCTGTGTGCCAAATTTCAGCCTGATCACTACGAGGATGACCAGGTCCCGGGTTTTATTCCCGGGTTGGGGCAAAAAACTACTAGCTCGGAGTTAGAAAGTTGGCGGTTGGTCACACCCGTGCCTCGGAGAGCATGTAAAGCTGTCGGTCCTGCGCCTGATCTCTCTCCGGTCGTGTAGGATTTCCGTCCCATCGGACTAAGACTAAGGGAATATAGAGAGTGCATCTGTGTTTGCGCACACACTTGTGCACTATAATATCTTCCGCACAGTTGACTAATCATAATAGCTGAACATATAGGTTAAAATACTGCAAAAGAACTTACAAAAAGTCTTGAAGTTTGTCTGGTGGGAGGCTTTGGCCGTGGCTATTTACCACCCTACCGTCAAAAACGTGCCACCAAGCGATTTAGCGTATCGGCACGATGGTGTGTAGAAACCGATTAGGGATATGGGTTGTGTTGTATTTTCATTACTATACCCCTTCCAAGTTAGTCCGCTACCATCTTAGACTACAGTCTAAGATGGTAGCGGGCTTCTTCGTCACTTACCACCAGGTGAGATCGCAGTCAAGGGCTATAAAAAAAAAATTGAGTGACGATGCTGTAGTATAGACCCTTTTGTTCTTGAAGGGTTTTTAGCAGCGTAGTTTGATTAAAGGCGTCAACGCGAGAACAGCACTCCCTCTCAGCGCCCTACAGTACAGCCGAGGCATGATAGCGCACGGGCCTCGTTCTTAAGTACGTAATGTGATTAAGTTTCCTAGACGTTATACCTATATAAGCATCTATCTGGCCATTATAAAAAGATTGCATGTTTTATGGAATTAAATAATAGGGGTTTTTGCATCTATTTCAAAGTTCTTTCACCATTGCAAAGGTATATTATTTACATACATATTCGGCTATTCGGACAAGTTTCTTTCCTACGACGTCCTATAAGCCTGTTATCGTCATAGCTTTGAGTATTAGTCTAAGCGTCATAGGTATATTTTTGTTTTATCAATCGTCGAGTCAAAGCCCCCTCTCCCCCCCAGCCTTGGACACACACTCAATTAGCTTTTATTGCCGCGGCCGCGTCGTTCAATTTAACGCGTAACTGCGACCGCACTCCGCTGGCCTGACAATTTATTTTTGTATACCCCGTTTTTACGAAACCCTTTGACAAATTAGGCCTTAATTTTAACTCCTGTCTCGGTCTGTAGTCTGAAGTTTGAATTAAGTTTCCAGATTCAACTGTATTGGGAATTGTAGGTCAAACTGGCGGGTGGCGGGAAGCCGGAGTGGGTGGAAGGAAAGAGAAAGGCTGAAGACCAGTGGCGCTTATTAGGGAAGGGAAGTCTCACATCGTCGGCAGGTTGATGAAGTCTTGTGCCTCAACACAAAGTGCTGTAATTTTTACCCGACTGTGCGACGCAAAGGAGGGTAATGTGTTTAACAGTCTATTTGTATGTATGTATGCCGATTTTGATGATTCTTACGTCAATTGATTTGTGTTAATCTTGGGTCTATCACTAAAGACATGACAGTAATCGAAATTCAATATGGCGTCCACCAGACGCCATATCGTGAAAAGGAAAAAATAAAGTCGATGAACTATGTGTGTTAAGTGGGATATAATTGAATAGGTATTTGAAAATTATTGTTCGGTTTCTCCTATCATTTTTCAGTTTGAATGACCGTTTAAGATTTACGACAATTTAAAGTTGTTTTTGGATTGGGTTTACCGTCTTATATTCCCGGATGGTAAATTTAAAGTGTAAAATAAAATATTTACTTTAATAAAAAAATCAAAAACTTGATTGCGTAAATAAAAACTGAAAAGGCATAAACAAGTCCAGTAATCTTTAATATAATTCTATATATAATTCTCTTTAATAGGTAATATTGACTTGAACAGTCGGAACCCATTAAAAACCTAGATCGATTCAAATCTTCCCAATAATGGGTCCTGATATTATTTAACAGTATTCTATTGTAGTTTACTGGACTTGTTATTCCATTTCAGTTTTTGTTTACGGGCTTTCAGATTTTGTTTACGCAGTCGGGTTTTTGATTTTTTAATATTTTACTTACGGCTATTTATACTCATCACGCATCTTTATTCCTACAGGGAACCGAATCCAGAATAAGATTTCCTCTTTAGCTACTTGTTAAATATCAACACAGCGGAGTTTAAACTGAATCCACCTACACAGATGCCCCGATTGATCTGTTTTAAATATTTCAGACAGGTACTGCGGAGAATATTGCAACTGCATCGATAAGCTCGTCCCGAACGCTGGCTTTATTAAATTCTGTTCTACCTTTTAGTCGGTTGATCTCGCCTGAGGATAGAGTATTGATACCACGAACTCTAACAAAGTTTACTCGGTCAAAGTATTACTGTTTGATTATGTTCTTGTGATAATGTTATATCGTGACTACCTCACAGGTCTAGTCGTTAGCTTGTTCGGCTACAGATCATAAGTTCTTGGGTTCAAAATTTGGGTCGGGCCAGAAAAATTGCAGTTATTGGGTTTTCCGCCAAGAAATGCTCTGGCAGAGTTGGGAAGTTGGCAGTCAGAAACAAACACCTGTCGCCTCGAACATTACGTAAAACCGGTTCAGCGCCCGATATTTTCTTGGTCATATCGGATTTCCATCCCATCGAACTATGAGATTGAAGGAATAGAAATGTGTCAGGTGCCCCAACGCTGATTTTCCGTGATCGACTTTAAATGCGAACGTCAGTGGTCTTTATAATAAAGATTTTGTGCCAAAAGCATTATATTATTGTACTTTTGGCAGAAAACAACAATTTATGTTAGAAAAAGTAAAATATTAAAAAATTATTAAATTTAAATATTATGCGATTGGGTAACTACTGAATCACATCTGTCGCGTGTTGCATACGCAACGAATCGCCAAAAGTAGCGATGCGAACGCGCGTTAACGAAATGCGCTACTGAATCGCTGCAAAAAGTAACCGTGGGCGATCGTGATAATAAATTTTTCAACCTATTCAGTTAAAGAAAACAAGTTTTATAAAAGCTAAAACGTGACTATAGCACAAATGCGGTGATCGTGTATCGCAACTTGAAACGTGCCTAACATTTTTTTCGTTTCAATGCAAGACTTACGGGTGTTTGAGAGCAACCCTTCTCCGGCCGAGAGGATGAAATGCTTTTTTAAAAGTGTCATTGAATAAGTGCCGTCTCACACTACAGTCTGGAGCAAACGACGGAATCATTTTTAGCGAGGGTAGATTTACATTACAAACTACAAAGTGAATTGTGCTAGATGAAGGGGAATGTTTGTGGAAAATTCAGAATATGTAGGTATCTCTCGTCTGAAAAGTTGTCACTATGATATTGTAAATGCGAAAGTGTGTTTGTTTGTTGGTTTGTCCTTCAATCACGCAGTAACAGAGTAACGGATCGGAGCGATTTTTTGCATGGTATTTGAGGACTTGGAGAGTGACATGGGCTATACTTTTTATCTCGAAAAATCAAAGTATTCTCACATCAAAAACCTTAATTCAGCGGACGAAGTCACTGGCATCTTCTAGTACTTTATATACGTATTCTTTAAAAAAATGTCGCCATATTAACTAAATTAAATAGGAACCTAATCATATTATTATCTTATACAGTACCTGCTTATCTTTTCCATCGTCTGCTCACATAAACAGGTCAAGTGTATCTTAGGTCCTTGTGAACCAATTTTGTTTGAAGTTGTGGCATATTTTAAAATCTGTTTATACATAACTGGTATTACTAAGCTTTGAACACCAGCTCGAAAAGAAATTTTCAGGTGCATCCAAATTATGTAGCATGTTATAAAATACTCGTAAACAAGTATAAAGACGCTAAACGAATTTTATATTAATAAAAACGCTATATTGTTATAACCGCCGTAGCTGTTTTTTGTGGTATTTTAAAAAAGGTGCCACTAACGTAAGTAACAAAAGCAACTTATAGGGTAGGTATAAAAGGCTTGTATAAAGGTATAGTTATTTCAATTCACGAGGGCACGTGGCTCATGGTTGTGTGTGTGTCTGTATAAGTGTGAGCGAGAGCTTGCTCGCGCCTGACCGCCCCCACCTAGGCTCTTGACAGGCACGCACACTTACTTAAAGCGATCGTAACTTCGTGAAATAAACGTACTATACAGAGAGAAGAGCCTAAGCCATTACATAAAATATTTACGTTACTAATTACACCATTCAAAACGATGCAGTATTATTGGGTAGTAGCCACTGCCGTGGGAATGAATGAAAAATTTATTTTTGCATTCCCCTAGAGACATTTTCCCGTCTACAAATTGACGATTTCCTTTCTAGCCGCTCCGACTTTGCCACAAATCCAAAGATATTTAGTGACCGAACTACTGTAAGAAATGTTAAAAAGAAAAGGTTATTAGAATTTTCTTTGTGAAATTCCGGGTCTTTTATTTTATGGATATAGTAGTACATTGTACCTGCTGTTACCTGTTGTATCATTTTTAGAAATGATTTATAAACCTTATGATTCCCTTTAGTTTGTTTCTATAAACAATAATTAATTAATGTAATTGGTCACCTTATACTTTTTTTCAAATGATCGTGGAAAATTTTTCCACTTTATTTGTGGCCTAAAAATAAGCCATCCATTCAAATTAAAGAAATGCGACAGCAGGCTCTTAATAAAGAAAAATACATTAAAGCACTACTTACGTATTTTTTCGGCAGCAATTAAAAAATATACCTATTATCAACATAATGTTCTTTCAAAATACTAATTTACCGTTAGGTAATATTTTTGATTGTAAATAATGATATAGATCTAGGTGTAACTTTCTACCAGACTTGAAAATAATTCTCGAGCATCCACACATCGAAACCATACAATATTTATTAAAAGAGCCGCCGTTTTATGCTAAAGTTATGGGTGTGAAAAATAACTTCCAAATTATGAACCCAAAACGTAAAGCATATGGGCGGCGGGGACACCTCTTATTATATTATAATATTATGTCACTACTAAAAAATACATCCTTATTATCCTTACTAATATTATAAATTCGATAGTGTGTTTATTTGTTGGTTTTTCCTTCAATCTCGCGCAACAAAGCAACGGATCAACCTGTTTTTTTGTATGGGTATAGTTGAGGACGGGAGAGTGACATAGGCTGCTTGTATCCCGGAAAATTAATGAAATTAAAAATTAAATAAGGACACACAAAGATTATTAAACATGAATGTGCGCCATTTTCCTTAAGTTTTTTTGGTTTACGCGTCTAATGCTGAATGGTGGACTCCTTTAAGACGTACGTTCCGTGACGTGCTTAAATGCATTAAGTGTGACGTCATACCGTACAGTTAGCGTTGCGCGTTTTGTGTGTTTTAGGCTGCCTTTCCATCAGAGCTCAGCCAGGTTTTAAACTAAACTACGAAACGATCAGTCTATTTCCGCCAAAGCTAAGTAGTAAGATAAGCTTAGGAGAGATACTCGTAGGCACTGAGCTCTATAATTAACACTGTAGAGGCTGTTGTTTTATCTGGTTTTTGACCTACTTGACTGACGCCATTTTGGACTTGATTGACGCCATTTTGCACCATGCAGATACGAGTGTCTTTGGAACTAATAGATAATACTGCAAATGCCGCACGGACCTCTATAATTAATCTATGATTTCATCGTTGTTGTTGAATGATTTCATAGAATAATTATAGAGATCGGTCTGGGACCGCAATATTATTAGCAATATTATTAGTTCCAGAGAAACTTGTACTTATGTCAAATGTGGGGCTTCAAATTGATCCATCACTAAAATCATCATCAGTCATTTGTATAGGGTCAGCAACTATGGTCAGCAAATCCAGTGTAAATCAAAGAATAACTATAGATATCAGTCCTCGTAGGTGTTTGAGGAAGATCTCTAACACCATTCACACATCTCTAGCTTTTTTTTTATTCAATGACAAGATAGTCCTTGACTGGGATCTCACCTGATGGTGATTTCTAATTAGTCTAATTAGTACGTGCCATCGTGCCGGAACGCTAAATCGCTTGGCGGCACGTCTTGCCCACGTTCCTTGCTTTAACGATATGTACATTAAAAAACTGATCTTAGTTTCCATACAATTGTCATTGTTTAATATTGTTCTAATTCACTGTTGATTTTCGTAAAATAAATAAAATATCATAAAATCCATTTCCAGAGCTAAATTAAGCTGTGAAATAAAACGATTTTATGGGTTGACTAGGTGATGCCCGCGACTTCGTCCGCATGAATTTAGTTTTTAAAATCCCGCGGGAACTCTTTGATTTTCCGGGATAAAAAGTAGCCTATGTTTTAATCCAAGGTATAATCTATCTCCATTTTAAATTTCAGCCAAATCGGTCCAATAGTTTTTGCGTGAAAGAGTAACAAACATACACACACACACACACACACACACACACACACACACACGCGCGCGCGCGCGCGCACACACACACACACACACACACACACACACACACACACACACCTTTCGCTAAGCATCTATTCTGTTTAGTGTACACAACTAGTGGAAGGACAGCCTAAGCCTTAAAGTGGTGACGGCCGTAATTAGGGCAAAGAGCCCTCATTTAGGTCGGTAGCGTAGCTTACGAATTAAACACGCTCACTGCTTGCAACCTGAGCCAAGCTAACGTGAACATAAGAAATTACCCTCTACGTAGAATAAATAATTGCACAAGTTTCGAGATTAGTACTAATGAGTTTACCTATGCATTTATTTTATGCTAGTTATAAGTTGGTTAAAAGTTGTTAAATAAATTCTTAATTATCAAACCCATAATATTATTTCCTAAAGGATTCGCAAGCTAAAGTGGCAGTAGATAGCTCAGGACATGTCTGTGATGTAGGTAATAATGGGCACGGACTTCAGATTTTGCTGTGCAGTATTGACTGGCTGGGTGGACCGACATTATCAAACAAGGAGCTGCAGGGCGAGCATGGGCGGGAGAAGTTTTATCCCCGGGAAAAGGATAAAATGTTTATCCCCTTATCCACCCGTCGAGCATGGGCTCAGCGGTGGAAGAATATTGACAGTGGATAAAATGGGAGAAAATTTATCCCCGCAATTATTGCCATTATAAGAAAGTCATGGAAGTAGGAGGTACAAATACCACAATACTTCAAAATTTATGTCAATTCGATCTCAAAAAGTTATTATTTTTATCTATACTCGTGATTTTGACAGTTAATAGGTGATTCGTAGGTGGTTTTTGTCTGTGGTTTTTGTTTTCGTTTGACCCTTTCAAAAGTCAAAAAAGGAAAAGTTTATCCCTTTCACTTGTCCCCATGCTCTATCCGGGGGAAGTTGCTCCACTTGTAATGTCAAATAGGGATAAACTTCTCATTTCCCCTGTCGCCATGCTCTAGCATAGGGAAAAGATAGGTTTATCCCCTGTCAGTGGATAAAATCGGGGGATAAAGCTTTTATATCCTGCCCATGCTCCCAGTGCTGAAGGATGTAGACGCCACAAGTCCGAGGCATGTGCTAACGTCCAGCCGTGGTAGTTTATCAGTCATAAGGAAGAAAAACACGTAAACTATAGTATTGTACGTAAACTATAGTAATTGTGTATTGATTTGATATATTGGTTTCGAAATTGAAGGAAAAAGAAATAGATATAAGATAACGAAAGTGATGAAAAGAGCCCTGTGTGAAGAGACGAGTAGGTACACGAAACAGAAGTCTCCTTTGGGTATTGCTGTCAGTATGTAACGATACCATAGGGTTCTGTCTTGTTTTTAGCGAATCGACGTATCGCTTTCATCCAAATACATGGCAAGAGTACCTATCTATTTTCTATTTGCTCCGTCAAAGATAAGCACATTTATCTAAATTTAAATCTATACCTTTGCTAAATGTAGAGACAAACATATAGACACATAATAAACAATGTCTTTCAATTTTTAACTCAGTTATTATAGAAATAAAGTCTAATAAAAATGTCTTCGAATACCTACCATCTAACGCCTCGGCGCTGCCTAGAATTACGTAAGGTTAGGTTACTTTACTAATGATTAATTAAATAAATAATCTGGTCAAGTGCGTGTTAGTACATGCATAAATAGTAAAATGCAAAATTTGTTAGATATTTCTAACAAATCTACACTAGGTACTATTATAAAGAGGAAAGATTTGTATTTTTATTTGTATGTTTGTAATGAATAAACTCAAAAACTACTGGACCGATTTGGCTGAAATTTAAAACGAAGATAAATTATACCTTGGATTAAAACATAGGCTACTTTTTATCCCGAATAAAATTGTAGTTCCCGCGGGATCTTGAAAACTAATTCCACCCGAACGAAGTCGCGAGCATCAGCTAGTCTTACATATATAGGCTTTAGCCCCTACTAGTGCTAAAAAACTTCTTACCTGGAAATAAAGCAAGAATAACAAGAAACTTTCAAGAAACCAATATAATATCATTGTTTTTCGTATTATTGGACTGTACAGTCATAGCCTCTATCATTTATATTGGACAGAATCCAGTAGGTAAGTACCACTAAAGGAGGTGAGTAAACATTTTATTTTCTTGTTTTGATTTTTTTTTAATTTGAGTTGGTACATTCTTCAACGGTACTTAATTTCCTCAATACATAATACTAATTTTAACGTTGCAGCTTTAAAAATGGCTATATCTATGTCACACAGACGGTCAGACCGACGGACTTGATGGAACTATATTATGGGTTTGTTTTACTATGGAACCTAAAAAATAACTATTTTTAACAATACCGAGTTATATTTCTCTTCAATTAACGTTTTCAAATGAGAAAATCGCTCAAAGATCTCGCAGTCATATTAAAACAATATTCCATCTGGAAATGGAATTAAAGGTAAAGTCTTTTTTGTTTTACATTTTTTAATTTTATAGTCATTTTACGAGTATAAAATTTTTATGCTCGTGACAAAAGAGATCGAAATTGGATTCTGCAATTTATAACTATACTTGCCGCGATATACAACCCGCATCCTGTGAGTTCGTAAAGATATTATAATAATAATTAACACGCCACGATTTAGGGGTTACAAAGAAGGTCAAATACTATCAAGTGAGCCCCTAATACTTAAGGGCGAAAATGGCTCGTTTTCGAACTAAATTCATACAAACACGCTGTATATTATAATTTATAGTCATATAAAAGTTTTGGCTAAAGGTAAGTACCACTCCTCAATTATGATGCTGCAGGGGTCAGTACCCCTAAAGTTTAGGGATTTAGGAACTGTCGATTCTAATTGAAGAAGTGGACGAAGTCGCTAGTTTATCGTATGTGCAACATTCTGTACATTGCACATACATACATGACAATAAAGTGTAACCGAATAAAGATTTCTCAGTCACCGGAGACCCGCTTGCCGCTCGTTTAAGCAATGTAAAAAAATATAACCTCTATACTTAACCTCACGTTATCACGTTGAAACTACGCAAAACAACAGATACGTGGAACAGGTATCATAAACTATGATCCCTTTTGTACGTGACTGTATTGTCATAAAGTCTATAGAGTCGGCGCTATGCGTGTAAAACCAGACTATTATTCACGCTCACTCATGGTACACTTCACATCGGCTGCGTGTATGTGAGTTACATCGCGTACCTGTTTTTAATCTCCATTTTTACGGTCTCATAACTTTTTGCAGATAGGTATGCACATGCACGATGTCGAGAAGGATATCAACCACCGAATTCGACTTGGCTGGGCAGCGGTCGGGAAGCTTCTTCTCGTCCAAAATGTCTCAGAGCCTGAAGATCAAAGTCTTCGAACGTTCCCGTTGCGTGTGCGTGTTGTCAGTGATGACTTTTGGATCTATGAATCCGAACCGTATCCGATGAGCACGACAGAAATAAAAAAATGTCGGAAAAAAATAAAAAAAAGACGTGTGGCACTCGGGGACTGCCGCGGTAAAGCTATTGCATAGCATTTTTTTATCAACGCCATCTAGCGGTGAGAGGAGTCCCGTGTCAGGTTATTTTCGTTACGGAATTTCTGGATTCGGTCTCCACGCTCAAGGCCCGCGATAGAAGCTATGCAATAGCTTAAAATGTTGGAAAAAATTAAAAAAAAAACCATTTTTATTTTTATTTGATCATTTTACACATAATAATTTTATTGTCATCGTCGTCATCTCAAACCATCAAGGACGTCCAAAGCTGAACTTAGATTGCCAATGACCATAAACGTTAGACCCTTAATATGATGTCGTTTAATGTATCCAATTGGATTGATGGATTCTCCATTTTCATTGATACATGAATGGAAAATTTATAGCAAACCACTGAACCTAGAATAAACTTCAAATGAAAAGTAAAACGTATTATAGGGACCGTGATTCTTCTTACAGAGCCATGAATTTTCGTTATTTAACAATCAATGTCTGCTCCCGGATTTGTGAGAAAGGTAGGGTCACATTGTAATTGGTTGCATACATTTGGTAATCTTGAATTCCAAGCAGCTTACCTACTTCACTATATTACCTGCACAACCTGAAAGTTGTACGAGTATAGGTAGACAGGATGTCTACATATTATTATAAAGGGTGTAAGGGACACTCTAAAAAAAGACGTGTGGCACTCGGGGACTGCCGCGGTAAAGCTATTGCATAACATTTTTTATCAACGCCATCTAGGGGTGAGTGGAGTCCCGTGTCAGGTTATTTTCGTTACGGAATTTCTGGATTCGGTCTCCACGCTCAAGGCCCGCGATAGAAGCTATGAAATAGCTTAAAAACTTTGTGAATACTTATTTTACACTTAATGCCTGTCATGAAATTACAACCTCCTGACGACGACCTCCCTAGCGCAGTGGTGAGGGCTGTGGTCTTATAACTGGTAGGTCTCGGGTTCGATTCCCGACGGGACAATTTGGGAATTTATAATTTCTAAATTGTTCTGTCTGGTCTGGTCTGGTACAAGCAGTACTATCTACTTTTGGATTTATTTATAACTGGGAGTATTAACACAAACAAAAAATTTGATTCCTCCATGATGTATAAGCGTCTGCTGTCATACACAGATAAATTATTATTATATGTATAAATATCATTGCTGTCATACTAAAACTTGTAACCACTCCGTAGAAAATGATGTCCTGTCGAGAAAATTCTTAAATCCGTCGTCTATTTCTTCACCCGTGCCCAATTTCCGCCAGGAAGGTAGTGTTGGGAAAAACGGTAGATACTAGATAACTATTTGCCAATATACTGGAGGGAAGTCGAGTTCATGATTCAAGCACGATTTCATATTCTCTAATACCTACCTTGATAATATGCACATTTTTCATTTGTTAAAATTGTGTTTCATTTAATAAAATAATGTGTTCGAATAAAATCCTGTACTTACCATTAATTTTTCGTGCAAAACAAACTGTAAATCTATTTTAGGCACAACAATACAGGCCTCCTAGTGTGGTGCAGGTAATTTACAATTAAATCGAGAGGAATATCGAGAAAGGTAATCTGTATTAAGCTGTGATATAGTTACTATAATATTATTGCTTTATAGAGCTCGTTACAGATGCCCCGTTAGCTCAAGCTTCCATACAAATATAGTTTTCTTTTAATTTAGAAAGTACATTGTCGGATTCATATCAAACTGTGAAAATACATATCAAATCGAAGGGGGTGAGACGTACCGGGATTTAAAATTATTTTATTTGCACACAACTCATTAATATAAATCAACACCATGAAACTTTTCAACATAAGCAGTTTAATTTTTTCCTTAACCTTAAGAAGGTATCATTTTTTCAACTCCTGAAAAAATATTTTGAGTTTATTTTATGATTAAATATACATATTATACTATAAGTCTTTTAACACTCGACGTACGCGCAAAAGTACAGAGTATGATAGCGAAATATCTCATTATCATAATGTAAAGAAAAGTATCATTTAGCTCAAAGGAAATTACTCTGTGAATTTGTAATGCTAACAGACGCTGCAAGGGTTAATTGCGGTCGGCCGCTGCCTGTTGCCACAAACAATACAAGTGTGAGCTGTAAACACGCATAAATCTTGTGTTTGCTAACTTACAATAACATCGCTATATTTGACCTAACATGGTTCACGTTAAGCCCTATCGGGGTCTGGCCCTGCTACGTACTGGGCAGTGGGCATAGACAAGGCTGGGCAGTGGGCACAGACAAGATACGATCATAGACCGAGACGTTACAAGAAACGTGGAAATAAAAAAATTAAGGTTTTCTCTTTACAAAAAGTCCAAATCATCATGATCCTAGTGCAACGGCGGATCTGCATTTTATCAACTTTACAGTACAGCCATTTGGAATAATTACCGAAGTTTTGCTATCATAACTTTTTAAATCAAAAATCTGTAGCAATGAAGTTTCACATATACCCATTAAAATGGTTCTGTTTTAAAATAATATACAAATAACAATATTTAATTAAATGTCCAAATATGGCAAAGGATTATTTTTGGACTTTTTGCAAATCCGTCACTGTTCTACGATCTTGATGAAAGCCATCAACAAAATTTTTTTACTCCGAGTATAAAGCCCATTGTAAGGAAAAAAGCTAATAAGTCCGCGCGATCTCTTTGAATAACTATAAAAATGCTTCATAACTGCATCAAAGTCGAAGAAGTTTAAAAACCGAAAAAAATGTGTCCATCGCGACATCTATCGAGATACAACTGAATACTGCAAAAAGTACTGTAACTCAAATGTTTTCTATCATAGAATCATACTTTTTAAGAATCTTTGATTTAGGAATCTGGTATCAAACTTTCGTCTTCAAATTTTTTTTTACGACAACTTTGATAATTCTCAGATGAGGCATCAACAGAGTTACCCTCTGTCTTTTTAACTCCGGCTCACGAAGCATGTGGAATAAATCTCATATTATACCTACTTACGTAGCTCATTTCCTTAGTAATGAAGTTATATTCCACGGCAAAATTTCCCATTTCCTAAATTCTTTTTGCATTAAGTATATCCGCTCTCTGCGTCGAAAGCAAGTTCCTTTTTGAGATTAATTCTCGTCTGCCCCTTTAAGATCTTTGCATTTCTCTTTTTTTGCTTTAAATTTGAAATACTTTCCGTGTTTAGCGCGAAGAGTTTAAAATGAAATCTTTGACAATCTCGTATCACAAGAAAATATATTATTCTTTTCGAACAGATTGTGAGAGAAATTTCTAGAGCAAAAATATTAAATAATTACTTTTGCTTGGGCTTGGCTCACGTTAAGATCGATTTTACAAACCCCTATTTTACCCCCTTAGGGGTTGAATTTTAAAAAATTCTTTCCTAGCGGATGCCTACGTCATAATAGCTATCTGTATGCCACGTTACAGCCCGATCCATCCAGTAGTTTGAGTTTTGCGACTGTGCGTTGATAGATATCAGCCAGTCAGTCACCTTTTCCTTTATATATTTAGATAACCTAAAAACTTTTGTGAATTTTTACTTTGTTTGCCCATTCCCATTTTGACTATTTCGACTAGTCTTTAAGCTGATTTCCGTATTCCCGCTCAACTGTCACGGCTAAAATGAAAGGAAGTTTAAAGTGAGTTTTGTAGATGGAAAATTCACACGAAAAGTCATTTTCATATCCCTCTACTAGCCCGGGCTTGGAAATTTCAAATTTAAAGTGCTTCCGTTGACGCACCTCTACGGAATATGGGGGAATATCACAACCACGGAATTGAGGGTGAGACATTCAAAATACGAGCTATTCTGCGAATTGACAATACTTTCATTGCTTTATTTCTGGTTATTATTCGATGCCTATTTTCCATACCTAAATCATCCCCTACGTAGGAGTCGAGGTTTTAGAGAATTTGTCGTTAAATCGAGTGGTGTCAAATGAGGTTTACCTAAACTGTATTTGAAAATATGAGATATTATGTGAAAAATGAATGGTATGTACCTATATAAAACAAGTTTCAAAAAAAGAATCTTCAAGGGTCGAGAAACAATAGCAAACTTGAGTCTCTTTTGTCCTTTAAAGGGGTTTTAACTAGGTAGTTTGATTAAGAGCGTCAGTATAAAGAGAAGTGGCTACACTTACCGCCCTCGCCGAGATAGCGCACGCGTCTTGCCGCTCTCAAGTACTTAATGCGTTTTATTCTAGACAGCCAGACAGGCAGAACGATGGTATAATGAATGTTTTTAGAAGTTGCTTATTTATTTACTAGCTGATGCCTGCGACTTCGTGCGTCTAGATTAAGGTTTGGAATATTCTTTAATTTTCCGGGATAAAATGTAGCCTTTACGTTAATCCTGAGTATGAAATTCGAAATTATTTATTTCATGTAGGCCAACATGTGCTCTTATAACAAGTCGAGAGAAGTTTTGTTTTGAAAAAAGAAACTAAGCAGTTGCTCTTATCAAAACAAAAAATGTTACAATATGTAGCATATCTATCTTGCGGACTTGTGACCCCTTTTACTTGTCTCGTATTAAATTCGACCAGTGCAAGGCCCGACACGGGTTCTTTTAGTACCGAGAAACCAAAGAATTCACACGTGATTTAAATAAAATCTAACGGTGGCACAATTGCGAGAAGTCGTGAACGTTGGAAATTTCGGCATCCTTATGTGGTTGAAATTCAATCTACCTACTCGAAAAGAACCACTAAGGACGTGTGGAATGTCCATTGTCCGTGTTTCTTGCCACATAATATAATTTGAGAATTTTCAAGGCAAGAGTGAACAGGCATCTTCTAGGCAAGTGCGCTCCAACCTAGACCTGATCAGTGTTTTCCATAATTGATTGTCGTCAGGTCCTACCTAGGTGATCTTCCAATAAGAAAATACAAAGTCGAGGGCACCATTTAGTGACGGCATAAATTAAATAAAAGAATCCTACGAACTTGTAATAAGAGGCTACTTTATTCAGTCCAAGAAAGGTTTTTTTACCAAGCATCCTCTTTCAACTTTAAGTGAGCGGAAAAGGAAGGCTTTAAGAATATGAAACTACGTTCAAGGAAAGAAACGACGTTAGAGACGCCCCTGTGGATTTTCAGATCCAGTTTCTTCGAATAATTTGTATACTCATTGCAGAATTTGTGCCTTATTTTTTAAAATACGAGACGATATAATTCGACACAGACTTAGGAACAAATGTATATGAATATAATAAAACGAAAGAGTTTGTTTGTTGTCGCGCTAATCTCTGGAACTATCGGTCTGATTTGTAAGATTATTTTTGCATTTGATAGCTTAATGAAGAAGTTTATAGGCTATTTAACATCACGCTACGGGACGAATTCTGTACATTAAATTTTAAAGGTTTATCCGAGATAGGAGATGAATCTATCTAAAGAACTTCATAATTCTTTTTTATTATAAATTGTATACTATTAGACATGAAATTTTTAATTTTGATTTATTTTGTATATTTTTGTGTTTATTGCTACCAATAAAGATATTTCTATTCTATTCTATTCTAAACTGATAGACATGTTTTGATAGACAACTTCTCGCGGATAGCAGTAGCACGTCAATCTAAATTATTTCCACGCGGACGAAGTCGCGGGAATCAGCTTAAATAAGTACATATGTATTATTTAACCTAATGCTGCGATTGATATGCATATAATATGAAAGAGAACCAAAAAAAAAAAACAGTTAGGTATATCTCAAAGTATGCTCAAGGCATGTAGCCTCCCGTCGCCTTATTAGCATTAACAATGTAGAGCAAGAGCCCAGGATAGCCAGACCTTCGTCATTTTATAAAAGCTGAAAGTTTTTCTGTGCATGTCCCCTATACAGGTAAGAACAACCAGCGACTATGGAGTTTGGGTTGTGGTTACTTTGGCAGATAACAGATAGTAAAGGTATACAAAATAGTACCTAAAATTCGTTAAAGTATAAAGCTCAATTTTTTTATATTTTCTTCGGGATAACTTTAGAAATCTCGTCATCCATTGCCGGACACTTATGACAGTTACTTCCCCCTGCCGGACACCCCTAAACTTTAATAAATTATAATTATACTTTCGTTATAGTATAAAAGCTAAATTTTATATATGTTACTTGGGGACCTATAAAAAAATGTTACCTCAATCTAAATTTAATCAATTTAAATCTTTCTCGAAGGGAATCCCGCGGTTGAACAGTTATAACCTCGCGCTCGCACCTAGAGCGGACTTTCAATGTGTCTGGCAAGGTGTAAAAACCATCAAAACTGTCCGGCTTTTGAGGTAACATTTTTTTATAGGTCCCCAAGTAACATATATAAAATTTAGCTTTTATACTATAACGAAAGTATAATTATAATTTACTAAAGTTTAGGGGTGTCCGGCAGGGGGAAGCAACTGTTATAAGTATCCGGCAATGGATGACGAGATTTCTAAAGTTATCCCGAAGAAAATATTAAAAAATTGAGCGTACTTTACTTTAACGAATTTTAGGTACTATTTTGTATACCTTTACTATCTGTTATCTGCCAAAGTAACCACAACCCAAACTCCATAGTCGCTGGTTGTTCTTACCTGTATAGGGGACATGCACAGAAAAACTTTCAGCTTTTATAAAATGACGAAGGTCTGGCTATCCTGGGCTCTTGGGCCAATGATGTTAATATTAATTGGTAGAGCGTATGTTTAATACGAACACATACTGGTACATGTTCTATTAACATAAGCAAACGGTTTTTGATTAATTAATCGCGGTCGGCTTGAAATATGTGGTTTCACTGACTGGTCCATTCTGCTTTAATAGTCGCTTTGATTAATGAAATGAAGGCATGCAAACCAAACGCTTTATAGGCTACTAATAAACGAAGTAGTTTTTAACCCCTAACGCAAACATGGGGTCTTATAAATTCGATGGCTTTGCCTGGTTCTGTGTGTGTGTGTGTGAGAGAAAAAGTAGCATCGTATTGATTAAATGTATGGAATGATTTTAATGCTAATTTAATTAGGATGGTTTTGAGAAAAACTCTAAAGGGATACTTGATGTTACTATGGCATATATTATATTTGTTACAAGAAGATTTTTTTTTATTCGACGACAAGATAGTCCTTGACTGCGATCTCACCTGATGGTAAGTGACGATGCAGTCTAAGATGGTAGTGGGGTAACTTGGAAGGGGTATGGCAGTATACATTCAACCCATACCCTAAATAATCTGTTTCTACACGCCATCGTGCCGGAACCCTAAATCGCTTGGCGGCGCGTCCTTGACGGTAGGGTGGTAACTAACCACGGCCAAAGCCTCACACCAAACCAAACCAGAGACAATTCTGAAATTATAAATTTCCAAATTGTCCGAGCCGGGAATCGAACCCGAGACCTCCCAGTTATAAGACAGCGCTCACCACTACACCAGGAAGGTCGTCAAAAACTTCAATATTGTACGTGAGTGTGACACACGCTTGGCTGGTTTTGTTGGCACTTTCAGTCCCGGCCAAATTCACGACACAAATTATCGGGTCAGGTCAACTAGATTCGAATGCAATTGTATGCTCAGTTGCATATTGAGTTCAATTATCCCCAACCAATCCTATCGAATTTCTCTAACTGTAATCCCCCGCCCAAATAGCTTGCTGCAGGCAGTTTGGTCGCGTCATCTGTACTCTGTAGCAAATTCATACTAAGGAACGCTCAACACAATTTTACAGGCTTTACTTCAGAGTGCCTAGTGGGAGATTTTTTACATATTCTTTCGAACTATACGATTTATGTGGAATTGAAACAGCACCGTCTAGTGAAAATCACGGAAAAAAAATTGTGAGTGTAAGATTTTTACTTCCTCGTAACCGACTATCTATCATCGACAAGCATTTAAAGCTAAGGTGAGAACGTCTAGCGCTCGTGATTCGTTTGGTTTGTAGTTATACTAGTTATCAACTAAAGACGCGTCTCAGCTCAACTTATTTCCAGGTTGGTTCCAGAGTATTAAAGAGATCACCTTTAGTGTGTCTTTAAAAAGGTCTTGCTTTTATTTATGGCCCTATTTTATGGCGGAACGTAAAGCTTTAAGTTGAAATGCGCGATAAAAACTTTCAATAAAAATAAGAAAGACCATTCAAAGTTGAGGCGAGGCCCTGTACCTGCGAGTAATTTCAAAAAGGGTTGACTTAATCGTACGGTGGCGCCAGATAGCTAAAAGTTTGAAAAGGTGGGAAACTATAAATCCAATAGCAGTTAAGTGAAAGTAAACGCGAAATGGATACATATCTTCGTTTATTTTAGAAACCTGCCTGTAACTAACTTTTGCCCGCGGCTTTGCTCTCATTAAATTCGATATTTCAAATCACTACACGTCGGCACGTCTTTGACGGTAGGGCTAGTTACCACCCTACCGTCAAAGACGTGCCGCCAAGCTATAGCGTTCCGGCACAATGGCGTGTAGAAACCGATTAGGGGTATGGGTTGAATTTACACTGCTATACCCCTTCCAAGTTAGCCCGCTAACATCCTCGACTGCATCGTCACTTACCATCAGGTGAGATCGCAGTCAAGGGCTATCTTGTCACCGAATAAAAATAAAAAAATAATATACTATCTGATTTCCGAGTTACGGCGAGTTTCAATAACCTATCTAATTCAA
This sequence comes from Hipparchia semele, assembly GCA_933228805.2. Classification (NCBI taxonomy): domain Eukaryota; kingdom Metazoa; phylum Arthropoda; class Insecta; order Lepidoptera; family Nymphalidae; genus Hipparchia; species Hipparchia semele. Next base: position 6,723,623 of record OW121717.1, on the reverse strand, counting down.
GATCAACAAATTGAAGAGGGAAAATTTAAGCCAAATATACTTTAACCTTGTCAATCAATCAGAGTTTTGGGTCTTGGGTTAGTTTCAGATTAACGATTTTCAAAAAGAAATAATAAATCTTTCTAGTGTTAGTTAGTTCTTCTGTCTTGTTTACTGGTTCTCACACACTTCCACTCCGAACGTGGGCCTTTAACCCTTGTGTTAAGATTCTTTAGAATTTAGATCCTGGTGTACACTTAGGCTGAAATCTACCGTACTCTAACTCTGCTCAGACTCAAGAGTTAAAACGAGACAGATTGATTATTTATCTTCACCAAAATTGAATAAAACTTACCTACTGATACGCACTATTTTCAATAACGAAAGAATAATTGACATTGGTTTAGGTTTGATAAAGTTATGAAGTGAAATCGACAAAAATATTTGACCCTTTTCAAGTTTAATTTTTGTAAAATGTAGCTAATGTGCTTCTCCATGTTTCAATCTATCTTTATTTCAAAATTAATCATGATGTACTTAGTAGTTTTAGGCGTGAAAGGGTAACAGATAGACATACAAATAGAGTTAATTTTGCAGTTATAAAATTAGTTTAGATTGGATTGGATCTGGATAATCTCAATAAACTTTATCCATATCAAACTGAAAAGAGCCATCCAAAACGGAGAATCAACTTTGGAAGTTCGATGTATTTCCATTGGCAGCGACGTTTATGGCATTCCAACTTCCTCAATAAAAAGCTTTAACATTCAGCATTAACATTATCTACATTTAGCACTAACACAAACGATCTGCAAATGTCGGTGCATATCCGACGGCGATCAGGCTGGCAGCTGGCCAACATCTGTCGTGGATGTTTGATTTCTGAAAAGAATATTTACGTCATCATTCTATTTTATTTTAAAGTTCACCCATAAAATGTTTTTGCATCGCATCCAGTAAAGTAAAGAGTTTCCTTTCATATGAGAAACAGCATTGGAGAGATTGTCAATGCTTTGCTCATGCTCATTTCTGATTTGCTCGCAGGGATACCCTCCATTGCTTGCTATGGGATCGCCTTATTACATGGGCCATAGTTAGCGATTATGTTTTTGGATACATAAGTCAGCCAGGCAACACGTATTATCCGAAGACTTTGTTCTTCGTGCACTGAGTTGATTGCCTACCGAGTGGTTACAAAATCTAAATATATAAAAGGCAAAGGTAACTGACTGACTGACTGACTGATCTATCAACGCACAGCTCTAACCACTGGACCGATCGAGCTGAAATTTGGCATACAGGTAGCTGTTAGGACGTAGACATCCGCTAAGAAAGGATTTTGAAAAATTTCAACCCCAAGAGGGTTAAATAGGGGTTTAAAAAATCAAACCTAACGTGAGCGAAGCCGCGGGTTAAAGCTAGTCACCAATAAAAATTAAAAAAAAAAAGAACTCTTATTACAAGAAGCGGGCAAAGTTACTCCACTCAATGAGAAGTCGATTTACGAACGGGAGAATATCTCGGGGGGGATGCATAAAGAAATAAATTGCATTCATCCCTTTGCAGAACGACCACTATCCAATATTCTTAAGTCGTATTCGATGCCACCATTTATCATCGTTTCGTTCAGCAAAGCTTTGAGCGGACGGACCTTGAAATAAAGGCTTTGATTCTACCATGACATTTTTCAGCATATTTATTGATGCAGATGATATTCAGTAAATGGCATTGGATACTTAGTAAATTGGTGATAGCTAAGAATATTAACAAAAAATGCATTTCATTATTTAAACTTATTTTTTTATTCGTTGACTGCGATCTCACCTGACGGTGCAGTCTAAGATGGTAGCGGGCTAACTTGGAACGGGTATGGCAATGTAAATTCAACCCATCGGTTTCTACACACCATCGTACCAGAATCGCTTCTCGGCACGTCTTTGACGGAAGGGTGGTAACTAGCCACGGCTAAAGCCTCCCACCAGATTTTTTTTTCCAAATAATGTAAGTTGTAATAATTGATATAGAACAGTCAGGTACCTATATAGCCTAGGCTTACTAATTGCTTTCACTCGTATACAGAATGTGTTCAGGGCAAGGGCGTGAAATATAGTGCATATAGCATATTTCTTATTGAATAGGGTGAACACTCGTCGGAAGCACGTTCGACGAACGCCTCACGACCAAACAATGGAGGCCGCTATACGATAAACTTTTAGATATTGAGCAATGCATTCATCGTACGCTAACAAAACATTGCTTTTCCTCGTAAAAATGCTACTATAGTATAGTTCTTGCAATTCACGAGGGCGCGTGAGCTTTACTTGTTGTTACGTCGGGTACATGCACATTGCGTAAGTGTGTGTGCCTGACAAGAGCCTTGGTGGGAGCGGTGAAGCGCGAGCAAACTCTCGCTCCCACACATATAGATACGACACACACAACGATGAGCCGCGTACCCTCGTGAATTGAAAGAACTATAGTATCATGTTATGTTACTATATATTTTTTTGTTTTGCTATCGAATAGTATGCACCTTACTTAGTTGAATGAATGAATGAAATTTTGTCATTGTACAAAGGGTAACGAATTATTAAATTCTAAAGACTTTGATTTTATAAGTAAGCTAACTAATGCCCACGACTTTGTCCGCGCTAGTTTAGGTTCTGTCCTCTATCTCCAGTGATATTTATTAGGTTTGCACCAAAATTACACAAAACTTATCTGATGCAACACACATTTTAATAAAGAAAGAATTATCAAAATCGGTTCAGGTTGACGAAGCTATAGAGTAAAATCGACAAAAATTATCATTCCCTATTTCAACCCATTCAAGTTTTATTTTAGCAAATAAGGTAGCCTATGTCCTAAGGTCCGATCAATCTCTAAACCAAAATTCATCAAAATTGGTTTAGCGGTTTAAGCGTGAAAGCGTGACAGACGGAGTTATTTTCGCATATAATATGACATTAGTAGGGACTTTAGTACTATTAGGTGTTCCGTGGTAGGTATAAAAACAGAAGTAAGTATAGCTTTTTTAAAAGGTGAATTGTATAATTTGCAATTCTAATTTATTTGCTTCGAGTGTTGAAAAAAATAAGCAAACATTTTCAGCAGCAAGCAGGCACTTGAAATTTAAAATAAAAATAATGCTTTGATACACTTAAAACATCTGTGCGAATGTTTGATTTGCATATGAGTTGGCGCTTGAATTATAAATCCAAGCTGAAAATACATTATGCATACAGCACTTGCTTTTAAAGCTAAACTAATAAAGTTTTTATTCTCTTAAAATTACTTCAAAATGCAAAAAGTCAAAAATAATGAAGTGGAATTAAAATTTCATGCTTCCCGACTAAAATATAAAAGCCAGTATACCATTGCGTTTGGCATATTTTTGCTTAATGTTTACGTGGGGCAAAATATAGGTCCTATTATACCTATATACTTGCACCCTTTTGCATCCAATAGCGCTTCGTTGTGCTACTCACGGACACATTAAAGCCATGTATGGACTTTCTGGAATTCCTGTGTACATTTAGCCTGGTATGTATACTCTGGAATACGTAGTTCGTATTTGTAACCATACGTATACGTGCATCTACTATCTGTACTTTATGTTGTTTTATGAATAAATAAATAAAAAAAAAAAATCTCTAAGCCGGGTTTGCGATAATCCATCGTTATCGCTATTTTGCACTACGCTTCTTTAAACTTTAACTTAGTAGCCTGCGAATATTACTTGAACTTACAGTGCGTGGTTTTTTTAACTCACCTTGCGTACACAGTTACGTTAATTTAAAGTGTTCTTCATCTCTTCTTCCCGGGACTTGTTTCCGCAAGTAGGCGATGTCCACCAGTTTTGTCTGAGTCCTCTGGTACATTTCCCCATTAGATTACTCCAGAAAGACAAGAGTTATATTAAAGACAGAGGCTTCAATTATATTTAGAAGTACAGAAGTGTAGATATAGATATATACAGTATGGAAGTATAGATATAGGTTAGTATGTGTATTTAATTTTAATAGTAGCTGTGATTAATCTTAATACTAGTGGCTATGATATTATAATGTTCTGTGAAAGATATGAGTAAGTATATAATATGAACACTTTCAAAATGTTAACGATAAAAGCTATTCCTCCACAAATGGCCCAATTGCTCTACTTTGTTTAAATTGCTTAAGTTAGGTGTGTCAGTGAATATCGCACCTGCATCGATGAACACGAGTAAAGTGCTGACGTTATTACCCTCTTTATCCGCCTAACAACTTTTCCACGTTATCGGATCCGATATCGGGCTGTATTAAATATGTCTCAATCACTTAAATATAAAAAAAATGGGGAAAACCCAAAATAACAGCTGAAAAATCTAAAAAATGATAATTGCTAATTTTGTATAGGATTGAATGACCATTTCGAATTACTTTTGAAGATGGAAGCCGGGTAAAAGCTTGTTCTAAATAAAATGTAGAGTATGCAACTACTGAAGCAGTAAAAAAGGAATTGCAGGAAAACCTATTAGACATAAATACGTACTTAGTTACAGTTGAAAAAACTTGGCTGGCGATGGTACTTTAACGCCAACAATTACGGAAATTAGAAGAGAAAAAATAGAAGAGCAACAACTGTATCGCGGCATGAGTATTAGTTTTAAGTTTCCAAGAATAAAATCTATTGTTGCAGGAGCTATAGAGAATTTTAATTTCTTTATTTTTGTAAAAAAATATATTTAAAGTTAAGGATTGCCACCCCGATTACTCCCTAACTATCAGATATATAGATGTTTTAGATAGAGAGCAATAATCACAAGGTAAGAACTCTTCATTACACACTGGTGTAGCTTTCCTATGCTTATCCGGCTAGACCCTTTAATCTTTCAATTTGGACACAAGCAGAATCTAAAATGAAACAAGAAGTTCAGGAAGATGAGAATTTTAATTAAAAACCAAATTATGTGATTAGAAACAACACCATCCCTGTATTTAAACACTTAGGGACGTGCAATGTGCATGCACAAGAAATTATCTTTTGCAAGAATTTGCGTCTTTTATTAAGAAGAAAAATAAGAAAGTCTCGAAGGCTTTGTATGGATAGAAGTTTCCGTATGATGCGAAACGACAGCCTGCCTTTTAAAGGTTCCGTACCCAAATGGTGCCAGCGGAACCCTATTACTAAGCCTCCGCTGTAAGTCCGTCCGTCCGTCCGTTCGTCTGTCTGTCAGCGGGCTGTATCTCATGAACCGTAATAGGTAGATACTTGAAAAAATGGCGGTATCGACAAAATAATTGCATAGTAAGTAAGTTGTTAAGTGGCACCTTACAACGATTGTTAGACTATTTTACAGCCATAAGCTCCGTTTAATAAAATTATTCCTGAAAATTGTGCAGTGCTCCCTACATATTTCTTGTTAACTTTGCCGCAGTCGGTTTTTTTAATGACTTGTTCATATTTTTCGATTAAGCGTTATCCCTCTATGTTGGTACTTTTGCCAACTTTACCCGATTTTGTGCATTCGAATTATCAATTTGTTGGCTTTCATATGGGCGGTTACGACATCTAGCCAGCGCTTTCTTAGACGGTCGTGAGTTTCAAGCTCCAGGAACGGCGATGTTGAGACATCTGTTACCGACGTAAGTTTGTGGTGACCGTGCTACATGATTGTACTATCTTAGACTGCAACTTCTCTCCGATTTCACGGACAAGGAGCATTTTTTTTATTCGATGACAAGTTAGCCCTTGACTGTGATCTCACCTGATGGTAAGTGACGATGCAGTCTAAGATAGTAGCGCGCTAACTTGGAAAGGATACAGCAGTGTAAATTCAACCCATACCCTAATCGGTTTCTACCTTGTTTCTACGCGCCATCGTGCCGAACGTTAAATCGCTTGGCGGCACGTCTTTGACGGTAGGGTGGTAAGAAATTATAAATTCCCAAATTGTCCCCGCCGGGAATCGAACCCGAGACCTTCCAGTTATAAGACCACAGCGCTCTGCGCCAGGAAGGTCGTCAAAATCCGTTAATTAATGGTAATAAATACAACCATTGCCTTATTACATGTTGTCACATTATAAAGGCGAAAGTTTGTATGTGTGTGTGTGAGTGTGTGTGTGTGTGTGTGTGTGTGTGTGTGTGTGTATGCTTGTTATTCTTTCACGCAAAAACTACTGTACGGATTTGACTGAAATTTGGAATTGAGAAAGCTCATACCCGGGATTAACATACAGGCTAAATATCCCGGAGTTGTCGAGGGAATTAAAAACGAATAAGCACGCTGATGAAGTCGCGGGCATCATCTAGTAGGTAATAATAACTTTCGATAAGAATTACCTAAGTGTCGGAAAAGTGAAACGTTGTTCAAAGTTCGATACGAGCTGCAAAAAGCTTTTGAATTGATTGTCCAGTAACGGCAAATTGCCGGGCGTTGCCATTGTTTGCGGGCTTCACCAAGTTTATCCAACTTTTCTCATTACGGCGATCTGTTACGGTGCGATCGAAATGCTTATAACAACTCAGGGATGCCTTGATGGCCTCGTAAACAATAATAGTAACTTTATTAAAAACTAGACGGCACCCCCGACTACGTCCGCTTGGATTAAGGTTAGAAAATATAAATTCTCATGGGAACTCCTTTAATTTTCTGGCATAAAATGTAGCTTATATGTGTTAATCCTGGGTATGAGCTATCTCTATTCCAAACAGCCAAATCGGGTAATTTGTTGTGGCGTGAAGGCGAAACAAATATACACACACACTCCCACACGCGCGCGATTCCACGCGAACGAAATTACAGGAAAAACTGGTGTGACATATTTTGTTTAAATGAATGCGTATGTTGATGGCCTTGTGGTTCAGATATGGGACTCCTTTTTGGGAGGTATGGGTCTTGAGGTTCTATCCAAGTCACTCTGACTTCGGAGTTATGTTCATTTTAAGCAACTAATAACATTTGCTTTAGCAGTGTAGGTAAACATAGTCAGGAAACCCGAGTACCTGTCAGAGGTGTATGAAGTCTGCCAATTCGGACAAACCGTAAGAATAATAAAATTCATAACTAGCCTACGACTTCGTCCGCGTCAATTTCTGTTATTATGATCGCGATTAAGAAGTTTTCAAAAGAATATATTTTAAATATGGATTACTTTCCCCGGTTTTTGCACCATTTTTCAATGATGCTTCGCTATTATTGGTCGCAGCGTGATGTTATATAGCTTAAAGCCTTCCTCGATAAATAGACTATCCAACACAAAAAGAATTTTTCAATTCGAACCAGTAGTTCTTGAGATTAGCGCGTTCAAACAAACAAACTCTTCAGCTTTATAATACTATTAGTATAGATTTTCATTTATTAATTTGTTAATATGGCAAAGTCAAGATGATACATACAAAATTTTGATGCTGATAATATCCTGTGGTGTACACATATAAACATTAGTACTTAATGTTTAATAATAAATAAAATTTAAATTATTTTAATGCAACTTCAGTGCACCACTAAATAACAACTTGCGAATGATAATTTACCGTATTTTGTGCTTACGGAATTGCTGTTTGTGATGGGATTGTAACATGTGATGTAAACAAAGAAAATGGAGAAAAGAAAATTGAAAATCATTGTATAAAGCATGGGTTTCAATAAAAACATTTATTTTAGGGAAAGAGCAGACTGGCTACTTTTAGCGGCAGCGATCGGTGTTTTCGTGATTTTGAGTCGCTGTTTTGGATGCTTCAGTAGCTTAGTGGGCACACATAATATAAACGCCAGTCGCAGCGATCGAGTTGTGTTTTTTTGGCACTGACTGTCCGCGATTTAGTGATATAACGACTGAAAGCTACACTGTACCACAGAATACCTAATAATACCTAAACTCTACCTACATTCGAATACCATTAAGTTAATAATTATTATATGTCCTCCCGACTGATTCTGGCCACGGCGGACAATCTCCAGAGATTAAATATCTTATCTGCGCGGGACATATTATACCTATGCACCAATGCAATGTGTGCAATCTCAATTCTCCCATATCTCATAATAAACACAGGAATCAGCAATCAAAAGTCACAAAAACTCTGAATCTCCGATTTTGTGTTTTTGGAATCAAAAATCGCCGAAACTCCTAGCCGCTATTTTTGGCATCATATCAATCGCGTTTAAGTCGCGAAAACGCCGATCGCTGCCGCTAAAAGTAGCCAATCTGCCCTCTCCCTTACTCTATTTACTTCAAAATATAACAAAGATTATTTAAAGTATGGAGGCGGTAATAACGAATCGTCGGTAATCGAACACCTCATTTATCAAACTATGCTCAATAAAGCGTTACAGTGAAACATACGTAAATCCAAACATACATAAATACATACATACATAGATTGCTAAAATCATAACCTTTCCTTTTGGTTTTGCCGTAGTTAGCCTAACGTAAAATAGTATTACCTCCTTCAATATTTTGTTGATTCTTTCAACATTTTTTCTTGACTCGTTGTTTTTCTGAAAACAAATTAAATACGCCTGTGTTCTATGCAGTTTTCAGTCATAGCTACAATTTATTTATATCCTCTTGGATTAGAGGTAGATATGGCTGCTTTAGAAGACATTGACGCCGAGTTTTTTAAACCTTATTTGACGGTAATAAAATATTTCCGATGTTCGGGCATTGATGTTTTTGATCAGAGAGATGTGTTACATTATAAATACAAATACACGCCCGTTTTAATATTTATGCTTTTTGTGATGACTACGTACGCACACTGGCTATATGTGATCCACGCACTGAGTAGCGGCATGGACTTGGCTGAATTTTCTTTAGAAATAGCCTATGGTTACAATACCGTCGAATGTAAGTATATAATTTGGCTGCCTTGTTGGCAAAATATGCGTGTTTTATATAATACTAGCTTTAAGCCGCGGCTTCGCTTACGTTAGGTTCAATTTTTTAACCCCCTATTTAACCCTCTTGGGGTTGAAATTTTCCAAAATCCTTTCTTAGCGGCTGTCTACGTCCTAACAGCTACCTGTATACCAAATTTCAGCTCGATCGGTCCAGTGGTTAGAGCTGTGCGTTGATAGATCATTCAGTCAGTCAGTCAGTCAGTCACCTTTGCCTTTTATATATTTAAGACTAGCTGATTCCCGCGACTTCGTCCGCGTGGAAAAGGTTTAGAGTGACTTGCTACTATCCGCGAGAAGTTATGTCCTCTATCTCCGAAAATACTTTGTTATTTTTTGGGTAACATGAACCGTTTACGCAGCGCACGCAACGAAAGCCCTCAAATATGGATAATTTTCCCCGTTCTTGCAACATTTTTCACTGATGCTTCGCTCCTATTGGTTGCACCATGATGTTATGTAGCCTTTCTCAATAAATGGACTATCCAACACAAAAAGAATTTTTCAATTCGAACTAGTAGTTCCTGAGAATAGCGCGTTCAAACAAACAAACTCTTCAGCTTTTTAATATTAGTATAGATTTTACCAACTTTTTTGTACCATATTTTACCAAATAAATACTTACTTTAAAATTTTCGACTGCGGATGACAAGGTCCCGGATTTGATTCCTGTTGAGAAATTCTCAATAGGTAGTAGAAGCTCAGAATTAGAAAGTAAGTGAGTGTCACCCTCGTGCCTCGGGAGCACGTAAAGCAGTCAGTATACTGCGCCTGACTTCTCTCCAGTCATGTTGGATTTTTATCTCATCGAACTATGAGAGTGCATCTGTGTTTGCGCACACACTTGTGTATTATAATATCTCCCGCGATTGCTAATCGTCGAACCTTTAAGACTACCTTCTTTATAAACTGACTAGCTGATGGTCCGCGACTTCGCACGCGTGGATTGAGGTTTATTATTCCCGCGGAAACTCTCTTATTTTCCGGGTAAAAATAGCCTATGTGTTATTCCTATGTGCCTTTTAGCCAAATCGGTTCTGTCGTTGCAGCGTGAGTGAGTAACAAACATCCATCCATCCAAACTTTCGCATTTATAATATTATAAGTAGGATAGACGTCCCCGTTGTATTGATCCGAATTTTAATTACTGTCTATTTTTCAGATATTTTAATTTATCTACATTTATGTAAGATCAAAGAAGGAATTAAAAATTTCGTGATGAAGCTCCAAAAACTGTGGAGAAATGACGACAGTTTACTTCCAGAAGGGATTTTGTTGAAACGGAACCAAGTCAAGCAAATGGATTCTTACAGTCTCAGTAAATATGTATTATAATTTAGTTTGTCATTCAGACCATTGTATCGTCTCAAGTTCAACGCGAGGTCCACAGAACACGATCCTGTGCCTCCTGCATCCGCCGCTACCAGCTCTTCGCTTGAGATTGTCCGCCCACCTAGTGGGAGGTCTACCAACGCTGCGCTTCCCTGTGTGGGGTCGCCATTACAGCGACTGCGGACTTGTAATAAGAATTATAAATCCAAGACTTTGTAAGTTACTTTGATATGGAGGATACTTATCGTTCAAATGCTCTTTTTGATCCCAAAATTTTGAATTGTTCCTTGGTCCCTGATATCAATCCGTACCTATTCGCTAAGGTATAATTTTATAAATAGGTATAATATAAATCAACCTATGCCGGGGCGACTCTGCTATTTTAATTTTAATTTTTCAGATTATTGTAGAGTATTACAGGTATTCATGTACTTGTATTTGTGCTCACCGCTGCTGATAATAATCATCAAGAAAATCTTAGGCCAAGACGTCCCTTACGTTATGCACGAAAAGTTCATACTGCCATTCGATTACCAGAGCAACATCGTGATATTCGCTATTGTTTATATAATTGACTACTCAATAGGTAAGATATATTTTTGTCAACGTATATTCTAGAAAATATGATATTAGATGATATGATACAGAATATTTACATTATTTACATATCGTAATATTCTGTATCATATCATCATGATACAGAATATTACGATACTATAGAATGTATCCATACGGCGACGACGGTGGTTTGAAACTTGAAATTATGGATCCGTTTTAACTTTTGGGGAAATTGAAGGAAGTGACAAGTTAAGACAAGAGTTTAGTTATTTAACAGCCATAACTGGCTATTGTGTTGCAGTTTGTTATAATTTTATAACACTGTACATTGTTTTTTATAACATGGTACATTGTAGGTACTAAGTTTAACATTTTATAATTTTGAAATATCTACTATATAAAAATAAGTCGGGTTTTCCTTCCTGACGCTATAACTCCAGAACGCACGAACCGATTTCCACGGTTTTGCATTCGTTAGAAAGGTCTTGGGCTCCGTGAGGTTTATAGCAAAGAAAATTCAGGAAAAATTTCAACAATTTAAGAACGCGGACGAAGTCGCGGGCGTCCGCTAGTTTCGTTATAAAATTTTGTCTAACAAATGTTATTCCTACTGTTGTGTGACATTTGCTAGCAACAATTATAACGTTGTGTGAGAGCACTATTGCAATCATAGAATATGCTCATGTCAGCTCACTAGTGTAATACGAAGGGTTCCGTACCAAAAAACTCCGAAAAAACACGTTTCTAGTTGGTACATTCTCTGAAAATTTCCACTCTTTACCAATTACGAATCATGAGTTACCCGCTGACAGACAGACGGAAAGACGGAGGGACGGACAGCGGAGTCTTAGTAATAAGGTTCCGTTGGTTACCCTTCCCTTGTGGAGATTGGCCGCCGTGGCCGGATTCAGTCGGGAGGATATTATTATTATTTAACCTATAATTTTTTCCCCAGCTTGTTGGCAAAAGTCGGTGATGCCTATGGTGGAATTTTTGCTATACATATTTTCTTTTTATGTATAACCATCTGTTTCTACGGAATTGCAGTGAAAGTAAGTTATATTTATTAATATTGAGTACACATAATTACAGTGTTATAATATAAAAATCTTTAGGAAAGTCGAATGCTTCGAGTGTAAAAAATATCTGATATACCCAGGTATGCGTGAACAACATAACCCTGTTCATGTTACTGTACAGTTGGGAAAAAACAGCTTCAGATGTTATGAGTAGCTCAAGGTCCAATAATATTATACAGAGACAAAGTTTGTGAGTTTGTTTGTAGGTTTGTAGGAGCTAATCTCTGGAAGTACTGAACCGATTTTGATAATTCTTTCACCAACAGAAAGCTACATTACATTCCTGAGTATCATAGGCGATATTGTATTGCCATAATAATAAGTTTTCAGTCAGAAAAGTCAGTTTTTCCTGACTATAATCGATCTCTGTACCATACATCTATCCGTCCATCTATCCATCCATCCATCTGTGCTCCTCACCCGTCTCCAAAGTCCTCAAATGTAGGATTAGTAGGAAGTAGTATAGTAGGATTTAAAGAGCAGGTTTTAGTTTCATACGTTTTATACATATACTTTATTTCAGATAAATGGCAGACTGGAAGATGTTAAAAATTTCACGATTTCTGTGCTAGTAACTGTCATTATTTATTACTGCTGCAAACATGGACAGCTTGCTACTGATTCGGTAATACAACATTGTGACATACTGTGACTACGTCCGCTTCTTCAATTCACAATCGACAGTTCTTAAAACCCCACAGTTTAGACACGTAGAACCCCAGCAGCATCAGGATTGAGGAGTTGGGTCCTAGAATTCATCGATATAGTCTTCACTTGGGACCTACAATAACTATTCATAATCGACAGTGCCTAAATCCCTACAATTTAGGGGGCAGTACCCCTGCAGTATCAGGATTGAGGAGTTGGAACCCCAAGTTTTTATCTCGCAAAGTTTTTCTATCGATTAAAAAAGATTCAACCAAATCAATAGAAATCACGGAGATATCCATATATACATAGGTAGAAAAACACAACTCCTTCTCCGCCTTTGTCAAAAGTCAACAACAAACAAAAAAAAGTCAATCCGTTAATGTTACTTCCGATAACATCAGCTATCTACCAGTGAAAATGGCGTGAAAATCTTAGTAAATATAATAAAAATATAAGCAGATTTTGATAAAAATTCTTCTTCTTAGGCTTTAGACGTTGCCACCGTAATTTATGACAGTCCATGGGAAGATCTTTCAATCAGTAATAGAAAGATAATTTTACTGATCATTTTAAGGTAAGTAAAATGGTGCATACACAGAGCAGTCACAAATTTTTGTATAATATTTTGCGAACAATTTTTTTGAGAACATAAATTACAACTAATTACAATGTTACAAACTTTTTACCATTTTATATAACATAGTTTAAAAAGAAATGTTCATTGTTGTGTAACAAATGGCAGCATTATAGAAAACTATTGAAAATTATTTTATTAAAGTAGTTTAATCACACATTCTTCTTCTTCTTCTTTACCAACCGATAGACGTCCACTGCTGGACATAGGTCTCTTGCATGGACTTCCACAGGCTTCGGTCTCGCGCCGCCTGAATCCAACGGCTACCTGCGACTCGTTTGATGTCGACGGTCCACCTAGTGGAGGGTCTGCCAACACTGCGCTTCATAAATTAATGTTTTAGTTGGAAATGCCGCTATTTCTATCTAGCTCCATGGTGCGTGGGTCCCCTCGTTACTAAAACTTCAACTAATCGGCACTTACTCGTATAATAAAAGATAATAAACCAAAAGTTCAAAGTTTTTATTAAACAAAAACTTATTAAATATTCTATAAGTACATAAGTACCTATTTACTAATTTTATTTTGTTTTATAAAAACTTCAAACTTGTTGAGCGACAGCTTCAAAATGTATTTTCGGACAGCTTCAAAATCAATTTTACGTAGCCTAGAAGTCGGCAATAGAAGTTTTTTTTTATATTGTTTAGGTTATAAGAATAATCAACACTTCTTAATTAATAATTACATATAGATATTGGTAACGTACTTAATAATAAGTAAATTAAATATTTCAAGCTGCTTTCAGCAAAAACTTTACGTTAAAAGAGGATATTAAAGCGCTGTTAATTTCTTACACGTTTTATTTTTTAGGTCACAGCGTGCTACTTACATTCGTTCCACGAGTTTCACTGAAATATCTTTGAAGACTTTTAAAACGGTAAGATGCTGCCAGGTTCTTATAAAATAGTGATTTTGTAGAGCGTTTTTAGGCTTAAATAAATTATTATTAGGTACCTACTGCATACTTAATTTAATAAACTTAATTTAAACATGACAATTTTGTATTATATAGGTAAGTATAAACCGCAAAAAAAGCTACGAAGTTATTTTAAGTTAATAATAAAGTAAAAATAATTAGTTAAGAAAATTATATTATTTTCATTATCAAGATCATTTTCTTATTACAATATGGGGTTATTCAAGGGGCGAACCAATAAGTTCCTTAAAAGCCGGCAACGCATTGGTGGTGCCTCTGTTACTACAAGTGTTCATGGACGGCGTTAATCACTTTACATCAGGTGACCCGCCAGCTCGTTTGCCCGCTATTCATATATAAAGAAAAAATGCAGATTCTGCTGAGAAAAACCAAACACACTCAACAGTTGCTTTTTTCATAAGCCCTGTCCGTCGGAAACTACTTACTGTACCCACATTTCCTCCATGTCCTTTTACATACATATTTTTTGACTGAAACTCATTTTTGTTCCAGATAATGAACACGACCTATTCATTTATCTCACTGGTAGCAACCATGTATGAAAAGTAGGGAGTAACCAATTTTATAATAATAATATATAGTTTGTTGATTTTGCTTCCTAAAAACGAAATGTAGAGGCTCCGACTCCACGCAGTATTGTTTAGCGTACCTCTGGGATGTATTTTTAAAGCACGGAGCGAGTCATCTGGCATGTGTATTTGTTATGCAACACAGTAGTAGTATATATTACAAATCACATGGGCTACACAGAAGACTCGGTCCGTAGCCCTTTCAGTCACTATCGACTATCGTTCAGGACTTCTGGCTCCGCACTTTAAAAAAAACACTCCAAGGGTAGGGCATACAAGACTGCGTGGAGTCGAGGCGTTTACATTTGGTTTTTAGGTAATATTCTAAATGATTTAATGTCGGAAATAAAAATAATAGTAATAAACCATGTATTTTTATAACTCTGTCCAATAGTTAATACGCGCCATGCATTATATAATTCGGAAGCTATTTAACTTAAATAAATAATTATCTATATATTATCTATATTGTACAAGTAATAATAAACTTAATAATAGTAGTAGTTATAGTCTTTTGATGAGCAGTTCCCGCGCGCAGACTTACTATCCCATTTTAAGGTAATACTTTTTGTTTTAGATTATTGCAACAGTTAAATTTATTTGATTATAAGATCTTAGCTCAAAAGAAGAGGTCAACGGAGCGTTCTCTGTATCTGCATCCAGAATAGATTCTGGATGAAGCCAGAAAGCGAATAAAAAGTGATGAAAGCATGTAGAATGTTACATCTTCATTTATTGCATAATAGATTGTAGACGCATACGTACTGTACGGTATCGGTTAAGCACTAAACCATAGGAATAGTGAATAAAATTTTAATTATGTAGTGTTCTTTCAATGCACTAATTAGCAACTTGCGAATGACAATTAACCGTAATTTGTGTTCATGAAATTGCTGCTTGTGATGGGATTGTAACATGTGATGTATACAAAAGAAAATGGAGAAAAAAAACTTGAAAATCATTGTTTATTCAAAGCATGGGTGTCCATAAAAAATATTTAGGGAAGTGGGGAGACTGGCTGCGTTTAGCGGCAGCGATTGATGCTTTTGCGATTTTGAGTCGCTGTTCGGAAACTCGATTCCACATCCGAAAGTTTCAGCGGGCACACATACAAACACCAGTCGCAAGAATCGAGTTGCCTTTTTTGACATCAGTGTTCCGTGATTTTAAGCATTGGTGTTCTGCGATTTTGTCATGTCGTTAAACTCTAATGAACGTAAACACTCACCCACATTCGAATACCATTAATAATAATTTCCTCCAGACCGCAAAAACGCCAATCGCTGCCGCTACAAATAACCAGTCTGCCCTCTCCCTTACTATGTACGTTCTTCAAAATATAACAAAAAATACAAAAGTATGGAGGCGTTACTTTAAAGCCATGATAAAAAATTATTACCTATGTTCTCTTATAAAATTATATAAGTTATTGTAAATATATACTAAGAGATATACTCTTAAGTTCCTCCGATCCACTTACAATTGAACCAACTATATCTAATCTATATCCATGTTTAGATCGTGAGCAATCGTAATATTTAACAACGGGGTAATCTTAGTAAAGTTATACGACCTACCAACTGACTTCGGCATCATGGCCTCTGTTGCTTCATGTGTTTAAGCGCTATGGTGTTACATACGTAAATACAAACATACATATATAGCCTTTACCTAACCTCAACTTTCCTTTTGGTTTTGCCGTAGTTAACGTACTAACGTAAAGTAGTATTAATTCAATATTGGTTAGACATGTCATATATAACAATGGCATTCTTGTATTACTTTCAAGACGTCATTGTATGACATGACAACACAATATTAAAATAAATTGTTATTGGCAGACCCCCAGAGGAAGAATATAACCTCTGTGATTTTTTTAAATAAATTAACTTATTATTTTTCCGAGGAAATATATAATAGGAAATAGGCACGGACAAATATTATTTTTCTAAATATTGGCACTCGCATCGTCCGTGAAATCCACGAACACAAATTTATTTAACGCTTTCAACATTTATTTCATGACTCGTTGTTTATCTGAAAACAAATTAAATAAATAAGCCTGTGTTTTATGCAGTTTTCAGTCATTGTTACAATTTATTGGAAGTAGGTATGGCTGCTTTAGAAGACATTAACGCTGAGTTTTTTAAACCTTATTTAACGGTATTAAAATATTATCGAAGTACGGGCATTGATATTTTTGATGAGAGAAATATGTTACTTTTTAAATTCAAATATGCGCCCGTTTTTATATTTTTGTGTTTTGTTACCATTACATACGCCCACTGGCGATATGTGGTCCATGCGATAGATAGCGGCATGGACTTGGTTGACTATGCTGTAGAATTATCCTTTAGTTACAATGCCGTCGAAAGTAAGTATATATATAACTAGCTGATTCCCTCGACATCTTCCGCGTGGAAAAAATTTAGACTGAATTCTTACTATCCGCGAGAAGTTCTCCTCTATCTCCGATAATATTCAGTAGATCTTCACCAAAATTGGAGAAAATATTTCTAATAGTACATAATTCATAATAAAAAAATTGTCGAATTCGGTTTAGATTTGACGAAGTTATGGAGCAAAATCAACAAAAACTTTCATCCCCTATCCCGGATAAATCTTATTGTTTATCAGGATAAAAAGTACCCTATGTATTGAACCGGGGTAACAACTACCACTTTCACATTTCACATTAAATTTCATTCAAATCCGTTTAGTAGTTTTTGCGTGATGATCGCGCACAGACAGACAGACAAAAAATTTGTTTTGGGCTCAGTTTCGATAATAAACCATCCTCCGATTAAAATTTTCAAAATATATGTATAGAATTTGTCCCGTTACATATGAAAAATTTAAAGAGACAACTAAATACGTAAGTTAGCTATACATTAAATAAAAGTTCCCGTGGCATTTTAAAAAACCTTAACCCACGCGAATGAAGTCGCGAGCATTACGTATAATTGTCTACGTATTCGTAACTATACGAATACGTAGACAATTAGACAATCTATCGAATCTAGACATTGGCGTTGACACCTTTAACACCATAAAATTCCATGTTTGTTCTTATTTATCAACCGACAGACGTCCACGTTTTATTGTTCCGAATTTTAATCACTATGTTCATCTTTCAGATTGTATACTTTATGTCTATATATGTATGATCAAAGGAAAAATTAAAAATTACGTGATGAAGCTGCAAGAACTGTGGAGAAATGACGACAGTTTACTTCCAGAAGGGATTTTGTTGAAACGGGACCAAATTGAGCAAATGGATAAACACAGTCACAGTAAGTATTATTTAGTTTGTCATTCAGACCATCGTATGTATCTCTCAAGTTCAACACGAAGTCAACACGAATACGATCCTGTGCCGCCTCTACCCGCCGCTACCAGCTCCTCGCTTGAGATCGTGCGTCCACCTAGTGGACCAACGTCAGGTCTACCAACGCTGCACTTCTCTGTGTGGGGTCGCCAGTCCAGCGACTGCGGACTTGTAATAAGAATTATAAATCTGAGAGTAGATCTGCCTGTTTGTTACTTTCATATTATGGAGGATACAAATTCTTCAGATACTCTTTTTGATCCCTGAGTTTTGTTCCATGTTCCCTGATATCAATCCGTATTCGCTAAGGTATAACGTTCAAATACCATGCGATGCCGGAGTGATTCTGCTAGTTTAATTTTGATTTTTCAGATTTATGTAAATTATTAGTCATATTCATGTACTTTTATTTGGGATCACCGCTAGTGATAATATTCTTCAAGAAAATCTTAGGCCAAGATGCTCCTTACGTTACGCGGTTAAAGTTCAAGATGCCATTCGATTACCAGAGCAACATCGTGATATTCGTTTTTTTCTTTATATTTGACTACGCAATACGTAAGTTATATTTTTTCAAAGTTTATTCTACAAAATATATGATTCTGATAAATAAGATACAGAATATTATGACACAGATGGTTAAAAGGCTAATTGATCTATTTTGTAAAACTTGCAGGAAGACTGATCACAGTTTTTTTTTTTTTTTGTGGAAAAAAATCTTTAAAAATAGTCTTTTATTTATTTAATACATACATAAATAAAAGACTATCCAATTTAACACATAAATAAATAAAAGACTATCCAATAGTTGTTTTTTTATGATTTTTTTCCAAAAAAAAAAAAAAACTTTGATCAGTCTTCCTGCAAGTTTTACAAAATGTCGCTTAGATCAATTAGCCTTTCACCTGTCGATACATATTTGGAATCTACAATTTTTCTTTTGATCCTGATCAGAGCGAGCATTTTTTGTCGCTTGATTCCATGCTAAATTCCGGTACCACTTCTTGAGTCGCAGAATGAAGCGACAGTATTTGAATCTATTTTAGTAACCTTTTGAAAAAATATATATTTCACGTAAACCTTTAATTATTAATTAAAAATATATATATTTCAGTGTGGACGCAAGTGTTTACAGTATATGGCTGTTTATTTTTTCTTTCCATTACTATGAACCAATTACGTACACTCTTTTTGCTGGTTCAGGAAGATTTCAAAACAATAATTAAAACAAGAGACGTAGATGTACAAGTTAAATTAAAGCGCACAATTCAAAATCATTATAAATTATTGAAGTAAGTAAAAAAAATTGATAATATCATCACAATTATCACATAATTATTATCTATAAAACAAAGCGTAGTCTGGTAACAAGCTCAACCAAAGGCTACAAACTGTGTAATTAATTGTTAAACTAACACGTTAAAGTATAAAATGTACTTAACTAATTAAAAAATAATTCTTGCAACTTCAGTTAGATCATTGTTGTTGAGTTCAATTAAAATTAAAATTTGCCACCTGGGCGACATTCTTACCTATGTTCTTGATTCGAAAGTCCCTCGAGATGGTTCTAACGTTGAATAAGTTATTATTGAAGGCATCGAAAACAATAGGTATCACATTATAACAATAAATAAACAAATCTAATTAATAAGTCAATTCTTACTAGTCGCCTCCAAAACTGGCTAACGCCCGCACCGTAACGTTGTAAATTCTTTCAATTTGATGTACCATAATAGTTATTATGTACCTGTACCTTAACCTACAATTTTCTCAACAGCATGTTGCCAAAACTCGGTGATGCCTATGGTGGAATTTTTGCTCTTCATCTTTTCTTTGTATGTATAACCATCTGTTTCTACGGAATTGCAGCGAAAGTAAGTTATACTATATTGATATTGAGTACAAACATAATATAATTACTGTCTTAATCTTAAAACTATGGGAAAGTCGAATGCTTCGAGCGTAGAACATATCTTACATAATTATCCAGATAGGCGTTAACAACATAACCCTGACTTTGCTACTGCACAGTTGGGAAAAAACAGCTTCAGGTGTTATGAGTAGCCCAAGCCAAATTATATATCTGCTTATGCAGATGCCCACGACTTCGTCCGCGTGGATTAAGTTCCTAATAATCCGCTGGGAACTTTTTAATTTTCCGGAGTAGACTTCGGTTCTCAACCAACCATCTCACGTATCGCATTGCCTGCGCTATTACCTCGTTTTTCAGATATTTGAAAGTATTCACGAAAATAATATAATATATTATATGCGTTATATATTATATAACGCATAATCCACTTGTATGAAGTGGCGGGAATCAGCTAGTACCAATAGTTTCACATATTTTTTTATTTCAGATAAATAGTAGACTGGAAGATGTTAAACATGTCATGGTTTCTGCGATAGAAATTGTCGTTATTTATTATTGCTGCAAAAATGGACAGCTTGCTACTGATTCGGTAAAACAACATTATAATTCTCTATCTTACCTAAATATATTAAAGGCAAAGATGACTGACTGACTGATCTATCAACGCACAGCTCTAACCACTGGACCGATCCAGCTGAAATTTGGCATATAGGTAGCTATTAGGACGTAGGCATCCGCTAAGAAAGGATTTTTGAAAATTCAACCCCTGAGGGGATAAAATAGGGAATAATCAAAACTGTTGTGAGCGAAGCCGCGGGCAAAAGCTAGTTCCAAATATTTTTGGACTGATATACGTGTTTTTATTAAATATATTATTGTATGTTTAAAAAATGTAAGGTTTTGATAGAAAAATTCTCCTTCTTTAGGCTTTAGACGTTGCTACCGTAATATATGACAGTCCATGGGAAGATCTTTCAATCAGTAATAGAAAGATAATGTCACTGATCATTTTAAGGTTAGTAAAATGGTGCATGCACAGAACAGTCGCTTTTTGTATAATATTTTGTGAACAATTTTTTTGAGAACATAAATTACAATGAATTGCAAAATATATTTTTTACCATTTTATATAACATAGTTTAAAAAGAAATGTTCAGTATCTTAAACAATTGGCAACATTATAGAAAATTATAAACTTTTTTAAATATTAAAAAATATTTAGTATGTAAAATTATTTTTTAATAAAAAGTTATTACAAATTATTATACGACATGGTGGAAATGGCACACTTAGAATTCTCGTATAGTAAACCATAACTAAGTTCAAAGATTTTATAAAACAAAAAGTTATTGAATAATCTAAACTTATTTTCTAATTTTGTTTTGTATCATAAAATCTTCGAACTTGTTGAGCGACAGCTTCAAAATGTCTTCTCGGACTTAGGTACTAAGCATAAAAACTACTTACGCTTTACAAGCACCAGCAGAAAATGAATCAATTTTACTAGCCTAGAAGTGGGCAATAAAAGTTTATTTTTAAATATTATTTAGATTATAACAATAATTAACACTTCTTAATTAACAAAAGTATATTGGTAACGTACTATATAAGTAAATTAAATCTTTCAACCTGCTTTCAGCAAAAGCTTTACGTTAAGAGAGGATATTAAAGCGCTGTTAATTTCTTACACGTTTTATTTTTTAGGTCACAGTGCGCTACTTACATTCGTTCCACGAGTTTCACTGAAATATCTTTGAGGACTTTTAAAACGGTAAGATGCTGCCAAGTTTTTATAAAAAAGGTGATGTTGTAAAGCGTTTTCAGGCATAAATTAATTATTATTAAGCCGGCAAGAAACTCAACAGTTGCTCTTTTATTAACAACATATTAATTACTTAAAATTTTCCAGAAAATTCAAAGTTCAAACTGGTTTCAGGCCCTGTCTGTCGAAAAGCACTTACTGTACGTGGGTAACGATATGGAGGAAATGTGGATTTCCTCCATGTCGTTTTACCATACATATTTTTTGACTGAACTTCAAATGAATTTTTGTTTCAGATAATGAACACGACCTATTCATTCCTCTCACTGGTAGCAAACATGTATGAAAAGTAATAATGTCCTCTCGAACGAATCCGGCTACGGTGGCCGATCTCCACAGAGGTTAGCCATCTGCGCGGGAGATATTATAGTGCACAAGTGTGTGCACAAACACAAGTGCACTCTCTATTCCCTCACTCTCGTAGCCCGATGGGATGGAAAATCCGACACGACCGGTAAGAGATCAGGCGCAGGACTGGTGACTCGCCATCGACTTCCTAACTCCGGGCTAGTACCTATTGAAAATTTCTTAACAGAAAACCCAATTCATTTTTTTGGCCCGGCCCGGGAATCGAACCCGGGACCTCCTAATCCGTAATCGAACTTGCTAACCATTGGACCAACGAGGTATATGAAAAGTAGAGAGCAACCGAATCAATTTCACACTTCTAGTTATAATTATCAATTTTACAAATAGTCACCATTGTAGTAGGTACCGTAAGTATTTTTAACACACTTATTAATAGAATACGTGTTGCTTATATTATTCCAATAAAACTAGATTCACATGTTTTATATATTCTTGATTAGTTTTAAACTAGATACGCTTAACGAACACAATTTAATTCAGATACATTTAAAACTATAACAGCTACTAATATAACATATTAAAACAATGTAGAGATTCTAGACTTAAAAATCCGAAATGGGTCATAATTATCGTACACGGACATTGAAATATCTAGTTCTATAAGAATTGATAAGTAATTTTCTAAAAATATTAAACGAAAGCATGAACAAAATATTCTTGGAGCCACCTACAATTACATGTATACTCGTACCAGAAACTTGTGAAACATGACGAATTATGCTGACAGCGATTACGTGTTGTACAAGAAGTGGAACCTACAAGCGTTGATCCACAAAATAATAAAAAACCGGTCAAGTGCGAGTCATACTCGCGTTCTGAGGGTTCCGAACCTTGTGTGGATTATGTAAATTAGGTAGGTATCTACTAGATGACCAGCTTAAGCGCGCAGTTTTAATGCAGAGTTCCTATAGCTTAAAATGGCTATTAACATACTTAATATTTACTAAGGATACATAAACAAAACAAAACGTTTATCAAGTTAATTATTTATTTTTTATTAATAATAATTATTTATTACTGGCATGTAAAACTGGATATTCTAATTTTTACACTTTTCCTTCTTTATGTCCCTGACTTTTTCATGTTTCAAAATATCACACACAGAAACAATAATTATAATAATATCACATATCTGTTCAGGCATTTAGAAGTTATGGTGGAATAAAGAAATTCATATGCATACATAAAACCTCAACATTATACTCCTTACAAACATTACACTCCTTTACTTGGGCATTAATGTAAAAGCAGAGAAATCAATAACTACACTTAGTTCCATCTAATATTCCTAGTCTGAGTCTGACACATATTAACATTCAATGTTTACTGTGTATTTTGTCTCCAGGTACAATGTAGAGAAGTCTCTTTCAAGAAAAATTAATTTTCAAGTTTACATTTGAAAAGAAACAATTTTGTTATTTTTAGTATAACAAATACGAGTACATACCATACAAATGTAAATTGAAAAATTTAAAACATCCCCAGCATGCAAATCTGTGGTTGAACTATACAACAATATATCTTTGATTATATACTCTCGTTTTTTTGGTTGATTTCGTTCGGCAATTTCGTTCACAGCCAATTTTATAAAATAAAAAATAAAAATAAATAAACATTTATACAGCTCACACAAAAATTAAAAGTAGGTACAAAGTTTGAGTAATACTAAGTGACTGCACCCCCACTCCGCCCAGACTCAGAAAACGAGACAGATTTATGTCAGAACATATTTCTGTGGCTCGCTTCAACTCTAACCCAAGTTCGAGCCGAGCCAGAGTACACTCTATAGATCTCAGCATTAATCTATAACATAAAGGTGCGTGTTGGAGCTGAAAAGGCTACTGCCTCAGCATAATGGTGCAGTGTTATGGCTGCAGTGCTGATTTTCAGGCATAGCCTTTAGTGATGTAGTGACCCGACCAAGACTGAAATTGATAGACCAGTAATAACAAGAGAGAAATAAAAGAATAATAGGATATTAGCCTGTGTTTCGGTAATAGTTGATACAATATATACAGTGGCAATAGGGAGTGATATATAATTACTTAATTATATACTTAGGTATATTATACTATAAGTATCCCATTTCACTTGTTTACTCCCTTTTGGGGAGAAACCCCCATTAGTTGGGATCCCTGGCAGCACTACAAAAATCCGATACCAACATTGATATAATAATACTATACGCATAGCCGTCTCAACACTATATCTACGTTGCTTATTTTTTAGCAATTTCATTTGGTCTAGAACAAGCACTGCAGCAAAATTATCATTTTCAGTATTAACTGCTTCATTCAAGTACTCAATAGACCTATCAACACAATAGTCAAATGACTTTGTTGGTTCACTATTGTTATAATAACGATATAGTATATTTTCAAGCTGTGACCATCTGCTAAGCTTAAGTTCACTAGGTAATATCCAGCTTAAATCTTCATGATGCATTAAATGTCCTTTTATATATACCTGAAAGCTTAGATTTTCATCCACCAACACACTATGAACTACTTTCACATTGCCGTCACCATTATCACTTTCAATATCAAGATTTAACAAATAGAAATATAGCCTCTTATTAGGTATCATTGATATAACCATTTAGACTCTTTTAACTTTTCTTGGAATTTATACACTAAGTCTTCGAATGATGTTATTATGTCACTCTCTAAAAATTTAGACACCTGCTCCTCATGAAATTATTCAGCTTGTTCTCTCCTTTTTTCGGGCTTGCTTCTTGGAGGTAGAGTGCTCTTCGACATGTATGATGGGAGATTATTGAAAATATGAGGTATTGCTCCCTCGACCAAACATGGGTATTTCAATTGCTCACTTCCAATAATTATTTCTTCAGTCTGGATTTCATGGGTTGAAAAATGGTTGCTACATACTGCTACAAGCTGAGTGTTTTGTAGGTAGGTACCCAGTCTTTTCGTGGAATCGCATGTAACCACGATTGAGAGAGATGAGCATCTTTCGGGAAAGAAAATGTACTTTTAGCTCCTTCAATGCTGATAACACTGTCGTAATTTGGTTTGCATTCGGGCACACAGCATTTTCTTGGAATCTAAAACAGTTAATTTAACTTTTATAATCATAAGTAAATAAAATGAAATATTTGTAGGTTATGTTTTCAATAGATACTTATTTAAATTATGAGTCAACTATGTACCTTGTTACTGAACATCTTTAAACGAAAATATTTCATTTGTTACATTAAAATTTATTGACAGTATTAGCCATTCAGTAATAAACTTAGTTAAATACCTTTGCAGCTTTGTAGTCGTTATACATATAGGTAGTACCAAACCACGAAAACGGATTCATCTCGTTGTAACTGATGTATTTTTAGAAGGTTTATATCCACCTTGAGTGAAACCGTACATTAAAAACCAAATTTATTGAAACTTTTATTAAATAATTATGATTTAAATACAAAATAACACGACGCTAAACAAAACCAAACACAAACTTGACACTTGACATCTACTTCATGGCTCTCTTTCTGGCCTGTGATGGCTCTCTAAAGGAGATAGGGACGGAGCTATGCTATACGTCAATGGATAGGTACCTACGAAATAGAAACACAATGCCTTGTCCTGCTCTTACATACCTATTTTGATATAATGTCTTCTCACTTTAGTCATTTTATTATTCTAGGAGCTTTTGTAGCCTTTAGGAGCTATCCACATTAAAGGGTTAACGTTACCACAGTTAACGCGGCAGCTTCTGGCAATATTTAAAGCGAAAAATTGAGCTGCTACACTTGAACAGTCAACCTCAATGCCCGATAATGACGATAATATGGCCTGATTCAAGATGGACGCTGACGCTGCTGCATTCACATTGCGTTATCGCCAGTTAATTAATACAGAATTAATAAATACATCATTAAAAAATTAATACAGAATTATTGCGTTATCGCCAATTAAATTTTCGTTGACGTTGACGAAGTGTGGGCACTCAGTTTGTCGCGTTTAATATCGGCGGAAATAACCGCGATAATAGTTGAGATGATCGATATTGAAGTTTACCATAGTGTGGCCGCACCATTATAATATGTCTACGTGACGCGTCACTAAAGTAAGCATTGCAATGATTGTAATTCACAGTAAGATATCGTTTTTTTTTTGTTTTTTTGGCTGTTTTAGGTACTATTAGGAGGTTTGGAGGTATCAAAATCTCCGTCATTTGTAAGATTTTAAGGCTGGTGTTTGTAAAATATAACGGGACTTACTATGAAACTAAAAATTAGGTATGGAAAAAACGATTTTTGAAGATGTGCCTTAATTTGTTTTAATAATGAGAAAGCCGTGGTTTTCAAGCTGTAACTTTTCACTGAGTTAAGCTATAAGCTTGATATTCTTAAAACACTACGAGACCATTGAACTTTATATTCAGTATAAATTTTGACTTCGGATCATAAGCCGTTTTCGAGAAAAACGGTGGTGACACACTGACAGACAGACGGACAACGAAGTGATCCTATAAGGGTTCCGAAGTTTTTTTCGGAACCCTAAAAATTACTTTGCATACAAATTAATAAGTTACTTACCTTAATTTTTACTTTGACATAGTGCACGTAAAACCTCCTGTGAGAATTTTTATTGCACTCAATTTATCATTGTAATAATAGATATTTTGTGCATTAATCATAAATAAATATAGTAAAGTTTCTGCATTATTATTTTATAATGAACCCATCTTCCTCAGGAAATGCCAAGTAACATTAAAATCAAAGGACCTATTCCCTAAATTCCCTGAATTTCAGTTATGTAAATTGTTAGGGTTAATTTACGGTCTGTCGTTGCCACAAATAATAAGTTGGTATCTACTGAAGGTATTTGAACCAGTGAGCAATAATAATAAGAGAAACATGTTTAAATGAATCAGTTGAAGTTGTGGTAGATAAACAATTTACTAAAAATATCAAAAAGTAGTTTTTCCCGCAACCTAACTTCAAACTTAGGTTTGAGAACCTTAAAAGTTTGATTAGATACATTACAAAATATTTCAAAAGAATAGCTATCATATAAAAAATTTTGACGACCTCCCTGGCGCGCAGTGGTGATCGCTGTTGCTACAGAGTACAGATGACGCGACCAAACTGCCTGCAGCAACCTATTTGGGCTGGGGGATTACAGTTAGAGAAATTCGATAGGATTGGTTGGGGATAATTGAACTCAATATGCAACCGAGCATACAATTGCATTCGGATCTAGTTGACCTGACCCGATAATTTGTGTCGTGAATTTGGCCGGGACTGAAAGTGCCAACTTCAAATAAAACCAGCCAAGCGTGTGTCACACTCGCGTACAATATTGAAATTTTTGACAACCTCCCTGGTGCAGTGGTGAGCGCTGTGGTCTTATAACTGGGAGGTCACGGGTTCGATTCCCGGACGATTTGGAAATTTATAATTTCTGAATTGTCTTTGGTCTGGTGGGAGGCTTTGGCCGTGGCTAGTTACCACCCTACCGTCAAAGACGTGCCGCCAAGCGATTTAGCGTTCCGGCACGATGGCGTGTAGAAACCGATTAGGGGTATGAGTTGAACACTGCCATACTCGTTCCAAGTTAGTCCGCTTCCATCTTAGACTGCAACGTCACTTACCATCAGGCGAGATCGCAGTCAATGGCTATCTTGTCATTGAATAAAATAATTTAAAAAAATTAAAAATCTGCCGATATAGAGTTTCAGGGATAATAAAGCCTCAATAGGTGCGGACTGAAAACTGAAAAGTCGCAGGTTCGAATCCCATCCGTTAAACTATTGTCGTACCCACTCCTAGCACAAGCTTTCCTCTTATTTGGCCCTCCAAATAAGAGGAATAGGAGAATATTAGTCAACTTCAGCTTGGCTAATGTTCTTTTTTAAACAAAGAGACGTGTGGCAATCGGGGACTGCCGTGGTAAAGCTATTGCATAGCATTTTTTATCAACGCCATCTAGCGGCTCACCGTAGAGGAGTCCCGTGTCAGGTTATTTTCGTTACGGAATTTCTGGATTCGGTCTCCACGCTGGCCCGCGATAGAAGCTATGCAATAGCTTAAAAAACAAGGGCTATCTTGTCATCGAATAAAAATAAAAAAATGATTATCGATCCAATGCGGATAATGTGTTTTAAGCGAAAGCGGAGCTTGGGAAATGTAAGTGTCGAGGAAACACAAGTGGTTATTAAAACTTTGATAGGAGCTGCAAAAAACTTTTGAATTGATTGTCCCGTGTCGGCAAATTGTTGGACGTTGGCAGTATTTTTGACTTCCACAAAGTCTATTCAACTTTTCTCATTAAGGCGATCTTTAAGCTGTGATCGAAACATGTTGTATTTTAATGGGTCACAAATATCAACACTTTTTAAGTCTTGTTATTGCAACTTATAACGCGAGCACGAATATTCCGCCCGTCCGTTTGTCGTTAAACTTTTTTTTTAATTCGATGATAAGATATAGCCATTGACTGCGATCTCATCTGAAGTGACGATGCAGTCTAAGATGGTAGCGCGCTAACTTGGAAAGGATATAGCAGTGTAAATTCAACCCATACCCTAATCGGTTTCTACACGCCATCGTGCCGGAACACTAAACCGCTTGGCGGCACGTCTTTGACGGTAGGGTGGTAACTAGCCACGGCCAAAGCCTCCCACCAGACCAGACCAGAGACAATTTAGAAATTATAAATTCCTAAATTGTCCCCGCCGGGAATTGAACCCGAGACCTCCCAGTTATAAGACCACAGCGCTCACCACTGCGCTAGGGAGGTCGTCATATAATATTACCTGCAATGCTAAGGAATCCTTCGTGTGCGGGTCCGACTCGCACTTGGCCTGTTTTTTAATTTCATATTTCACTTCGTGTGGCGGAGACGACGCTCTACAAACCTGAACTCAAGTAATTTTACTGCCGTTAAAGCAATTGTACTGCCGGATATAGTAGAGGATTATTCGAAATTACATAGTTAATTCCATTAATTGTTAATTTCGAATAATCCTTTTTTTAATGACATAAACCCGGTTTATGTCATTAAACTCGTTCTCGAAATCGGATTCAGATAAATTTAAATATCCAAAAAATAGCACAAACATTCGCATGTCGATATAGGTACTAAGATATAGTATATGTATAAAAAGAGGTAATAAAATAAAGTACTATAGCTGAAAATACAAGGGTTTCAAACGCGCCCATAGATCTTAGCAGTGGCCATAACAAACTCAGCCGGATATTCATTTTACTATCATCATTTCAAAATATCTCTCATAGAATAAAACCTTATTAAGGTTTTAAACACAAAAATGTGTATGTTTGTTGGTTTATCCTTCAATCACACAGCGACGGAGCAACGTATCGACTTTGAAGAATGACATTGCCTTTTATCCCGGAAAAACAGAAAATTTCGGTGGGTTTTTCAAAACCTTACTCCGAGAGGACGAAGTTGCGGCCAAAATCTAGATTCGCTAGTTTTACAATGTATCCGGGATACATTGTAAAACTAGCGAATTATTTTTACCGGACTACAGCAAAGCCAAAAGGAAGTGAAATTAGCAGTCTATGTATCTATGTAAATATGTATGTACTATGCATGCAATATGCATTTATGTATGTATGTATGTTCCACCTTAGCGAATAAACTACTGGACCGATTATGATGAATGAGGTGTCAATCGATTCGTTACGACTTATGATAAACGAACAAAATCAATGTAACGTATGTAACATCCAATTAATTCTGGTTACAGTTAAGCTATTGCATAGCTTCTATCGCGGGCGTGCGTGGAGACCGAATCCAAAAATTCCGTAACGAAAATAACCTGACACGGGACTCCTCTTACCGCTAGATGGCGTTGATAAAAAATGCTATGCAATAGCTTTACCGCGGCAGTCCCCGAGTGCCACACGTCTTTTATTTATACTTTTAGTAGAGTTATGCATCGTATCGTTATAGGACAGATTTTACTCTACATACGAGTTCTTGCAGTTGATAAGCAAAATGTATGTATAAAACGAGACCCTACACGATGGCTGGATTCTCGAGCCAGCAATCGTATTTCGAGTGTACGAAAAAGAAATTCTAAAACATACTCACGTAGCTCATTTCCTTAGTAATGGGGTTATATTCCGCGGCACAATTTTCAATTTCCCAATCTCTTTCTGCATTATATCCGCTGTTCATGTTGAAAGTGAGTTCGTTTTCGAGATTTACTCTCGTCAGTCCTGCAAATATATTTTAATTCGTATATAGGTATTTCGTATAATTCTAAAGTAACAGAAACGGTAGTCGGTAAATATCTGTTAGGTGGTATTTAGTTATCCTGATTTGCATGATAATTGTCAAATAAAATAATCGGTAAAAACAACATAAATTATTAGTTATTATACTAGAATCGTCTAGTCCGCGACTTTGTCCGCATGGATTTAGGATTGTTAATTCCCGCGGAAACTCCTTAATTTTCCTGAATAAAATGTAGTCTATGTGTTAATCATGGGAATTATGATACCCATACATTCGCGTTTTAGCATTAAACTTTGACTAATAAATATTTGTAAAGAAAACTTACAAAATGTTGATATTAACATTTTGTAGAGACTAGCTATTCTTTGGATCAGTTTCCGTGCATTGTTTAAAGCCAAATACCTACTACGTCCGCTCATTACTCTCAACAAACACAGGAAAACAATTTTCTACTCTCTCATTTTACGGCAGTTGCATTTGCAACCAAGCTAAAATGCAATAACACAATTATGTATTCAGCTTTACGAAACGATTTAATAACAATATTAAAACGATTTATTATATTTTTAAGAAAATAACAACATTAAACTTTAAGTAAATTAAAAATTTAATCATACGTGGTCGAAATTCCATAGGAATTCCTCGTTCCTAATATTAACCAAGTAAAATAAAAAATAAACTAAGTTAACTAGAATTTTTGCTCCTCAGATAAGTAGGTAGTATTATTTATCAGTGAATAATACTTCCTTATTATGTAATTTTATTACCTGGAAAGACGGCAAAATCTTACTTAAAATGAGTTGAATTCCCTCTAGTCGTAAGCAGCACTGCAGCCAAAACGGTCACGAATCAACTCGAATGCGTGACATTTCCGTTGGCACGGACACTTTGAGTGTCTTTGCTGCCCCAATTGCTCCTCATAACTTTCACACGTTTCGCTCACAATATGTGCTCCTATATTGTATGAAACTTTGTGCTCTGAACAATGTAGAACTTAAACCTAGCACTATAGTAAGACGCGGTTCAACTTTTAAGAGAGGCTACAAAAGATCCTCTGTTAAACTAGAATCACCTTAACTACAATATAAGGATTAGGCGAAGCGTATGCTGAAATTCAGCGTAGTACAGCTGTGGTATTATCTAAAGTTGATTGCATCAGTGTAACAATCGCAAAGACCTCTGATTGGCCGATATTCTCCCGCTATTGGTTAAAATGCATTGATGTAGCAAGAACGCCTTAAATTCAGCCAATCAGAGGTCACTGCGATCGTAACACTGATGCAATAATGTTTATATTACATCTGTAGTACAGTTGTAGTGGTATTGTTCTTCTTCTTCTTCTTTATCAACTAATGGACGTCCACTGCTGGACATAAGTCTCCTGCATTTGCCTCCACAAGCCTCGGTCTTGCGCCGCCTGAATCCAGTGGCTCCCTGCGACTCGTTTGATGTCGTCTGTCCACCTAGTGGGGGGTCTGCCAACACTACGCTTCCCGGTGCGGGGTCGCCACTCCAGCACCTTGGGACCCCATCGACCATCAGCTCTTCGAACTATGTGCCCCGCCCATTTCCACTTCAGTTTCGCCAGTGGTATTGCACAGGTGATATTAAACATGGTGGCATTATACATGTTGACACAGATTATCTGTGGTACAGATTTTGTAAAGTATAGAACAGTCCAGGGACACATGGGTGACGAGTATTAGCTTAGACGCATTAAATGACTCAATATACATTATTTCGCGTAGTACAAAGAATACATAATATATAATAATCCGCGAAAGCTTACCCACCAAATTAGGTATCTATCTATAAATCTATATAATAAAAATTAAATGCTGTTTGTGGGTAAGCGAATCTCTTTAGAACAGCCGAACTGATTTGGCTATTTTTTGTGGTAAAATGTTCGAAGTCCAAATTAGGTTGTTATGGATAGAAAAATTGAAAAATAACGGTTTTATTCTTTTTCGGAACCCTAAAAAATTACTCAAAAAATTTTCAAATTGGGGGAAAAAGGTGCGTTTTGTTTGAATCTACTGAAAAAAAAAATTACAACTTTCCGCCAGATCTCTCCAGCTAGCCAAGCTCACTCCAGAATCCCAGCAGACTTCCCATTATTATCATTATAGTAAAATTTAATAAATCATTAATACCATTATAGTACTTACTTACCTTTAATCTGATGAAAATGTGTAATTTATACATTAAGCGGAATTCCCACGATATTTTTTTCGGTCCATATAATATATCGTTTATATCGTAGCGTAGTTATATTTCGTTAATTACTTTACATTTTGTTATTTACTGCTACCACTGCGGTATACCTACTTATATTTGGCTGCAGAGTTGCAATCTTCAATATCTCAGTGTCTCGTTAAAACACAATCACACACTGCGTAAATATTATCTCCAGTTGGCAATAACACAAACGCTCTGCAAATACTGGTACAATCCAGCGACGATTAGGCTGGCAGTTCGCCAAACACTCAGCTCCCGGAGTTAGATTTTTGAGTAGAACATTATGCTCCGTTAATAAATTTTCAAACAAACTTAAAACCAAGAATTTTGTGTATTATTTTCATACTAGTTGATGCTGCGACTTCGTTCGCGTGGATTGAAATTTTTGATTCCCGCGGGAACTCTCTTATTTTCCGAGATGAAAAGTAGCCTATGTGTTATTCCACACTATGATCTATCTCTGTGCCTTTCAGCCATTTGGCTGGCCGGTTCAGTCGTTGCGGCGTGATTCAGTAACAAACATTCATTCATCCATCCATTCAAACTTTTGGATTTATAATATTAATAGGATAATAGGTTTTTTCAAACTTTCAGATTCCAGAGTAGTGAATTGAGATTTGTAGAGTTAGTGTGAGTTTGCTACGATAGTACTAAATTAAAGCTTGTAATGATATGTATTATAATATAATATACACTTTATTTAACATACGTTGTCTAAGAAAATCGTATCCATTAACAGCTTAAAACTTTGTTAAATGAATACAATTTTCTGATAAAATCTCATGGCAAATCGTATCACAATCATACGTTTAGTATCTCTGTCATAATCCAGACTGAAAAATCTGATTTCATCATAATTCTGGCGACTGATACTTCCCAGTTTCTACAGATATAATGTAAAGAGAATTACTTTTTCATTCGCCAAGTTAGCTAAATGTTCTGAGCAAACGTCTATCATCCTAATTTACTGATGCGTGACTGTGTAGGCGTTATTATTACCCAAAGTTTGCAACAAATAGTTCATGCGTGCTCGTCTTTAGACAATGTGCTAGCTTTGCTGGTAACAGCAGGGTCTTCAGAGCAACTCATGCATGAATGCATGAATACTATAGTCATGAAGTGACATATTAAACTGAGTATTTAAAAGTATGCTCCTTGTTCAGCCTTCCAAAAGATTTTGGGATAATTTAACAAAAAAAAGCTTTTTTTATTAAAACCACAAAAAGCATTTCTAACTTTTAATATCAAACATGCAAGCGTAGATAGAAATTAGACGTCGCACATTGTGTTATTTTATCTCAAAATCGGACATACCTTTTTTATGATACTAATCGAAACTTTAAGCTTTTTTTAATGCTAGAGTAGAACACCCAGAAGTTAATTCTGTTTAGAACCGGAGTTATAAATTTTTAAAATTTTTTTTATGGTTACCAGAAAAAAACTAAGAAATGCTGTAACTTTCTATGTAACGAAAGTTTTTAAATTTCAATTATAGCATGCTATAAAATCAATTAAGTGCTATTTTTGGAAACATATAATTAATTTCTAAGTGAACAATAAAGGAAGATATGTTTTTTTTAACTAATTTTGAAATTAATTTTTTTCTCATCTTTGTATAGATATTAGCATCTAATTTTCACATATTGTATTTATTAGTGCTATGTTAACCCGCCTGTATAATATCAGATACGTAACACTTAGGACCTCGGAGTTATTGAATTTTAAAAATTTCATTTTATGCAACTCAATAATAATCCCTGAAAAACATAACCCTGCGTTTCCACAGTCGGATAAAAATTCTTTCTTTCAGCCACTTTTTTAGAATTTTCTCTCGTACATTTGTAATTAAGATCTTTGTGACAACCCTAATATCATTGAAATTGTAAAATCTCATATCTCCAATGTCCTCATAGATTTCTGTGTGATTTTTTTTACTAGTAACAATACAGTTACGAGGTATGTTTTCAGATAGATATCTACTGCTAATCGTAAATGGTTTATGAGAAAAAAAATAAAATGTAAAAATCACAAAATAAAGAATATTAACTTTATTATTAATACTAAAATTATTTTGTTTAGCTTATAAAATGCCCTGTATATAATGCCACTTTGACATATAAATAATTGTATAAATATCATATGCAATTCTTTTATTTCGCCTTTTTCTGAAAATACAGAATTTTCTAAAAAAAATATTACTCCGAAGTCCTAAGTGTTACGTATCTGATATTATACAGGCAAGTTAACATAGCACTAATAAATACAATATGTGAAAATTAGATGCTAATATCTATACAAAGATGAGAAAAAAATTAATTTCAAAATTAGTTAAAAAAAACATATCTTCCTTTATTGTTCACTTAGAAATTAATTATATGTTTCCAAAAATAGCACTTAATTGATTTTATAGCATGCTATAATTGAAACTTAAAAACTTTCGTTACATAGTAGTAATAAACAGAAACTTGAATATTGTACACCGGCAACGGTAGAACATGCAGATCTTACCTACTATGCTAATGTAACACCTATAATATTATGTAATGTATATTATAATGTACCATGTTCTGGACAATAAATAAATAAATAAATAAATAAATAAATAAATAAATAGAAAGTTACAGCATTTCTTAGTTTTTTTCTGGTAACCATAAAAAAATTTATAACTCCGGTTCTAAACAGAATTAACTTCTGGGTGTTCTACTCTAGCATTAAAAAAAGCTTTAAGTTTCGATTAGTATCATAAAAAAGGGATGTCCGATTTTGAGGTAAAATAACACAATGTGCGTCGTCAAGAATAATTTTAATAAAATTAATAGGTACTTTAATAAAAAATAAAAAATAGTCAAGAATAATGGATGTATATCCGCGTTGAAAAGCCAGACTGATTCCATCTTATATTGTTATAATATAATATTATGCCGATATACTTTGTGATCGATTCTTTTGATTTACCAGGTTGACGCATACAGTGAGTTAACAGCCCTCATTTTTTTTATGAAGGTAAGATATCAATTTAAAAATAGGTATTCAGTTTTCTTTGTTCAATGGTGATAAATCACACTATCACACTAATATTATAAAGGCGAAAGTTTGTATGTGTGTGTGTGTGTGTGTATGTTTGTTACTCTTTCACGCAAAAACTACTGGACCGATTTGGCTGAAATTTAAAATGGAGATAGATTATACCTTGGATTAAAACATAGGCTACTTTTTATCCCGAAAAATCAAAGAGTTCCCGCGGGATTTTAAAAACTAAATTCACGCGGACGAAGTCGCGGGCATCATCTAGTAATAATTAAAATAAAAGAAACTATGCATATGACATAGGTACCAATTGAACGTGGAGTAGGGTATAACTACGTATCCTTCCATTACGAGTAAATAGAAACCGACGTCAAACAGAACCATTTCAGATGGTTCTCTGGTTTTGAAGCAAAACGTGCGTCGAGGGTGTAGTTCGTGATTTATACGGAAATGTGTAGTTGTGGTGCAAAGTGTTCTTGCACCAAGTCGCAGTAAGAGAAATAGGGCGTTGCCTCTTGCTTGTAACATACGATATGTACTCGACGGATTCTACTTATCAAAACTAATCCTAACTATCCTTGGTAATAATTGAAAACAGTCTTTAGAGACCAAAAGTTTTAGAATGCGGCATTAACATTAACAAATAAAATGTAGAAAAGATAGAAATAGAATATAGACAATAACAAAGATATGATACATAAATATTAAAATATAAAAAGCAAGGTCTCCGACCACAAGATGGAGGTATTTTGCATAATAAAAATCAAGATGAAAATGACATTGATGAAGGAATTGTACTTATTTAGGGGTTACCAACGTAAAAAGACTCCCACTTAGGGGATGACTTTGGTATGGTCAGTAAAAAAGGGATTTAGTATCTCTTTTATTAAAAAGCCTGTATACAGTTGATAGGTAATAATGTAGATGTACTGTACAGCTTTGACAAAGCTGAAAATTATAATGGTTTGATGAAATTGCACTATTCCTGGAACTTGAGAAAATTAGACGTTATGCTCTCTGTCAAAGGCAAGTTAAACTGCGTTATTCATTCTGAATACCTCGAGTAGCGTTGGTTAACCAACAATAGGAGTTACAGCAATATAATATTGCAAGATCATCGCCGTAACATACCTAATCATATTATGTAGACTACTGTTATATTAATATACCTAGTACTGTTATATTAGTGTAGTGTAATTTAAAATTATGTTATATGTATTCCTTTGAGTCAATTAGTTTCATTCTAATTAAATCACTAAAAGATTTGCGCAGGTGATATTTAGTATTTAATCTATACTATCTCGAGATTGATTTTGATGGGACTTTCACTGGTTGATAACTGATTTTACCGGGAGTAAGGCTACTTTTTTAATCGACTTTCGAAAAAGGAGGAGAAGGAGTTGTGTTTTTCTACCTATATCTCCGTGATTTCTGAACCGATTTACATGAATCTTTTTTGATTGATACAAATCCTTTGCGAGATGTTCCTATACAAACTTCGAGTTCCAACTCCTCAATACTGATGCTGCAGGGGTTCTGCCCACCTAAACTGTGGGTACTGTCGATTGTGAATTGAAGAAGCTGACGAAGTTGTGGGCGCTCACTAGTGTACATAAATAGAGTTAAAATTCGTTCATTTAAATCCACACCCTTGAAATCGGTATTTTGAAAATTAATTTTATGCCTATCGAATTATTACGGTGAACGCTATCAGACAGATGCTTCGATCTAATTTTAATGTTTACGTAGTATTTCACGATAATGTTTTAACTCTTTATAATATTATGATATTTACGCAGATTTCCATCGAATCATATTTATTTAATATCGACGTATTTATTGTGTAATGAATTATTGAGTTTTGTTTAAAAGTAACGCTATGTTCATATAAGCCTTTACCGTTGTCGAGCTGAGCATTAACGTGTCTGTTTGTAACATATAACGTACAACGTTATTTTTTTCCCCTTTAACTTTTTGATTTTCCAGGAAAGCTTATGTCACTCTTCAGGTCCTCAACTACACCCATGCAAAAAATCTCGTTGATCTGTTGCTCTGTTGTTGCGTGGTTGAAAGACAAAACAAAAAAAAAAAAAACACACTGTGGCATAATATTAGTAAGAATGTTCTCAAAGCCTCCCAATCAGCAGTTGACACGTGTATCGTGGTGTTAAACCGTAGAAGACCTTTATGGGCCAGGGGGTTGAAACGAGGATGGTAATAGGCTTAAATCCGTTGATCTTAGAGATAGCTCGAGCTCATGCTGAGATCTATAGAGCGTGCTCTAACTTAGCTCGGATTCAAGCTAAAAGTTAGAACGAGACACAAATATGCTCCGACATAAATCTGTCTCGTTTTATCTCTGTCTTGAGTCTGAGCTGAGCCAGAGCACGCTCTATAGATCTCAGCATGAGCGTACTCTTTCGATGTTCCTAATCTGTACGCTACGTCTGCCACTTTTTCTGTTCGCAGTGCGAAATTCGCTCTCGATTTGCCCAGCGTTGACGCAGCTTTACATTTTAATACCTAATATAATTTAAAATTTATTTGACCGTTTACAATGTGTGGTTTATCCGTTGTAAACTGGCTTTAGGTACAACCTATTGCTCGTTTAAAGTTAATACTTACCACTGGTCAAAACTAAATAACTAATGAATGATTTCATGGCTTATTTTATTCGAGCCAACTTCGAGCCCATACTTTCTAATTTGGTCTTTAATACCTTTTTCTGCTATAACATCAATATAACATTAATATGGTATAACAGTAATCCTATTATAACGTGCATAATACCTAATTCTAAATGATCAGAGCGAATACTAATCATGGGTTTAAGCTTCTATTATACTGTCATCCTTACTTAAATATAATAATAACTATTATAAATGCCAAAGTGTGTTTGTTTGTTGGTTTGTTCTTCAATCCCGCTGCAACACAGCACTACGGATCGACGTAATTTTTTGCATGGGTATACTCAAGTATAGGATATACTCAAGTCCTCAAGGACCTGGAGAGTGACATATGTTCTTTTTACCCCGGAAAATCAAAGACGTGCCGCTAAGCGAGTCAGCGTTCCAGCATAATGGCGTATAGAACCGATTAGGGGTATGGGTTGAATCTACACTGCCATGCCCCTTCCAAGTTAGCCAACTCATCTTAGATTGAATCGTCACCTACCGTCAGGTGAGATCGCAGTCAAGGACTGTCTTGCTTTAAAATAAAAAAAAGCTTACTTTTTATGTCCGAAGGCACAGAGCTATTTTCGACGAGAAGATAATGTCTCGAAGCTTCCCGAACGTTGCTCAGCCGAGTTGGATCGTATCTAAGCTTTTAGTTTATAGTAATTAATTAAGTTTAATTTAATTATTTAAATGAATAAATAAGTACCTACATCATTGTGAGTTAACCGTGAAACTCAAAACGCAGCACGAGTCAGAATTATATATTTGATGTCATATAGTATATTAATATGCTCGGAATAATCAACGGATTTACTTGTATTAAGTCACTAATACTATTGCGATTATCAGATCAACTCTGCATAGATCAGTTAGTGATTATAATATATATATTACTGTTTAGAACCTGCTACCTACTTGATTATTGATAGTGTACTGTTTTGGTTTTGAATTTTATATGCCACCATACCAACAAGTAATACTTTGAAATTGATTTGAAAATTAGTTTGGTAATCGCACGTTATTACCCGATTGCGGCACGCAAAGGAGAGTAATGTGTTTATCAGTCTATGTATGTATGTATATGGCTCTCTGGAGACCAAACGCGTGGGTTGATTTTGATGATTCTTACGTCAATCGATTCGTGTCAAACTTGGGAGTGTCACTAAAGACATTCCACTACTAAATTTAAGTCGGCGAACTATATTGAGTGGGGTATCATTGAAAAGGTATTTGAAAATCAGGTTAGGTCAGTGTTAGGTTTCTCTTATCATTTTTCATTTTGAATGACCGTTTATGAATTACAACAATACATTTAAAGTTGTTTTAAGATAGCGAAATTTACCGTCTTATAATCCTAGCTACAAAGTATAAAATAAAATATTAAATTTCAAAAATCAAAAACCCGACTGCATTAGGTAATAAACCCTGAAAAGGAAAAAACAAGCCCAGTAATTTAGAATCCTGTTAAATAATAAGTAATATGACTTAGCAGTATAGTAGGGATCCATTATTGGGAAAAGAACCGATCTAGATTTTTAATGGGTCCCGACTGTTTTTCAGTGTTTATTTATGCAGTCGGGTTTTTTAATTTTCTAAATTTATTATTTTATTATACCTAGTAATATAATATTGAAACAGTTTAATACTGTAACGAAAGTGACATTTAGTTTTAAGTGTTTGTAATTTTAGTAAAATAAAACTTTATAAATAAATATAAAGACTAATGTTTATAATGTTTATAGTAGGTAATTGTGATTAACAACAAAGCTAAAAAGATGCTAAAGTTTTCGCATTACTATTGTGGGAAAGGCAAGAAGCGTGAAAGTTTGTAGAGTTGGCAGACACTTCTTACCCACACTGTACAGTCTTTGCGTTCATTTCCCACAAACAGTATAAAAGATGTAGCGATTGTAAGAAACCTTTACAACCTGTAGCTACTTTCACTTTGTAGGTGATTACAAAGACTTGATTAGAGGTGCAAAATCTTTTAGTTCTAAATCTCTCAACGCACATGCGGGCATCGTTCAGCAAGAAACTCGGCGGTTGCTCTTTTAAAAATAAAATAATATGTAATTAACTAAGTATAGGTATTATGTTGTGTACAATTTACGGGTTAAAAAAAAAATATTGTCATGAATAGCTTTTTTATCATTTATGTAATCTTCAACTGTATAATAAATACATTAAACCATTGTTCAATAATTCATTAGGTTATTAAAAACTACAGAACTCTATAACGAACCGCAGTAAAACTAGTATCCAACTTGGGTACTAGTTAGAAGAGCTTAATTTTCCCAATCTTAACGTACGAGTAACTGCCAGCCGCCAATTAGCTTTTATCGCCGTTGTGGTCCGATAACTGCTCCATGAGACTTATCTTTAGAACGACACTCTTCCCTGGTGTACCCTACTAAATTCCATTATATCCTTTTCTCTTAACACTCTCACTGGCTGGAAAATAAATTATTTGCCTAGTTGCGTTAACGTTACTTAAGTAAATACTTGATCTTTTATTCGGGCAGTAAAAGCGACACTACAAGAATAAATAAGCTCAATAGGTACATGGTGATAGAAAGACAGCTTCAATATTATTTGCGTACAGAAATTAGTCTGGCAGTTCAGCGCGGATATGCAGCCTTTAGTAAGTCTGACTTAATTCCGTGGAATTTTGACAGCTGTCATTTTATGACAATATTTCAGATGTCATAAACATTTTTGTGCTTTTTTTTTATTTAATAAGTAAACGGATATTTTATACCTAGGTTCAAAATCAATGTATGAAGCAAATTGATTACCTGTACCCTGCATAGTACCTATTAATTAATTTTGCTACGAAAGAATAAACGAAAAATGATATGATGATGAGTTATATGATGATAAACTTTATTTTACTAAAGTTATAAAATAATTATCTACAATGTGATATGGGTATTTTTTTAATGACTAAGACATTTTACTTATGTAAATTGTAAAAAAAGCCATTTACTAGAAGCGTCTACTTAATATTGTTGATTTTCAAAACCGTTCAAAGAGCTTTAGAGAGAGTTTATGACAGACTCATCCAGTAACAGAGGAATTAATCTTGTACAGTCAATTGAGTTGCTCGGAATAGATTAATTTCGCAATCACGCCGCAGCTGCCAGGCCGATTAGTTTTACTGACCTGTGGTCCGATAACTACTCTGTGACACCAATTTGCCATAGACTATTGATTCATGCCTAGAACCGATTTCAGTTTTTTTAACCCTCGACTGAAAAAGAGGGCTAAAGTTGAGTAACAGATGTGTGTGAATGTAACTGTGTACCTATCTTGTCACTCGTAGATCCCTAAAGAATGGACCGAGTTTGATGCGGTTTTTTCTGTTTTGAATCTAAAGTAATCGATGTGGATCTTAGCTTACTTTATGAAGATATGCTCAGGTATTTGAAGATTATCAGTTTATTTCTACTCGATTAAAGGGAGGAAAGGGAGGGGGGAAAGGGAGATTTACAAACTAGCACTGTTGCGATTGATTTGAATTAT
The DNA here is from genome assembly GCA_933228805.2 of Hipparchia semele. Lineage (NCBI taxonomy): Eukaryota > Metazoa > Arthropoda > Insecta > Lepidoptera > Nymphalidae > Hipparchia > Hipparchia semele. The sequence continues at coordinate 6,681,916 of OW121717.1, read as the reverse complement.
GTACTGTTACTTTGGATTATTTCCAAGACATAGTAACCTCAGCAACTTACAGCAGATATAATGTGATAAGAATGATGAATGTGATATGAATAGATGAATGTGTAAAGTTGATTAGTATGGTCTCAATGAGTAGGTGTTAGATAGATGATGATCAATGATGGAGGAGGAGGATCTGATGATGGAGCAGAAAACTAGGTAACTGGATGTCAGGTACATCGTACGGCTAAAGAAATGGATTTATATTTCGCGGGTGTTTTAAATTTTTAATTTACACTTGTTTTAATTCTATACCAAGTTACTATGTGACTTCCCATGTTGACATGTGTTAGATTATTTATGTATTGTATTTTTGAAGCTTCACTGTGGAAGCACTGTATACTTAGCTTAGTTTTGTTACTTATTGTAAAATTAGTTTATTTTATTATTTGAAAAGAACAACTGCTGAGTTTCTTGCCGGTTCTTCTCAGCAGAATTTGCATTCCGAACCGGTGGTAGATTTATGACGTATCATAAGTGCTACAAGGTAGCCTACATGAAATAAATAAATTTTGAATTTGAATTTGAATTTGATCTCATTGGGTGGTAGGTAAGTGATGGTAGGTTGTAGGTACAGTAGTAGTAGATGGTAGGTACAGTCTGGATTAGAGTAATTCGGTGAGGCTGTAAAGGTTAAGTTACGGTTAAGTTTAAAAGTTATTTAGGTAAAATAGTGTTCCACTGGAAACACGTACCTATCTCTAAGTTGAAAAACAGTCATTTGTGTTGCAATGTTGTGTAATTAAAACTTGTAGGCTACATAAATCGGGATTTAGGAGGAGTCTGTGAGACCTCACGTCCTTAGGAAAGGATATTTACTAGTGTTGTAAGAATAAGCAAATTGAATCCCCTCGTGATATTATATTTCACAAGCCACACAGAGCGAAACTCATTATTACGGCAACGTAATTTTGCGATCTTTATAACGTTTCGCTGAACGCCGGCTAACACTGTTCCGATTATTATCTAATAAAGGATGAATAAAGTACACATTGAGATTAGATATTGTGTATTACATCACTAATAGATAATGCCCGCGACTTCGTCCGCGCGGATAAAGGTTTTGTAATTCCCGCGGGAGTTCTTTAGTTTTCCGGGATAAAATGTAGTCTAGGTGTTGATGATTTTTGATTAAAATGGCCACTTTTATTTTTTTTGTCTTTATTTTTCATTATCAGTACCTAACAATTTGCTTTTTATACATTTTTAACAGAATTTTTTAATAATATGAGTCATTATCGCATACACTAGGTATGTGCTAATCCTCAAAATGAGCTATTTCCATTCCAAATTTCCGCCAAATCGGTTAATTCCTTGTGGCGTGAAGGAGTGACAAACACACACACACACAAAGATTCGCCTTCTTTCTTAATATTTTAATACTAAGTCCGATTTCACTTAAGTAACTTCTTTAATGTAAAGTTTAATGTAAAGTTTTTACATTGTAATGGCAGAAAACAAGAGGTTACAAAGTTGTTGGACTTGGAACATATTCAAATGGCTAAATATTAGTGTAATACATACATAACTCCATATTTGTGTCACGTTTGTTTCACAGTCGTGAATTTCGAAAAGCTTATTTCGTTCGTTAGCCTTACTATGGAATTTGAATTCTGTTTCAAATAACAACCTTCTTTTGACGAGGTGCTATAATTAACCTATATACGGATCGGGAAAATTTTGTCTCTACAGTGGGGTTAGTATAAGATTTTATTCGATTGATCGTATTCGTATTCGATAACTTTAGCGTCAAAGTAAATTAAACCATTATAACATTAAATAAGAGCTCCATTTCGTGTTCTTCTACGTTGACGTAGACGGCTACGCTCCAAATTAAAATCGGTCGTACTGAATTTGTAACTTTAAATAAATGCAATTAAAGTTCATTTCACTTTGACGCTAAGGTCATCGGATACGAATACGATCAATCGAATTAAATCTGATACTAACCCCAACACGCAGATAAATATACGGTAAGTGGTAACGCTCATGTTCAACAATAACGTATTCAACGAGAACATAAGAAAACGTACTTATTTGCAAGAAATCACCAATTAGTCCCACCAAATAATGGTCCTATTACACGTTGACTCAGTGGATAATTAGTCCTAAACTTCGGGGAGCTCAGTATACCTACTGGCTGACATATTATTCGACTACTTATTACTACCTCATTTACTCGAATATCGGGAGTTACAGCTGGTAATTATTCAAATATTATAGTGAACCCATCTGCCTATCGAAGCCAGGAAGCCAGGCTATTTTGTACCAATTATGCCACACATCACGATGAAATATCGGATATTTTACCGGATCAAAACGATCGTTAGCGACAGTGGCACTTTGCAGTTATCAATACTGCTTTTTTGCGCGTTGCTTAATTGGAATCGATTCAAAATCTGCCGCATTTCACCAAAATGGCGTTTGGTATATTTATCAATTTGTTTTATGTTATTACTAGCGGCCCGCTCCGGCTTCGCACGGGTATAAAATATATAGCCTATTTCATTCACTGTTAATGGATGTTATTATACATATAAACCTTCCTCTTCAATCACTCTATCTATTTAAAAAACCGCATCAAAATCCTTTGCGTAGTTTTAAAGATTTAAGCGTACATAGGGACAGAGAATGCGACTTTGTTTTATACTATGTAGTGATAAGAAAAATGAAAGTAAATACATATAATACTTTTAACAAGTGTGACTTGGATTTGCGCCCAAAGAGTTCCGTACACAATATTTGTTATTTTAAACGCAAGATTAACATGCCATAGCAACCGCCAAAAAACAAGGCGCTTAAACATAATGTATAGCACACATAGGTGTGGGACCCTTATTAGGAGTAGGGAATAGATGTATAAGGTATGTATCAAAAGGGCTAGAACGCAGAGCCGTTAAACTAGACCAGTTAACATTAACAATCTGTCATTAAATAAAGGCCTTTATAACATGTAATCTGTGATCAACTAGCTACCTATTATATGCGGCTTAAGCTATAGACCCCTGTAACAGACGGGCGGTAAATAGAGCAAAATATAAATTTTAACCATCTCGTTGGTCTAGTAGCATGTTGGAATGCAGCTAACGGAGGTTTGATTCCCTGCCCTGGTAACATGGGCGGGAGAAATTTTATCCCCGGGAAAAGGATGAAACGTTTATCCCCTCGCTTAGCTTTATCCACCCGTCGAGCATGGGCACAGCGGTGGAAATAAAACCCAGTGGATATACTTATAGAAATATACATCGCCTTCTCCTCTGTCTCCATGGTTTAGCACAGGGAAAAGATAATTTTTTCCCCTGTCAGTGGATAAAATCGGGGGATAAAACTTTTATCTCCTGCCCATGCTTCCAGTGCTGGTCAAGCCAAATAAGTATCCATGGGGCTTTTCTATCAAGAAATTCAGTAGGCCCAGAGTTATTAGGAAATTGGCAGTGTGTCAGCCCCGAAAGCACACGAAGTCGTCGGTCGTCATCTGAGTTCCGGATGAGAGTGAGGGAATAGAGAGTGCACCTGTGTTTGTGCAATCTCCAGCGCAGATGGAAATCGGCCATGGCCGGATTTGGTAGGCAGGACGTTAGGTATTATTATTCAAAACAAGCATTACAAGCTTAGAAACAGGGAGTAGGGGACCCGTTTGGCATGGATACAGAACCCTAAAAAGCAATTGAGTTAACTTTTTGATGGACGGAGCGAGCTCTGGATGAGACGGTGCGCACGAATGAATTTAAATTAGGCCATGATTACACTCAGTGCGGCCTGGTTCACTGATTGATTTTCGTTACATTCATTCACGTTTCGAAACGAAAGGATAGAATTCATAACGAATTTTTTATGTGCTTTCCTTTTTTGCTTTAACTCATTTTTAGCTGCGTAAGCTTAAATTAATATCAGCTCTTTTTACTTTTATGTTGTTTTAAGTTTGCGACGATGCTCGTAATATTAAAAAAAATGAACAAAGTCACTTATGATACTTTATAAACAACATGTTCAACTGGCATTAATGTTTTGTAGTCAACGTGCCTAGATTTACTCTTTGTTATATTAAAAACACGGGTGGTTTTTCTGATGCTATAAGTATTTTTTGTAAATAAAAAAATATACCTTTTCTGTTTTTAACGTGACTTGTAACTGATAAATCTACCAAAATCACCGCTAGACTTAGGAAAAGATTATTATTATGGGAGTTCCTAAAAATCTCACTTCATTTTATCATACTTGGAATGTATGAAGTAGAAAATATTATGCCATCGTGTTTTGTTTTAGCGTTTATAAAGCGGGGTGCCTTTATGTTTTATAGGGCTATAATAAGGGCCGTAAAGCCTTCGGACCCTCGTTGGGCTCACTCTGTCTCACAATAGAAGCATAGCAAAGGAGATCGTTAGACTTTTTTTGTATAAAATCCTATAGTGACAGAAAGGAATGAGAGGGAGCGCTAGATTTGATTTCTTTTTATTATTAAAATATTGAAGGCATTTATGAGGTCTATTCTTTGTTATTCGTAAAGAGAGAGTATCTTTTTTTCATATTCAATAGATACGCTTTATTTTTAATCTCATTTTTTTTATTATTCAATGACAAGATAGTCCTTGACTGCGATCTCGCCTGACGGTAAGTGACGATGCAGTCTAAGATGGTAGCAGACTAACTTGGAAGGGGTATGGCAGTGTAAATTCAACGCAGTCAAGGGTCTTGTCATCGAATAAAAAAACTACATACTAGGTAGTACGGCTACATTACCTGAAGGTCGTGTACGTAGGTACGCAAACTCCTAGGTACTAATTTCCTGTTGGTTTATTAAAGGTTGAATTAATAGAGCGATGCTTATTATGATTAGGTAACATGTAATTCTCTGATATGATCTTATTAATTTAGAATTCAGCGTGTAGCAACCTAATAGTGCTGCGATTATCGAATTAATACTGCATGCTTAATTGAAATGGATTCTAATATACAGCCATAATATTTAGTACCTAAATCATTAGCTAATTAATTATATTATGTCAAATACTATTAATACTACTTATATTTATTTCAATTTTATCAGGTAGGTACGGGTTGACTTATTAATTAATAAGTGACAACCATCGATGTATATGGATAGGCCTCTAAAAAACGCGATAAAAAGAAAACAGAATCTCTTGTTTCAAAAGAACTTATAAGAAGATTAAAAAAATGTACCTACTAATGTTCTGCATTCCATTTTTTGTTGTGGTTAATAGGGAGTGGCTACTCCTCGAACTGATTGGTTGACACTCGCGTCAAAGCGAACCGCGGGGAACGCGCGGTGTTCATTGAAGTAATATTCAAGCGTATTTTCCTAGACGCAATTATATGGGACAGGCATATCTATATACATCGATGGTGACAACGAACGAACTATTAAAATATTCTTACTTTTTTGTAGGTGCAAAAAAATATTCACCATTATTGATCCTTCCATACGTATCACCACCACAACGCGTATGGAATCTGAGTATCTCCAGCTGTTATGAGCGAGATACAATCTCTCTTGTTGTATGTCAAGTCTAAATCTAAAATAACAAATTAACACATTGTATAAACAAAGTAATTGTTACTTTGTTTGGAAATTCATTGTACTGAATAAATTATCAAATACGTATTCTATGAGATTTATTTACTTTATGTTTAGAGATTTTTAGGTAGGTACTATTATCAGAGAAAATGTTTTTAATTTTGTATAATATACGTTGCTTTTTACTATCCAAGATAGGCATTCAAGAAACCTTTCCACCCAACATATCCATCGGTTAAGGCGGAGTGTTTACAATCATGGTAATGTTTCATTGGTCACTAAGTGACGATTCCACTAACGTCAATGACATTTAACCGCGGAATAAATTGGGCGTTCTGACAGTTTTTGTATTGAAAATCTGGGAAAATATCAAATTTATTCCACGTTTAACCGATACTCAACGTTGATGAAATCGGCATTAAGTAAGATATATATTTACATACATAATATAATACTTTTATATCTACGATCCTTATATATGATCCTTACTAATATTATATGTATATGCGAAAGTGTGTTTGTTTGATCGGAAGCAACGGATCGACGTGATTCAATCGAGGTTAAGGACCGGGAGAGTGATATAGGCAACACTTTATCCCGAAAAATCAAAGAGTTCCCGCGGGATTATAAAAGCTAATTACACGCGAGCGAAGCCGCGTGCTTCAACTAGTATATAATGTAATACTTGTACCTTCAGGTTTTAGGTAAACGTAAACAACAGTAGATTGCATCATTACTTAGCATCAGGTGGGATCCTGTCAAGAGCTAAACGAAGAGTGGAATAAAATACTTTGATACGGGTCCGTGTAAAAAATATTCTGCATACACAAGACACATAATATTATCGTATGCTGGGTACTTTCTCCATATTACAAACTAGTTGATGCCTGCGGCTTCGCACGCGTGGGTTTAGTTTTTTCCCGCGGGATCTCATTGATTTTCCGGGATAAAAAGTAGCCAATTACACATTTCCGGTCCTCTACTATACCCATGCAAAAAATCAGGTCAATCCGTTGCGTTGTTGCCGCGACATTGAAGGACAAAGCACCAAATACAGGATTGCTAATTTTATTTTCCTTTTTAACTTTGTTTATAGAAAAAAAAAATCATGAACAAAAACCTAGCTCTTGTAATGGTGACTATAAAATGTTACGGTGTCCCATTACATCGCTGCGTGTATTGGTACAGACTTGTGCAGTTTTCTTACCCAAGCCGGCATGCACCTAGAGCAATATCGAAAATCGAATTGATTTTCGATTTTTAAGTGACACGTACGTAGATACGGTACGGTGAACTTGTACATGGTCATTGGTCATTGCAGCATACATAGGGTAGTCTGTGAATATTGGAGGAAACATGTTATAAATACAGGCGCCACTGAGTCATGAGTCAGTCGTGCTAGGACCACGGGTCAGACAGCACGTCGGTTGTCACTTCAGGCACACATTATGTGTGCCTGAAGTGTGCATTGGTATATGCGTACTATATATTTGACTACTATATACGTGAGTGTTTGAGTATACTACAGTCATTTTTAATCGATATCATAGCGAAGCGAAGCCTTCTCCTAGAGCAGACCGTCCCATACACCCTACGATATGCAGTCGACTTTCGCAGACACCTGCATAGGTAGAACACTCCGGTAGATCGAAACGTGAATGGCTTACATAATGCAATTTTTGTCATTACACAATGGCGCCAAGAAAAGGCTGAATTTTAAAGCAAGCTGACTGCCTCTAAAGTTGAGGGAACTTTTCTGACACCAGAGGCAAAGTAAAAAACGCGATGAAACTTTTTGCAAAAATAATGTAGTACCAATGTGTATGATGGTCGACCGTAGTATGGTGCAAAAAGATACCGGCCGAACTGAATACCTACCTCCTTTTCTGGAAGTCGGTAAAAAGGAAGCATTATTTCAAAATGATCTCAAAGCATTTATCAGATGAAAAATTTAGCATATTTTAAAATAATGCTGGCATTAATTTTTGCAAAAGGAAGAAATTAAAAAATATTTTTTGTGAAATATGAATTTTAAGCTAGGGTTACTAAATTAAGGGGCATATAAAAAGTCTTCATTTGAATGTCTTAATATAGTTTTTTTTATTTTCTATTAAGCCCCATAACTTTTGGTTTATCATGGTAAAAGTCAAAAAATACTCTCCCTCTCTAAATTACTTCCTTTATCTCCAAACTCTCTAAATAAACTAGATAAATAACTAGCAAACTAATCTGAAATAACTAAGGCTGATAAAATACTTAGGTTGAAAAATTGAACAGTATATCTCGCGTGCGTACTATATCAATTAAAAATTGGATAAAAATGTACATTGTATAGAGTCTACCCGAATTATAATTTTTTTATCATATAATATTGTACGGACGCTAAATGAAATTGGTGTTTAATAGTCGCGGGTAGTAATTAATTGTGAATAATGGATCGTAATTGGGATAATTTAGCCGGCCAGCGATTTCGATCGCCCGGCTAAAACCACACAGCTCCAAATGTAACGGCTGTACTGTGAAATGATGAACAGTGTAATAGCTGGTATTAATCAACCAAATCGTAATTGAAATCTCACTGAAATGTGATTTCATATTTTTTAATGGTTTCTATGAAATCTCCCTGAGCCTGAAGAACAAAGATTTCAAACAGTTGCTTCTAGTGATGCATCCCAAACATAAGGGTTTAAGGCTTCATAAGCGATCAAAGTCACTCAGTAGGTGATGGAGAGAGATATGTGCTCAGGTAGGTATCTCCGCGTGATCAAATGAATCATGAGAAGATCTTTTGTATTAAAATACCGGAGGAACAAATATTTCAAACAGTTGCTTATAGTGATGCATCCGAAACATGGCTGTTCTAAAAAAAGAGATTACTTGGACGCACATATGCAATAACGTTCCACAAAACTTTCTCAAATTAAATACATACATAATGTAATTTATTTATTTATTTTATTGTTATCAACAGCGATACATACAGAATATAATTTACAATTAAATCTTAATACTAAAATAAGGCCAAATAGGATTACAATTGTATGAATTTATAGATATTTATAACAATAGTGTGTGTGTGTGTGTGTGTGTGTGTGTGTGCGCGCGTGTATGTGTGCGTGAATGAATGTATAAAGTTAACTTTTCAATTGATAAGTTGTGTGGGTTGACACTTTATTGTATACTAGAAGCCCGCGCCGACTTCGTCCGGGTTGAAAATTAAATATTTGTTCTTGTGAGCTTCTTATAGGAGACGATTGTCAATAAGATCACCACAGGAACCACATGAATATCCCGCACCGATACCCGCCACCGTGCCCCGCTGCGCCAGCCGGCACCATTTTATTATTTTGTCGCGCGAAAATGTTAATTTTCCGATAATTCCTAAGATATTTATTTAAATTGTATAGTGTAAGTAAAGGGCAAATATGTTCTAAATTAAATACTTACGATAATAAACATATTTATTTAGATATAGATTGACATCACATCGGTTAAAGAAGCTTCGAAAATAATTCATTATTTTTAATCAAAATTTGAAAGATAGAAATGGTTACTGTAAGTTATCCTTAGAATATAGACATATGCTATCGCGGACTTTTTTTTAGAACTCTTTAAGAGGAACAATTCACCCATACATCATTTTCATCCAATAACAGTATATGACCCAGCGCACGCCTTGAAAACGTTTAAGAGTCAAAAAAAAATCCGACTTCCTTAACAAATTTGCACATAATATCTAGCCATAATACATTTATTAACATAATTATAGCCTATAACCATCTGGAATAATGTACCTTTGAAATGGTAAAAGAATTATTGTAATAGGTGCGGTGGTTCCAAAGTTTGCTCCGGACATACATACAAACTCACAAAATTCGCGTTCTCTCTTTATTATAATAGTATAGATGTGCGTCCAATTGTGGAAACGAATTCGCCTTAACCATTGAAAACCATCGCATCGGATTGTTACATTCAGACTGAGTAGGTTGTTTAATTATAGAAGCTAACATAGCTACTGAAATCGAAATCGTTACATTTTCAATCGGTTTGACCATCTGGTTTAATTATATCGAACTAGATGAGAGATGTTGTCTATTCTCTAAATAATAGTGAAAACCGTAAAATCCGTTGCGTAGTTGAAAAGCAATCTAAGCACACAGTAAAACAGGCACTGCTAGAGTCTTTAAACTATCAAAGCTATGCTGATTGCGTTGGCGTTACTTAATTACTTCCTCGTTTCACCGCTCAATAAAAATTTTGTATCTGTCCGTATAATAGCCTAGTCCGGCTATACAAAGAACGATTGTCAGTAGAAATGCGACGGAAATAAAATGGTAGGGAAATAAAAGAGTGCCCCAGCCTATTTCCAATGTAAATCTCCGTCGTTGTAACGGGTCGGCTCTTCTAAAAATAAAGGTCGACGAGATTGTCGCTTCTCTTATTCGTTGACTTGGAAAATTTCTGAGACGCCACTCTCAAACTCTCTATACGATTTTCGTCTCGCTTATATGTGGGCCGGGGGGAGAAAAAGTTAAACAATACCCTCGCTGATGGGGACGCGTGAGGGAAACTTTAGGACTTATCCCAGAGAGATGTATAACTAGAGGAATATAATAAAATAGATGGCCTTATTTTAATAATTATTATCCGCTCTTCATTTAACTTTATTTAGTTACTAGCGGATGCCCGAGATTTCGTCCGCGTGGATTTAGTTTTTAAAGTCAAGGGCAAGATGGAAGGGAAAAGGCCAAGAAGACATAGCCCTATGCGTTGGTCCGATCAGATCACCACTGCATTCGGAACATCTTTCCACGCCTCTCTACATAATGCCGAAAATAAAACTAATTGGAAAAACATCGTACGTGAGAAGGCGATCCGTGCCAAGGATCGCGACCTTCAGTAATGAGGATGACGGTGACGGACGGTGATATATTTAACAATTTACTATTTATTTATATATCTACTTACTTATTTAATGTAAACCTTTTCTGTCACGTAATTAATTTACGTACGTCTACTCGTAAAACTTCAAATGCTGAAACTTTATTGGTCTTCAAATTACAAGCACAGTAAAAACGGTTAAATAAAAATTGGTTGTAAGGTGGCTTATGTTTACATAAACATAATACCCTACATCCACAAAAAGCCTTACACAGGATTGTGGGGTAGAGAAGCTTGAAAGACATTTTATTTTTTCTTTGTACCCGAAGCTTGCTTTATTTGTATTCCCTTGTCGATCCTAGATTGGCATTTATTGTGTCTGAATTGAACGCAGTAAAGATGTTACAAAACACTAATAGCAATCAAGGCTATATATTCATTTTATAACTAGATTGTGCCGTGGCTTCGTCCGCGCGGATTTAGGTTCTTAAAATGATAGGTACTGAAATATTAGTAAAATTAAGAGAGCATTGCACGATAGAGAAAAGGCAATTCCTATCTATTTTGAGGCTCCATTTTGTTTGTTGCCATGAAGCTGGATTTATGCTACACCGTGGCACCTAAGCATAAAACAATACACAGTTTCTCTGCCTCTGTTGCTGCGTGATTTGAAAGACAAACCAAAATGTTATAATTATAAATTTAAATACAATACAGAACAATAATATTGATTAGTATTTTTTCATTGAAGGCAATAGAAAGAAGAGACTCTCTTAGAGCCAAGATAATAACATAATAGGATAAAACATTCTGAGCACGCGTAAAGTAATTAAAAATATTAATATCACTCAGAAGTAGGCGTGAAAATTGGAAAAGAGATAATTACTTTATCTCTAGAGACGCGTTCGTGATATAACAATATTACATTTTTATTATTATCATTTCATTAAGAGTTCTGTAAAAAGTAAGTAATATATTTAACGAATAGTATATATTCGTTAGGAAAAATTCTTACATATATGTATATTCTATAACTAATGTCCTTTGAATGCAGATGTAAAAGAGCAAAACTTTATAACGTAGACCTTCTCTCTTGACAGCTCATTAAGTGAGCCCCATACAAATGAAGTTTGATTTATATTGTAATATTTGCTTTTGCTGTCGACTTCTTTCATGTGGAGGTAGGTTTTTGAAAAACCAAAAACTTTGAAAGATAAACCAACAAACACTCTTTCGCATATTAGTGCGGATTAATAAGGAAAAGATTACCTAGTCACATACTGTAACCCAAATTATAGGCGCTATAAATGTTGGATATGTAAACGAGGCATTAATTGTATTGTCCTGTAGTGAATAAGGGACTTTCTGTACCCATATTACAAGTTTTATGTCGCTAGGGTATCCTGGTAGACGATATGTAATTATGCCACATTGAACTCAACATCAGGTGACCCGCGTGCTCGTTTGCCCACTATTTATATTTAAAAAAAAAACTTACAAAGAAAAACTATTAAATTTTTGTAAAATATTAATTAAACTTACTTCCTGCACCATATTCGACCACACCTAAACAATTGTAGATGTGATAGCTAGAATAGTTCAGAAAATATTTTCATCATAAAACAGTTACTTCTTATAACAAAGGAAACGTACTAAGTTTGCTTCAACTTGGAACTTTAAAGCACTCCTGATAATAAATGTACCCCAGAGTTCCTGACAGCAGTAAATAATGTTGCCATAAAAATTCAATGAAAAGCTCAGTTGTAAAGGAACGAGGACTCGAAGTTTTATATTATCGTTGTGAAAAAGAAAACACTACAACGAATAACTTAGAAATGCAAAGAAAATAACTTAGAGAATTTATTAGCAAATGCGATGTGCCATCTTTTTTTTTCTGATCCAGTATACGGGTTGATTCACGTTTAATCTTCAGTAGCATCTAATTTCTGAAATAACAAAGAGAGTGAAAGCTCTCAAAGTTATAGATAAGTTAATCTGATTTTTTAAGTCACACCTTTTATTATTTTCTACTAGCTGATACCCGCGACTTCGTTAGCGTGGATTAAGGTTTTTTAATTCCTGCGGTAACTCCCTTATTTTTCGAGCCTAGTCTATGTGCCACACTTTCACATTTATAATATTTTATATAATATAGTAGTAATTTAGTAGGGTAGAATATAAAATAATATATATATATATAATATAATAATAGGATTGTGCATGTGCATGATATTAAAATGGAACTATTAAAAAAAAATGAGGTGTGACCATTTTACATCTGTTTCACTTTAAAGTGTGTAAAAATATTACAGTAGATAGGTACCTTATCAAAACTTTGTATTAAAAATGTGTTATTACTAGAGGAAAAAATAACAAAGTTATAAATAAAATGGGTATAAATTATTGCAAGTAAGTGAAGCGAAGGACAACTTAGAAGTTATAAATCTTTGCGAAAGAAAACACTTTTATTCATTAGGTTTCCAACGAAGCTGCAAGTTGCAACTTTTACTAAGTTAGTATAGCGCTTATTACTTAAGAACAACAAGAAAATTCCCTCGACTTCGGCGTAAAATATTATACAGTATCAAGATTTGCAAGAGGAATAATATTATATTATGCATAACGCTATTGTAATTAAAGTGGGTCACTGCAATCTAGGCAAGTGCAGGCATGGCGCATGAGTCATGACAGGCAGAAACGAATCCAAAATGACATCCCGTACGTACGATTGAAATACTGCGTTAAATTAGACAATCAACAAAAAACAAAAACAAAAAAAGTCGTGTGGCACTCGGGGACTGCCGCGGTAAAGCTATTGCATAGCATTTTTTATCAACGCCATCTAGCGGTGAGAGGAGTCCCGTGTCAGGTTATTTTAGTTCCGGAATTTCTGAATTCGGTCTCCACGCTCAAGGCCCGCGATAGAAGCTATGCAATAGCTTAAAAATTCTAATATTTTTAATTTATGTTGTTATATTATTATGTAGGTAAGTACCTACATGATAATAATATACCTATAGGTAATAGGGGTGGCTAACCGGTCGATCGCAGCTATTAGATTGCGGCATGACTTTGCAAATCTAGCGGAAGATGCCCAGGCGCAATGCTCAAACTAATATTATGAACAAGTAGTTTGTAACTAGTTACGTAGTAAGAAGTATGAAATTGGGAGATCTCACAATGTTTCGTCAGTATAAATAGTAGATCTTAGCTCTTATAAAGGCGGTGGCCTTTATTAGAGCTAAGATCTATCAGGGGTGCCTGATATATGTATTAAGTATTTAAAGCATTACACCACAATATTAAAAGTCACTGACAACAAAAAAGTATACTTATTTAACAAGAAAAAAAAAGATACCGGCCGAATTGAGAACCTCCTCCTTTTTGGAAGTCGGTTAAAAATAGACAAAACTCATTTATAACAAAAGAACGGAACGTCAACAAAAAAAGATAAAAATGAATAATAGAGTAAATACGTCGAGCATAATGCAATTCTGGCCACAATCTGACTGAATATTTTTTGTATGCAATACGCAAGTGAGCGAGCGAGTGGAGTGATTTGAGTGACGCCATTTCAATTTCATTTCTTAATTGAATCGGGTTGTACACTACTACAGATGATATAGGGTCTGTGTAAGGTGCTTTATGTTTGTATTCGCTCCGTGTGTCAACGATTTTGTTTTTTTAAGCTATTGCATAGCTTCTATCGCGGGCCAGCGTGGAGACCGAATCCAAAAATTCCATAACGAAAATAACCTGACTCGGGACTCCTACACGGTGAGCCGCTAGATGGCGCATTTTTTATCAACGCCATCTGGCGGTGAGCCGCTAGATGGCGTTGATAAAAAATGCTATGCAATAGCTTTACCGCGGTAGTCCCCGAGTGCCACACGTTTTCTTTTTTCGTTAATAAGAATAGTGTTGTGCTTGCCCTATGTTATTATACTCTTTGCTCTTGCCGCGGCCGGCTCTTCTCAGCAGAATCTGAATCCCTAACCGGTAGTAGAGTCTTAACGTGCTATAATAGCCACAGGTTGGCCTACAACAGTTTTGAATTTGAATTAAAAATACTTTTTGTATTAATATTTAAAAAAAATATCTTGCTTCATTTATTAAAATATCGATCTGTGATTAGCTTAAAAAGTTTATTTTACTTAGTATAATCTAAGTTCTGTTAACAAGCATTTCAAGCGGGTATAACCAAGAGCAGAAGCTAGTTACTAGAAAGCTTAAATTGTTTTAGACCCCAGAACGAAGTATGGTAATTCAGTGTGTAAATTAATTAAGTTTGTCGTTATAACCGCTGAACGCTGACGCGTGCCAACTTTTGTGTGAAATATATTATACGAGTATCTATATTTTGTGTAGTAGGTTAAATTATAGTATCATATGTATAATACCTATCTATACATGTATTTTAGTATCATATTACGTACCACCTGAATTTTTGGCTGCTTCTTTTGTAGCCATTGATCATGTTCTAGTAATTGAGGTACTAGAAGGGTATTTAGTGAAATACCCAAACTAAAGTGCGAATCTCGCAAGAAGGATTCCGTACCATCCTATAAGATTTAAGACTGTAGGTACTTTTTGAATTACGTTTTTATTAAAAATTTTATTATTTGTTGTTATAGCGGCAGTAGAAATACACATTCTGTGAAAATTTCAAATGTCCACCAATTACGATTCATGAGATACAGCCCGCTGACAGACAGACGAATGGACGGACGGACGGACGGACAGCAAAGGCTTAGTAATAGGGTCCTGGTTCGCACTTTTAGGGAGTTAGAGCTCCTACGAGATTTTCAAAAACTAAATGACGCGGACGGAGCATCAGCTAGTCTATACTTTAATATTATAAAGAAGAAAGATTTGTATGTAAGTAGGTATGTTTGTAACGAATTGGCTCAAAAAGTACCTGACCGATTTAGCTGAAATTTAAAATGAAGATAGATTATACCTTGGATTAAAACATAGGCTACTTTTCATCCCGAAAAAAATTATAGTTCCCGCGGGAAAACTAATTCCACGCGAACGAAGTCGCGGGCATCAGTTAGTAAATTATAAATATCTACGAGAAAAACAATGTATAGCATTATTTATCATGCATCGATATCTCAGCTCGCTCGCTCACTGAATAGGTTTATCGACAGCGTGGAGCTCGGTAGCCGGCAGTAAACTGTTTGTAAAGCGACGCTATCACACAACTAATCTACACACGGGAACAATGTTAGCGTCGATGCTTTCCTACATGCCCTGCTTGATCACATAACAATACCTGCTGGAATAATTGAGCTACTAAACCTATGAGCTCAGGGAATTCTCTTTTTCTATACATATAATAAAATTGTAGAAAAGTGGTGTCTGTACAATGGAAATATATAAAAAAAAGTAGCAGGGGTTGTTATTATATCGATGCCGAACCCGAAATTGTAATTAATTTTTTTTTTGTCAGTTTGTCTGTTTGTCTGTTTGTCTGTATGTTTGTGCACGCTAATATCAGAAACGGCTCATTCGATTTAGATACGGTTTTCACTAATATATTGTAGTAAGCTTCACTTAACATTTTAGTGTTTATTTCATGTCAATCGGTTCATAAATAAAAAAGTTATGTCAATTTAAAGAATCACGGCGAACATTTTTAACGTACAGAGTACGTACTACACGCCTCGCACCTGAGCGTCGACGGTATAATTATGTAATTCAAAATATGCTGCCCGAAAAGTCACTATTCCACGCGAACGAAGTCGCGGGCACAGCTAGTTTTAAATATACCTAGGTATATAGACCAGCACCTGATGGTAAGTAAAGATGCAGTCTAAAATGCCTAAAGATTCCTAATCACTCTTGATTTAAAGACGCCCACATTATAGTTAGTTGGAAAAACGGAAGCCGGAAGGGCATTCCAAATTTTTGCGGTGCGTATTAGGAACAAGGCGATGGCGAAACATTTGGCGAGAAAAACATAAAGTGCTCAAAGTTTAAAGGGCAGACAGAAAAAACCGGTCAAGTCCTAGTTGGACTCGCAAATTGTTCTGTACCACCGTAACAGTGATTGTTAAGGTCCAGCAAAAAACATCGAAAAAATCGCATATTTTCTTCTATGGGGAGGACTCCCCTTTATTTTTTATTTTATTTTTATTATTTGTTGTTATAGCGGCAATAGATATATACATTATATGAAAATTTCAAGTATGTATATTATATCTATTACGGTTCATGAGATACAGCCCGCACAACACAAACCACTGAACAGATCAGGCTGGACATACCTACCTATAATGTCGTAGGCATGCGCTAAGATTATTTATTAGGTATTTTTGAAAATTCAACCCTAAGGGAATAAAGTATAGGGTCGAAAAATCAAAATTTAACGTGAGCGAAGCCGCGGGCGATCCCTAGTCTAAATATATAAAAGGCAAAGGTGACTGACTGACTGACTGATCTATCAACGCACAGCTCTAACCACTGGACAGATCGAGCTGAAATTTGGTATGCAGGTAGCTGTTAGGACGTAGACATCCGCTAAGAAAGGATTTTTCAACCCCAAGAGGGTTAAATAGGGGGTTAAAAAATCGAACCTAACGTGAGCGAAGCTGCGGGCAAAACCTAGTTAGTTATAAAACCGATGTGATAAAGCTTACAATTAAGTGAAAGCTCAGTTGCGAGCGAGGGGAGTCTTTATTATAATTTCAGAGGGAGTTTCACTTCATAGCGAAAAGAATAACCGCGTGATGCATTACTCAGTGAAGCGCAAGGAATAGCTTTAATGTGACTTTTACTTTGCTTTCATGATGTACGAGCCGTAAACTGGATTAAAATTTTACATCGTTAAAACTATGTACTTACATTTTTTTAAAGAGATATTTTTTTACTCACGTCTAATACTGCGAAGGTTTAGGAAGAAGAACACTAATACAGTTTTTATCGATATTAACTGTTTTCCCTAACTTTTTTTCTTCATAAGATAGTCCTTGACTGCGATCTCACCTGATGGTAAGTGACGATGCAGTCTAAGATGGTAGCGGGCTAACTTGGAACGGGTAACGGTGTAGATTCAACCCCCTAATCGGTTTCTACACGCCATCGTGCCGGAACGCTAAATCGCTTGGCGGCGCGTCTTTGACGGTAGGGTGGCAACTAGCCACGGCTAAAGCCTCCCACCAGACCAGATCAGTCAACAAATTATAAATTCCCAAATTGCTCCTGCCGGGAATCGAACCTGAGACCTCCCAGTTATAAGACCAGAGCGCGCACCACTGCGCCAGTGAGGTCACCAAAAACTTTACTTATATTATTCGTATATGTGTAAGTGTGTTTGTTTGTCGGTTTATCCTTCAATCACGCAGCAACGTAGCGACGGATCGATGTGCTTTTTGCATGGGTATAATTGAGGAGTTAGAGAGTGACAAATTCGACCTTTTTTCCCGGAAAAAGTTTACAATTAAAAACCTTACTCCACGCAAATGACATGACGGGCAAAAGATAGTAAATAATAATACCAGATGTGATATTCATCTAATTGTTGACTTGGAAAAAGAAACTGAAATACACTGCATTACTTTTTTAATTAATTCGCAATAGATAGGTATGCCTAGTACGAAGAAGTAAAACAGAAGTTATACGTTTTGCACTTCAACACTAATATTTTCTTCACAGAATATTATTATACTGACATTTGTGTAAGGCTTTGGGTAGAAAGAACGAGTGACGGACCAGCAGAATCCGATATCACACTAAAATACTCTAATACTATTTGTAACGATACATGGTTCCATGGTCACAATAGGACACGTATGACGGAAACGTAGTGCCTGACGACAATGCAGCTTTTTCAAAATGGAGGCGAGGCAAACCAAAACTATTCTTGTTTCATAAACAGTCCGCGTAGCATATGCATATGTATGGAGTGACGACCAGCGTGAGCTTCGGTCAATTATGTACTAGATTTATGCCATTGGTTTTCAAGTGTCAAAATAAACATTTTTCACGGTTTTCCGACAGACGTTTACGAACCCATTTTAATGGGCACCCTAATGTGAAAATAGATCGCGATCATAGTTTGTATTTGTAGAAATAGTTCACAAACCTATTTTATTTCATAAAGCGTATTAGCTAAGCTGAACTTGACTTATATTCTCCTCTCCCCTCCAAATAAGCGAAAAACTTGTGGTAGGAGTGAGTACGACAATAGTGTAACGAGTAAGGCACGAACCTGCGACCTTTCAGTTTTCAGTCCGCCCCTCTATTGAGGCTTTCTCGAAGACGAGAATATATTATTTTCCGAGGATGCTTTTTGAATTAGATTTAATAAGAGACGCATATTTTGAATATTACAGATCTAAAGGATGAAGGCCCTTTACATCCCTCGTACATTTTGACCAGATTTTATTGCTTTTTGCCACCCGGTTTGTTTTTCTCCTCGTCATCGCACACGAACACAAATGTGAAACTAAAGCTGCGCCTCGATTCGGGTCTAATGGACGCAAAGCTATACATTTCCTTCAATTACAATTTCTAGACGAGACACCGTCACGCATTAACTTACCAAGCCCTTAAATTAAACGCGCGTGGCGTCGCATAATAAATAGCTTTGTTAATTTATGCTTTCCGATCTTATGAGTGGGACATTAAAAGTTCTCGTGAGAGACTCCACAATATAAATTAATTACCGGAATGAATGCATACATTGTTTTAGAGCTTGCAAACGAATTGGAGCCTTAGAATGAATAAGCTCGATTGAATTAATGAGGTTTGTCTTGTATAAATGCCTAACTGAGAGATTTTTCAATGGATTTGTTATAAAGGACCGATTTCTCTTGACTAAATATAACGGTACAGGAGCCGGTGAAACTAGTCTATAACAGCACTTACATGGATTTTCAAATATTGCTTGATTGTGTTAGTCATAGGATTTTGTATCCTGGCAAGATTATTTTGCCAGGATACAAAATACAGGATACAGGAATTATGAGCAATAATTTCAAATACAAAAATATAATAGTAATTTATTACAAAAGTCGAATATTCAGTTCGAAATTAGTATAATAATAATATGTTCCGTCGCAAGATACGAAGTAAAAAAGTGGTAGCTTGGGTTTGAAATCTCAATAAGGTTTTCACTATTCTACCCTTGTAATCTGCATATTTTAATCATAGTAAGCTAGAAAACAGAGAATAATCTTATTTGTCGTTTCATGTTTTCTCAAAGGCTAAGGTAAGTAGGCTGTAAGTTTTTATTATGTTATAGTTCTTTTAATTCACGAGGGCGCATGAGCTTTACTTATGGTTACGTCGGTGTGGTACATTGCATAAGTGTGCATGTTTGTCGGAGCCTAGGTGGGAGCGGTCAGGCGCGAGCAAGCTCTCGCTCACACTTATACAGATACGACACTTACACAACCATGAGCCACGCACCCTCGTGAACTCACAACAACTGCAACTTGCAACTGCAAGAACTATATCAACAACATGAATTTAGACTGTAGAAGCTGTGATCTACAATTGGTATACCGCAACGGTGAATTTGATCTAGCCCAGTGACCGCAGATTCAATCACAAATTATATACAATGTGAAACTATATTATAGTCTGCTATCGTCTCACAATACTATTATCTAAGTAAAAATTATACGTACTGTTTACTGTTCGCATGTCGCTTCTAAGTTTATTTATTTATTTATTAGGTATACTAACAATATACATATTCTACATTCAAAAACAAACATACAAAAACATTGCAACATTGACTGATATGTATATCAATAACAAGCATACACAACATTCAAACAAAAAAAAAGAGAAGCACCGGATAAACTAAGTCTTAAAAACAAAATTTCCAAATAAATGAGCAAACAATATTGTAGAATTATTATAGGTAAAATAGATTACATACATACAAAAAAAAGTAGAAAAAAGCAGAGGATACATGCAACCGAACGACTGAGACATAATTTACATATAAATCATATTATGTGACAACTATAAGTAACAGAAGAATATCAATTAGTTTTTAAAAGATGAACTCACTGATAGATGATCAGTGATGAATAAGTTTTTTAGAACAGTTCATTGAGAATGTACTTAACGATAGGATGATATCCTTTACGGGTTAGTTAATCCATACATATAATAAATAAAATTGAAGTGCCTGGCTGTAATTTTTAATTAACTAGCTCATTGTGATTATTCGAACGTTACAATACCAACTTTACGTTACTTACAGTAGATGTACGAGTATGTATCGTGTTTGGTGCATTGATTTCATATTTGTTATTAGTTGGCTGTTAAAATGGGACCAGATTCTGAAACTGGAACAGGTAGATCACAAGAACTCAGCTCTATTAAACTTAGGTCCACTTGAGATTGTACTTTGTACTTTGGTCAATCGATTTTATCGTACCTACAATAGTGTAGACTGTAGAGGATCATACCGAAGATCGTAATTCGTATCACATCTGCATTCCGAACCGGTGGTAGAGTCATAACATGTCATAAGAGCTACAAACTGACCTACATGAAACAAATAATTTAGAATTTTAAATTTTTTTTTTAATACTGATCATAGATTACAAATGACGCGGCTGATTTAAACTTTAAATGCACACTTCATAGATTTTTTGTCGAAACACTCTGTAACTTTCCAGGGAGGCAAGTAGAAAAATGGCTATTACACTCAATGCAATTCCCTCTCTTGGCAAGACAGCAGCTTAATGGCTGTAAATTCTTATTACGTTATCGACAGCTATCCGAAGCTGGCTGTAAGCTACAAGTGGCAGTCCGCACTAGTTAGTTATAGAGGAATTCGAAACCGATCTCGGCTTCTGTAGATTAAACCACAAATTACATTGTTGTAGGCGTAGACACTGTGCTATGATTTTAGGGATTATGACTTTGTTAACGTCCATGTAATCATGAAATTAAGCGGAAATATAGATAAATTCGTACAACAGTATGTTGCATTGTACCAGGTATAAAAAAAATTATAAAGAGGGTTGTCGATGTTTGGGATATGAAGCTGCATGGATAACCTACAGCCTCAAAAGCAAGCCTTTTTATACTAGCCCTGATTATGGCAGAGTCTACCATAATTATCAGTGTCTGTACCTACTATACCTACCAACGCTTAAAGCAGAATAATTTCCATTTTAAGCTATAGAATAGCTTCTATCGCGGGCCTTGTTACATCAAAATAGCTCTAATTTTAACCAATTTGCATTTATTTTCAATGGCATATTATATTACAGAGACAAAATTTTTATATAAAATTCCGATACATATTACCAAGAGCCATTAAAAAAATGAATATCTTACGAGTTAATAGAATACATGATGTATTTGGCGCTTACTACACTCCTACACGCTAGCATCTGTCGCGTTTCACACGAGGTTTCGGTTGTGTTTTATTTCATCTATCGCAGGGATTTTTAAGCTATTGCATTACTTTTATCGCGGGCCTTGAGCGTGGAGACCGAATCCAGAAATTTCGTAACAAAAATAACCTGACACGGGACTCCTCTCACCGCTAGATGGCGTTGATAAAAAATGCTATGCAATAGCTTTACCGTGGCAGTCCCCGAGTGCCACACGTCTTTTTTTATTTTGAGTTGTCATTTTACTTTAAGGTTGACCCTAGTCATGTCAAAACTATATTGAAATGATACTGCTTTAATATAGATTCACCAACTGTTATCTCGACCTTATCTAGAACTTATCTGTTCAGGTGACGGGGTCGCTAGTGGAGCGTTTAGTGTTGCTATTTAAGAAATTTACGCGGAAATCGGTCCTGCATTTTCATAACATTGTACGGCATTCGCACCAGAAAGAACTAACAGCAGCAAAGACCATGAACCCTTGGATAGCGGAATTGAGCAGAATGATATTTTAAAATAGCAGCTTTAGTTCCAATTTTGTACCAGATAAGTTGGTTGCACTGTAAGCTTTGGTAGTATAGGCCCAGACATGGAAACACTCTCATATCGTTTTTATGAGTATTATAATATTAGGTACGTTAATCTACGCGCAGTTTCAGAGATCCTGAATACCTAAGTAAAGGGAAATTTCATTAAAATCCCAAAGGGTCTGCTTTAAGTTGAGATCATACAATGTTTAGTCCTACGCAAACTTCGTTATTTCGATGGATTTCCACTTCTTTTGTCCCTTTTTGCTTAGTTATAGGATTTCTTATCTACAACTACATAGCTGTAGCAAAACTACTTAAAACTTATTTTAACCGACTTCATAATGACGGAGGGTGTTCTGACCTACTTTATTTCTATCGTCGCTCTATCAATAGATACCTACTCTCTACTTGATCTGTCCTTTGTATTCTGGGAAGTAGGTACGTTTACATTTTAAGTTTGCAAGGTGTGCTTACTGCTAGCCCGCATGGACCACAATGATCTATTTATTTTATTTAAGTACTAGGTGATGCCCGCGACTTCGTCTGCGTGGATAATTTTTATAACGCGCGTGGGAACTCTTTTATTCTCCGAAATAATGTAGGCCTTTGTGTTTATCCCAGGATTTAGCTTATACCCAGGTATAAGCTATCTCCATTACAAATTTCAGCCAAATCGGTTCATTTGTGGTGGGGTGAAGGAGTAACAAACATCCATCCATTCTCACAAACTTTCGCATTTATAATATTAGTAGGATTAGTAAGATAGTAGGAATAAGTATGATAATACATTCTGATGAAATCTTCAAAATACGTATTACATGCATTTACATATAATATTAGTAAGGACAGTACGGATTATGTTATAAAAAATATCCACATTCATTTAGAAATCAATGGAATGGGGCATTCATTAACGAATGAAGCTATCGTACCTTCGGCTTCGGTGTAAATGCTTTCCATGGGGAGTTCTCATGTCGGCGGTTCGAAACTCGTCGAGCAGGTATGTAATGTACGAGAGTATGAATAATTATTAGGAATCCTTAATAACAAACAGCGAAAATATTATTTTGAATTTGGGAAAAACAGCCCAAACAAAAAGTTTTGTTTGAAATGTAAATCGAGGAAAAACAACACTGCATAATTATTACATAACCTAGGCCCTAGGGTGTAATAATTATGTTGTTACTCATTTGTAATATACACTCAAGCCTAAGGTATTTTTTTACATAATTATAGCACATACCCACACTATATGCCATTTAAAAAATTTAATGGGTACTTATTACACTAATATTATAAAGGCGAAAATTTGTGTGTGTGTGTGTGTTCGTGAGAGTGTGTGTTCGTGAGAGTGTGTGTTCGTGAGAGTGTGTGTGTGTGTGTGTGTGTGTGTATGTGTGTTTAAGTGAGTTTTGTTACTCTTTCACGCAACAAGTAATGAATCGATTGGGCTAAAATTTGGAATGGAGATAGCTCATACCTATAGAATTAACAAATAGGCTACATTTTATCTTGGAAAATTAAAGAGGGATTTTAAAAATCCTTATCCACGCAGACGATATCGCGGGCATTATCTAGTGTGTTGATAAAATCCAAATAATTATGAAATCCAATAAATGCTTAGGGGGAAGTCCCCTAGTGGCGGACACTTAAGGTTTTTATAAAAAATAAAAAAATCTGTTTAGAAAAATATTACTTTATTTAAATCTTATATTAGTCAACAAAACTTAAAATCAATAAGTATCAATTATCAAAAATGCAACTTCTGCATAAATATATTCAAAAACATAAATTAAACTTTGGTGAAAAATAACGCAGTCTCTGGAAGTGGGGTGCCACTTCCAGAGACTGCGTTATTTTTCACCAAAGTTATTAGTATTAACCACCATAGTTAGTATTGGACAGACTTCACTTCGAACCCCTAGCAAACCCTTGTAAACTTGTTTGGTCCCATAAACCCATTTTCAAAATTCTCAAAAACTTTTATTGATTACTTACTAACAACAATGAACACTACTTTATTAAAAACAAATATAGTAAACAACTTATAACAGATACACCTGTAACACTCACCTAAATCTTACGTGACGCAGTGTCGTCCGGCCAAAAACAGTAACCAACTACTCCCACTGTTGTCGCAGGCGTCACGGGCAAACCGGGTCCCGTGACTCAGTTTTACTGCATCCCCCCGCGCCCGTCTAACTCGTTTTTGAATCGCTCGCTTGCTTAGTCGCCGAGATATACGAGTGTCCGGTACTAGGTGCCGTCCGGCGTTACGGGACTTCCCCCTAATAAAATGAGGAGTATCAAAAGTACACTCTACAATTCAGGGCCGATTTCACCAACGTAAAAAAGTCTTATCCGAGCGTAAAAATATTTTGGCAGATTTTCAATACAAAAACTGTCAGAACGCCCAATTTATTCCTCAGTTAAACGTCACTCTCTCGTCGTCTTCGTATTTGCAAATGTAAAAAATTAAACATTCGTGACATCACTAAGTCTTATTATAATATACATGTATACTTCTTTCAACTCACCAGGGCACGTAAGGTTTACTTGTGGTTACGTCGTGTAACACACACACAACCATGAGCCATGCGCCCTCGTGAATTGCAAGAACTATAAGTATAATATATTCAGATAAAAAATAAAGTATATTATAATCAAAAAGTACGCGCAGACGAAGTCGAAATGGAAACAATGTCATCAAAAATCAAATCCAAGCAGCTATTTTCTGTTTATTTTTTAATTTCCGATTTCATTTAGATGATAATGATTGCTTTCAATACTGTTGTTGCTAACAAAGGCGTTCCTCTGTGATATTGGATATTTTCATTCTCATTTTAAACCAAAATTGTATATTTTTCAGAAAGACTCAAAATCATTATATAAGTTATTCAAACCATATTTTTGTTAATTGACATAAAAAATGTTTATTGTAAGTTGTAACTATACTGGCAATATTTTACTGCCCTTATATGATAATTTTGGCCAAAGTTTGGCTAAACCGGGTAAATTGTCCTTAAACTGGGACTTAACTCTAGCACATTGATTAGAATACCCTTATATCAGGTTTTAAACTTTGTCAAAATAACGTAGTAATGGTGAAAGAAAAAGTAGTAAACAAACGAGTACCTAATGCACATATATATGACATTTTATATGATAACTGTAAAAGATGCAATGTGAATCAAATTAAGGATTCCTAGATTAAAAGCAAGATTTATAGGGAACTCTTAATTCCTTCCGCAGATTTGGCCGGGAGTGACGAAGGTTGTGTAATGGCAATCTTGACGATCGATCTAAGCTTACCTAATTGTTATAAAGTAGTTTGCTGCTATCTTTAGTATATGTATAGCATGAAAGCATGATATTTAGAAATTATATAATGTAAACTAGCCTTTGACCGCGGCTTCGCTCACGTTCAGTTCGAGTTATTAAACCCCTATTTTACTCCGTTAAGAATTGAATTTTCAATAATCCTTTCTTAGTGGTTTTTGTCCAAAAGTGCATGCATATAATATAATATGCTTATTATATTAACTAAACATAAGAGTAATAAAAAAAATACGTGTGGCACTCGGGGACTGCCGCGCTATTGCATAGCATTTTTATCAACGCCATCTAGCGGCTCACCGTAGAGGAGTCCCGTGTCAGGTTATTTTCGTTACAGAATTTCTGGATTCGGTCTCCATGCTGGCCCGCGATAGAAGCTATGCAATAGCTTAACATTAGGGACAATACGGTCTAGCCACTGAACCAATTTTGACGAAATAAAAACCGCTTGCATCCCCGAGAGATATACCAATAGGACACTTGTAATGGATTTGTAAAAAAACTTAAATCCACGCGGGCGAAAACGCGCATCTTAATATATTCGGTCATGAATAAACGTTCAATAAAATCATAATAGCACTCCATATTTGAGCTATTCGATAAATTTCAGTTTACTCAATTTCTCCTCGTGTGAATTCCGTGACTGCGAGTCCGCCAATTAGTTTTTACTGCCCTCGTGAGCCGGTAACTGCTTCCCAGAACTATTTGTAGTGCGATATTGTACCTCAGTAAATACCAATTCCGATCTTCGCCTTGCCTATACCTCCAAACGACCACCATCACTTTAGAAATACTAAATAGTTTAAAACGTTGCGATACTACATAGGTTTTTAAAAATTCCTATGGAACTTTTGATTTCCTGGGATAAAATTTAGTCTATTGAGTAGTGTAAGTATGTACGCAGATTTGATTTTTACACCAGAAGATATAGGTACGTAAAGTTTAAACTATTAGAGAGAAACAGACAAAAATTACATCAAAATAGGTCTAATTTTTAACTAATTTTCATTTATTTTCAATGGCATATTATATTACAGAGACAAAATTTTTATATAAAATTCCGATACATATTACCAAGAGCCATTAAAAAAATGAATATGTTACGAATTAATAGAATCCATGATGTATTTGGCGCTTACTACACTCCTACACGCTAGCGTCTGTCGCGTTTCACACGAGGTTTCGGTTATGTTTTATTTCATCTATCGCAGGAATTTTTAAGCTATTGCATTACTTCTATCGCGGGCCTTGAGCGTGGAGACCGAATCCAGAAATTCCGTAACGAAAATAACCTGACACCCCACGGACACGGACTCCTCTCACCGCTAGATGGCGTTGATAAAAATGCTATGCAATAGCTTTACCGCGGCAGTCCCCGAGTGCCGCACGTTTTTTTTTCCGGCATTCTGCGCGCTGTTTAGAAGTGTAATCTTTATCGGGTACTTGGTGATGGGGAAATAGGCGCTAATAGAAAATAATAGATACGAGTTTACCCCAAACTTGTGTAGGTGGGTATTAAAGTTCCACATTCCGAATTCCCCGAATACTAAACGGAAAGCGTGAAATAACGGCTAATACCTTGAAACAGAGACAGAGTTTAAGCAAAGTTAGTTCGTTGCGGGTTTCAGACACGACTAGCCACTCTATCGGTAGACCGCTGTCGGCAAGTTCAACGGGAATTTCGAATCAGGTACATTTTGAATAGTTACTTTTAGTATTGAGTATTGGTTATATTTTCCACGCGAAATCTGCCAAATGGCAGAATACTATTTTCTGCTAGTTTTGAAACTTGCGACACTCATGCATAATAAATTTTATTTATTAAAAAGGTTTTCAAATCTCTTCTCCTCTGTTTTCAGATCTTTTTTCGACGCACTACCAAAATATGAAACCAACTCCCTTCAACAGTGTTCCCACTTAATTACAACATGGGGTTATTCAAGGGGCGGACTTAACAAATTCCTGAAAAGCTGGCAACGCATTGGTGGTACTTCTGGTGCTAACAAGTGTTAATGGGCGGTGGTAATCACTTAACATCAGCTGGCCCGACTGCATTTTTTGAAATTCGAAAACAAGACTGCAATCTAACTTGGAAATAAAGGTTTCTACAATAACAAGCGATTAGTTTTGATGGGGTTTAAAAACAGATATTACTGCAGGGCAAACTCAAAGCATAGAATTAACGCCACTTTTTAAATACGTAGCTCTTACACGTAGCATAAACAAATAGACCTGAAGAATTAGAGGCAATACATCTGTGCTGTGAGTTTCAACGAAAATATACAAGTTTTATTTAATTTCGTCGGAAAAGGATATTCGAAACGGCTGTAGCCGGTCTGCGGTCTGAAGAAAATAGAACGAGCAACAAATAACATCCCGACTGAGATAAAAAGGGTCCGTCATTTTGTTAAATGACTCCCACGTTACAGCGCAAGTAACTGACACTGGGACCTTGGCTAGGTACATTATATATTTGACTCAATTTATATTGTTTTCTACTGACTATCAGAGATAATATTTATAAAGACCAGATAAGAAAATGAGGCGCGAAGCGGGTAACAATGGAAGCGGTGGTGTTTATGACGTCAATATAAAGGTTTTTGTAGAGGCTACAGATACAAAGTTAAGGGTAATAAATGTAAAAATTCTTTTTACAAAACCGACTTCAAACGCCACTACAAAGTATATCAATTGTGCCTATAAAATTTGAAGACTTCCCTCGTTTTCTCCAGGATCCCGACATCAGATCCTAAACTGATGACAATAGGACCAACTGGGGTGTATGCCCTTTCAAATAGAAAAGAATTTTCCAAATCGGTCCAGGTGTCTTCGAATAATCAGGGAACATACATAAAAATAAAAAAATAAAAAAAAAGATTCCGACGAATTGAGAACCTCGGATTAGTAAGAATATTTCAACTGTTAGGTACATATTCTTCAGTAACTAAATTAATAATTTTCACGTAGAAATAAATCTCCTTGAATGTTTTTCTTCACTTTGAAACATTAATTAAAAGCACTTATCAAGTGATTATATCTGAAAAACTAATTGAAATTTCTTGAAACTATTTTTCCCTGTACTTAACAAATGCCTACCCATCCTTTTGTTTTATCTCTAAACAATTTTCTCGACGCAGTTCATTGAAGGCCCATTAGTTTCACGAGTATTCCTCAAGCGATCAGTCAATAGTTGTGCAAAGAAGCTCGAGGGATAATCAATTTTAACTTAGGGAATTATTAGTAAACATTTTGCTCTTTAACGCTTTTACGAGTACCCAGCTACTGTTATAAAAAGCTATCTACTATGCAATCTATGCTAACTTTAATATAGGCTAAGTTTACTGAATGATTTGATTTAAGTTCTAATTTTTATTTATTATTTCTAATTTCTAAAATGTAGGGAAAATTTCTTTCCAATCGTTCCACTTGTGGCATGACTCACGCACACAAGTGCGTATCGGTGAATGTAATTACATGAACTCACACATAGTTGTGGTTGTTTTGAAGCTTACGTTTAAAGCGGAATTTTGTTAGAGACTTACTATCTATGTATAATTAATCTAAGCAAACGAGCCAAACTCGATGGGGTTACGTCGTTTTATTACAAACTTTTTTAAGCCACTTTTCAGCTCCATCATTAGACTCTAGATCATCTAGGATCATAAATTTCCCCAGTCGGACATCGAACCCTAGACTTCCCATTTATAAGACCACTCTCGCCATTGTACGAGGAAGGTCACCGTCATTTAGATTTTCGCAAAGAGAATCGCTATCTGTACCTAACTATATTCTGTACCTAACTATTATACAACTGTCCTTATAAGATTTGTACAGGGAATAGTGTGTAGTGTATAATAATAGGAAAACATATTAATAATACGCTTCGCTACCCGACGTATTGTATTTTCCAACTAACCTAATGGTGAACCTGTCACATCACATCGTATTGTGATGTTTATAATGTTTCTCACGTTGAACTAAGTTCCTCGCAAATAAAATGCGATTGCATTGAATTGTTTTTTGGAAGGCATTAATTGTTTAACTGCATGTTTATACATTGGAATAGTTTCATTGTGTTGATATTATTATTAAATTGAGTAATGCACAAATAAAATATAGTATATCAAACGATCACGCTGGTTAAGTAAAGTTGTCCCTAGGCGGAAACTGGATGGGTGATCGAATTTGGCCTCAACGCTCCCTAAGTGCATCGGAGAGCATGTTAAGCCTTCGGTCCCGGTTATTATCTCTAAAATCTGATATTAACCGTTTAACAGTTCAAATCTCGTTTTCTTACAAAAGTCGTATGCGAATGGATCTGGAAATCCACCGCATTTTTATCACAAGAAAATCCCAACCATTATATAAATAATTAACAGGAGCCACGACTCTCAGCAATGAGGAATACGATACAGAGAGAGAGAGATCATCAAATTCCTTTTTCTGAAACCAGTCTTTTCATATTATCAAGAGTATCAACGTTAATTTATTGATTGAAATATGGACCTTTTGACAAAAATTTAATCCCCACGAATGATCTGCGGCTTTGCCTCATATTTTATATTGAAAGTCAAATGAATGCGGCTTAGTAAAATTCATCGTCAGCATTTGGTCGACGCTATGAATTTATTTACAAATTAATTTAATATCTAATACTTAGTTATACAGTTGATCTATAAAAGAAAGAGCATTTATTTATTTATTTATATGAATATCTAGCATAACTTAAACTAAAACATAAATATAATACAAAGAAAGGACGTGAATAAGAATAGCTTACCTCTAAAGAATATTTCTTCTAGAAGTCCTTGAGTATAGAAATTACTTTTTGACTTGAATGTGAGGGTAGGTACATCATAGGGAAAAGAACTGGCTTTCTGGCTTTTGGCAGGAAAACTCAAAATATCTTTTAAAAACAATATCTATAAAAATGTTGAAATAAACACGTTTCAATTCAATTTATACATTGAGCTAGCATGAATATTGCGAGCGTTTTAAAAATAAATCCAAAGTATTTTCCTTTTAAAAATAAATACAATGAAGATTTTTCCTTTTATGTACAAAATTGAATCTTTTGCAGCTCTCGTTCGCTTATATTTTAATTTCCGACTTCGTTAAGATTATGATCGCACTCAATGTTGTCAATGTACGGACCACATTTAACAATATTTCCAAGTACCTACTTGGATAGATACGAAAATGGAATGAATGTCTTCCTACCTAACAGGATATGAGATATCAGATTGAATTAAATAGAATAGATCAGGAAAGTGTTTTATTTAGATATGAAATTCTTTTGAATCATCAAAAATGTACTGCCACTAAAGCGAAATTTGTTAATGAACAAAGTCTTCGAATGAAACGTACTCATATAATATCGATCGAACTTCACTTTGCAAGTTCGTTTGATCATATAACATAACTGAGTTCAACTCTTTCCTCTTTCTGCTTATTTGTAGGGAAGAGAAGAATGTCAGTTAAGTTTAGCTTGGCTAATATTCTTTATTAACAAGAGAAAATGTGTATATCAGTCTATGTATGTTTGTGTAATCTTGGGAGTGTCACTAAAGAAGTCATGACGATAATGAAAATTCAATATGGAGACCACCAGACACTTTAATGTGAAAAAGAAAAAAATGAAAGTCGATGAACTATGTTAAGTGGGGTATCATTGATTTACGACAATTTAAAGTTATTAACTAAAAAGTATAAAATAAAACTAAGTGTAACTTAAACCCACTAAAAATCTAGATCGGTTCAAATCTTCCCAATAATGTAACTGTTAAGTCAATTATATTTAACAGAATTCTAGATTACTACACTTGTTTTTTCCTTTTCAGTTTGTATTTAGTCGGGTTTTTGATTTTTAAGCTATTGCATAGCTTCTATCGCGGGCTAGCGTGGAGACCGAATCCAGAAATTCCGTAACGAAAATAACCTGACACGGGACTCCTCTACGGTGAGCCGCTAGATGGCGCATTTTTTGCTATGCAACAGCTTTACCGGGGCAGTCCCCGAGTGCCACACGTCTTTTTTTTAATTTAATATTTTATTTAAAAGTCTATAAAATTGTCGGAAGGAACTGCAATGCCCCTCTTAATAAGTAACCCGCCTTCGTTCCTACAACTGTCTTTTCTGTACAATTAAAACGAATCATCATTTATTTTTAAATCTGTCGATCGAGACGGGGATCTAGTAGATGAAACAGCTATGTGAATTAGGTCGTAATTACGCTCAGTGCCGTATTTCTCTGTCTGCGCTCAGCATGGTCGGATTCGCTGATTGCTCCACGATCTTTCTGCGATACATACGTAGAAGTATGTTCTCGACTCGATTCTCGTTACCTGAATAAAGGCAGAATATTACGAGTATGTATTTCGCAAGACTTTTATGTACCACAACGTTAAAAATATGCCTTTTTTAGGGTTCCGCACCCAAAGGGTGCCAACGGGACCCTATTACTAAGCCTCCGCTGTCCATATATCAGCGGGTAATATGAAAATAATATTCCTGCTTTAACAACAATTTTTTTTTTTTATTCTATGACAAGATAGCCCTTGACTGCGATCTCACCTGATGGTAAGTGACAATGCAGTCTAAGATGGTAACGGCCTAACTTGGACCCTTCCAATTTACACTGCTATACCTCTGTATAGCAGTGTAAATTCAACCCATAGGCCATACCCCTAATCGGTTTCTACACGCCATCGTGCCGGAACGCTAAATCGCTTGGCGGCACGTCTTTGACGGTAGGGTGGTAACTAGCCACGGCCAAAGCCTCCCACCAGACCAGACCAGAGACAATTTAGAAATTATAAATTCCTAAATTGCCCCCGCCGGGAATCGAACCCGAGACCTCCCAATTATAAGACCACGGCGCTTACCACTGCGCCAGGGAGGTCGTCCAAAATAATAAAAATAAAATAAAAAATGAAAGGGGGTCATACAAGAAACGTGATTTTTTCGGCGTTTTTTGCTCGACTTTAACAATCGCTGTTATGATGGTTCGAAACCCTTCGTTTGCAAGTCCAACTGGTACTTGGCTGGTTTATTATTAATTAATTTATTCATTTACCTTAACTTATCACCTGCCCGCTATTGAGCACAGATATCTCTTATGAGAAGATTAAGTACCTATTTATCTCACTGTGTTCCCATACCACCGGCGAGAAAATTACAACAAGCCTATTAAATAACAAAAGGATCATTAAAATCGGTTCACAATCAGCTAAGAAATCGTATACATACATACATACATACATACATACATACATACATACATAAAATATAAAAATACAGTCGTATTGAGAATCCTCCAGTGTTTTGAATTTGGTTTGAAAGTATATACGACGTAAGTAAGCAACCCATATGCAGAAGTGATTTACATCACAAAGAGTGTCCTGGATACAAAACGTGCTCACCTGTTATACTTACTCCCTTAATTACAATATTTTCCCTACTTTATCTCTAAAATGCTTTATTGTATACGATCTTTATACCCGTACGTCGACGCTTACCTAAAACAATTATTAAACCTTCTTTGTTGTTCATAAACTTGCCATTGATTGAAAACATGCAAATAATTCATCAAATCAATCAAAATTTTTGAAAATGTTTTTATTATAATGATAACTAATAAACGATAATTATTATAATTATTCCTCAGTTTCTCTGACCTTAGAGTAGAGTAGAGACAGAGGTGGCTCTTTGTTATAGACAGGAAATACCTAGCATACCCCTCCGTCAGGGGAAACGGAGGGGTTATATGGGACTTGCACCCACTAAAACCTGTCTGTGTCCCTTCATGGACCCTGGCAGTAGCGTGGGTTACACTTGGCGGAGTATTCACTACACCATACCTAAGGATGCGCGAGAAATATTATTGTTTGCCACCACTTGCACAAGAAAGATTATAATATGTACATTGACTTATATACTATTTATCAATGAATATGTAAAGTATAAAAATTCATTCGTATTACAGTGCATTCATGATAATTAGAATCATGAATGAAACGAAGTTTGTAAGTTAATTGTAAGTAAGTTCATTTAAAACAAACGGTCTATGCCCGTAGATACCTGGGCCCCAAGTCTGCTATTTTACATGTTATTGTCATTGAACCTCTATACAATTACAATTCAATTATCATTGGTCCAAAATTTCGTAGTTTACTAAATTCACAATGGTCGTTCGATTTCTTATAATTGGACTGTAATTCAATGATACCTCGGTATTACCATTAGGTTAAAAAGCGTTTGCCGAAATGAGTTTAAAAAAAAAAACTACATATTAAAAACGTTTATTTAAGCTAGATTCAAAGCTAGATGTGTCAGTGGCAAACCATCGGAAAACAATTGTGACGCCATTGAATTAGTAGACTACCAAAATTGTTAAAAGTAGCAATTGGGATGTCATTGATAGACAATTGAACTACAATTGCAATAGCAGACTTGGGCCCCTGTTCATTAATAAAGAAATATTTTTTCTGTTTTGCTTGCTAATGCTATATCTATAGAAAGTCACCCTTTTTGCCTCTCGGCGTACTAGCACTTCGGAAACAATTAAGTAAAGATCGGTTCGCAAGATCTCCATTATCACTCCTTCCCACTCACCGTCCAAATCCGCGAAAGGATTAAAAGACTTTGCCATAAATCTCTCTCCATTTGATTGCACGGCATAATGTTTCTGGGAGTGTATAAAAGAAGAAATATGCGGCGGCTTGTGTTTTGTTTTAGCGTTTATAAAGCGGGGTGCCTTTATGGATTATGGCTCAATAATAAAGACCGTAAAGCCCCGGACCCTCGTCGGAACTTACATTTTTTTTTTCACAATTGAGTCGTTGTATTGAGGTTTTTAGGAAGCCTCTCTGGAATCTTTCTATTTCGTGCCTATTACGAGCACAAGAAAAAGAATTACTGTTCAGAAAGAAAAATCGGTGCGGTTCTTGAAACGTAGAAGGAAAATTATGAGTATTTGTTTGATAAGATTATGTTATTATTCGACGGTCGTTTTTTTTTTTTTGAGAAAGTTTGGAACCGCATAACTAAACTTTGTTTATAAAGAAATACTGCTGATTTTCTAATTAAGGTAGGTACTTTTTGTACTTATATTTTTCATGATAAGAAAAATTTTATTTAAGTATCCTTTCTAATATTATAAAGGCGAAAGTTTGTATGTGTGTGTCGGTGTGTGTGTGTTTGTTACTCCTTGACGCCACAACGAATGAACAGATTTAGCTGGCAGATAGCTCATCCCACCCAGGATTAACACATGTGCATTTTATCCCAGAAAATTAAAGAGTATAAGAATTAAAAAAATTTATCCACGCGGACAAAGTCGTGGGCATCATCAGTATTATTATAAATGCGAAGGTGTGTTTGTTTATTGGTTTGCCTTCCTTGGTTTATCCTTCAATCATGCAACAACAGAGCAACGGATCGACGTGATTTTTTGCAGGGATAGGTATTCGGTATAGCTGAGGACCTGGCGAGTATTGACATCTATAGGCTATTTTCATCCCAAAAAATTAAAGAGTTCCCGTGGGTTTTTCTTAAAACTACATCCACGCGGACGAAGTCGCTGAAGTCGTAAAAATTAAAAACATTTTTTTTGTTGATTTTAATTGGAAAAAAATTTACCCATTAACTACAAGTTATATTACCTACTTAGTTGCATCGTCATCGTCTTAACTATAGACTGCTGAAAAACATAACCTCGCTCCAAGAGACGTAAGTATTAAAATATTTTAATGATGATGACTAGGGTTAAATTAAACGTTAGAAAAGGATCGCTTAAAATAGATTCGACAGCCCTGAAACTTTTGGGTCGGATTGACAGGCGTAGATTAAATTTTGATGACATTCTCTTCATGTTGAACTGCTTGTTTCAGTAGGTACCTAATAATACTTTTTTAATATTTTTTTTTACTACAACATTCTATAACATACGAGTAAGATACATTTTGCTACAATATTTGAAAGAAAGAAAGAAAGAAACCTTTATTTTATGAATTGTGCCACACATCACCCAATAGGTATCTGCACTGGTAGCATGGGCAGGAGATAAAAGTTTTATCCCCCGATTTTATCCACTAATAGGGGATAAAATTATCTTTTTCCTATGCTAAAGCATAGCGACAAAGGCGAAGGCGATGTATATTTCTATAAGTATATCCACTGAGTGTTATTTCCACCGCTGTGCCCATGCTCGACGGGTGGATAAAGCTAAGCGAGGGGACAAACGTTTTATCCTTTTCCCGGGGATAAAATTTCTCCCGCCCATGCTACCAGTGCTGGTAGGTACCAGTGGTGGAGGCGCCGGGTCAATCTAGGTAGGTACCTAGATTGTCCCGGCGCCTCCACCACTTATTATTAAAATGTTACAATAACTAAACCTTAAAGAAGTTCTAACATAATATTATTGCAACTACAACATTCTCTAACATAAGTTACATTTTGCTACAATATTTATTAAAATGTTATATTAACTACACCTTAAAAAAATTCTAACATGGGAGTAAGTAAGCGCCATCCCTTACATGTATAAATGTATGTAAAGTCTATAATGAGGTTAAGATTTTCTGTATCTCCCCTGAGCTTGTAGCATTTTAGATAAGAGGGATATAGAACGATTCGGTTTTGTAAGTGGTACTAGGGGCTAAAGAGCTTCCACGAGATTAGATTTTCTTTATCTTTAGATTAGAATTGTTGAAGGGAAACTTTCTATCTGAAACGAACAACAATGAGCAAAAACACAAAAGCTTTTCAATAATAAAATAAACGCGCATAGTGAAAATGTTAATTGTGTACAGCAAGAGGTTTTATCGAGCCAAAGTTAATTAATTGTTTTGCTTTCTTTGTGTCGGGGAATAATAGTAAAATCTCTTCCAAAAAAATTTTAATTTTAACAAATCATTTAATATATATGCATAGTTAAGGCTTTTTCCTGTGACTTCACCCGCAGGATCGTTTTTAATACTTCTTTTTTATTAGGTATAACCATTTTTTTTTAAATGATGTTTCTTGAAGGTTCAAGGTTCAAATTCGTGGCATTCAACACTGACGCCGAAGTGTACAATATTAATTTATGTTTTAATAACACTTAAGTATCTATCTGTGCATAGCTTAGATAAATTATACATATTCTTAGGTGCATAGTTTGTATTTATTTTGACTCTGCATCGATACGAATATTCCCAGGGGAGTCTGCGGTTAACATTGTATGCTGCTTTATTAATATTCCATTACTATCTTGTATACAAGCACTTAGTATCACACAGCTCTTCTGGATCATCTCGGTATTAAATTATACTTTAGTATAACAAAGAACATAGAGTCTGACCGCCAGTTTAACGTGAGCTACAGTTTCTCGAATAATCAATAAATAATTTACAAACGATCGAATTTAGTCGAAAAAAGTCGGTTAAAAACGACTATCCTTTGATCTGTTGCTGCGTGATTGAAGGACAAACCAATCATTTATAACTATTAAAAGGGTTTTAATATTATAACAGAATGCCATTTTTCTTTTTTTTAATTTTTAGCTAGTCTCTAAAATATAGAGCTTTTAAGTTTCCTCTTAGAAAAATAGAGCGCTATTACAACATGACGTCACGTTTCAGTAGCTCCATACAACCTCCATACAAAATTTAGTTTTAGAAAGAGACAGATATAGTCGCAGTAGAACAGCTTATAACTTCTTACATGTTAAATTTTCGATTGTAATTAATGAATATCCACATTTTGACAACAGTTGAATACCCAATTATGTTTTTGTCAGTTAGGTAAACTAAGATGGCGGCGGCGTTATTTGGATATTGATTAGTAATCACTACAAATGTAACTTAAATCTCAGATTCTAATTCATGTAAATGCTATGAGACAAAGGGTATAATGTTCCTAACCATATTATTATTATGTATGCATCTCCCGACTAATCTTCAGGATAAGATATTCACTCATTTGAATATAGCGTTGAGCTCGAAGATAACTGTAACCGCTGAATTACAATATCCGATAGAGCATTGAGCTCTGAGCAAAGTTCGATTCAGCGTTATTAATAGGATCTTGGTGTTATAACAATACAAGTTATCGCCTTGTTTTCAGCGATTGGGCATTCGGATAATATAGTTTTTTCGTTTGCTCATCTTATTTTGAACCATCAATTTTTTTAACCGACTTCCAAAAAGGAGGAGGTTCTCAATTCATCGAAATCTTTTTTTTTTTTTTTTAATTTTTATGTATGGTCTCCGATTTTACTCGAAGACGCCTGGACCAATTTGGATAATTCTTTTTTTGTTTATACTTCTCAGATGGTTCCATTTTCATCAGGTCAGGATCTGATAATGGGATCCTGGAGGAATCGAGGGAACTCTTCAAATTTTATGGGCACAATTGATATACTTTGTAGTGGGTTTGAAGCCGGTTTTGTAAAAAGAGACAGATAGTAGAAACACGGGCAAAAAAAAATTACCCGTGATACTACTGATAGTGACTCGGGCAACGAATGAGCAAAAAATAACTAAGTAGGTATTTTTTAATCTTCTGAACGTACCCATTTTAACCACAACTTCAGCGAATAATAGCACTGGATCCTCAAATTAACAAAGAAAACATCTTAGATCGTAACTCTCTTGTTTCGCCAATATGAAGGCGAAAGCATAATTGCGAAGAATACAACCGCTAAAACCCATTGCGTTTCCAACGGAACGATAAATTTTCAGATTTACAACGCAATAAAAGCGGTAATTGTTTTTCTGATTTTATTACATTTCCAGTACCGAAAGATAATAACATAGATGAGTAGTCATAAATATAATGAAAAGCAAAAACTGATAATTCTTATCGTCCATAGGTCTTGCTGAGATTTATAGATCAAACAAAGAGAGACTGATTATGTTAGAACCTTGGTTAGAACATATTATAGGTATATGTAGAATAAGATTTGGGATGAAACACGTGAGTGTTTTTTTGACAAAACTAAAGACAAAAAAAATCAATAAGTAAGGTAAGTTTATTGTCATCTATTTGCACACAATGTTACCATCAAAACAAATAAAATACTGCTTATTATTAAATTATCGCACATTTAATTCTCGTTTTTACTCTTTCTTCAGTCTGCATAGTCTGAGGATTTTACCAAAATAAGTTTTACCCGAACATTTTGATGTTTTGGCAGTATTTTCAACACAATTTATCAGAACGCCTAATTTATTCCTCGCTTAAACGTCATTCGAGGTTGGTGAAATAGGCACTAAGAATACGATAAGATCTCAACCTTAGTTCTCAGAAAACGCATTGTTATATTTTTAATATACTTAAATGAAATGTAAAAGCTATGTAGATAAAAATTATTATCATGTAGATTTTAATTTGCGCAGCATTTATAGAGGTACATACGAGGCCGCGACTAGGTACGATATTAAAAATTCCAGTGGAGTTCACTGCAATATCTAGGAGGCTGGGAGGTAAGTAAGTATTAATTCTTATTAACTACAAGTAAGTATAAAGTTTGAAGTGCAAAAAATACATTTTTGTACTTGTTTAAGCAAAAGAAATAGATCTTTATTTTTGCGGATTTTTTGTAGGCAACTTCGATCAAATCGTAGAAATCTTTGCGAGAAAATATTCCCGATTCAAGACCATTTTTCAAAAATATTTCTACAAGTCGTAAAAAAATGTGGAAGGAAATTTTAATTTCGAACGATTGTAACTTTCTTCTAAATATTTTTTTAGTTTTAGTTTAGTATTCATATTCATATTCATTTATTTTTTGCTTTTGTTAGTTTTAGAACTAATATTCTACTCTTAACCAGCAATTCGTATAGTCTAATTACATAAAATAATAATTTCGTCTATGGAACGGAGAGTCTAACGGGAGCTACTAGTATGCTATACGCGCTGTTATATAAAAGAGATTTCTCTCATAAGCCATCAAGGCAAAGGTGAAATTGACACATGCAGGGTGGAGCACTTTAAAGTGCCTTGAAGCATCGTCGAACCCTTTTGTTCTGCCGGTAAAATCCAATTTATGTGTGGAAAGTCAATCTCACCTGCATCGAAAAAGGAACGGCGTAGAGTTCACTAAAACTGAGTTGTGCCGAACGAACAGATGTCGCCGCGCGGAAGGCAAAAAGACCTGTTTGACAGTGTTCGAAAAACCGATTTTAGAGGAACGAATTGTACTTATGCTACGCTCTAAAATATTTCTAACTATTTCTCTCTACGGTGCTCATAAACTTTATGCACAATTCAATTCTAATAACTATAACCTATATATAATGTATAATTGTATATATAACATGATATTTTAAAAAAACTATCGCCGAGTCTCTTGCTGGTTCTTCTCAGTTGGAACTTGCATTCCGAACCAGTGCCAGTGCAGTGGTAGATTCACTTGACGATTCTAAAGCACTTTATTAAAGTTTATTTGGATGAAAAATTTATTGTATTCTATTCTATTGTATATTCCACCTCTAAAACCAATACAAACTTTCACTTACGTCACTTACACTAATTCAATTGAAATAACATTGCATTCATTCTAAGATTAATGCTTGCCAAATCTATATAGGTAGTGGTCACTACCTATATAGATTTGGCAAACATATACTGCTCATATTTGAGTAAACTATAATGATTACTGAAATAGTAACTCTGCCCAACAGTCACTAGTAACTAACCAAACCATAAAATGAAGTATTTGTGGTCACGAGCAAATATTCGGATATCAATAAAAAACTTTCTCAACGCAGAGTTTGTTACCCCGAAAGTTAAAGTGATATTTTCTGAACGTAAATTGTGACCCGCGAGTAACTCTCTCAATTTCCCCAACGCGTTCGCATCAACGGGGTATTGTTTAACTTTCCTCTCCCCGGGCCACATATAAACTTGGAACGGAAATCCTATAAAAACCTCCACAGTGCCGCCTCAGAAATTTTCCAAGCCAACGACGTCGCTGAGATATGTTTTATTTTTCAACCAGAACCAGCCATTTACAACGACAGAGATTTACATTAAAAAGATTTATCGACATTTTATTTGCTACGGTAAATTAAAAAATCAGGGAACTATAATAAATCTGTTGGCGTCATCCAAATAAAATACAAACAAGTTATTATTTTTCCGCCAACGGGGTATTATTGAAGAAAGAAAACGTCGTCAAGAAACCCGAGAGTTCTTCATAATGTTCTCAAAGGTCTGTGAAGTTTGCCTATTTGCATCAGCCAGCAATCAGCATAATGGACTATAACTATGGCCAATAAATAACCCTTCTTCTTGAGAGGAGACCTGCGTCCATTGGTGAACCGTTGGTGGGCTGACGATGATGTTGATATAGGAATTGGCCCGGTCCTAACTCTGCACCACTTTGCACAACCCTTCCCCACCATGACGCACGACACTCAAATGAGAACCTATGGTGCGATACTCTATAAAATATACTCTATAACGATTAGAATATTAGCCAATATTCTTTTAAAAAAAAAAAGTAGACGACTTGATT
Source organism: Hipparchia semele (assembly GCA_933228805.2). NCBI lineage: Eukaryota > Metazoa > Arthropoda > Insecta > Lepidoptera > Nymphalidae > Hipparchia > Hipparchia semele. The sequence goes on along the minus strand of OW121717.1, from coordinate 6,640,723 downwards.
GACTTGCCAAGATGTACTTGACTAATGTTCTCCTCGCCCCTCCAAATAAGCAGCAAGCTTATGTCAGGAGTAGGTATAAAAATAGTGTAATGGGTGGGGATCGAACCTGCGACCTTTCAATTTTCAGTACATACCTTTAACCGTTGGGCTATTGAGGCATTTACATTGTCAATTTCTAACGTGTCATTTCAAAAATTTTGAGCGTAAAGTATTCGTAAGGTACTGCAGTATTACGTAACTATCCTACCTCTAGATACCTATAAAACAGTACCTACCTTATCTGACTGACAGATAGCGCTCAGTCTAAACCAGTAGAGCGAGATATTTGAAATAAGAAGAAAATATTCCTTAGATTCTCTAGATATGTAATGAGATTTTTGAAATTCCACCCCAAAAGCGGTAAAAAGAAATTGTAGAGCTTGTATAAATAAACATTTTTTTGTAGACGAAGTCATGGTGTGATGGTACGCAGCTGGATCGTCTAGTGATATCTAGTGGATTGATTGAGTAAAGAAGAATATTCTAATTATAGGTAAAACACTTCAGGATCGAGAGACATATTGGCTTCTGGCATGAACACTGTTATGTACTAAGCACCCTTCGGGTTCGTTCATTTCGTTCGATGGACAAAGTAGGCTACCAAATCATTCTACTTTAGCTGTCGCGGATTAATTATGAACAAACTTCAAAAGAATTATGTTATGCATTCTCCAACCTTCAGAAAAACAGGGAAATCCTAGAGAGTTAAATTATCAATTTAAGTTTAAAATACGAGTAGAATGAATGATTAGCTGGTACAGTGTACGAATTTGCCTCTTTTTGGGCCGTCGTTCTGACCGAATTCCCTCTAGCACGGGGGAAACCCTACGCCGCTCCACGGCCTTTTATCATTGTTATGGGGGCACAGCCGACTCTCTTTCGCTGCGAAGCGCTTGGTGTTCCCATACACCCCGAAGGGTTGGTACAATTCTTTTCATTGAGCTTATAGCTCGCCCCAATACCATGGTTTTATTTATTTGTATTCACTGTTCAGTTTGATATAGATTTGGCCAAATCTAAGTCGAGAGTCGTGCTGTAAGACATGGCGTGTTTGGTGTGCCGGAAATTCGCCGCCAAAGAACGCCATCGAACCGTGTACCACTTAGTAATAACTTTGACTCATCTGAGTCAAACATATTAATTTAGCCAATACTCAATCAGCCTCAGTGTCTCAATCCCTGTAGTATTTCATCATGGTCACCCTACCTATTACCCTATCTTGTCCTCTATTCCGAAGTAATATCGTGGTCACCCTACACCTAAAGGTTGTAAATTCAATAAACAAAGGGTTCTAACTTCCTACCTGCTTGTAGGGAGTACCGTTGACCCACACCCGTAGCTCGAAGGCCGCTCTGGTATCTCGGAGTCTCGTACATTTGAAGACTTAATTTATAGTGAATGATTTCTAAAGTTTTCATTCATACCTAACTTCTAACTCGAAGTGAGTCTAGAATCTAGTCTATTAGTTATGTAAAACAAAATAAGTCAAAGTTTCTTTAGACTGCAATATTGTTCCATCTCGTTCACCTATTTGCTTTGTTTATGAAAGAAATCAGACTTCTCTATCGTGATAGAATAAACTGACCCTAAGTAATTTAATGTCGCCTATTGACCTAAATTAGTGCACTAGTCTGAACTTTCTAAACTGACTGCCTACTGAAGGGTCGTGACTCAATTTTGGGTATAGTATTTCACTAGTGGATTGTTCGGTTCAGCCCGCCACACGTTACAGATGTTAAGTCTAGGGTTCAACTGAATACTAATAAAACACTAAATCAATTTATGTAGACAGAACCTTTGAGAACATTCCATTATTGAATACCTTAGGAGAAATATTAGGGTTGTTCAGTAAAAGATGATAATTATGACTTCATAGATTTATTTTCCATTTTATTAATTCTACTCAAAAAGAAACTGTTTGATTATTTAGATTGGTTCCAAATGGGGTCATTTGAGAACCAACCGGATATTCCATTACCTATCAGCCATTCTAAGACAAGGGAAAACGGAAATATCCAAATGAAAAACCCTTGTGGCATTCTAACCTAAGACATCTTAGACTAAAATATACACACATGCTACAAAAGGTGTTAAATGCTTAAAAGAATATGTACACTTTCTACTAGTGGTATCAGGGAGACAAGACATTTTATAGTTTTAGTAGAAATTACAACACATAATACATTACGTTAAATAGATTCACAGATAATAAGTTATATTTTATTCTCGTTTCACAACTTCCTGACTATATTTTATATAAATGTTCCCCTTCCAAAGCAAGTGGTATGTGTGCCAAATTATTACATTTCACTCTCTCAGATTTGACCACATTAATCTGATTAATAAAAGGAGCAGGTATAGAACAAATGTCAGAAATAAGATATACATCATAATAGAGAACCCATCGTCTCGAGATATCTCTCTCGCACGTCTCCTATCCCTTTGTTCTTCTGCATATAAAGCCTCGAGAATTATATCTGGATGCATCTTAATTTACTGCAATAAACGTACGTCTAATCCCAAACTTAAGGAAGCAAATTATCTGTGATTCTATTTATATCAAAATTTAGTTATTCAGATATTTGTACATTACCAGAAATATTCAGGCCTCGTTGCGCACACACACTTGCTTATAATCTTAATTGTAAATTATTACACTGATTCTACTTTTATGTATAGTTCTATTAAAATAGGTTAAAATTTACACAATCTTAGGATTAAATTTATCGGAGATGGAACCGACCGCCTCGCTCTCCTCTCGATTCCCGAATGGCTTCCTCCACCAGCACTCCCGTGCATATCGGTCCCGAGAGCATCTCCCCCTTCTCCAAAACTGTAAAATAGAAAATCCCCACCAAAGTAATGTGCCTTAACTTGATTTGTCACTTGGGTTTCCCGCCAAAACCGTTTCGGCCAATTATTGATAGCGTCGGTTTCTTATGACCACGCCTTGGTTTTTTGTTTACATTTCTAAAACGCCTCGCCTCGGTTTGGACACCATGTCAATCCACATCTGGTTATAATATTCTCGTGAAGGCAAAATGCTTCACGAAATAAACAACTAATTTTATGACCAGGCCCTTTTTTTGTTCTAATCTTAATGTGTTTCCAAAATCCCTATGCTTTGTTTTTAAAAATAACCTGCCTGCACTTCTAACGCAATTCGAAGACCCTTTTTTGTTTCAATTTTAAAGCGTTTCCAAATACCCTTATGCTTTATTCTTAAGTAAAATTTCTATACTCGGGATATTTATGAGCGACTAGAGTGTTTACCAAAAAAAATTCTCTTTATCTTAACCTACGTTTCAAATTTTATTTTAAAACATGTGAGAGAAATGAAAAAAAAATATGGACCCCGTCCGGCCATCTCACACTCCCCCAAATAGATTTTTAATACACCTAGTATTTCTTATACCTAACTCTCTACTAGTTGTTTGAAAATCTATTTCCTCACCTAACATAAGCTGCTACCTATGTTGATGTCGATAGGTCTCGCTAATCTCTATTGTTCGCGCTAATCCTTAGTGGAATTCATTCCTCTACGAGTTTGCATAATAGCGGAACAAATGGATCGCATTGTAATTCCCTCTTATCTCGTTAGTACGAGCGTCAACCAAAGTGTATACGTTATTATATGGAATTGCCCCTATCACGTAAGGTCCCTCATAAAGTCGCATGAATTTCTTTGTTAATTTTTTGTCAGCGTCCGACCTCGCAAAAGTCCTCAACTTCACTAAGTCGCCTATCTCAAACTGTATTAACTTATGATTCCTATTATAATAGAGCTCTCTATTCTCCGCCGCCTTAGTTATGTTCCGACGCGCCTGTCGTCTAATCTGTTCTAACGTTTCTCCTTGTATATCGGTTCCTTTCGCTATGTCTTTGCCGAAATCAGTTGATAGTATGGTCCGCTTTCCCCAAACTAGCTTATTCGGTGTATAACCTGTTGTGGTATGTACTACCTGGTTGTAACAATCCTCTATGTCCGACAATAAATCTGCCCAAGACCTATGAGATTTCTCGCAGTATGTTCTGAATAGTCTACCTAATTCCTTGTTAACCCTCTCTGTCGAATTTGGTCGCGGATTCCTAACAGATGTGTGCGTCAATTTGATACCTAATTGGCGTACACCTAACTCGAAAACCTTCGATGTAAAATTCGCGCCTCTGTCTGAACATAAGGTCTTAATCTCAACTTGTTTGTGAAACTTCTTCACACATGTGAGTGTAGCCTTTCCGCTCGCCTGACGTAATGGATATAACCTGATCAATTTACTATAAGAGTCCTGCATTACAAATATGTATTTGAATCCGAAGCGTCCCGCCGGTAAAGGTCCATAAATATCGCAAAAGACCCGTTCTCCTATATCTGTCGCTATCACAGTTTTGATCGGCCCCGTGTGCTTTTCTAACGCGTGCTTTGACATTTGACACTCTCCGCAAGCCCTTACAACACGACTTATCACGCGAGACATGTTCGAGAAATAGTAACGACGTTTCATCAGCGCATAAACCTTGTAACGTCCGAAATGACCTATCTCTTCATGTATGCTAACGATCAAACTCCTTTGTAAAACCTCGGGAACATATAGTCTCAAAGTATCCCTATTTATGTCTGACCTATAAAGGACCCCCTCCTTAATCACATAATACTTTGATTCAGATGTACCTGATATTTTCATACGTTTAATTATTTCACTAGCGACCTTGTCCCGTTCTTGTAGACTACCTATCTCTTTCCATCTCGCTTGTACTACCTGTCCTAGCGATGTCTTGAATAAATTCATCTCAGGCCCCACAGACTTGTTATTCAATACGTCAGTTGTCCCTTTTATATGTCGGGATAATACGTCAGCTACTGTGTTTAATTTCCCTTTTACATGCTCGACCGTATAATCAAATTGTCCTATGTAATGTACCCAACGTATCATTCGTGCGCTCAACAATTTACATGTCTGTAAGAATATCAAACTTTTATGATCGGTCCTAATCACTAACCGTGCCCCCCTCAAATACGTTTCAAACTTCGACAAGCTAAATATGATAGCCCACAACTCTTGTTCTGTGACTGTCCACTTACGCTCCGCCTCAGTCAACGCTTTACTACAAAATCCTATTATCTGCTCTTCACCTACTTCGTTCAATTGATAAACATACCCTGAGACTCCTAAATTACTGCTATCGGTTTGTAGGTAATAAATCTCTTTCGGATTAGGATGTATGAGAAGTATTGTGTCTAAAAATAATCTCTTGACCTCTTCAAAACATTCATTTACCTCATGTGTCCATGACCATTTTGTATTTTGTTTTAATAGATCGCAGAGTGGCCTAACCTCTTCGCTATACTTCGAGATAAACCTTCTGAAATAATTTATTAATCCCAAAAATCCTCGTAATTGTTTTATTGTTCGAGGGACGGGAAAATCTAATATAGCCTCTACTCGTTCTGGATCCATCCGTACGCCTTTCGTATTTACTATGTGTCCTAGCAGTTTTACTTCTACGCACAGAAAACGACACTTTCCTAGCCTGCCCGTTAAGCCTGCTGTTTCTAGTCTGTCTAGCACTTGGTCTAAATGTTCCAAGTGTAATCTTATGTCTCCTGTGGTAAATATGACAATGTCATCTAAATAGTTAACACAGAACCCACGCACTTCTTTTAATATAGAATCCATTGCCCTTGAAAATCCTGCGACAGATGTCTTTAATCCTTGAGGTAAAACATTATAAGTATATGTTCTCCCCATAAAAGAAAACCCCGTATATTTTCTAGAATCCTGACTCAAAGGTATTTGAAAGTAAGCATTATTCAAATCAATTAAGCTAATGTAATTCACTCCATGAAAGGATTGTAAAATTTCCGATGTGAGTGGCGGTGACCCCGCATCTCCCACCATTTTCTTATTAAGTTCGCGCGCGTCTAACAAGAGCCTTATTGACCCATCTCGTTTCTTAGTAAATGTGAGTGGGCTACAGTACGGCGTTGCTTCCTGCCTGATCACACCTAACCTCTCTAACTCCTCTAATTCTTCTTTAACCTGATCTCTATACGCTAAAGGCACTGGATAACTATGCTTTATAAAAGGAATCTCATCAACTAACTCGATGACGTGTTCGTACCTGTTAGTCAATCCTAATCTATCTGTAAACACCTTACAATGCTTATTCAACACAGGTAACAACATTTCCTTTTGTTCCCTACTTAAATTTGAATCATTCAAACAATACCCCTTTCTGTCCTCGCCATTCGAATCCTTACTAGATAAGCTACGTTCCTCGGACCTAGTACCTTGATTCAATATCGAATTAATTGTGGCAGCATTCGTCTCTCCCCCTAACCTTTCGACCTTACAATCCGAGTTCAGTCTTACGCAAGACTTGACTCCTAAATGCTCGATGGTCAGTGTCCGTTCACTGCCGCAATTTACTACTCCCTTTACTCGTTCTAACCAATCATATCCGAGTATCAACGACCTAGGTAACTTTCGCATAATTAGTACTGGTGCTTCAACTAATGTACTCCCTAATTTGAACTCTATTAATAACATCCTATTTGTACTTTCGCTACGTGAACCGAATGCCCCTTGTATTTGAATCGCTGGGATGGCGATTTCTGACAAGGTATTATTTCCAATTAGAATAGAATCGTATAATTCCTTAGTTATTCCGCTAATCTGACTTCCCGTGTCGATAAGTGCATTTATACTCCTCCCATACAAGCTTACACTCACTTCAGGTAACTTAGGTAAGGAATAATCAATTCCTTCGTCAAACGACCCATCAAGTTCATGGTACATCGTGTATACGTTTATTCCTCTCCTTACACACAGCTCACACTCAGTACCTATCTCACCACATTCTATTACGTTGTTAAACTGATTTTCCAATAAGATTCCTATGCTTCTGACTTCAACCTGACAGCTACTTTCGTCGCTAACCTTTCCGCCCTTTATTAATCGTTTAAGACCTTTATCGCCAATGCCCAAGCTCTGACCCGGTCTCCATCCTTTGCTAATTAAAATATCATAAGCCACGTTCGGCCTTCCGCGTTTTGAGGTCTCTACTTTCCCCGTTCTACACAATTCTAGATTATTGTACCTCGCTTGTGTGGGGATACCTAGTTTTTTGAAGGTCCCTCTCCCCCTCCTTCTTTCGACAAAGCAGAGTTTTCGCCCTCCTTTACAAAAGTAATAGCCGGTCTAGCTCGCTCAGCCCCAGAAAACGCTGGTCTGTTAACGTTTGACCTGTAACCTGACCTACTCTGGCGATAACCTCGTCCTCGGGTCGTGTTACCTCTAGTATTCCACTTATTCGCTGAAATGGCCGCGACAATAGGCCGCGCTAACGATGACCTGTCGTAACGCCTACCTCTAAAATTATTACCTACTACCTCTCTCGCAATTCCTCTCGGCTTTTCAACAATATTTTGCTCTATACTTCTTAGAAACTTTGCCCCGTTCATGATGTTAACTTCCCCAGTCCTAGTAAACCACAACCGTTGAATATCTATCGCATAATGCCGCATAATAGAATTTACTAAGTCACTTTCGCTAAACGCAATAGTTAATGATTGCATCGATTCTACCTGTACAGCAAAATGTTCAGACATCGTCATTCCAGAATCGCTCGAATATACCGCATTAATCAACCTATACCTCACAGACTCTTGGATCTGCTCGGTCCAATAAGTTCGTCTAAAATCGGTCTCAAAATCGGCAAATGTAGCCCAGTCCTTCGAGTATAACTCCATGACCTGACGTGCGTGTCCCGTTATACATCCTAACGCTATATCGATCTCCCGATCCGACCCATTTACCGCTCTAATATACTTTTTTAATCGCTTTAAAAATGCAATAGGGTTTGTAAATGGTTTTCCATCGAAATTCGGCTTGGTAACCGAAGGCTGTACTACATAAACGTTCCGAGTCTCAGAAGGAGATACACTAGATCCCGCAGACCCAACTCTAGGCCCTGGTCCATCACTACTACTTTCATTGCTTACTCCAACCGACTCGTGTGACGTAACACTCGCGCTTTCATTTGGCAATGAATTCACTTTTGAACTCAATTGTTGCAACTTTCCATCGAATTCGTTGATTTTTTGTAGAATCAACTCTAACGTCGAGTTACCTACAGTTTCCGTTTGTTCGTTTGTTTCTACCGCACCTTTATCTAATCGATCCGTTGCTACCCACTTTGTATTCCGTTCCTTTTTACCCACCGACATCCTTTACAACTCGCTTTAAAACGCTGTTCCTACCTACTTTCTAACTAATAATCGCTCAAGTCCGCCAGATGTTATATTACTTGTTTACTAAGTCGCCTTTGCGAGCCGTCTAACGAAACACGTAATAATGGCACAATTTTAAAACCAGATGTGAAATGACAATGGGGTTTGGCCCGTTCTATTGTGGGATCTCTCGGTTCAACAAAATAAATTGCAAGATAAAGCAAGGATAAACAATTAAGTCTAAGAAATAAGCAAGTGTAATGCTCCGTTCACTGCAATCTCCTCCTAGAATCCTGTAAATTGTACATTTATAAAACATACTGCTTATTTCTGCTTCTCCTATACACAAAATAAAATAAGTGCACAACATATAATTAAATGTACAACGTAATAATAACATGCACAGTGTGTCTTGTCTCCCTTCTCCCTTTTCATTGTTTCACCTAAATATTTCTCCTATACCCAATCACAAGTTTCTACGTTGTGTATTTTTTTTTTCTCTAATAAGGATTATTAATATAGATCTAGTCGTATCGTTATTTCGAATACGTACATAGACCCCTGGTCACCTCCGGCATCAAAATTCCCAGGCTTTCAAGATTTTTCCAGGATTATAATCCTGGTCACGGCACCAAAATTCTGTGATGGTACGCAGCTGGATCGTCTAGTGATATCTAGTGGATTGATTGAGTAAAGAAGAATATTCTAATTATAGGTAAAACACTTCAGGATCGAGAGACATATTGGCTTCTGGCATGAACACTGTTATGTACTAAGCACCCTTCGGGTTCGTTCATTTCGTTCGATGGACAAAGTAGGCTACCAAATCATTCTACTTTAGCTGTCGCGGATTAATTATGAACAAACTTCAAAAGAATTATGTTATGCATTCTCCAACCTTCAGAAAAACAGGGAAATCCTAGAGAGTTAAATTATCAATTTAAGTTTAAAATACGAGTAGAATGAATGATTAGCTGGTACAGTGTACGAATTTGCCTCTTTTTGGGCCGTCGTTCTGACCGAATTCCCTCTAGCACGGGGGAAACCCTACGCCGCTCCACGGCCTTTTATCATTGTTATGGGGGCACAGCCGACTCTCTTTCGCTGCGAAGCGCTTGGTGTTCCCATACACCCCGAAGGGTTGGTACAATTCTTTTCATTGAGCTTATAGCTCGCCCCAATACCATGGTTTTATTTATTTGTATTCACTGTTCAGTTTGATATAGATTTGGCCAAATCTAAGTCGAGAGTCGTGCTGTAAGACATGGCGTGTTTGGTGTGCTGGAAATTCGCCGCCAAAGAACGCCATCGAACCGTGTACCACTTAGTAATAACTTTGACTCATCTGAGTCAAACATATTAATTTAGCCAATACTCAATCAGCCTCAGTGTCTCAATCCCTGTAGTATTTCATCATGGTCACCCTACCTATTACCCTATCTTGTCCTCTATTCCGAAGTAATATCGTGGTCACCCTACACCTAAAGGTTGTAAATTCAATAAACAAAGGGTTCTAACTTCCTACCTGCTTGTAGGGAGTACCGTTGACCCACACCCGTAGCTCGAAGGCCGCTCTGGTATCTCGGAGTCTCGTACATTTGAAGACTTAATTTATAGTGAATGATTTCTAAAGTTTTCATTCATACCTAACTTCTAACTCGAAGTGAGTCTAGAATCTAGTCTATTAGTTATGTAAAACAAAATAAGTCAAAGTTTCTTTAGACTGCAATATTGTTCCATCTCGTTCACCTATTTGCTTTGTTTATGAAAGAAATCAGACTTCTCTATCGTGATAGAATAAACTGACCCTAAGTAATTTAATGTCGCCTATTGACCTAAATTAGTGCACTAGTCTGAACTTTCTAAACTGACTGCCTACTGAAGGGTCGTGACTCAATTTTGGGTATAGTATTTCACTAGTGGATTGTTCGGTTCAGCCCGCCACACGTTACAGATGTTAAGTCTAGGGTTCAACTGAATACTAATAAAACACTAAATCAATTTATGTAGACAGAACCTTTGAGAACATTCCATTATTGAATACCTTAGGAGAAATATTAGGGTTGTTCAGTAAAAGATGATAATTATGACTTCATAGATTTATTTTCCATTTTATTAATTCTACTCAAAAAGAAACTGTTTGATTATTTAGATTGGTTCCAAATGGGGTCATTTGAGAACCAACCGGATATTCCATTACCTATCAGCCATTCTAAGACAAGGGAAAACGGAAATATCCAAATGAAAAACCCTTGTGGCATTCTAACCTAAGACATCTTAGACTAAAATATACACACATGCTACAAAAGGTGTTAAATGCTTAAAAGAATATGTACACTTTCTACTAGTGGTATCAGGGAGACAAGACATTTTATAGTTTTAGTAGAAATTACAACACATAATACATTACGTTAAATAGATTCACAGATAATAAGTTATATTTTATTCTCGTTTCACAACTTCCTGACTATATTTTATATAAATGTTCCCCTTCCAAAGCAAGTGGTATGTGTGCCAAATTATTACATTTCACTCTCTCAGATTTGACCACATTAATCTGATTAATAAAAGGAGCAGGTATAGAACAAATGTCAGAAATAAGATATACATCATAATAGAGAACCCATCGTCTCGAGATATCTCTCTCGCACGTCTCCTATCCCTTTGTTCTTCTGCATATAAAGCCTCGAGAATTATATCTGGATGCATCTTAATTTACTGCAATAAACGTACGTCTAATCCCAAACTTAAGGAAGCAAATTATCTGTGATTCTATTTATATCAAAATTTAGTTATTCAGATATTTGTACATTACCAGAAATATTCAGGCCTCGTTGCGCACACACACTTGCTTATAATCTTAATTGTAAATTATTACACTGATTCTACTTTTATGTATAGTTCTATTAAAATAGGTTAAAATTTACACAATCTTAGGATTAAATTTATCGGAGATGGAACCGACCGCCTCGCTCTCCTCTCGATTCCCGAATGGCTTCCTCCACCAGCACTCCCGTGCATATCGGTCCCGAGAGCATCTCCCCCTTCTCCAAAACTGTAAAATAGAAAATCCCCACCAAAGTAATGTGCCTTAACTTGATTTGTCACTTGGGTTTCCCGCCAAAACCGTTTCGGCCAATTATTGATAGCGTCGGTTTCTTATGACCACGCCTTGGTTTTTTGTTTACATTTCTAAAACGCCTCGCCTCGGTTTGGACACCATGTCAATCCACATCTGGTTATAATATTCTCGTGAAGGCAAAATGCTTCACGAAATAAACAACTAATTTTATGACCAGGCCCTTTTTTTGTTCTAATCTTAATGTGTTTCCAAAATCCCTATGCTTTGTTTTTAAAAATAACCTGCCTGCACTTCTAACGCAATTCGAAGACCCTTTTTTGTTTCAATTTTAAAGCGTTTCCAAATACCCTTATGCTTTATTCTTAAGTAAAATTTCTATACTCGGGATATTTATGAGCGACTAGAGTGTTTACCAAAAAAAATTCTCTTTATCTTAACCTACGTTTCAAATTTTATTTTAAAACATGTGAGAGAAATGAAAAAAAAATATGGACCCCGTCCGGCCATCTCAATGGGTATTAGCTTGTTTCCTTATTAAGTTATTACGCATAAAGAATTCAACTTCCCAGCCAAAAAATACCAGGTTCCTGATTCAATTGTCGCAGCTCATAATTATAAAAACTCGGAAAATAAAAACAGAGTACAATGGGAAACCCCTTTGCCTACTTGCTGAAAATATAATTCCTGTTTCACTTGACTACGGAGGAAGATTAATTAATTTAAGATTATGCCGTCTTTTGCATCTGATTATAATTATAATAGTAATGTAAAGTAATATAATATTTAACTGAAGTTAACATGTTATATTCTAGGGAAATATCGTTCCCTAGTCTTTTATAGTTTAAAATATCGTTTGTAATAAAAAGTTTAATTGAAGTAAAAAGTCACTTATGAAGTCGGCGGCTTCGGCGGTCATGGCTCGATATTTTTAGGACTTGCTAACTCTTATATTTTCATTTTAAAAAAGAATAATATTAGCTATGCTCAACTTGACTTAGCAATATTCCTCTAAATTATTTATCGTTCAATCACGCTGCAACCTCGAGTGTGACATAGGCTACTTTTTATCCCGGAATATCTAAGAGTTCCCGCAGGATTTTAAAAAGCAAATCCAAGCGGACGAAGTCGTAGGCATCAGCTAGCTGCTAGTCAGCTGATGATGACATAATACCAGGTACATTTTAATACATAATTCTTCTTCTCTTCTACTTATATAAAAATAAACATCTGTTCGTTTGTTTGGCTAAAACTCAAAAACGGCTTGACCGATTTGAATTTTTTTTTAATTTTCTTCGCCAGGGGTGGTTTAAAAATAAAAAATAGGGCAAAACAAAAAAAAAACAGCTGAAAAATCGAAAAAATTAAAATTGTTACTTTTGTATAGGAATGCCCACTTTATTTTTATAGATGGCGAGAATGAAGCTGCGGCTAAAAGCTATGAAGTTCTCATGTATCAGACAGTGGATACGGGCGTTCTTTATCGTTATGCCATCAAGTCTCCCTCGCGACAGCTCCCATATGAATTCGTAGATACACAAAGAGCGAGCAGTGAAAGCCTTTCATACAGCCTCGCTTACATTTTGTAACATCTGTGTGTGGTTTGATAACTATAAAGTTTTACTTGAACAGTAGAGTTTTAATAATAAAGGAGAGATTTAGTAAACTAAGGGGCCGGTTGATTCAAACCATTGGTTATCGTAACTTTCGTTAATACGTGGAAACTTAACCTTAGTTTATCTATAGTATCCATGTCTCGGAGCCTGAAAGAAAGATTAAGAAGTCTCTTTTTGGTAACAACAAAAAAACAATCCTCCTTACTAATATTATAAATGCGAAAGTGTGTTTACTGGTTTCTTAGTGTATTGATTTGTTGATTCGTCCAATCATCAAAACGGGGCAATGAATCGATGTAATTTTTTGCATGGTTATAGTTCAGGACCTGGAGAATGATATAAACCACTTTTGCCCCGAAAAATCAAAGAGTTCCCACGGGAAATATGTTTATGCTTATTTAAGTTCTGTTCTGTTTTGTCCTTGTTTAATGTTTTGTTTTTCTGCATAATTGGTGTAATAAAGATTACTACTACCTTACGATTACTACTACTACTTATTTTATTGAGTCTAGATAAGTATGATGTAGCGCGCGAGATGAATGCCATAATGGGATGAGAGATGTTGATAAAGAGATGCAACCATGAACTCCATAGAAGTTAACATGCAGATTGCCAATAAATTCACGCTGAATAATATTCATAACAATTTTCTATTGCAGAGATTACAAAGTACCTATTTCTAATTAGCTTATCTGTTCGATATTTCCTCACCTTTGACTTAATAAAACTCAGGCCTCGATGTAATTCAATTCTGGTGTGAAAAGAATCTTATAATGAAGAGAAATCGCGACGAGATCAAAACCATTTACCTTTATGTAAGAAGATTCGATTTTTCAATTGATATCAGGAAATGCAGCGCCTGCAGAATATCTGAATCTGAATGATACGACTGTTTTACTTTAGCAAGAAAATAGTAGGTACGGCAATATGAAGTGAGTCGGATTTGTAAATACATGGTATTGATTCATATTCTTGATGTCATTTCATTTTTTGATGTTGTATTATCACTATCAGTTCAAAACATAGCCGTATGAAACTTACTTTTTGAAGTCGGTAAAAAATCTAATATTATAAACTATCTTTTCCCTACATCTTTGTTGCGATTAAGGCTGTAAATGTATAGACTATACTCTGACTCAGCTCAGACTCAAGACAGAGTTAAAACGAGTCAGATTTATACCAGAGCATATTAATGTCTCGTTTTAACCTCTATTTGGAGTCTGAGCTGAGTCAGACGCTCTATAGATCTTAGAATTAGTGGAAACCCTTTATTTTTCCGGGGAAAATAATTGCCCATAAATGATATAATTATAGAAGCTAGTGAGATCGATAGAGAAAAGACCTACCTACGGTAGTAGTAATACCTACTATGTTTATGGGATCACCTTTTACATAGTTACTCAAAGACCAATTGTCAATTTGCGGTCTTTTATAAATCGAACGGCAGAAGTAAATTCAGTGTTGAATCTTAACCATTTGTTCACTGTTGATTCAGTACGCTGCATTCGTCAGAGCGGGAAGTTGCGGTTGTAGTTCTGTTCTAATTACTATTTAATGTATGCGAGGAAAGACCGCATGCGACGTGTTTCGCTACATTCGTTTTGTACGGGCACAAATATTGCATCATTAGGGCCATTTGGCTTTGTGCAGGGTAAATTTGTTGTATACAAACTATTTAGGTTAATGAGGAATTTCAAAGCTTCAAGCTCCACCCGCATATATTCGTACGGACACGTGGCGTTCAGGTCCCACCGTTCAGTTCCCTAACGTGCTATTCTCATAGGTCAGTGCCGAAGTTATAGTCTCTCCGCACACGTCAGTACCAAAACGTGACGATCAGTGCCACGAACGTCAGTTTCAGTGAAAAATTGTATCGTTCCATACATTTTTACGATGCTATACATATTTGTCAATGTCAGTTGTCCTGCATTGTCAAAGTATGGTCACTTCGGTATCGTTTAGGTACTGATAAGTGTGGATAGTCGATAGACCTTTACTTGTACAAATAGCGATTGCTTTTATGTTAGACTAGTTTTACCAGGTCCTCAACTGTACCTGCGTGAAGGGACAAACCAACAAAGAAATACTTCCTCATGTATACATTACTAGCTTTTGCCCGCTCAAGTTAAGTTCGATTTTTCAAAACCCTATTTTAACCCCCCTACGGGTTAAATTTTTAAGCTATTGCATAGCTTCTATCGCGGGTCTTGAGCGTGGAGACCGAATCCAGAAATTCCGTAACGAAAATCGACGAACGGGACTCCTCTCACCGCTAGATAGCGTTGATAAAAAATGCTATGCAATAGCTTTACCGCGGCAGTCCCCGAGTGCCACACGTCTTTTTTTAAAATTCTTTCTTAGCGGATCTAACAATCCGATTTGGCTGAAATTTGGAATGAAGATAGCTCATACCCAGGATTAACACATAGGCTACATTGTATTCCGGAAAATTAAAGAGTTCCCGCGGGAATCAAAAGTCTTAATCCACGCGGATGAAGTCGCGAGCATAGTCTAGAAGACATATAGAATAGAATAGAAATAGATTTTTATTTTTATAGAAATATTTTTTATTCAAATAAACTTTTACAAGCACTTGTGAATCGTCAATGAATCTACCATATAAAGATCAAAGGGTTTTGCGTAATTCACAAACAGCGTTTAGGTATACACTAGCTCAACTACGAGTAGAAGCTAAAATGCCCGGGGCCTTAGTTCTAGGAACCGATACTCGATAGAACTAGGGTTACCAACGTATAGAGCCAATGTGTAGGTTTCCTTAACAAACAAAAAGCTCGACCACTGTCGGATTAGAGAAACCCAATGCATACATACATCGAAAATGTAATTAAATTTGTACGCTGTCCTCGTCAGCAATTGCAAGCCTGATCAAAGGGTCGGCTTTGATGTCAGCTAGCGAATGTCTACATTTACTTCCATTTACGACCCCGATAATTCCATTAACTTTAACATATCAGAAGTAACATCACGCCATCAACGTCTTTTACATTTTAAAATTGAATTGAATTGAAAAATCTAACTCCACGCAAACGAAGTCGCGGACAAAATCTACAAAATTATAATTATCTATGTATATTGAATACACAGTCGATTAGTTGCATGCATGTAGATACTTACCATTTGCTTTTCTTATTTCATGAGTGTATGTAATTGTATAATATTATTTGCTCTTTTATTTAGGCCTTTCTCGGATAAATAGGTTCCCGCGGGATTCTTAAAAACCTAACTCTACACTGACAAAGTTGCAGGCAAAAGCTAATATAGTATAGTTTTTTTAATTATAATGTTATTACAAAGCGAGGAAGTGTTATAGCTGAATTTCACAGACAATTTAATATCAATCGAACTAATAGTATAACAGGACGGAATAGAGGTATAATATACTAATACCTAGGCGTTTTTAGTAAAGCAAATTTCAAAGGCAATATCCGTTGAATATATCCAAATCAGGTCGGCATAAAAAAAGAACTATCTCGAATGGTATTGACAGCGGCAGCAGTTTTTCAAGACATGTCAGGGAGTTTGCACCGAGGGAGACCCTTCGGTCCCACGGTCTACAGTTTCTCCGCCGCTGGTTCAACGATATGACAAATCGACCCTTCTATCTTTGACAAACGCAATTTGTAACCCAATATCTTTGTGCAATACATGCCTTTCATTTTTGGTGGCGAACGATTATGTAAACATAATATTTGAATAGTAAGTACAGATAACGAGCGTCATTCTCTATATTTCATTGTCATCATCTTCATTGCCTATATTTTATTATTCACCTACCCACATAATTATGTTCTAAATTTTTAATAAGAAAATTTCACTTTGGTTCTGCCTAAAATTATCCGCGAGAAATAATGCAACCACCATATTCATTGATTTTTTTTCTTTCTCACTGCATAAAACCAGTTTAATAAATAAAAGCAGTATTTCTTTATTCATATTTATTAAATCCTTGCATTGTTTTAAATAAAAAAGTGACGGTTGACGATGAATTTTAACAACAGCTTTGTCTCGTTCTGCTTTCTCTAGGAAGGATTGAATGAATTGAATTAATTTAAATTTATTTGATTTACGAAATTGCTTTATTGAGTTTTTAAAAATACAATATTATCCACCTATATAGATCCCTTTTTCCACGTACCACCAAATTGTGGAATCTTCTCCCTTCGACAGTGTTCCCACTTAATTACAATATGGGGTTATTCAAGGGGCGCACCAATAAGTTCCTGAAATGCTGGCAACGCATCGGTGGTGCCTCTGGTACTACAAGTGTTCATGGGCGGCGGTAATCACTTTACATCAGGTGACCCGCCAGCTCGTTTGCCCGCTATTCATATAAAAAAAAAACCTCTGGCAAAAAATCAAAAATAAAGACTTTAGGGCAGAATAAACTGAAAAAAAGAGTAACACTAGTCATCAAGCCTAAACTACCATAGGATTATTTTTTTGAAGAATATTAGCCAAGCTGAAGTTGACCATTATTCTCCTATCCCAATAAGCGGAAAGCTTGTGCTAGGAGTGGGTACGACAATTAAAGGATAGATTATTTTCATTACCATAAAAGAATATTAAATTCTTTATTTCTTTTATTCATTTATTTATTTCTTTTATTTCTTTCTTTATTTCTTTATTTCTTTTATTTCCCGTTTAAAACCGAGATCCGATTAATCCAAAGCTCAGATAACTTGATACCCCGACGCTAGTTGTTTACAAACCAACTTGCAACTTTTAAGTTGAAACACCAGAAGTTACAGGTAAAACTACTTGCAAATAAAATACGTGGGTAACCTCTTTTACCATTGTTCAATGTGCAAGGTAATCCTCTTACAAATAGAGCAAGTTAGTCAGATTTTAGTCTTGAACTCTTGGTTTTCATTTCAGTTTTTGTGTTTATTTTATGTAAATTATATAAAAAACTAGCTTTTGCCCGAGGCTTCGCTTGTTCCGCATTTCAAACCCCTATTTTATCCCCTTAGGGATTGAATTTTCAAACATCCTTTCTTCGCGGATGCCTACGTCATAATAGCTATCTGTATGCCTTTCAGCCCAATCCATTCATTGTTAGATCCGT
The DNA here is from genome assembly GCA_933228805.2 of Hipparchia semele. Lineage (NCBI taxonomy): Eukaryota > Metazoa > Arthropoda > Insecta > Lepidoptera > Nymphalidae > Hipparchia > Hipparchia semele. The sequence continues at coordinate 6,622,673 of OW121717.1, read as the reverse complement.
TGATAGATCAGTCAGTCAGTCAGTCACCTTTTCCTTTTATATATATTCAGAAGATAAGAGAATTTATTAAATAAATTAATAAATTGTAGTATAATTCAAAAATATTTTTATCCATATCTATGCATTTTTTTATTCTACAAATAATAGCTGGTAACTTAACTGCCCAATAACTATACCGGTTTCCCTATTTTGAGTAATTAAAAGTACCTATAATAAGTGCAATAACCAGATCAGAAGTAACATGATTTCATAACCAAGACCATGTAAAGTATCCCATTGTACCAAACAGCATGTGTAATCACGCGGAAACGCGGTATCTTGCACAGCATTTTCTATAGCATCATTAAGAGTAGTAATACCGAGAACAAAGTAAAGCCTACGAGGGAACTCATTACCGAACTCGTTGATGTACTATTTTGGCTGAATAGGAGGCGAGTACCTACTTAAGATAGCGCGCGCTCGAGTGGGATATCGCGACAAACGAAGTGTTCCACCTAACTTCCGAGCCCAAAGATTGAACTTGCTTGCCTTTAGAAAAAAGGCTTTCAGAAACCCCGAGGAAGTTATAACAATACACGTGTTTATGAAATGTTTCAACGCGATACCTACGTTTCCTTGACTACATTTAGGGCAAAGTGAAGCAAGTTCATTAATTTTCCGACGCAAGACAAAGCTGTTTCGTGCGCCGTTCGCTTCCAGATGAATAATCAAGGCTGGAACTTCAACCAAAGGAAAATTTCTTCGTTCATTAAAACACTCATAAATGGCTGAATGTACCGCTTTCTGTTATTAAAATGGAATTCAAGAAAAGGAATTCAAATTGTTCACATTAAAAAAATCTACGTGGTTTTTATTCTTTACCTTTACCTTCTTATTACCTTATAGGGATAGTCGTAATTACATAGTCATCTTTACTCACAATTATTAAAGTATATTAATTGTTATTTAAAAAAAAATACTCTGAATTATACTTACCTGTGAAATGCAGAAAACCACATCAAAATCAGCCAAGTAGTTTTTCAAGAAAATTAACCTTAAAAATTAAAACAGGATGTGCTGTGCACCTTTATTCTTGCTCTGATTCAATGATACCTAATTACATACGAACTTAATCCAAAAATCACACTAAAATCGGCACAGTAGTTTTTCAAGAAAATGGTAACAAAAACTCACATATAACCTGTACCTTAGAGAATTAAATTGAATAATTGAACAACAAGTTTGGCGTTAGAGGTCTCTCACCAAATGTAGTAAGGAATATATTATGTTTATGTGCCAAACGTAAAAATGACGTCATAAGTAGGTATATACAAAAAATAATAGGGCGCATGGGTGCGCGCGGCTTGCGAACTGCGTTTTTTTTTCTGTTCATCAAGTAGAGCTTCGAGTCTAGATCATTTTTTGCCAAAAAAAAAAACCACTCTTCCATCTTTTATACTCTCTGAGATAGACACCGACGAGATTTGTGTGGCCGCCATCTTGAATACGCCATTTTGGATTTTTATTTCAGCTATTGGATGAGGTTTCGAATAATTTTTGTCTGAAACCCCCCAACCTATCTTTAATACCCTGGCCGTGCTTTTCGCCCGTCTCCTAAATCTTCAATCATCAGCTTTCTCCGTACTTTTCCTCTGAATTAATTTTTATCCTCTTTACGAGACCATCAGTGAAATTTTTTTCATACAAAATTTTGCAGGAGAGGTGATCGAAGAGTCAGTCAGTCAAGCAGTCAGTCAGTCAGTGATTAAATATATATTAAAATAAAAATAAATGTCATTCACTTTTTATAAAAATTTAACCGCTATCACGATGCATACAACTCTTCCAAACTGTAAGCGAAATTGAGATGAAAAGCTCTTTCATAGCGCACTCTTTGTGTATCCCCGAATTCATGTGTACATGCGTCGTGGGGGAAAATTGATGCCACAACGATAAGGCGTCTATACACCACGAGTACACTCATGTCTGTACAGACATTTCATTCTAAAAATGAACGTTCATCAAGATAACAGTTTTTATTTATTTACTAGCTTTTGCCCGCGACTTCGTCCGCGTGACTTAGGTAGTTACCTAGTACCCCGAAAAAACAGTAGTTTTTTCGGGGTAAAAGGTCACTTTCCTTGCCATCAAAAAAATTTGTTCGTTCAATCTATAATTATATAAAAAGGCTTGTCCTGACTGACTGACTGACTGACGATCAACGCACAGCCTAAACCACTGATGTTAGAAACTTGAAATTTTGACAGTAGGTTCCTTTTATGACGTAGGCGAGCACTAAGAAAGGATTTTTCGAAATTCGCCCCCCCAAGGGGGTAAAAAGGGGGGTTAAAGTTTGTATGAAACTCCGTCATTTTTCGAGTTATACTCATGAAATTCGGTATTTAGGCTTTAAATTGAAAACAAAAAAGTACGTCTTTCACAGTTTTTAAAAATTCTACCCCCTAAGGGGTTAAATAGGGGTTGAATGTTTGTATAATAGTCCTTCGTTCTTCAAGTTATTTTTCAAGTTACGTTTATGAAACTTGAAATTTTGGCTCTTGATTAAAAATAAAGAATTACGTATTTTACATTTTTTTTAAATTCTCCCCCCAAGGGGGTGAAAAGGGGGGTTAAAGTTTGTATGAAACTCCGTCATTTTTCAAGCTATACCCATAAAATTCGGTATTTAGGCTTTAAATTGAAAACAAAAAAGTAAGTGTTTCACACTTTTAAAAAATTCTACCCCCTAAGGGGTTAAATAGGGGTTGAATGTTTGTATGATAGTCCTTCGTTCTTCAAGTTATTTTTCAAGTTATGTTTATGAAACTTGATATTTTGGCTCTTGATCAAAAATAAAGAATTACGTATTTTACATATTTCGAAAATTCTCCCCCCAAGGGGGTAAAAAGGGGGGTTAAAGTTTGTATGAAACTCCGTTATTTTTCAAGCTATACCCATAAAATTCGGTACTTAGGCTTTAAATTGAAAACAAAAAAGTAGGTGTTTCACAGTTTTTAAAAATTCTACCCCCTAAGGGATTAAATAGGGGTTGAATGTTTGTATGATAGTCCTTCGTTCTTCAAGTTATTTTTCAAGTTATGTTTATGAAACTTGATATTTTGGCTCTTGATCAAAAATAAAGAATTACGTATTTTACATTTTTTGAAAATTCTCTGCCCAAGGGGGTAAAAAGGGGAGTTTCAATATTCATAGTTAAGACAGGACAACGTCTGTCGGGTCCGCTAGTACAAAATGTATGAGAAAATGAAATTTTTTCATAATTTTTTTTTATGTTTATTCCGATATTTTAAAAGTTATTCTGCTATTCGGGACAGAGACAAATATAACAAACCAAAAACCATGAAAATTGGTCTAGCCGTTCTAGAGTTATAAGTGTTTGAACGAACCTGACTTTGTTTTATAGTATACGGGATAAAAAGTATCCTATGTCCATCTCCTGATTCTAAGCTATGAACCGATTGGGCTGACATTTGGATTTGCTACATTTTATCCCGGAACATTCCTGCGGGAACGGAAAAACCTTAATCCACGCGGACAAAGTCGCGGGCATCATCTAGTACCTACTACATAAGTATCGCTCAAATAAAATCATATTATTATAATCTTAATAAGAGTCAGGATATTTGAAATTACAGATAGACACTGCAATTTTATTTGTTTGTATTTATACTTGGGTGTAGGAATTGTGGTTAAAATTGACATGTACATACGAATCAGGGGGATGGAAATACATTGGTACATTGGTATGTGAAGGGGTACGGAACACAATTTCTCGCTTAGTTGGACAAGAAAACGAAGGCAGCTTTTTTATATTAAGTATTTTTAGCATGTCTCTAATTCCAACAGGTATTTATTAACCAACTGGAATTAAAGGATATATTTACTTTTATTAGACCTACCTATATAATATTATGTATTGTCAGAATATTGGTAGACGTATATTATATTATTATTTATGTATTTGTTTTAATTAAAGTATCAAATTACTATGTAGCTATATCCTTTTGCCTTTAGTTGCCTGGAATAGATCATTAGCTAAAGATCGGTAAATGGTATAAGTTAATTTTACATAAAGTTATGTTTATTTTTGTATTCATACATAAAATGCTATTCAGTCCAGATTCTACTTTCTTCAAAATAAAGGATAAACCGGATAAACGGATAATTTTGGGATTATCGTTATGCAAAGTACGGACTAAGTCCCAAAACTTTATAATTTTTATATTCAGAAAACTTATGATGGTAAATTTGAGAAGTTCATGAATTTTTAACAACTCCAAAGATCGGGTTCTTTTTGTTTAAATAAAATATGAAACATGATACGAATTAAAAAAGTTTTCGCCGTAGAATCTTGTCATTGTGAAAACGTAAAGGAAACTTTCAAAATAATTAAGCACCCTTTCTCAACATAAGGGCTGAGCTTCTGAAAGTATTTCAACTTTGGAAACTTTTAATTTATTTAACTGATATTTCGAGAGATAGACTGCGTTTACAGTTATAATTATACTTATAGCTTTAAAATTATCTTATCCGCGCATGCTCCACTCAACTGTTCCAGTGTCGCGCATAAGTGTGCATATTCCAGTGTGCATATAAGTTACAAAAACTGATATTTTTTTTATTTACCTAAACAAAAGTATTCATTTATTTAAATACACCGTCTGACTAAAGCACATAAGTTAAATCCATACGCTTCAATTAGAACTCTCAAGCGAACGGCTTTGACTTATGTGCTTTAGTCAGATGGTGTATTAAAATAAATGAATATTGGTTTAATAAAAAATATGAGTTTTTGTGATTTATCTCCTTTAGTCTGCCGACCCTAGAATTATCTTTCGGAGAATGTGCTCAGGAAGTTTTCAACTTAGTTCCACCACCATCATTCTACTATCGAACCGCAAGGCATCAAATAGGTCTGTAGCGCTCACCGCTACGTGGTTGACATTCTACGGTCGCGCACTAAGCGCTTTTACGGAATACGGAATTACTTTCCGGTTTCCGTTGTTCCAACTACTAACACTTGGGCACTTTCAAATCAAGAGTGAATAGCCATTTCCTAGGCAAGCGCGCTTCATCTTATATGACGAACAGACAAACATAGAAAAAAGTAAACAAAACAGAATACAATAAGCGGCTTTACCACACATATACACAAAGCACAAGAAGGTACAATATGATGCGCGGTACGAGTACTTACATTAATTTTGTTAAAAAATTTAACTTCTGATGAAGTGGATCTTGCAGCATCGCGTAGAAGGTATACCTATTAGAAGCAATTATAAAATAACTAAAGAGATATCTGCTGTCGTCATTGGGCGTTAGACGTATGTATGGTTACGCCAAAATTTGTTTTGCTAAATGTTTAGTTCGCGCTCGAAATATGTAATTTATATTAAGGTATGTACACTGACAAAAAGTAATGAGTCGATAGAAAACGAAAGAAATGTAACTCTAACATCGCATATTTTCATGATCATTGATCATGAATACCCGTCAGATTCGCTGCATGGGAAAGGCAAATTTTTTTCTATATAGAAAGTAATCGCTTTGCGATGCTGCCGTGGATGATTTTCTTACCCTTATTAAAAATTTAAAAAGGTCTTAACATAAAAAAGAGATGTGTGTCAACACCATTAATTAAAATTAATAGAAAAGAAAATTCAAAGGTCGACGGTAGTTATGTATCGCAGATGAGATCGTCGCTCGGCAGCAAATTGCGGTTGGCTGAGATAAAAAAGGTCGGTCCGTCATTTCGCTAAACGAGTGTAGAGCCTTGGAACGACGCGGGCTGCGGTCCAAAGGATTCCCGTGGAGCGAATTCTCTGAAATGTCTTGAAAAACTGATACCGCTGTCAATTCCACTCACAATACTTTTAACTAGAAACCTTTTTTTGCACAAAAAGGAAAATTGCCTTCTCTAGTACATTTGCTTCCTGTATGGTCTTGGAGGAAATTCGACTTATTAATCCCAACGGAAACTGAGGGGTGTTATAGATAAGTTTGACGTGTGTATATGTAGGTCTGTCTGTTCCTTCGTATCGGCCACAGCCTTCTACCCACGGGTCTTCCACCAGACCAGACCAGACCAGAGACAATTCAGAAATTATAAATTCCCAAATAGCCCCCGCCGGGAATCGAACGCGAGACCTCCTAATTATAAGACCACAGCGCTCACCACTGCGCCAGAGAGGTCATCAAGGTGTTTTTAATTTTTAATTTAGGTGTCTTATTTTTACATTCTTCCTTTTTTGCTTGTACTCGTCATTTATTTCGTCGTTAATCATTTTACATAGGCATCAAACAAGCTTGACGATATCGCCAATTTTTTACATTAAGTTGGCCTATCTAAAGATTATTATCCATGCGATGGCCCAAAACTATTAGGTAGATATCTAAAAAACTTCAATTGCACAAGTCATATCGAATAAGAATTCCAATCTTGAAACCTCACCGAAGATGTGTGTTTTAATATTTAAATGGTGCAATCCATCATCCGCCATTGTAAGGAAAAAACTTGGTGGACAAAATTTTTGACAGTCATAAATTAGTTCTGAAGTAGATCGAAAATTCCTAAGGCACTATATCTCCTGTATCTGATTTCCTTAATAGTACCTAAAGGTAAAGAAGATTCACTCCGCAAAACGATTTCAATAAATAGCGACCCTTGTTACCACACAATAAAGTGCAATTCAGGTTGACAAAGCGCTACTTACCTACCATCTTTTTCACCAAGACTTTTCTCTGTTTCTATCACGTAACTCTTATCCATTCGCATTTAGGCTCGTAGAAGAGGTACGCAATGTACTGGTAGGTCCGCAGCTTACTGCGGAGTGCGCCAGGCTTGGTGGTACCCACATTACAACGAAAATACTCGTTCGCATGGGACCTTAATTCAATTAGTTTTACTGGTTAAGAAATAATAAGTCTAAACCTGGTTTCTAACTTCCTATAACCACTACCTTTTTTATTTCATGACAAGATAGCCCTTGACAGGAATCTTACCTGATGGTAAATGACGGTCTAAGATGGTAGGGTATGATAGTCTCAATTAAACCCATACCTGACATCGATTTTTACATCATCGTGCCGGAACGTTAAACATCTTGGCGGCACGTTTCAAAGCTTCCCAACCAATAAGTTCCCAACAGATGAATCTGCATTGTTATTTTTTTTTAAACGAATGAACTCACTTAAACACTGTTTAAACCCAATACTGTAAATAAATCGACAATCTATACATCGCCTGTTTGCCATTGCCTCAAAGGTGATTTCACCACGAAGCGGTAAGCATTCTAAACGAGGAAGTAAAAGGCTTCATGCACTTTGATAAAATATCAATCGCAATTCGCAATTGCAACCATCAAAGCTCTTTGTGAATCTACGGTAAAAAAATTTTTACCTATTACGATTCATAAGACACAGCCCGGTGATAGACAAACGGACGGACGGCCAGCGAAAGCTTAGTAATAGGGTCCGTTGGCACCCTTTGGGTATGGAACAGAAAAAGAAATACTTATTTACGAAACTGCACCAACTTCAGAAAAAGAAAACTGTTACAACACGTCAACATCGATAGCACGTCGACAACAAGTTTAGAATTTACAGCCATAATAAAAGTATCGCTTTCATTGTCGAGAGCACAATTTGTTCGGACAGCTGTAATTGCGAGCTCCACTCTGGCCATTGGATCGCCAATTTAACTTGCAATATAATGCCTAGTACCACTGCCTGTATCCAGCCTGTATCTTTAATCTATAATTAACACTGGACAAGAGATTTCTTTTTTGGACCTACATAATAATTTTGGAGCCATTTTGGATTTGATTGACGCCATCTTAGATATGAGTGTCTATGGAAATAATGATATTGCAAATGGCGCACCGACCTCTATAATTTATCTATGATTTCAATGATGATTTCATAGATAAATTATTGAGGTCGGCGCGCCATTTGCAATATTATTAGTTCCAGAGAAATGTCAAATGTGGCGTTTCAAATTAATCCATAATTAAGCTGTCATTTGTATAGGATCATCGAGGGATCATCCAATCCAGAGTTAATCACAGATTACTAAGATAGAGATCACTGTCTAGTACACATAAAGCAGGTTGCATCGCGTCGATTAATTACTTGAAGTTCACTTTGTACTTTCATACTCGTATCGAGTAAAAAATCAATCCCGGGTCGGATCCTAAAACATGTTAAGACCCGACCCGTGATTCGAACCTGGGACCTCGTCATCTGCAGTCGAACATGCTAACCACTAGACCAACAGTTTAAAAAAAAAGTTAAAACAACAGCTAATTAAATAAACTGCTCTCACCTAAAGGAATGTGTTTCGTAAATAAACAAACAAAGGTTTTTGTTATAAAATTATTATATAATGGAAAATATGTTCGCGACCGAACTAAAACACGAGCTTTATAAAACAGGGAACAGAATTTAAAAAATAACCCTATCGTTAATAACTCGAGATAAAATCCAAATCCAAAAAGTTCTGTTTTAACATAACACTCAATTTTGAGCTTGAAATTGCTCGAGTAAAAACTAAATCTCACGCAATCTAGATAATAATTTGTGCCTGAAAAAATTATTAAAGTTCTATAATAAAATTTAGAGGAACTCTCGAAAAATACTCATAAGCATAAATCTAAAGAATTTTAAATCTTCGAAATAAACTAACCTTTATTTAGAGAATGTTGAAAAATATTCTTCCAGTTGAATTCGAATAAGAAATATTGATATTCAGTTGTACTGCAAAGGAAATACGAGTGCTTTATTTAATTTTGCAGAAATAAGATAGGTATTCAAAATAGCAGTCGTCGGTTTGTGGCATGGAAGGAAAAAGAACAAGCAACAAATAACATCCCGACTGAGATAAAAAGGGTCCGTCATTTTGTTAAACGACTCCCTCTCTACAGCGAGGCGCAAATAACAGAGACTTCTGCATCAATAAATATCTGTCTATAAATCCAACTCGACATCTTATTGGCTTATCTTAGATCAGAGAGTAGCCATAATACTCGTATTATTCAAGTAGACCTTACTTCGCGACTCGATCATAATAAATAATCATTTATTTAGCAAAATAAAATTAAACACTACTTTACAATTTTATAAGGGCGTGGCATTCCTTTAATTAAACGTTTAATTTACACATAAATATAGCTTCTGAAGCTAAACTAGGTAGCCCTGTGCTTCAACTTCAGTGTGCTATGTCCATAACTTTGGTAGGTAATCCATACCTACTTATAATAAAACTGTAACGGGGCGAATCCTGTACATTAAATATATTTTGATAATTTTAACCGGAGGAGGCTTTATTTATCAATAGCGATACTGAGCCCAAAACATTTTTTTTTTTATTTTTTGTCTGTCACGCGAAAACTACTGAAAGGGTTTGAATAAAATTTGGATAGCTAATACTCCGGGTCAATATAGGATACTTTTTATCCTGATAAACAATAAGGTTTATTTGGAATAGGGGATGAAAGTTTTTGTTGATTTTGCTCCAAACTTCGTCAAATCTAAACCGAATTTGCTAATTCTTTTTTTATTATAAATTATGTAATATTAAAAACACATTAGAAACATTTTCTCCAATTTTGATGAAGATCTACTAAATTTTATCAGAGATAGAGGACTCGGCTAGTATTATAATAATATTGTATTAATTTTCAAATTTACATTCGTACTGCAGTTATATAAATGTCACAAGTTACATAAAAATATTGTGATTAATGTTCCCAATCCACAACCTACTCGCTGCATATTGATTTGGTATTCTTGGTTATGTAAAGTAAACGTACCTACCAAGTTAACCCGCTTACCCAGTCAGTCATTTAAAGGCCGTCGCTCACTTATCAACCAGGCACCCAACCAGCATCGCCTCTTCGCTCGGCGTTCACTCATTGTCGATCGGACTCAGGACGTGCGCGTGGGCAACGCATGGCAAACACCAACCTTTCACAGAGTTTTTTACTCACCATCAGCGTAGGAAAAGCTTGTGAGCGAGACGATCCCATGAGGCCATGGAGTTGATAAGTGAGTGCATATTATATTTCATGAGTGACCCCTTAACGTCTCACTACTGAACCTCTCAGAGAAGTGTTGTAGGTCACCACCACTACCACGCTGGCCAAATGCGAATTTATAGATCTTACACACGTTTAAGAATATTATGGAGAACTCTCAGGCGTGCAGGTTTCTTCAAGATGTTTTCCTTCACCGATGAAGCATGTGATGTTTAATGCTTAACTCAAAAAGACAGAGTTGCGTGCCCTGGATCGTACCTGCGATCCCCCGAATAGCTGCTCTATATATTTATATTTGGAAGTCCATAAAAGAAATAGCAACCGCACGAGGCGAGGCGGTGCTGGATTGATAAGTGAGCGACGAACATCGAATTAATCAGAGTATCGAAATAATATTATGTAGAGTGAAACCTAGCAGCGAGCGATGCATGATGTTGGAAAAATTTATCATAAATACGCGTTAATTCACTCACATACCAACCGCGTTGATAGGGAATGCGAAGACGCTTCGAGACTTCGCGTCGTTGAAATCCTAATGTAAGTTGTTGCCTAGGGATTTGCGAGAACAAGACAATGCATTCACTTTGCAAAATGCTGTCTTCTATATAGGGTGCGATGTGGGTGTAATCTGGTTAGCTCGCTATAGGATTAGCATGAGCAAGACAATGCAATTGCTTTACAATGGGTATTCAGAGAATGGTGTTATCAACGTCTTAGCATTTTGTTAAGTATCTTTAAATAGGTACAACAGATTATACATAATCTGAAATCGCTAGGCCTAAAGGATTTCTAGATCCTAAAACTTTTTTTTTTAATTTTTGTCTAAAAACCTAATTCTCGAGATCGGACATGAATATTCTCTATTTTGTTTCATGTACAAGTTGGTTCTTGACTGTTATGACGTTATCTAATCGTAAGTGACGATGCAGTCTAAAATGGAAGCAGACTAACCTGGAAGGGGAAAGGGTTTTTATTAAACCCATACTCTTATCTCTTAGAACAGCTTTGCCATAACTAACCAAGACTGGAGCCTCCTTGCAGAGAAATAATTTTTAGGGTTCCGAAGGGTAACTAACGGGACCCTATTAGTAAGCCTACGCTGTCCGTTCGTCCGTCCGTCCGTCCGTCCGTCTGTCAGCAGGCTGTATCTTATGATCCGTAAAAGGTATAGAGTTGAAATCTTTCGAGTATGTTTGTTCCCAAGGTGTGCTTACCTCAAACCTCAAGAATCAAACCACCTACAAGACCACTGAGATCTTACTACGACGACGCTAGGGGATTTACCACAAATCTCTTTAAAGAATTTCAATTCTGATGTTTTTCAAGCTTTAGGTCTTGTTCTTGTGCTTGTCCTTTTCCCACGTTATATTGTGGGGTCGACACTACATGTCTTTTTCTTCCACTCGCTTCTATTATTCACTAACTCCTCTCCTCCTCTTTCACACAATCCATCCATCTCTCTTTTGGTCATGTTTAAAGCTTTAGGTATCCATACGATAATGACCCCTACGCTTTATGCAATTTTTAATATTTCACGCAAATCCATACCTTACTTTTCAGATAAATTAAAATGTTCTCAAAAAGCATGTAATTTTCCGAAACTGTAAAGCTCGGATGAAAAGGTTCTTTCATCGCATTTTTTGTATGTCCTTGCATCAAAACGTAAATGACGCGAGGGGAGCATTACGATACAAACTGGTGTCCGGATCCACTAGTGGTACCTATCTAAGAATCTCTTAGCGTAAGACGTCACCTAAATCTAAAAATCATAATTCTGTAAGGCTTGAGTAACCCTTAAACTTTGATGAAAACCAAATCGTTGTAAAATATCACCTAATTCATCGTTTTTAGGGTTCGACTCGATTTACACATTCATCAAAATGGGCTCAGTAGTTTATTCTCTACAGTGGAACATTCGTAAATAGCCACACACATACATACCTACAAACATAGACTGCTAAAACCATAACCCTTCATTTTCGCTTTGCCCTTGTCGAGTAAAAAGGGTTGGTTCGACAAACGAATCATTTCGATAAACGAATTTAGAGCCTTCGAATACATACGGCAAAAGGGATCCCGGCGGTGCAAATTCCCTGAAACATCTTGAAAAACCAGATACCGCTGTCAACTCCAATCACGATAGTTTCAACAAGAAATCCTTTTAGCAAAAAAAACCCCAAAGCCATTCCCCATCTATCACCGTGCTCCCAATAGGATAGACAGGCAGTTTAATTTATTTTCTATGTTCCATAAAAACTGCTCTAATTTTGAGTGATTGATTTAATCCACATCTTTTCTGAAAACCGTTTATAAAAACTAGCTGATGCCCGCGACTTTGTACGCGTTGTTTTATTTTTAAAAATCCCGTGCGAACTCTTTGATTTTCCGGGATAAAAATTAGCCTTTTGCATTTGTAGGCCTGTTGCGGCGCAATTGAAGAACCAGCAAACCAACAAACAAAAAAAATCTTTTTTAAAAATCTCACGGAAACTTTCAGTTTTTCCGGGATTAAAGGTGGCCTAAATCTATCAATCAAGTCCTCAACTATACCTATGAAAAAATCACATCGATCCCGTGGTTGAAAGACAAATGGAAAAAACTAGCAAACCGACAAAAAACACTTTCGCATTTATAATATTAGAAATAAAACAATTATTTCTAAAATATAAACCTAAAACCTCATCGATATTTTTTTTTTAGAAATAATTGTTTAATCTCTATGTATTAAATAAAATTTCTTATACATATTAATAAACATATTATAAGAAATATTTTTAACAGTGAAAGAGGATGCACATACAATTATTTTAATGAAAGCTGTATGCTTCCTGAAAACATTGCAAAGTTAAATTGGCAATCTATTAAGGTTGGACGGCTGTTAGCAATTAGAGCTGGCGAAATTAACTGTCTGCTCTAAAATAAAAGCAATGCCTTACTTTTTCTGGTTACTTGCGAAGTGATTTTAGTGAGGAAAGATTTTAGCAGGTAACGTTTGAATAAAAATATGTATAATAAAAACTGGCTTTTTATTGTTGTCTGGTGGGAAATTTTGGTCGTCCCGACCCGACCATCAAAAAGGCCAACCTTCTGCCAAGCGATATAGTCGCGGGCTAAAGTTAGTGTGACATAAGTTCATAGTAATTCATGTGTATCTATTACCAGTGGCAGTGAGTTAAGTGTGTCTTATTTGTACACTAGCTTTTGTCCGCGGCTTCGCTCACGTTGAGTTTGATTTTTCAACCCCCTATTTTACCTCCTTAGTGGTTGAATTTTTAAAAATCCTTTACAGGATGCCTGCGTCACAATAGTTATCTGTACGCCATAGCTACGTGTATGCCTTTCAACCTGATCCATCCAGTTGTTTAAGCTGTGTGTTGATAAATCAGTCAGTCACCTTTTTCTTTTATATTGTACTAGGTGATGCCTGCGACTTCGTCCGCGTGGATTTAGTTTTTAAAATCCCGCGCAAACTCTTTGCTTTTCCGAGATAAAAAGCCTATATCACTCTCCAGGTCCTCAAATATAGTCTATACTCATGCAAAAAATCAAGTCGATTCGTAGCTCTGTTGCAGCGTTATTAAAGGACAAATCAACAAACCAACAAACAAACACACTTTCGTATTTATAATATTTATTAGTAAGGATACAACACCAAACAGTAACGGTACCAAAAAGTCACGTGATATTTTTCGCCGCACGATTTTTTAAAAGCCTCCGTAAAGCTGCTAATAGAAAGATGTAAGAAAAGCATGCGAGTGAGCTCATTACCGAACTCCTTCTGGTACTATTTTGGCTGAATGGGATGCGGACGCTGTGAGATAGCCTGCGTTTATGAGGCATATCACGGCAAACGAAGTTTACCCCTTCCCACCAAAGATTGAACTTCTTTTAAGCTTAAATGGCTTTTAAAATCTCTGCAGAAGCATAAACAAATACTCACATGTATCTTTAAATACTTAGTTTTTTGTTCAGAGCTTATTTTTTATTCTAGATTCAATTAAAAAATAAGTCTAATATCGATTATAGTCGCCATTTTTAATATATTCTATGCTTTATCTAACGCAAAAACACTGTATTTGTTACGGAAATTATGACCCTTCATACCCCTCAATTTGACTTCAGGAAACATCGTGCGCAAATAAAGTTTTAGTTTAAAGCTTTAGTTGATTATTTCGTTTAAAAATATTGATTAGTTTTACAAAAAATAACGTAATACCAGTCGCTGATTTCGGCAATTAAAATACCAGTATCATGTTTCCTCGCCCTTGAAAATTTTCCACTCATAAATATTGATTTAAATAGGAGTCCTGCGTAGGATACCTGCTAGGGTAAATGTCAATGTCACCATCGCCGAATAATGTTTAACCGACGAATAAAAATGATTCGGCAGATTTTTTATACAAAAATTATCAGAACATTCAATTTATTCCTGGGTTAAACGTTACTTGGCGTTGGTAAAATAGGCACTAAAGAAAGAATCTAACTACCTACTCTTAACTTGAATGAAGAAAACAACTTCCATGGTAGACAGTATTCAAATCTGCGCTTCAAGTTGCCCAAGAAGCTAGCGAAAAATATCTATCACAAAGCGAAAAACAGCTGTAGAATAAAGTAGGTACGAGTACCAAAAGTTTTATCTCAATATTGTATTCCAGTATTCTACTCGCATACGATGACAAAGTTTAAGACATGGCATATCAGTTCTTTCGGCAAGTTGTCTTCGTTGAAATGCCTATAATGTTATATGGGACATGGACGATTCAGAAACTTCAAGATCTTATCTGAACGAAGTTAGAAATGTTTTTTTTTAATGCAATATAGGGTGGTGCTTGAAAATCATGCTTGGAAAAGTCGAGGTTTAGGTTGGAGCGCGCTTACCTAGATAATGCCTTGGAGTTACCTAGTTAAGTTATTTATATTAGGGCGTGGCAGGAAACTTTGCAATACCTCATTTACAGATATCCTCTGTAGAGAGGATCTATAACACTATGCAAAAAGGCTTATGAAGTGTTGTGAATACGGTGACGTAATGAATTTAAATCAATATTAAAATTCAAGGCTTTTCATAACTGTTAAAATGAAATATCATAATCTAGCCTTTTCACGTAACTTTACCTGCGTGGAGATAAGTTTTGAGTCCCGCGGGAATCCTCTTTTATTCCGGGTAAAAGGTAGTTGTTTTATTAAAAAGTAAGTAGGTAATAACGAGTAAAAGAAACCAAGAAGCAAATTAAATTGAGCAAAAATGGCGTTCATTAGATAACATAGTTTGATATCAACACAACAACACAGTAGACTTTGGTGTGAGAACGAGTTGGGGTTTCCACTCCACAGACCATAGACAATTTTTTTTTTTTTTTGAATTGGATTCTTAATAAGTAGCTATGCAAAAAATTACGTCAATCCGTTGCCAGCCCATTATCGTGGGACAAACAAACTCACTTTTAAATTTTAGTAAGCATCAAGGATAGGCATAGTATCGTAGAATTCGTAAACGAGGTTGTAGATAGCAAATTGCGGCTGACGAAGATAAAAAAGGTCGCTCCGTCAATCCGCTAAATGAGAGTAGAGCCTTACAAAGACAGAGCTTGTGGTCGAAAGGATACTTTCGCAACGAATTATCTGAAATGCTTTGAAAAACTGATATCCCTGTCGGTTTCGTTCACGATCCCAAACTTTTCGGTACAAGAAAGATCTATTTACCTTAAAGAAATTTTCTTTTGGTTAACATTTAGAGAGGCCATCATTTATACAAAACATCGACGATATTCGTTATATAAGTGCAATAGCAGTGATACAGTCTTCTAATCGGGGGGTCGCAGGTCGATCCTGAACACCTCTGATTTTTCGGAGTTATGTACGTTGAAACAATTAAATATCGCATGCTTCAACGGGGATCATGAGGAAACCTGGACGCAGAGTGGTCTCCCAAAGGTTTGTGAAGTCTCCCAAATTGGTATTGGGCCAGCGTTGTTGGCTATAACCCATCTCTGAGAAGAGACCTGTGCTCAGTAGCGAGCCGTTTATGTTGATGTGAACTAAAAAGTAACACTATGTGTATGTATATATTATATGTACAAACAGACACTTCAATTTTATTATTTTGTATAGATGTATAGATAACTTAAAAATTAATTAAATAAGTTAAAAATTTTAATTTATTGATGCGTTTTAAAAGTCACTACTTAAGGAGTGTTATACTTATAAGTTATAAGCTTAATGAAAATCAGACCTTTCAGTCAATCAATTTCATTTATCTCCATTAAGTGCCGATTTCCCACAACGTCGATTGACGATTAACCGGGAATAAATTGGGCATTCTGACAATTTTTGTATTGAAAATCTGCGAAAAACTTCGGTGAAATCGGCCCTAATAAATGTATCAAATAATCGATTTGCAGTTTTTCATGTCTGACTGTGTCTGCGTTATATTTTTGCCATGTATTCCGCGTTAAAACTTCAATAAATCGTTTAAGCGTTTTAATTAATCCGTAGTGTGAATACAAAAAGGAGTCAGTTAAAACTGAAATTGAATGGATGGTCAACAGCCAGTCGCCAGCGTAATAGACCGGATGTTTCGTTCACGTTTATTTTCGCGTAAATCACGAGTTTCCACCGCAGTGACACATGCATTGATCGCGTTCGTATGTAGTGCAGATAGGTCTGCATGTAATCAATATTATGTGAAACCCACACAAAAAGGGGGATGTTATAAGTTTCACCGCTTTATCTGTCTGTGTGTATTGTCGTAGTGCATTTGACTGTGTTTTTACTTATTCGAAGGTACACGAGGTAACCACAAGTAAAGCTCACGCACCCTCGTGAATTATAAGACGTTCATCTCACGAACTTATAAGCGCTTTACTTGTGGTTACATCGTGTACATGCACATTGCCTAAGTTTGCGTGCCTGTCACTAGGCTAGGCTAGGTGGGAGCGGTCAGGCACGAATAAGCTCTCGCTCATACTTATACAGATACGACACACATACCCTCGAATTGAAAGAACTGGCGAAAGATTTAAGTACTAACCGTAGGTACTAAACTATAAAATAAATATGTTTTAGTAATATATAATACTCACTGACATACTTTACTTATTTGTAAAGCAGATACTGAATAGACTGAAGAAAATTTTTCACAAAGGCTAAGTACATCCGTGATCAAGTAAGTATACCCGGGTATACTTACCTTATTGATGCTCCCGGCAAAGGTAAGTCGGTTCAACTGATGCGACTACTGAATAACGAGTCTGATTCATTTGAATAAAAGCACCGAGTAGAGATCGTTATTTTCAATGAAATTTGTTGCAATATTATTGCTCTCGAGTACAGAACAATAATTGGAAATGTATAGAAAAAAACCGCATCTTTATTATTACGTAAGGAGTACATAGAACGATGTTTTTTAAATGCAAACAACTTGATTACAATATTCATGATTTACCAATTTACCAATTCTATTAATGGTTACAGGTGCGGACTGAAAACTGAAAGGTCGCAGGTTTGAACCGTTGCACTATTCCCACGTACTATAGTCACGTCATAGCCACTCCTAACACAAGTTTTCACTTATTTGGAGGGGAAAGGAGAAAATCAGTCAAATTCAGCTTGGCTGATATTCTTTAAAAAATATATATTATAGATGCGAAAGTTTGGATGTACCTATGGATAGATGGATGCATGTTTGTTACTCAACCACGCCGCAACGACTGAACCGATTTGACTGGAATTTGGCACAGAGGTAGATTATAGTCGGGAACAACTCCTTTTATCCCGGAAAATAAGAGAACGAAGTCGCAGGCATCAACTAATTAGTATTACTATAATGTAAAAGTGTGATTTGTTGGTTTGTCCATCAGTCACGCAGAAACGGAGCGACGAATCGACATTACTTTTGTAAGTAATACATTAATGAAAATATGAGTAGGCAACTAAAACTCTATTTCCTATTATTATGCTGTAAATATATGGCATATTTACAGCATAATAGGAAACCAAAATTTAAAACAACGCTCATATGAAATTCAAATAAACAAACATTTTCCAAAAGGCATCCATGACTTCAAGCATTTGACAAGATTTATTCGACGTCAGCTCGGTTGTAAAACAAACTAACTGCTATACGATCAACGCATATGAACTGCGACTTGTGATTCATTCGAAAATAAACGGGAGCCACGTCCGTCTATTTGTTTTGTGACCAGCCCATGCATAATCAGTGCGATACATATCTCTCGCGGCTATTTGTTCGTCAAATCAATGTAAAAGCCGCGAAAAAGCGTTTTTGCACTTATTGTTCCCGCGGTATTTTAAAAACTAAAGCCACGCTTACGTAAAATATTGTAGAACAGCATATTCTGCGCCTCTTCGTGCTGAAGTGTTGTTCGATCCGATCGGCTTCTTTCAGTAGAGGTCAAGGTCGGTGTTTCAGATTTTCTTTTTCATGTTACATAATACACGTACTAAGGTTTTCTAAAATTCTCATTTTAAATACTAGCTGAAGCCTGTGAATTTCCCCGTGTGGAAAGAATCTAAACGAGTTATTTGAAAATCTCGCTGGAATTTCTTTAGTCCCTGAACTTCGGTCCGGATATTCCACGATAAAAAATATCCTGTCCTTCTTCAGAATGCGAGGCTGTTTGTTAAATTTTGAAATTGATTCAGTGTTTCAGGCGTGAAAAGGTAAAGAGTTACTTAAGTCTTATGTGGTGGTGCATGTGAGTGGTGGTGGCATCGCTTGCTTGGGAACTTGGCTTTCTTATCTTGTTGGGGAGGTAAGCTGTGCTTAGCTTGTAACTGCATGTTTGACCATACAGATTTTTTCTGTTGGCGGATTATAGCAAAATAATTCTAACCTTTTCTTGCTATGATGTCATTTCCAAACAAATTTTCATTAGGTTCAGAAGCCAGCCATACACCTAAAGATTTTCCTCAGAGGCTGTACCTCCATTGTGTCGTATACGTAAGTAAACTATTGTACTGTAGAAGCATGCGCCACTTACCGAGGTATTCGTGTATACGGCAACATTACTCAAAAAGTCTACACACGCCGTCACGTAACGTTCAGCGCAGCGCACAAATCAAGTCGACTTACAAAAGCAACGGATACGATGCGACACCAACATCGTGCCGACGACGAGGTTGCAATATTTATAGCCACAATAAAAGTATCGCCTTTATTGTCATGAACACAGTTCGTATGGACAGCTGTAATTGGAAATATTCCCTTTGTCTACTGGAACTCTGCATTTCAACTGCTCCTATTTTAAAGCCTTATTCTGCTAATTGACTTTGAATTCTGTTTTGTGGCTGACGTTTCTTATATTAAATGTTTTGTTAATAATTTGTGTAAAAGTGACGCATACCTAGCGCGTACCCATATTACCTACTCATAAAGCAAAAAACTAATTAATCTCAATAGATAGTTTAGTCAAAGCAAAGTTTTTTGGAAACCTCGCACGGGATATTTCATTATAAGGCCATAACTTTTCAAAGTTTCAAATACGTATTGGGTGTTTCAACAAAACTTATTTCATTCAAAATTTGCCATAAATAAAACTAGTATTTTGACTCAAAATTTATTCAACTTGAAAAGAATGACACTATTTTTTTATCACTTTTCTTACAAACAATTTAATTGCTTAAAATTAACATCAGTTCAAATATAAATATTTACAAGGTAGTTTTAGTTACGGTAAAGTAGTGTGGTTAGCCATTCAGGCCTTTGCTGTTGAGTTTTATACTCTGGTGGACTTAGAGCCAACGGAGAAGCGGCATCTGCTAAAGCTACAGAGGATGAAGTTTCCGTAACAGCTATACTAGGTTTACCTTTAAGTATAGCTCTTAACTCTTCATTCTCCACTGCTCTTGTCCTTTGTAGATTTTCCCGAGTTTCTTTCATTCTCGAAAGTTGTTCTCGCAATGTTCTGTACTCTTCTAAAAATCTTTCTAGCTGTGAAGCCCTAAAGTCAAAATCCTCAAAGGGCTGACCCGTTCGTGAATAATCCCTAAGACCTGATAGATCCAAGAGTGGTGTCGCGGACGGAACTGACGTTTGCTCTCTGGAGGGTGAAGCCGGTAGACTAGGGTTGCGTCGCATTCTATTACCACCGACAGAGAGATCCAAAAAACTATTTGATCGACGTCCACATGATCTTTGTCGACTTTTCTCATAATTTCTATCAAGATAAGTAATAGAATCACCTCCAGAACTATTCCTACGACTACTTAAAAGAGGGCTACGGCTATCGCCATCTTTTCTTCGAGGAATCGTATAAAAATAATAAGGATCGTGTTTCGCATCACTCCGAAAGTAAGATGTCGTGCCTAAGGCACTCATTTCTATTAGATCAGGATAATTCTTTTCACTGTCGCTACCAGATAGATCGTTATCGAGACGGTCTCGTGTTCGGGGCCGTGAACACGACCGGGCGTTATTATTAAATCGATTATTTTCAGCTGTAATATCCACGTGCCCACTCAAAAGTCCTGCTGATTTTGAGCTTTGGATTGAATCAGGCGTAGCATCAGATCTGAAACAAATAACAATTAAAGCTTGTAGTTATAACTTTATTTTAACAAAAGTATTTTAATTCTAGGACCGAAATCAGAGTTCAAATAAATCGCTCTTGTCTTTAAATTTTGTTTTCAAAAAAATATTTAATTATTTCTATTTTCAAAGTTAGAAACGTATATTGAAAAAATTTATCTCATTAAAGAAAAGGATTTGCTTTGGGGCAACGGCTGGCATGCCTTCTTGCACAATGATCGTAAACGTATTGAAGTGTGCGTTGATTGTCTTATCTATCCTATTGCAGCGACACGAAATTTTTACCCCTTTAGAGGACCTCACCCAAAAGTATTCGTCACGGACCCATATACGTAGTGCTTAATGGCCACTCCTTTAATCCATTAAAATTTTGAAATATAATTTTTTGGTTTCAACTTATCTGAGTATTACTTTTAACTTAAAAAGATAATGTATTTTTCGCGAGATAAATGAATAAACTATTCTAAATATAATAATCATTTGAAACAGATTCTTTACCTAATATTATATTCGCTCATCCTCGGTATGTGTAAGTCCTGAATAAGTTCTCCAGATCTTGCAGATGAAGGTTCAGAGCGCCGCCACCTTGCTCCATGTGGTGGTGTAGTTGATTCCCTGCGATCCCTGATGTGTTCACGATTATAACCTTCATAGTCTTCTTCGGGGTCATGTGAAGGAACATTTCTATAGTCTCCTCTTTTACGACTATTATCTGAGGTAATCACTCTTGGTACCTCCGCATTTGTTTTTAAGTTAGCTTCTATTTTCTCATAATTATTTTCGTGATGATTAGACGTAACTATTTGTTCATTCCACCTATCTAGCTGTCTTTTTTTACGAGTTTCATACGCACATAGTCCTATTAAACACGAACTTAACACTATCACTGCAGAGACGGCCATACCTGCCATTAGTGCTCTGCCACCAAAACCTCTACTTTGGGGTTTCTTTTCAACTGTTAAACTTAAAACAACTTCCGCTTTTCCAGCCCTATTTTCAGCGTTGCACGTATAAAGTCCAGAGTCTGATATATCTGCTGATTTAATTGTCAAATTACTTGTTTGCCCTTCACTACGTAACATAAAAGTCCTCGCGGAATTAAAATTGCCCGATGTTGTTGTTGTATTAGCTAAGAGGCGGCCAGCACGCACCCATCGCACTCTTGGTGCCGGTACACCAACAACTTTGCAAACGAGTGTTACTTCGTCTCCTTCCAAACCCTTAAAATTACTTGATACTCCTGTCACTTCTGGAAGGCAAGCAAAATCTTCCAAGTCTAATCGATCCCAGGACAGTGTCATTAGCCGTGTAGGCAAGGCGCAATCAGGTACTACAGTTGCTGGAACATTTTTTTTAATCATCCAATCTCGTATAGGTCGGAGATCACAATTACAATTCCAAGGATTATTGGCAAGTTCTAATCCTTTTAATGATCTTAACGGTGCCAACACTGCAACGTGGAGGACCTGAAGTTTATTTTTACTAAGATCCAAATACTCTAATGAACCTTCCAGTCCTTTGAACCCTCTCGGTTCTATTTCTGATATTCTACAAGCACTCAAAGTTAATCTTACCAGATGTGGTAAAGCTGAGAACGAGTCATCTTTTATTCTTGATATAGGGTTTCCGCCGAGGCGAAGTTCTCTTAGTTCAGGTATTGAATCAAAAGCTTGGGATGGCACTGAGTCAAGTCTGTTTCGAGAAAGATCGAGTTCAACCAGATTAACAAGATCTCGAAAGGCGTAATGACGTATGACTTTTAAATTACAGGCAGGCAGGTACAGACGTTGAAGATTTAGAAGGCCGGCGGCTGCGAAAGCGTCATCACGAAGAGTAACAATTCTGTTTTCAGCCAGATCTAACAGCTGAGTGGTTGGGTCTAGCCTCGGTGGGACAGCGTTGAGACCGGCGCGAGCACACAGGGCTGACTCCTTGCCGCTTCGCCATTTGCACTCGCAATGGCGAGGACATTCGGCGGAGACGGCCACCGCCATCGCAAACATTAGCAGCACCCACATGCCACGCGCCGAATCAGCCCGCGCCGCATCTATCGTCTTCACCACCGAACGTCATTCCCTATGCGGCCACGTCCCTGGAAAAAACAAATAATATTATATCTTGTGCAGCGCACGATCTATGCTCGGGATATACGTGGTCAAATCGGAAATGAGGAAATACCAAGGAGAACTAATGTTACCGACATAGCTCATTGAGTCACAAAGCTGAAGTGGCAAGGAGCGAACCACATGGTTCGAAGACCGTATGGATCTTTGGGGTTCACAGATACGAGTGAAGTGTTGGCAAACACTACTCTGTATGCGGACTAATTACATCGGCGAGTTGCAGGGAAGACGCTGGAATCTGGATAGGTGGTACAAGACTGAGGTGAAAGTTCCTACGAGAAACCTATGTCGAGAATTGGACGTCAATCGATTGACAAAGAAAAAGAATAATACAAATTAAGTAGAAACAACGATAAAAATCAGTCATTAAGATGTACCTACAAGGTTTTTGGGTACAGTGAGAAATGGGACACGTTTATACAGAGATATACTAATAATCCCCCATTTTGTACACAAAAGGTTCAGGGGTGCCTTCATTTATAGGGTAAGTTTTCCTTTGTCATCTTAGGCTATTATTATATATTTCAGATGTCCACGGCTACTACAGGGCTATAATTTACCATAAATAAATTACAAATAGCATTCCAAAGTTGTCGGGAAAATACTTGGCTATTAAGTTTTACGTCACTAGATACGAAATTATAATTGGCGATTTTGTAAAATGGGTATTAACTTCACAATTATGTACTGACATACACACTATCATATTTTATTATTTAGAGATTAATTGCTATGGCTTATTACAAAGAGTCTGTACCTATTGAAACTGTTAGTGTCTACTCCACTAGGGATACCCCAAAAGCCGTAAGCTTGCCCGCATTCTTGAGGTAGGTACGTGGCTAACCACAACCGCGTAAGCATGCAGAAGGTTCATTATAAACCTGTATCATACCGAGTCACTTTCAAAAGAATTTTTTAATAAGGCCAAACTAGACGGTTCATTTATCGAGATTTTTGCTTTAATTTTCTAGGCTTCACCGAGTCATCGAAAACAAGTCGTCGTCGTTTAAAGACCGTTCATCGTTCACAGGCGACTTTGACTCCGCGACGAAAAGTTCGTGCATCGTTTCGTCATCATCGCAAAAATGACCGATGAATTTCTTCTTCTTATTTAGGATCTTGGAACTAATTGTGTCAGGTTTAAACATTTAAATCTATAGTTTCAAAGCAACATTCTTTTTGTCTAAATTCGCTATGAAATAGAAAAATTATTGGAAACCATTTTCTCTTTGAAACAAATTTTCACTCACCTCAAATCTTCATCGTTGTCATTTTGTATAAGCGCGTCGTGATCTGTAAGAAAACGAAAAGATATTATGTAGATTAGCCTTTCTAACTTAAGGTAATGTTTGTAGAATCAAGTGAATATAATATATAGTTAAGGGTAAAAATTTATCACTGTGCCAGATTTCGTCAAGATCTGACTGAATGACACGATTTCGCACGATTTTTTTTTTATATGAATAGCGGGCAAACGAGCTGGCGGGTCACCTAATGTAAAGTGATTACCACCGCCCATGAACACTTGTAGTACCAGAGGCACCACCGATGCGTTGTCGGCATTTTAGGAACTTGTTGGTGCGCCCCTTGAATAAACCCATGTTGTAATTAAGTGGGAACACTGTCGAAGGGAGAAGATTCCACAATTTGGTGCTACGTGGAAAAAAAGATCTGGAGCAACGGATGGTCGAATGCTTACGGTAAGTTCTAGTTTTTTATTATTTTAAACACTGATATTACTTCAAGAAGATGCATATATACAGTGTTCGGGGTTTGGTAGTAAAATTTTGAAACAAACTGTGTGTTTCCTGAGCATGAAAAATTAAAGTTGAAAACATAATTTTCCAATCTGCTCAATTGCGACACTAAGTAATAGCCAGGTGTTTTAATATAATTACGAGGAAACTGAGAAAACTTCACTAGAAAAACTATTGTCAATGAAATAATAATGAGTGCCCAAGGCAATGTTACATGGGTCTTACGTGTCTTTCGCCTAAGCTTCTCAATTATGATATTGTAAAAACTGAAAAATTCTATAATATTAACACATAGTAAACATAAAATTAGATTGTGCGTTACTGTCTCGGAGGAAAAAAAATTTGTGTTTGTGGTTACTGTTGACCAAGGTTCCATAGGTCATTGCTTCAACTATCTATCATGTCTTGCGATTCTTGCTTTTAATCCATGATGGTTCAGTCACGAGATCTGCAAGACTACGGAACCCTAAATTATACGTGTTCTGAAACGCACTTGACCAATATTTTATTTTATTTTACCAGTGCAGGTCTTCGTGAGACTCGTTTGTTTTAATTTTTTCCTGGAAATTCACATGATTTATAAACTGTCAGCGTGGATTTTGTGAAAATTTACTGCTTACGCATAATGCGTAATGAATTAATTTTAAATTCCAACGGCTAAATTCCATTTTGTTTCTTCTACGAGTAAGTACACTATAAATTACATCAGATAATATAGATATTTTTATAATGATTTCAAAGACTTAATATAACAAATAGAATTAATATGTACCTACTTCTTAGCCTTTACTGCGATCTCACCTGACTGGTAATCTCTTACCACTCAGTTGAAATCGCATTCTAAGATGAAAGCGGGTTAACTTAGTAGGATCAGATAGTTTTAATTAAACCCATTATTCTAATCGGTTTAAAACAACATCGTACTGGAACGCTAAATTCCTCTAGCCATTAGCACAAATCTCCTCCAAAATAGCTTTTGCCCGTGACTTCATCCGCGCGGAGATAGGTTTTTAATATCTCGCGAAAACCCTCTGTTTTCCGGGATAAAAGGTAGCCTGTGTCTCTCTTCGAGTCTACAACTATACGTAGAAATTCACATCGATCCGTTGCTCTGTTGCTGCGTGATTGAGGGACAAACCAACAACCCAACAAAGAAAAATACTTTTGCGAAAGCGTGTTTGTTTTTTGGTTTGTTGGTTTGTCCTTTAATAACGCTGCAGCAGAGCTACGGATTGACGTGATTTTTTCCATGGGTGTAGTTCACGGCCTGGAGAGTGACATAGGTTACACTTTATCCCGGAAAATCAAAGAGTTCCCGCGGGATTTCAAAAACAAAATCCACGCGGACTAAGTCGCGGGCATCAGCTAGTTTCTAATTTCGGTAAGGATATTTCACCTACCTTTATAATTCTTCATGATTCATATTCGTAATCTGTAGAGTGGCATGTAGGTAAGTACCTACTCGTATGCCTGATTGAAACAGATGTTATGGCGTCTACATCATGACTCAGAGGTTAGCCTAAACGGCCTTTGACCTCACGACACATGAAACCATTATCCGTCTTGCGCTGCTTGAAGGCATGGCCCAGTTACAATAACTAATACGAAACGATCAGTGTTTATGCAAAATACAGTAGCTGGTACCTAATAGTAGGGTTACTAGAAACAGTTTTAACTAGTAAGTAAAGTAAAGGTTTAAAGTATGGCGACCACATTATTTTTATCAAAAACTGTGACACGAAACGTACTTTTTAATTTTATTTTAATCGTATACCCTACTTTTTAATTTGCTTTTGAGAATGCACACCCAGTTAAGCTCTATCTGTTGTTTGAAGTCAAAATAGGAAAAAGGTTCGTGGCGCTATCGCTAGTGTAGGTACAATACGTAAACGCTTTAAAAAAGCGATCAAGCAACACATACAACGATTCTTTTGCTGATGTAGAAATAAATCAGTCCCTACATTCGGAGAGATTACAGGCCTTTGCTCACCACTTCGAGGGTCAGTCACAAATATTTATTCTACAGACAGAAAAGCCTCGAACTTGTATAGGTACTTTTTATATTTATGTTGTCGTTTTATATCTTTCATTACTTTTCCAATTTCCTGGTCTCACACCATTTATTTTGGACGTAGACCTTTTACCTTTTATTGCTTCAAATATTGTAGATACAAAAAGTAAAGACATCGTAAGGGAACAACTATTTCTAACTAGACGATGCCCGTGGCTCTGTATTCAGGCTGTATTAAAAATTCTTTTCACGGCAGTAATAGTAGGTATTCTTACATAAAAGTAATAGGTACTGATACTTCAGTACCTATTACTTTTATGTAAGAATTTTTACTAAAGCACAATTTTTTTTTTTTAAATGAAATGGGCCGGGCACATAGTTAGAAGAGCTGATGGTCGATGGGGTCCCAAGGTGCTGGAGTGGCGACCCCGTACCGGGAAGCGCAGTGTTGGCAGACACCCCACGAGGTGGACCGACGACATCAAACGAGTCGCAGGGAGCCGCTAGATTCAAGCGGCGCAAGACCGAGACCTGTGGAGGTCCATGCAAGAGACCTATGTCCAGCAGTGGACGTTTATAAGTTCATAAAGAAGAAGAAGAAGACAATTTTTTTTCATGTTGAATTCAGACATAGAGTCGTGTTGATTTATCCTTTCTTTTTCTTATTTTGATTTCTTTAGCTTCAGAATTGAAGGTTTGAACGTGGGCTCTGTAGTTTAAATACCTGAAATACATAAAATACCTAGTAGCAAGGTACTCGTATAAAAGTTTCCCCATTAGGTCACCGAAACAATATTCCCAAAGATTCATGACGATAATATCACAAATAGAGCTAGTTTGGGTCTGTTTAATGGCAATATTCGCGTGTGACTGGGATATAATAATGGTAGTGTGCCCTTTCAGTGGCACGCGATAGCATGCTCTACGAGCGCGCGTGTTTGCATGCCGACCCAGCAGCGAGCCGAAAATGTACAACTACATAATATTCATACATTTGTGCAATGAATGAATGAATACACTTTTTTTTTTATATTTTTAGCGAGCAAACGGGTAGGTGGGTCACCTGATGTTAAGGCCCAAGACACGGAGCTGCCCGCGAAATTCAAATTTAATTTGGTTTTTCGTCATTTATAAACGAATACGACAAAGTAGGCTTATGGTATTCAAATTGCGATAATGGCAGTATCATCTTCACAGGTTTATATACTGATCTTTACGTGAAAGTATCCAGTTTAAGAAATTAATCAAAATAATGACTAATTTGTGAGTAGCTCACGTCAAACTCATTATTTTGACTAATTTCTTAAACTGGATACTTTCACGTTAAGATTAGTATATAAACCTGTGAAGATGATACTGCCATTGGCGCAATTTGAATACCATAAGTCTACTTTGTCGTATTAGTTTACAAATTGCGAAAAACCAAATTAAATTTGAATTTCGCGGGCAGACCCGTCTCTTGGACCTTAAGTGATTACCATGAACATTTGTACCGCCGCCCATGAACATTTGTAGCACCTGAGGCACCAGCAATGCGTTGCCGGCTTTTTAAGAATTTGTACACTACAACACCACCACTTAATTGTACACCACATGAGCAAACTATGATTTGAGAAAAATTAAAACTACTTCAATATACCGAAATAAAGAATAACTGAAATGGGATAAGAATCCATATCTAGAAAACTACTGAACCGATTTTGATGAAATCTTCTTGCAGTTCCAGTAATATTACATACATACGTGTCTCACTGATAACCTTCTTTTTTTAATTAATTATTTATTTAAGTATTTATTTAGTACAAAATAACGAGAAAATAAAATATGTAACATAATATAAAAATTTAAGAGCAACATTGAATTTTAGATCCCACTCCAAATTCTTCGATCCTGATGCTAAAATGCTCGAAATACCTAAAAAAAGAAACGAAGAAACCGACTTGATGCTTCCCTGATTTCAATATACGCGCAGAGAAAAATATTTTTTATAAATACAAAGTACAAAAATTATTTTTCTTTATAAAGCTTTTAAAATTGTTATTCTGAAAAATAGTAGTATATAAATATATCCTGCTTTGTTGAAGAGTTCGCTCATGATTTTTAAAAAACCTACATCCATGAT
This sequence comes from Hipparchia semele, assembly GCA_933228805.2. Taxonomy (NCBI): domain Eukaryota; kingdom Metazoa; phylum Arthropoda; class Insecta; order Lepidoptera; family Nymphalidae; genus Hipparchia; species Hipparchia semele. Next base: position 6,594,077 of record OW121717.1, on the reverse strand, counting down.
GCATGATGTCACCTAGAATGCAAATAAAAATTATGGTGCCATAAAAACAGCGATTATTATTATTCAGAATGGAACGCTAAACATCAGACCATTTTACCTTCTAATAATTCTGTAAACGGGGTATGGTATGGTTGGGTATGATAATTTGAAATTAATACCCAAACGGAATCACGCTCTCGGAAACTACTCCAACATACTTGTAACGTAAGTACAAATACGTTTGGTAAGTACATGTAACGGTCTTCTTTGTAAAGGGGCTCATTAATTATTACACAAACATACCTTACGATGTTTCACCGCATGAAAGCTCGTGCCTTACCGTTCTCTTACATATAACATAGCTATAATAATACCTAATATGCCATGTTCTTGAAAGAGTTAAGGGCATTTTCCATGACCTGAGTTAACCTATTTTATTTATTGTATACGAGTAGGTGTTACTTCGATAATACTAAAAGAAAAAGCAATATTTTGCTTAAATCCGCCAAACCAGATAATATGGCAACACGCGCCGCCCGCGCCGTACACCTCGTTTCTCCAGAATAGAAGAAACACAGGAACAACACAACACCAACACGTAACACCACACAAACGTTTGCAATTGTACATTGTGGAATCAACTTCTTCTGATGATACTCTGGTGTCAGCGAAACGTACGTCGAGTGTGTTTTGAAGGAGTTAGTGTGGAGTTACGTGTTGGTGTTGTTTTGTTCCTGTTTTTCTTCTATTCTAGAGAAACGACGATGTACGGCGCGGGTGGCACGTGTTGCCATACAGGTTTTTTCTGGTTTGGTGCTTTACAGCAAAATATTACTTTTTCTTTTATTACTATTTTCTTTAGCAAAATGTTTAATGTTACACCTTTAGTAAGTTCTACCCAGAGACAATAGAAGTAAGGTTAAATTTGTTACTACGAAAGAGTAATTTTCGATTAAAATTGTATAGATTTATATAAATTCATTTAAATAAATAACTCAGTCAATGTATAGATTGAATCACAGAGCAACACATATTATTATACGGGAACAGTATACGTATGTAGAATGGTTAAAGTTGATCCAAATCCGGATAAATAATGACCTACTTGAAGACTTAAGACTACTAACATTGTAGTACGTCAGTTGTACAACTTCGCTTGTATTGGGTCACATAAGTACTGAGGTTATTTTGAATAGTTTGGCTATTCCACTTGAAACATAGGCGCTATCATCTTCATCAGAAGGAAGGTCGTCAACGTCTTTTGCAGATCTGAGTGCTCAAAAGACGAGTAACTATGCCTAGAAACACCAAAAAAAAAACGATCATTATCTTCTATATTTATATTATATCAACTAGCTTTAACCCGCGGCTTCGCTCACGTTAGGTTCGATTTTTTAACCCCCTGTTTAACCCTCTTGGGGTTGAAATTTTCCAAAATCCTTTGTTAGCGGATGTCTGCGTCCTAACAGCTACCTGTATGCCAAATTTCAGCTCGATCGGTCCAGTGGTTAGAGCTGTGCGTTGATAGATCAGTCAGTCAGTCAGTCAGTCAGTCAGTCAGTCAGTCACCTTTATATATTTAGATGAATTGCTGTTCATAAGTCTGGCTAAAACGCAAAAACGGCTTGACCAATTTGAATTTGTTTTTATCTTGTTCGCTCTAATAAACGGGTGATTTAAAAAAAATAATATACTTAGGAATATCCGAAAAGAGCAGCTAAAAATCGAAAAATTCAAAAATTGGTAATTTTGTATAGAAATCACCACTTCGAATTACTTTTAATAAATGGCGGGAACAAAGCCACGGGTAAAAGCTCGTGCTGAATAGAGAGAGTTGTGACCCTCAGCAATGAAGAATACGACGCATAGAGAAATACAAATATACCCTTTTTTTATTACATATATTATAAAGACTTTTTTAAATACATATAATTATTTAATATTATTAAATAATTATATGTATTTAAAAAAAAGCCTATATTATGATTGCAGTCAAGCGCTAGTCTATATACAAATATATATCTACTAGCGCTAGACTGCAATCTCACCTTATGGTATGTGAACATGCAACCTAAGATGCTCGAAGCTCATACTCTCATCTCAAGGGGTTCAAATCACCCCAGGGCTATTTCTCGGGTTCGCCTGTAATCGCCTCCGTCTCCCTTTTCCCCTGACATAGGACAAGGTCAATGTGTCAGTTGAAACGCGTGGCCTTCACGGGCCCGCCCTCAATCCCGACCTCAATAAAATGACAAATATAATGTATGACATTATTAACATGATCAAAGTTTAATGCGAGACCCGAGATCCAGCATAGTTGGCTCACAAACTATGTACTCGTATATTGGAGGTTTAAGGGCCAAAGCACACACAATACTTTTAGAAAGAAAGAAAGAAACGTTTATTTATGCATTGTGCCACACATCACCCAATAGGTATACCTAGATTAGATTGTCCCGGCGCCTCCACCACTTGAGCATTAAAGACAAAAGGCGTCAAGCAGAAGAAGCGCTGGAACAGCTAAGGCATGAGTGGCACAACCCGATTTTATTTAGAACCCCACTTTTAGTGATGCGATACTTATTACATATCAGCAGTCAGCGATTTTGCAATTTCATACACGCTGTCGCGTTTTTTATTAGGCCTACCGTTTTCTATAGCAAAGTTTTCGAAGTAATATTTGCAAAAGTCAGCTCTGGAAAGTTTTGTACTGTGTAAAAACTCGCAGCAAGTAGATTTCTGCAAGTCCAGTTTAGTTAGTTAAGTTTTGTTTTGCATGTCATACAGGCACCCAATGGCAAATGCCAGAGCGTGGCTTTCGTTGCGACTGACGTTCATGTGTATACGGAGTGAAACGGGAATTCATTGGAAAACTTCAGACCATGGAGGAATCAAATTTTTGTTTGCTTCAGACACTAACGATTATGAGCGGAGTCAAAAGGAGATCCTCCACGATTCATACATTTTTGGGCTAAATATGAAAGTGCCGGCCAAAAAAAAAATTTGCTGTATTTCGTTAGAACTTGTCCCCCTAAACATTTTTTATTATGGCACCCAAGCTGTAGAACCATTGACCTTGGTTTTATTTAAGTTTAAAAATCTGTATTTTTTCGAATATATGAAGAGTTTCTAAGGCATTTTTTTTACTTTTTTGGAGTTTTGTTAAGTGCTACCTATCCGATCCTGACCACACATCTAAAAATACCACATTGTGCATCTTGGCTGGAACTACCACGGAACCCCAGATGGTGGAATGGATGAAACACCATCTCAGATGGTGATTAAGGCTGACTGGGATCAACCCATTTGCAGAAATGATAATTGGGGTGGTTTCAATGGACTCCACTTGCCACATGCCGGAAACCTCGTGAGCCAGATCTAGATACTTTCGTTTTTCTCTGTCTCCACTCTCACGAGGTTTTCGCCATGTTCGATGGTGATGGCCACTAAAAACACCCTCGACTGTGCCCGATCCATCAGCACGATATCAAGCTTATTAACCAGAATCATCCTATCCGTGATGATGGACCGATCCCAGTAGAGCCGTACCCCATCACGCTTAAGTTTTGGCACCGGTGTGTACTTATAGTCTTTCATCCAGGAAACCGTACTTCAGAGCTTCAAGCTCTTGGTGAAGGATTTTGGCTGCTTGGTTGTGCCTGTGGAAATACTCAGTGTTAGCAAGAGCCGAAAATCCCGATTGCACATGCCTGAGTGACTCACTGGGATGGCGACAAGCTCAACAAATGTTGATAGTGCCATCCTTTAGGATGTACTTTCGGTAGTTTCGCGTCTTAACTACCTGATCTTGTACCTTCGGTTTCCTTAAAGAGGTAAACGAAACGCAACCATTGCACGGATGCTTCTTTATCCAGGTGAGGCTCATTAAGAGAGACAAAACCATAGTAGACTCAGACAATCGCCCTGGAAGATACCCCGCCGTATCCTTATCCGATCATCGACAGCTGTCAACCGCTCATCTTGAAGACAAAGGATCGTGCTCCATTGCCCCATACACTCCGAGGAAGTTTCGAACTGTACTATCGACTTTGTACAGCTCAAGGATCCTCAAGAACCATGAATGGGGCACCGAGTCGAATGCCTTCATGCATTGTTAATCCAGGCTGTGGGGAAATTCCGGCAAGTTAGTTTGACCAGTTGGCTCGCGACGGAGTCGATGAGAAGGTGCTTCTTAGTACCAGGACTATTGTACCGACATCCGTTCTGAGCCCCAGACATTATACTATTTTCGCCTACATGACGGGAAATCTTAAGGCTCAAAACGGATGTCAATGTCTTATAGATGCTAGTAAGATATGTGATGGGGCGGTACTTGTCAGCGGCATCGGTGGACTTGGAGCTAAATGAGTGATTCCGGTGGTGAAAAGGCTCGGGAATGCCCTTTGCTCGAGAGCTTCTTGGAATTGTTTAGCCAGATAGCATGGCAGAACGAAAAACCAGAAGTGATTCAGTCGATCTGATCCAGGACTTTTCCAGTTCGCGGCCCGGTGCACAGCATCAAGTATACATCCTCTGGAGAGATGGCGACTGGGTTCATCGGCTATATTGAGGCACATGCTTCCTCTACCGCCGCAATCCAAGAGCCCTCCTCAAGCATCCATCCATCCATCTCTCATCTTCCATCTCTCTTGACCACACTCTTCGCCAAAAGGCGATGAGGTCAGCCGGGCTCGGCTGCTGAGAGGTAGAACAGACTGCTGGGCATTCCAGTTTTTATTATTATTATTAGAAACATTTCATTTGGTAGGAAAAAATACAGATTTTTAAACTTAAATAAAACCAAGGTCAATGGTTCTACAGCTTGGGTGCCATAATAAAAAATGTTTAGGGGGACAAGTTCTAACGAAATATAGCAAATTTTTTTTTTGGCCGGCACTTTCATATTTAGCCCAAAATGGATGATGTCCTTTCAATTCTTTGTCGGTCCACCTAGTGGTAGGTCTACCAAAACTGCGCTTTCCGGTCCAATTTCGATATTCCCAGCATCTAGGGTCTAAAAGATCTACCTAATGGTTTTTGCATGCATAGTGAATCTTTCTCTCTCGCTCTCTACGTAGCTTTCCTCATTATTGAGGGCCGTGGCCCGTTGCAGCTATCCATTAATCACATAATGGTAGGGATCCCAGATCCTTCCGCATCCGAGAATGCTCAGCTTACCCTCAGAACAAGAATTTTGTTTATACCAACTGTAATAAAATATCGTTTTATAGTCCTCTTTTATGAAGGTAGGTACGTGCGCTTTACATAAGTAATCATATTCGACGTTACCGCAACTAATGTAAGCACAAAGTTTTGGGGCAAATGCAACAATATTGCAATGCCAAAATTGTTTCGAGGAATGAATTATATTATGTTTAAGTAGCTTGTGCTCACTGTTTCTCACATTTGGAATTCGGGTCAAGCGGTATGTCGGGTTCTAAAAGGCCGATTTTGACCCTGTTTGACTTGACTTTACATTCAACTGTTATATGTGTGGTTTAGATTTGACGAAGTTATGGAGCAAAATCTCCAAAAACTTCCATCCCCTATCCCGGATAAACCTTATTGTTTATTCGGATAAAGTATAGCTATAGGATAAGTGTCAGCTACCACTATATCAAACATTCAAATCCGTTCAGTAGTTTTTGCGTGATGCTCGCACGCGCATCAGATCATTAGATCAGACAGACAGACAGACCAAGAATTCAAAATATTGGTTTTGGGCTCAGTATTGATAATAAAGCATCCTCCGATTCAAATTTTCAAAATATATTTAATGTACAGAATTCGTCCCGTTACAGTTTTACTAAAAGTATATAATAGGTAGAGTTGTTTGGCCAAGCTGAACTTGACTAATATTCTCCTCTCCAAATACCTAAGCGGAAAGCTTATGTTAGGAGAGAGTAAGCCAATAGTGCAACAAAATATTCTAAATCTCGTTAAATCTTGTAACTTAAAATCCAGTGGAGCTCTAGTGTAGTAAAGTGCAGAATTTGAACTTTTTTCAACGGCTACGTTTTTAGGTCGTCCGTATTTTGGTAATTTATTACAATCACATTTTTTCTTATGAGCTGAACTCAAAACTCGAAATATGCAAGTATGTAATGGTCTTGATTCTTATTATATAGAATTTTGTAATGCCGGTCTCTGAGTGCACCTTACAATCTTATCAGTGCTTACACATTCAAAACTCGGAAATATTATATCAGGGCTCTTAATTTGTAAGATATAGTTCTTTCAATTCACGAGGATACGCGGCTCATGGTTGCGTGTGTGTCGTATATAAGTAGTATATAAGTGGGAGCGAGAGCTTGCTTGCGCCTGACCGCTCCCAACTAGGCTCCTCACAGGCACGCACACTTACGCAACGTGAATTTACATGACGTAGCCACAAGTAAAGCGCCTGTAACTTCGTGAGATAAACGTACTATACTAAATAATAATAAAAGTATAACATTATAAAGAGTAGCCTATCCATCAAATTTTTTGGTTTCTCCTTGTAGCATCCACCAAGCCTTTAGCATTCATAATTTCATGCTGAAAAATAAATAAATGCCATACGCGCATGTGCACATACTTACTTACATCAGTCTTTGAATATGAAGCAAAGTTACATCTAAAGTTCCTTGTCGCAAATCTAAATTTCCTCCACAGTTCCCATTTCCTTGACGGCTGCCGCCATTTCATCACGGAGCAATTATGTGGAGTTATAAATGAGCAATATATACATTACACTCGCTGGTGACAGAGTGCTAATGTTGTCGGCTGGCTGTCCACCCAGATGTGATAAGGGTCGCTACAACCTATTTGTTTGAGTGGTTCCTGACACTAATCTAACTGGCCTCCGAATGAGACTTGCATTTTAATTGCGGGCTATAAATTCACATTCCCTTCTGTACAAAATTACGCAACGCCTGTACAGTCGTTTGCGAACATAATTTCATTAAATACAAAAAATTTCAACATTAACCGCGGGAAATTCACCTATCAACAAACGAGAATCATCTGATTTTCCATCCTTTTAGGTGGAGTATTTTGTTCAAAAAATGGAACCACCCTCAGGAAAATATTCAAAATATTAAAAAAATGACGATCACTTGCATTAATACATTTGAAGCAATAGCAAGAGCCATTCATTGCATCGTGATTACGATCGTCACAATTATTTTCAGACAATACCACAGCCGGTTCACAATCCGTGAAGATATCGCGTAACATACACACAAAGAAAAACAGTTGAATTGAGAACCTCCTGATGCTCTTCATATTCTAAGGTCGGTAGAAAATTAGCTGCGACGACATTTATATTTCAGCTCCTCGTGCGTGTGTGTGGGTGTAAACTAAGATAGCCTTAGTATTTTAACCTAGATTAAAACGGTCAAAGCTTTTACATTAGAGGGCTTTTTGATCTCCTCAACGCGTTTAGGAATCTGAAACCCTTGGATTAGGATAATTATACACACTAGTGATAACATAACATCTGGGAGCCGCTGACGACAAGCGATATAAGGTTGCTTTCAAGAAGAACCATTAGTTGACGTCTGTCGGTTGAGACGATGACGAAAAAGCTTCTAAAACCTAATAAGGTTTTAGGGCCGATTTTACCAACATATAAATGTAAAAATTCTTTTTCCATAACTGACTTCAAACGCCACTACAAAGTATATCAATTATGACTATAAAATTTGAAGAATTTCCTCGATTTTTCCAGGATCATCAGATCTTGACTTGATGACAACGAGACTACCTAGAACTTTTAAACAAAAAAAAGAATTTTCCAAATCGGTCCAGGCGTCATCGAGTAATCGGAAAACATACATAAACAATGAAAAAAAAGATTCCGACGAATTGAGACCCTCCTCCTTTTTTGGAAATCGGTTAAGTGAACGTAAGTTTGACAGATTTTTTGATCGATTTTTAATACAAAAACTATCAACCGCCCAATTTATTCCTCGGTTAACGCCACTCAACGTTTCATTGGTGAAATCGGCACTTAATGTTACATTCACATCTTGTAAGAGGGTTCCTACAAACACATACAATCCATTCATAGAGTACATATGCCTTAAGAGAGTCACAATTCGTCTTAGAAATAATATACGTATTATTATAGATGAGTGAAAAATATTTCCTGAACAATATTGCGATTCCTCCTGCCGCCTTACAATAATAATTGTGTCACTAAAATGGAATACATAAATAATTAGTTTAAGCACACTTCAATACGTTCATGTTAAATTAAGAATGAATGCGAGCCAAAACTTTTTTCGATCCACAAATCAACTCATGCTAACTGTACACACAGGCAGCACACGATTAACAGACTGAGTTACACGCTAAAAAATAAAACATCATCATTGCTACAGTGTCACAAGCAACTGCTCTGGATGGAAACTAAATAACGCGAGACCCAAATTATAGCTGTTAACTTTACCTCACTTTATTCAGAATATTTCCAGTGGTTAAGTTTTCCTAGAGATTATTTGAATACAGCATTAAATTAAAGCTGTGAAGTTTATCTGAATAAAACATTTTGAGCATCCAACTCACGCATGACTCCATCCTATTGACTAGAGAACTCTTAAATCCGCACGTCATGTTTCAGCGCTCATTTTTCTTTAGTGAAGATGCGTGTTTCACAGACAGATTTGGCTGCGTCGGACAGATTAAAGAAATGATAATGACGTTAATGCGCCCCGAATCTGTTGAAGCCTGGCCGCCTCCTGTTTTTTTCTTTAGGGAAGCCACATACGATCAAGTTTGCCGTCAAGTTTGCACAGTGCTTAAGGGATTCGAAAAAATGATCGGTACCTGTGTAGTATCGATACTTTTTGTTCGATACCTAGGAAAGCTCCCGAAAGCTGTACTTACGATACTTTCCCAATTACTCGATAGGTACTTTTATCTCATCACTAGATCTTACATGTCAGATAGCAGACTATGGTCTATACTAAATACCTTGCCTGAGAGTCATAAACTCAGGTGTGTATGAAATCTGCCTAAACTTAGAAAGCATAGTCCTACACTCTTTACCAGCTTTACGTTTGAAAACCAGCCAACCAACCCAGCATTGAAATGAATGAATGAATGATAGCTAGGTATTAATTAAATAAAAAATAGCCCAACACCCTCAAACAACGTGGTTCAGTAAACATTGTGAATAGTTTTATTCAAACATAAGATAGATATTGCCATGGAGGGATATCCGACGCCCATTGGACGTTGTCTAAAAATACAGTCATCCTTTGGCAGCATGCGGCATTTAAAAAATTGGAATACAATCGTATACTTTATTGTGTTCCCTGCTGTGTGTGTTGTGTGACCCGGGTGGGTTTTACTACTACCGCTACGTTATGGAGGAATAAATAAAACTATGTTATATAAACGTAATAGATTATGAATAAAATCAAAAACAATGTAAAAAACAGATCGGTTGGATTGGGGAGGATGAAAAGGTCAGTGAAGGAGTCCTTAAGAAAAAGTTAAAGGAACACTTACTTAGGAACTCCCTCACTGAATGAATGAATGAATGAATGAATAAATAATTCTTGTTTACTTATTTATGTGTAAATAATGTTGTTTATCTATGATTATACATTTTTTTTCTGTATGATTTTCTTTTCTTTTTATTTCTGTTGTCAATAGTAATGCATGTTTAATTTTTTTAATTTTTCTTTATAGTTATATTTGTTAGTAAGTTAGCGTGATGTGTAAATAGTAATAGGAGCGCCACCTCGCCAACAAAATGGCCCAACAGTTTGGCGAGATAGTACGTAGAAACTTGTTTGTATTTTTATTATTAATAAATACATTTAAAAAAAAAGATGTGTACGTAAGTAAAATAAACATAATCATGCCTTTACAACACTACAACCGAACAGATCTTACTTATATACTACATATATAACTATTAGAATACAAAAATAATGAAATATCAAGAAGCAAGTAAAATAATAATTTAGGCTGTGGCATTTGCAGATAAGAGCACCCCAAAATTTTGTCGCCCGTTTTCTTCGCAATAAGGCTAATAAAATGGACGGACAAATGGCCTACCTACTGAATAAATTTCTAGCGATAATGATGTTAAACGAGAAGCTTGCTGCTGGAAGTTAGGTACTACAAGTTAAGCACAGATAGAATCTAGAGATAGAAGCACAAAGACACCAATGATAAGAAGTAATTAGTCCCAGCAAGTGTAACTTCATTAACTTAATGGAAGTGGGCTTCTGTGACTGTACACCTACCGACATAATAGCGATCATTTTTTCTCTTGGAATTTTGCTATTAAATTTTGCATTATCGACTATTTTTTGCCCGACTGCATGATGGAGGGTAGTGTGTTTTTCACTCTATGTATGCAGGTATGTATTTATCTAGCTCTGGAAACCAAATGCGTAGACCGATTTTGATGATTCTTACGTCAATCGATTGGTGTTAATTCTGGGAGTGTCACTGAAGACGTGGCAATAATCAAAATTCAACATGGCGACCAGCAGACGCCATATTGTACAAAGAACAAATTAAAGTCAATGAACTATGTTCAGGTATCATTGAATAGGTATTTGAAAGTCATTGTTAGGTTTCTCTTACCATTTTTCAGTTTGAAATCTAAAACCCGACTGCGTAAATAACTAAGAAGACAGTCAGGTTTTTTATTTCTTAGATATTTTATTTCTTTACCAATTTTTATTTAGTTTGTTTTTAAAATCTGCAATTTACCGCTTTGTTATACGATTACCTATTATAGGTATATAAGAATCTCGGGTAAGCTCGAGTAAATACGAGTTTCGATAGAAACGTGAATAGTTTTAACTACTGGAGCAGAGAACTAGGTAAAACTTAATGGGGACTATAAAAGAAGTACCTAATAAGGTTTAGTAACTACAGTTTTCTTCTTTCGCATGCTTTAAGTGTTTTTCTGTCCTTTTTTACCGACAAATAAGAATTTCCGATATGTTTCACCTCATTCTAGCACCCTACCTACTCTTAGGTCCACTTGCACCTTGAAGGATATCCTTCAAGATTTGCACTAACCCCCAAAATATGATATTTAAGTCAAATTTTCTATACCTGTCCTTTTCTTGCAAATTAGAAGTAAACTTATTAAAAATGGCTTATCACAGAGTTGACAATTTCGCTTTTGACTTTGCTTATAAGCGTTACTTATCTAAGGTTGGCAGACCTTTTCACCTTTTTTTTCACCTTCGGTACTTTGTAGTGAAAGTTATAATTATTGCCACTTTGTTCATTATTTAAAGACACAGGTCCAAGGAATTACATAAAAGGTGATTTCCTTTATGTACATGCTTTGCAATACTAAAGAAAAGCTCGTACGTAAAAATATAAAGAAGCCAAACAAAGCACAGAGTATAATAATAAATAAAACGTATGAAGAAAATGTTCGAGGTGTCCCTGCCTAGATTAGACTTTTGTCCCTTAGACTGTTGTTCCTGTCGCTTTTCTAATTTATTGCGAAAATATACAATACAACGAATATAATACAAGAAAATATTCTTCACAGGATAGTAATATTATTAAAGGACCTCGGGCAAAATTTCACCATACACACAAATCAAACTATGAAATTTTTAGACATCTAAATCTAAATAAGTACCTATATAAAAGGCAAACGTAGTTAATTGACTGACTGACTGATCTATCAACGCACAGCTCAAATCACTGGACGGATCGAGCTGAAATTTTGCATACAGATAGGTATTATGACGTAGGCATCTGCTAAGAAAGGATTTTTGGAAATTCAACCCCTAGGGGGTAAAAAAGGGGTTTGAAAATCGAACTTAATGTTTGCGAAGCCGCGGGAAAAAGCTAGTCATCTGTATTAATAGAATTTACTTATCAATAATTAGTTATGGAACAAAGTTTAGAGAGGCTTTCTAACAATATTTTTAAGTGTAGGTATAGACATAGTTTACTAGGTAAGCAAACAGACTACATTTTCACAGCTTGCAGATGTAAATACCAATTTTACCAGACTAAAATAGATCCTAGATTCACTACTAATATAGATAATCGAGCAAAGTACTCAACACTAATTCATTATGTATTTACATTGAATACCCAAATAGCATTATTGTTTTCATGTTGCGGCTTACCAAAAATCGCATAAATTCTCAATAAGTCCCCTTAACTTCGGCTTACAAATCCCACTATAATATTCAATAGCGGTTGTATTTCATTTAATTTTAATTCGACCTAAATCAGATTTGGGTATTTTGATAAAGTACTTGCTTATTAACCTCCGAAGAAAAAAGCAGTGTGTTGTAAGTTTGACGTGTGTCTGTCTGTTCCCTCGTAGCTCCTTAATGAATGGAGCGATTTTGAAGTGGTTTTTCTGTTTGAAAGCTAACGTGTTAAGCTAACGTAATTTTTGCATGTAGGTATATAGTTGCGGAATTGGAGATTGGCACAGAGTACCCTTTATCTCGGAAAAATAGAGGATTCCATCGAGATTTTCAAAATCTAACTCCACGCGGACGAAGTCACAGGCATAAGCGAGTAGTCTATTAATTAATGTCAGTCCGCGACGAAAGTGGAACTGCACATTTTTTTAACTACAACTCTTTATGACGGTACCGTTGTAAATGTCTATAAAAAACAGGTGACCTAAAAAGTTATTCGCAGAAAAAGCTCAAATGTAGCACTGCCAGAGAATTTATCTACGTACAGCCGGTTAGAGTAAAACTGACTGCGTGCATGAAACATAAAATTTGGCGATTTTCAAAGTCGAGCTGCATATAATTATGTTTTTGACGTCACATTCGCTCAAGTGCTTACTGCTGCACTCGGAGTTGCTCAAACGTTAGGTACTTTTGCTGAGATCTGTAGGACGTGCTCTGACTTAGCTCGGACTCAAAATAAGAGTTAAAACGTGACACAAATATGCTCTGACATAAATTTGTCTCGTTTTAACTCTGTCTTGAGTATGAGCTGAGTGAGAGTGTGTTCTACATATTTCAGCCTTAAAGACCTTCAAATTCAGATTCAAATTCAAAATTTATTTATTTCATGTAGGCTACCTTGTAGCACTTATGACACATCATAAATCTACCACCGGTTCGGAATGCAGATTCTGCTGAGAAGAACCGGCAAGAAACTCAGCAGTTGCTCTTTTCAAAAAATAAAATAAACTAATCTATATATATAAAATTCAAAGTCCTGACTGACTGACTGACTGACTGACTGACTGACTGACTGACTGAGATATCAACGCACAGCCTAAACTACTGAAGTGAGAAACTTGAAATTTTTACAGTTGGTTCCTTTTATGACGTAGGCGCACACTAAGAAAGGATTATTAGAAATTCCACCTCTAAGGGGTTTAAATAGGGGATGAAAATTTATATGAAACTCCGTCATTTTTCAAGCTGTTTCCATCAAAGTTGGTATTTGAGCTTTCAGTTAAAAATAAAGAAGTATGTGTGTCACAGTATTTGAAAATTCCACCCCAAAATCTAATTCCACGCGGACGAAGTCGCGGGGGCAAAAGCTAGTTTTATGATAAGTAACAAAACTAAGCTAAGTATACAGTGCTTCCACAGTAAAGTTTCAAAAATACAATACATATAATCCTACACATGTCAACATGGGAAGACAAAGCAGACCCATTCCCGTTGGTGGCACCCGTTCACGAGCACGACGCATGATCCAGCCATTGCTTCGCTCAACCATATTTGAGGGAGCTTAGTATTATTAGTTACGGCCAACACCTCCCAACCGAACAGTAATAATAGTTATTACTGAGTGTTCTAAATAGTTTAGAAGTTCATCATCATCATCAGCGACCCAACAACGGCTCACTACTGAGCTCAGGTCTCCTCTCATGCTGAGATCTATAGAGCGTGCTCTGACTTAGCTCGAACTCAAGGTAAGAATTAAAACGAGACACAAATATGCTCTGACATAAATCTGTCTCGTTTTATCTCTGTCTGCCTGAGCAGGGTGAGAGGGAGGTCTATAGATTTCAGCCTCAGTGAAGAGTTATAGGCGAGTCATAGTCCACCACGCTGGTCCAATGCAAATTGGCGGACTTCACACACCTTCACACATTATGGGGAACTCTTAGGTGTGCAGGTTTCCTCACGATATTTTTCTTCACCATTTTTTTTTTTTTAAAGAATATGAGCCAAGCTGAAGTTGACTAATATCCTTCTATCCCCTCCAAATAAGCGGAAAGCTTGTGCTAGGAGTAGGTACGACAATAGTGCAACGGGTGGGATTCGAACCTGCGACCTTTCATTGAGTCCGCACCTTTAACCGTTGGGCTATTGACACTTCAATTTAAATTGCTTAAACGCACATAACTTTGCAAAATCAGAGGTGCTTTCCCGGGTTCTAACCTACGACCCGCCCGAATAGGAGACCACAGTCCGAACCACTAAGCTATCACTGAACTTTAGAAGTCATAAATTCCTGACTTGCTGCCTCCGGGAATCGAATCTGAAACCTCCCACTCATAAGTCCACAGCGCTCGCAGTGCACACTACATCTTTTGACACACAAACAACAGCGTCTATTTTGTATCACGAAGTAAAAGAAAAGGAAGATTCTATTAAGTCCGGCAGAAGCTTACAATGGATCCGTCTTTTATATAAAAAGACAAAACAAGTGTTGAATGCAGTGCTATGAGGCGTAACAAGGAATCTCGCTGCCGACGCTATTGGAGGAACAAAAATCTTACTGCTACAAAGAATAAAACGAATAAAACCTAACTGTATTTGTTGATAAATTTTTTATTATAGCAGTATAGACTACTGAGATACATCTTAGTAAAGATACTACACGGACATCTAAATATATAAAAGGGAAAGGTGACTGACTGACTGACTGACTGATAAAGCTCAAACCACTGGACGGATCGGGCTGTTTGGCATACATATAGCTATTATAACGTAGGCATCTGCTAAGAAAGGATTTTTGAAAATTCAACCCCTAAAGGGGTAAAATAGGGATTTGAAAAATCGAACATGACGTACCTATGCTAAGCCGCGGGGAAAAGCTTGTCTACAAATAAAACGTCAAGAAAACGAATAAAACTGTATCCCAAACAATGTGTGCAAGTACAAATTCGTAAATCCCGAAGGGATTTACTGAAACCGCAGAAAAGTCTCGTGTTACTTAATCCAATTCTCCCACAATCTCCAGTGAAATTCTTATCAAATTGGACAGCGTAATAACTTGCACCCACACATAAACCACTTTATGAAGTAATAAAGCGACACAGCTTACTAAAGGAAAAAAGTAAAAGTGCCTATCTTACACAAAAAATTTTGCTGCCTCCCCCTGATCAAGTATCAGTATATTTTATTTTAATTAATTTAATGTAGTTCCCCATATTCTAATCAGCCGCCCTAGCCATATTACAAACGTGTCGTATTTATTCTCTTTCTATGATCGCTAACGCTGTAGAGCAGGGTTACCCAAAATTTTTTTTTATCACGCTTCCCTTTTGCAGGGTGAGCATGGGCCGGAGAAAAAAAATTCATCCCCGATCTTATCCTCTGACAAGAGATAAAATTATAAAAGTATCTTCTCCCGATGCTAAAGCATGGCGATAGGGGAAAGGAGAAGTATATCCACTGTGGATATTATTTCCACGCTCCGTTTTGCCCATGCTCGACGGGTGGATAAAACTTTAAACTTTACTCTACTAAAAGCATCTCTTTTCATCAATATTATTCTCACACCTAGGGCGTCCGGAAGAAATCCACATTTTTTAACGATAAGATGTCCTTGTATACGTTCTGTCTATTTTTAAGTTTAGTTTTGAATCTTATTACATACAGAATAAATAAATAAATGAAATAAATAGGTCTAGCGACAATATTACCAATATCTGCATGATAGAATTTTACTTTTGCATTTTAAAATTCAATAGGTTTTTAGTTATAATCTCATCATTAATAAGATAGTAAACATGTATAATGCTTGTGCACTATGATATCTCCTGTATAGTTAGCTAGCCTCCGCCTCCATTGGGATTTGCCGCGTGTTCGAAATTCGATCGGTATACATTAATCATACCATCGGTTAGGCACATTAATCATACCATCGGTTAGGCTCCAAATAAAAGCCTCAAGGATACCTAACTATATATAAGAGCGTTTATGTTATCGATAGTTATTATGACAAACAATATAATTAATTGGTCTCTTGAGAAATCCTAGTCAGCCAATCTAAACTTTTCAGAAATCACAATCAACTGCTTGTCACTTACATACATCGATACTTACATGTTTGTTAGCTCTTTGACTGACCTAGTATTAAACCGGGTCAATTTGGGTGAAATAGACAAAAATAACTTAGTTTTACTACGCTTTTCCAAATATTTTTAAAAATATCGTATAGTATCGTCTTTTAGTAATACGTATATAGGAATTTATATAAAAAATTTTGCTCTGTAATATGCAACACATTGAAAATAAATGCAAATTACAAATTAGACGTAACTTCACGATTTCTGTTTTATCAAACTTTCATTGTTTTATGTTTCTCCTCAGTATCGTCCCTTGGAAATATGATGTAATTTTAGGTAAGTACCTGTTTATTTTTCGGATAGGTAGTTAAAACTTGATCTACTGCTGTAGAATAAAAATGAAATCTGCATCTGAAGATTTACCATTGCATGCGCTCTTAAGGGTTTCAGAAATGACCGATTCAAAAACAAAATGGTACAAAACTAAACATGCAGGCCAACGAAATCAATAGCTGGGTTATATTTCACTCGCTCTATAAGAAAAAATATTGAAAACGTTAGATTTCCATTCGTTCCACGTAGAACTAAAAACGTGCTCAGTTTGCCGATATTTGAAACAAAGCCAGCACCGACATGAAAACACAAATCAAACGGCTAGGTATACCTATTCATGGTGCCGCTTTAACTGACTTATGCCGACAAATATAAGAATTTTACAATTTGTTCTGCATAAAATGAAAGACTCGACGAATTCTCGATACCTCCTATAGGGCCTCTCACCGTTGCTTATTTTTCATTCAATATTAAATTAAGTAAATAGGTAATCTTTAGAAGTGTTGTAAACAAAATCAAGAAATATATATTATATCTATATCTATACAAATAAATAAAATAGAAGTGTCAGGAGTGAAAATGATTTGCTATAGCAACGTCTTATGAAAGTTCTTAACGAAATAAACATCGAGTGCCAACCTACAGCTAGCGCCATCTGTTTTAAGATCCGCTATCTCGCTAATCTCGGGAACGACTGAACCGAGTTTGACAGGACTTTCCCCGGTAGATAGTTGATCTTATCGGGAGTAACATAGGCTACTTGGTTAGCCGACCTTCGAAAAAGGAGGAGGAAGAATTGTGTTTTTCTATCTATGTATATCTCCGTGATTTCTAAACCGATTTATATGAATCTTTTTTTAATCATATAAAAGTCAGTATTAGATTTGACCAAAAATAGAAAATCCTATAAAAGTCTGAGAAGATTGTACAAAAATCCTAGTATAATACAGTTAGTTGCCTTAAAAAGTAATTTATATTTTACCACCTCATGAGAACATCGCAGCTTGCGACTTTAAATTGTACGAGTAGGTGCGATATGACAAGATAAGGAGTCCTCATACAGCCATTATTATACGAAATGCATACTAAATGTGACACTAAAATTCAGACCTAAAACCGTTTATCTCACATTTTACTAGTTTCTAGCTAAATTTTCAAATGCAACAATGTACCTACGTGCAATGTGCACAGTGCATTATGTAGAAAATCTTTATAAATCTCAATTTTATTCACGTAGAAATCCTTAGGTTCTATATGCCATTTTAGTGCACTCCTTCATCGTAAAAAATACCACTTCATAGTTGCTTTCAAAAGCAGCAAGGTTGTGTGTGTATATCACACGTAATAACATCAACTTTTGCCCGATTAGTGGCATTCAAAAAATTGTCTAAGGGTCCCTAACCTAACATAGCTAAGGGAACGTTGGTGAAAACGAGCATAAGTCAATTAATAGGTCCCTAGGTTAAACAAACTAGTAGGTAGCCTAATTGTGACAGCGCATATATGAAACAATCATGCTGCCTCGACCTTAATCTCGGTCTGTAACTAGATGGGCGACCAACTGTGGAGGTCCAATTTTGCCGTTTCGTTTTAATTATCCGTGCCTCAGCGAGCACGTTAAGTCCTCAGTCTCAGTTATTATCACCGAGTATGATTATAATTTATAACCGTAGGTACAACTGTAGAACCAACTTCCTGCGACGGTGTTCCCACTAAATTACAACATGGGGTTATTCAAGGAGCGGACCAACAAATTCCTGAAAAGCCGGCAACGCATTGGTGGTGCCTCAGGTGCTACAAATGTTCATGGGCGGCGGTAATCACTAACGTCAGGTAACCCGCCTGCTTGTTTGCTCGCTAAAAATATATAAAAAACCTAACAGTATAGTAACCTAAGAGTAATTAGATTAATTTACGAGTAACGCTATAAGTGTTATTTTAACACTAGCTTTTGCCCGCGGCTTCGCTCAAGTTTAAGTTCGATTTTTCAAACCTCTATTTCACCTTCTTAGGGGTTGAATTTTCAAAAATCCTTCAGTAAGTCAGTCAGTCGCCTTTTCCTATCTTGTTTTCTGCAGTCAAATCCCAAAACAACTCCTATGACAGACAGTTCATACTCGCAACGCAACCAGTCGCTACTTAAATATACAACCATTCTTCTGTATTGCAGCTATTTAATCACGCTCTTTAAAAATATTTTCCCTTCAAATAACCGCTACAAGCTACCGCTCGGAACAACTAAGACTTTTTCTCTTTATTGCATACCTTTTATATGGGAGCGTAACAAAAATTAAAGTTGCAGAAATAGCTCAATTGAGAGCCAGAGCTGGCTACACGTTGCCTGAAAATACAATTGTATTTACTGGCAACATGTGGCCGTTGCACAAAAATTGGAATACAGTGAAATTTATACAGTGCACTATTTATTGTGCAGCATTGCATGTACCTAGCCCGCTTGTATTGTGCTTGGTGGTTGAATAAAGAATTTTTTTATATTCAAGAAATGATCTTCCACGATTTTCAAGTACCCAAGTACATAATTATACCTCCTGTTCTCTCCCCGAATATATGAATTACTTCTGTAAATAAGCCGTCATTGTAAGAGTAATTTCTAAGAAGAAGAAGAAAATAGATTGCTCTTTGTTAATAATTTTATGCTTAAAATGAACCTAGATGGCGCTACTAAGATATTAATTTATTGCTTTCCGAAGTCGCGGGCATCAGCTAGTAGAAAAATATAGTATGTAATAGCAAAAAAAGAAATTATTATCTATGGAGACTGAAGACTGAAGAGTCATACCAAACATATAGACGCAACTATAGGGAGCAATGAAAAATTTAAATCGAACAGTTTAGTTTTTTAATTTACGTGGGAATTTTCTTATTTTACGGGATAAAAGGTAGAGTTATTCCAGACTTTAATCTATCTCTGTGCTAAATTTCAGCCAAATTGGTTCAGTCGTTTTGATGCGGTTGAATAACAAACATCCATCCATCCATCCAACCAACCATACATCCAAACTTTCGCATTTATAATATAAATAGGATAGGATTATTTTTCTAATTTTTTTCGCTAGCCGATATAATTTCATTACCTATTTAGAGAAAATAATTACTTGCGCACGCTAAATCGTTTCCACCCTGCATAAATTGTTGTTTGATAAAAGTTTGCTTTAACTTCGCGTAGTAAAGTAGTCTTTCCCGTAAATATAGCAAATAAAAAAGGTACTTTAAAGTTTTCCTTTTCAAACTTTTCTTGCAAAGATGCACTGCAAATGATTACTTTGCATTTCTCCTTATATAAAGTTAAGGCAAAATTAACAGGCTCTCTCGGGGAGCTGCAACTTTGAAAAACAATAACGTTGATAGTAGTTTCGTATTTGTGCCTTTTGGGGTGGAGACCTTGGGGCCGTGGGGACCGGGGGCTCGAGCTCTTTTTGGAGAGCTGTGTAAAAAGGTCATCGAGTCTACCGGGGATCCAAGAGCTGGCAGCTACCTTGGCCAAAGAATTAGTTTGGCCATTCAAAGGGGCAATGCTGCCAGCATCTTGGGTACTATGCCGCTCTGCGGTGATATCGATGAGGTTTTAGGTTTATATTAGTTTTAATTTTAGAAATAGTTATGTATTTGTATTTGTAATAATTAATTTTTAACATTACCTTCCTTAATTAAACTTAATAACGTTGAACAAATATATTTTCGAAGAAATGTTATCTAATAAAAAAAACGTAAACCAACTTCTCGATTACAAAAATAATAGAATGATACAGTTTCAAAGACATTAATATTGTTTCCTTTATTAATAAATGAACCAAATGGTGTTGTTAAAATGAAAATGTTACCGCTTGATGAAACATTTCTCGTCAGGGGAAATATTCAAACATTATTTTGTGGGAAATATTCGCCACTTGGCAGTGAAAAAGCCGCATTGTTTTGCGAGTTGGCCAACAAAAGAATATAAGTACAAAATGTATCCTGGCAGTTGCCTCATAATTTTGGTTTAAGCAACATATGTACGAACCAAACGTGTTCATACCAAACCCAAACCAATATCAAACCAATATCAAAAATAGAAATAATATGGTAACATTTTTTGTTTTGAAAAGAGCAACTGATGAGTTTCTTGTCGGATCTTCTCAGCAGAATCAGCATCGCGGTGGTAGATTCTCGACTTGTCATAAGAGCCAAAGGTTGGAAAATATGAAACAAACAAAAAGACGTGTGGCACTCGGGGACTGCCGCGGTAAAGCATATCATTTTTTATCAACGGCATCTAACAGCTCACCGCTAGATGGCGTTGATAAAAAATGCGCCATCTAGCGGCTCACCTTAGAGGAGTCCCGTGTCAGGTTATTTTCGTTACGGAATTTCTGGATTCGGTCTCCACGCTCAAGGCCCGCGATAGAAGCTATGCAATAGCTTAATAAAAAACGTCGAAAAAACACGCTTTCTAGTACGGTAGCCCGCTTAATTTTTTAATTAATTTTTATTATTATTTGTTGTTATAACGGCAACAGAAATATACCTACATTTACTGAAAATTTCAACTCTACCAATGGATCATGAGATACAGCCCGCTGACAGACAGACGGATGGACGGACAGACGGCGGAGGCTTAGTTACCCTTCGGGTACGGAACCCTAAATAAATAAATAAGGTATATTAGTTTTAATTTTAGAAATAATTGTTTAATCTCTATGTATTAAATTTATTACATATAATTAAACTAGCTAATAGGTAATAAAGGTTATAGATGTAATCTTCTAATATATAAAAATGAATCGCTTAATGTGTTGGTAAGCGCATCACGCGTGAACGGCTGGACCGATTTCGCTAATTCTTTTTTTATTGTGTTTGTTATTGTCAGGAGAAGGTTCTTATGAAAGAAAAAATTAAGAAAATTGCGCGGAAAATTAGAAAATTTAAGAAATATTAACCACCATATTAAATTATTTCTAATGTAACCGCTTTTACAATTCAAACTTTTTTGATGTAACCTTATGGCGTTTGACATAACATTGACAGAATGCGTGCTGCCAATTTCGTCAAAGAGTTTCAATATTCATAGTTAAGACAGGACAACGTCTGTCGGGTCCGCTAGTAAATAATATAAATAAAGAATCATTTATTTTACACAGAGTCCATAATTGAAAGCTTAAATTAAAAATAGGTTGCCCTGTTTAAATCAATTTAGAGATTGTTTACAAAAAATTAGCAGCACGAACTATCTTGTCATGGAATAAAATAAAATAATAAAGTAACTACATGGAAACCTTTACAGGCTCTTGACCCGGCGATCACGGCCAATCGATCGTTCTACATCAGAGTTTGTAACCAATGACAGTTGCGAATGTTCTCCGCTAGCTACTTCCCCATTGTATTCATGTGAGGACACGTACACCGCAGCCTTTATTTGTTCCATCCGATAGACGGATAAGTTTCAGACGCCCGGATTACCCTACAAAACGACTAGAGTAACCCTAAGTGCTCTATTACAGAGCAATATCTTATAAATATATGAATGGAAAAGGTAATTGACTAACTGACTGACTGATCTATCAACGCCCAGCTCAAACTACTGGGCAGATCGTGCTAAAATTTTCATACAGATTGCTATAAAGATGTAGGCATCCGATAAGAAAGAATTTTTGAAAATTCAACTCCAATGGGGGTGAAACAGGGGTTTGAAAAATCGAAATTTACGTGACGTGAGCGAAGCCGCGGGAAAAAGCTAGTATTATACTAGTTCATGCCCGCGACTTCGTTCATGTGGATTGAGTTTTTTGGATTCCCACGGGAACTCTCTTAATTTCCGGGATAAAAATGTATAATCTTCCTCTGTACTTTTCAGCCAAATCAGTTCAGCCGTTGCGGCGTGATTGAATAACAAAATATATCTACTATACTTACATCTAAACTTTCGCATTTATAATACGAGTAATATTGTAGTAGGATAGTTTTAACAACGTAACAGTCGAAAGCGCCGACTGAAAACTATAAAAAGCCCCACTGGATTCCCACCCGTTGCGCTATTTTCATCCCATGCACTCCTACAACAAGCTTTCGGCTTACTTGGAGGGGAGAGAGGGGAGAAAAAAAAGTAATATTAAAAAGAGAGAAAAAAACTAATGAAAAATGGCCCTGAAAATGAAAAGCCGTCACCTTTGTCGGCCAATCGCTTTGAAACAGTCCGATTTGCTGGTTTATTTCCACTTCGTATGAAAGAGCAGCGCTCGTCACATTCATGGACAGGATTAGTTTGTTTTTCACTTGTTAGTTCCCCTTTATCGCCATTGTTGGTCATAGATGTAGGCGTATGTGTAGCGTTGTGACAACTTGGACAGAAATAGGTTAAGCCCGTTTGTTTTACATCCTGTAGGTATTGAAGAAACGCTTGGGGTGCACTGCGGAAAATTCCACTTGCCTTTCAATCGCTTGCTACTGGATCATTTCTTGGTTTATATAAAAATTTTGAAAAGGATAGATTTATTGACCTCCATGTAGCGAGAAAGAGTTAACGCTTATGCGATCGATGTAAGCGAAATATCACATTATTTATTTGAAGAATATTTTTTTAATAATTATAGTTTATAGCATAAATAAATAAAAAATCTTTTCAAAAAACGACATTATTTTTACACTACAAAGTATAAAAATAAAGTTAGTTTGTACACGTTTGTTAAAGTTAGGCGGGCTTTTAAGAAGAAACGATGAAATCGATATGCGATGCTCACCCCACTTTAAAAAAACGTGCCCCTCATGTACTATCAGAAGGACATACATAGAAAAAAATAGATACTGGCCGAATTTATAACCTCCTCCTTTTTGGAAGTCGTTTAAAAAAGATTGAGATTGTGAAAAACAATAATGACATACATTTTTTGTTTACAAGGTTCTTGTTAAAGTCTACACGTAAACCACGCAGGGTTTTTGCCCAAAGACTTAGTAGGTACTTTTATATTTTAATTACATAACATAAATAAGTTTATTTTAACAATTTTTATACATATGCTATGTTGACAATTAATTGACATTATTATTTATTTACTCATAGTAGGTACCGTCGTATCAGTATGGAATTGGCTCTTCCCATGTGCACATAATAAAAAGTCTATAGCAATATTCTCGTATATAATATCTCGTCTATATTATCAGTCGTAACTGCGACCACGGAAACTTTATATCAAATAAACAGAGAAGTAAATCTGCACTGTAGCCTCGGCTGCGAGGACGGTCGTAAAGTTTTTCGTAATAACAAAAGTAAGATCAACACAAACACACGCAAGGGAAGGAACGATGGAGATGACATCCCGGCCCAGTTTCCGCCTTTGTCCTACCGAAACAGTTCCTGTCGCTCTTCGGACTCCGGCTTGTTCTTTTGCAGTGAGTAATATACGAAACGAGACAAAGAAAACGCCGGGAAAGACATCTAAGCCAACAACGGACAGAACTTATATTGCAATATCTCTGACAAAAAAATCTTACACAAAAATCTACTGCAAACTCTAAGTATGGCATTTCTACTAATATTAGATATTATAAATGCGAAAGTTTGTGAGGATGGATGTATGGATGTTTGTTACTCCTTCGTACCACAATAAATGAACCGATTGGGCTCAAAGGAGATAGCCCTTGACTGCGATCTCACCTGATGGTAAGTAACGATGCAGTCTAAGATGGTAGCGGGCTAACTTGGAAGGGGTATTAAAATAATTTAAGTTTTCTTTATACACCCAATAATAATAATTAAATTCAGGTAGGTAGGTATAAAAAGGAACGAACAGACAAATGCCCGACTTCATCATGACACCTAAAAAAAATAAAAAAATAAGTTAAAAAAAAATTATACGTTTGAAATCAGTTTTTTTTTAGATAGAATATGTAGCGCATTTTAGTTAACATTAATGTCTTATGAATTATGTATATTTGCATAACATGTTAACTAAACACTACAACGTTGCACTATTGTCGTATCCACTTCTAGCACAAGCTTCCAGTTTATTTGAAGGGGATAGGAGGATATTAGTCAACTTCAGCTTGGCTAATGTTCTTTATAAAAAAAATCGTGAGCGAAGCGAGGCAGCAAAAACACTGTGTCCGCAAGTTATTTTTGCTGTTGCGTTATTTTTGCAATCTAAGGTGTTAAGGTAAAAAACACACGGCATTATACCGTTGGTTACTTTGGCCACGTTCATAATGAAAAAGCTAATGTAACGTAAGTAATTATAAAATCTACATATAAAAAATATTGGAAATATTAATATAGCTACTGTCATAATATACCCTTAGTCGTAAATCAAATATACGTAGTCTATGGAATAACCTTAAAATAAAACCTAACCTAAGTTTTCTCATAAAAAAGTAACTGGAAAATGTTAATAAGGCTTTAAAGTTGGTCGTTTGACTCGCCATCTGCTTTTAAAGCTACCGCTGGAATAGATTATGCTGGCCTCTAAAATTGTCAATGACATTTTTAGATGCCTTTTTATGCCTACTTTACCGTTCGCAATTTTAACTCTACTTTACAATTTTGAAAAGGCTTTACTTTGTAAAGCATAATAACACTGTAGATATACCTACAAAAGCAATTAAAACAGATTTATAGATTTTGCTATTACTTTTTTCATATCTGGTCAGTAGATATTGCCTAATGATACTGATAACTAAAAAAAAATGGTATAATTAAAAATTTCTATAATTAATTAATTAAATTATAGAAATTTTTCACAAGCATTAAAATTCAAAATTACGCATAGCTTATAGTTTGGTAGCTACCAACCAGTTTTTGTTACGTTACTAATTTGAAATTAGTAACGTAACAAAAACTGGTTTTTGCCAGGATAGAAATTAGTAATTTCTATCCTGGCAAAATTCGGTGTGATTTTAAAAGGGTTTTGGAAAGGAAAAACGCGAAACGTCTAAAATATTACGATTCTGAGCTACCTAAGAATACAATGAAAACATTGAAGCAACTTCTAAATTACAAGAATAAAAGAACATTTTAGGTTTCAGAACGTTTTTGTTTTGAACGTTGCTGTTTTAGTACGAAAATGTTGCCATTGTACAAAACTTTTCGTGCCATGGGAGTCGGGAAGTTTGAAGTTTATTTTGCGGAATCCAAATAATTGGTATGTACCGACCCACTCGTACAAACCGACTGGGTAGTGAAAAAAAACTCTGTGAAAATGAGCGAATGCGAGAAATAAGTTGGATATAATTTGTTTTAATGCGATTGACGTCGCACTCGCGATGTGCATACGACAATATTATTTTGTTATTACTTATTATTATTATTTTTTAAAACATCAACCGCCGAGTTTCTTGCTGGTTCTTCTCAATTGGAAAGGCATTCCGAAACAGTGGTTCATTTGACGATTCGAAAGCATTTTGTAATAGTACATTGTTCTACAAGGGCTGAAAGTGGCCGATTACATACGAGGGTGTCATTTGAGGCACGAGGCGAAGCCGAGGGCCGCGATACACCCGAGTTAGGAATCGCACTTTCTCCCGAGTGATACATAGTGCTTTATACTACACCTACGAGGAAAATAATAGACACATTATTTAATTGAAATTTATATTGAAATTCATACAATTATTAAAACTTAGGGTGATATTTTTGTTCGGCAAATTAATAGTTTTTGATTCTGGCGGTGTCATCAAAATATCTTCACTGTCGCTACTAGACATTTTGCGTTTTAAGTAATTTTATAAATTGAAAATTTAGATAAAACAAAAGAAAGCGAATCGCGCGAATTTTTTTTTTTAATTTTTCAAATAATGTACTCACTAAAGAAAATGCAAGCGGCCAGCAACAATTTGTTTTTTTAACAACAATTTGAATGTGTAAATAACCTTAGACCATGGATAAGTAGACCTAAACAAAGAAATGAAATTATTATATTTACTTAAATAGATTATTATTTAGTTATTAATTAGTTACTATTACTATTTTTATATTTTTAGTACGTTATTTATTTACCTACTAGTTTGAAAGTAATAAGTCTATTTGTCGAAAAAGGTCGAAATAGATTTCATTGTTTTTCAAGTTATAACTGAACTGACTTGACCAAAAATTAAAAAAAAAAAGCACGTTAGTAATGGATTTTCATACAGTTTTCAGCCCGCTGAAGCAGGTAAGTAATGAAATTTCATACATTTTGACAGCCCGCAGATTTGTTTCCACGTAATGACGTATTTTCTTTCTCGCTCTTTTGCGATTTGACACAAATCAGAACGTACTTTCCGAGCAGGTGTAGTATAAAAAATAATTTAATATTCAAACTTTTATTTGAATATAAAATGATTCTACTCTGTTCTATTTTATATGTATCTGAAACAAAAAGATATAAGTAACTTTTACAAATATAATTTTATTACTTGTTGAGAATACGGAGTTGTTGTTGTATACGTTGTGGATATTTACTTAATCCTCATGTTATATTTACCTAATTATTACATAAAAAAAAATACTTACTCAAAGCTTATATTTTAGCAAGCGCTTTAAACTGGACAGTTCCTAGTATTAAAAAGTGGTATCTTGACGTGTCATGGTCCTCGAAAACCTGATTTTCCCAAACAACTATTTTAACTTTTAATTATTTACTTAAACAAACTTTTGTTTAAGTAAATATCGTAATTAAAAAGGGTGGCAGCTGAGAAAGTAACATAACAATACAAAATTACGATTTTTCTCAAACAAAACAATGATTGTTAAAGAAATCCCGCAAACCTACAGGAAGTAGGTACTTCAAGGAAACTCTATATGAGTTACGGCAGTGAGAGAGAAGCAAACTTCATCTTTTATAGAAACCCGCATGTTATGAAACCAGATTCTATTTGCAGCTTTTCTAAGTTAGACCTGTATTTTACGGAACACAGAGGTTAAAGTTATTCTTGTTCCGCGTATCTGTTTCCATAATATTTAACCAGTCTCGCTCATTCTAACTCTAATTTGACCAGTACTAACAATTACAAGTCGGGAATAAAAATAACAGCGAGCGATAAACTGTGAAGTGTTGGCATTCTTAAGAGGTTGACATCCAATCAACTCGCACGAAAGGTTTTTCCCACGTTTCTGATACGAACCGATAAGGTGTGGAACGCTCTTCCGGCGTTCGTGTTTCCTATTACGTACCAAGAACTTCAAGGCAAGGGTGTATAATACAGCCTTCTTCAGACATCATTCTTCCAGGCAATCTCGCACGATTGTTGTCAAAAGTCCTCTTTTAGTCATAAATATGTTTAACATGTATAAAAACAGTACCATGACGTACTATCAGACAGATCCTAAACCAATGGATCTAGATATTCGAGAGGAAATATGCCTTGAATAGGAGGAAACGGTGTTAGTGCACTAAGGAGGAATTAATTTAAATTCCATTCAAGAGTGAAAAAGGGTGACAAGCGTTGTGAAGAAAAAACTTTTTAAAACCTAAATCGATGAAGTCGTGAGTTTGTCTTACATAAAATAAAGAGCTCCCATATATCCTGTTGCAACTATGCAAATTCTATAGTTTATTAGATACTTGAATAAAATATTATACGGAATGCTGCCTTTTCGTTCAGTAATTACTTTCATAGAAGAAAATAAACGAGAGCGTAAATCCTGGCAGCTCTACAAAATAAAAAGAAATTGAAGCTGATAGCGGACGGAAAATTAAATTACAATCTGGGAGGAAATTGCGCAACGCACTTGCAATCAGTAGGTACCTATCGCTTTAAGCAGACATTTAGTATGAAAATTCAATAAAATTATTCTAATGAAGAATCTCCCTCTTGCCGTCTCTTTCTAATCAAGTATGTAATTCCGTCAGCATTTTAAATTTTCTTTTTGTAGCAAAGATCATTCCTCGTATACACACAATTCTCTTTATGCCTCCGTAGAATCGGTTCAGCTATTTCAAAAACTAGGCTGGACAAACAGACAGACAGACAAACAGACACACTAAAATCTACGTAGAGAAGAATACAGGGCTTATACAGGTGATCTAGAAATAATTCAATGCAATCCATAAAGAAGATTATTCTAGGGATCACTTGGAACCAAATAACCCGTCAAATAAGGGCTAAATAAGTGTACAAAATTGCTGAATTCATATTTTCAATTTTGTGATAAGAACCAACGCTTAAAACAGTATTATTTCAATTTTATTTCGACATGTCAATCTTAAAGTACTTATTAGTAGTATTACTTTAAGATTGTCATTAGATAAATATGACATGTCAAAACAAAATTTAAATAATACCAGTTTAGTTCTGTTGTCAAAAATAAATAATTAATGCTTTTAAGAAACTACCACATCTTTACTAATATCCTTACTAGTCTTCTTTACTAATATTATAAATGCGAAAGTGTTTGTTTGTTGATTTGTCTTTCAATAACGCTGCAACAGAGCTTCGGATCGACGTAATTTTTTGCATGGGTATAGTTGAAGACCTGGAAAATGACATAGACTACTTTTTATCCCGGAAAATCAAAGAGTTCCCGCGGGATTTTAAAAACTAAATCCACGCGGACAAACTTGCGGGTATCAGTTAGTAAGAAATTAATTGGTGATAGCTTCCCATAATCTCAGAGATAAGAGACCTTAAAAAGCAAGAACTAAAATCTCTTAAAACTTTGTTTCACCAGGCTCCAGTAATATGGATCATAAATACAAAGCTAGTACCTCTACAATTACTACAGATTAGTGATTGTGATCAGGAACATAAAGCTACCCTTCTGTAACAATGTAATCCAATATCAGCTGCGTTAACTCGAGCGATATTTGGCCCATATCAATAATTCACTACCTTTACATTATGTATGTGCATTATTTTACCTGAATCCATTAAGGGCCAGGCCTGATTGTACAGTATCAAGCTTACAAGTGATGAATAATTTCTTGACATTGTATTTAAGATGAAAGTTACATTATTTATTGCCAAGTACCTATTACATAACGATGTGTATATTATTTTACCAATTGCTTTAAAAAAATATTGCATAGATAGTACGTTTATCTCACGAAGTTACGGGCGTTTTACTTGTGGTTACGTCGTGTACATGCACATTGCGTAAGTATGCGTGCTTGTCAGGAGCTTAAAGCTCGCTGCATACGTAACGTGCACGGGACGGGACGGGACGTGGACGGGACGGGGCCCGAACGTGGTTAGTAAACACGGACGGGAATTTTTAATGCATACGCAACGTGGCAATAACTCAGAACTAACGTGCTAGTGATGTGAACAAGGAAAGATTGATTTTTCATTTGAAGAATTGGCTTTAATTGCTATTGTTTTAGATGATGAAGAAGCTACGGCCGTCAAGAGGAAAAGAAGATTTTCTGTACATCCTACATGGCAGAAAAGAGAACAAGAAGGAGAATACCACACTCTTTACAAAGAACTTTTGGATGACGAGACTCAATTTTATAAGTATTTTCGTATGACAAAAGAATGTTTTGCTTTACTGGAAAATAAGCTGAGCCCTCATTTATTAAAGAAAGATTGCAAAATTATACAAAGCTGGATGTGATCGTACACACTCGATTAGTTTTTCCATTCGTCCATTTTTGCTTGGTAGGTAAATACACAAACATCACTACTTAGCTCTCCGGAGCGAACGGGGCGACTGTGCATACGCAGCGGAATCACGGACGGGACGGGCCACGTACGGGACGGGACGTGCTAAACATCGTCGCCGACGATATTTTTCCCGTTCCGCGCGTGGCACGTTCCCGTCCCGTCCGTGCTCCGTGACGTATGCACATTCGCTTACATTTTCTATGAAACGATATTTCCAAAACACCACGTCCCGTCCCGTCCACGTCCCGTCCCGTCCCGTGCACGTTATGTATGCAGCGGCCTTAAGTGGGAGCGGTTAGGCTCGAGCAAGTGGCGTATCTGTATAAGAGTGAGCTCTAGCTCACTCTTATACAGATACGCCACACACACAACCATGAGCCACGCGCCGTCGTGAATGGCAAGAACTATAAAATAAATTAATATACTTAAAAAAATAAATAATAATACTAAAAATATTTTACCCACTTCATTTTTAAAAAAGGTAGAGATGATGCTACAGCAGCGGAATATAGAACGAAATTAAGTTTAAATTGGATATCAACATTATGGGCCAATTTTCTATGTTACCGTCGAAGAAAATGAAAATTAATTTATAACGAGCCTTACGAAATAAATCATAATGGAAGTACTGAAATACAAGTAGCTGGGGTCTACACAAACCGCTAAATATTAAAGGGATAATATTATTTGATCATCTAAAATCTAATTGATCTATAATAAATGATCACTTTTATTAGGTACGTGATGTATTTTATTCCGGAAAATTTTATTAACGAACTGTATTTAAGGTAATTATGTTTGACATACTAAAGTAATATTTTTTTGACCGTCAAAGACGTGCCGCCAAGCGATTCAGCGTTCCGGTACGAAGGCGTGTAGAAACCGATTAGGGGTATGGGTTGAATCTACACTGCCATTCCCCTTCCAAGTTAGCCCGCTATCATCTTAGATTGCATCGTCAGGTACCATCAGGTGAGATCGCAGTCAAGGACAATCTTGTCATCCAAAAAAAAACTGTAACTAAAATACGTGCCAATACTAACAGTTACGTAATATAACAGTGCAAGTGACGTAGTAGCCATTTGCTCAGTCAGGTCAGCGTCGCGGGCTAATCCTTTTAGTCTGTAACGAACTTTCGAACTACCAGCCAACAACTGTCCAGGTGCAGGCAGATAACAAGCTATTGCACTATAAGTTATAAAGTGTATACTTACTGCAAACTTAATATCCATAAGAAATAATATGAGTTTTTGATCAAAATCCTGATGATGCTAAAATCGATTTAATCATAATGCTGAACAGATCGCCGTAATTTGGTTGAACTATCACAAAAGAAGTTAGAAGAAGTTCGTCTGGGAGGCTTTGACCGTGGCTAGGCCACCTACCACCACCCTACCGTCAGAGACAAGCCGCCAAGCGATTTAGCGTTCCGGCACGATGACGTGTAGAAACCGATTCGGAGTTCGGGGTATACTCAAAGTACCTACCAATACCATAATGGAATAAAACCTTTTGACCACCGGTTCCTGCTATTGTCACTAAAATCTGATAATAATTGCTCATGCCTATTTAAAAGTAGATACTCTTACTTTACTATTTCTAATTCTATTTCTATTTCAAAGAAATCCCCTACCATTATGTGATTAATGCAATAGGGTCACGACCAATAACAGAATGGCATACGACGTAAAGAAAAGAAGAGCGCTAGAATGCGGTGCACCAAAAATTTTTTTTTTTTTTTTTCAAATTATCCCTCAGCAATTTTTGCGATTTTATTTTGTACGTACGAGTATTTTGGATATTACTTTTTATTAACTTTAGCCATTAAGCTACTGAATTTTACAGTGAAATTTCAGCAAATATTGTTGTATAATGAAGATGGAAATTTGAGAGCTCTTGCTGCCTGAAAGCACCAATAAAAGAAGGCAAAGCCTTTGTGCATTTTTTAGCTAAAAGAATAATAAATCATGCACTTAAGCTCGAGATTGAAAAGTTAAAAAATACTTAAGTGAACCCCGTAATAGGAAAGTAATGGATATACTACTATTGTTTAAGTCTTCCTCACGAAGCAACCTTCCATAGGTACCTTACCTTCTTCATTTCTTCTTGGTCGAACACTTTATTGCTGAAGGTCGCGTCCATGACAGTGCCTTCGTGGCGTTGGTAACTATAGCCTTCCATTCTGTCCGGTCCTCGGCTTTTCTGATTGCAGTTGTAAGTGGAAGGCCAGTGAGTGATTTGACCTGGTCTGACCAGCGGCTAAGTGAGCGGCCACGTGGTCTTTTCCCCTCCACCTTGCCTACAACTATAAGTAGGTAGGTACCTTCTTAATAACGTCATACGTCACGTTAGTATTTTATTATTTCGTTATGTAGTTAATTTGTTCGAATCACTGAAATATGTTCCAATACACTAAACTTTGCAAGTTTATTCTTACTCTATAGTCAAAGCCGTTTCTTGTGCCAACAAATCCCAAGTTAAAACAACTTACATTAAAACTTTATACTAAACCAATGTTCAGACGTTGCTAAGCGAAGCGTGCTACTGACAACGATGTATTAATATCGTAAACGACTTTTAAATTGCATGCTTACTAATATTATAAATGCGAAACTGTGTTTGTTTGTTGGTATGTCGATTTATTAGTTTGTCCCTCAATCACGCTGCACGCAGCAACGGACTTGATTTTCTGCAGGTGAGGACCTGGAGAGTGAAAATGGCTACTTTTTATCCCGGAAAAAAAGGGTTAACGAAGGACTTTTAAAAAACCTTACTCTGCGCGGACGCGTTCGCGGGCTACTACGGATATCAAGCCACGTACAATGTACATTGTACATCCAGCTATAAAAACCAAATACATACAGATATAAAAGCCAGATAAATACACATATAAAAGCCAAATACATTCAGATATAAAAGCCTAGATAGGTACAGCCACTTCGATGTGCCTAATTAAAAAGTCGTCTTAGGTTCCTTCGACAAACATTTACCTTCTACTTCAGTCTAAACTGCAATTAAACCCCGACGAGAATTAACTATCTTAAGTTAGGATACGTTACAGACGCTTTAACTGAGTACGGAACACGGAGGATTACGTCCAAATCCCTCACATTGAAGAGGCTTTTGCAAAGTTGAACTTAAGCTGCACTCTTTAGCTACCTACATTTTCACTTTTGAATTCTTCTTCGCCTGAGTAGATATCTTACAAACTCTCAGATAAAGATACAATCTAAGTATTTTTCTGACTAAACAATACAGAAGTCGCAGAAGCGCTTATATTATATTAGGTATGTTATACGGCTCATAATAAATAAATAAATAAGTTCTAACTCACTGAAACATTTCGAAGTACATATTTTGGAACTGATAGATTTGTAAATAGCGTTAAATAATAGAAGATTATAATTAAAAAAATTTCAGGGAAATAATCCGTTGTAGGTACTCGAAAATGGATAAAGCGGATAAGCTAGAGTTGGTAGAGAGGATATAAGAGCCCGTGATCACTAAATCTATGTTATCTATAGGTATTAGATACAAATAAATAAAACTGAAGTAGGTAGGTACTTGGGTAACGTAGCGAGATTATTTATTTTGTTAACAAAGTTAGGTATGTATATTAACTAACTTGTTTCAAATTGCATTATTATGCGAATAGCAGCTAAGAACTTAATTAATTTAGTAAAGCCTGACTGTTACAGAATTAACAGCCGTGAATAAAGAGTCGACACTATCTGAATGTCGACTTTCATAGAAGTCTAGGGATCCCTGTGTTATAGATCATGATTGTCAAGCTTTTTTTATTCGATGATAAGATAGTTCTTGACTGTGATTTCTCCTGATGGTCAGTGACGATGCAGTCTAAGATGATAGCGGGCTAAATTGGAAGAGGTATGGCTGTCTAGATTCAACCCATACCATATCGTGCCGGAACACTGAATCGCTTGGTGGCACGTCTTTGACGGTAGGGTGGTAACTAGCCACGTTCAAAGCGTCCCAGCAGACCAGACCAGAAACAATTTAGAAATTGTAAATTCCCAAATTGGTCCCGACAGGAATCGAACCTGAGACCTCCCAGTTATAAGACCACAGCGCTCACCACTGGGCCAGATAGGTCGTCAAACGTTCCAATCTAATAATCTTTACAAATAAATATCTGTTTATGGTTTCGAAAGCTTATAAATAAACACTTTTTGTACTTTCGGTTAGATGATTTTGATGGGTTTTTTACACGCATCTAGTGGGATATATGAATGATCTATATGGAGTGATATAGGTTATGTTTTATACCGAAAAGAATTATGACCTATTAATAAATCTTACCGAAATTTGGCAAAGAGATTGCGTGTATTTCCGGCCATGAGGCTACTTTTATACCGGAAAATCAAAGAGGTCCCACGGGATTTTTAAAAAACCTAAACTCGAGTAGACGAATTGCGGAACTGGCGGGATATAATCCCGCGTTTTATTTTCAAGAAAAAGTCTTAAATGAAAGTATAGCAGGTGTGACGCGACATTATCAGAAGATAGAATAAAAGTACCTAGTTTCAGGTCATATTATAGAGAAGTGGAAGTCAATCTATAAGCTTATCCAGCTCATCGCGATGCTATTCGAGTTCAAACTTCAGGCGTTGCAAGTTTTCTCATGCATATATTTGTATGCGATGGAGTTTTCTGCATGAAACAGAGCCGAAGTGTAGGAAACTTCTTTGTATATAAGATACATAATATCTACAAAGCCACGTAAGTATGTGTAATTAAGTTAATGAGCAACATGATGCTTTGGACCACTAGATTGTTTATTTGATGATTTCAAATAAAAAAAATTGAGAACCTCCTTTCTCGTCGGTTAATTATAATATTATGTAATATCTAGTTACGCCACCAACTCCTCGTCTCGCGTCCTTTGATATTGCCTTATTAACTGTCCCAAAATATATTTTTTTATTATTTGCTTCAATTAGAGCCATAAATTTATATATTAGTAGCTTTTGTCTGCGGCTTTGCTTACGTTAAGTTATACCCCTATTTTACCCCTTAGGGATTGAATGTTCAAAAATGCTCTCTTAGCGGATGCCTACGTCATAATAGTATGTCTGTATGCTATCTGTATGCTAAATTTCAGCCCGATCCGTCCAGTGATTTGAATAATATCTATAATCAAAATGTTAAATATTCTTTTCTGTGTTTTTTCAACGTTTTCCGATGGTGTATCAAAACAAAAACTCAAAAATTTTGGCACAATAAGTGATACTGTGATACGCGGCAAATACGCGGTACTGTGTCGTAGGCAAATAAGCTAGTAGGAACTAGGAACATAATTTTACCAAACATTACGATAGTAGCTACATGCCATATGCCCATCGCCCAGTCAGGTCGGCGACGACACTAATCCTTTTAGTGGATAACGAACTGTGCAGGTAGGTATACTCAGATAACAAGGCATTGCACTTTGTGTATTTAAGTATTTATAGTGTAGTTTTATACGACAAAGAAGGATAGTAGTATTTTCTTAACAAAGAAACATGATGTACGAATAAACAAAGTAGAGTTGAGTGTCTGTTCATGATTTTTGAAATAACTTTCTGCCTCATTTCTTTTTTTTTGAACGATAGCATGACATACTGCACGCTTTTTTACGTTTCTGTCTATCCGTCTGTACCGGGGGGCTCTCGAAGTTGACTTTATCCACGAGAAAAATATGATTATGCGATGCGTTCGTATGGCTTAGGTGTATAATTTACTAGACGATGCCCGCGACTTCGTCCGCGTGGATCAAGGGTTTTTCAATTCCCGTGGGAACTTTGTAATTTTCCGGGATAAAATGTAGCCTAATAAATAGCCAGGATTAAAAAAGCCTTTTAATCCTGGGTATGAGCTATCTCCATTCCAAATTTCAGCCAAACCGGTTCATTCGTTGCGGCGTGAAGAAGTAACAAACATACCTACACATACACACACACATACACATACAAACTTTCGCTTTTATAATATTAATAGTGTGATAATGTGTGAATAATTTTTATTTCGTTTTGTTCGCCCCGCATCCAAAAAAAACAGCTGAAAAACGTAAAAATTTAAAATTTTCGGATTACTTTTACAGCAGATGGCGGGAGCGAAGCCGCGTTAAAAGCTAGTTTTGAATAAAATGTGACAAAAAAGCAAGTCTTCAATTGACAAGTAATACTTACGAGAAGCATTAAAAATATAATATATTTAAAATAAATACTTTATTTCCCGTACGAATCCAAAAAGGCAACCCTAACTGTAACTGATAAATAAGATTACAACCAACGACTTTAACTTCGTATCTAATATCCCACTTTCAACATATCCCTTAGCGTTTAAACCAAGTCAACAATTCACGAACTTCCAAATAGCTCTATTACATTACTTGGATACAATTAACCCCAAACTGAAATCAACTTTTGGAAGATCGTACTCCTTGCTATAGTGAAAAACGTTTGAAAGCAAAAGAAACTTTGGATTCGGTTTTCTATATAATTTTCTCCCAAAGCTCTATATATAGAAGTGTATTCTTCATATATCTTCAAAATAATATAAACGTATAAATTATTTTTACAACACCGACCACAAACACCACTACAAAGTATATCCTATAAAATTTGAAGAGTTCTCTCGATTTCTCCAGGATCCCATCATGAGATCCTGACCTAATGACAATGGGACCACCTGGGAAGTATAACCCTTTCAAACAAAAAAAGAATTTTGGAAGTCGATTAATAAATACAGAAGTGGCGAAAAAACTTGTCTTTAAGCTGATGTGTAGTGAAATATCAGTATGATAGAGGTATCTAGATGTTGAGGTATTCTCGAATTACTCAATGACAAATTAGTATAATATTCATTTAGAAGGTTCTAGGGGAACAATACATTATTATCTCAATAAAATTCCTATGCTATCATTATTTGAATAATGAAAGGGCTGAGATGAGACTATACTACCCAGTATAAATTCGGACTATACAACGGAATATATTATTATCGCTCCTTTGCTTGTAAACATGAAATAAAATAAGTATTTTAATTAGCCATATAAGATTGAAACGAAAAGAAAACTTTACGTGTCGATAAAAATTAATGACAAAAAATAGAACGTATAGGTAAGCCTTCTATGTACTATGATATATTTCCACGATAAATATACCTATGTATAGTAGATAAGATTTTACTATTGCATTAATATAATAAAAATATTTCCAAATACCGAAGCATTATTCCAATCTCTCAGAAGACGCTGCACTTTTATGTAATCTACTTTACATGTAGAGTTTTCTTTTCACGATTCACGTGTCATGACTTCATAATATATTCGGTGGGATAAACTTTTCACCTTCTTACTTCGAATATTCGCTTCCTTGAACGTAAAATTTACAGAAAGTGGGATATTCTCATGAAATATAAACCACCAAGAATGCCCAAAGTTGATATACATATTATACGCACCTACTTTACGAACATCAAAATATTTTTCGGCATGTGATACGTAGGTATATGATAAAATATTCTCGTTTTTTCCTAGACTTCAAACTAGTGTTATGAATATGTACAAAAAATATAAATGAACCTCAAAGATTCCATAATGTAGATTAATGTACTAGGAAGTATTTCTTTTTCTTTTCGGTTTGTTTGCTGACATTGCTTCGGCTACGGATTGCACGTCCCGGAATCCAGTCCCGGGTCAGGCCATAAAAGTTGAAAGGGTATCTGTCAAGAAATTCTCACTAAAGCAACCTGCAGGGCTAGCAGGCGTGCCACGAGAAAATTTTTAATTTTGTATACCCATTTATATATAAAATAAGGGTATATACAAAATTAGAAGTAAATCCTTCTAAATTTTGTATGAGGTTTCT
Source organism: Hipparchia semele (assembly GCA_933228805.2). Classification (NCBI taxonomy): domain Eukaryota; kingdom Metazoa; phylum Arthropoda; class Insecta; order Lepidoptera; family Nymphalidae; genus Hipparchia; species Hipparchia semele. The sequence continues at coordinate 6,556,112 of OW121717.1, read as the reverse complement.
CGAGTAAATGGATGACAAAATTTTCTCGTCACGTGCATGTTAGCCCTACTGGAGTCGGAAATTTGACAATGTTACATTCCTATGCCGCACAGAGGTTCTCGTGAGTCCAGCGCCTGACCATGTCATAATTCACGTTCTATCGGATAAAGAGAGTGAGGAGATAGAGACATATTATTTAATATTAATATTTCCTACGTACATAATGAATTGATGAAGAGATTGGCCGCCATGTCTGCATTTCGATACCTATTGTACTGTAAAACAAAAGCCTTTTATTAGCCAAACTGTTTGAAGCCTCAAAAGCAGGTGTGGACTGAGAATTGACAGGTCGCTGGTTCGATACTTTGCGCTATTTTCGTACCAGCTTCTAACTTGGAGGGGCGAGGAGAATATTAGTCAAGTTCAGTTTGGCTAATATTGAAAATATGTAAATCGAATAAATAAATAGTATCTTCCAACTTGTGCAGTAGCTACCTACTGTTAATTATAGAATTAAACGATTGAAAAGTGTTAAACAGAAAAACGTATTGTCGGTAATCGTTTGTCTGTATACACTTAATGAGGAAATTAAGCCGACCATATTTTTCGCACCTTAATTAAATAGTACTCGCATTCGATGAACAAAAGCGTGCCCGTTAAACACAGTCGGCCCGGACAATTGCACAAGCTGAGCACATACGTGGCAATTGTATTGAATTTCTGATAATTTGCATTCGCTGCAACGTTTTGTGACCGGCTAATAATTTTATGGTGGCAATTTACCAATTAAATCCGGTTGCGGTTGTGTAGTTGTGAATAGAATAGTTGCGTGGGGAGCTCGGCACCCGCTGGACAGACGTTCCCAATGAAATATGTAGTTATAATTTCAACGCAATAAATTAGCTGTCGTCCATTCTGTATGTAATACGTGTAATAACATTGTAATAAGTTAATCATTAAAATTTGTGGTTTTGGCTTTTTAGCACGACAGTCATGGATCAATGTAAGCCTGCCTTTATACGTTCTTTGCGTTAATAAGGTACCTACTCATGACGTAGTAGTTGTTATTTCAACGAAATGAATTGGCTGTCGTACATTATGTATGTATTATATGTAATAACATTGTAATAAGTTACTTAATATTATTTGTGGTTTTTGCGTCATATCAATGTTCGAGTCGACAGTCATTGGATCAATGTAAACCTGCATACGTTCTTTGCGTTAATTTAAGGTGTTTATGTCGCAATAAATTAACTGTCGTACATTCTGTAAGTATAATAATATTGTAATAAGCTAATCATTAAAAATAGAGAGTTGCCTTAGGTATAGCTACGTTGTAATCGAAGGTCAATAGATCAATGTAAGCCTTCCTTTATAATTATGTTGTTTTTGTTAATTAGGTGCCTACTTATTGCGAGTACAAACTTCAAACAGAAAATCTTACAGTCGAAATAAATCTATTACGTAAGTGCCTACGCAGCAAGTTATATAAAAAAACAAACGATTAAAAATTCGCGTATTCGGTGAAAATTATTGTATCGAAGCATGAAAAAATTATAGCTTACGACACTGCGATCAATTAGTGCCCAGATACTATACAGTGAAATAGATCGTTAGGAAGTCTAAAAACAAAAAACTTGTAAAATACTTATAAGTACAAATACTACTTCATGCATTCCCTGTTCCAGAACAGCCAATGTTTGTCACCATAGTTGGCATGTTGTCACTTGTAAACAATCATTGGTCGAATAATAATCACAACTCGCAACGAATTGTTAAATAATTTATATTTCCTATTTAATTCTATTTTGACTATGAATAAGTACCAAAAACAAGTTAGATCAATCACATATTTTCATAATTCCTTATTAATCCTATTATCCTATTATATATCCTATTCCTATTAATATTATCAATGCGAAAGTTTGGATGTATGGATGTTTGTTACTCAATCACGCTGCAACGACTGAACCAATTTGGCTGAAATTTGGCACAGAGATAAATTATAGACTGGAATAGCACATAAGCTTTTTATCCCGCAAAATAAGAGAGTTCCCGCGGAAATCAAAAAACCTCAATCCACGCTAACGAAGTTGTAGACATCAACTAGTAATATTATAAATGCGAAAGTGCATTTGTTTGTTGATTTATTCTCCCATCACGCAGCAACAGAGAAATGGATAGACGTGATTTTTGCATGGGAATAGTTGAGGATTTGGAGTGACAGGCTTAGAGGGAAATAGAAGGTTCCTGGGGGATGCTTTAAAGACTAACTCCACGCAGACGAAGTAGGTGACGAAAGCTAGTCTACTATAATAAAGGTTCATGACTATAATTACACACATAAATCACTACACATAATTATGTATATTTATTTATTATTTATTGCACCACAAACAGAAAAAAGTAAACTTAACAAAATATATTATAATAAATGCGGCTTTGCAGTGCAATATATTTATACCTATACATTTGCTACGTTGCAAAGCTGTACCGAGACTTCCTTTATAAGCTAGCTAGTTAGACGCTACGTAGGAATGTCCCAGTTTAAATAAAATTTTCCTTCTCGTTACTTATAAAATTTATTAGAAGTCGCTTCCGTAGCGCAAGAAGTCTGGACTCAAACAACGAGGGGCATGCCAGCTGTTTGACTCACAACTACATTTAATTATTCTGAGTAAATAGGTACCTAGCTAAAAGTATTTAGCGTTTCTTGTTCGGTACCTACACATGAAACTTGTACGCCGCGTCGCGTCGTCTACCGCGAAAGCCTTCGTTGCATACGAAATTGCATGGGGAAGTTTTAAACACTGCCACGTTAGAACAGCGGGAATACTAAACTACATTTAAGTATAAGTACCTGAGTAAGTATTACTTCTTAGGTCATATTAATAAATCATAACTTTCAAAGGATATTTTTGGGAAGAACGAAACGCTTTTGATGCACCTAGGTATAAATACATTTTGAAGTTATCTACTGATTTGCAATTAGTAGGTAGCGCTTGTTTAGTACGTAACTAGTTTACAGAGCTGTATCTACAGGTTACTGGTAATATGTCGGCAATCCGTTGAGTGGATATAGGGGAGGTTTTTTGCAATCAAATGACCTCTTATGACTCCTAGGCCAGGAACATAATAAAAAATGTAAAACATAAAATTAATGTCCAATTACCTACTCGAAAATGATTGACATTCATAAGGGTCATAAGGGGTCATTTGGTTGCAAATGACCTCCCCTACATCGCTTTAACGCATTGCCGACATATTGTATATCCATTATCAATTGTGTTCGTACGACTCAAGTCTCAAGTCTCTTTTACTATAAAATGCAATCCACGTACTACGAAATTGTGGAATCATCTCCCTTCGACGGTGTTCCCATTAATTACAATATAGATTTATTCAAGGGGCGGACCAATAAATTCCTGAAAAGCCAGCAACGCATTGGTGGCGCCTCTGCTACTACAAGTGTTCATAGGCAGCAGTAATCACTTAACATCAAGTGACCCGCCTGCACTACCAACCCGTCTAAACAGTTGTAGTCAATTTTGTGGACTAATAAAAAAAATCGTTCTTAATCATAAGACTGCACGTTAGAAATTTCTATTGTCAAAGGCCAATACTCTTCTAATAAAAAAAAATATGCTTTCTACGTTAGCGTGTTCAAAACTTTTAACTCCGCGTTGTGTTCTACAGACATCTTCATTGGATACAAATTTGAATCACAAAACTTTTGCGATGCAGTGCCAAGTCTGAAAACTTTTATAAAACATATCTAAATATATAAAAGGCAAAGGTGACTGACTGACTGACTGACTGATCTATCAACGCACAGCTCTAACCACTGGACCGATCGAGCTGAAATTTGGCATACAGGTAGCTGTTAGGACGTAGACATCCGCTAAGAAAGGATTTTGGAAAATTTCAACCCCAAGAGGGTTAAATAGGGGGTTAAAAAATCGAACCTAACGTGAGCGAAGCCGCGGGTTAAAGCTAGTTTTTTATAAAATCCCGCGGAAACTTTCTGTTTTTTTTTTTTGTGGATAAAAGAAAGTAGATAATTCACTCTCTAAGTTCTTATGCGAAACATGTCGATCCACTGCTTCATTGTTGTGTGAAAGGATGAAAAACCAACAAATTAAGAAACTAACATTACAAAAGTAATATTACCCGCGCAATCATGCGCAATCATCTCCGAATCGAACTTATAATGGAGCGTTGCACATACAACTTTGTGAAAGAGGTAGGATTTTCAACGGGTTATCTCGATAAGCCACAGACAACATAAAACTTAGCTGCAGGTAAAGCTGTAGCTGTAGGGTAATAAAATCGTTAATGGCAGAAACTGAAATACTCCATACTATGAAACCGAAGGTGTGTTTGTTACATCTATGACATCGATGCATCTATGTATCAGGCACATCAACGAAGATGAAGTCACTGACAAAAGCTATTTTATTAAAAGAGAAGATATAAAAGATTTTAAATTAAGAGGAAATATTCCTCTAAATTTTAATAGAAGGTGCAATAAAAACGGCGAGTTCTTGAAATTCCAACCACAAGAATTGATGGAATTCCAAATTCTTATGACAGTCATCTTTAATTTTATAAATCTAAATCTACAAGGACCAGCTAGCTTAAAATAAATTATGATAACCTTCGAGCATTTAACCAATGCTCTAAGATGATAACCAATACAAACTATTACATCAGTAATTTACCTCAGACTCAAATAAAAAAAGGATATTGCAACTAAGAGCTGAGTGTAAAAATAGAAAGGCAAAAGGCTTCTCTATTTGTCTAGTCGCATGTGATTGCCTTCAGCAGAGCTATTCTCAAAGTCTAAACGAACACCTTTAAATTCAACTTAGACGCAGCGACGACAAGAAAATTATTCTTTATCTCTTTATAGCGAATTCAGCGATGAACACTTAGTTTTAGAGAATAACATGATAGAGCTCATAGGCACGGATGAATTCATTTAACACAATCGTACCTATTATATGGATGGGAGTCCGTTTTTTATCAACTGCAACCAATTTTAATGATAAGGTGTTCGTTGCCACTTAATTTTTCACTATGATAATTAGAGAAATCTATCGATTTTATTTATTAAAAAGCGTTTCATTTAATATCGGTTGTCCTCTCCTTTCAGAATGAATTCAAAAATCGAAACCCCTCCAACCCAAAAATCTAAGGTCTTATACTTACTGAGTATTTCGAGCTGAGAAAAGATAGAAAATCTCTTTCTGATTTGAAAGATCCAATAATGCCCTATTTTCGCTACCATCACTGAATTTGATATTACGGAGAAGCTGAAACGTCGGACCAAATCAAGCACCGAGATCCAAACGAGGTGCGCTACGACTCAATGAATTCATAGAGGATGAACTAAAGGTTCTCACTCATAGACGAGCTAGTTTTTCTCTATTTTGATGACGTATAGCCGTAGACCCACACTGCCCTCCTCAAGCTATAACGTCGTTAACCAACATTTGGCCAAACTCGATTTTTAATGCTCTATCAATCCATCTAATCAGTATTCTTCTTACTGCTGTAGTTTTTGATGTAAGCTATGAAAAACGTCGTTTATCAGAAGTTTGTTAGTTATCAAATGGCGTAACTTCTTTATAAATTGCCGCTTTTTGGACCATAGCTCGAAATATAGTTCTGGTACCTAATGTAAAATTATTTTATTTTTTGAAAAGAGCAACTGCTGAGTTTCTCGCCGGTTCTTCTCAGCAGAATCTGCATTCCAAACCGGTGGTACATTTATGACGTGTCATAAGAGCTACAAGGCGGCCTACATGAAATAAATAAAATTTGAATTTGGTAGTTAACGACACTTTAGCTTTAGGACAGCAGCATAACTTGTTTAAAATTATAAGATTTTGACATGGTGTTTATGCTCAATTATCGTGAATGTTTTGAAATGTGCATGAATTGTAAGTGCACAAATAATTTTTCCGTCAGTGTACATAATATTAATTGAATGCATTATAGACGTCATCACCCCATCTAGTGGGGGTTCTAACAACAATGCGCTTTGCGGTGCTGGGTCTCCACTCTAGCATCTTGGCTTGGGATATCACATCCATAATGGACATGATATCCCAAGGGCCAAGCTAATGGATGATCTATTGCAGAACTCTTTTACTTCATATGTAAAGTGTGTAGCCGACAAGTTGACGACTCGATACCTAAATAAGAAAATCACTGTTTGGACAGTCTGCGTAAACGTGGTGAAATTTTAAAACAAATTCATTAACACACACCCACATTACCATCACTCTGTATTTTCTGGAATCAAAAGCAAAAATCTGTCGAAACTCCAATAAAAAAACATTTTGAGATACACGATCTACACGACTGCTGAATTTCATATAACTCAAAACTAGTAAGTCGCAGAAGTTAGCCCCGGTTCCGCAAGTATTACTAAATCCATGTAGTGATATTGATTGGATTGGGGACCGCGAATCCACTTTTCATAGTTTAGTACCAGTAGAGACACCAATCCAATATAACGACAGAGTTCCCAAACGAGGATTATAAGATTACACTCTAGATACTATCCCACTCGGCGGATTTCAAATGTCATCAATATCCATCAATTCTCTGAAAGCTTTGTGGAACAAAACGCTAAACCGATAAAAACTGTCAGCAAACGTATCGGATAGCTAAGCTGGTTTCCCACCATGTGTGAAAAGGCAGCCTTATGGGATATGCGAAGCGAGGGACGCTTGTAAAACCAAAGCTATATTTTTACCCACGACGAAAAGGAAACAGTACAATAGGTATGCGTTCAGGGTTTTTTTGTTACTATTTTCCCAAAACTAGTGGACCAGTTTAATGCAGTTTTTTGCATCAAGTAGGCATCTTCTCCGTTTGGCTTTAGCTAGGTCGGAGGTTCTATACCCATAGCCCCTGTGACAAATCCATAGTAGGAAAGCAGTATTTCAATATTTTTACTGTCATTTAAAAACGAACCATGTTTTATTTATATGTTACATGGATACAATATACGTTAAGAAGGTAAAAGGCCAAATTCTGACCTGTAGAGACACTTATTGACCTGTAGGGCTAACATGCGCGCCACGAGAAAATTTTGTCTACACTGTACTCGTGAATCTCTGTAGAGATTCACATAGAGACTACGAGTAAACGTGTAGACAAAATTTTCTCGTGGCGCGCATGTTAGCCCTACTGGGTGAATGTTGCTTAACTAGAACTATCAAATTGTGTGCGCTAATATCAATTAGGTCAAACCACCCTCAAAGTAGGGTAGGAAAGGGTAGGAAGTCTCCGTTCAAAAGTTGTTTCATCGGCACACCTCTCTAGGGCATGAGATAGATTAACGAGTGGATTTTGTGTAGGTTATTCCTACTACGTACATACTATTAGTTGGCAACTAATTAATTACTATGGATTCTTCTTGTACTTACTTAAGCATTTTCAACTTGGGAATTTGAAACTGTAACTAAACTATACCTCTATCCGTAGTGTTATGTTCTGTCATAATACAAACTCAATAACTATTAAGTCCAATATTTTCGTTCCATTTCTCAATAACGCAGTATTCCTTTTGAATCTTTCATATTATGTCGTTCAGTGACAGCCATGCACCACGAAAGTACAGGTAGATACGTTGTAATATTAATATTCGACCATATTCAATATTATTTGACTGCCTCATTTCTTTTTTCTTCTTCTTATATCTCAAACCATCACCACGCCGTGTCCACTCATGGGCACGGATGTCTTCTCAAAGCCATCACGTTGGCCAAACACATTTGAGAACATTATGCAGAACTTTAAAGCCTGCAGGTTTCTTCAAGATGTTTTTCTTTACAGTTAAATAAATTTTAATATTTTGATCGATTGTGTACTGCGAAAGGTGGGGTTCCAGGCTAGAATCCCGGTCACAGATTTTTCCGTCAAATAATCCTCAGTAGTTGCGCGGAGTTAGGTACTTGGGCTACTACTAGGTAGTTGGGTTGTTTTACGCCACATTACCTCGGAGAGCAAGTAAAGTAGTAGGACCTGCGCCTGATCTGTCTTTGATCGTAGCGGATTGTTCTCCCATTGAACTAAGACGATGATTCAAAACAGAGTGCACGTAATAAGTACACAAAATTGTGTACTATAATATCTCCTGCGCAGTTCGCTAGTCTCCATTGAGATTAGCTTCCGTGCCTAAAATTGGGTCAGGAGAACATTATACTCCTATCACCTGTACTTTAATAAATAATTAATTAGAAAGTTAAACATCGAGTAGACTCGTTGTGACTTGTTATAAAATTGACTGATGATGATTTTCAATCCTATACTTTTTCATATCTTATCTCACATACGAGTATATAGTGAATAATCCTTTTAAGGCCACACCTAACAGAGAATACTTTAACTAATTGTAACTTGCTAACCCTATTATTACAAAATGCAAAGCCGCATGCAAATTTTATCACTTACTTGCACGCAAACAAAGTCTGAGTAGCGAATACTTACATATGTATGTACGGCTTTATTACACGTAAAAACCTTTTCCCGTAAAGTACAGCGGGGAAACGCTCGGGAAACAACGCATTGGGGTCAATAAATCATTTTGATTACACCGAAATATAACACTTCTTACCTTATTAAATGTTATACTCGATTTAAACCACCCCAACATCATTTCCGGCGTACTCAAGTCAGTTATTTGGTTCACAAATAATATGTTAATTCCACTTTCAAAAACACACTTATACACAAAACAATCATTTTATGTTCGAAGAAATATCTTTCTGTATGCAGAACAACTTTTCACTTTCAATAATTAATTTGCATTTTTACAAGTGGAGCGATGTTACACAGTTTTTGCGTGGGTACAGTCCGTAGCGTCTGTCCGTAGAGGCCGCCTTCATAGACTGAAATTTCCGCCCGCCCAAAAGGCGCGACTGCCGCCGAAGTAAGGCGAATGTAGCCGAGGGAAGGCGATTCTATGTAACCCACTCGATGAAGTGGTAAGTTTTTACGAGCAGCAGTTTGTGAGTAGGCACGATGCGGACAAATATGAAAAGATTGTTCAACACCTGTTCCTTTTTACTTTCAAATTATATTGGTGAATGGTTATATGAAATAACTACCAGCCGACCGCGTTCAAATTATATATCTTTCAATCTGTCTTTTTAACATCAAAAAAAGCTGACAAAAACCAAGATTATGAGTGACTCTTTTATTGATAACTAGCTTTTACCTCCAACTTCGCTCGCGTCATATTAAAAGTAATACGGAGTGTAGTTTCTATCCAAAATTACCAATTCAGATTTTTTGGTTTTATCAGCTGTTATTTTGGGTTTTTATTACTATTGTTATTTGTTTTTAACCACCCCTTAAAAAGGCAAACAAAACAAAAAAAAAAATTGATCAAGCCTTTTATGAGTTTTGAAAAAACTAACGAACAGCACTTGTTTTTTATATAATATAATGTGTAATAATTATGTAGATCTAGAATTTGAGGACCCTAAGTAATTCTTAGTATCTATTATTATTTATTTACTGTCCTCATAGTCTATATAAAAATTAGTACAGTACAATATTCTACTCTTATACTCCTCCTACTATACCTACTATGCAACCTCAAACATATATATACTTACATAAATTTATACTTATGTATCTACGCGTTCGCTAAGCTCGTGCAATCATACATCTCGTGTGTTTATATGGGTTACTTTGACCCTCGTAACAATCTACAATTACATCTCCATAATGCGATTTGAACTCAATCAAGCGGCTATTAGAAGGGTTAGCAAAAGTTAGCAAAGTTCGGCTCTCCTCAAAGATACAAACTATGATGGAAAGTTTCTTGCCAAAGATTTGAGGTCTCCCACATCAAAATCCCTTACCACCGAATCTGACTTTAAATGTCCCTAAAGGGTGATATAAGCTTCAAAGTTTTACACATATTATGACTAAATATTATATTATTTAGTTATTGTACCTATACACAATAGGGCCCTCTACACGTAGAGTTGGGACCCACGCATCTGGGACTGCGTTCCAATCCGCGGATGGATCCGTGCGGTTTGGACTGCGGATCAAACTGTTGTGCTAATTAAGACCTAAAAATTGTCCACGGTTTGGTACGCGGGTGAATCTTACATAATTTAGGCAAACGATCTGAACTGTGCGTGTAAAACGATTTTCAAGAGTTCTGACTGCAGTTTGGATGCACAGACAAAACCGTTATAGACGCGCTCGCGTCGACATGCCAGATCGGACTGTCAGACCTGCGCATCTACATGTACGTTTCGGAGCGAGGGACGGAACGGCGCGTGCTGTTTCCCGCATTCCGAACTCTACGTGTAGAGGGCCCTAATCTGTGGAGATCCGTAGTAGAACCAGAATTACTGACATAGTTCGAGTCACACATTGCAAAGCAAATGACCGTGAGACATAAAACACTCAGGATATATAATTCTAAAATGCGAAAGTTTGGATGGATGGCTTTTTGTTACAGATTTGGCACAGATAAAGATTATTATCTTTTTATTCTGGAAAATAAGAGAGTTCAAAAATAAAAAAAAAACTCAATCTGACTGATCTATCAACGCACAGCTAAAACCACTAGACGGATCGGGATGTTTGGCATACAGATAGCTAATAGGACGTAAGTATCCGCTAAAAAAGAATTTTTGAAACTTCAACCCCTAAGTGGGTAAAATAGGGGTTTGAAAAATCGAATTTTACGTAAGCGAAAGCGTGGGTAAAGCTAGTCTAAATATATAAAAATAAAAGGTGACTGACTGACTGATCTATCAATGCACAGCTAAAACCACTCGATGAATCGGGCTGAAATTTGGTATATAGATAGATAGCTATTATGACGTAGTCATCCGCTAAGAAAGTATTTTTGAAAAGTAAATGGGGATATAATAGGGATTTGAACTTAACGTGAGCGAAGTCAAATGCTAGTAATATATATAGCTGGACCCCAGGATAAGTCATCAATTGATAACAGACGATCAAGCAAGACGATGGACATAAGTACATCTTGCGAAAGACCAAGAGCCAGCTGTGGACTATCGCTTAAGACGACGACTAAACAGCTAGAAGTAGGATGCAAGGTTAACTCGCGTCTTATGAAAATGTTAGAAATATAATAAACGCAATATAAAGGTGCTGGTAGCGGCAACTTTTCAATACCTAGTAGTAGTTCATATAAAACGAGGAGCATATAATGCCATTGTTGCAGTTTTCAAGAGAACTCGTAACAGTAGATCCCGATTTTATTGCGCCGCTTCATGATGCAATATGCAACTGTACAAAGCAAAGCACGGAGCTTCTGATGAACTCTATACAAATATATCCTTTATTGCTTTTTAAACCCAACAAAATTGACATTTTTGCTTTTCAAATTTCAAAAATTAAATAAATGCTGACTTCCGTGAACAACACACGCTGAAAAGGTACAAATAATATTTATTAGATTCATATTTTTATTGTTACAAAATATTATAAATCTGAAAGTAGAGTTACTTCGTCTGTCTATATCGTGGCGAAATACACAAAGTTAGCATATACACTGGAGACTAGTGATGGACGTCGTAGTGGTGTTAATAAATAAAATTAAAGTAATAAAAAGTTTTTCGACAAGCTCGTTTAGGGAACTGTCTGGGAGAGAACGTAGCAAGATGGACATACTAGATTTTTCATTATTCAAAATTATTTAGTTCCTGTATCCTTACTATTCCTTACTAGTATCCTTACTAATATTATAAATGCGAAAGTGTGTTTGTTTGTTGGTTTGTCTTTCAATCACGCCGCAATTTGTTGCTTTGGCAACGGATCGACACGATTTTTTGCATGAGTATATTTGAGGACCAGAGAATGATATAGGCTACTTTTTATCCCGGAAAATCAAAGAGTTCCCGCAGGATTTTAAAAACTAATTCCACGCGAGCGAAGTCGCGGGCATCAACTAGTAGTTTATATATTTTTTTGTAGATAATGTAGGTCAAAATACAAAATTGGTTGGATACATTCGTATAGATACGAGTACACCGAATACAATAAGTACATTCTCTGAGCCAAGTGAATGAACTCAATATTTTTGTTGAGTGAAGTCTCAGTAAACACAATCAAAACGACATTTCTCATGTGAACAGAATCTTGAGGCTTAAGGTATAATATTCCCCGAAAATTCGAGCTTCAGAAAACCTTTCAATAACCCCAGTTGCCCTAAAGGGAATTTTAACGACGGCGTGTAGAGTTTTATCGAACAAAAAGTGAGTGATGAAATGAATTTGTAGAACATTCTTGTTTGCAAATTAACTTTTATTTTAATATACCTACTTTAAAAAAAAACATTTGAAAATGGATTTCAAATTTTCAAAGAAGTTTTTCAACAGCAATAAAACTTGCCAAGTTCACTTATAACAAGGTAATCCCAAAAATAAAGTTTTAGGTAGATTTGTTTTGACTTTTCCAAGAAATTGAGAAAGTTCTCACGCCTCATAATTACAATTAGATATTAGGAACTTCGATAGCTTTTACTCGTACTGCTGCCATTACAAGCTCACGTAGGTTAGGCCTACCTACCTATTAATCGATTTTCACAGATTAGATTTATATTCTGTTTATAAATTATTATTGGATTTCAAAATAAAATAAATCCACATTCAATCATTGAATAACTACTAAACATGCATATTTCAATCATAATTCATTATCATTGGTTATAAAGCCACATCAGCAAATTATATTGCCCAAAATTCCATTCCTGTCGAACATTCCAATCCATTTAAATTAGTATTGAAAAAGATCGGCCCGAAATGTAAGTAACTTAAGGCATAGTCCATTAAAAAATGGCCTACGACGGTAAATAACGTAAGCTTACTTTTATTAATCTTATATGCTAGATAAAGACAAGATATCAAGTATGTACGAAGATATTTTGACATTGAATGTAGGAGAGGATCGAGACTCTGTTATTGTTCTGAGGTCGAGACAGTAGGTAGGCCACAGACCACAATTCTCTGACAAGTTTTGCACCTATTAAGCATGCGACTTGAAAATAAGTCTCAAGGACGTGTATTTCAAAGGAAATTTTGAATTGTTTAGTTAGTGAATAAAATAAGGAGGAATTTTTTAGTTCAGGTTAAAATGACAATATTTTTTAGAAAGCCTCACCAAAATAAACTACAAAATAGTGTAACACAGATACAAGCACACTAAAGACCCTTTTCAAGAAAGGGGGACCCCATTTATTTCAAAAAAAAAAACGAGTGACCTTCCGATTCTCCAAGGCACCAACGTCATACCATCCGATCTCTTGCCATTGCTACGCGCCAAGCCAATAGGTCTCGGTCTAATACAGCTGGCACGTTAGTAGTAACAAGAGAATTAATTTAATTATTCACAACATGCACAAATCCCAAGATCCGAGTCTAAGAGATGCAAGAATATTTTATACATCTAAAGTCGGCTACGATCCGTCGTCCATGTAAAAGATGCTGTTTTAATTGTGTTTACCAAGACTTCACTGAACAAACTTCCAGCTTCTCAATTGCTGAGTTTATACGTAATTCCGATCCTATTTTACTGCCTTGGATATAAATAAGGGAGCATTAAACAGCCATAAATGCCAGTGTAATTTTAAATTAACATGCTGTTTTTATAGCCGTAATACAAGAACAATGTAGTCGTATTTTGGCGAATCCCATTAAAATTGAGGTAAACTTTGACTACAACAAGAACATCATCCCCAGGAGAAATAATCTGTTGGACTGAACTAACTCAAAGACTGAATATTTAGCGAATATCTGTAGAAAAGTAGGTAGCCCACTTATCATCGTTTGTTTTGTAAAATTACATGTCTATTTTAGATTAGAACTAAAATTTAAATTTAAACAAGATTTTAAATATCAAAAAATTAAAATCTTTTCATCAATATAAAAATGTTAGCCAAACCACTGGAACGAAGAAAAGTGCTCAAAACGCTAGCTGCTTTATCCCGCTGAATTACCTACCAAGGAACTATCAGCCCTACAGTAAAATTATAATCTTATTAGTATTTTGGTAATTTTTGTAAAAATTTCCCATAGGATTTGAAAATAAAGATTTAGTTAATTTTTTGAAATCATGAAGTTGTGAACACTTTTCTTCTTACCTTTAAAAGTATATGGCCCTAAGTCATTTGGTTTCAACCTTATTGGTTGTAATTTTGCTTTCAGAGAAGATCAATTATTTTATTAAAATTATTACGGCTTCGCAAGTCATAATGGATGTTTGAATTGGGATACAATGGAAAGGGACTAACCTCAATTCTATGGCTAGAAGTTTGCAACCAATAATTTAATTTATCTTAAAGATGAAACTAGTAAAAATTTGCTAATGGACCTTCGTGTTGGTCGCGTAAAATATAAGAAACTATCAACTATACAGCCTAAAAATATTACAATTGAAATAGATGATTTCAAATGCAAAGTCTGAAGGACCTCGGTTCACTGGTGAGAAAATCCATTGTAGGGTCCGACAGTTTATAGGGTTTAGAAGGTACAGAAGGTATGGTTACCTTCTGTACCTTCTGTAGAAGAAGTCGTCAATTATACCCATTCAAAAAACACGTCCATCCGTTTTTCCGCTGTCGCGTGCTCGAAGAAAAACCACACTTTTATTAAAATAATTTAGTAAAGATTTCTTATTTAGATAGATTGAAAATTAAATTCAATGTAATCATTACTTTGAATGGATCACAATATTGGCGATCCAAATATCTAGAAATAAAAACTCGTATTTAGGAGCATGCATCTGAAAGAGTGTTGACAAGAAAATTAAATTATAGCAAATGATGCTATTTTTCTTTTGTACAACAGAGCGGAATGTGAAACTGGATGTGGATTTCTAAGGAAAATGCGGTGAACGGTGGGGAGTAAACTATCTTATATAATAAACCCGGATACGACATGTACGTGTTTGCAACATTCCATTTATTGCGATGTGTTGCGACGTGAGTCGGAGCAAACGATTTTTGCTTGCACGATTTTAATATTACTGAATGGCATTCCGAATTTATGAATACTGATTTTATATGCCCTTTTTAGGTGTCCATAGTAAAACAAGGGAAGGTCCCTTGTTATATGCCCGTCCGTATATATGTCCATCTGCGTGTGCTATTAAAGCTGCAAAAGCTGAAAAACCCTTATGATCGCTTCAGAAGCCTGTATTCCACTAAAAAAAATTGGATTTGATAAATGTCTAACCAGCAATAGACCACCTAAATAATAATAAATATTTTTAGGCCTGGTTGACATAAAATTATACTACTCTCGAATGTAGAGACTCATATCATTTAACGATCGAACTTCACTTGAGAAGTTCGTTAGATCGCATATAAATGTTACAAGACAGCATAATTATTATACTTAGTTAATTATTAAACTTATTCTTGTTTGATAAAACCCAGGCTGGCTCGTACTTTGGATAAAAATTAAATATTTGTACCCAAAGAGGCAATGCAGCCAGCCTTCTGGGGACATCATTACCGTCTAGCGTCGATGTGGACGCAATCATTTAGAGTTTATTTTATAATAATTTAACTTATAATTTCTGATTTTGTTTTAAATATTTAAGATTTAAGATTTTGAAATTAAAGGTTCTGTCTCTCAATTTTTTGATTATAAAATTAATAAATTAAGTGATAACAATATTGAATCACAAATTAATAAATGACATCGCAATTATATAATAAAATTAATATTTTGTAATACATATTAAAAAAGACATTATAAAATGGATATTTATAGCACTAATTAACTGTCAGAGACCAGGTCAGTCTCAATTAATTACCACAAAGCAACAAAGTTCGATAATTTATTAATATTTTGCTCCACTACATAATTAAATTGATAATTATTTTTGATACTTACACATAATATATTATACTTCAATTTCTTTGTTTGTGACTTTCAAAATATTAACATAAAGGCACGGGGGTTGAAATCCCTTCGGTCGCCTACAAAACCAGTACCAGCTACGTAAACCATATTGACGTGTATTGTGCTTACAATACATTGGTTTTCATGATAGAAAGTTACTAGTATTGTAGACAGGCATATTCTGAGCATATGTACGTGATAAAACCAGGAATTTAGAGATTCATAGAATCAGATTGTCTGACATTGAATTGAAAAGCTTAAGTTTCAATTATATTTTTTTTTTTTCGTGTATGCTCTTTGCTTCGATAGCGCAAGCACTGATTGAAAGACTCGAAAGACTGAAAGGCCGTCACAACTATTCCTTAGTACAGCTTTACCTACACTTATTTGAAGAAGGGGAAGTTAGTTGGGGCCATAAACATTGTATTACTTACGATATGGTTGGATCATGTTTAACACGGTCAATAATATCATTTTTTTTAAATCATCATTATTTAGTAAAAATTATGTTTTTTTTATATGAATAGCGAGCAAACGAGCTGGCGGGTCACCTGATGTAAAGTGATTATCACCGCCCATGGACACTTGTAGTACCAGAGGCACCACCAATGCGTTGCCGGCTTTTCAGGAATTTATTGGTCCGCCCCTTGAATAACCCCATATTGTAATTAAGTGTACGTTCGCTGCTTAGAGTAGGTACTACACGGTGCTCTACTTTTAAAGGCTCAACTTTTTGACAACTTTACTGAGCAACAAGTTTTCTAAACCTGGCTCATTGTGTAGCACATTAATATGTGACTTCAGCAGTCTATTAAAATGTAATAGTACCATACTTGCAAGACTTTAACAAACTTACACGTTACCTAAAACTTGTGAACTGCATAAGTTACTTTTTATTTCATTTCTATTGAACTCGGCTGAGAACTAGTTTGCAACTTAAATATAATAATATAATAAATTTTTAACATTTCCGCATAGTAATTATACATTTCAGCTAATAATTCTGTTTTCTGTGGTACCCACAAAAATCACGTTTTTGCTTTCCTTACCTTTTTTTTAATTCGATGACAAGATAGACCTTGACTGCAATCTCACCTGATAGTAAGTGACGATGCTGTCTAAGATGGTTGCGGGCTAGCTAGCCCGCTTTCAAGCTTGAAAGGGATATGGCAGTGTACATTCAATCCATATTGAATCCATACCCCTAATCGGTTTGTACTTGCCATCGTGCCGTAATCCTAAATCGCTTGGCGGCACGTCTTTGACGGCAGGGGGGTAACTAGCCACGACCAAAGCCTCCTACAAGACAAAACTTACTTTACTTACTTTGTGATGTAATAAATAACCTGCGTAAATAAATAACCGGAAGTCAGTATTCGCAAGACAATACAAGCTCACTCAGACGTCGAGTTGTACTCGTAGTTAGGGAGACCTACTCGAGAGTGCTTTCATACAATTTGCACGGCATACCTACCCTTTCAACTCAGAAGTTCTTTTCCTCAGACCCCTCTTAACTTTTTCATTTCATGATCAAAAACATCGACCGCCGGACTTTATTGAGCACGTTTTAAAGAAATCCGATTTGGCTTACAAAGTTTATATATTTTCTTTCTATAGACAGTAAGTAACTTCTTAGCTTGCCTTATTTTACTGTATGATGATCTAATTTTTTTTCATTAGCTAATGTCACGTTTCATTAAGACCCTATTTCACCATCTCTGAGAAGTAAACTTTTATCAGCTAATACATTAAAAACCTAATAAATTATGTTGTATTGGCAAGAACATTCAGAAAAACATAACTCGCCAGTTAAAATTTTTCAACTTGTCCTTTTATTCATCAGGTTGGAATATTATAGTTTCTAGATATGAGAGATATCTGAATGAAAACTACCGCATGTAGTTAGTAGACACTCGGTGTTATCATTTTTTAATCATTTGCAGTAAATATACCTACAAAGACCAGCAAAGGCTGTGCTTGTGCAGCCACCAATTATAATTAAAATGTTTCAGTGTAAATTAGATAGGTACAATGATAACGATTGTCGGACATTTAGATTTTACCATAACATTGATTTATCACAACAGACTGTCTGCGTCATATTACAGATTATTATTATTGGTCACTATATTTTAATTAAAATTAATTTATGTTTATTTATGCAATTTTCTGATTTTAATCGAGTCTGCATGAGCGAGTTATTGATTTATTCTTGACTAGCGGCGCGCTCCGGCTTCGCACGGGTATAAAATATATAGCCTATGTCATTCACTGTTAATGAATGTTATTATAGATATAAACCTTCCTCTTCAATCACTCTATCTATTAAAAAAAACCGCATCAAAATCCGTTGCGTAGTTTTAAAGATTTAAACATACATATGGACAGAGAAAGCGACTTTGTTTTATACTATGTAGTGATTTCCACTACTATCACAGAATACCTAATAGTACCTAAAGGTAACTACATACATAGGTACTTTATTATTAGGTAGGTATACATGACCCGTGCCGACTTCTGCAGAGGAAGAGCAATGTTTTCGAATATATTCGTACTCGTAAAAATATTATGTATTTACCGAGGATTAAAGATTTAGACTCGATTCGTTATGTAATGACTTAATTGTGATAAATTATACATGTGCGTACCACGATAAATGTTTTAGTCGGAATTTTCGATATTTCGATTCAGTTGCATCGATTGATCGAAATATCGCCGAATCGTACGGTTTAGAAAGAAAAATATTTTTTATTTACAGTTGTATTATTTCATCTCTTCGCCAATTGATCCCTTTACTACTAAAGGCTCTTTAACGCTAAATATATTATTTTGAGAGTTGTGAAAGAACTTAAACCTTACCTCATCTTGGTAATTAAGAATTCATACTTTTTATCTATTCAGCTACTCAATCTGTTGTATAATCTCGCTTTATTGTGAGACTTTAAAGACTTTGCTCCCCGAATTTGTTGTGGTTTCTGCTCGATTCGCCAAACCTCTAAAGGCCAAGATCTCTGCCATCTTTACGGAGGGGTTTAGGGTTCGCATCCCAAACACTTTTCATTATAGTTAGGCATTATACTTACAATTAACTGCTGCTTAGTAACGCTTGGCGAGTCGAGCACAAACCAAAACAAATTCGAGGAGCAAAGACTTATAAATTAGCTTAATAGTACACTTAAGTTTACGAACTTTAAGTGGCTGTAATATTAACTATTACAGCTACAGGTTAGTAGAAAAATAAGGTTAGGTTTGAGGATATAAAAAGAAAATAAAACTAATTAGTGTGAATTTTTTAACAATTTAATCTTCGGAAAATCTATTAACCAAATATTCCGGGACTCGGACCGCTGCTGGTACAGGCGCCACTTGTTTTTGTAGTTACATCTGAAATATTCATAATTTTAATAGAGTATAAGTAAAAATGTAAGTAAGTATACCGAGGATATGGTTATTTATGTACCTATGTATAATTAATAAACATCATTCCTATATTTAAGTTCAGTTTTTAAGTTTTTTATTTAAAAAAACTCATAATATACACATGTCAGTCACGCTGAACTCACCAGTACCTAAAAGTGATTTTTAAACGACTTCAAAAAAAGGAGGAAGTTCTCACTTCGATGCGTATTTTTTTGTCGATATGAACCCGTCAAATCTAAATCAATTTCAATTTTTTTTATTTCAAAGGACGTATCGTGATGTTAGTCTTCAGAATTTAGCATGAATATCTTCAGAGATGGAGGACGGAACTCCTCGATAAATCAAATCGCTCGCGGTCAGAGAATGTCTAGATTAATCCTATGCAACTACACTAAAAAGCTTAAAATAAGTATTCTCTTTAATAAAAACCGACTTTAAACGCCACTACAAAGTATATGAAATAATTTTCATTTGTACACGTATGTTGAAGTCGGGCTAGCGTTGCGTATCGATTTCATCCTTTCTATTTAGGCCCGCCCGACTTCAACATACGTGTACAAATTTAAATTATTTTTTACTTTGTAGTGGCGTTTGAAGTCGGTTTTTTAAAAAGAATTTTTATTTACTTTTATTGTATTATTTTTATAAAAAAACTTTACTCACAGAGCTCTTCCTAAGGGTACTTTTAGATTCTGGCATCTGATCTGGGTTCAACTGCATTTTTGACTTCCAATCTCTTTCTTCCCTTGCTAGGAGTCTAAACATACCCTTAGGAAACGCTCTGCATGAAGAACATTGTAAAGAGCGCTTTATTCTTAAGAGTCTTCAGTATTACGTGATCGTGCATGAGAAAATGCTATTTTAATCAAAATTTACGGGTGAGACATACCTACCTACTCAAGACTAAACGAGACGCGTGATATTTCGATCTCACCAATCAGCGTTTTATAAATTACTAGCGGCCCGCTCCGGCTTCGCACGGGTATAAAATATATAGCCTATGTCATTCACTGTTAATGGATGTTATTATACATATAAACCTTCCTCTTCAATCACTCTATCTATTAAAAAAACCGCATCAAAATCCGTTGCGTAGTTTTAAAGATTTAAGCGTACATAGGGACAGAGAAAGTGACTTTGTTTTATACTATGTCACTACATAAGTATTTTTGTGAAAACCTTGTGAGAAGATTCTCCTTTTTTTGAAGCGAAATACATTTGTATGGAGAAGTGAGAATGGTCTTTAAAAAGATAATGGAGGAGATAGCTTAGAGCATTTACATAAAATCTCTCCTGACCAAGCTAGCGGGCAAAGCAAACATAATGACTTAATATTGATACAGTAATACACTATTGTTTAGTAGGTAGATACAAAATGGAGATAATAGCAGCTTGTGTAGAACATCGATCATCAGTCTGCGTCAGTGGATACGATAATCCAACTGTCCCGCTCATCATCGCCTACATGACCATTGCAAAATGACTTATGCATAATATGAACATAATATACGAGTATCTTGTACTTTGGGATCTATTTACTTCTATTACTTATAAGGTTATAACACAAAAGTGTGTATAAGCTTAAAAGTTATACCTAATGATTATTTGAACTTTAACATAAGCCAAGATACCCATTTTTTTTTTTTTTTCAAAAAACCATCGTACAGTCATGTCGTCACTAACAAGAATCACAATCACAATCTCAAGATTTCATACCTATTAGTTTTTATGCCCGTGTCACTACTGGCAAAATTCTGGTAAAAAATCCTTTTTTTAAGCTATTGCATAGCTTCTATCGCGGGCCTTGAGCGTGGAAACCGAATCCAGAAATTCCGTAACGAAAATAACCTGACACGGGACTCCTCTCACCGCTAGATGGCGTTGATAAAAAATGCTATACAATAGCTTTACCGCGGCAGTCCCCGAGTGTCACACGTCTTTTTTTTTTCAACTACATGAAATAAGTAAATTTTAATTTGCATGATATTGCGATATCATTTACGAGTATTAACTTAACCTGTGCGCATAAAGGTAGCTAGTACCTATTTTACTTTACAGTGATATTGAAATAATTATTACATAGCAGTGTAATATTATTGAAATTTTAATATCAATGATATCTGAGTGCAATTTGAATACACAGTAGGTGTATTCCAGCGAGGACTTACCGATACCACAAAAGCGAGCGCATTTCATTTTCCCCTCGTTAAAATAAGTTACGTTATTACTGCCACATACAGGATTGTACTCTGACGTCGACGGGCAATCCTGAACACACTGTTTCATGGCAGAACTCGTGCTGGAGAAAAAACAATCAAGGAAAGTTGACTCGCCAGTTGGCCGAAAAAGACAATTAAAATGTCGGGATAGAAAGTTTTACGGGCGAACGCTTTTTGTTAATTAACTAGTGCTTCAAACCGTCGCGTCGACTGGAAGTTTTTGCTAAAATCGGAGGGAATCAATGAAATGTAGTAAACGTACGAACTTTTTAAATAATAATGAAAAATAATTATAATATAGATTAAAAAGTTAACAGCCTAGTTAAAATTATGATTTTATGTATGTCATTCTATTCCCACATAATACTTACAAAAAAAAAGCTTAAAGTAGTATTAGTAAATACTACTTTAAGCTTTAGCATTCCGAAAGTTAGCAATCATGACAAATCCAATGCCAATGCCATAATAATGAAACAATTACTCTTCCATGTTATGCTTAAAAGAGCTGAAGTAGATACAAGATGTATTAAAATATAGATTATACAATATTTTAATACATCTATATTAAATTATAGATTAAAATATAGATTTTAATACATCTTGTATTAAAATCTATATTTTAATACATCTAGCTAGCTATCAAAATTATGTAGCTCTTTTAACGTATATAGATATGTACAAAGAAAAAGCTTTCCTCAACCATCCTATTCTCTTTATTCTAGTAAGTTCTTCTAGATAGTACGATATATTTAGATAAGCTATTCGTTGAGAAAGCAAAGTTTTAATTAGCAGGGCACTATAATATTCTAGAATAAAATACCGAAATTAGATTCGATAAAACAGTCCTGCTATTACCTTGTTGTAATTAAAGGTTTCTGGGTGTTCTCGTATGGTACCACGACAGGTAGTCCTAAAATTGCCACTCTTTCCGTTGTACTTGTAGTTGTTACTGGTTTGCTAGTTAGAGAATATGGCAACAAGGGATTTTGCAAGTTGCCATTCGGTAATTTATTCAATCCGTTTAAGTCTTGAGGGTTAAACGAACCGCCATTTTGTAAACTTGGGTTGCCATTCTGGAAGATTCCCTGAGGATCTCGAGGTGGGCCTGGGTATAAGCCGGGGGTTATTTCTTGTGGAACTTCTTTTACTTCCGCGGGGAACACAATTATATTTGGATTCTGATTATTTTGTAATCCATTATTGGTATTCCAACTGCTATGCGATCCTGGATATTGGCCCTAGAAAAAATACATAACAATAACCTATTTTGTATTTTTTAGCAATGGCCTTCTCCGTCATTACTCATTGACCGCGTTGGACATAAATAGGTCAAACTATGGACTTCACATTATAATACACATCTGTGATTCTACTTTCTCCAAGGAGGTATATAGTTGCGATCTCTTCCAGCATAATACCTATTACTATAGCCATAGCCTACATGTCATTTTGGCCAGACATAATATTTTTATTAAAACACCGCTCGCAGAGATCAGATGATAATCGGTTCGTGCAAAAACTGGGCAGTCTGTCAAATTCGGGTTGGAATAATAAGCAGACCCGGATTTTGATGCCGGGAAGAGGGTTCGAAGGTATTTACAGTATTAAACAACCTTATGTACCTATATTATAATATGTATGGTACATAAGTATTCAAAATAGCTGTATTATTTTATTTGACGTAATATGGTGTTGGATATTAAGCGTAGGTATTAACATTTTAGTGTTTATTTCGAAGTCATACACCGAGTTGTTCATCTGACTTCGCTAATTAAGTACCTATATTTTGTATCATAAGTAAATATCTCTTATTAGGTTTTGATGTGTGGCAGAGTTACTTAATTTAACTTTCTCCAACCGATTAAACTTTACCTGTTCATCCGGATATGAAGGACCGTTGTCATAGTTACCGGGATATCTATTGTTATTCCATTTATTGTTATTATCCAAATTACTTCCTGCTCCCGGATATTGAGGATAATTTTCCTAAAATCAATTTCGCAATATAATTACACCACAGTCCACAGAGCACGCAATAAAGACTTATACAATAATTAAGCCTCAAAAGCCCAACTGTTATCTAAGATGCGGAATGAAAACTGATAGCTTTTGACGACCTCCTTGGCGTAGTGGTGAGCGCTGCGGACCTTATAACTGGAAGGTCTTGGGTTCGATTCCCGACGGGGCAATTTGGGAATTTATAATTTCTGAATTATTGTCTCTGGTCTGATCTGGTGGTAGGCTTTGGCTCTGGCTAGTTAATAATACCACCATACCGTCAAAGATGTGCCGCGAAGCGATTTAGCGTTCCGGCACGATGACGAGTAGAAACCGATAAGGGGTTGAATGTATACTGTCATACCCCTTCCAAGTTAGCCCGCTACCATCATAGCCTGCATCGTCACTTACCACAAAGCGAGATCGCCGTCACGGACTATCTTGTCATCGAATAAAAAAAGTTGCACTATTATCGTACCCACACTCCTATACTCAAGCTTTGCACCGACTTCGAGGGGAGAGAAGAATATTACTCAAAAGATAGTCTTTAAAAAACTAAAATTAACTAATTCATACCAAAACTCAATATTAAGCCTACTCATGTTGTGGACCGATTTTGATGAAACTTTTCCAGGCAGATAAATAAACGTGTAAGGTATGACCTTATCACTTATGTATCTAGAAAAACCAACGTTTTTGTTAAACTGAAAATTCACGCGAATTTTATGTTACGAATAGGTATAAACGGTCATTACGCGGTTAATGAAAATTTCATCCATCCATCCATCAGCTTATGAGTCCACTGCTGGACAAAGGCTTTTTCGAGAGCGAACCACCAAACACATTCCTTAGCCAGCCACATCCAACCGATTCCCGTCACCTTCTTAAAGACATCGGTCAATGAAAATTAGGCTACTTGTATATCCAGATTTTCGCTTTTTCGATTTTTTTTTTTCTTACTTAAGTAGGACTAGGTATACTTATGTTCCAAATGCAATTAATATTTTTGCGACATTATAATTCCATACCTGAGGAATATTAGGATCTACAGGATTGATGCCTCCATTTAAATTGTTAAAATCATTACCGGGATATTGAAAATTATTATTACCCTGCAAAGCATTAAAAATATATTAATTGGTACTTGCTTCATTCAACTTATTACACATCATAAATTATATTTTAATACCTGAGGAGTGTTTGGATTAAAACTACTGCCAGGATATTGCGGATTATTGACCTGTAAATAATGTAAACCATAAAAAATAATCTATCGATTTTTGTTCTTTATGTTTTTTTTTTGTTTTTTTTTTTATTATTTACACAAGCATTACAAATAATAGTGTAAATAATTAAAAAAAAATATTATGAGGAGTATTAGAATATATTGGATAGTTGTCATTTAAAATCATTCGCGCAGTACATAAATGTTTATTATTAATATATATATAGCTACTCGTGCTGATTCACTGATTCACTCACTCACTCACTCACTGACTCATTGATCACCTCTCCTGTAAAATTTTGTATGGAAAATTTTTTTTTCACTCACGGTTTCGTATAGAGGACAAAAATTCATTCGGAGGAAAAATATGGAGAGAGCTGATGATTGAGGATTTCGGAGACGGGTGAGGAGCACCGGCCAGGCTATCGAAGATAGGTGGGGGGTGTTCGACCAAATGTCAGTCGAAACTTCATCCAATTGGCAGAGAGCCGAAAAAAAACTCCAAAATGGCGGATTCAAGATGGCGGCCATACAAATTTCGTCGGTGTCTATCTCGGAGACTATAAAAGATGCAAGAGTAGTTTCTTGGAAAAAAATGATCAGGACCAGAAGATCTACTTGATGAATAGAAAAAAAATCAAGATGGCGGAATTTATTTTTTTCCATACAAAATATATGCAAGACTTTAATACGGTTCCTTTTTAAATTTCTGATGGTATCATATAGATGGCAAAAATTCATTTGGAGGAAAAATATGGAGAAAGCTGATGGTTGAGGATTTCGGAGACGGGTGAGGAGCACGGCCAGGGTATCGAAGATAGGTGGGAAGTGTTCAAACAAAAGCCACTCGAAACCTCATCCAATTGGCAGAGAGCTGAAAAAAAATTCAAAATGGCGAATTCAAGATGGCGGTCATACAAGTTTAGTCGGTATCTATCTCCGAGACTATAAAAGATGGAGGAGTGGTTTCTTTGATAAAGATGATCAAGACCCGTTGGTCTACGTGATGAATAGAAAAAATTCAAGATGGCGGATTTTTTATTTTTTCATACAAAATCTATGCAAGACTTTATTACGGTTCTTTTTAAAAATTTCTAACGGTTTCGTATAGAGGACAAAAATTCATTTGAAGAAAAAATATGGAGAGAGCTGATGGTTGAGGATTTCGGAGACGGGTGATGAGCACGGCCAGGGTATTGAAGATAGGTTGAGGCTGCCCAAACAAAAATCACTCGAAACATAATCCAATTGCCAATGAGCTGAAAAAAAATACCAAAATGGCGGATTCAAGATGGCGGCCATACAAATGTTGTCGGTGTCTATCTCGGAGACTATAAAAGATGTAAGAGTGGTTTCTTGGAAAAAGATGATCAAGACCCGAAGATCTACTTAGTGAACAGAAAACACGCGGTTCGCTTTAGCGAGCCGCGCACCCACGCGCCCTACTAGTTAATATATATATAGCTACTCGTGCTGATTCACTGATTCACTCACTCACTCACTCACTGACTCATTGATCACCTCTCCTGTAAAATTTTGTATGGAAAAAAATTTTTTCACGCACCGTTTCGTATAGAGGACAAAAATTCATTCGGAGGAAAAATATGGAGAGAGCTGATGATTGAGGATTTCGGAGACGTGTGATGAGCACCGGCCAGGGTATCGAAGATAGGTGGGGGGTGTTCAACCAAATGTCACTCGAAATCTCATCCAATTGGCAAAGAGCCGAAAAAAACTTCCAAAATGGCGGATTCAAGATGGCGGCCATACAAATTTCGTCGGTGTCTATCTCGGAGACTATAAAAGATGGATGAGTGGTTTCTTGGAAAAAGATGATCAAGATCCGAAGGTCTACTTGATGAATAGAAAAAAAATTCAAGATGGCGGAATTTATTTTTTTCCATACAAAATATATGCAAGACTTTAATACGGTTCCTTTTTAAAATTTCTGATGTTTTCGTATAGAAGACAAAATTTCATTCGGAGGAAAAATATGGAGAGAGCTGATGATTGAGGATTTCGGAGACGGATGAGGAGCACGGCCAGGATATTAGAGATAGGTGGGGGGTGTTCAAACAAAAGTCACTCAAAACCTCATCCAATTGGCAAAGAGCTGAAAAAAAATTCAAAATGGCGGATTCAAGATGGCGGCCATACAAATTTCGTCGGGTTCTATCTCGGAGACTAAGAAAGATGGAAGAGTGGTTTCTTTGAAAAAGATGTTCAAGACCCGATGGTCTACGTGATGAATAGAAAAAAATTCAAGATGGTGGAATTTTTTTCATATAAAATGTGTGATGGTTTCGTATAGAGGACAAAAATTCATTTGGATGAAAAATATGGAGGGAGCTGATGATTGAGGATTTCGGAGACGGGTGAGGAGCACGGTCAGGATATTGAAGATAGGTTGAGGGTGCCCAAACAAAAATCACTCGAAACCTCATCCAATTGGCAATGAGCTGAAAAAAAATAACCAAAATGGCGGATTCAAGGTGGCGGTCATACAAATTTCGTCGATGTATATCTCAGAGACTATGAAAGATAGAAGAGTAATTCCTTGGAAAAAGATGATCAAGACCCGAAGGTCTACTTGGTGGTCAGAAAAACCGCGGTTCGCTTTAGCGAGCCGCGCACCCACGCGCCCTACTAGTACTTTTATATTGCTGATTATTATATTTTTTTCTTTTCTTAATATTTAGATACTTAATGTAGAAACAAATTATTAATAATGAACATAAATATTAAATACCTGAGGAGTGTTTGTATTTAAGGGATAGCCTCCATTTAAATTGTTAAAATCATTCCCTGGGTAAAGAGGATTATTAACCTGTAAAAATTATTTTTTTGATATTTTTTGCATTTCCACCAATAATTCATAAATAATAATAATTCCTTAAAAAACCTTTACCATTAAAATACTTTAAGGCGTAACATGCCACATAAATCTAGACATCATCTGTAGCATTTCGTCTCTTATCGAATATCACGTCACAAATCATTTCGACTAATTTTATAGGAGGGTGAAAATACTTCGATTTCAAGAGCTTATAAGTTAGTTTTAGTTTATGTATTATGTTCTTTTTATGGATGATAAGTAATATTGAATGCTATCTTTATAACTTTATCGAATGACTTTAAAACTAAAAACCGCCAATTTTCTACTTGCGCGGTGATGTTCGATAAGCGACGATTTAGATAATTGCTAAAAATATGAGAGAAACACCTGGAGAATATTGGGGTCCATTTAGATTCAAACCACTACCGAGATATTACTGATTATTATCATTCGCCTGTAAATTCGATATTTAATCCACAAACAATTAGTAATCATAGTTTTAATACCTGAGGAATATTTGGATTTACGGAATATCCTCCATCGACGTTGCATACATTGCAATCATGCCCGGCTAATTGAGGATTGTTAACCTGTAATAATTTATTATATTATGCGTTGTTTCCATAAATAAATTCCATAAATTCCAAGTTTTTATCTGAGTAGTTGATAGAATTAACTGGAACGTCGCTCCTATTAAAATTTTAAATGATTTCTAGCTGTGAACCGTGCAATGTTTATTAAAATTGTTATTTCTTTTTAATTCACAAATGAATATATTTTATACTTCATACCTGAGGCGTATTTGGATTTACAGGATAGTGGCCTCCATTAAAATTGTTAAAATCAGTCCCGGGATAATTTGGATTGTTAACCTGAAAATAAGTCAAACAAATTACTTCGTACATCTTTCATATTATGACTAGTTTTACGAATTTCACCTAACTAATGTTAAAAAATATGCTTCTACTTTTTTAAATAGATAAATACAACCCACCGGTCTTCAAATTACGAATTACTCAAATAATTACTATAACAATGGAGTACCGTATCGATATGATTTTTCGGATTGGTATGGTTGAAGAATTGGAACGTGTTACGCTACATTTTTCCCCGGAAAAACAGGGTTCTCGCAAAACATAACTCCATCATGCGATCGAAGTCGCGGGCAAAAGCTATAGTAATATTATATCACATAACATCACACTATCACACTAATCACACTGATCACACTAATACCACACTAATCATTCTTACTATAATATTGTTAAGACGAAAGTGGTGTGTATGTGTGTGTGGGTGGGTGCTTGCGTGCGTTTGTGTGTGTGGCTACGTTTTATCCCGGAAAATTAAAGTGTTCCCACGGAAATTAAAAAAACCTTAATCCACGCGGACGAAGTCACGAGTTATCTAGTTCATTTATAAATCTATTAAAGAGAGTTACCACTCACTCATTAATCACGAAATCTCAGGGTTAGGAAAAATTAGGGTTAGGATGTCAGGAAATAGGTATACCTGGTGATAAATTATAGTCCTCAATTAATGGTCAAACAAAATGTTTAGCTAGGTACCTGAACATTTTGGCCGGGATAATTTTGTGGGCTACCAGGATAATTAATTGATCCGTCGTTCCAGTTTCCATTGTTCCAATTATTTTCTTGAGGATTGCTTACCTGAAAAAAAATACTAACTGAAAGCAGAATAGATGTGTAGATGGATACCTTTTAATTATAGGTACGTAGGCACTGTGTATGTTATTTAACTGACACTATGGGAAAATCTTGGACTTTCCATAAAAATTTATAAAAATGAGAAACGATGCTACTATAGTAGCTACGTACGATTTAGGATTTTTTACTGCACGGCTTCAATTTAATCGCACTTTTGTGATTTTACGTTTATCCTAGTTTTCATAAATCAATAGATTTGCTCGTAAAGTGTATCTTTCAACAATAAGATTTACTTTACGAGCGAATCTATTGATAAAAAGACGTGTGGCACTCGGGGACTGCCGCGGTAAAGCTATTGCATAGTATTTTTTATCAACGCCATCTAGCGGTGAGAGGAGTCCCGTGTCAGGTTATTTTCGTTACGGAATTTCTGGATTCGGTCTCCACGCTCAAGGGCCGCGATAAAAGCTATGCAATAGCTTAAAAATCAAAAGCAAATATAAATTATACAAACGAATATACACTTACTGGATTGCCATTGCCTGGATAGTTCGGGAAATTATCAGGATGATTTCCTCCTTCATTATTTAAATTCGGGAAAAAAATGTGCAGACTACCATCCAAATCAAACAATTTATTCACTGACGAGTTGCTTTTATCAGAATTAGTCGATGTATCTATGGTTGTATTAGTCACTTTATTAGAATCTTTTTGGATCGTTTTCGAGTCATACAGTCGACTTAAATTTAAAAATACTGTAAAAGGTAGTTTGTAAAAATTATTATATTATTATTATTATAAGTAGTTACCTATCTGGGTAAATGGGTAGGAACTTTCGTAGAAATTACCTAAGTACCTTATTCTAATTAGTTCTATGTAAAGAAATACTGGAGTATAGACACTGTACCTGCCTATCGACCTATTTATGTAAGTACTTACCTATATACTTTGATAAGATCACATTTAATTAATTATTATTATTAAACAACTCACCTGTTACTACACACAAAACAGTGGTTACGGAAATCATTTTTGATCCAAAACTAAGGAATTGTCATCTCTATAACTCTGATTGGTATTTAACTAAGTGGCTTTTTAATTACTATCATTAAACATGATAACATAGTATTATCATTTTGTTAATGGTAAAACGGTAAATTCTAAGAACATTATCAGTTATAAAAAATATTTTAGGGAAAAACTACAGTAATGAGTACCTATTGAAGAAACAAGTCTTCACGCCAATGGAAAATTAATCAGTTATGTTATATGTATAGAAATATAAGCCATTTAAAGTAAGCCTTCAAAGGCCTACTATGCACTGTCGTCGATATAGTACAACGAGGTCGCAAAAAATTATTAAAAAAAACATTACGTAACTACCTACTGTGCTGTGAAAGGGTGTCACAATTCATCTCATAATTATCAAAAACCAAAAACCACTGCCAGTACCAGAATATAATTAGGTAGGTAGGTGCCAAGGTGCCATGTAGCCACCATGTAGCTGTAGGGGAATACCCCTAAAGGGTAAAAACAGGAAGGTATCTATCTAGGTACTTCCTGATTCCATGGGTATTCTGCGGGTCGATTGCGGAAAAGCCATATTAATCATTGCTATAATTTCAATTGTGGCAGTACGCTTGATGACTGATTTTGAAAAACTGTTGATTAATGTTCAGAAGTATATTACTATTTAAAAAAATATCTTATTTCAGCAAGAAAAAAAGGTTTGGTAGATAACATATATTATGTCCATGGGTTTTTCACAGTAGTTTGTCAAAGTTTGAAGTACTTAGTAGACTTATCACTTATCGCACTGATAGGATGGTATTCAATCCAATATGGCGGATTGCTGTACTTTATAGTTTTATTTTATCAAAATAAATATCAATCTCACAAAAAAAAAACGTTTTTTATAATAATTTCATTGATATAATACCTATAGGCTAAACCTTTGTTCGTGATTATAGGGTAATTGGGATTGTCCTAATAGCTGCCTTTACACACGCACTCTTTATCGCGTGAATCGGTTTTCGTGCGAGAAATAGCGCACATGTAAAGGCAAGCGAAGGAAAAGGGAATGCACTTCCGCGCCGACCGCCTCGCGAGACTACCACGTGCTTCATCCATCATGCAAGTCTGCGTGACAATTCGCCTTTAGATGCCCGTTTTTGTTCAGTCTCATAAAAATGACAGACATAAGATTATGGAGCAGAGATCTTATTTCAGAGTTTTTGGAAATTTATAAATCTCATACATGTTTGTGGAAAATTAAATCTGATGAGTATAAAATAAAAAAAGGAACTAGCTTACCAGAAATTGGTTAAGTTTTGTAATGATAACGGAATCGCTCATGCCAACAGAGATTTTGTGGTGAAGAAAATTCAAAGCTTAAAAGGGTCATTTCGTAAGGCGTTAAAAAAAGTATCAGACAGTCAGCGCAGTGGAAGAGGTTCAGATGCTATTTACAAACTTAACTTATGGTATTATGAACTTTTATTGTTTACAAAAACATCAATATAAAGTAAATCATAGTGCCTAGATTTCGACGAATTGAGAACCTCCTTTTTTGGAAATCGGTAAAAAACATACGCGACTTAACGTGGAGTGCGTGAATTTCACACACTCCAGGACACGAAAGTATCCCGCAATGAATCGCGCGCGATTAGCCTTTACACGAGCACTCTTTCGTCTCGGATGAAAATCACGCAGACAATCGCGCGCGAATGATTCGACAGCCAAAAATTGGTTATTAACAATCACTCGTGATTGTGCGTGCAAGCTTTCGCGCGTTCCATCGTGCACGATCCCAACACACTCCAATCGCGAGCGAATGAGCGTCTAGTGTAAAGGCAGCTAATCAGTAATAAATGATCGTCACACTGAAGCTAACAGTTTTAACTTCTAGACAATCGTCCTCCTGTGCTCACATTAGGTAGGTACCGCCCTGCAGGTTATACTACTACATACCCATGATTTTGACCTCATTTTGATAGAAGTGACAGCACAAGTGTCAGAATTGACAATTCAAAAGTGTGATGTATGTTTGATGTTTGCCGTTTGTGGAAAATTATTTTCACAGAATATTCTTGAAGTTAATTTCGTTTTCGACTATTAATATTTAAGGTATTTACCTACAAATTCTAAACTTATCATATTTGTTAAACTTGCATAACAATTGAAGTTGTATTTCAATATAAAATTGTAATACCGCGTCCGCATGCTTGTGGCAAACGGCAAACGCCAAACCTCTACAAACGTTTGCCTTGAATTTGGGAATCATCCGCACGCTTGCGAGGGCGTTTGTATGTTCTGAACAGGCAAGCATGACGGACGTCGAACTTGTGTCGGCTTTATTATTTTTTTACAAATGTTTTAAGCTCAGCTCCTACTAAAATGGAATATGGATGGATGGATGGATGGATGGATGGATGGATGTTTGTTACTCTTTCAGCCACAACTAATGAACCGATTTGAATGAAATGTGGAATAGCGATAGCTCATACCTACATTTTAGCCCGGAAAATTAAGGACTTTCCGCGGGAATTAAAAAACCTTAATCCGCGAGGACGAAGTCACGGACGTCATCTAGTCGATAGTAAAGCGTCCTCTAATTAAAATTTTCAAAACATATTTCATGTGCACAATTTGTCCAGTTACAGTTTTAGTATAATATTAGTATAGATTAGTAGTAGTAGCTAGTAGTATGATCGAAAACACTTGGTACCTACCTAGTTTATTTATTTGAATAAAAAAATATTCTACTCTATTCTAGTATGTACCTACTCAATAGATATTTTGTTTTTTTTTCTTTATCAACCGATATACGTCCACTGCTGGACTGTTTATTGCATGGACTTCCTCAGGCTTCGGTTTTGCGCCACCTATACCCTGTGGCTCCCTGAGGGTCGCCTGATGGTGTCGGTCCACCTACCATTACCATACCATTATATACCATTTTCCGGTGCGGAGTCGCCACTTATTATTATTAATATATAAACCTAATTAATTAATTAAATTATATAAACAAATCGTCTTCAAAAGTCTTCAGTCGACCAGTCATTCATTTTACGTTTTTACCCACTCACAAAATGAAGATTTCTAAAGGTGCGATACGTAAATCGTAATACAATGACACGTCTAATCGCCGCCAGTGCACAAACGAGACTGAGGGCGCGCAAACGTGTGGACGGAGACGCAAGCGCTTGTGGCAAATTCCCTTTGGTTTGCGATCAAAAGACCGACACTCGATGGATCGGCCACAAACGCTCGCAAGCGTAGGCAAACCATGGCAAACGCTCTATCCGCACGTTTGCGTTTGTGAAGGTTTGCCGAGGTTTGCCAAGCGTGCGGATGCAGCTTAATACTTTTTTTCTATTAACATTCTTGTGTAAGTAAAGTAGTTATTTAACGCGTGCATTTTGCCGGCAGCTTTGCAGCAGAGTTGTAAAGATGAGTTGCCCATTTAGCGAGGAGCAGCTAGCGCAGCTAAAAACCTTTGTGGACCTTTGCACAGCCCAACCACAGATATTGCAGCACCCAAAGTTATCGTTTTTCAAGGATTATTTATCACAGCTCGGCGTCAACATTCCAACTGCTACTTTCGGGCCTAAAACTTTCTCGGCCTCCGGTGACAGGTATGAACAAACAACCAAACATGTTATTATGTAGTTTTAAAATATTTGAATTAAGCATTCTTAAAAATTTAACATTCCCAGTTATGCCTTGCAGTGCCTAATTTTTTAAGAAAATACTCTGAATTTCTAATGTCAGCTAGGATTTATTTGCCCTGTAATATACAGAAAATTTGATTGTATGGTATTGGTCTGTCTTTATAATGCACCAGTGGATGTTATTTTAATTTAATCCTGATGTAAAAAGAGGGGTGATATAAGTTTGATGTGTGTATCTGTCTATTCCTTTGTAGCTCCCTAACGAATGAACCTTTTTGATATGATTTTTTCTATATGAAAGCTAACATGATGGAGAAAGTTTTTAGCTATAATTTATGAAGATCTGCACAGGTGTTTGAAAATCTCCTACTTTATTTAAGGGGTCTTACAAACTTTCACTGGTGCCATTGATTTGAAATTTGATGTACTGTTACTTTGAATTATTTGCAAACATTTGTTCATCTAGCAACTCCAGTAAGCCTAAGGCTTCAGAAGAGAATGCAACTGTGTCTTCAGATGAAGACTCAGATACGGAATCTGATGTGGAATTAGACATGGAAGGTAAACTACCCTCATTGTTTAAGCACTGTACACTAAGACTGAAATCTATAGAACACACTCTCACTCAGCTCAGACTCAAGACAGAGTTAAAACGAGACAGTTTATGTCAGAGCATATTTGCGTCATGTTTTAACCTTTATCTTAAGGCTAAGCTGAGTCAGAGCACCCTCTATAGATCTCAGCATAAGATAGCAATATTTTCAGACCTTTGAATCTAAAACTGAAATCTATAGAACACACTCACTCAGCTCAGACTCAAGACAGAGTTAAAACAAGCCAGATTTCTGTCAGGCATATTTGTGTCACATTTTAACCTCTATCTTAAGTCTGAGCTGAGTCTGAGCACGCTCTATAGATCTCAGCATAAGATAGCAGTATTTTCAGACCTTTCAAAGTAAACAGATTTTTTGCAACTGAAATCAGTGAGTTTAACTTTTTAAATAACTTGCATATCTTATTATTATTAAAGAGAAATGGGCTCAGTAGTTTGTCACTATGGTGGACCATTCGTAAATAGTCTACATACATATGTACATAGACTGCTAAAATCGTAGCATTTCCCTTTGGGGTAAAAAAAGAATAGAAAGAAACAAAATTTTTCTATGCTTTGAAAATGCTCCAAAGTAAAATACATCTTGCTGTTTCTTAAGCTTGCAGTAGATGTGACGACTTTATAATATTAAATCTGTTATATATCAGGTGTCATATCGGATACATCAGAAGCTAATCAGGAGATGGGCGATGATTCTAAGGAAGTGACAGACGAGGAGCGTGACCAGTCCGATGAGAAACGTTCAGAAGCCATGAAGGCATTTTCTGAACAGCAGTTTGACGAGGCCATCGCCCTGTATACTGAAGCCATACAGCTTAACCCCCAGAGTGCATTGCTTTTTGCTAAACGAGGACAGGTGAGTATTTCTTTGTAGCCAAGGTGAAATGGGATGAGTCAAAACATAACTTTTTACCTGACGAAAAAAAAGGAGGTTCTTAATTTGACACCTATATTTTTTTTTCGTACTGTTACTATATTATTGGTCTACAATCAATTTTTTCTTTGCTAAGCATGCTATACATGTTCTTTTCGCATACTTACAATAACCTTGTGCTCAGTGGCGTGCACACAGGGTAGGCATAATGCGGAAAAATGATATAAAATGGAGAAAATTGCCAGTACGAGTTATAAAAACTTAAGGGTAGGCTTTTTATAATTTGTACAATGCCTAACCTTAAGTTTTTTTAAATTCGCACCGAAATTTTTTCCATTTTGTATCGTCTGCCTGCCCTGTAGTACATCCTGTGCACGCCACTGGGCGGTTGTGCTAAATGTGAAAAAACCAAACTTAAGAACATGTAAAGCAGTTACATGTTTCTCTGAAAGTGTTTATACGTTTTCTGTGACAATTTTACCTTTTTAAGATGGTTAAGGAAAAATAGTCTATACTATTAAATATTTTAACTATTACTTTATTTCAAAAGATTTTTTTAATATTTTATTTTCAGGTGTTCCTTAAACAAAACAAGTTACACGCTTGCATCAAAGACTGTACCCGCGCCTTGGAACTGAACTGCGACAGCGCTGCTGCTTACAAATTCCGAGGACGTGCCTACAGGTATTTTCAGATGTAGAGTGTTCACTGGCAAGTTAACTTCTGCAATTTCTTGCAGAAGCTAAACATGACTAAAGTGCAGCCAAGCTATCCGCGCACCAAAAAAAAAACAGTTTAGTCTTCTGTAGAACATTAAAACTTAATATAATCGATGCTCATTGCATGGAATATATCATTATATTCTTATACTAACAGAAGCCCGCGACTTTGTTAGCTTTTCAATTCACAATCGATAATTTCTAAATCCCCACAGCTTAGGTCTTTATATTGGCCACCTTTTAGCCAAAACTTGCAGGAATTGATTACACTACAGTAATATAATGCTTTGAATATAATGTATAAGTAGTAAAATAATGTCTTGATGACTTTGACAGGTTATGGATGAGAAGTTTTTTTTTGATGTCTTTTGGCTTTTCCAACCACTATCAGACTTGAGATTTTGGTTATATTATTATATTTGGTTAATAGGGATTAGTCCAACAATTATTTTCCCCTTGTTTGCATGTTGAGCAATTCATCCCCTATCAAGCTCCAATATGTGCTTTTAACGCGTTTTGTGTTTACACCTTCGTATCAATCTCTGCACCCATGTGTTACAAGAATATGAGATTTTTTTTTAAATGTTATATATTAGCCATGTTTAACTTCATAAATGTTTTGCTCTCCCCTGAAAATAAGTGTAAGTAACGGTCCAATAGGTAAAACTTATGATAGCAGTGGGTAAGACAATATGGCGACAGGTTGGGATTGAATCGTCAACCTTTCAGTTTTCAGTCTACACCTTTAACCAATGGGCTATTGAAGCTCAAAATTAAAATATATTTTGTTTTTTACTTGCATTTACAGGCTTCTGGGCAAGTTCGAAGAAGCTTCTCATGATCTGTGCGAATCACTGAAGATTGATTATGACGACCAAACTAATGAATGGCTCGGTGAGGTGAAGCCAAACGCTGAGAAATTGCGCCAGCACAAACTGAGCGTCCAACGCAAGAAGGAAGAAAAAGAGGTAACAATTCAGCATTCAGAGTTCATTGATGTAGGGATAGTGTCAGACTTCTAAAAATTAAAAATGGTATCCTAATTCCAGAGTGCAAATATTTTAAATTTTTATTGAATGATGATATAGCGGGTTAACAAATCATTCAAAGAGCCTGCCCGTTGGTGAACAAAGGCTTTTTGTTTAAGAAGTTAGCCTTTGACTATGATTGTGTTATTGCAATTATTTTTTTTATTCGATGACAAAATAGTCGTTAACTGCAATCTTACCTGATGGTAAGTGACGATACAGTCTAAAATGGTAGCTGGCTAACTTGGAAGAGATATGGCAGTGTATATTCAACTCATACCCCTAATCGGTTTCTACACGCCATCGTGCCGGGACGCTAAATCGCTTGGCGGCACGTCTTTGACTGTAGGGTGGTAACTAGCCACGGCCAAAGCCTCCCACCAGACAAATTATTGTTTACCCTAGTCTGTTTCATCGACTAGCCATGGGTAGCATCCTGACCAGAAGATAAACAATATCGAAATTATAAATTGAGAATCCAATACAGGACTAACCAGAGAAGTTTTCAAAAAATATTAAGGGAAATCAAAGAGTTCCCATGGGATTTATAGAAGTTTTATTAAACTAAATCCACAAGGGCTCCATGTAGTTACTTATACTTACTTCAAAAGCACTTTGTAAAAGTTTATTTGAATAAAAAACTATTCTATTCTATGATATTATTAAAAGCATCAACGTATGATATCAATTGATTCTGTTGTTCCGTAGCACCGTGAGAAGTTACGCAGGGCACGCAAGGCGCAGGAAGCTCGCGCCAAGGCGGCCAAAGAGCAGGCAGAGTCTCAGCCCTTCATGAACACACCCCCAGGCATGGAGGGAATGGGAGGTATGGGAGGCGTGGGAGGCATGGGGGGCTTCGAAGCCGTGGACTTCATGAAACTGCTTTCTGACCCCGAGGTTATTGCAGCTTTCAAGGTAATTTTAGTTTTTTTAGCCAATAAAAAAGTAGAATAAAGATGGTAAGTGACGATGTAGTCTAAGATGGTAGAGGGCTAACTTGGATAGGGTATGACAGTGTACTTTCACCCCAGACCCCCAATCTGTTTCTACACGCCATCGTGCCAGAATGCTCAATCGCTTGGCGGCACGTTTTTGACAGTAGGGTGGTAACTAGCAACGGCCAAAGCCTCCCCGTAGACCAAACCAGAGTCAATTCAGAAATGATAAATTACCAAATCGCCTCCGCCGGGAATCGAACCCGAGACCTCCAATTATTATAAAACCACAGCACTCACCACTGTGCCAGGGAGGTTGTCAAATAGGTAGGTAATTTTAGTTTTGCTTTTTTACCTAGTAAAAAAACAGCAAGAGATGGTTTTCACGTTTGTCATTAGACATTGTGTTGTTTGTTACCATTTTCCTGCATATCTACTGGATCAGACGACGCAGTGCGTAAAATTGGTCCAGTATTGTTGAATTTCAGGACCCAACTCTTCAATCCTGATGCTGCAGAGATTCTGCCCACTTAAACTGGGGATTTAGGAACTGTTTGAAGTAGCGGACGAAATCGCGGAAGTTTATGTAATTAAGCTGTGTATCCGCACGGCTAGGGTCTGGAATGCTCTTCCAAGATCTGTGTTTCCTAATACGTACAATTTGGGTATCTTTAAAACAAAAGTGAATAGGCATCTTCTAGGCAAACGCGTTACACATTAGACCAAATCATTACTTTCCATCAGATGTGATAGCGGTCAAGCGTGTGCCTATAATGTATTAAAAAAAAAGTTATATTGTGTTAAATGTATATTTTTTTCAGGATCCAGAAATCACAAACGCGTTCTACGACGTGTCTGCGAACCCGGCCAACTTCATAAAGTATCAGAGCAATCCCAAAGTAGCTGCTGCATTGGAACTGCTCAAGAGTAAATTTAACGTAGGAGCTGCTTCTGCGGCGCCTGGAGGTATGCTTTTGCTTATAGGCCCGAGATACACTTTAGTAGCCCGATGTTTTAGTATTTGGCAGCAACTGACCAAAGCACTCTCCTGTTATCGATCTCCATAACTAGCAGCAGCCTCTCAGACCTCATTAACCGCTTCCCATAGAAGGGGGAGGTTCTCAATTCGTCGCATTTTTTTTTTTTTGTATGTTCCCCGATTACTCAGACGCCTGGACAGATTGCAAAATTCTTTTTGTTTGAAAGGATACCCTTTCAAACAAAAACAGAAAGACATGTTGGACATGACATGACCTGATGACAATTTGACCACCTGGGAAGTATACACTTCCAAGGTGGTCAAATTGTCGTCCACCACCGAAGTATACACTTCCAAGGTGGTCAAATTATGATCAGGTCAGAAGATGGAGACTTTTCTGCAGAAATAGAGGGAACTCGTCAAATTTTAAAAGCACAATTGATATACTTTGTAGAGGCGGTTGAAGTCGGTTTTGTTATATCATCTATATCTATACTAATATATAAAGCTGAAGAGTTTGTTTGTTTGAACGCGCTAATCTCAGGAACTACTGGTTCGAATTGAAAAATTATTTTTGTGTTGGATAGTCCATTTATCGAGGAAGGCTTTAGGCTATATAACATCGTGATGTTGGTCGAATAGGAGCGAAGCATCAGTGAAAAATGTTGCAGAAACGGGGAAAATTATCTATATTTAAAATATATTCTTTTAAAAACTTCTTAATTGCGATCATAATAACAAATTGACGCGGACGAAGTCACGCGCAACAGCTTTTTTTTATAATTTTTCTTTTAAACAAATGTACACATCTTGCTTTTCAGGTTTCGATGGTGCTAAACCAGATGCTGGAGCAAAGACTACAGGCGACGATGATGTAGGCTTGGACTAACAAGTCCTTATATGTATGCATCAAATTATTTACACATTATGTAAAAATCACATGGTTTTTTTATGGTTAAATGTTTATTGTGCAGGGTGTTACAATATATTATGTATAATACCTATACTATGAAAATTGGAAGTCTCACAGGCGTCCATTACGTCTAGCAAAATATTTAAAGTTAATTCAAAGAAAACGCAAAAGGTTTCTAGACAATGTTCTATTCTCTATTTTCAATCTGCATCCGTAGATTACTTTATCATTGTTAGTTTTACAAAATTTGTAGAGATAGCCTTTCCACAATAACAACGTTGCCAAGATATTTTATAGATTACAGTTAGATTGGATATAGAAAATGGACTTTACTGGGTTAAATTTCAACTAAATGTTATTTTTTTTTTGCTACATTCCACCAATTTTGAAATTTTTCTGCCAACTTATTACCTACAGTAAGCAAAATTTCAAATTAGTTTTTTTTTTTGTTTTTCATTTAAGACATAAACCTACCTTGTTGTAAGTAATTGGAACAAACAATGTGCTATTTTCACCTTTTATTTAATTTAATCTTGGGCCCTAGTACTGTGCATGTAAAAATAGATGAAATGAAAAAAAAAAATGCTTTAAACCCTTCGATCACAGAAAAAAAAATAAGGATACCGCATGTTAGTCCGATTTGTGTACCACCGAATGCACTTACTTAGTAAGATCATTTTGCTAGCTAGGTTGACAAAAGTGGAGACGGCTTCTTTAGAATTATTACATATTTACTCATCCTTGAAAACGATTTGCAAAGTCTTCTTTTAGATAAGTGAACAGTTTGAGATGGAACAATAAAGTCAACAATACAATACCAGAATAAATATTAATAAATGATTTTTTGAAATTTTTTGATTATATATTTTTTTCGCTGTTAACCGCATTGTTACGAGGACGAAAATAATAATAAGTTTTCAATAGTTATTATCCGTTTCCTTTAGATTTCCTCAATCTGCAGAGGCGAGAAAGTGGATTAATGCTGTACTTTTTACGAAAGATCCGGGTTAGAGACCATCAAATTATTCTTATTATGCTTTTTATTTGATGTTCTATTTTTAGTTGGATTAGTGTAAAATAAAAAATATTTCTTTTTTTTTTCATTTATTTTACTAAAAATAATATAGTGCTATTATACTGAATATTATAAGTAAAAACTTTGGATGGGTATAATGCGGTGTTGAATTACAAAGTTGTAAATAATGTATTTTATTTTAAAGTACACTTGCTTAAATTTTAATGCGCATTATTGAATTACATTAATTATTGAAAATTTTGAAGTTAAATTTTTACTGGCATTAGGAGACCATAAAATGAACATAAACGTGAAATACGTGACAGAACGCATAAGATTTACATAGTCATGAAATGCAATAAAAAATATTTAATAATTTAATCATAAAATTAAAAAGCCGCTATCTGTAGTTTTGAGCCGGGAGTCGGGACAGCATGTGTCACGATAACATACGTCAAGAACAATGAAGCATTTGAATAATTGTTGAAGTATGAAGTACTGAATCCTTATTTTTTCTTCTGTGATCGAAGTTTAAACCACACTTTGTGCTAGAAGTTGAATGTACGTAAAAATATTTTTACTTTATAAAACATTTACTTTTATTATATTTTTATTTTACTGTGTCTGTATATTATAAATAAATTATTAGTATTTGCAATTGCATTTATTTAACTTAAATTGAACCCACATTATAACCAACCTATGTAAACGGTTCTTATTTTCTCAATTTATCAATCCATTGCTTTTTTTTCATATTATTTTTTTGCTCTACCAATATTATATACTTAGCACCATTTAGGTACTTTAGATTAGATTTTTTTTAAATACCCACTGTTTGGTTCACCAAAAATGTACTTTAATATTATGCTAGTAATAAATGTATGAATATTTGTACCCTGCTGTTTTATTTTACACATTGTTGCACAAATTGCGACAGTTGTATTTCTTTTTGAAATTCATATTCATTGTTATAGGTAGATACATGAGCTCTCATGCTCTCTTTAAACATTTCTGTGGTGGTGTCGTGTGGTGCGGGTTGTTACGTTCCCTCAAATATCGTTGAGCGAAGCAATGGCTGGATCATGCGTCATGCTCGTGAACGGGTGCCACCAACGGGAATGGGTCTGCTTTGGCTGCCCATCTTGACATGCGTTGGATTGGTGTACCTACGTATGCATTTTTGCATTTTTGAAGCTTTATTGTGGAAGCACTGTATACACAGTAAAAAAAAATACACAGCATAGCTTTGTAAAAAAAAATTTTTCTTGAAAAGAGCAACTGCTGAGTTTCTTGCCGGCTCTTCTCAGCAGAATCTGCATTCCGAACCGGTGGTAGATTTATGACGTGTCATAAGAGCTACAAGTTAGCCTACATGAAATAAATAAATTTTGAAATTTGAATTTGAGGTTTTTACCCAAGATGTATAATGTTGACGTACCTACATTCGCTGATGCGCTAATACTAAAGTGAGGATTAGGGGGTGTGCACTCTACATCCTCTAACCCTCACTTTTCCATCTATCCCTGTCAATTGTCATTCAACTTCAGTGCAATCCCCTTTCCCTTCCAAATAAGGAAGCTTGTGCAAAGACTAAGTA
Source organism: Hipparchia semele (assembly GCA_933228805.2). Classification (NCBI taxonomy): domain Eukaryota; kingdom Metazoa; phylum Arthropoda; class Insecta; order Lepidoptera; family Nymphalidae; genus Hipparchia; species Hipparchia semele. The sequence continues at coordinate 6,513,502 of OW121717.1, read as the reverse complement.
CGACACCGGTTCAATGGATGGGATGGAGAACCAAGGAATTTGATAGGTAAATGAAATAAATATGACTATTCATAATAATTTATTTTATTTTAGTTTTACACATCGTTAACTCTTCCCCAGCGAAGTCTTATTTTCTTCTCATGTAACTTCAACCAAGAGGGCATATTTGTAGGTAGATACTGTGCATTAGGGAATTTGAGAGGCGGTGGAGGCGTCTTGAACGGATCTTCATTTTTCAGCTTACGTAAGAGATATTCCTTATTAATTTGCTTTGGGTCTCTGTATTTATCCATGTATAAGTTAAATGGTTGCCTAAGGGGAAACCATTCTTGAGGTTTTATGTATGGTTCTGGGAAGTCATATTCATAAACTGTAAAAAAAGTACAAGGTTATATCTAGATATAGATTGCAATACTAGCTTACCAGGGGAAATTTCATAATGTCGAATGTCAATATTACAACAATGAGTTAAAGATAAACAATTTCGTGTTTAACAGACATAATTATGTAGATCATCAAAGTGGAAAAAGTTTAACTTCTGCAGATTTCCATTGAACAAAGTTAGTTGTCTATTCTGCCATGCTGTGCTTATATATTCCCAGTAAATAAATATTGTTTCTAGGGAGAAGAGTTACATTAATTATTTTGTTGTGGTTAGGACAACATGCAGTGGACACAAAGTGATTCTCTTGGGCAGTGGATATGCCTATAGTACGTTTATCTCACGAAGTTACGGGCGCTTTACTTGTGGTTACGTCGTGTACATGCACATTGCGTAAGTGTGCGTGCCTGTCAGGAACCTAGGTGGGAGCGGTTACACTTATACAGATACGACACACAACCATGGGCCACGTGCCCTCGTGAATTGAAAGAACTATACCTATTTTGCAATCGTGTGCACTCAAAGAGGCAAAATCTCCAAGATTAGCATGTCTACTATTTTAGAGAGAGAAAAGATTATAGAATTGACATTAGTAAAAATTTTAATAATTGGTACCAAACGGCTCTAGTAAAACTTACCTGGCTCTTTTTGGTTCAATGTGTTGTGGAAGAATTCTTTTACACTTGCATCCCAATCAGTTTGATAAAAAGCAAGTCCTATAGGAGTTATGTTGTCCTGATACTTCTTGTACCAATCTCGTGTGCTGAATGTTCTATCCTCTAAGGGTGATAATGATGTAACTGGAAAATGTTTTCATCAATTAAATATATGATTTTTATTAATTACTAGCTGTGCCCGCGACTTCGTTCGCGTGGAATAGTGACTTTTTGGGCAGCATATTTTGAATTACATATACCGTCGACGCTCAGGCGCGAGGCGTGTAGTTACGTACTGTGTACGTTAAAAATGTTCGCCGTGATTCTTTAAATTGACATAACTTTTTTATTTATGAACCGATTGACATGAAATAAACACTAAATGTTAAGTGAAGCTTACTACAATATATTAACGAAAACCGTATCTAAATCGAATAAGCCGTTTCTGATATTAGCGTGCACAAACACACAGACAAACAGACAAAAAAAAATTAATTACAATTTTGGGTTCGGCATCGATATAATAACAACCCCTGCTACTTTTTTTTTATATATTTCCATTGTACAGGCACCACTTTTCTACAATTTTATTATATGTATAGATTTATTATTATGAAATTTTAAGTAAAATTCAGTAGATTCGGAAGGTGTATTATTAATAAAAATTTAATGATATGAAATCTTTCCTAAATAAACTTTAACTAATTAAAAAAATATGGCTTTCCTTTTTGTAACTTACTTTTAGGAAAATCATAGGACACTCTTCCATCCTGTTTATAAAGAACAAATGCATATCTATGATATCCAGTTCCTTTCAATGGGAAAGGCCGCAAGTAATCCACAATAATATCCCCTTTCTCAATACAATTCCCAGGAATGTTGGCAATGAGCCAATGCACATACTCCTTATCATTTTCTTTGAGATGGCCATCAAGGTTAGTTAGAGCTAATGTCCACAGATTATTGCCATCTGACTCAAAAGAAACAATAGGACTTTCAAGCGCTTCGGCCGGTTTTATAACATTTCCGTAGTACACAGGCAGGCAACTTCCATCTTTTAAATCATAGAATATATCCAAATTCAAATGAGGTATGAAAAAGCCTTCCCCATATAAATGTTCATATATTGCATAGTGCTCTGCTATTCGTTTTTTATGCTGCGGCCCTAACGAAACCAACCAATCCTTTTTAGATTGCTCCAGATCTATTTCTAATTTTCCTTTTCGGGCTAACTGCTCTAGGTTTTTATCATTCTTAACTTTTTTCATTTGTTCCAAACGGTTTTCTCGAGCAGATGATGACAATTTTCTAAAAAAAAAAGTAATGGTATGTTATTTATTGAATTCAAGGAACAGCATACCTTTTCAACACTGGTTTATTACTGATTTTTCAAAAACTATACAAACTTTGTCACATGTTGTCAAAACCACTAAACTATCAATGATTTAGACAGCACATTAGCAAAACATGGATATAGTACAAGGGACCTGAAAAACTAACTGGACAGTAAACCAGTCTTAAGAGGTCAATGAAGACTAGATAACATAGAAAGGGACATCAGGGTTTTTGGGGTTTGGATCAAGACCCATCCAGTTAACTTTGATAATGTAGAGCAAATCTCATATTATATCAGTGGTCAAGACAGATGTAAGCTTTGAACTTAGATGTTATTAATATTTTCTGCTTTTCACAAGCTTATAAGCTTCCTTTGTCTGTATATTGTTTCTGTTGAAATTGGTTAATGATATTTGAATTGTTATTTCAAAGTTTTCCACCAATCTACTAAGTAACAGATATGCCTAAACCAGTCATATCTGTTAGTAAGTTTTAAATTACTACAGAAATCCAGCTTTTAGTAGAAGTCTGGAGTAGGGTTCAGATCACAAAATATAGCTGTAGAACCTACGCCTAATTCATCTCGTCATGTTGGAAACCCATACCATGGGACTATGGGAGTGAGAAAATAGAATTAAATATCTCCTGCACAGTAAGCTAACTGCTATGCTATAAGTGGGAGATTGGCCACTGAAGCCGAAATTCGAAGGGGGATTAAGGGTCTATAATAGAAATTTTGAATTGTTTTATATTCTCATTTTAAGTGTACTTACTTCTCTGTGGGAAAACCAATATCAATCCTCGTGGTGTATAATTCATCTTTATAATTTAACTCATCTAAACGTTCTTTTATTGATCTACAGAATATTGGAGGTTTTCCTCTCATTCTGTGACCTAACCTCACTTGCTGAAACTGAAAATGGTTTATTCGCCATAAACCAGAAAACTTATTCATTGTGAATGTTTTATTTGAAATAATATGTGTGTATTTAAGCTTTTCATTCAAGCGAAACAAAATTAACTTATATCATGTAGACCGCAATAATAATATTTTTTATTTTTTTGTTGTTGTGACCCAAGAGATTATAATCACTTCGTTTTAGTTTTAAGTCATCTTTAAGTCGTGACAGTGACACAGAGTCGTGACTTCACTCACTCATAGAGAAGGAACTTCACTTGTGAGAGATGTGCCAAGTTCAGCTGATTCGAATACCATTATTAATCTATATCTATCACATATCTATACATATAATAAAATTGTAGAAAAGTGGTGTCTGTACAATGGAAATATATAAAAAAAAAAGTAGCAGGGGTTGTTATTATATCGGTGCCGAACCCGAAATTGTAATTAATTTTTTTTGTCTGTTTGTCTGTGTGTTTGTGCACGCTAATATCAGAAACGGCTTATTCGATTTAGATACGGTTTTCACTAATATATTGTAGTAAGCTTCACTTAACATTTAATGTTTATTTCATGTCAATCGGTTCATAAATAAAAAAGTTATGTCAATTTAAAGAATCACGGCAAACATTTTTAACGTACAGAGTACGTACTACACGCCTCGCGCCTGAGCGTCAGTGGCTATATAAAGCGCGCTGAGACCCGCGCCCCGAAAAGTCACTATTCCACGCGAACGAAGTCGCGGGCACAGCTAGTTAATTTATAAGTTAGTTTTTATTAAGTTAATTATTAATTTCAAGCGGATTGGAGCAACGGAGTTTAACTCGGTTGCTCCAATCCGCTTGAAATTTTGGTGTACTGAGGATTTTAGTCCTAGTAAGTAAAAAAATCTTTTTTTTTTAAACAAGCTTTAATTTAAATGCGCAAAAAAAACTTTTCTTTTGAAACTTTTGGCTGTATTTCATGAGTAATCGGTTATTACGGATTACTAATGAAATTTCAACCGTCTACCTATCGATAGACCGTTGAAATTTTCAGAGAATGTGTATTTCTGTTGCCGCTATAACAACAAATTAATAAAAATAAATTAAAAATTAAAGCGGGCTCCCCCATTTGAAAGGTTTTTTTTTGGCGTTTTTTTGGTACGGAACCTTTCGTATGCGAGTCCGTTTCGCATTTAACCGGTTATTTAATAGCATGTGTATTCTAGATTCTAGGTCTTAGCAAGCCTTTTTAGCACCACAGAGTACATTTTTGTCACAGCACATAAAATAGTACTAAAGCAAAAAATGCAGGTTTGGAAGTTTGCGAGTTGTGTTGCGGCCTCGGAACTGCAGTTGCTTGGCGGCTTAGCATGGCGGGTATATAGTGATTTGCGAATGTCAAGCGCTTGAATGCGCTTAGTGCGCTTGACTGATCAAAAAGTATTGAGTTCCTTTCAGAGAAGGTTCAGTACAGAGACAAGACACCAAGACACGCATGTCGCATAGACTGCAGACCTTATAATATTAATATGTAATTATATATAATCCAAGGCACGGCAGGCTTAAAACAATGCCAACAAAATATAATGTTAGTACTGGATGTACTAAGCTTACAAATGTACCAGAAACCCGTTGTAAGTCACTAGGTAGTCATTTTGCCCTGGTCAGTAGTCCGTGATAGTCACTTATCAGTAGGTACCACAGAGTACATTGAATATGGTAGGTACCTAATCTGTATGGGTCAGTTATGCTAATGTCTGGTGGTTATGTCCATGTTATGTCTGTACTCTGTACTTGCTCTGTACTCAGTGCCTACCATGTGCCTACCTACTATTCAACTTACTCCGAGTACCTACTTTTGTTTTGTTTAACGAATGGAATAACTCGATCGAGTCTCGATCCTCGATCAGTCTTCACACTTCAGTCAGTGGTTGTATAAAGTCTGAAGTTTGATGTTTTCTGAATGTGATTATCTGATTGTCTGATTTTTTAAATTGCGTACCTGCCTGTACTTATTGATGGTTAAGCCCTCCAAAAGTAAATTAAAATCTGCGGTAATTCTCCTGGATTTGCAATGGTGTTGATGTGAAGTGAATAGTGACAAAATGGCATTTATTTTAAACTCATCAGATGTTAGATCGCCAATCCTATGTATAGTGCTCAGATATTCATAATATTAGGAGCCATTTACACATGGCGAAAAGTCACGTAGGCAATATTAACTTTTTTCGTGTGGACCTAAGGTGTGGACTTTTAAATCGCGTGTGATTTTCTTTTGTTGTGGTGACTATTACGTGAAAATCTAACAAAAATGGATAGCAAAAATATTCAAAAAAATGCTATGCAGAAAAGCGCTGAATTTACTTTCACACCGCCGCCCGAAGCCCCAGTGTTCGAGCCTACGCCTGAAGAATTCATGGATCCTCTGGGATATATCGCAAAAATTCGCCCTGTTGCGGAAAAGACAGGCATTTGTAAAATAAAGCCCCCTGTTACTTGGCAGCCACCCTTTTCTCTTGATGTCGATAAATTAAAATTTGTCCCACGAATACAAAAAGTAAACGAATTGGAAGCCATTACACGTTTAAAACTTTTATTTCTTGAAAAAATTTTAAAGTTTTGGGAATTGCAAGGCTCACCACTAAAGATTCCCATGATTGAAAACAAGACACTGGATTTGTATTGCTTAAAATTTTGGGTAGATGAAGAAGGTGGATTTGAAAATTGTAACAATCCTAAAAAATGGCGTAAGATTGCTGCCACAATGGGGTACAGCCAGAGCACAATTACCATGAATTTCCTAAGGGGTAACTATGAAAAGATTCTTCTTCCATATGAAATCTTCGAAAAGAGCAAAGCAGACATTTTAAAAACTGTAAAGAAGGTTGAAACTAAATTGGACATTAAAGATGATGGTGAAAATACCAAGGAAATGTTTAAAGAAATATGCATAGAATCTATAAAAAATGAGACTGAAAAACCACATACGAGTATCAAAAAAATGAAAACAGGATCAGACATTAAACTGGATCCAGACTGTCCTAAAATAGATGCAGATGAAGTTCGGCGTATGAGAGAGCTGAGAAGGCTTGCCTGTTACGGTCCTGGTCCAAAAATGCCTGGACTGAATGATGAAGAGTTCGACATAACCAAGTCTAGAAAGAGACCTCGATATGACTTAGATCCTCTGGCCATATACATTTGTGCCATCTGTCAGAAAGATCATAGAGATGATTTACTTTTGATATGCAATGGGTGCTCAGATACTTACCACACATTTTGTCTGAAACCCCCATTGAATGTGGTACCGGATGGTGACTGGCGTTGTCCATGTTGTATTGCTGAAGTAGTCCATAAACCAGCTGAAGCATTTGGCTTTGCCCAGGCAGAAAGAGAGTATACTTTACAACAATTTGGAGACATGGCTGATAAATTTAAATCAGACTATTTTGGAATGTCTGGGCATTTGGTGCCAACAAATGTAGTAGAAAAAGAATTTTGGAGGATAATATCTTCAGTTGAAGAGGATGTAACAGTAGAATATGGTGCAGACTTGCACTCAATGGACCATGGATCAGGATTTCCTACAAAATCATCATTAAATTTATACCCAGGGGATCAGGAATATGTTGACTCGGGCTGGAATTTAAATAACCTTCCAGTTTTAGAGGGATCTGTTTTAAGATTTATAAATGCAGACATATCAGGGATGACAGTGCCATGGATGTACGTAGGCATGTGTTTTTCTGCATTTTGCTGGCATAATGAAGATCACTGGAGCTATTCAATCAATTACTTGCACTGGGGTGAAGCGAAAACTTGGTATGGGGTACCAGGTGCAAGTGCAGAGCTGCTAGAAAATGCTATGAAAGCTGCAGCCCCTGACCTATTCAAATCCCAACCCGATTTGTTACATCAGTTAGTAACAATAATGAATCCTAACATATTGATTGCAGCAGGAGTGCCAATATACAGGACAGATCAACAAGCTGGTGAATTTGTCGTAACATTTCCTAGGGCTTATCATGCTGGCTTTAATCAAGGTTACAATTTTGCAGAGGCTGTTAATTTCGCCCCTCCAGATTGGCTTAAAATTGGACGCGATTGTATAATACACTACAAATATTTAAAACGGTTTTGTGTTTTTTCGCATGATGAACTGATTTGTAAAATGGCACTGGAAGGTGATCGTCTGGATCTGGAGACAGCATTAGAGACACAAAAAGAACTTGTTCACGCGACAGAAGAAGAAGGCCGACTAAGGGCACTAATTGCAAAGAATGGACTAAAAAACGTTCGAAGAACAGCATTTGAGCTGCTGGGTGACGATGAACGACTTTGCGAAGTTTGTAAAACAACATGCTTTTTATCATCTGTGTCATGCGCAGAATGTAAGCATATGGCCTGCTTGCAACATGCCCACTCTGAGCAGTTTTGTTCCTGCGCCTTAGAAAAGAAAACTTTATTTTATCGTTATGACATGGACGAGTTGCACATTATGTTGCAGACAATAGATTTCAGAGTAAACAGTTTTGATAAATGGATGACTGACACAAAAAATATCCTATTGCCAACTGCACCAGATATTGGAAGACTTCAGAAATTGAAATTGTTGATAGATGAAGCAGAAGAACTCAAAATACCAAAGTGTAGTCTATTGACTCAGTTAAAGGAGGAATACACAAAAGCATCACTTAATGCTGAAACAATCGTAATAGAACTGGATGATGACTGAAATGCTTGATTCCACTGACTGAGCATTAATTAGTACAAAGTATAAATTGATTTATTTTAATATTGATATAATGTATGTGTATGAAAGCACTAAGGTAGGTTATAAACAAGTATTACACCATCCATATGCTAATAGAAACCCACACCCATTTGTGAAAAGAATGCAAGAGTTGAACTTACTAGTTAAATGAACTCATTCAAATCAAAGTTCTAACATTTTCATCCTACTTACATAATATGTAAGGTGTGCAAAAAAATTAAAGTAATAAAAAGGTTTTTAAATGGTATGGATATGTGTTAAATGGTTGAGAAAAGTTTTGCAGTTTCTTTTCAAAAAGGGGTGTGAGCTATACCTACAGCATTTGAATGGAATAATAATAAAGTAAGTTTTTATGTCATCACAATTAATGGCAGCTTTATTTAAATAATAAACAATTTCTGATTACAAGTTACATTTAATTCTATATGATGTAATATGTATATGTATATTGAGACGGTAAATTCTTTATTGTAGGTATATATGATGATGTTAACATTACATTACCTCTTAATAAATTCATATATAAGTATTTTAAAATCAATAACTTTTTGCAAAAACATCCCACCGTTTGTTCTGTTTTCCTTGTAGTAAGAAGCAAATATATTTTACTATTATTAAATTTTTCTATGACATGTAATTATTATATCAAAAATATAGAGACTTATTTAAATCTGATCTCAAAAAAATAAAGTGCTTGTAGATACAATGTTCAAGAAAATTGTATTCATGGCGGTCATCTTCCAGGTTCAAGTAGATAAGAGTGTAGGTATACATCAGAGAAAACAGGAGCTTAGAGTTTTAAGAACTAAACAAAAGTGTTAGGTGCAAATTGCTAGTCAATCCAATTGCAGTTTTCAAATTAAAAAAAATATATTGTTACACTGTTAAATAAATGAAAATAATGCTTTACTTAATTCAAATGGTAGTAGTACCTCTATCTAAAATTGTAAGTCAATTTAGTTTCTCAATGACCTATCGTAAATCTATCTTTACTATTATACTGTAAAGCACATTCAGTGCACTGGTCAAATGAAAAGTATTATAATGTTTGTAAGAATGTGTTTGGAATAAGAATACTTTAAATGGCAATAAACATGTTCAGTTGCCTAACTTGGCTCATTGGTCAATAATAAAAAATATTTTTTTGATTATAATTTAAAAGACTAAAGTTAATTATTGAAATATTTAGTAGTAGGTAGGTACCTAAAGGTTAAAACAGACTAAGTATCTATCGGCAATTTTGCCATAGTAGCTAAGAATCTACTGTAATTTTTTTATTTGTAAAATATTACCAGTTAAGTAATCATACAGTTGGTCAATGATGACTGCCAACATTCTTAACAATTTACCTCTTTGTCCCTTGCCCATATTCTGCGCTAGTTTTTGTTCATTCATTTTCCAACTGCATTGAGTGAAAATTGATATTGTTTTAGTAAAAATTTAGCAATTAAAAATAAGATACTAAACTATTAAGTCTGATGTGATTATGTGTGACCTAATTATTATTGTTTGACATCAATTTTGTGACAATTATTTTTATAGGTAGTAGGATAATGGTTTTATTTCTGTTGTAATTACATATCTCCAAACGAAATTGACAGCTCTTAATCTAGTAACCATTCACTCCGAGTTGGCCGTCGTCGACCGTTACAAAATGACGTCATACTGGTACAGTTGACAAAAAAAAAATAGTTGTATTTTTTACTGTAATTACGACTGTGACTAATGTTCTTTTTTCTAGTAATGCTATTTATTCAATGGCAATTAATGTGGGCGTTATTTTTCGTTTTTAGTTTTCTCTTCTTCAAAGAAAGTTATTTATTAAAATAATATTTTTCCTTTTTAACTCATCGTAGAAAATGACACGTGAATAATAGTAACCAAACTGAAACAACAATAAATACCTACTTAACTAATTAAAAATTAATTAAAAATTTAAAACCTTATGATAAGAAAAATTAAAAAAAACACGGTGGTGACAATCGCGAGCAGTACGTTGCTATTTGTACTAAGCGCAGACCCGCTTAGTACAAATAGCAACTTGAGATGCGGTGAGAGATAGTGCGACGCAAGGTGGCGGCCAACTTGCAGTGAACGGTTACTAGGTAATTCTATCCTTTTCTGCAGGAAAACATTTTAAACCTGTCCATTTAGAGAAGAGATTGTTTACAACAGAATTAGCACCACACTAGAGTTTGTATAATTTTGATATCACAGGCAAATTAAACTCAAGATTGATGTCCTTCTATCTTCTTATCTATAAGACATTCGGATGTAAGTTAGAAGTTAGTAATTGTAATTTTAAATCTAGAAATAAAATACACAAAGCACTTGTAACAAAAGGCTATGAGATGTATATTATGGGAATATAATATCTATTAGCAACTAAGCCAGTATTCCTATTTATTGTAATTTAACTTTTTATAACACAACATCACAACTTCTGTATTAATTAATTCAAAATTTGAAATAGGTACTTAGGTCATAACTAAAGGCAAGTGACGTGAAAAATACAAAACTTTGCTAAGATATTCGGCAGGCGGCTAGGAGGGCACAATCTCCAAATAGAAGCTTCTAGCTACCTCCTGAAATAAATCATTTTGTTATTAAGTAACTTAATGCTCATGTTATATTACAAAACATAAAACTAGTTACGATTTTGAACTTTAATTTTTACAATGCTTTTTAAGAATCTTAAAAGCATATATTTTAGCTTCGAAAATTAATTTAAGATTATATTATGTATATGCCATCATTTGACTGATTTAGTTTTTGTTGTTCGTCAGCATAGGGTTATTTGGACACCGGTAATATAATTTTACCAGTGAATTTATTTTTGTTATATATGGTGTTCATCGATCACCATAAACAGATAAATGCGCGGTTGCTGTTGCGCTCTTGATATTTAGTTAAAATGTAAATTGAAAATTTAAAACACCCCCGATATGTGAATCTGTAATAGGACTATGTACGATATTTTTTATTTTTATTATTATTCGATGATAAGATAGTCCTTGACTGTGATCTCACCTGATGGTAATTAACGATGCAGTCTAAGATGGTAGCGGGCTAACTTGGAAGGGGTATGGCAGTGTAGATTCAAAATCGGTTTCTATACGCCGACGTGCCGGAATGCTAAATCGCTTGGCGGCACGTGTGACGGTAGGGTGGTAACAAGCCACGGCCAAAGGCTCCCACCAGACCAGACCAGAGTCAATTCAGAAATTATAAATTCCCAAATTGCCCCCGCCGGGAATCAAACCCGAGACCTTCCAGTTATAAGACCACATCGCTCACCACTGCGCCGGGGAGGTCGTCAAACCTATACCTATATGTAGCCGATATCTTGTGGCCCCGTTTTCTGCTCAATCATCAGATTTTCGATTCCAATCAGCCTTTATCTGACCTGACACCTACTTATTGAGACCATTCTAATGAGCCCAAACACAGTATATCCGCTGTAAGTTACTGAGGAGTTGGGTACCCACAGACTACTTGATGCTGCAGCATCTGCTCAAGGATACCATGCTTTGGAAATAATCTGAAGTAACACCAAAGTTCTGGTCCTGTGGTATATACTTACTGGTTCTGCATATACCACATTGCAGTCTTTCGTAAATAAACAGCAATTAGGTACATATTATAATTTGTTATTTGAACGTTAACAGTAGCGACAGCAACCGAGCGTAAGTAGGTATTGGACTGTGATTTTGGTTTTAATCGTGACTTTAGCATTATTGTAATTGTTTATATGTCTAGTGTCTCGATAAACGTTAATTACCTATGTACTCTATGCATATACTTATAAGTACCTAAGTAAATGTTAAAATTAATTGTTTTACGTGGACATAGGTCCATGTTTTATAAAAATCGTGTAGGCGAAAAATTAAGCACTTTTAGGCATTTAACTAGACACTATTTCAGTGACTTTGTGTTCATGTTTTGTATGAGTGACAGTCGTAAATGAAATGAATTTTTGTGTGAACACGCGTGAAAAAAAAAATGTTAAAATTCTTAATAAATAATAAGATCGGACCTTTGTTTTATTTAGGCACTATCCATTAACGCACGTGACTAAAGCTAGGGTGTAGGTATAAATCGTTTTGAAGTATATAGTGAGGTCAACTCTGCCTATTTATGAAGATAAAATTCAATCGTAATTTTTTCCGGATGATTTCCTGAAAAAAAACCTAAATAGCTTGTAACTAAAAGTTTGTTCGTAGTAGAGTGGCACAGGTGACAGATCAATAGAATGAGATCAGTGCCCTAAGTATCTAGATATATATTGTTATGGTGCGGTTAAACGGCGCGCTATAACACGAGCCGCGCCGCGCCGCACCATCCGTGTAGGCGCGGCTCGGCTTAAGAGTGCGTTTCCGCATATCGGGTGACTTTCGGTACATATTGTGACTAAGTTAAACCAAATAAGATGGAAATAAAAATTGCTACACATAGATTGGTCCTTAATCTCCAAATCTTGGGAGTTGATTTTGTTCAAAATCTCAATTTTTAGTACTATAAAAATTATTTTCCGTCACCTCTTCACACAAAATTCACGATTTTGGGGTGACTTTAGGTACATTTCTTGTATATAATATACCCGTTTTATGTAATTAAAAAATACTATCTGTTAGCAGATATGTTCAACTCAAAATCTTGGAGAGAAAAATATCAAAAATATTACAAATAGTATAAAAAATAAAATATAGCATCGCGTGTACTTTTTTCACATATTTTCGTTTAAACCGAACCTTAAAATAGTGTGCAATAAGGCTTATTTTGATTTTACTCGGTCTCTGGTTTGATTTCATTTCAAAATTCGAAATTCAAATATCAATCAGTCGGCGTTTGACCGCCTTTCTGAGTGGAGGCTGCGCTGGTTGTAAGCAGATGCTGGTATCGAAAAACATCGCTGTACGAACACGAAATAGTTCATAGCAAACCAAATTGATACTTTATATATTTTGAAAAGAAAGGTAAGTAACTAAGTACTAGGTACCTGTGGTACCTTCAATATAATAGCATTATTTTATTATTTGATAGAATTTCGAAATTTCTTGCAAAGTTATATTCCCCGAATGTAGTACTGACCTGCATGTATACCTCGAAAACTTCTATTGGAACTCCTAGATATTTAGAGTTAATTGTATCGAGTTTGGGCTCGTTTTGTAAGTTATGATGAGATCTTACCACTGGACTTGTTGGAGTGACCTGATGGTATACTTCGAAGACTACTACTGGATCTTCTAGACGGCTACAGCTAGTTATATCGAGTTTGGGCTCGTTTTGTAAGTAATGATGAGATCTTACCACTTGACTTGTTGGAGTGACCTGATGGTATACTTCGAAGACTACTACTGGATCTTCTAGACGGCTACAGCTAGTTATAGCGAGTTTGGGCTCGTTTTGTAAGTAATGATGAGATCTTACCACTGGACTTGTTGGAGTGACCTGATGGTATACTTCTAAGACTACTACTGGATCTTCTAGACGGCTACAGCTAGTTATATCGAGTTTGGGCTCGTTTTGTAAGTAATGATGAGATCTTACCACTGGAATTGTTGGAGCGACTTGGTGGTATACCTCGAAGACTTCTATTGGAACTCCTAGATCTTTACAGCTAGTTATATCGAGTTTGGGCTCGTTTTGTAAGTAATGATGAGATCTTACCACTGGACTTGTTGGAGTGACTTGGTGGTATACCTCGAAGACTTCTATTGGAACTCCTAGATCTTCAGAGTTAGTTGTATCGAGTTTGGGCTCGTTTTGAAAGTTACGATGAGATCTTACCACTGGACTTGTTGGAGTGACCTGATGGTATACTTCGAAGACTACTACTGGATCTTCTAGACGGCTACAGCTAGTTATAGCGAGTTTGGGCTCGTTTTGTAAGTAATGATGAGATCTTACCACTGGACTTGTTAGAGTGACCTGATGGTATACTTCGAAGACTACTACTGGATCTTCTAGACGGCTACAGCTAGTTATATCGAGTTTGGGCTCGTTTTGTAAGTAATGATGAGATCTTACCACTGGACTTGTTGGAGTGACCTGATGGTATACCTCAAAGACTTCTATTGGAACTCCTAGATCTTCAGAGTTAGTTGTATCGAGTTTGGGCTCGTTTTGAAAGTTACGATGAGATCTTACCACTGGACTTGTTGGAGTGACCTGATGGTATACTTCGAAGACTACTACTGGAACTTCTAGACGGCTACAGCTAGTTATATCGAGTTTGGGCTCGTTTTGTAAGTAATGATGAGATCTTACCACTGGACTTGTTGGAGTGACTTGGTGGTATACCTCGAAGACTTCTATTGGAACTCCTAGATCTTTACAACTAGTTATATCGAATTTGGGCTCGTTTTGTAAGTTATGATGAGATCTTACCACTGGACTTGTTGGAGTGACTTGGTGGTATACCTCGAAGACTTCTATTGGAACTCCTAGATCTTTACAACTAGTTATATCGAATTTGGGCTCGTTTTGTAAGTTATGATGAGATCTTACCACTGGACTTGTTGGAGTGACCTGATGGTATACTTCGAAGACTACTACTGGATCTTCTAGACGGCTACAGCTAGTTATATCGAGTTTGGGCTCGTTTTGTAAGTAATGATGAGATCTTACCACTGGACTTGTTGGAGTGACCTGATGGTATACTTCGAAGACTACTACTGGATCTTCTAGACGGCTACAGCTAGTTATATCGAGTTTGGGCTCGTTTTGTAAGTTATGATGAGATCTTACCACTGGACTTGTTGGAGTGACCTGATGGTATACTTTGAAGACTACTACTGGATCTTCCAGACGGCTACAGCTAGTTATATCGAGTTTGGGCTCGTTTTGTAAGTAATGATGAGATCTTACCACTGGACTTGTTGGAGTGACTTGGTGGTATACCTCGAAGACTTCTATTGGAACTCCTAGATCTTTACAGCTAGTTATATCGAGTTTGGGCTCGTTTTGTAAGTTATGATGAGATCTTACCACTGGACTTGTTGGAGTGACCTGATGGTATACTTCGAAGACTACTACTGGATCTTCTAGACGGCTACAGCTAGTTATATCGAGTTTGGGCTCGTTTTGTAAGTTATGATGAGATCTTACCACTAGACTTGTTGGAGTGACCTGATGGTATACTTCGAAGACTACTACTGGATCTTCTAGATGGCTACAGCTAGTTATATCGAGTTTGGGCTCGTTTTGTAAGTAATGATGAGATCTTACCACTGGACTTGTTGGAGTGACCTGATGGTATACTTCGAAGACTACTACTGGATCTTCTAGACGGCTACAGCTAGTTATATCGAATTTGGGCTCGTTTTGTAAGTAACGATGAGATCTTACCACTGGACTTGTTGGAGTGACTTGGTGGTATACCTCGAAGACTTCTATTGGAACTCCTAGATCTTTACAGCTAGTTATATCGAGTTTGGGCTCGTTTTGTAAGTTATGATGAGATCTTACCACTGGACTTGTTGGAGTGACCTGATGGTATACCTCGAAGACTTCTATTGGAACTCCTAGATCTTTAGAGTTAGTTGTATTGAGTTTTGGCTCGTTTTGTAAGTTATGATGATTAGATCTTGGAGTTCCAATAGAAGTCTTCTATTAGTCTTCGAGATATACCATCAGGTCACTCCAACAAGTCCAGTGGTAAGATCTCATCATTACTTACAAAACGAGCCCAAACTCGATATAACTAGCTGTAGCCGTCTAGAAGATCCAGTAGTAGTCTTTGAAGTATACCATCAGGTCACTCCAACAAGTCCAGTGGTAAGATCTCATCATAACTTACAAAACGAGCCCAAACTCGATATAACTAGCTGTAAAGATCTAGGAGTTCCAATAGAAGTCTTCGAGGTATACCACCAAGTCACTCCAACAAGTCCAGTGGTAAGATCTCATCATTACTTACAAAACGAGCCCAAACTCGATATAACTAGCTGTAAAGATCTAGGAGTTCCAATAGAAGTCTTCGAGGTATACCACCAAGTCACTCCAACAAGTCCAGTGGTAAGATCTCATCATTACTTACAAAACGAGCCCAAACTCGATATAACTAGCTGTAGCTGTCTAGAAGATCCAGTAGTATAGTCTTCGAAGTATACCATCAGGTCACTCCAACAAGTCCAGTGGTAAGATCTCATCATTACTTACAAAACGAGCCCAAACTCGATATAACTAGCTGTAGCTGTCTAGAAGATCCAGTAGTAGTCTTCGAAGTATACCATCAGGTCACTCCAACAAGTCCAGTGGTAAGATCTCATCATTACTTACAAAACGAGCCCAAACTCGATATAACTAGCTGTAGCCGTCTAGAAGATCCAGTAGTAGTCTTCGAAGTATACCATCAGGTCACTCCAACAAGTCCAGTGGTAAGATCTCATCCTAACTTACAAAACGAGCCCAAACTCGATATAACTAGCTGTAAAGATCTAGGAGTTCCAATAGAAATCTTCGAGGTATACCACCAAGTCACTCCAACAAGTCCAGTGGTAAGATCTCATCATTACTTACAAAACGAGCCCAAACTCGATATAACTAGCTGTAGCTGTCTAGAAGATCCAGTAGTAGTCTTCGAAGTATACCATCAGGTCACTCCAATAAGGCCAGTGGTAAGATCTCATTATAACTTACAAAACGAGCCCAAACTCAATACAACTAACTCTAAAGATCTAGGAGTTCCAATAGAAGTTTTCGAGGTATACATGCAGGTCAGTACTACATTCGGGGAATGTAACTTTGCAAGAAATTTCGAAATTCTATCAAATAATAAAATAATGCTATTATATTGAAGGTACCATAGGTACCTAGTACTTAGTTTCTTCTTTTCAAAATATATTATCAATTTGGTTTGCTCAACTTAGACTTAGATTTAGAATTAAACTTAGACTTAGACTAAGTCTGAGTTCAAATCTAAGCCTAAGTCTAACACTAAGACTAAGTCTTAGACTAATACTAAGTCTAAGTCTATATCTTAGTCTTAGTGTTAGACTTAGACTTAGCTTAGACTTAGACTCAGACTTAAAGAGACTTAGTCTTAGTCTAAGTCTAAGACTAAGTCTAAGTCTTAGTCTTAGTGTTAGACTTAGGCTTAGACTTAAAGAGACTTAGTCTTAGTCTAATGCATTTCCCAGTGGCTTAAAAAAGTCTAAATCTAAGTCTAAGACTAAGACTAAATCTAAGTCTAACTTAGTGTACAGCAAGTCCGGACGAAAATAAAAAATAAAAAAATAAAACATAAACAATTTATATCCAAGTATCAAAACAAGTTAATTCACTCATTTTTAACGCAGCTTGCCCGCGCCTGTGTGTGCGTGTGAACGGTGCATGTGTAGAAGTGCGTTTTTATACCTACTCTTTGCGAAATCCCGTCCTTAATGCGGACGCAAGCCTGCTCGTTTATCGGGCAAAGTTTGCCGAGCCGCGCCGAGCGTAGTTGTTTACACGGCGCGTGGCGCGCCGAGCCACGCGCCGAGCTAGGCTCGGCTCGTGTTATAGCGCGCCGTTTAACCGCGTCTTTATAGTTCTTTCATTTCACGAGGGCTCGTGGGTCATGGTTGTGTGTGTCGTATCTCTATAAGTGTGAGCGAGAGCTAGCTCTCGCCTGACCGCTCCCACCTAGGCTCCTGACAGGCACGCACATTACACAATGTGCGACGTAACCACAAGTAAAGCTCACGCGCCCTCGTGAATTGAAAGAACTATAATAATATAGTGTTTATCTAGGTACTTAGGGCACTGATCTCTATAGTTAGTCTATGATTAACACTGGATTTGCAGACAGCTTAACTAGATGACAGCTTAATTATGAATTAATTTGAAGCACTTTGAAGCGCCACATTTGAAATGAAACACATTAAAAAAAACAACAATGAAATCATCAAAAGCCTCAATAGCCCAACGGTTAAAGGTACGGACTCAAAACTGAAAGGTCGCAGGTTCGAATCCCACCCGTTGCACTATTGTCATACCCACTCCTGGCACAAGCTTTCCGCTTATTTGGAGGGGAAAGGAGGATATTAGCCAACTTCAGCTTGGCTAATATTCTTTAAAAAAAAGACGTGGCACTCGGGGACAGCCGCGGTAAAGCTATTGCATAGCATTTTTTATCAGCGCCATGTAGCGGCTCACCGCTAGATGGCGTTGATAAAAAATGCGCCATCTAGCGGCTCACCGTAGAGGAGTCCCGTGTCAGGTTATTTTCGTTACGGAATTTCTGGATTCGGTCTCCACGCTGGCCCGCGATAGAAGCTATGCAATAGCTTAAAGAATAGATTAATTATAGAGCTCTATTGACGAGTTGTATGATAAGACGTTGGAAACCTACTGCCCCATGTGTTGTATTTCTGACCTTAAGCTCGCATTATATATACGTGACAATTTAGGAATTAATTCTAAATAATTGAAAAATCACCGAAATGCTGTGCATATTTTATTAAATAAAAAAATTGTGTATAAAATTAATTTTTACATTATTATTCATAAACAGTAGCTCTTGTAAAATAAATTAATATTTGGTATTAATTATGTTTCTAACAATGTGATAAAATACAAAATATATAACTTTTGTTATATGTTTAAGAAAACAGTTTAAAATTATTTAGTAAAAAGTATATAAAACAGTCAAAGTACGGACAGTCAATTAATTTATTAAATTATACTTATATATATATTAATTAATTAACTCAAAGAGCGAAATGCCACATAACATATTAAAAACAGGTATACCGTTTTTGGGTCGTTTAGGCAGACAAAGTCAAATGCAAAAACTAGTAGATAAAGACGTAAAGACAAAAAATAAATAAATAATCCTATCAGCAATTAAGTACCATTTATCACAACCTAAAGAATTTAAGCTATTAATACTGATAAAAAAAATCATTATCAGGTAAGAGATTCGCTTAGCACATTATAATACAGATTCGCTTTATTTCAATAAAAGAGACTATTAAATTACATAATATAACAGCATGTGAAGTAATAAATTCGAGTATTCACTTATTATACTAATATATCTAAAGCTAAGATTACGTAACGTAAATAGCAGAATACTTAAGGAATACTTTAAAGATTTGTTCATGTATAAAAAAATAATAAAAATGAGTATTGCAAGGAGACGCCCTGAGTACGTCGTATAGTACGTCGATGTAGAGTGGCACAGACTACGTCTTATAGCAAAGCGGCAACACGTGAAATAATGTAATAATTTCCGCGCCTTACGTAATTGGCAACGTCGCATTAGCCCTTGCGCGGGCGACGACGGGAGGCTCGCACATTTCCGCATGTTTGTTGGTTTGTCCTTAAATCACGCCGCAACAGATCAATGTGATTTTTTGCATAGGTATAGTTATGGATGGATAGTGACATAGGCTAGTTTTTATCCCGGGAAATCAAAGAGTTCCCGTGGGATCAAAAAAAACTAAATCCACGCGGACGAAGTCGCGGGCATCAGCTAGTTGTTTATAAACCAGTAGCTGAGACAGTTTCCTTCATCTCCCTGCCTTTGGTTTCTATCGGCAGCGCGACGCACGCCGCGGCCGCTATCACTGCTGCCACAGCGTATACTGCTGTCGCTATCGTTATAGAGTTCTTCAGCAGCACCTAGAGTGAGAGTATACACCTGAAGTTATAGAATATTATCGATTCAAAGCAATACCAAAGTGCAAGAAAATTATTGACAGCAGTTACACGGACAGTAGACTATAGTCTATACTTTTCTTAAACTAAAAGCCTAAATAGCCTAACGATTAAAGGTGCGGACTGAAAACTGAAAGGTCGTAGTTTCGATCCCCAAGCTTTCCGCTTATTTGGAGGGGAGAGGATAATATAAGTAAAGGTCAGCTTGGCTAATATAAAAAAAATAGCTAACCTGGGCTACATACGGGGTTATCATGGCGCCAAGTCTCGCAACACCACTGCACGCTCCAACTGCGGTGGATCTTAACGCTGTGGGGTATACCTGTAGCATACAGAGGGTAGTCTGTGAATATTGGAGGAAACATGTTATTAACACAGGCGCTATTGACTCATTAGTCAGTCGTGCTGGGACCACGGGTCGGACAGCACGTCGGTTGTGTAACACACATTAGTGCCTGAAGTGTGCGCGCTATTGACTCATTAGTCAGTCGTGCTAGGACCACGGGTCGGACAGCACGTCGGTTGTGTAACACACATTAGTGCCTGAAGTGTGCGTTGGTATATACGTACATATACTTGACTACTATATGCGTGAGTGTTTGAGTATACTACAATACCTGTAATAACATACATCATCATCATCATTATCACCATCAGCGGTGTTATATTGCTTTATGAGCGCGGGCCTACTTCAGAAATTTCCTCTATCCATCCCTATCAATCGCGTTCATTCTTATAGTACGTTTATCTCACGAAGGTACGGGCGCTTTACTTGTGGTTACGTTGTGTACATGCACATTGCGTGTGTCTGCCTGTCAGGAGCCTAGGTGGGAGCGGTCAGACGCGAGCAAGCTCTCGCTCCCACTTATATACGTCACACACAATCATAAGCCACATACCCTCGTGAAGAATTAAAAACTGATAAATAATATAAGCAAAATAAAATATGAAAGGGGACACCCTGAATATTATAAAAAAAAAAATGCATAGTTCATAATACTTTACAGCGACGGAGGATTTCGGAATAAAGGCAGATCCTATAGACTTAACTAAAACTTTATAATGCTATAATATGTGCTATATATAATGGTCTAGTGGGAGGCTTTGGTCGTGGCTAGTTACCACCCTACCGTCAAAGACGTGCCGGCAAGCGATTTAGCGTTCTGACACGATGGCGTGTAGATACCGATTAGGGGTATGGGTTGAATTTACACTGCTATACCCCTTCCAAGTTAGCCCGCTACCATCTTAGACTGCATCGTCACTTACCATCAGGTGAGATCGCAGTCAAGGGCCATCTTGTCATCGAATAAAAAAATAAAAAAATTACCTCTGGCGTGTAAACATAAGCAGCTTGGAAAAGTCCAGCGATAATACCGCGCGCCAAAAACAGTATGCAGGTAAGGAATGTCCGACTGTAAAAAAAGAAACGATCAAACTATTATAATCATTCAGTGGTAGATTCATTGACGATTCAAAAGCGCTTTTAAAAGTTTATTTGAATAAAAAAAAAAGACGTGTGGCACTCGGGGACTGCCGCGGTAATTTTTATCAACGCCATCTAGCGGCTCACCGTAGAGGAGTCCCGTGTCAGGTTATTTTCGTTACGAAATTTCTGGATTCGGTCTCCACGCTGGCCCGCGATAGAAGCTATGCAATAGCTTAAAAATATTTCTATTTCTATTAATCAAGACTATTCACTACCCGTTCAATACAAATTGGCCACTACTTTACGTCGCGCTTCCCCGCACCGCACCTCAAGTCAGACCCGCTTAGTATAGACTAGTAGGGCGCGTGGGTGCGCGGCCCGCTGCAGCGGACCGCGGTTTTTCTGCTCTTAGACTTTCAGGGCCTGATCATTTTCGACCATAAAACCACAATTCCAACTTGTACACTCTTTAAGATAGATATCGACGAAATTTGTATGGCCGCCATCTTGAATCCGCCATTTTGGAATTTTTTTTTAGCTTTCTGCCAATTGGATGAGGTTTCAAGTGACTTTTGTTTGAACACTGTCCACCTATCTTCGATACCTTGGCCGTGCTCCTCACCCGTCTCCGAAATCCTAATTCATCAGCTCTCTCCATATTTTTCCTTCGAATCATCAGAAATTTTGCAAAGGAACCATATGAAATTCTTGCATAGTTCTCAATTCGCCATTATTTTTGTATAAAATAAATTCCGCCATCTTTAATTTTTTTCTATTCATCAAGTAGACCATCGGGTCCTGATTATCTTTTTCTAAGAAACTACTCTTCCATCTTTCATAGTCTCCGAGATAGACACCGACGAAATTTGTATGGCCGCCATCTTGAATCCACCATTTTGGATTTTTTTCAGCTCCTTGCCAATTGGATGAGGTTTCGAGTGACTTTTGTTCGAGAACCCTCCACCTATCTTCAATACCCTGGCCGTTCTCCTCACCCGTCTTCGAAATCCTGAATCATCAGCTTCTTCCATATTTTTTCTAAGAATGAATTTTTGTCCTCTATTTGAAATCATCGGTAATTCTGAAAAAGAATCCTAACAGTCTTGCATATATTTTGTATATGAAAAAAATTAATTTCGCCATCTTGAATTTTTTTCTATTCATCAAGTAGACCATCGGGTCCTGATTATCTTTTTCTAAGAAACTACTCTTCCATCTTTCATAGTCTCCGAGATAGACACCGACGAAATTTGTATGGCCGCCATCTTGAATCCACCATTTTGGATTTTTTTTTTTGGCTCTCTGCCAATTGGATGAGGTTTCGAGTGACTTTTGTTTGAATACCCTCCACTTATCTTCGATATCCTGGCCGTGCTCCTCACCCGTCTCCGAAATCCTCAACCATCAGCTCTCTCCATAATTTTTCTCCAAATGAATTTTTGTCTTCTATACGAAACCATCAGAT
This sequence comes from Hipparchia semele, assembly GCA_933228805.2. NCBI lineage: Eukaryota > Metazoa > Arthropoda > Insecta > Lepidoptera > Nymphalidae > Hipparchia > Hipparchia semele. The sequence continues at coordinate 6,490,930 of OW121717.1, read as the reverse complement.
ATTTTGAAAAGGAACCGTATAAAGTCTTGCATATATTTTGTATGGAAAAATATAAAATCCGCCATCTTGAATTTTTTTTCTATTCATCAAGTAGACCTTCGGGTTCTGATCATCTTTTTCCAAGAAACCACTCTTCCATCTTTTATAGTCTCTGAGATAGACACTGACGAAATTTGTATGGCCGCCATCTTGAATCCGCCATTTTGGAGTTTTTTTTCGGCTCTCTGCCAATTGGATGAGGTTTCGAGTGACATTTGGTCGAACACCCCCCACCTAACTTCGATACCCTGGCCGGTGCTCCTCACCCGTCTCCGAAATCCTCAATCATCAGCTCTCTCCATATTTTTGTTCCGAATGAATTTTTGTCCTCTATACGAAACCATGAGTGAAAAAAAATTTTTCCATACAAAATTTTACAGGAGAGGTGATCAATGAGTCAGTGAGTCAGTCAATCAGTGAATCAGCACGAGTAGCTATATATATATAGTATAGATAGCAACTTACGGCTCGCGATTGTCAACATTTGCACAAACTAAAATAACTAATTATTTTATACTTTTAGGTGGCGTTTCAAGTGGGTTTTTTAAAAATATTTTTTATATTATTAAAATATCTGTTAAATATATCGAGAAGAAACTTCTAAAACTTACTTTGTATTATAGATTAAAGCGCAAACGCAGATCGCGAAAATGACAAACTGAGATGCCATTGTCTTCTTGCGTCCGAACTTCTCGATTATAAATATCGTGGCGAAAATACCTGAAAATAAATAATCACAGTGATATTATAAAGGCGAAAGTTTGTTTTAACGTACCGATTTTGGTGAAATTTGGAATACAGATAGCTCACACCTAGGATTCGGCGACATTTTATCCCAGAGGCTTAGTTGGGGAAAGGGGAATATCCTATCCTACTTATCTGAAAGATAAGTTATTTATCTGAAAGTTTGGATGTAATGATGGATGTTTGTTAGTCAATTACGCCGCAACGACTGACTAAAGGCATATTAAATATATTAAAGACATTTTTTTAAATTTGATGACAAGATAGTCCTTGACTGCTATTTCACCTGATGGTAAGTGACGATGCAGTCTAAGATGGTAGCGGGCTAACTTAGAAGGGGTATGGCACGGTACATTCAACCCAAACCACTAATCTGTTTCTACATGCCATCGTGCCGGAACGCTAAATCGCTTGGCAGCACGTCTTTGACGGTAGGGTGGTAACTATCTCACCAGACCAGATCAGAGACAATTTAGAAATTATAAATTCCCAAATTGCCCCGCCGGGAATCGAACCCCAGTTATAAGACCATAGCGCTCACCACTGCGCCATGGAGGTCGTCAAACCTCATCATTTCCTGATTTAACATTATTGTAATTAATGAATATCCTCATTTAGACTACAGTGAAATACCCAATTGCAGCAGTCACACTTTCCTAAAGGCATATTAACTCAAATTATGCAATTAGCAATCAGATTTACTAAAATAAAGCTAAAATATATGCAATCCCTATTCACCCGAACATTGGGGTTAATAGGGACGAGAATGGGGTCAATAGGGAAATTCCACAAGGGCCGGCATTGAAATGAAAAAAATTTGAACACTAGCTTTAACCCGCGGCTTCGCTCACGTTAGGTTCGATTTTTTTAACCCCCTATTTAACCCTCTTGAGGTTGAAATTTTCCAAAATCCTTTCTTAGCGGATGTCTACGTCCTAACAGCTACCTGTATGCGAAATATCAGCTCGATCGGTCCAGTGGTTAGAGCTGTGCGTTGATAGATCAGTCAGTCAGTCAGTCAGTCACCTTTGCCTTTTATATATTTAGATGTTTAAGATATACCAGGGAATTCCGCCAGCGTAGTCCACAGTAGGTCCATGTAGTCGGTGGTCTGCAGCGGGCGGCAGTCGGCCGCGCACGCCTCCTCGCCGCCCGCCGCGTCCGTCTGGAACAGCTCCGTCGTCATCAGCACCAGCCCGTAGTAGCAGAACGCGCAGGACATCCTGCAGAGAGATTGTGCTTATATTATATTAAGCAAGTAGGACTCAAGACTTCCAAGAAGAATCATCAAGTAATAACATACACATCATCAAGTAATAATATACACATCATCATCATCAGCGGTGTTACATTGCTTTATGAGCGCGGGCCTACTTCAGAAATTTCCTCTATCCATCCCTATCAATCGCGTTCATTCTTATAGTACGTTCATCTCACGAAGTTACGGGCGCTTTTTGTGGTTACGTCGTGTACATGCACATTGCGTAAGTGTGCGTGCCTGTCAGGCGCCTAGGTGGGAGCGTTCAGGCGCGGGCAAGCTCTCGCTCACACTTATACAGATACGACACACACACACAACCATGAGCCACACGCTCTCGTGAATCGCAAGAAATATACATTGTGTCAGATTTATGTTTAAAATCTACTAACGTAGGCCAGCGACTTCGTCCGATTCTTCAATTCATAATCGACAGTTCGTAAATCCCCAGTTTCACCTGCAGCATCAGAATTGAGGAGTTGGAACCCGAAGTTTTTATGAGAGCATCTCATTAAAAAAAGATTCGCGCGCAGTTTAGAAATTAGGATATCGATATACATAGTTAGGAAAACACGACTCCTTCTCTTCCTTTTTCGAAAGTCGAAAATTAGGCTTTAATACTCCCAAAAACATCAGCTATCTACCATTGAAAGTCTCATCAAAATCGGTCGATCGGTCGAATACTGTATAATAATAATCGAGTATCTCGCTTTTGTAAACGTGGAGTGAAATAGCATGCACTGTTTAACATCTAAATATGTATATAAAAGGCAAAGGTGACTGACTGACTGACTGATCTATCAACGCACAGCTGAAACCACTGGATGGATCATCTAAATATATAAAAGGCAAAGGTGACTGACTGACTGACTGATCTATCAACGCACAGCTGAAACCACTGGATGGATCAGGCTGAAATTTTGTATGTAGATAGCTATTATAACGTAGGCGTCCGCTAAGAAAGGATTTTTGAAAATTCAACCCCTAAAGGAATAAAATAGGGGTTGGAATATTCGAACTTAACGTGAGCGAAGCCGCGGGGTAAAGCTAGTCGGCCAATATGTCTACGCACCATATGACCCAGAGGAGAAGGCTAGTGTTCCTCAGCTGCGGTATGAGGAGATGTTTCAAGCGTCCCCGCTGGCCGATACCGACCGAGTCGTCGCACACCAAGCGACCGAGCAACATGGGCCGACCGTTGTCTTGCGCTATCTTAAACAAAAGGATTTATTTTTGTAATTTTAAACAAAAAAAAAAAAAAAAACTTGAGAGGTGTCAAGGGACACCCGGATGGAACGAAGTTCAATGCGAAATAGAAATGAAAATATCTGGCTTGCTTTCTATAAGAGAGAGAGAGACAGACAGAGAAACATGCGACGAACATAGCAAAAAGTGTCGTGACAACTTTTCGTAAGAATTTTTTCCGTCTAGCCCCCTTTCACAACGCGCGATAAGGAACTTCGTTCCAACAATACAGCATTGTAAATAAGCGTATTAATTGTTTAATTTGAAAGTATTATGATATAAGTACGATGGGGCTGTCATATACTTATTGTGTAAAAGCCCTATAGAATAAATAAAGATTAAAAAAAAGTCGATATCTTCTGACGATGGTCCGGTGTCGGGGCGAAACGTGCGTCGAGAGTAGTATAAAAGTCTAGTGTGGTGGTGACATTGCTTGCTGGGAACTGCTTTCTTGCTTGGATGGGGAGGTTAAAAGCGGTGCTTAACTTGTAACTGCATGTTTGACCATACAGATTTTTCTGTTGGCGGATTATAGCAAAATAATTCTAACCTTTTCTTGCTAAAAGAAAATTTGTTAATCAACTATACGATGTTTTCATAATTGGACGCCCATATTCAATAAAGAGTCAACCCACACAATTCATCAATTGAAAAGTTAACTTTATTCCTTTACGTTATGTATGTATTTAATTTGATAAAGGTTTGTGGGTTGAAACGTTATTGCGTATGTGCGTCCAATTATAAGAAACAAGATTTTTGTAATTACATACAAATATTATGCTTCTTACCTCCTTCATCCCCATTTTAAATAAGTAGTTAAGTTCCATTTTTCAAACCCCTATTTTACCCCCTCAGGGTTCGAAAAATAGTTTTGCAATCAGCTTGCTGTCTGTCTGCTTAACCCTTAAATGCTTTAGAACCAAAATATAAATCATAAAAAATACCTTCTCAAGCGTTTCCAACGCTTTATCTGGTTGTCCACTTGCAACATGGAATCTGGCAGATTCTGGTAACCACTGAAATTAAAAAAAATTGTAATTGAAGCGTAAAATACTTTTTTATCAAAGCAATTTAGTAGTTTTATTTCGTAACATTAGGTATATACTAGACTTGCAACGAATAGTATATTCGGCAGTATACCGAATACCGAATATTCGGCGAGGCCCCTGACCGAATAGCCGAATATTCGGCAAAAGTATTCGGCTGGATTTTAGCGCCAAAAACTTGTACAGACGTGATTATTTCACGTTTCTTTGTTTTGTTCTAATGTACTTACTCATCGCCTGCGCGCCCGCTATTGCTCTGCGCGGTATATTGCTAACGCACTGCATGTTTCGACAAGTTCATTTCGTGGATATCGTATTACGTTAAGTACAGTTTATTGTGCTCTCTTAGTTTTGATCTGTTTGTAAGTGTTATAGTGTGAAATTTAACAAATAAACAATTAAATAATTACGAACGTACTTTAATAATAAAAAAATCGATTATGGCCTTTAAAAAAATATTATGCTTCGAGGATTATGTAAATGATAATATGATAATATGAATATATACGTAATCTATCGATTTTAATTTTTCATTTTACCAATTATTTCTCTATGACAAAATATATTATTTAAGTATTCGGTATTCGGCCGAATAATATGTAGATATTCGGTATTCGGCCGAATATAATAAAAGCAGCCGAATATGCCGAATACCGAATAGTAACCGAATATTCGTTGCAAGTCTAGTATATACCTATTGTATATCATATGTACATTGTCTATTTTTGTCTATTTGGTATATATTTCATTTGTACGTTGTCTATTTTTATCTTTTTTTTATCTTCACTAAATTTTCTTACCTACTTCAACTAAATCCATAGGCAAGGCTGTAAAACAACATATAATTGAATGACCATATATTACTTTTTAAACATAATATTACAAAAATACTGTTTACATACTGTTTATGTAAAACATCGTGTACATATACATTGTTTACTTGTGCGTGCCTGTCAGAAGTCTAGGTGGAAGCGGTCAGGCGCAAGCAAGCTCTCGCTCACATTTATACAGCGCCCTATCAGCCATGCGCCCTAGTGAATTGCAAGAACCATACCTACGAGTATGTCTACAATACGTTGATCTCTTTGTTTCACATTCTTTCGAGGGCTTCTGGAAAAAATCTCACATAAGCTGTCCTTGTGTCCTTTACATGGATATGTTTTAGTTTAAGTTGTGGTACAAAATAAATAAATAACTTACTGGACAAATGATAGCAAATATCAGCAAAGGTATGGTCGATAGGGCCAACAGCCAATGGACTCCCAGCGTCGGCATCACCACTAACGCCAACGCCACTTCGAGGCAAGCACCGAGTGCCCAGAAACACTGAGAAATATAGATCAAACACTTTTATAAGTTAACACGATGTTACTGCGTAGATGATACGAGTATTTTATTTCTTTATTCTTTACGCGCCACGATGTCGTCCAGTTATGAGTTACATACATTATGTAGATGCCCTGATTATTCCGCAAATCATTGTGTTTGGTTGAGTACAGGATTTTAGCTCTAAGTATGTCATGCTCTCTTTAAAATTTCTGTGGTGGTGTCGTGTGGTTCGGGTTGTTACGTTCCCTCAAATATGGTTGAGCGAAGCAATGACTGGATCATGCGTCGTGCTCGTAAACGGGTGCCACCAACGGGAATGGGTCTGCTTTTGCCTGCCTGTCTTAACATGCTTTGCATTTTTGAAACTTTATCGTGGAAACACTGTATACATAGCATAGTTTTGTTATCCATTGTAAAAAAATTTTTTTTGAAAAGAGCAACCGCCGAGATTATTGCTGGCTCTTCTCGGCAGGAACGGCATTCCGAACCAGTGGTAGATTCATTGACAATTCAAAAGTACTTGTAAAAGTTTATTTGAATAAAAAATATTTCTATTTCTAAAGATTGTTATCAGATGTTAGTATATATGATATGATAAATAATTGGTTTAAAATGTTCTTTAGCATGTCTTGAAGGCACGAAGACTTAATTCGGACCTACAAAGCCATGATATGATCAAGAAAAAGTTTTTATATTTTACAAAATACTTACATCCAAAAGGACGACGCATTTGGCTCTTTGTTTTGTTGGTAAAAATTCTGCATACAATGTTACCCTAAAATAGAAATGAAATTTAGAAAATTTTGATGGCATTTATCAGCAGATATCAGGCGCAGCGATACGCACTGTAGATTTATATAGAGAAAGAGAAGTTCAATTATAGTTCTTGCAACTCATGAGGGCGCTTGGCTCATCGTTCTGTATGTGTGTCGTATCTGTATAAGTGTGAGCGAGAGCTTGCTCGCGCCTGACCGCTCCCACCTAGGCTCTTGACAGACACGCACACTTACGCAATGTGCATGTACACGACATAACCACAAGTAAAGCACACGCGCCGTCGTGAATTGAAAGAACTATACCCGCTGGAAAGCTAGTTAAGGCGCAAGATTTGATTCACTCTAAATAAATACTTAAATGCTCTTTGAAATTTATTTAACAATATATTTTTAGTCTTAACTGTATATTCACTTACGATTGTGGCACACATCCTATTGCAAATCCAACAAGTCCTCTCAAAAAAAGCAGCCAAAGGAAGTTGGGTGCAATAGAGCTTAGCAGTCCATAGTAAAATAATAACACTCCACACATGCTGAGTGCCTAAAAGCATTTTAATTTTATATAAGTATCTAAATATATAAAAAAAGACTGACTGACCGACTGACTGCTCTATCAACGCACAGCTCAAATTACAGGACGGATCAGGCTGAAATTTGGTATACAGTTATTGTGACGTAGGCATCCGCTAAGAAAGGATTTTTGAAAATTCAATCCCAGGGGGTAAAATATGGGTTTGAAAAATCGAACTTAACGTGAGTGAATACACTGCCTAACTCTCCTGGTAATGTCAATAGTTTGTATAATAATATAATAACTATTAAGTTTGAGCTGAGTCAGACCACACTCTTTAGATCTCAGCATATGAGTTTTGAGCAACTGACGGATACAAGTGGTGCAAGACTACAGCATGTGGAATGTCAATGGAGGAACGATGTCCAGCATCTATCAGTTAATTATGACGTTGACTAACAACATTATCAAAACAGAAAGTTGTTTTTTGAGATAGAAATTTTACTCACAGTTTTTCTTCCATATCTATCACTGATATTGCCCCAAAATGTAGAGCTCAACATCATTCCCATAAAAACAATTGTAGTAGTCAGAGCTTGTTGGTACCTGTACACCAAAAATAGCCCTTATATCATACTAATTCATGTTATAGTACCCATACTTACGCAATGTGCATGTACATACACAAGGTAACCACAAGTAAAGCTCACGCTCACATTTAAATGAAAATAGAAGAGAAATGAAAAATTGGTTTCTACATGCCATCACGCCGGTATGCTTCATCGCTTGGCGGCACGTCTTTTATGGTAGGGTGGTAACTAGCCACGGCCAAAGCCTTCTACCGGACCAGACCAGAGACAATATTCCAGTACACAGAGCATTACATTATGGTAACTATATGTTATGGTCTATAACATTTTAATTTCTCTGGTATTCCTCTTAATTATCTGCTCCATTATTAAATAAAACAGGTTAAAACAGGTAGTCTTACTTGCTTATATGCCATTCACAGTGAAGTGCTGGCGACAGTATGCTCAATATTGTCATCTCCATTGAGTCAGCCATCCAACATAAGCCAGTGTACAGAGATAGTTTTACTTGGAACCAGCCGAAACCTAGTGCATTGACAGCCTGGGTCACAGTAAATGTATCTGAAAACCAAGTATTATACTTAGTATTAGTAAGTACATATTGCATTGTTGATCAATACTTTTGGTATCTATTTCTCATCCACTAAGTGAAAAAATTGGGTAGAATGAAAGAATTGGAAATTTTGATAGATTTTCAATACCAAAATCTTAGAATATCAAATTAATATTTTAATAATAGTAATTGTTGTATGTGTGTGTGTACATCCGTGTGGGTGCGTGCGTGCGTGTGTGTGTGTGTGTGTGTGTGTGTGTGTGTGTGTGTGTGTGTGTGCGTGCGTGTGTGTGTGTGTGTGTGTGTGTGTGTGTGTGTGTGTGTGTGAGTGTGTGAGTGTGTGTCATCTTCAATTACTATCAGGTGAGTCAGATTGTGAGGTGAGATTGCATTAAAAAAAAGTATAGAAAGTAAGAAAAGTATCTAATTTTTCTTAGTATAGAATGGAATTTACAGCCAAGCAGACACCTTATAAGAAAGAGAATTGATTAATGTTTCAACTTTCACTAAGTCCAATGCCACCACCTTACTTGCAGTAATGTTCTTAATGTTTTTATTGCAATGCTAAAATTCTCACTTAAATAGATTTTGATATTTATTTCATATTGTATTTTGATAAATAAACGGAATATTAATTTTTATTTATTTATTAGGTCAAACTTTCTTGCATTAAATTGCAATTATATAAAACAACAAATGCAAAATGCAATAACGACACTTAGAACAATCTCTCAACAATCGTAGACTACACTTTGTGAAAAACAGGAAAAAATCTGGATGATGCGCTAAATAAATTTTGTTTATCATAATTTTAATTATTAGCAACTAGCAGACGCCCGCGACTTCATCCGCGTTCTTAAATTGTTGAAATTTTTCCTGAATTTTCTTTGCTATAAACCTCACGGAGCCCGAGACCTTTCCAACGAATGAAAAACAGTGGAAATCGGTTTGTGCGTTCTGGAGTTATAGCGTCAGGAAGGAAAACCCGACTTATTTTTATATAGTAGATTATTTCTAAACTTGAAACTAATATAAACCTAAAACCTCATCAATATCACTGCAATGTAGTATAGTTGCAAACCAAGATGCTGGCAGCATTGCCCCTTTAGAGGCTCTCTCTAACTAATTTTTTGGCCAAGGCAGCTGCCAGCTCTTGGATCCCTGATGGACTCAATGACCTTTTTAGATAGCTCTTCAAAAAGAACTCGAGCCCACGGTCCCAGGGCCTCCACCCCAAAAGGTTTTGTAAATTGTATTAATTATTATAAAATAAACTACATAGCACACACATACTAATACTACATAATAATAATGTAAGTATTGTTGATAACTAATATAAATGTATAATAAAACTAATTATGGATATATTTGAATATAACAATATTCTGTGTGGGATGAATATCATGACTTACCATCAGGGACCACCGAAACGGAGGCCATCTCAATTTCTTGTGGTAGAGGCATAGCGGGAACCGGTGCACGCGTTTCTCCCACATTTTCGTCTAGATCTTGGTATCCTTTAGCCCTACGCATCGCTGAATTTACGTGAGCAATTTATTCTGACGTGGAATGTATACAAGTAACGGGAAACTGAACTTACTGTTATTTATTTCTTATGTGTACTCTTATATTAATCAAAAATTTCACTACAAACGCGCAACAGTAAATACTTAAACTAAGGGTGAGATTCATACAAAAAATATTAAAATAAAGCGTTACATTCCGAAGGATTTCAATGTTTTTATTTTGAAATTAACTTTGATTTGAAAGAGCCTCTCATGGAACAAGTGTCAAATGTCAACTGTCAGTGTCAATTGTCATTGAGATTGACCATAGATCATGGAAGTAGGATAGCACCTACTTAAGAATTAAGAACTAGTTAGTAGAGTGGTAGAGTAGAGTGCTTAATAGCTAGCAAGTAGAGCCTTACAAGTACAATAGTGTCAAAGCACTATTTAAGTTGATTTAAGTAGGCCGCTTTATTGTGGTGAAGAAAGAATGCTCATAAACCAAAAAAAAAGAAACTCCCGGTACCTAAGTAGGTTTAAAGCAGTAGGTACCAAGTAAAGACTCCATCGTTAAATTCCAGGACTCAACTCCTCAATTCTGATGCTGCAGGGGTTCTGCCCACCTAAACTGTAGGGATTTAGGAACTGTCGATTGTGAATTGAAGGCCCGCACGTAGTCGCGGGCGTGTGCTAGTTTCTGATATGATCGCATAGAGATACTCCGAATAGCCCCATATATCGCCAGATGAGGGACTCTGAGCTTCTTAAGAGGTCCATAGTCCTTAGCAGAGGCGTAACTATATCGTTTGAGGCCCGTGGCAAATTTATCGGATGGGACCCTCATTTCTGTTTGGCCTGGTAATTCAGGTCAGTGCTGCGTCTACAAATACCCATCAGATACTTTTTAAAACTGAATATCTTTTTGTTATAAATGCATTAGTTTTATTTAACTTGTGTATGCAATTAAGTAGGTAACTTAAATAAATTAATAATACTTAAAAATGTTGTATTGTTACGCCACTGGTCGTTAGCGACCATGTTTCGGATTTATAATTCCGGTAGTAATGTTATTGTGCGTAGGAAACATTAAGGGTGTGGGTTCAATAAACCTGTCATGTCAGGGTTTGCCCATTACTATAAAAAGGGCTGAGTTATGGTAGCGGGCAAGCCTCATCTAATAAAATTGAAAGAATACGATCTTTAGTACTTTTTTATCAAAGCAATTTAGTAGTTTTATTTCGTAACATTAGGTATATACTAGACTTGCAACGAATAGTATATTCGGCAGTATACCGAATACCGAATATTCGGCGAGGCCCCTGACCGAATAGCCGAATATTCGGCAAAAGTATTCGGCTGGATTTTAGCGCCAAAAACTTGTACAGACGTGATTATTTCACGTTTCTTTGTTTTGTTCTAATGTACTTACTCATCGCCTGCGCGCCCGCTATTGCTCTGCGCGGTATATTGCTAACGCACTGCATGTTTCGACAAGTTCATTTCGTGGATATCGTATTACGTTAAGTACAGTTTATTGTGCTCTCTTAGTTTTGATCTGTTTGTAAGTGTTATAGTGTGAAATTTAACAAATAAACAATTAAATAATTACGAACGTACTTTAATAATAAAAAAATCGATTATGGCCTTTAAAAAAATATTATGCTTCGAGGATTATGTAAATGATAATATGATAATATGAATATATACGTAATCTATCGATTTTAATTTTTCATTTTACCAATTATTTCTCTATGACAAAATATATTATTTAAGTATTCGGTATTCGGCCGAATAATATGTAGATATTCGGTATTCGGCCGAATATAATAAAAGCAGCCGAATATGCCGAATACCGAATAGTAACCGAATATTCGTTGCAAGTCTAGTATATACCTATTGTATATCATATGTACATTGTCTATTTTTGTCTATTTGGTATATATTTCATTTGTACGTTGTCTATTTTTATCTTTTTTTTATCTTCACTAAATTTTCTTACCTACTTCAACTAAATCCATAGGCAAGGCTGTAAAACAACATATAATTGAATGACCATATATTACTTTTTAAACATAATATTACAAAAATACTGTTTACATACTGTTTATGTAAAACATCGTGTACATATACATTGTTTACTTGTGCGTGCCTGTCAGAAGTCTAGGTGGAAGCGGTCAGGCGCAAGCAAGCTCTCGCTCACATTTATACAGCGCCCTATCAGCCATGCGCCCTAGTGAATTGCAAGAACCATACCTACGAGTATGTCTACAATACGTTGATCTCTTTGTTTCACATTCTTTCGAGGGCTTCTGGAAAAAATCTCACATAAGCTGTCCTTGTGTCCTTTACATGGATATGTTTTAGTTTAAGTTGTGGTACAAAATAAATAAATAACTTACTGGACAAATGATAGCAAATATCAGCAAAGGTATGGTCGATAGGGCCAACAGCCAATGGACTCCCAGCGTCGGCATCACCACTAACGCCAACGCCACTTCGAGGCAAGCACCGAGTGCCCAGAAACACTGAGAAATATAGATCAAACACTTTTATAAGTTAACACGATGTTACTGCGTAGATGATACGAGTATTTTATTTCTTTATTCTTTACGCGCCACGATGTCGTCCAGTTATGAGTTACATACATTATGTAGATGCCCTGATTATTCCGCAAATCATTGTGTTTGGTTGAGTACAGGATTTTAGCTCTAAGTATGTCATGCTCTCTTTAAAATTTCTGTGGTGGTGTCGTGTGGTTCGGGTTGTTACGTTCCCTCAAATATGGTTGAGCGAAGCAATGACTGGATCATGCGTCGTGCTCGTAAACGGGTGCCACCAACGGGAATGGGTCTGCTTTTGCCTGCCTGTCTTAACATGCTTTGCATTTTTGAAACTTTATCGTGGAAACACTGTATACATAGCATAGTTTTGTTATCCATTGTAAAAAAATTTTTTTTGAAAAGAGCAACCGCCGAGATTATTGCTGGCTCTTCTCGGCAGGAACGGCATTCCGAACCAGTGGTAGATTCATTGACAATTCAAAAGTACTTGTAAAAGTTTATTTGAATAAAAAATATTTCTATTTCTAAAGATTGTTATCAGATGTTAGTATATATGATATGATAAATAATTGGTTTAAAATGTTCTTTAGCATGTCTTGAAGGCACGAAGACTTAATTCGGACCTACAAAGCCATGATATGATCAAGAAAAAGTTTTTATATTTTACAAAATACTTACATCCAAAAGGACGACGCATTTGGCTCTTTGTTTTGTTGGTAAAAATTCTGCATACAATGTTACCCTAAAATAGAAATGAAATTTAGAAAATTTTGATGGCATTTATCAGCAGATATCAGGCGCAGCGATACGCACTGTAGATTTATATAGAGAAAGAGAAGTTCAATTATAGTTCTTGCAACTCATGAGGGCGCTTGGCTCATCGTTCTGTATGTGTGTCGTATCTGTATAAGTGTGAGCGAGAGCTTGCTCGCGCCTGACCGCTCCCACCTAGGCTCTTGACAGACACGCACACTTACGCAATGTGCATGTACACGACATAACCACAAGTAAAGCACACGCGCCGTCGTGAATTGAAAGAACTATACCCGCTGGAAAGCTAGTTAAGGCGCAAGATTTGATTCACTCTAAATAAATACTTAAATGCTCTTTGAAATTTATTTAACAATATATTTTTAGTCTTAACTGTATATTCACTTACGATTGTGGCACACATCCTATTGCAAATCCAACAAGTCCTCTCAAAAAAAGCAGCCAAAGGAAGTTGGGTGCAATAGAGCTTAGCAGTCCATAGTAAAATAATAACACTCCACACATGCTGAGTGCCTAAAAGCATTTTAATTTTATATAAGTATCTAAATATATAAAAAAAGACTGACTGACCGACTGACTGCTCTATCAACGCACAGCTCAAATTACAGGACGGATCAGGCTGAAATTTGGTATACAGTTATTGTGACGTAGGCATCCGCTAAGAAAGGATTTTTGAAAATTCAATCCCAGGGGGTAAAATATGGGTTTGAAAAATCGAACTTAACGTGAGTGAATACACTGCCTAACTCTCCTGGTAATGTCAATAGTTTGTATAATAATATAATAACTATTAAGTTTGAGCTGAGTCAGACCACACTCTTTAGATCTCAGCATATGAGTTTTGAGCAACTGACGGATACAAGTGGTGCAAGACTACAGCATGTGGAATGTCAATGGAGGAACGATGTCCAGCATCTATCAGTTAATTATGACGTTGACTAACAACATTATCAAAACAGAAAGTTGTTTTTTGAGATAGAAATTTTACTCACAGTTTTTCTTCCATATCTATCACTGATATTGCCCCAAAATGTAGAGCTCAACATCATTCCCATAAAAACAATTGTAGTAGTCAGAGCTTGTTGGTACCTGTACACCAAAAATAGCCCTTATATCATACTAATTCATGTTATAGTACCCATACTTACGCAATGTGCATGTACATACACAAGGTAACCACAAGTAAAGCTCACGCTCACATTTAAATGAAAATAGAAGAGAAATGAAAAATTGGTTTCTACATGCCATCACGCCGGTATGCTTCATCGCTTGGCGGCACGTCTTTTATGGTAGGGTGGTAACTAGCCACGGCCAAAGCCTTCTACCGGACCAGACCAGAGACAATATTCCAGTACACAGAGCATTACATTATGGTAACTATATGTTATGGTCTATAACATTTTAATTTCTCTGGTATTCCTCTTAATTATCTGCTCCATTATTAAATAAAACAGGTTAAAACAGGTAGTCTTACTTGCTTATATGCCATTCACAGTGAAGTGCTGGCGACAGTATGCTCAATATTGTCATCTCCATTGAGTCAGCCATCCAACATAAGCCAGTGTACAGAGATAGTTTTACTTGGAACCAGCCGAAACCTAGTGCATTGACAGCCTGGGTCACAGTAAATGTATCTGAAAACCAAGTATTATACTTAGTATTAGTAAGTACATATTGCATTGTTGATCAATACTTTTGGTATCTATTTCTCATCCACTAAGTGAAAAAATTGGGTAGAATGAAAGAATTGGAAATTTTGATAGATTTTCAATACCAAAATCTTAGAATATCAAATTAATATTTTAATAATAGTAATTGTTGTATGTGTGTGTGTACATCCGTGTGGGTGCGTGCGTGTGTGTGTGTGTGTGTGTGTGTGTGTGTGTGTGTGTGTGCGTGCGTGTGTGTGTGTGTGTGTGTGTGTGTGTGTGTGTGTGTGTGTGTGAGTGTGTGAGTGTGTGTCATCTTCAATTACTATCAGGTGAGTCAGATTGTGAGGTGAGATTGCATTAAAAAAAAGTATAGAAAGTAAGAAAAGTATCTAATTTTTCTTAGTATAGAATGGAATTTACAGCCAAGCAGACACCTTATAAGAAAGAGAATTGATTAATGTTTCAACTTTCACTAAGTCCAATGCCACCACCTTACTTGCAGTAATGTTCTTAATGTTTTTATTGCAATGCTAAAATTCTCACTTAAATAGATTTTGATATTTATTTCATATTGTATTTTGATAAATAAACGGAATATTAATTTTTATTTATTTATTAGGTCAAACTTTCTTGCATTAAATTGCAATTATATAAAACAACAAATGCAAAATGCAATAACGACACTTAGAACAATCTCTCAACAATCGTAGACTACACTTTGTGAAAAACAGGAAAAAATCTGGATGATGCGCTAAATAAATTTTGTTTATCATAATTTTAATTATTAGCAACTAGCAGACGCCCGCGACTTCATCCGCGTTCTTAAATTGTTGAAATTTTTCCTGAATTTTCTTTGCTATAAACCTCACGGAGCCCGAGACCTTTCCAACGAATGAAAAACAGTGGAAATCGGTTTGTGCGTTCTGGAGTTATAGCGTCAGGAAGGAAAACCCGACTTATTTTTATATAGTAGATTATTTCTAAACTTGAAACTAATATAAACCTAAAACCTCATCAATATCACTGCAATGTAGTATAGTTGCAAACCAAGATGCTGGCAGCATTGCCCCTTTAGAGGCTCTCTCTAACTAATTTTTTGGCCAAGGCAGCTGCCAGCTCTTGGATCCCTGATGGACTCAATGACCTTTTTAGATAGCTCTTCAAAAAGAACTCGAGCCCACGGTCCCAGGGCCTCCACCCCAAAAGGTTTTGTAAATTGTATTAATTATTATAAAATAAACTACATAGCACACACATACTAATACTACATAATAATAATGTAAGTATTGTTGATAACTAATATAAATGTATAATAAAACTAATTATGGATATATTTGAATATAACAATATTCTGTGTGGGATGAATATCATGACTTACCATCAGGGACCACCGAAACGGAGGCCATCTCAATTTCTTGTGGTAGAGGCATAGCGGGAACCGGTGCACGCGTTTCTCCCACATTTTCGTCTAGATCTTGGTATCCTTTAGCCCTACGCATCGCTGAATTTACGTGAGCAATTTATTCTGACGTGGAATGTATACAAGTAACGGGAAACTGAACTTACTGTTATTTATTTCTTATGTGTACTCTTATATTAATCAAAAATTTCACTACAAACGCGCAACAGTAAATACTTAAACTAAGGGTGAGATTCATACAAAAAATATTAAAATAAAGCGTTACATTCCGAAGGATTTCAATGTTTTTATTTTGAAATTAACTTTGATTTGAAAGAGCCTCTCATGGAACAAGTGTCAAATGTCAACTGTCAGTGTCAATTGTCATTGAGATTGACCATAGATCATGGAAGTAGGATAGCACCTACTTAAGAATTAAGAACTAGTTAGTAGAGTGGTAGAGTAGAGTGCTTAATAGCTAGCAAGTAGAGCCTTACAAGTACAATAGTGTCAAAGCACTATTTAAGTTGATTTAAGTAGGCCGCTTTATTGTGGTGAAGAAAGAATGCTCATAAACCAAAAAAAAAGAAACTCCCGGTACCTAAGTAGGTTTAAAGCAGTAGGTACCAAGTAAAGACTCCATCGTTAAATTCCAGGACTCAACTCCTCAATTCTGATGCTGCAGGGGTTCTGCCCACCTAAACTGTAGGGATTTAGGAACTGTCGATTGTGAATTGAAGGCCCGCACGTAGTCGCGGGCGTGTGCTAGTTTCTGATATGATCGCATAGAGATACTCCGAATAGCCCCATATATCGCCAGATGAGGGACTCTGAGCTTCTTAAGAGGTCCATAGTCCTTAGCAGAGGCGTAACTATATCGTTTGAGGCCCGTGGCAAATTTATCGGATGGGACCCTCATTTCTGTTTGGCCTGGTAATTCAGGTCAGTGCTGCGTCTACAAATACCCATCAGATACTTTTTAAAACTGAATATCTTTTTGTTATAAATGCATTAGTTTTATTTAACTTGTGTATGCAATTAAGTAGGTAACTTAAATAAATTAATAATACTTAAAAATGTTGTATTGTTACGCCACTGGTCGTTAGCGACCATGTTTCGGATTTATAATTCCGGTAGTAATGTTATTGTGCGTAGGAAACATTAAGGGTGTGGGTTCAATAAACCTGTCATGTCAGGGTTTGCCCATTACTATAAAAAGGGCTGAGTTATGGTAGCGGGCAAGCCTCATCTAATAAAATTGAAAGAATACGATCTTTAGTAATTTTATACTGAATTGACTAACTGCAGCATTTTCCGCACGCTTTTTGGATACGATCTACAGACTCTATGGTTCTGAATATGAGACACTAGATAGCTGTTGCCCGCGACTTTGTCTGCGTTCATTTTTTATTTTTTATTTTTTTATTCGATGACAAGACAGCCCTTGACTGCGATCTCACCTGATGGTAAGTGACGATGCAGTCTAAGATGGTTTAGTTCATCAACTAGTTTTTATATAAAAACTAGTTGATGAACTAAACCATCAACTAGTTTATAGTTCATCAACTAGTTTTTATATAAAAGCTAGTTGATGAACTAAAAAGACACTGTTGCTAAGTAAGCCCAGATAAATAAAGCTCGAGATAAAATAGGAAATTATAGAGGAGGGCAGATAAGATTTGATTAAGAGTATAAAAACAAAGTCGTTAACTGACCTAATAATATATTGTAAGCGGAAATAATAAACAGTTTTCTATCTTCTAAAAAAACATTTTCCCAAACCGAAGAGCCTTATGCACGTTTTCACTGTAGTAATAGTTCGTAGTAATTGTTCTGGTGGGAGGCTTTGGTCGTGGCTAGTTACCACCCTACCGTCAAAGACGTGCCACCAAGCGATTTAGCGTTCCGGCACGATGGCGTGTAGAAACCGATTAGGATTATTGGTTGAATTTACACTGCTATACCCCTTCCAAGTTAGCCCGCTACCATTTTAGACCGCATCGTCACTTACCATCAGGTGAGATCGCAGTCAAGGGCTATCTTGTCATAAAATAAAATAAAAAGTACGAAGGTAGCCCCTAAATACAATACATTAACCAATATCACTTCCACCTTTAGGTGTTCCCTAAAGCTTCGTGAAAACGAAACTGACAGAAAGCGTCATTTAACTTAGCTTAGGTAGTGAAGGTTGATGAAAAAGGGCTTCTACCAGGGTATCTATTATCTTATTGGTTAGCGCGTTGACTATGAAGTTTTCTCATTCAAGAGATAGCCTATATTCAAAAGTGGCCCGGCGCGGCGATTTCTTTACGTCTACGGTCCTCGGCTTTTCACAGCCAATCAGTGTCGGCCACTTTTAAATTTATTGATTGCCTAAAATTGAGTATCTAACTAATGGTCTTAAAAGTTGAAAAACTAGGTCTTGATGACCTATGGTGAGTTATTTAATTTGCCACCGTTTGGAAAATATGTCAAATCTAAATAGGTGTAGTAGGTATATAAAAGGAAAAGGGGACTGACTGATTAATCTATCATTGCACAGCTCAAGCCACTGAATGAATGGGGCTATTTGGTCTACAGATAACTAACTGTTATGATTTATGACGTAGGCAAAGATTTTTGAAAATTCAACCCCTAGGGAAAAAGCTAGTCGTTAATAATTTGTAGACACCTACGCACAATTTACGTTAATTAAATGGAAAATTATTAAAGTTATAAAAGCTAGTGGAATAGAATAGAATATTTTTTATTGGAATAAACTTTTACAAAGTGCTTTCGAATCTTGCTTCGAAATAGTGTTATAATTTATAAGTAAAATCTTGTCACGATTAAGTACCTAATTTTAGGTAGGTTTGTAACAAAACACATATTTTATAATGAATATATTTTATTATTTTTAGTTTTTTGTAGGACACAATGTTTTCACCGTCCTCTGATAGTTCAGATTGTATCCATTTTTTGGTAAGTACATATTACTTTACTTAAGTTACAAATAATAACGAAAAGGTACGCTAATACATTTTCTATAAAATATATATATATACGGATAGTCGTGTATGTAAAGTGATATTTTGAGCCTACAAAAAATCCCGCAAAAATCGTCTAAACATTAAGTAGGCCTGTATAGATTACATTCACATGCGAAGTTCTGATATCCACTATCTAAGGCTTAATCAATAAATTGCACCTACACATTAACAAATTAAATGTCAACGCGAAAATAAAAGGGAAATTTTTACATCAAAGACAAAGAATAATTTTTTATTATGACGAATATCTACTACTGGTAGTAATACTTTATGGGTCATACTAACTTGGTATTTTTATTATAACTAACTTTAGGAATTGGATCGAATTTTATCTAAACATGGAAACTTAATTTGTCTCTATTATAAACAGATATGTACTTTATAAAGATAATTTTTATTTATTTTTAAGATGAATAATAATATTTATTTCAAAAGTATTACAAAAGTACTATAATAATATGACATTATTCTCAATGCGTATTAGGGAAATATGAAATTCATTATGGGAATCGGAAAGTAAGTGATTATAATAAGTAGGTAGGTATGTTTTATAAAATAGATTTGGAATTCTTACAAATTCAATTTTAACAAAGGTCTCAGAGACCTACTGCCTTACAAACATTAGTTACGAAGCTGTAAAGCTAAAATATCACCTAATCCTCTGCTCGTCGAGAGAATCATTTTATTCTTACAGTTAAAAAAGTATACTATATTTTAATTTTTGCTTTGCAAAAAGATTAACAGCTGTATTGTCTGCTTAGACCGTAGAAAAAAAATAGAAAACAAATAATTATTAGCACCCGATAATAATATTCATAGTTACATTAGATAATAGTAGATACTTAAAAAATTGCGTAGTTTGAGAACAGTTTCAGAAAATTTAAGAAGAGACAATGGTATTCTGTGTGATGCTTAATAATAATTATTATGAAAATAAGGATGTACTTTAATTAATTTCGTCGTGCTTTATAGTTATGATTTCATGCACCCAAACGCCTACCTGTATCTACCCTAGATCCCGTATACTTATATTAAAAATGCATCATTCATGGGGTCGTATCGGAATGGACGCGATATATCTTTACCATATTTTACAAAAGTAGAGCCCTTATTACTTAAATAGATTAAAGTTTCGCGAAGAAAACATTAAGTCTTTGCCCAGTTAACACAAAACTATATATTATATACTTTAGCAAAAAGTACATTACAAAAATTATTTAGTTTACAAAAGATAACAATTTCATGTAATATTTTCTATCTAAGTCTTAGAAGAATCATATCTACTTAATATATTTACAAATGCACAATCAATCGTGCGAGACGGTAGCTGCCAAATGAAGGGAACATTTAGTACATAACCTTTCCTTCTTAAGTCGTAACATTCAACAACCGTTTCAGAAATCTGATTATAGTCACATTTTGTACGTTCAGACACTCGTAACTACTACGACATTTATCAAAACTAGTAAAGAATCGAAAAGGATCCGAAATCTGATATAATATGTATTATGTACATAATAAATCGATTACTTTGTAGAAATTTATCTGGAGTGACTCAATTTCTACCGAGATCGATACTTGAACTATTATTAATCACAAATCGAGATGAATTTTTTACATTGCAGTTGAAATGAGCGACAAGTTACATTATTTAAACGTTGTAAACGTATGATGAATGCGGATAAAAATTTAGAAAATAACTTATTCTACTTTTTTTGGATTTTGATTGCCTGTTACTAGTTTAAATTGTCAGGTCGCTGCTGTTAATATTTACTATTCTAAAATAATACTCAGTCTCATGTAAGTTGGCGGTAATCAAGATGCAATTAGTTTAAGTTGCGATACGATGTTTTAGTCCTCGAAGTTCAACGACAAGATCGGAGTCACCGGCGACGAAACGTTTATCGATTCTTCGGCCTTTCGAAGAGTCCTGCGAACGAAAAAAAATATTAACACCTGTTATTATAAGTGCAGTGCGCTATTTCCCATTTTTTAAAATATCTATAATTTTCTACTCCAGCGCGCTCTATCGTGGACTGTATCTTCACTTACCATCAGGTGTGAACGCAGTCAAGCGCTAATCTAAATCTATATTCAAAAAAAAGTTTGTTTCCATTTCGATGATGCGGTTACTGAAAATGTTCAAAGCTATTTTAATACCCAGGTCATACTTCATTCAGCATTTTAAATAGGTTAGTCCGAAAGGCAGTTGGAGCTGTTATCGGTTCTCGGCATCCCGCCCTACCGCGATTGACCCGGCCTCAGAGCGCGTGTCACCCACCACCCCCCTACCCGGGCAAGTTATTTTTAGACTTCGGGGTTTCACAATCTATACGTATGCATAAGCACCCCTACTCTACAGAGATGATTGCGTTTAAATATAAAAATATGTTCACACTTACGTGGCCTTGTTTTTGCAACAACTGCGTGATGGTATTGTAAAATGGCGAGTTCTTCTTATCTTTATTGGACTGATGGCTTTTAAAAATGTGTGAGACCGGCGCCGGTCGTGGCATGACGACTTCTTTCTGGCCATTTTTTGGCTGTTCCGTACTGGATTCAGGGGCTGTAGTGGTGACACTTCTTTTGTTTCCATTCCAGTTAATAAAGCTGTCAGCGTCGTCATCGGCATAGTCATCTTCTTCGATTCTAGGAACAGTTTTTGGAACATGGTAGAGTGGCTTTCCCGCTAGAGCCTTCAGTTCTCTGACGTCTTCGTCCTCGTTGTCTTTTTCTTCATAATCGTGTTCAATATTTGAAAACGCTGCTCGAGCATTTTCACGGCGTCTTTGTGCGTCTTGAGCCATTTGCGTGAGTATTAAATTATCAAGGAAAGCTGCATTGACGTCATCGATGTTGTTAGACCTCCAGCGCGGAGACGACTCGCTCTCGAACCATGTCTCTTGTCCGATCGGTAGAGCGGCTAGCCTTTCTTCTTGTCTCTTAGGCGCTTCATTAGCAAAATGACCGTAGGGGTCATAAAAATACGTGTAAGGAACTTGACCGTAAACTTCAGGTACATTTATGGCTGGCGCATCATAGTAATATTGAACCTTGGGAGCGTAATAGTAGTCGTCTTCAGGGTATTCCCGTGGTGCTTGCGAGTATACAGGCCATTCTTGCAAAGGATAAGTCTTAGCTTGTGCTAATAAATAGCAGAATAAGATCACCCACATCCTATAAAAAAGTTTCAACTGTAGTTTTTTTTTAATTTAACCGTTAAATAACAATAATTATTATTATCCAGTAAATTACATGAGCACATCACTAAAAACAATTTTAATTTAAAAATCGATTAACAAAAAATTGGTAAAACTAAAATATTATTAAAAACAAATTTAATTAAGTTTATAGTTAATCAGGATTTAAATGTAGCCTTACCTGAGTCCTGAAAGTATGATGCACATTTTACACAACGACTTTCGCATATAGAGTTCAGGACACGACTATGACGGCAGGGCGGGCCGCGCTGCTTTATAAGCTAGTCGCCCACGCGCCGCCTACACGTTCTCAATGAAAGTCTCCCTGCGTACACCCTTCAGGGGTGGCTTCCCACTCTCCCCCCCTGCTCAACCCCCTCAGCTATTGATCGCGCCCACAGATTATTCATCTTTCTAAATCGTCTCACTATTATTCTTGATACTATTAGACTCCAAGCATATACCTACCTACTTAGTAAGAGACATCTGACCTGTCAGACATACACATGTTTGAATCTTGGATATGCTCAAAGCATAATGTGTATAATATGAGTCCACTCAGAGCTATCAGGGATAGTTATAATAGCTCTGAGAGATCATGTCCAGAGGCACCTGTGGCACCTTAATAATTTCCTCAGTCGTAATCCCTTAGCGTAAGACGCTACCTAAATTGAGATATCATTCGTAGCTTTTATCCTATCCTATAAATGCTTAAATGTTGTCAAAACCATTTAGGTATTAAGTATTACCATTTATGTAAGTAATTGGGCCTATAGGAATTTTCGGTTTCAAATAAAGAAAATAATAGTATTATTATTAATTATCACTGTACCTACTAAAGACCATATAAAATTTTTATATTACAAAACAAGCTTTCGTAGCTGGCTACATCATCAGACCATGAATATCTTCTAGGAACAGAGTATTTGTCAAGACGAATCAAGCGAGCCCAAAGTCGATGGGGTTACGTCGTTTTACTATAATATTGCATTGTCATTTGATTTACATGCACAGATCAATCGAAAACCGGGAAGTGGTTCTAATTCAGCTTGCAAGATTTGAACCTAAACAAACATACATACATTTAAAAGCTTGGAAAAAGTATTAGGAGCATGCATAAAGGTTTCCTGTGTTTTGAGCACATACTCTGTGACACAGGATCACAAAACACAAGTGATCAAGCTCTTAAATAAAGAGAGAAAAAAAAAAGAAAAACGTGTGATAGTTACATACTGTGTAAGGATGTAGGCTCATACAAAGGTTTGTTAGGTCACTAACAATGTCTGGAAGGGGATAGTTTCCCTGTTTTGTTTGTGAGAGGACTTTTCATACACGTCCCAGCCTTTTGAAGGTATTATTTTTCCTGAGTGTCCATCCTATGCATGAACTTTTCAGTCAGTGAACAAAGTTACATACAGTTTGCGCATAAGTAGGTACCTACCTACGTTACGCCAAAAGGTAGGTTTGTTTAGAAAATTACCGTTTCTAAAACTCTTTGAGCTTGGCGATGACTTGTACCTTGATGGAAAACACGGTAAGGAAATCTGCATGCCTGATGCTCCATAATGTTCTCAAAATTGTGCGGAATCTGCTAAACCGCACTGGGACAGGCGGTGGACTATGTCCTAAACTTTTCTCGTTCGAGTGGAGACGACGGAGACGACGTTCAAGACGAGACTGGATACATGCCCAGCAGTGGGCTTGCGATGGTTTGAGGTGAATAAATGAATGAAGTACGAAAAGGTTTAATAATATAACCGGTAAAATTCAAAGGATTCTATATTTTTATTATTTGTTGCGATAGGTACCTAACGGCAACAGAAACACACATTCTCTGAAAATTTCAACTCTCTACTTATTACTTAGAAATTAATATTTTTGATCATCTTTTTCAAAATACTAGTTAGGTATTCGTTTTTTTGCTATGTAAAATGCTTGTATTTCAGCAGGCTTTCAATAAGCGAGCATGTCGTAAAAATACAACGCAAAAAGCATCGTTTTTGAAGAAAACCAAAAGAAAACATAAACTTTCGTACCAGGTAAACTCTGTGAGTAGATTAGCGTATAAGGTTTCCGATTATTATTCAAAAGTTTTCCTGGCCTCCATATTTTTAGGCAACCATAACCACAACCATAACTATGTAATGTTTAAATAAATGGAGTTAATATTTTTTTGTGTATTGAAATCAAAATATCTATACAAATAAATAAAAAATTGTTTTATTTACTTATACCTACTTTGTATCATAATAGAGACGTTTTCAGTACACAAATGAAAGGAATATTTAATTGTATTTAAGTATTCATTTGCCGTGATGAAGGCCAGTAGCAATATATTAATAATAACTTATTTCACAATAAATACATTTTCTATAAATAAGAAGCTGTATATAGATTTTATGGCGGTCGCAGTATAGACACGGTATCTATTTTTATCACATCGATTATATTGTCGTATTGGCGCTTTGCTAGATAAAATGTACACGTTTTTCACAGGGAAATATTAAAATGTAAAATATTATTCCTATAGAATGGTTTAGAAAAGTTTTTTTTGTATCATACCTGTTCCAAGTTAGCCTGCTACCATCTTAGACTGCATCATCACTCACCATTAGGTGAGTCAAGGGCTATCTTGTCATCATATTAAAAAAAGTATCGTCTAAACTTCTAAAGATTGGTAAGTATGTAAATTAGAGCCTCTTCGTAAGTTTTCAACAAGCAGACATGTTATGTTCGCACTTATAATAAAATTATAATATTAGTAATAATTTAAAATGTCACACACCTATCAACAAAATGAAATCGCACTACTTGATAATGTAATAACTGAAATAATAAGAATAGATCGCCAAAATACCACAGATTAATGATTGATAAATAGTTTAATAAGCAACTAACTACGTTTTATCAATAGGTACCTATGTCCTTTATCAATATGTGTATTATGTAGATAACAAGCGTAATATAGCATGTTATCTACCCTGAGCTTGTTATAATATTATTTTAAAGCATAATAACAATCTGCCTTATTAGTTAACCGTAAGACTAACTTATTATGTAATTAAGTCACGTTTATTTATTATGAAACTGTAGGAGGGCGGCCTCGAGCAATCTATTTATCTGACAAGATATAATAGATACCTATATTGGCTCAAGAACTCGCAGATGCTGTAGGTTCTTCATGGAAACAAGCTAAATATATAAGATAAACTCGGGCGTTACTTTGCGGAAGTCCATGGGCGGTGGCACACGTGGAATAAATGTAATAAACATATTTTGCTACTGATCCGGGCCTTCGTTTACGTGGATTTAGTTTTTTAAAACACTTTCATTTTCTGGGTTAAAAAGTAGCATATATCAATCTCCAGGTCCTAAATTATACTCGTGCAAAAATCACGTCAGTCCGTAGCTTTGTTGCGGCGTGATCGAAGGACAAACCAACAAACCAAAAAACAAACACACTTTCGCGTATTGGTGAAGCCCACATTAGACGGTGTACGGTTCATCGTTCATTTTTGCGATGAACGATACACGATACCAGTGAACTTTTCGTCGCGGGGGCAAAATCCCCTGTGAACGGTGAACGGTCGGTGTTTAGACGGTTCATTTTCGATGACTCGTCGATTTATAAAAGCAAAAATTCCGAAAAATGAACCGTCGAATTTAGGCTTAAGGATTTAATTCGCTAAATTAGAAAAATCTGGAAGTGGTAGGTACAAATTACAAAGTGTAATCATTAGAAACGTAGCAAGTAATACCTTTAAGTTATTAGATACTTGCTACGAATTAGTTATAGGCTATAACCAATATGTAGCAAGCACCATACAAACACTAAAATACAATATTAGCGCTTGTACAATTACAATATTAGAGTTTGTGTATTGTAGCTGCTTTCATCTTAGGCAACACTTACCACGAGGTGTGATTGCACTCAAAGGCACCGAATAAAAAAAGTGTCCTAGTTTTTAAACCATTCCTTAAAGCGAATTTAATAACGTACCTTGTATTTTTGTAAGAAATAATAATTGTTTGGTTAGAGGCTTTGGCCGTAGCTAGTTACCAACCTACCGTCAAAAACGTGTAGAAACAGATTAGGGGTATGGGTTGAATGTACACTGCCATATCCCTTCCAAGTTAGCTACCATCTTAGACTGCATCGTCACTTACCATTTGGTGAGATCGCAATCAAGGCCTATCTTGTCATCGAATAAAAAAAAATCTTTTCTATGCAGCTAGAAAACTATTTTCCTATTTGTGTGCGTGAAACGATAGCGTCTCGCGGATTTAACTGCATTGGGTAGGTCGGGGAGGGTGAAATCGGTATTTCGGTGCAGTCGAATTGCATCGTCACTTTCGGAAGCGGAAGTCACAAATACTAGGTCGTCGACCCGTTTCACTGGCGCCTCTAAGTCGTCGTTTTGCATCAATATTGATACCTAGAACTTTACCCAATATGAACACTCGTTCTTTTACGGTGCTGACATTATATTGTGATCCTACAGTGCCTCTATCTGTTCATAGGATACAGGGATTGTAAAGCAGTGAATCCATCGAACGGTGTATGTTTTTCTTCAATCAAACAGCAATGAAGAAACAGTTTGACGTTACTTTTTTTCATGGGTAAAAGTAGTGATATAGGCTACTTTTATTCCGTTAAAACAAAGGGTTCCCGAAGGATTTTAAAAACCTAACTTCAAGCGGACAAAGTCGCGCGCTAATCTGTCATCATAGAGTAATGCTAATCAATCAATTCAGGCAATCTGTCAACTCAATATTTGACAGATTGCTTTTACTCAGTCATACTTCCATATACAAAATTTTTAAGATTTTGGGGTTTTTTAATATAGGTATATGAATAGCAGGCAAACGAGCAGGCGGATCACCGGATGTTAAGTGATTACCGCTGCCCATGAACATTTGTAGTACCAATGCGTTGCCGGCTTTTCAGGAATTTATTGGTCCGCCCTGAGTTCTGAAAATTGTTATTATTAAAGCTTACGTAAGTTTATATAAATAGTAAAAATATATAATACCTCCTCCTTCTCCTTTTGCTTCAACATACCTTTACCATATTATGTAGTCGAGTTATGAGCATAACTATACATTACTTATTATAATTTATTTGTTATTATTTTTTTTTTTTTGCCGCTAGCTATTTCCTTTGAAAAACATAAATCAGTGTGCTAAAAGAAAGGTTTTAACTACTGAAAAAAAAAATTCGTTACGAAACCTTCGTCTTGATTATATATAGTCTACGTTAAACAAACTTATTTTTAAGGCTTCCGCGACCTGGTTTTTCTTTCTTCAGGTTATTTTTATTCTGGTGTGCAGTAAAATATTTTCTATTCTATTGACCTGAACGTTAAAATTTAATTTTTCACCGTGAATTCGAACATGTTTCTAATAATAAAGCCGGCAAAGTGCGACACGGATCCGCCAACGAAGGGTTCTGTACCATCGTAGGTATAAGATTTAATACTAACAATTTTCTTCTTTAATTTTTAACTTTATTTTTTTATTATTTTTTGTTATAGCGGCAATAGATAAACAAAATGGCATTCTGTGAAAATTTTAAGTATCTGTCTATTACAATTCATGAGATAGAACCCGCTGACAGACGGACGGACGCACAACTTGATACTTAATAGGATCCCATTGGTACCCTTTGGCTATGGAACCTTAAAATAATTTAAACGTAAAAAGTCTTTTTACAAAACTGACCTCAAACGCAATTACAAAGTATATCTATTATAGTTGATATCCTATAAAATTTGAAGAGTTCCCTCGATTTCTCCAGGATCCCACCATCAGATCTTGACCTGACGACTACGGGACTACCTAGGTATATACTCTTTCAAATAAAAAAGAATTTCCAAATCGGTTCAGGCGTCTTCGAGTAATCGGGGAACATACATAAAAAAAAAGATTCCTACGAATTGAGAACCTCCTCCTCTTTTGGAAGTCGGTTAAAAAGTGCACTTTGACATTATCATCATCTCATCATCTTCGCCGGTACACTACTGGTTCTCCTCCTCGACTGGAAAAGAATCTACACAATAATCCTCGTTCAACACAAAGTAAAGCTCAAGACAAATATTAAATATTGTGTCCACAGCTTAAGCCTGTAATATGAAAATTCATATTCAATGTTCTTTGTAAGATTTTCCTTTGTAGGATGTAGCAGGACGCCCGATTTAAAATTGAAAATTCATTTTGCTCATCGTTATTGTTGCAGTAGATGAAAAATAATTGCCTTTCCAAGAGTTTTACAACGGGTATTCGAAGCACGTCTGCCTGTTATATAAAGGAGATAGAAGCTACCAGAGACCTTTGTTTTTCTCTACACCGGCGTCGTACATACCTAAGTATACTAGCTGTGCTTTCAGTAGCGTGGGAGGGAGGATTCTATAAATAGAAATGGCATTCAGCCTCCCAATGTCGATTTTCAGAAGACCGTAATAAATTACAACTGAAAGGAATCCGTTCTCCTGAAATTTTCATTCAACAAGGGATTTATTTGCCTTGTATCAAGAATAGATGACCTTATATAATAGCTTTGGGTTTTAAAGGTTCTTGGGGTAAAATATGGTTTATATGTTCCAGACAGTAAAAAAATGTAGAGTGTACCTAACAGATTTTATTAGTAAACTATTTCAAGTCAGACGTAAGTGTGAACTTACTTTATTCATAATTCTACTTGTTACGGTTTAGCTATATCGTAAATAAAGAATATAACATTTATTTGTCGAAAATATCTTTTAATAACATAAAATTATAAATTTTAATGAATCCACGACGAACTATGGCTCTTGGTGGCTTGTTACTTTAAACATAATACCTGCTATGCTCTGAGACAATAATTCTGGAATACAAAAAATCGCATTAAAATCAACATACTTTTTCAGGAACATGCTTAGTAAAATATGTATTGAAAACACAATTGCAGCATTATGGATAGGGCCCTTCTGTCTACAAAAGTTTTTCAGAAGAATAAAAGCAAAGAAAACGCATAATACAAACACGTCTTTAACGGCTACAGTAGGCCTATCGTTTCCTTTAGGACGTCGATAATTTTTTTTAAACCCATTAGGGTTTACACAACAACACTGCAATATTAAAAAAATATTGTAATTACTACCTATTCATAGAGACATTGAGTGCGTCATAAAAAATAATACTGTCTACGGTGGC
The DNA here is from genome assembly GCA_933228805.2 of Hipparchia semele. Classification (NCBI taxonomy): domain Eukaryota; kingdom Metazoa; phylum Arthropoda; class Insecta; order Lepidoptera; family Nymphalidae; genus Hipparchia; species Hipparchia semele. Next base: position 6,461,528 of record OW121717.1, on the reverse strand, counting down.
AAATAAATGCGAGTCGAGATGACGTACCTAATACACTATATTGTGCTGTGTGGGTATCAGAAGCAAGCCAGCCAAGTTTAGGACTCATTCCATTCATGAGTGTAGGTCCTTACGTCATAGCGCTTCCCGCTGGGAGGCGCGGCCCCCCTGGGCGAAGCCGCCACCGCGCTCGCAGGGGGAGTGACGTCAAACCGTTTAAGCAACAAGTGCTTCAATAGAAAATATAGTAAGTATGAATACTAGGCTATTTTTAACCATCCAAAAGAAGCTCGTGTATATAAAACTCATAGAAAAGCTATTTTGGTGGCCGCTACGTAAGAGCAACTAACTCAGTCAAATCAAAAGTAATTTTTACATAAGTGAACAATAAATAACTGAACAATAATTGTACAAATCATTCAAACTTTTTTTTGGAACCTTTTCAGAAAGCAAAGCACGCATGTTTTATTTTTATTTTATTTTATATATTTTTGAAAACCAACAGCTTATCATACTACATACACTTAAAATTAGGTGACTAATAGCTAATATATATAATAATAGGTTTTCACATGGTTTTCACAAATATAAGAAGATTTAACAATGAAGTGCGGCTTATGTTTTCATCTTGATTCTGACAAAATTCTAATATAAGTACATAGATATGATAATAATATATTTAACGAACAACATAGAGTTTCTTATTTTACATAATATTTTTTTCAATCATACCTATTTACTTTTGCATTCTGATTTATTACATAATTATTTTGATTAAAGGTTTCAAATGAAAACTGTGAAATATTTTAACAGCGCCATCTAGTAAAGCACAGTTGGATTAGGTCAAAGCTCAGGTATACGCGGAAAGTTCCAACCCCAAAACAACCTCAATGAGCCAATGCTCAGTGAGCTTCCCCTTCTATATGATGCACTTGTGACATAGATGGAGTAGGTACATGTTTAACGTTATTTCGTACTTTAGGTTTTTAGTCACCAGTTTCTAGGAACCTTGAAAGTTTAAAGTGGGTTTCAAGTAGGCCTACAAAACCTACCGACTATCGCAATCAGCTCTGAATGGCTGATTTTCATCATATTTTTGATGCCACTATGCGTTCCAGCCCATAGAGAGTATCAATCAATCATTTTTTATTTTGCCAGAATATGGTATTAAAGAGGGGATAGCGAACATCATGACTGTAGCAATCGAATTAAGGTAGTAGGCCTACAGGAAAGCAGTTGTATAGTCGAACTAGCGCACGCCCGCGACTTCGTCCGCTTCTTCAATTTACAATCGACAGTTCCTAAATCCCCACAGTTTAGGTGGGCAGAACCCCTGCAGCATTAAGATTGAGAAGTTGAGTCTTGGAATTCAACGATGTAGTCTTTACTTGGTACCTACAGTAACTATTCAAAATCGACAGTTCTTAAATCCCCACAATTTAGGGGGGCAGTAGCCCAGTACCCCTGCAGCATCGGGGTTAACAAGTGTAAATTGAAAATTAAAAACACCCCCGACATGTGAAATTAAAAAAAATATGTAATTCGCAATTTTGCAGTGGCGGCCATCTTGGATTTGAAAATCGTAGTGTATATAGTATTCTACTAATCATTTTCAATCATCAAGCCTTATCATTTGATACCCATATTGTAAAAAAAATATGTAATTCGCTATTTTACGGCGGCGGCCATCTTGGACCGATTTCCATCAAAAATAACTACACTGAACACTTTCGACTAATTCACCTTTCAAACAAAAAAAAATCGGTTCATCCATTCGGGAGCTACGATGCCCGACAGATAGATGGACAGACAAAAATTTTAAAAATTGTTTTTGTGTTATAAGTTTTTTTTTTTTTTTTTTTTATTCTATGACAAGATAGCCCTTGACTGCGATCTCACCTGATGGTAAGTGACGATGCAGTCTAAGATGGTAGCGGGCTAACTTGGAAGGGGTATAGCAGTGTAAATTCAACCCATACCCCTAATCGGTTTCTACACGCCATCGTGCCGGAACGCTAAATCGCTTGGCGGCACGTTTTTGACGGTAGGGTGGTAACTAGCCACGGCCAAAGCCTCCCACCAGACCAGACCAGAGACAATTTAGAAATAATAAATTACTAAATTGCCCCCGCCGGGAATCGAACCCGAGACCTCCCAGTTATAAGACCACAGCGCTCACCACTGCGCCAGGGAGGTCGTCAAAAAGTTCCGTATTTACTTACATTTAGTATAAACAAAAAGCTATTATTTTGATATTACAAACAGACACTCATTTTATTTATTTGTATAGATGTATAGATAATAATGCGACACACACACATTTAATATCATCGCTTTGACCTTAAAATTACATTCCTCCACTCATAGCCCGACGAGACGGTAACTCGAGTAATCGGAGATGACCGGAGAGAATTTAACTACCACTACGAGTAACAGCTTTACCTACTCTCCGAGGTACGGAGGAGTCACATCATATTCTATTTTCGAACCCCGGGCGACCATTAAGAGATTAAGAATTTCTTGGAAAACTCGACTGTTTGGCGCGACCTTATCACTGCAACCATATAGGTAGCCATTAGATCAACGAAGTAGTTTCAAATCTTATAAGGTCCACCGTGTGTATAAAAACTCCTTCAGCATCAATGCAGTCATATGCTGAGATCTATAGAGCGTGCTCTGAGTGCTCTGACTCAAGATAGAAGTTAAAACGAGACACAAAAATCTATCTCGTTTTAAATCTGTCTTAAGTCCGAGTTGAGTGAGAATCTGGGCTATAGATTTCAGCTTAAGTTTTGCATGCAAGATATACTCACCCAACTGGCTCGACATTGAAATACCTATTCCATTCCAACTTTGGTGACTAGATGATTAACCCCCGACATGTGAAATTAAAATAATTTTCAAACGGCTGAACAGATTTTCATGAAATATAGCTAAGACCACTCGGGATAAAATTATCTATGACACAAAAAAAACTAAACGAAAATCGGTTCATCCGTTTGGGAGCTACGATACCACTGATAGATACACAGGTACACAGATACACAGATACACAGACTCGTTTAACTTATAACACCCCTCTTTTTGCGTCGGGGGTTAAAAAAATATTTGCTGCAACAAATCAGCATTAATAAATACCTAGTAGGTACTTAAGTAATGCATTTCAAGCTTTTTACTCTTGATTCCCGATTAAGTAGGTTTTCAAATCCTTTCGATCCAAAAACTGTCTATCTATAGTCGTACTTTTTAAAAAGTTACGTACCTACTGAATCGAGAACTTCTTCCTTTGTCGATTCATAAATACATAAATAATAATCATTTATCACACGTTACATTAATAAATTACTAAACACATAACCACCCATTGGAGTACAAACGTTAAGTAATTATTAAAAAGAAAATATTTTATACATCAGCTACATGTTTTACTATGTTTTACTACATGTTTAACTTTTAACTAGTACTTCCTACTACTAGTACTTATAACTAATATTTCCTACTTTCTAACATCCATAGTACAAATACAAATCTTTTATTCACATGATTGCAGATACAGAAAGAGCTGTAACAATAATTTAGGAATACGAAAATTACACAAACTATCATACAATAGAAAGTACAATAGGCATACATAATAGCCATATCATTATTTTATTTATAAACTTCTAAATTATAAGTGGATCCAGCGAATAGATTCGCGAATGAAAGACATCAACGCGCTATAGTTGTATAAAACATCGGTGGGTCAAAGAAAAAATAATTGTACGATCTCCTTCCAAAGCAATTTTTATTTAATTTTGTAGCAGCTTAATCCGTTATACATATATTTTTTTAAATTATTTATTTTATTTTAAGATTAATACGTAACCTACAACATTTTTAAATATTTTTTACATCGTCGAGGATGAGTCCCTTGAACAATAAATAGTAAATAATAATAATATAAAAATAAATAGTCCTTGGGCGGCCATTATCTCTGCATCGTCATCCCGCAGCTATGGTCTGAGCTTTAAAAGCTGCGGGGAGGGTCGAGGCGCAGGGAGGGTCGCGGGGCGGCGAGAAAGCCTCCGCCCGCCAGTACCGTGCCAAGCGCGACGCAACCTGCATGCCCGTCTCGTTGCGTAAACCACACAACTAAGTGACAAAAACTTGACAGAATAGTGCTATTAAACTGTGATATCTTTCCTTACTGTAAGGATTTAACGATAATATTCGTTAGTGTATCGAGTTTTAGTTAGAAAAACCAATATTGTGGCCTGTAACTGGTGTAAATAGTGAGTGTCACGTGTGTTTACGAATGAATGTGACGGCGTAGGCGCAACGGCGGGTCGCACTCTCTGTGAGATATTCGTGCTCGCGCAGGTCGTCGCGGCCATGTTGCATACCTGAGGAGAGCGAGCGCGCGGCACTGCGTGAACGGGACACAGTAAGATTTTCAGTTGCGGGTGAATTTGGTGAAAGAAAGCGACCGTGCGATGTTATCAACAGTGTCATGACGAGGATGGGGCGGTGGCACGTGGTGCTGGCCGCGCTGGCGCTGCTGACCGGTGCCGGCGCTGGCGCCGCCGCCGAACAGATGCAGTCTCGCGCCGTGGACACCGGCGTCGACCTTCGCGTGCCTGAAGCTCAACCCATCGGAACGTTTGTTGGAAAAATCCCTATCAAACCGGGTTTTACCTATCGTTTCAATGAACCTTCGAAAGAGTTCATTCTGGATCCAGTAACCGGCGAGATAAAAACTAATGTGATTCTTGATCGTGAAAGTGTGGATCGTTATGCATTCGTCGTTTTATCAAGTCAGCCTACTTATCCTATTGAAGTTCGACTACGTGTAACGGATGTCAACGACAACTTTCCAGAGTTCCCTGAACCTGTTATAGCCGTCGCATTTTCGGAAAGTGCAGCTCCAGGAACAAAGTTGTTGCTAGATGCGGCGACTGATATGGACTTGGGGGAAAATGGAATAGCAAATGATTACAGAATTGTAGATGGTGACAATGAAGGAAAATTTCGTTTAAATGTTACTGTAAATCCAAGCGGGCAAACTTCCTATTTACACTTGGAAACTACCGGCAAGTTAGATAGAGAAACGAATGATTTTTATATCTTAAATATATCAGCACGGGATGGAGGCAGTCCACCAAAGTACGGGTACCTACAAGTAAACGTTACTATATTAGATGTAAATGATAATCCACCAATTTTTGATCAAAGTGATTTTTCTGTATCACTCAATGAAAGTGTACCACCTGGAACAACAGTTCTGAAAGTGACTGCAACAGATAGTGATTTGGGTGACAATAGTAAGATTACCTATGAAGTAACGGATACGGAGAAGCAATTTGCAGTGGATCCTGAATCGGGTGTTATAACAACTATAAAAAAATTGAACTGTCCAAAGTATTGCAGCAATACGACTTGTAACATGACCTGTGTTTTGACTGTTATAGCCAAAGATCATGGGGTACCGCGACAGGATGCACGAACATATGTAACTGTTAATCTTATTGACGCAAATGATCACGACCCAGTTATAACTTTCACTTACGTACCACCAACGGCAAACTTTGCCACCGTTGATGAAAATGCTAAAAATGGATCACTTGTTGCTGCTATAACGGTAACTGATTTAGATGCTGGATTAAATGGTATTACGAGTGTAAAAATAGTATCCGGAAACGAACTTAACCATTTTCGCCTAGAAAATTCAAGTAGTGTTTATATCGTCCATGTTAATGGAATTTTAGATAGAGAAGAAATAAGCAAATACAATTTAAGTGTGGTGGCTACTGATCAGGGTATACCTTCACGCACCGCCACTGCTTTTCTTGTTATTCACGTTAACGATGTAAATGATCATGAACCTGTTTTTGAAAAGTCTGAGTATTCAACAGTGTTAAGTGAACTTGCTCCATCTGGTACTTATGTGGCTGGTATTACAGCGTCCGATGAAGATTCAGGTGTTAATGCAGAAATTTTTTACGACTTTTACGATGGAAATCAACAACAATGGTTTCACATTGATCATATCACGGGCTTAGTAACAACAAGGTCCTTATTAGATAGAGAAATCCAAGGAACTGTGGAGTTAAATGTGTCTGCCAGAGATGGTGGCCCAAATCCAAAATGGGCTTACACGAGGCTTAAAATAACAATTTTAGATGAAAATGATGAAGCACCTACTTTTCCACAATCTCAGATCAATGCAACTATTCCTGAAAATGTTAAACCTATTAAGGAAATACTTATACTAACAGCATCCGATTATGATCAGGGAACAAATGGGTCTGTATCTTATTATCTATCCTCGAATATTGAAAAGAAATACCCTAACACTTTTATATTGGATGCTATCACTGGACAACTTAGTGCAGTTATAGAATTAGACAGAGAACGGATTCCTTTGTATGAGATTCAAGTAATTGCTAAAGATCAAGGATATCCTCCTCAATCATCAACCGCTACAGTATTCCTCAAAGTTCTTGATGTAAATGACAATGACCCAATGTTTTATCCCAAAAGATATTTTGAAAGTATAAGAGAAGATATGAGTCTTGGATCAACAATTCTTCAGGTGAAAGCTTTCGATTTAGATGAAGGAGAAAATGCAAAAATCATTTATAAGATTGAAAGTGGAGAAGATGGATATTTTGATATTGATCCGAGTTCTGGAAATATTATTTTACAAAAAGATTTTCGCAAAGCACCGAAAGCTATGTATTCTTTAAGAATATCATGTAGAGATAAGGGTAATAGAAGAGCTATTGAAGATGCCACTGTTGAAATAATAAAAGCTTCTCAACGCAAAAATCTAGAGTTTGAAGGTTATAATGGTTATAATTTTAAAATAGTAGAAGATGAAGGAACAATGAAAACTCAGCTTGGTCGATTTGTCGGTAAAGTAAACACTAGAACATCAAGTGATACAGTCTTATATTATTTAATAGAAGGTGATCAGAAACATGTTTTTAAAATAGATGAAAAAAGTGGAATAATTACAGCAGTATCAAATATTGATCGCGAAGATAAAATGACTTACAACCTTAAAATTATGGCCAAAAGTGGTCAAGCATTTGGATTCACGACTGTGAATATTTCTATATTAGATGTTAATGATAATTATCCAATTTTTATAGAAGGAAAAGATGAAATATTTATACCTGAAAATATGGCAGTTGGACAAGAAGTTTACTTTGCTAGAGCCACGGATCGAGATTCTGGATCAAATAGGACAGTTTCATATAGCTTAAGTTATAATGTGGATAACAGTTTTCGGATATCAGAAACAACAGGCGTTATCTATTTGAATAAAGCTATTACAAGTGAGCCAGGCTCTATTTTACCAATTGAAGTAACCGCTACTGATAATGGAAGACCAGTTCTTGCTACCAAACACATGATATCAGCAATAGTCAGGGATGTGAATGATCATACTCCTGTATTTGATCATACTTCTTATGAAACTTCACTGTTAGAATCAACTGTTGTGAATACAAGATTTTTTGCTATATCGGCTTCAGATGCTGACTTAGGACTTAATGGTAGAATATCATACGAAATTATTGAAGGTAATATGGACGAAAAATTTGGTGTGTTTCCAGATGGTTACCTCTACGTGAAAAGTTCACTTGATAGAGAAGAAAGAGATTACTATTCGTTGACAATAATAGCATCAGACCATGGCAAGCCTCCAAGATCATCACAGGTCCCTGTTGTGATTCACGTTTTAGATGAAAATGATAACAGCCCACAGTTTACTAATACAACATTTATATTTAAAATTAAAGAAAATGAACCATCCGATACTTTTGTGGGAAAATTAACAGCGACAGATAAAGATATAGGGCGAAATGCTGAACTAACTTTTAGTTTACCTATTGTTCAAAACGATTTTAGAATCGATTCCAGAAATGGTTTTATTAGAACATTGAAAACCTTTGACAGAGAAAGTTTATCACAAACCACTGGACAAAATTACATTACATTGACTGTTACAGTAAGTGACAATGGAAAAGTAAAATTATCTGATTCAGTTCGAGTTACCATATATATTACAGATGTAAATGATAATGCTCCAATTTTCACTAGAACACCATATTCAGTAGAAGTTTCTGAAGGAGCTGCTGTGGGTGCTTCCATTATGAGAGTGTATTCTTCAGATGCTGATGAAGGTCTTAACGGAGATATTTACTATAAGCTTATAGGAGGTGATGACCTTGGAAAATTTATGCTTGATGAAGCAACTGGTCAGTTGTCTATTAAAAAGCCTCTAGATCGAGAAACAGTAGATCGTTATGTACTTACCGTCATGGCTCATGATTCAGGACTAGCTATACGTCTTTCATCCACAACAACAATAACGGTTGATGTGTTGGACGAGAATGACAATGCACCCATTTTTACCCAAACTCAAATGAAAGTTGCTGTTTTAGAAACAGAGCCGGTGAATAAAAGAATCATTCAATTTCATGCAAATGATGCAGATTTAGGTATTAATAACGAGCTACAATTTTCTATTACATCAGGCAATAGAAAAGAAACGTTTTTCATAGACAGCTATTCTGGGGAATTGTTTCTTCACAAGCATTTGGATTACGAAGATTTAACTTCTTATGTTTTAAATATAACAGCAACGGATAACGGAAGTCCAAGTCTTTCATCAAGCATTTCATTTACAGTAAATGTAATTGATGCAAATGATAATGCACCCATTTTTACTAACACTGCTATTGTGCGACAAATAAGAGAAGGCATTCCAACGCATACTCCCATAGTTACTGTAACAGCGGAAGATCCAGATTCTGGTTTAAATGGAAAGGTTTATTACTCAATTACGCATCAAGACCCTAATGATAGTCGACGAAATTTTGCGATAAATAATGTCACGGGAGTCATACATACTTTGCTACCTATTGATAGAGAAAGTACGGATACGTTTAGGATAACTGTTGTTGCTTATGATAGAGCTGAGCCTGCCTCGTTGAGACTTTCTGCAGAGAAACTAGTGACAGTTATTGTTGAAGATATTAATGATAATGCACCAGTTTTTGTCTCGATGAATGCGGCTGTCATAAATTCTGAAAGATTAGGACGAAGTTTAAATCGTGGGATCTTTATAATGAATGTTTTGGCTCGTGATATGGATTCGGGAACAAACGGCCTTGTTACATACAAGCTAATTCATGGTGGTAATGACGTATTCGACTTGCATAGAAGTAATGGTGCATTGACATTACGCTATCCTCCCGCTGTGCCAGATGCGAGATGGAATCTTGTTATCAAAGCTACAGATGAAGCAGTGTTGAGTGAACAAAGAAGTACAGAAACATATTTGACTGTTATAATGGGTGGGACAGAGTTAGAGGGCATAATGTGGACAAACGTTGGGTCTATTTCGGTGGCTGAGAATGAACCGGCTGGAACTCCTGTGCTAAATATGACTAATAACTACAAAGGTGGCTTAGAATATTATATTGTGAATGTGACTGGTGATAGCAAACAAGTGGACAGGTTGTTTGATATAGATTCCTCACTGGGGATTTTGTCTACAGCTGTGACTCTAGATAGAGAAGCAGGTGTTGATCGATATGAAGTAGAAATCTGCGCTGTTTCTTCGGGGACTCCACTGCAATCTACTACTACAAAGGTAAGTGTTTAAGATTTATATATAAATCAAATTATAAAATAAGTGTTGTTAGAACTGATTGGTGTGACAGATGTCGCGATTAAAGTATATTCGAATGAATATGGGTAGGTTTTGTTTATTTTAATGCGGACAATCCAATTAACTTTGCACAGTCGTCGGTAGAAGACAAAACATCGGCACCATACTGTTGTCGAAATAAAAATAAATTTAAAAACGAATGCTCGTTAGCGTACGTCGGCTGGCGGACTCTAATCGGAGACTCTAAATTAACGATAAGCCGCGTCTCGCAACGATATCTCAACGTTCGTTCTGAAACCTTCTAAAGATTAAATGAAACATGGATTTTCTTTGTAATTTGTTTGTTGCATGTTACTTTAAGCAATTAATAGCACCGTTTAATAATACTATAAAAATTTAAAAACTTATATACTTATATATTATTTTAGGCCTCTTTTGATGCTTAAAATAAAAACAGCGGCGAAGCAGCACTCCGCCGGGCGGTGAACTGAAAACCAAAAGGTTCACACTTTTACACTTTTTTCAAAGCTTTCACTTTATATTTGCGGAGGATAGAGGTGATATGACTAGACATGTGACTAGAGGACATGCATGTCAGCTAGTGTGCATGACAAATATTATTAGAAACGTATAATCAAAATAAAAGTACAGCTCTTTGTTTTCTAAATTATTAACATTAATTAACTTTTTTTTGTATATAAAAGGAAAAGATGACTGACTGATTGACTAAATGACTGATCTATCAACTCACAACTCAACCCACTGGATAGATTGGGCTGAAACTTGGCATGGAGATAGAATAGCGGTTTTAAAAAGCAAACTTAACGTGAGCGAAGCCATGGGCAAAAGCTAGTGATATAATAATTTTATAATAATAATTCTAATTTCTAAAATGTATTTGGTCTAGTCTGGTGGGAGGCTTTGGCCGTGGCTACTCACCATCCTAAAGACTTGCTGATAAGAGATTTAGCATTCCGGCATGTGTAGAAACCAATTATGACATGGGATTAATGGGATGGCATATGAGTTGAATTAAAACTGCCATACCCCTTCCAAACTAGCCAACTACCGTCTTAGACTGCATCGATCAGGTAGAGATCGCAGTTATGGGCTAACTTGTTATGAATAAAAAAATTCGTTTCGAATAATTCCAATGTCCTTACGTCATAAAACATGAAATTCTGCTTGGACATTATTGAAAATCTATAAAAACGTAATAACGAAATCGGAAAGTTAAGGAATTTATGGTACAACGTAAATGCACCATTTTTAGTTTGAAGAAATGTTATAAAAAGCAAAATCGTATAAAGAATGCTCGTAAACTTCTCGCTGGATTACGGTTACGATAATGCCTTTACTCTTTGTCACATAAAAGTTGAACCTGAGCTTATGGTCTTAAAAAAACATTTATTACAACATGGCCGAACATTTTTTATAATTTTTTGAAACAATATTTTTCTGTAGGAACAAAACCTGCCAAGCACGTTTGCTTTATGATATTTTATGCTTTGGGAAAATAATAGTAGAATGATTGGTGTTGAAATGAACTAACATTACGCAAAATGTTTTCAATGATTTTCAATATGGCCCGTGAAATCTCAGGAATTTTAAAGAGGTACATCAAATTATGCTTGAATTCATGATAATAAACTAAAATATTGTAATAATATTATTATTACAATATTTTAGTTGATATGGTGTTCTGATAGCTCGAACTAGTAAGAGATTATACGTTATTAATAAAAAAAATGCGTTATTCATACAAAAAGTTTTTAATAAACAATGAGAAGAATTTACATAGTAAGTGGTAAAAATATTTGATTTTAATTTAAAAATTTTGAAATACGGATTTATTATTTATTATATAACAGAAAGTTACTTTGAAATAAATACTATTAAGGTTCGTACGTCATAATATACTCCAAATGTCTTATCAAAGCTATTGTCCCTAAAGTGGTTGAGTGTTATTTATTATTTTTTGGGTATCGTACACTTTTAAATGGAAAAAAAGCTTAAAGATTTTTGTTGTATAAGATGTTCTTATGTCCGTGTGCTAAGATTCGCATTTCTCAGTATCTGATATCGAAACTAATGGCAATTTTTATGATAACCGATTTCAAAATTAAAAAAAAAAATTGGCAAGACCTTTCAAAGCGTATTTCTGTTGAGCTCTCAAGATAGAGGCGTCCTAGTTTGGCTGTCAGGACTAAACTATAAGTAGATCAGTTTTTGTCCGTAACTCTTGACATAACTTTCATCCGCGTGGTTATTTATAGCAATATTTTGTCGCTACGTGATTGAAGAACAAGCAACAAACAAATACACTTTGATACACACGTTAACAAGCTGCTTTACAGTTGACCGCATTATTGCTATACGTAGTAAGTGGTATTTTAACGTAAGCACAAAATTTAAAAAAATGCAAGGGCTTATCATAGTGACCGAGTCATGGAATCCTTACTAATAATAATATATAAATACATGATTTTTCACATGGGTTTATAGTTGGGGACTTGGAGAGTGACATATATATAATATAGTACCTTTTATCCTAGAAAAACAGGGAGTTCCTGGTGAAATTTTTAAAAGCCTCCAAGCGGATGAAGCCGCTGGCAAAAAATAGTAAATCTAATAGAAGGAATAATTTTGAATCCTGTGCAGACTTACAATACCTATGTATCATGTAACCAACCAACCCATACCAATATGAAATGGTACAGAACCACAAATCCCTCTTAGGGTGGGAGTTCTATTCACACTTGTACCTACAAGACGGTTTGACTTTATATATTGGTGTTTTTTGGCACGTTTGAACACCATCTTAATAAGAAATCTTTATGTTTATTGATTCCGATTTTGTGTTTAGGAGGAAAAGAGTTTTTAACAATAAGTTGTTCAGTGATATTACAGTTTTTACCAGAATAAAAAGAAATACATACCTAAAGCTAAAGTTCAGTCACCTGAACTGAAATATACCTAGCTTGTTTCATTCTAATAAAACTTAAAGCAAAAAGTCGTCTGTGTTTTACTTTTTGTGTGTACCATAAGAATAAAATCAATTTTTTTTTTTGGAAATAATTGTTATTCTTAAACAAGCACTTTTTTAAAATTAATATTAGCCATGCTGAACTTGACTAATATAGGGAATATTGCCCATATTTATCTCCTTGCTAAATAAGGTCCAAATATAGGTAACGCTTGTGCATTGTGCAAGGACTGGGTTCATAGTGCAACGGGTCGATCTTTCAGTTTAAGTTGGGCTATTCAGACTTAAACCTTGAATAGAAACAATGACTGTTGACATAAATTCAAACAAAGGATTAGTTTTATCTAGCTTCTCTTTCTAATAAAGTGGAATCGACAAGAATTGACTGAACCGTCTCAGGAACGTTTCTACGGCATAATTTGTGAACCCCTTAATCTGATCATCCAGAGGTATTGTATCTCACTCATACCTATCATCACTCCGCAGTTAGTCTAGGCCTAAAGTTAGTTACATGTGGGGCATATCTGTGGATTGTCAGGCACTCTCGACATTTCGGAGGATTGCCTAGGTCAATCGCCATGCATCGGAATTTCAGCTTTGGCCTAACCACGCAAACGGGTTTTTAAAAGTGAATTCGCATTATGGTGTTATGATTATATGAAGGAACATCGATTTAAGGTAGACCGGAGAGTGGGGTGACTATCAACTGACATCGAAAGCGCATTAGGGCGCCAGCGTGCATTCCCCAGTCTGATTTATTCAACGCGCTCCCGGCGCGGGCATCGACACTCGCCTTAATGAACGTACAGGTTACGTTATACTGTGAAATAGCTTTCATTATTTCACGCCAATGCTAATAGTCTTGTGTCTACGCATTGCGTATAAGAGCATGTACACATGTGTTTTTTTTTACTCACAACTCATCAACGAAATACGGTCTATTTGGAGCAGTACATTTGCACTTATACATATAATAGATTATTATGATCCGTTTGGAATATTTTTGATGCAACCTCTATACTTTATCTCTTATCGTTGTAACATTTTCCACCTGTGTCAGTACATCCTACAAAATCTTTGTCTACGTACAGTCATGTTTTTAAAAATCCAGTGAGATGTATTTGTAACTAGACTTTAAAAAAAAATTATACAGATTTTATACTATGTCTATTGTCCATGAAAAATCAACGCATCGCGTTGCTCCGTTGCTGTATAATTGAAGGACCATAAAACAAATTAACAAAATCATTCTCGCGCATAAAAAATTGAATTAATAGAAAACCTCTGACATTAATATGTAAAAGGTGAGTATTAAAAATATTACGCAAACCTCAGGAACGAGAAAACATTAGAACGCCGCCGGCTGCGTTATCCTTCTGAACGAGGTTTAATTTTTCTTTCTCTATAATTAAGTATTAGGTTCTAACTCATTTACTACTATATTTTCTAGAACTCCAAAATTCAATATATTGGTGATTGTATACCATGAGTGCATCTACCGGCAAAGTAGGAAAGCGGTTAAACATAATTAAATTTATTATTCGCTCAATTTTCCCCCTAATAAAAGGGTATGTTACGTTGAACTGTAAAAGCGCATCCATTATTTTTACGTCTGTACTTATGCTCGTAGCCCTGTATCTCTGTAGTTAGCTTAATAAACACTCCTACTGAGTCTCGTATACGCTCTACTTGAGCATACTTCGTGTTCCCATACAAACGCAATTTTGCTTTAACTTTGAAATTACATCATGTTGGATCGATTTAGTCAAATATGAAGCTTCAAATTGGTTTTTGTTGCGAAAAAAATAATTATAATTTAAATTGCCGGTTTCCAACACAAAAACTCTCACAACTAATTCGTCGGTTAAACGTAACTATGCGATGGTGAAATTGGTACTTTAAAATTGTTATTAGTATTTTGTGTTCGAATAGCAGCCATAACCTATTTGATTGGCACAGAAAAACACCTGCCCAGTGTACTATGCCCAACCTGTACCTAGAGATGTATGCACTGTAGGTAAGGTCTTAATACACACTCAAGTAATAAACTAAGAGACCGAGCCGACATTGCTGATTTAGCATTGGGCTTTTTAAAACGTATTAGCATTTTCGTTTTTATCAACAAATTTATTGATCGGGACGAGTGTGCTCGCTGGAAGAGAACTTCGAATGTTAAATCAGCATTTATTTCAACCTGTTACGTTGTCTAATGCTTTTTGAGACACAATTGATAACAAGTTTGGGTGGCGCGTCCCCTAAAAGCCTTATCGAGAGAAAAAAGTCACTTAGGTACCTTATACTTTCCGTCACCGTTGGATAAGAATTCGAGTGACGGAGATTTTTTAAAGCTTGATTTGTGGACTTTAAAGGCAGCGTTAGTAATGTTGTCTTCATTGAACATTTGTTATCAGAATGTGTTATCTTCCGGGTTTGGGGTGGGGGTATCCAAAGTTTGTTTGAATTGTAACCGGGAACAATAATTACAACAACATTTCTTCATAATTCGGGTATAATAGAAGAAATAAGGTGGGCATTTTTTGGAACTTTAGTGAATTTTGAAAAATGACCTTTTTTTGGAAGTATCATATCTCGGTAACTCAAAAAATTTGTTTTTTAGTTGATAATTAAGTAAAACAAATAATGAAAATGCTACTAAATCATTAATTGAGTATGTGTTAATGCACGTTAGCCACAATATTTCTAAGCCAACAAACTGTGTGTGCAGTTTGGCGGGATAAATTTTCATTTATATAGTAGGTACAGATGACATATAGGTAATTTTGTTGAAATCTTCAATCCTTCTTGAATAGAATTGCGATGGTGAAGATTTTTTTTATTCGATGACAAGGTAGTCCTTGACTGTAATGTCACCTGATGGTAAGAGACGATACAGTCTAAGATGGTAGCGGGCTAACTTGGAAGGGGTATGGCAGTGTACTCATACACCTAATCGGTTTCCAAATTAGCTTTGTTCCCTCAACTCAGTCGTGCGATCAAATTAGAAAATCGTTCGTCTCGGAGAGAGCTGATCGCCTCGATACGACTTGATACAGCGTGCTCCAATTTAGTCTTTAATCGTATTCCACAAGAAGTGAGGTCGAGGAAAGTTACAACTTTACTGCTGCAGTTAATTATAAGTATATAACAGCTACTGTTGTAATACAATTTTCCTATGGGAACATTGGCTTTGATATTCAGAGTAAGGAAGAACTATATTATTGAGCTCATGAGTTTTATCTTATAATTTAACTATTTAACTATCTATTACCTATACTTGTGAGAAATTAACTTTAGACAAACAAAACAATATTTATGCACCCATATTATTTATCGAAAGTTAATTATTCTATTTAAAAAGTTTTTAATGATATCCTTGTATCCCACAAGCCCATGTAAAGCGAATTTTTTTTGCCCTCTATTTGCTTCTCGAATAAACTTTTTTATACATTTTTATACATATTATGTACGATTTTGGGAAATACATTTACATAATATTTCTGAATCGTAAGTAATTGAATACCTTAATTCAAGAGTTATAAGGCTGACAGACACTCAGACAGACAGACAGACAAGTGCAAATGCACTCGAGTAGAGTCAGAGAGCTCACTTCGTTGGATCGATTTTTCAAAGCTCTATTTTATCTCCTTGAGGATTGAATTTTAACCGATCCGTTCAGTGGTTAGAGCTGTGCGTTGACAGATTAGTCAGTCAGTCACCTTTTCCTTTTAAATAATAATAATCAATAATAATTAATGCATATAACGCATGTTGCATCCAATTTGCCGAGATTTTTTTTTGTTACAATAAAGATAGGTACAATTCAATTCATACATAATTCGTGGAATGTGCCTAATTTCTCGTATTCATTTTTACATAACCGGTCTTCTGGTATCTTAAGCTGTGTAAACTTTACACAATATAACCAAATAATGTGTCTAAAATCGAATGTAAAGATTATTTACCTAAATGCAAAAGAAATCACCGAAGCTAATAATTAATTTATGTGCTCATTATAATATTAATTAGATTAGCTATAGATAATTAAATTATTAAAAAATATTATACAAATTAGCTGATGTCCAAGACTTATTCCGCGTGGATTTTTTTCTTCATACATTTTAACAAATAGGTACCCTGATAATACCTATTTACATGAAGGAAATAACTTTTAAAATGATTGATTTTGTATAAACATTTCATTTCCTTTTTAACCTATGCTCATCGAACTTACTAACTATAACATCGAATTATAACGCTTAGAAGCGCAAAGGTCGACGTGGTGATAAGCATTTTTGAAAGACTTTAAAGACCAACTACGCAGTATCGCAGAAAATTATTTAAAAACGACAATGAATGATGAAATTATTAAAACCTAAGTATTAGCATCAGAAATAGATAATAAAAACATGGCTCTCACACATTCATTGGTTGTTCTGAGCCTACGTTTGGACTTTGGAGCGGAACTTTGTAAGAAACTTCTGTTCAAAACTATGTCTGAGGTAGAAATTAAAAAAAACCCTGAAACATGTAGTTACCTATTCCTTCATTTTTAACTAGAAGACAAAATTCTCTCACTTGTGATGGAAACAAAAAGTCAGTCAGAAATACGTGTGTCTTCATTTTTTTTTTTACAGAAAGCCAAAATACTCTTTCATGGAGATAATTACAAAAGGAACATGCAAACTTTCATCTTTTATTTAATTTGCCCTCTTTAGTGGTTATATTTCCCTTAAGCGTATAATTTTAATACTAAGTCATATAAGAAGAATCTACTATCAGAATTTTAAGTTTCTACCCCAGTAGAACTTAGACTGTGCGTTGATCAGTGAGTTAATCACCAGTCATGCTGTCTTTTTATATTATGTAGATTGTAGATATTACAAAATATTTTAAACAAGCATGTAGGAGAAGGCTCATTTGTCTCAAATTTGCATGCTGAGATACCTACGGCTTATAATTTTCCAATATCGAAAGCAATCACAACATTATAACAGATTGTTCCCTGACAGTCTACTGTGGCCGCTTTCTTATCACTCGATAGTTGTGACCAGTTCAACGCGACCTGCCTCGCCTCCGGACGCCCTTCACCAAGTTTAGAGCCAGGACTGGTATCGTTGACTGTCACAGATCAAGTTTAATTGGACACTTGTATGTGTGCATTCATGTGAAGCAGAACCGGTTTCTAGTAAGCTTGATGCTTTCTACGTCATACATTGGTGTTTATGTATTGCTGTATATAGTTATGAGTAGTGTGCGGTTCATAAGTTGGAACTTGTATGAAGTTTATTATGATTTGTGTACCATTCGCGATGGCGTGATGGGAGTTTAGTCGCAACGGTCTTGTACCTGTCGTTTTTATTATCTGGTTATCTTATATTACGGATTTGTTTAGGATATGGGCCGCTGGTATAACTTAATATGGGTTCGCTAAGGCGAAAATATGTGCTGATAGAGTCTCGGTGCTCCGTTTGCGTCGATATTAATGACGTTGTTAAATAGCGCGGGTTCTAGATTAAGGATCTATGAATTGCGTGAGAGAGGAAGGACGTCGCTTCACTAGTGTATCGGATCCGTTAATTTACTGGGCCTGCGACTCAAGGCAGCAGACGACAGAACTTTTATCAGGGCTTTGATAAAGCTGTTGTTTTAATAATAGGTAGTACTCTCCCGCTGCAGAATAGTTTTAATGTTGATCTTAATTGAATATTTTCCATTACCACTACTATAAAATTATAACACTGTTCCTAACAAAATTCAAACAACAACCAATGAATGTGTGAGTGCTATGTAATTATTTTCTGTACTGACACTGATAATCACGTTTTAGATATTTATTGTCATGAGTTGTGACAGTCTTTCACAGCAGAGTATGTCATGTTTTAACAATTTTCTGCGAGCTCGTTGTACTAACACGACAAAGCTACGTAGTCAGTCGGCCTTTCTGCGCTTCTTGCGCTATAGTTCGATGGCCACTACATACTCGTACCTACTTAGGAAGGAAAATAAACTTCAAGTACCTTCAAGTAAATACATTATTACCCCTTCTATGAGTTACATCGACGATTAGGTAAAAAAACAATTACGTAATATTTATCTAATATAATTTATAGGTTCCTTGATCTATGTAAGTAAATAATAAACATTTTTACAAAATTAAAAAAAAATAGAATAGGCATTCTAATATGTAATTTAACTTTAAAAAATCATTATTGCGTAGACAGGGTGCCAAAAAAGCAGGTTGTATTTCTGAGTCGTACAGCCAAGTTGATCCTTTGCGTATAAATAAAATTAATATGCGTTTATTATAGTGGCAGCGTGTTATCGCGCCTTATTTTCGGTTGCCAATAGCTATTAAATGGACATTACTGCCACCTGTAAGTTAGGGCTCGCAAACCTTACGCCTCCGCGACGTTTCACCGCAAAATTGATTCCCTGATGCTATCTAACCTCCCGGGGGAATGGATAAATAAATACTTTACGATAATCTCGAGAGATCTGAGACAGGCCAGAATTACAGCTCGCTGGATATATTATTGCATTTTAATTCCGTGCCTGGCACTCCTCCGTCGCATTATGATGGTATGATTTAATGTACTATTGTACTTATGTGGCTCCTAGCTTTTTCCCGCGACTTCGTCCGCGTGGAGTTAGGTTTAAGAAATTCCGCGGCAATCCCCTCTTTTTCGGGATGAAAGGTAGGCCTATGTCACTCTCCAAGTTCGTCCCAACGTCATCTTAAGCCGAGGTCCTAGCCTCACAGGAGGCGCCCTTAGGAGGACGTTGCCCCCTGATGTCATCCAGCCCTAGGGCTCACCCCCCCTAGCGACACTACGCGCTCTGGTGGCGCTGTAGCGGCCAACAGCATACTCCATCCGAAAAAAAAAACTCTCCAAGTCCTTACTATAGGTACAATATCTATGCCAACAAAAAACAAGAACAAAGTTTAAAACCTTAACCCGAATACGACAATTTGGATGTAACATGCGTCATATAGATAAATTATTATCAAAACATATGAAAGGAAAAGCCGACTGACTGACTGATCTACCAACGCACAGCTCAAACCACTGAACGGATTGGGCTGACAGGCATAGCTATTATAACCTAGATAATTTCTAAGGAGGTAAAATAGGAGTTTGAAAACTCTAAGTAGGAACGTGAGCGAGGCTGCGGGCAAAAACTAGTAGATCTATAAAAGATTTCGTTCTGGCAAAAATCAGTGTAGTAATTTGGATTTCACGCGTTTAAAAATTTGCCTACTTTAATTTAAATTAGCGGCTAAAGCTTTGTCGTTGTCTATGGCTATTTGGCATGCCAATTTGTTTTTATAGTTTGGAAATATTTGCGTTAAAAATAAAAAGTTAACCAACTGCAAGTCATTTCCTTTAAAAAGTAAAACGTTATTAATTTCGACTGAATTCCAATAAACACTGCACTACATTTAAATTACTAGTTCTAATACTTACATACATTTCCAATGTAGGTACTGTTTCTAACGTTCGTGCCGATCTCAGATTTTCAATAGCTGTGTTGCATAGAAAATAGGCATCTTGCCTTTAGGCTCGCTGTACTAAATAATGACTACTGAATTAATTATTAAACTTAGTA
This sequence comes from Hipparchia semele, assembly GCA_933228805.2. Taxonomy (NCBI): domain Eukaryota; kingdom Metazoa; phylum Arthropoda; class Insecta; order Lepidoptera; family Nymphalidae; genus Hipparchia; species Hipparchia semele. The sequence continues at coordinate 6,441,291 of OW121717.1, read as the reverse complement.
GTTTTATGCTCGCAATCTAAGTAACTATTGAACATTGCTAACCGGTAAATTGTGAATTCAAAGGATCAATGGCCCAAGGATATTTTATTTTAAAATGGTTGTAAGGCGTGGTATGGTGGCATTTCCGGGGAAGGTTTGCATTCCAAAGAATGGTATATTGTGGCACGGAACATATCTAGTATAGACATACATACTTATATTTATTTGTCTATTATATCACACTAATATTATAAAGACGAAAGTTTGTATGTGTGTACGAGTACATATGTGTTTGTATGTGTACACTTTCACGCCACCGCACCGATTTGGCTCTTTAGAATGGAGATAGCTCATATCCAAAATGAAAACACAGGTTACATTTTATCATGAAAAATTAAAGAGTTCTCGCGGGAATTAAAAAACCTTAATCCGCGCGGATGCAGTCGCGGGCATTGTCTTGTATTTATATACGTGTAGATGTAGCAAGATTTTTTTGATTTGTAGCAATCAAGATAATAATAAAACACCAGCTAGCCTTCAAATGATCAAACACCAGCCAGTTTATCACAAACCGAACTTAGGTATTGATTGAGCAGGTAAAAAAATGTATAAGCTATAGTACCAACGTCATTAAGAGATATCCTTTTAAAAGTAGGATAAAGCTAAGATAGCACTGCTTTAAATTGATCTTAAAACATAGACTTGGTATTACTGTGATAAGATTTTTTATAGCTAAATTCTATTCCTTGTAATTTTGCTAAAGTCATTAAGTTATTTCTATAGCAATAAAGAATTTTCTAGCCACCCAATCTCTATCTCAAATCCTATCCAACAGATAGCTGTTAGAAGGATGAGAATTGTGCCATTACAATTTTGCTTTACTTTCTAACCGTTTGTTGTATTGCCATAATATAAGCTCAGATATTATTTAAAACAACATAATAAATAAATAAACATATCTCATTCAAATTAATTAAAATACTTTGCTGTAGTTAAGATTTTACCGGAGGAAAATACAACCAGTAAGAAAATAAAATATAAATTAAATATCTTTATGATTGTCATAAGAAACACATTTTAATACATTCTATAAAATCACCGTGACTCTGCCTCAAAGAGTTCCCCTAATTAGCGTTTTAACACCTAAATTTAAATATAAAATGTAAGCAATATGGAGACGAGTCGATTCTGTGTGATTCGAGTGGATTCTCGCCTTTCTCGGCAAAATCTCGTTTATAAACATCGATAAAAGTTGTAAAATGCTAATCGTGCTAGTGAAATGGTAAGAATGTTCCACCCACATATAAAATTTGCCGTTACCTTTTCAAAAATACATAATTGCCGCATAGTACATCTACATATTTTAATTGACAGGGACAATTGGATCTCAAACTTGTTATTGAGATTTCGGAAAGACTTTTTTTATATTAGTCGTTCTTACGGTCCCATTTTAGGATGAAGTCTAGTCTTACTAACAAATAAGTTTAAGTTATTGTTTTTTATTAAATTACTAACATACTATCATCCCAGTCGAATAAAATATTTTAAGCGCCCTTTAAAATCGGATATGTTTTTATATGATAAATAAAGTAGTAAATTAACTGTTTTATCTATTTAGATAAAACAGTTAATTTACTACTTTTAGAAGTATGGGTTGAAAACTGCTATACTCCTTCCAAGTTAGTTCACTACCATCTTAGACTGCATCGTCTCTTACCATCAGGTGAGATCGCAGGCAAGGACTATCTAGTTATTGAAAAAAAAATGTTATAATTATTATAAGTAACCTTTGCTCAACTCAGTCTTCTCAGCTATTTTCAATTCAATGTAATATAAATACTCATAGTGTTAAAGTTATCGCAGAAGAAATAATGATAATAATGAAAATTAACATAAAAAATAATGATAAATAAACTGTGAAAAATAAAATGTGAAATATTTAACAGGAAAGACTAGTTAGTACCAATTTATTTTTCGCATTAATTCAATTTTGATTCTAGACTTATAAAACGGTTTTATCAAAGTGGGTATAATTTCACGGGTATCAAGTTTAGCCGATAAATTTTTGGCCAACATTGTAATCAAAGGCTTTATACATATTTATGAGCAGTTATTCATTTTGTCCCTGAATTATCGACGCGCTTTTATTCTATTGATGTAGAAATGCAGGTAAACTTATATTAATTTTATTTATACAGATTCCACACCCCTTCCAAGTTAGCCCGCTACCATCTTAGACTGTATCGTCACTTACCATCAGGTGAGATCGCAGACAAGGACTATCTTGTCTACAAATAAAAAAAATACAGATTTATTCCGAAGAACCAAATTGCCAATTAAAAATTTCAAAGCTAAAATACGTTAATCTTAATCTAATTAAATAATAAAATTTTAACTCTCTAGTAATGATCTTTCATACAGTTGATTTTTATGCATTGTAATAGGACATAATAATATTTATCTGTTGACATATTTCTTTGTGTACGCATTATGCTAAAGCAAGTGGATCGACTTAGAAAAGACTCTCAAGGTAAAGTGTTTGTTAGATGGTTTGTTCTTTAATCACGCAGCAATAGAACAATGGATCAATGTGATTTTGTGCAGGGGTAGTATGGTTGAGCAAGAGCGACAAAAGATTTCTTCGGGATTTAAGAAAAACTAACTCCATACGGATGAAACTTTGGGCAAAAGCTACGAGTATTATTATTGAAATTGTACACTTTCGATAAAAATATATCTACCCAAATGCCAAATGAAAAAACTGAAAATTTCATTAGTCATTGGAAGAATTTCTTTTGTTGTAGCTAGGTACCTACATTGGTAGTTTAAGGCAGAAACGTGTTTCGGACAATACCAGCTTACGTTGAAATATTTTTCAAAAGTGAACCATTTTTTAGTTCGCTGGAAAGATTCGATTGTATTAACCTGTTACCTGATGCAGGTAGAAATGCCAATACAGGTAGGAGTCTCTATTACGAATACGTTTCGCATCCGTGACGTCACTTAAGTTTTTATAGCTATGTAACAGGATATTTGTTTCTTAAACAGCGTAATTGCAGCTTACAAATGAGAGAAAGTAACCCAATTCAATTCTTGCTAGTAACTGGATAGTTAGCTTGTTAACGGCAGGATCTCCGAAAACAGCCTGTTTTTGATTCAATAGTAAACAATCAAATATTCTTTGTTTTGAAAATATATTATGTTGTAGTTTAATACACGTTCTAAATTTTTTTACCGTTCAAAAGTCCATATTTTGAACTTCACTCGATCAAATAATATTCCGAAAACAGTGTAGTTTTTAATTGTTTTTCAGGTTGTATTTATAGTATATCAAAGTTAAACTAAAAAAAAAAAATGTCAAAAAATAGGCAAAAGCTTTTAGAAGGATATTTTACCGTTAATTTTTCTCTAAAAAGTTTTCTTTTTTTTATCATGACTGTTTTACTTTTTTTTATAACAAAGTGGCTCGTGCACCTCACTTCAATTGCTTGCAAGTTACTGCGGACGAAGATCGTGCCCTTAAGATCTACTCTAAATCAACGTGTAATTTTTGTTTTTAAAAAGAATATTAGCCAAGCTGAACTTGACTTATATTCTTGATTTTTTTGGATTCCCGCGGGAACTCTCTTATTTTCCTGGATAAAAAGTAGCCTATGTGTTATTCCACACTATAATCTATCTCTATGCCAAATTTCAGCCAAATCAGTTCAGTAGTTTTTATGTGAAAGAGTAACAAACATCCATCCATCCATACTTACAAACTTTCGCATTTATAATATTAGTAGGATAATATATAATAGGAATAATAGGATAAATTAAAATTATCAATATTCTTAGTGCATTTAACGATAACGTGGTAGCAGCCTTAAATTAGGGTAATAAATAGAAGGCTCTTAGGGATTTCGGCTGCTTTACTAGCTGCGTAAATAAATCACGACGGACGTTTACGACACGACTTCATTTATACTATAAATAATTATGAGTCCAAGCACTGCTCCGATACTAAATCAAAACAATTTATGCATGAAAATACTTATCCTCGATATTATGACGGTAAGACAATCCTCTTTTATTGGAATTTTAAATTGCTGCTGTCAGCCAATTGTTGGGTATTGCAGGTTATGGTTTTGATATCTGTATCCGTGCATTCATTTACTTCTAGATACTAGTCTATGCCCGCGAAATTGTTTGCCTGGTGGGAAAATTTTACAAATGAAACAGGTACCTAAACGACTTGACTGCATAGGTGTAGGTGTATGTTTAGCCAAAGCCTAAAGTTTTTATAAAGAATCATTTTTAACTAACTTCCATAAAAGGAGGATATTTTCGGCACCTATTCTTTTAAGGAATATTTTGTCATGGAACAAGTTTGTTTTGAAAATTTGAAAATTTGAAAATTTGAAAATTTAAAACACCCCCAACATGTAAATTGTTAATATACTACGAACTATGTACAATATACCTGACATCCTGTCACCCAGTTTTCTACTCTATCATCAGTTCCTCGACCTCGATCCTCAATCATCATCTATCTTACATTCTGATGAACCCAAACACCTCCTGTAAGTTTCTGGAGGAGTTGGGTATCCCGCAGACTACTTGATGTAGCTTCAGCTCAAGTTCCCATGCCTTGGAAAATTCCGAAGTAACAGTACACTTTTCAAATCAGTCACACCTGTGAGAGTTTGTAGTGTAAGGCCTTTTAATCAAATAGGAAATGAGCTGATGATCTTAAATAGCCTGAGTAGATCTTCATAAATAATAGCTAAGAACAACTCGATCGCGTTTGCTTTCAAACAGAAAAAAGCACATCAAAATTGGTCCATTCGTTAGAGAGCTACGAGGGAATAGACAGACACATAGACTGATATACAGACACACAGATACTGTACAGATACACACGTCAAACTTATAGTACCCCTCTTTTTCAGTCGGGGGTTAATAAAAAAAAACGTTGGTTTAATAGTAAAATACAGAAAAGTTTTTCTATCACACTGTTTGATATTTTCCGACACAGTGTTATATATCTCAGATATTCAAGGCTAAGATTAAAATATTCAATGGTTTTACAAAACAATTATATTTCAATAGTTAGGTACCTAATCCTACTCGTTAGTAAAGTAGATTTGGACCGTGTCGAAACATTGAACAATAGAAAGGCATGACCGTAATATGTCACGATATACATAGCTGATAAATTAAATTTACCATGTACGAGTTGGTAAAGAAATCGAAATTCTTTCGCTGGTCCAACGAGAGTAGACCGGTTAGGCGTAGTGATGTGCTTCGCTGGGCCGAGTGAGACGCAGCATCCGCCGTCCGGCGTCCATCCTTACGCACCCTGCGGCTATAAAGGTGTGCCATAAAACGGGTCTCATTTTACGACCATTTGACGTTATATACGTTTTCGAAGTCATTTCTTAGATGAACCGACCATTGTACTTGTGAGAGCTATTCCTGTAGCGCTTACGCTGGCCGTAATATAAAAATATCGCACAAAAAATGAACGAGCTTAAGTTTTTTATAGATGTGCCTTCATCGCTATTTCTAGTGCTTAACGAGAAACATGTATGCAAATATAAACGCTTTATTGTCCTTAATGTCGATGGTCGCTACCCTTTTATTGTTCATCGGATCTAATGCTATCGTCGGATAATCGGTTTGGGATAATTCGTTTCCGAATCGTGCTCGTAGAAAGTAGCAGCTCAGGCTATCGGCGGGGAAATCTGCAATCTCGACAATGCCGTATCAATATTCATGCTTACGGTCGCGACCCCTACCATTTGCATAACTGCACATTGCATTCTCTCGGTTGCAACTGTTCTATTGTTTTATGATCTAAATGACCACGCGATATAGGGATAGTCACGATAAGGATGTAAACATACATCTGGGCTCCCTTCCGATTTCATGTACGATATTCGTGGTTCGTATAGATTATGAAGCATCGGTGCTTCGATTCAATTTATCATGATAATCGAGCATAGTCTCTTCAAGTTACCGATGCTCCCTTTAAATCTAAGCTTGCGGCCGCCAGCGGATAGGACAGGACGGCGGTGAGTCCGCGAGATAAGATCGGCTCCTCTAGTGAACTGTACGTCAAACTCTTCCTTGCTAGTTCGGTCGTTTTCAATATCAGATTAGTACAATGTTGAGTTATGCATAGGAGGCAGAATAGAGATCACGATTTTATGTGTGTAATAAATAAGAACCGGTCGAATGGGTGCTGCTCTCAGGTCCGCGTCATTCTACAAACAAATACCTATCTAACAAAAGTAGCAGCATCGATACCTATACTATGTATTTGCTTCTCCCTGGTATGACCTCAAATTGATTTAATGCATCATGATGACCTATGTAGGTATAACAATCTGCTTGTTGTATAGGTCTCAAATAATATAGGTACTTTTGCTCGCGGTTTCGCCTACATTAAGGTCAATTTTTCAAACCCATATTTTGTATATTTTTATATTCTTACTTTAAATAAATAAATAAATTTTACTCCCTTTGGAGTTGAATTTTCAAAAATTTTTCTAAGCGGATGCCTACGTCGTAATAGCTATCTGTATGCCGAATTTCAGCCCGTTCCGTCCAGTGGTTTGAGCTATGCGTTGATAGAACAGTCAGTCAGTCAGTTACCTTATCCTTTTATATTTTAGATTTTTGGGTATAGGTTAGATTCATGTGGAACCTCTTTTAAGTACACAGGGCTTCTCAACCGGTGGGCCTGAAAATGAACATGTGCAAGACGAAAATCATGTCCAATGCGCATGCCACCGAGTATATAATATTTTTATTACACTCGGTGTTTACGCGACGAGTTTATATTATACCAGGGACACAGTCCAGCTAGAAAACCTTAGAGTTGTCTATAATATTTTCAAAGGTGTGTGAAGTCTGCCAATTTGCATTGTCTATGACCAATAACTCTTAGAGAAGTCCTGCGCTCAGTAGTGAGTGATGATGACATAGGTTGGTATATCCTAGAAACATGAAGTAAACTAGAATACACGCAAACAACAAATAGAATAAATATAGAAAACATGGTAGAAATAACATCCATTAAGCCTATGGAGGTGTATGTACATCGCAATAAATTAAACTTAATGACTACTAAAAGTAAAATTTATATATGAAAATTTACTACGCTGAATAGGAATAAAACATTGCCTCTTATTTTAATGTGTGTATTATTAATGTTATAAAGATATGAGGAGGTTGCCTTTTAAATTATACATACCTACTTAGGTACTATCTTTTGCTCATGACTTCGTCCGCGTTGAATTAGGTTTTTTTAAATCAATTATAATAAAACAAAACCTCATATCGATCCGTTGCTCCGTTACTACGTGACCGAAGGACAAACCAACAATCAAAATCACCTTTGTTTTTATAATACTTAACTATTTTAAATGTGAAATATAAAACCTTGAAAACCTTGAAACTACTTTTTATTTGATATCTACTATTCAGTACAATGGAAACAAGAACTGTGTTTCAGCATTATTTTTTTTGGAAAATAATATACAATACCAGTTTTTACCTTTGCTCGCGTTAAGTTTTTTCATATTATATATTTTTCAATCCCCCATTTTACCCCCTTAGGGGCTGAATTTTCAAAAATCCTTTCTTAGCGGATGTCTACGTTATAATAGCTATCTCTATGCCAAGTATCAGCTCGATCAGTCCAGTGGTTTGAGCTGTGCCTTGATAGATTAGTCAGTCAGTTAGTCAGCTTTTCCTTTTAAAGTTTTATATATTTAAGAAGATTATATTATTATAAATAAATGCAAAATAATTGATTATTATGGTTGTCTCAGCTCAACTGTAGCTTGCATCTTGGAGAAAGACTTATTTTGGGAAAACAAAACTCCTAGATAGATTACAAAAATTGAATCCATGGACAAAGTCGTGAGAAAAGGCTAGTTCAAAATAAAGCAATGCTTATCAAGCCAATAAATATTTCACGTATTCATTTATTCACAGTAGCTAATTCAAAGACCAATAAGTCTATCTCATTACATTAGGAACGGGTAAGCCGAAGGCATTTTTGGTCAATCACGGATCTTCCCTCCTTTTAGTCTTCCGGACTGCTTATATAATTACGTAAGCTACGTTTGTTTGGTCGTTGGCACTAAGCAGTCTTGGCTTACACGCCATTTTAGAACATCGGCACTTATGAAGACTGACAACGATCTCCGGTACCTCGAGATAACCTTACGACCTCCTTGGCACTCGCAATAAAGTTGTGCGGTCGTTTACAACAAGGGTTATGCAAGGTGTTATGTTATTTTTCATACTTGAGAGCTTTTCATTTGATACTCAGTAGGCTCCGACGGAAGTTTTCTGTCTTTAGTAATCTATGTTTCATGTGTGTGTGTGTTTAAAAATGTTTAAAAAGGTTTTCGTTTGTTCATCAATCCTATTTCCTATTAATATTATAAATGCGAAAGTTTGGATGTATGGATGTTTGTTACTCAATCACGCCGCAACGACTGAACCGATTTGGCTGAAATTTGGCCCAGAAATAGATTATAATCTGGAATAACACATCACGCCGCAACAGATCAATGTGATTTTTTGCATATGTGGATGTTCCACTTTAGGAGAGTACTTCAGGTTTTTATTTTTAAACTTTTTCTCCTGATATATATTGTTTTAGTTTTAATAGGTAACTAAGAAATTAAACTATACGTTGAATAATAGAAAATATATATTATTATATAATCTTTTAACGAGATGAATATGAGATTGGCTCGTAATAGATGATGAGTTTTCATATTAAATCTTAATTAATTTGATACTATGAGATTTGATATACAATATTCGTTGTAATATGAAATTGGTATAATGCCTATGTAACTTGGGTGGCCCGGTACAGTCGGCCACAGTAAATGCATGTGTTAAGGCTATAAATTTTATGTCCTGTTTATCATGTGTGTCCGATTGTACATAGAATATAGTCATGGATGTTTTAATAACACTGTCGCTGTAAATCACGGCAAGATATTGAGATATTGATCGTAAATATAGTTGCGATTTATGACAAAACACATAAATTCTCCACCGCCCGCGCTATAGTACCCTGATACCCTTTGGTTTCATACGACTTATTTTAACAGAAGACATTGAGGAGAACATTTGTTTATGATATAGGACAAATTATGATATGGCTCGTCTTTTTTAACCGACAAAAAAAAAGGAGGAGGTTCTCAATTCGTCGCGTATATTTTCTTTTATCAAAAAGAATACAGAGAATTTCAGTGTAGGATTCAAAATCTACGTAACAAAAAAAACACTATAGCTATACCTAGTTATAAAAAATCTTATAGATTCTTCTTTTTAGTACAAACAGAAAATAAATTCCGTTGGCACCCTTTGGGTAAGGAACCCTAAAAATCACTAAACACTAAGGAAACCTTCTACGCAGGGAACCTACCTACCTGTGTAATGCAAAATCTATTGTTGATATGCAACAATAGTTTTTAGGAAAATGTTAACATAGTGATTCTCTTTCTTATCTTCCTTATAACTCTTAAAGGTATCAAAAATCTATTTAGAAGCAATGCGTACTGAATTCAAAAAATTGCTTTATAATCTGCCCAGTAGCTTTTCAGAAAAATAGTTCCAAAAAATACACACAACATCATAACATCTTCCAAGCCACAAGTCATAAACTCACACACAAAACGCATATAAATATAAAATGCATGTTTAAGTTTCCAACCCTCAAACTTGAAAAACAAAACAATTAAATAAGCCTCAATAGCCCAACGATTAAAGGTGCGAACTGAAAACTGAAAGGTCACAGGTTCGAACCCCACCCGTTGCACTATTACCCCTACCCCACTCTTAGCACAAGCTTTTCGCTTATTTGGAGGGGAGAGGAGAATATAAGTCAAGTTCAGCTTGGCTAATATTTAAAAAAAAAAATATATGAAACATCTTTCTCCTACATCACACTAAAATGGTCATTCATAAACACAGCGATACAGGTTTAATTTTTTTTTCGTTAGTGTAGTGAAACTACGCGGTCGAACTCTAAGGCATCAGCTAGTAATGTAATAAAGGCATCCTATACGGACGAGAATCCTTAATACTCATTTTAATTGATATGTTGCACGTTGAGTTATTGCCTCTGATCTAGGGCCAGGCGTGTAAGATGTACCTTGGGGGATTCTATTGGGCAATTTATTTATATTGAATCTCATACCATTTCCTATCTTTGCAGACAACGCCCGAGTACTTTATGCACTGCAGTAAACGCAAAATGATATCATAAAGAAATAAAATCGAACTGACCAATATTATAATATCTTCTTCATTAATCTAATGTTGACGATTTATTACTAGGTTTATATCTCTGTGGATAAGGTTTTTTAATTCCCACTGGAACTCTTTCATTTTCCGGCGTATGCCGGAAATGAAGTATAGTCTGAATATACCGCATTAAAAAAGTATCCCTGAAAATGAAGTTCTCAGATAACAAAATTATATTTGACTACATTTTCTTTCAAACTCTTTTTTTGTATACACTTGTCAATAAGTGCACAATATTGAGTAAGAACTAATTTTTTCACGGACACCTTTGATGACAGACAACATTTTAGCTAGTAAGTAGGTATATCATTGAAGTTAGTGTGCGGAAAAAATAGTTATAAATAGTACCTAATAAATGATTCAGGCAATGGCAATAGAGTGCAATGTTTGAACAAGTATTCATTTAAGAAAAAAAAAAACTTCAAAGTTCAAGTCGAGTAATATCGATGTATAGGTGTCGGTAAATAACCTGAGAGCGCTTGCAAGTTATGACCACGTAGTAACACGTTATACTTATGACGCCGGTTGGTATGTTAGACAATTTACTGTTTTTATGTTTGCGAGCCTTGAGAAGTGCCATCGTTTACGTCTAATGAAGTTAAATGCCTTTTACTAAGCTTTTGCTGTACACCTACGTGAAGCTTAGAAACTGATGATTTTTAAATTACCTAATGAGATTGATAAGCAACGTTTCAGGTTTAGGCTAAGTTCAACTAAAAAAAAAATTAAAAAAATTAATCAACCATTAAATTGTACGATAAAATGAAATGCTTAAATTAAAATTCCAAGAACTTTTCTTGCTCTCTTTGACCCGTGACTTCTTTCACGTGGAGTTTAGTTTTTTAAAAATCTCACAGGGACACTGTTCTTCCGGGATAAAAAGGTGCATATTATATTATGTAACTCTCTAAAGCCCTCAATTCTTCGTGCATGCAAAAAAGCACGTCTCTTTCTTGTTTGTTTTTTGCAAATATTTTGAACAATAAATGAAAAAAAAAAAGAAATAATACTTACAAATAAAATATTCTCACGCATTTTATTCAGAGCTGAAACTCAGTTGCACTCGTAAATTGAAAGTCAAGTCCAAAAGCAAATAAGGAGCCAATCAAGGCAAGGCGTAGTTTGTTGTTATTACGTTTCAATTCAAATCGCCATTGATTACACGGTTCATTTGTTTTCGACGTTCATCATTACTTTCTACGACAATGTAAAGAATTTTATGTGATTATGCAAACTTTAATTTCTTCATCGTGTTTTTTCTGGAAGTGTATACCTGTAGGTACCTACAGACCCTATAGTATAAAGTTGCATTTCATTCATTTTCCTTTTAAGTTTAATTTCCACACGAATCTTTTATATTCTTTTTTTGCCGACCAAAAAAAGAAAAGGAGTTTTTTTGAAAGCAATCTCACGTCTTACATACCTACTATCATTTTACGCAATTAATTTTGCTTTTAAACAAGTTTATGAACTCAAAATTAATTACAGTAGTTTAGGAGCTTAATTATTAAGATTAAAAAGGTTAGGTTTATTTTCCCTTTTGAGTTTATTTTGTCGTGGGTCCAACTTTTTATTATTAAATAAATTCATAACAAAGAACATACCTACTTACCTTTTTATACATAATATTATATGGTTTCTTACTAGATCAGAACTAGCGAATCGGCTCCACTTAAGTTTTTTAGTAACTCTTTGATACTGAAATTATAAAATTTTATTGTTTTATTTCGAACTAACGAACCTGCCTCGACTTCGCACGGGTGCAATGTACTAAATATATTATGCGTATAAAGCGATTTACACATGTTACAACTAACCGACTATCCTATCTGCTCATTTTTATCTAGATACCTATATAGAAGGAAAAAGTGACTGACTGACTGATCTATCAACGCATAGCTCAAACTATTGGACGGATGCCGGATTGGGCTGAAAGGCTTACAGATAGTAATTATGATGGGCATCTGCTAAGAAAGCATTTTTGAAAATTCAACCTCTTAGGGGGTAAAATAGGGGTATAAAAATTAAGCTTAACGTGAGCGAAACCGTGGGCAAAAGCAATTAAAAAATTGCATGTACCTAGTGATAACCGTATCAAAATCCGCTGCACAGTAGGCATAGAAGAACTAAACACAAACAGACAAATTTCTTTATTTTATATTATTAGAAGACAATAATAATCGGCGTATTTTGTGGTTATAACATTTTAAATCACTATTACTCATTGATTACACAGTCCATTTATTCCAGTGTGCGTCATTACTTTCTACGGCATACAGTGTAAGAATTTTTATGTGATTATGCAAAATGTAATTTCTTTATCATGTTAATGTACAAAATTGATCGCGAATTTGAGTTCCAACAATGAATATTTATGAAATTACTTTTCTGAAATTCTTAGAATAAAAAATAAGCAAAATAAAAAAAAAACGAAAACCCAACTTTTTTTCATTAAAATATAGGTAAGTAAGCTATTTGTATTTGTTAGTTTTTTACATTCTTATAAACCCCTAATCAATTCAATTTATAATTATGGCGATTAGTTGCAGCCAAAGGGCGCGGTTAACTTCGCCAATGACGCGTAGAATGGGGCAGACACGTTTATGACAACCGCTGGTGAGAGTTGGAAATAGTATATCTTGAGATTCCAGCTTGCAATCTACTAATGTTATAAATGCGAACTTGTGTTTATTTCCGTCTGTGTTCGCGTGAAATTACGTTTTTGAAAATCCCGCGGGAACCATGTTTTTCGATATTAAAAGTAACTTATCTCACTCTCCAAGTCCTCAACCAAGTAGATGAGAGAGATTTAGGCGATATATATCCAAAACTTTTGAGGACGTTTTCGTGCGTTACATACTCAATCTGGTCATGTATATAATCAAAGTCCTCAACTATAGTCATGCAAAACATCACATCGATCCGTTGCTCCGTTGCTTCGTGTGCATTTATATAATTCGGATTATTCGGGTATGTATGGCGTATGTACTTGCTCTATAAAACTTATTCCGGTAACTTCTTTGCTACACAAAAACCATTCCAACAGGATAAGAATCTTTACTATGAACGTTATAAACTTGTCTATTCTTTACGGTTGGATATCGTATCGTAAAAGACATTTTATAACTGCCAAGTACGAATGCGTGCAAGGCGAGTGTTTCCATGTATTGCGGGCTGTTCTGCTAACTAGTCACGCATCAAGGACGTGGATCAGACGTATTTAGAATAATTTTGATGTGGTCACTGGCAGTTCTCACGCCATAGGCATTTTTAGTTACAACTTACGGGTAATGTATGCTTACACTTAACATATGAGCGTTTTTTATGTTATTCAACAAGATTTCAGTATTAACGGCAATCTTTGAGACATTATCCATGTTTAGCATTCCGAGTTCAGCTATTGAAGTAGTTAGATTGCCTAAAGATCTAATATTTCACCCCTTCAAGTTTTATTTTTACGACAAAAAGTGGTTCATGTCCTTTTTCGAAGACCAGTCTATCTGTATACCAAAATTCATCAAAATTGCTTTGCGATTTAGGCGTTAAAACGCAACAACAGACAATCAAACAGAAATACTTTCACATTTCTAATATTAGTTTGAATTTTTTTGACTGATTACTTTCTGTTTTTAACCCCCGACGCGAAAACGACTGGGTGTTATAACATGTGTCTGTGTGCGTTTGATGAAAATCGGCCCAAGATGGCCGCCGCCACAAAATGGCGGATTATGTATTTTTTAACAACTCCCTCAATATGGGTAAGTAATCAAAAAAAGCTTAACTACTAAAATACACTATGATAGATTTCAAATCCAAGATGGCCGCCACTACAAAATGGCGAATTACATATTTTTTTTATTTTCAAATGTCGAAGGTGTTTAAAATTTTCAAAACAGTCAGATACCTAAACTCGTAGAATAGAAACGATTATGTAGAGATTACAAAACATACACGCGCATACTCGCAGTCGATTGCTTTAACTAATAGAGAATTTATCCATGACAAATTGCCCGCTTAACCGGCGCTCGGTGCACTGAATAAATTAGCTACAAGCCACGAAAAAACTTGTTCGTCCGTCTGTTGTGACAGAACGTTAAGATTAAGGAGCACGACGTTACCAAATGAACCGTATAATCAACGTCCAATCACGACAGAAATTGAAACGTTTTATAAATGAAATAGCATTAAAATCGTTTCGATTAACTATGGATTGTAGCTCTTAATTAGTAGTATTCTTCATCTCAACCCATGTCTGGGCACGGGTGTCCTCTCAAAATAAGAATATTTTATTTTTAGGATTAGGAGGAGTTAGGCCCATAGACTAATACCACTTTGGACAAGATGTGCAGTTCGTGCTGACCTTTAAAAATATTATGGAGAACTGAGAGGAATTGAGCTAACATGAGGTGAGGTTCGAAAATAAAATACACTGCACTGCGATAATGCGATAAAATTACTAATATAATATTTTAAATCTAGCTTTTGCCCGCGGCTTCGTTAACGTTAGGTTCAATTTTTCAACCCTCTATCTTAATCCCTTAGGGGTTGAATTTTCAAAAATCCTTTCTTAACATACGTCATAATTGCTATCTGTAAGCCAAACAGTACAGTGGTTTGAGCACTGCGTTGCTAGATCAGTCAGTCAGTCAGTTAGTCATCTTTTCTTTTCATATATTTAGATAACATATAAATTACACACTTATCACGACCGCCATGTCAGGGAGGCTAGACAATAGAGCATAGAGGACAGTACGTCAAAACATAAACTATAGACCCTAAGTTTGTCCACAGATATTTAAAGCATATAAACATATTTTTTTTTAACACTCAGTGAGGTTTTCATCACGAAATTTTCCTTCCGATATTTAAGTGCCCAATAAAAGGCAAATAACTCTGAAAAGTCAGAGATACGTGAAGAGGCCGAAGTCTTAACCTGAGAGTTTTGTTTTAGATTAAAACTATTTTGCTATTCATTGTAAACACTTTCCTCCACTTTAGTGTACATGTGTTTTCCTTGCAAGACACCTCCTTGCTCTTCAAGTAGAGCTAAAGTAATTGTTGTGGGTTGCCTTGTCTACCATGAGAGTGTTTTGTTAAATTAAAGGCCTATATTCAAATTAATGTAGGTATTTACTTAGTATGCTAACATGCTCGAGGTAAGACAAACGGTTTTATAGAGTTTCTTAGCCAAACAATAAATCTTTTGAATTTTTATATCGCTCCTTTCTTATTCGTCATCATCATTTTCATCATAATCATCATCATCATCTAATGATTCATCATCATTATCATTTCAACCCATCAACGGCCTACTTCTGGGCACGGATCGCCTCTCATCATGCACTACAAGAACCGAGTTCGTAGACTTTACACACCTGTGATGTATTTAATTAATTTGATTGATTTTTTTTGTCATTTTGTGTCTTAGTCAATCTAACTTTGAACACTATATTTTAGTGTTGTCGCTATAGATATTTTTTTTAAAAAGAATATTAGCCAAGCTGAACTTGACTTATATTCTTCTCTCCTCCAAATAAGCGAAAAGCTTTTGCTAGGGCTTGAACCTACTACCTTTCAGTTTTCAGTCCGCACCTTTAAGCTTTGGGCTTTTGAGGCTTAGATATGAATATATATTCAATATTATATATTTATATAAATCCACGCTGGATTTAGTTCAACCTGATCCCCACCAAAGAATATTGTTTATAATTTCTCAAACTCTTAACAACTCCAACAAAAAAAAAATCCCATTTAACATAATTAAATAAAGATCGAGATACCTTTATTAAGACGTCATTAAACGTGCGCCATGCGCCAGTATCAAAAATTATGCAGTTTAAAGGCTGATTCAAACCACCGATGAGTGGAATCAACCTACTAAGATTTGGCGAGGGCGATATAATATAAGTACATAATTAGCAGGACGGAAGCCGGGTAGTTAGTGAAGGGCGGGTTGTCGTCTTAACGATAAATCATAAGTGTGCTACACTCGCTGGGCGTACAGTGGGCGGAGCGAGTGATTTTTAAAAGGTTTTTTGAGTTTCACGACGGCCAATGCCCGAATACATTCGGGCATCCTTTTCTGGTGCCCCGTCAACGTGGCGACACTTTTTCGTTAATTAGGAGAACCATCATTAACGACAATTTTCCGGACATTCGCACTCAACTGTGATTCCGTCAGACGTCACATTCTTCCATCTACGTTAAACTTTGAGGCATCAAATGTGTGTTTCATTAAGAATACTTTCATATGCCGCGAACTTGTGTACCTAAGCTTTTGGTGTGACAAAAGTTGGTCGTTGGTTAATTATTATAGTTGAATTTTCCACGTTTTTTAGATTAGGTTGTCACCCTTCAATTACTAATTAATAACTCCGGACCGGAGCACAGGTATGTTTCGGGTTTCGGCCTGTATTTGTGATTGCGTGCTTGTTTTTGTGCGGTACCTTTCTATTGTTCTCAGTCGCATCACAACATGTTGCCCTTAGTTCGTTCTCACTGCCTCATGAGTTTTGAATACAGATCGCTATCGAAAGTCGTTTAGTGGCGTATACACATATCTTAATTTTATATCGGTCATGGTTTCTATACCTACATAAATTTTGGATTAATTATACATGTATTTACTAATTCAATGAATTATTATTATCTTGGGACTGGCTATCGGTTTTATTAATTTGTTACTCAGGGCCCTGGGAAAATGGTTTGTGATTACATTTATTTTTAAGTGTATATTGCACTAAAGAGTAAATAAAATCTACCAATTGCAATTCAGACGAACTGATGGTTCCTAGGTTTTACATAAATATAGTTATTTGATTGAATTACTATTTTATTTGGAAAAGGATTAAAAAAATATATAAGAAGAGCCTAATTATACATTCAGCAATATCTCCTTGAATGTATAAAAGTGTACAATATAAAACAATTTATGAAATACAAGACGCAATAATTTACAAGACAAATAAAACAAACAAGCCATAACTTGATACAGATACAAAATATCTCATCTTCCGATATACGAGCCGATATTAAAGAGTCCCAGCAACTGTGAATACACTCGGGGGCGTCACTATCTACATATTTATACGAGATAAAAATTCAAAACCAGTTCCTTCACACCAGCCGTTTCTAACAAGAATTTTCGACTCATACAAAAATAAATACTGTTTACGAAACATGAGAAAGGTAACGTCCAATCCTCCACATCATGAAACCTGCCGACCATAATTCGGTCTAAAAATTTACCCAAATAAGGCATGTTTTCCGATAGCCGTCGCAACGGTAGTTAATTCGGAATCGAGATGGAAATGAAAAGCTGTATAGCACTATTTATTATGACATCCAATAGTAAAGTACAAAATTGATATTATCCAGGCTTCAGATGGACATAGTTTAAATTTCACAGTTTACACACGCAGTGAGGTTTTGTAGCATGATGAAATTTAATTATTTTTTAATACACTTTGAATACTTTTAATTAGAAAAAAACTATAATATATTTTAAAGGTGTTTGTGAGAAATGTTTATTTCAAAAAATTTTTTTTTTCGTTTTTGCGTTGGGGGTTAAAAAGATAAGCGTAAAGCTTGTGCTAGGAGTGTATACGACAATAGCGCAACGGGTGGGGTTCGAACCTGCGACTTTTCAGTCCGCACCTTTAACCGTTGGGCTATTGAGGCTTGAAAAATTATCATTTTATCATAATAACCAAACCACAGATCTCTTTAAGTTATTTCTGTATCACCAATGCGTTTTGTATTGGTATACCGACTGATAGATCGACGCTAGTTGAACTATCCAAAGACCACCCAATACCTTTAAAATAAACTGTAAGCCCATTTTCACATAGGGAAATGGAAACGCAACTTACACTATTAAAGGTCGCAAGCCGTAATCGAAACCGCTACAACTCGCCGCGCCGTGTGAAAATATCATTCGTATCACCATGACAACATCTATTGCGCTCTATAGGTTACGTTCTTGTTATAGTTTCTAATAGTTCTTTTAGTTTAAGAGGGCGCGTGAGCTTTAGTTGTGGTTACGTCGTGTACATGCACATAGGGTGTGTGTGCCTGCCAGGAGCCTAGGTGGGAGCGGTCAGGCGCGAGCAAACGCTCCCTTCCGCTTATATAGATACGACACACACATAACCATGAGCTACGCGCCCTCGTGAATTGCAAGAACTATACGTTGCCTTCATCCATGTGGGCTAAGGCATAGTTTAGACGGTCAATAAATATCGCGATATTCAATATTGTAATGCTGGCCTTTATATTTTATCAATACACATATGGTAAATTACGTTTGTTGTCACATTTACACACCGACATATTATCTACCATTACTATTATATACAGGAACAAGAAAAGCGATATTTATTGATCGTATGAACCTTGCATAAGAAACTGATATTTATTTGAATCAAAATCTGCATTATTATTACATACGAGTCGTACCGTACTTAACTGTTCAGGTTTTAGGTAAAAAAGTAAGACGCACCATTAACTTATCTCGTTATCAAAGCGAGATAGTTTGAAGTTTATAGCTCATAAAAATTATAATCCAGATGTGAGAACGTCACATAAAGTGGGCACTTTGTTCTTGGCTTGAAACAACCAGGCGAACGATAAGGGCGCGCTTTAGCATGCCCGTACACTTACCGGTCCTGTTAGACCGGACACATCAGGAAGTCGTATGTAACTGGGTGTCCTGCACCTACAAAGCGATTAATGATTTGAACACGACTAATCCAAATACTTACTTTAGAGTTCACAACCCACGTCACGAGATGGTAATTGGTGAGTTGTTCGTCTTGTCTGCAACAATAATTCTTGCAAAATAAAATCTAATTTTGTTTACTACTCTGGGTTATTTTATTAAAACTTGTACTGGTATATATTTATATAGTATTAAAACGTATGCAATGCAATCTTCGTAACGATTTTTATTATGCAAAATATAAACCTGCTTGCCTAAGTTTTCATAATGTCTCCATATTACAAGTAGGTAAAATAATATAATTTGTTTTATTTTGTTATAAGTTTACATATAGGTCTTGGTTAGATATAAGATTTAACTTAAATACACTATCGCATTGGATAGTGTATAAAGGTGAATAAATAAATAAATAATGTCGTCAAGTGCCAGTTCCCTTTTACATCCCTCTCTGTCGCACATTCTAATATTTTCAATTATTGTAAAAGTACTTTCAGCACCAACTTTACAGTTATTTTAAAGAAAGGCAAAATTATTAGTAACATGCCCAATAATCTTAAAAAAAATGCCTTGTCTATGTTGGGCCGTTTTTGCAACCGGTCGTGGTCCAGACATAGGTACCCGATCAGAAATCGGATTGTATGCACGCAGGCTTACTTGTATATGCCTCTGAATAATCGTTCTGATAGTTGCTATCGCACTTTGTGCACTTGAGGTGATTTTTATAGCCGGCACAAGGCATTTGCGAGCGCTAGGTATCTCCGATGTTGGGGAATAAACTGTGAAAGTGTATACTCAATTTAGATATCAAGAAACTTTGTCAAGGTTTATTATAATGATGCGCATTATTGTCCCTTTGTTTGTAGGGAAATACTGAATGTCTTGTTTTTTATCTTTTATGAGATTACAGTAAGAAGGAAGGATTGTTGTTTTACAGTTTAATAAATAAATAAATAGTTTTAATGACCCTATTAGTTCAGTGGTAAGCGATGTGGTTGATCTTGTAAGAGATGCGGGATTTCATTTCTGTTAGTCAATTTTAGGAATTCATCATGTCTTTATTGGCTCAGTCCTGATCTACTGCAACAATTAATCACAATTTAACATTAATCAACAATGAGTCATTAATTTGAAGTCGATTAAAATACTGGTTTAGTGTCATTGTTAAGTTTCAAATCGAACCTGTACCCTATAGTTACCCAGTTTATTTGAGTTCATAAAATTGATACATAACAAGTTCTATTGGTACCGAGTTCATTTGCAGCAATGAGATCCTTTTAGTTACAATCCCAATAAATATAAAACTAATTACGCTGGCCCTATTCAAGTCAATCATGTAAAGGAAATATATTACCAATAAATCATTTAGGTCTTGCTTGTACGCTCTACCTTTAAGACCTGGACAGACGCACAGAGGGGCGGAACACGTTACTACGTGAATCCGCTTTGTATTTTTCATGTCATGCGAGCGATAAAACCTTAATTGTTTTCATTACATTAAGTGGTGCAAATTTAAGCGCAATGTTGTGGTCAAAGTATGAACACAATTAATTTTTTTTATGCAAAACGCTGCAAAGAAAAGTGAATTAGCTTTGAGCGTTGAATGTTTCCAGTTAGTATAAATGCTTATAAGTTTAAGCCGTGATATTATAATTGGAATAGAATAGAATAGAAATATTTTTTATAGAATAGATATATCAATGATTATCCCAAGCTACTGTACGAAATGGAGACGATTGACAAAAGTCTGTGCAACTAGTGAAACTTGTGAAATTATAATATCACTGCTTTACATAACTTCTACTCACCATAGGAGGTACCTGTATACTTCCCAATGTAATTTTTTTACGTAGAAGTTGTTGAGATCACAACAAAAAGTCATTCAATAGTTCATTCAGCTGTGCTAATGAACGCTCTCTTGCCTTCGAAGTGCCATGGTATAAAGACGTACCTAATCGCTTTCTTTAATTGTAAATTTTTCAATATACGCAGATACTGGCCACAAGCCGTCGTTTTGAATTCATCGAGCACCCAGCCACACAGAGTCTCCTACAGAAGTTTTGCCGCGGACACATTTCCGGCGCTCGTTGTTTGTCCAAGCCTTTAAAGTCATTTTATGCGTATATTTTGCTGAGAACTTAAATGCGGGTTATTTTAGTGCGTGGACAATGCGGACGCTGGTGAGGTTCAGGGAGAGGTGTGGAGGGGCGGGAGGAGCCCGTACGCAGAAAAAAGAGTAAGACTCAATAGTCCTCCACTGCCCACACGCCATCCTATGGCCACTCAATCGTTCATATTCACCTAGCAACGCACAAAAAGATGTAGAGTCGACGATAAGAATGGATTGACGAGTAGTTATCTACTTCATCCATTTTATTTCGAACAAAAAATGTAATTTAGAGCGTACCTATAATAAATATAATTAATATTATTATTTAAGGAGTTCAAGTTATTACTTTTTAGGACTGGCTCATTTTTTGCGCAAAGGATCAGCTTGGCTGTCCAGCGCGGAAATGCAGTCAGTCCAGTATTCTTGGCACCATTCCACGCAGCCCGCGGGGATGATAGTAAGTAGCTAATCTACTTTGGTAAAAATTTTAATTATTACTTTTTAATGAAAAAAAAAATAAGGAGTTCACAAATACAGGCATTAATGAGTTTAATGACGTGTATATCCCATTATAATAAACTATATGACTTGATGAAAAATTTTACTTTACAATGTTTAAAAGTTTACTTTACAACAAAAACAACGTTCAGAATTTTTTTACAATTTTGAATTAATTAATATCATCGTGGCACTTTTTTTGTCTGTAGGTTTATCATCGTATCATAGTTTCAATGATATAAAACCAATAACATTCATTATTAAACTATAAGAAAATTACAATAGTATCCTTTAGTATGCAGGCAAAAAAAATACAGACGCGACTCTATCGTCATCACTGTTCACTAGCAATGACACAGCGTTAATACTGAAGAGATACTTCAATTCTTTGGACTAACTCCAACGTCTCCAGACCTCGCTAACGAGGAACAATTGAGTCGAGTATTTTTTAAAATATCAATCCAAAGAGCCACCTCAATTATAGAGTTTATTGAAAAAAAAATTAATTGAAAGCATTACCTATACGTATGTAGAGAAATTCAACATTTAAAATACACGCGTTGTTAATAATGTAAACATGAATATTGGAGAGCTTCTAAATAATAATATTATTATTTCATTTGGGATTTGTGACTTTACTGTAGAGTCATATTATGTTTTTTTCTTGCTTATTTTGACTCAGCTCAGACTTAAATTAGAGTTAAAACGAGACAAAAAATATGCTCTGACATACATCTATTTCATCTTAACTCTGACTTGAGTCTGAGTAGAGTGAGATTGCGATCAGACAACTGCATTTTCCGCGGAATGTTGAAAGCAAAAGAACTTTGCAATATTAGAATAGATTTCAAGATCTTTTGAATGTCCGGTACATTACAAAATATTTTATACAAATACATTTTATGTAGGTAGATAAAATAATAATCCTTGAACATAACCACACAGAATTAAATTTGATTATGGATGAACAAAGCGTGTATTGTTCGGTACCATTTCGGCTTTTGTACTTTAACTAAACATGATTAAGCAGTTTGGTGCAACTCGGCCTCGGAGACTGAATCATATGTTTTAGCGGCTTTTGTAGTTGAGTTTCATATTTGTTTAATTATTGGAAAACTATCAATGTTTCATTTTGTTCTAAACTTTCGTTATGTATGAGTGTCCATAACGAAATTGTTAGTAACGCCCACTGGTAGCATTGTTTACATTCAATTCAAATAAGGGACAAAGGGGTGGCCATAATCTTCTAAAATTCCATACAAAAATGTAGTCATGTATGTAGTCATGGTGACTGTAATATTTTACTAAGGACTTTTATTTTTGGATATCATTTATTAAGTAGAGTAACAAAAAATGTCACTGCCGAGTTACACAACATTCTGAGCTAAGTCCAATATTAACCAAGTAAATTAGTTATGGCATGTTTCACTGGTAGGTACCTACTGTGCGTAGTGGTAGATTTTTATTTTACAAAAAAACAAAAACGTATAAAAAAAAACGTATTAAATATGAAGTGGACAACGATGAAGCTTCTTTCTATAATGAAATTTCTTTCAAATTCCCTCGAAAATGAGTAAGAAGAAATCATAAAGTGATGGTAGTTCCAAAGTAGGTACATCATAACAATATGAGAATTCTAGCTAATAGGTTTTCCTGAAATAATCTGCATAGATAAATTAATAAATAATAATTCATAATTATAATTAAACTACATCAACACAAAATTCGTACCGAAATAAAAGTATGATAAGTACTTTAAGCTTGTTCCAAACTCGATTATAAATTGTAATGATAAAAGGAATATTTTTTCCGAATCACTATGACTATTAGATAAAAGAAGGTGCTAAGTTAATGTATAGACGATACTTGTAAGTGGGTACAATGATTAGAAACTCTAAAGTATAATGTACAGATAACCACACATTGACTATTCCATTTGCTATCAGAACAATACTTTGCCTACGCGACGACGACGTGCGACTCTATGCTTTCAAGTCAGATTAAGTTAGAAAAGGCTTGTTATTAATAACGGCCAATAACTTAGCCGTCGTTTGAAATATCGAATCTACTTTTGCTTAAGCGACAGCAATATATTATCTAACCTAAGAATGTTTTTCCGGATCGAGAAGGTTTTGTCATTGGACCATGTGGGATTTATTTTCAAAGCGTAGGTATTTGAATGTGTATATAAAATGCGCTCGCTTTGAGATCGTGATAAATGTTTCACAAATGAATGACTTATATGTTACTTAAATAATAGAATTCAAATTTTATTATGTCATTTAGGCCAACGTGTGGATTTTACCACTAGTTTGGAAAGCTAATTCTGCCGGGAAGAGTAGTGATTTTTTCAAATATGTACATACTTTTTTGAAATGAATTTTTTCAGCTTTGTTTTTTATTCTATCGTTTGCAGAATCTTCGGTACCCTGGATTCGATTTTTTTATTAAGTTCTTAGTGAATTTAATATTTTTTTTATTAAGATGTCGCATCCGGTTCAGTTTTCAAAAAGATCTTTAACGTTATGTTTCTATACATATAATAAAATATTTTTCTACCTTTTGTAACCGTCGGTATAATTAATTATCACGACACGGGTCTTGGGTTTCAAATATTTTGTAAAATATCACAAAAACATGCATTCAAATTACGCACCGTGGGTGGAAGGCATCAAGATACGAGCGAAGGAAACAGCCCTTTTTTAAACACATCAATAAATTAAATTAAACAAGACACATCGTACAAGTATTACGATAATATATTTAAGTTATTATTTATCAGTTCCCAATAGCAGATGCCCTCAAACTGAGTTTTAACGGAGTTTACCCAACGGTAGGTATTTAATATATATATATATAATATAATAAGCACTAGCCGGTATACCTTCCTACAAGTTTTCACTAGTAGTTTATTAGTGTTGCTTTGGATAGACAAATATAATAGTTAGGTCTCTTTATCAGCGTCGGCTCACTACTAGGGTCTAATCTCTTTTCTAATGAGAAGGGTTTAGACTATTACTAAACCTGGCCAAGTGCGTATTGGCAGACTTTACACAGCTTTGAGAACGTTATGGAGAATTTTTCAGGCATACTTTATATCACCGCTAAATCAAGTGATATTTAATTGCTCAAAACGCACATAGCACCAATAAGTCAGAGGTGCATGGCTCAGATTGAACCCCAAACCTGACAAAAAGGAGCCTGAACTTTTAACCACTACCCTATCACCACTTTTTTACACGTAAATGATATTTTTGATATGAAACTCAAATATGTATTTAGAAGCCAGAACTCTGTTGTAGAATTTGCTTCTATTTTACACACAATCTTCTTTCCTAAATCATGAGCAACTTTGATCTAGTTTAAGTACACGAGTAAATCAGTGTAACAAAGGTGAGAAACTTAACATATTTATGGTGGTAGTGTCGTCTCTATGGTACCCCTTTTATCTTCACTCCGGCTTAATGTCCGGCACAGAAGAGAGCTTTTAAAAGACCCATTTTCTAAGCTTGACGCACATTAGTTTTTGGGGCAGTGTGACAACCTTCGAAAATTAAATTAATCTTATAATTATATCTTCTACCTTATAAAACTTGTACATAACTATCATATTTATATTATTTCCTTTTATTAAATAAATAAAACAATAAAAATTGGACCTCTGATTAGATGCGCGTAATTTTAACAAGTAGAGTTCTAAATTGGTAAGTAAACTATAAAGTAAATATCTAAAGGAATATAAATCTGCATATAAAAGCTTCTCTTTTACTAGGAAAGCATTTTCATACTTAGGTGTTTTTTTTTACTTTTACTCATCTTGAGATTCTTAAGAGTAAATAAACCTATTGTTTCTGTAATGGGATATTTAAAGTGAAGACAAATAAATTATGCTTGTGCTATCGAGTGCGCTTAAGCAGAAGCGTGATGGGCTTGATTTTCACACAGTCCGTACTCTATCTATAAAAGAAAAAGGTGACTGACTGACTGATCTATTAACGCGCAACTTAAAACACTGGATGGACCGGGCTGAAATTTGGTAATTAATTATATAGGTGTACTAGCTTTTTCCCGCGATTTTGCTCACGTCAAGTTCGATTTTTACCCCTTTAGGGGTTGATTTTTAAAAATCTTTTCTTAGTAGATGCCTACGTTATAGCTATCCATATGCCTAGCCTGATACGTCCAGTGGTTTGAGCTATACGTTGATAAATCAGTCAGTCAGTGACCTTTTCCATTTATTATATATTTTCATTTAGAATACGTATATATTGTTTATTATATTCTGCTGATAAAACTTGTACTCGTAATACTCGTATAACTAGTGGATTTGATAACTACTTATTAATTTTTCTGGAGAATATAAAGGATAGATGCATAATGTTTGCACATTTTATGATGCTTTACGCCTCAGCCTTAGACTTAACGATTCGACGTGGAAGCCTTTGGCGGATATTTAATGCTTACATAAGGATGCTTGTATGGTGAATCTTTATTGAACAGATAAACTGGTTGTATGTAATTACTTGCCCGCGACTTCGTACGCGTGGATTGAGGTTTTGTAATTCCTGCGGAAAATCTTTAATTTTCCGGGATAAAAAGTAGCCTATGTGTTATTCCAGACCATAATCTACCTCTGTGCCAAATTTCAGCCAAATCGGTTCAATCGTTTCAGCGTGATTGAGTAACAAACATCCATCCATCCATCCATACTTACAAACTACCGCGTTTACTCGTATAATATTAGTAGGAGTCATTCAGGGATCATGTTAGATATATACCTTGATAAATCAGGAGAATTAACTTTCAGGAACGATTTTTGGACGAAATGGCATTGGGTTCTAGAAAAATATCAATTTTTAATATTTAACCCCAAAAAAGGCTATTTATTTTTGCGACTCTTATTTTTAATCAAAAGCCAAAATACCAAGTTTCATGGATATTACTTGAATAATAACCTGAAAAAATGTATCCTATCATACAAACTTTGAACCCCTATTTAATCTCCTTGGGAAAGTGTCACTTGATAGTAAGTGATCTAAGACAGTATTAGACCAACTTGAGGGGTATGATATAGTTTATATTAAACTCTTACTTTTGATCAGTTTCGACACGCCTTTGTATCAGAACGCTTACTTGTTCGGCGGCGCGTAATTGACTTCAGGGTGGTAGCTAGCCACAGCCGAAGCCTCAGATCAGACCAGAGACAAGAAATTATAAATTTCTAAATTTCCCCCGCCGGAATCTAAACCGAGACCCGCTCACTTATAAGACAACAGCGCTAACCACTGTGCTATGAAGATCGTCAGCTAAAAAATATATTGTAAACATAAATGGTTGTGAGGGAATGTGCTTGTATAGCATTCAAACGTCAATTTGTTTATTCTAATTGTTTGCATAAATATCCAGTCTTTTTTATAAAGCTTAATTTCGTTGATTACATTGTTCGTTTAACTTACTATAGATTTTGCATACGTAATAGTGATTGAACAATTTAGAAGCCTCACACATTGACCGTGTAAAAACGCTAGTCAAGCGGCCAAATCAATTTGTACGCAAGACAAGCCGACAGCTGAAACTAGTTTTTTAGAATTATGTCCCTAGTTATAAATGCGCATGGGTAATTGCTGTGTAGTTACATGGTATAGAATATTTTGCAAATTATGCATATCTTACTGCTGTAGCTTTGAGGCTGGATGAAAAGGTATTTTATCATTTTTATTAATCGATTGTGCTAGTTCAATAGTGGTGCTTTATGTGGGTACAAACTTACCAGCCACTTACACTTACCAACAATATAGGGATAACAACATAAGGATGAGGTTTTCAAAATTTCAGGCGTATTTCCCAAAGATTCCTGGACCGATTTGTAAATTTTTTCAAAACCGAATTTTTTTGAATAAATTCTTTTTTAGTTAGTTAACCCTATTTTCTAATAGGTGTCAAGTTATTAGGTAGGTCAATCTTGAAGGTTAGTATTTCCAGTCACTTAGCAATTTCAAGTTAAATAAAGGGCAGAATTGCCCAATACCTAGGTATAGCCTACAATTCTAATTTTATTATCTCGATAGATGAAGTGGCGCCGGTTCGAAATTTGAATCACAGTTTATGATTGGCGGGCGCCGGGTGCGCGCAGGCGCTGGCGTATTTAGGTCATCGTGTAGGCTGAATTTAGCAAATCTAGCTAAGCCAGTAAGCCATACCGGTCTCGGTATCGAGTTACGTATATTTCGGAATGTATTGTGGGTTTGTTAAGTAACATGTTTAGTTTAATGTCACGACATAATAAAATGGTGTCGGTTTATAGGTTACTGGCTGTCGCGTTGCGATTATTAAATGTAATTAAATGTTTTTTTGTTATTAGATGTTTATTAAATCTAATTATTTAATACACCATAATGAAATAATTAAATCTCATTTAATTTTATAATATTATCTCATTATCAAATAACTTGATAATATCTTATTTCATAATAACATGTCCTTTAAGCATTCATTGATATCATAAAAAGTGATAAATAGTAACACACAAAACAACACAACACAAATGGAATTAGCGATCCAGGACTAAGTGATTAATACATACTAACACTAAGTAAACGTATGGCACAATAATAACTTCGGATCGGTTTTTTTCAGTAGCTATTAATCATTATCAATAGTAATAAAGTTTTCATTAAAAATTCTTAGGAAAATCGTAAATTACGTTTATGTGGCGAGCTCGATATTTATTTCATCCGAGGATCGTAAAATGGGTCCTTTGGTGGAAAAATTCATGCGGCTGAAATAATCATAGGAGGTCTGAGCACAATAGAGCTGGCTCGTCTTAGCTCTGACGGCACGTATGCTCGTAAATACGACGTTCCTTATTATTAGCAGCCATTGTTCGGGATTGCTCTTGTACAGTCCACAGTGACGGTCGCGGTTGGGGCCAATTTCTAGAGTAAGCAGTGATAATTAAGCCTTTAATCTAACACTTTCCCAGCAACAGAAAAAAAGTTTGCAAATTAATTCAAACTAGCGTACCTAATATTCTTTTTAAAATTTTCTAATTATTGATTTGACGAAAGCTATGAATATTAAGTACGTGAAGTTAATCAAACAAAATGAACGTGTCAAAATAATTCGAATAGCGAAAATATTTTTCTGTAGTCAGTACTTGGGTTAGCGTCGGATATCCGACACTCTCGGCTTTAATATGCAGCCGTGGTACGTCTGAGCATTGCACAATTCAATTCTAAATAAGCGCGATCTCGCCATAATTAGCTATGGCATTGATGAATTCTCTATCCAACATTAAGGTATACTTGTGTACATGGCTTAATTAAAAGCTGCATTTCTTAAACTTCCTTTAACACGTTCTTTGAAACTTTACCTTTATAATAAAAATAATAATGTCCTCCCGACCGAATCCGGCCACGGCGGCCAATCTCCACGGAGATTAGCCATCTGCGCGGGAGATACTATAGTGCACAAATGTGTGCGCAATCAAAGGTGCACTCTCTATTCCCTCACTCTCCTAGTTCGATGGGACGGAAAATTCGACACGATCGGAGAGAGATCAGGCGCAGGACCGACGGCTTAACGTGCTCTCCGAGGCACGGGGGTGACTCACCACCAACTTCCTAAATCTGCACTGGCAGGAGATAAAAGTTTAATCCCCCGATTTTATCCACTGACAGGGGATAAAATTATCTTTTCCTGTGCTAAAACATGGCGACAGGGGAAAGGAAAAATATATTCCTATAGAATATCCACTGTGGATATTATTTCCACCGTTTTGCTAATGCTCGACAGGTGGATAAAAGAGAGCGAGGGAATAAACATTTTATCCTTTCCCCGAGGATAAAATTTCTCCCGCCCATGCTACCAGTGCAGGGCTAGTACTGAGAATTTCTAGACAGAAAAACCCAATACATTTTCTGGCCTGATCCGGGATCGAACCCGGGACCTCGTCATCCGCAGTCGAACTTGCTAACCACTAGACCAACGAGGCAGTTACCCTTATACCTATAATTCCACTCTGCATTATAGATGAATTCATCAGTATAATATACCAGTCTATACCAATACGATATTTTGTGTATTCATAGTAGGTAAGTGTGCGGTTAAGCGGGTGGAACGCAGAAATTAAAATCATTCATCTTATAGTCTGACATGTTCTATTGTTAGTTGTGTAGGTTTGGTGGGGCCTGCAGGTTTTTGTAGCTCCGTTCCTATTTGTTACCTGTTCTAATAGATATCATCTCGTGCGTCTCAAGCTCTCAAATACGAGGCAGGTATGTGCATATGCCACCACTTTTTGCTTCGATCAGGTTTCCTAGACTCTCATCTTGGTAGCTAGGTACCTATAGGATTAAAATTTAAATGAGCAATCCTTAAAATTAAGCGAATGATTTACTGTTTTATGATGTAGGCAATAACGTCATATGTAGGTATTTTTCTGCTAGCGTGAAGATTATTGTAATAAATATATTCAAATCCAGATTTATTGATGTTTATTATTTGACTTGGATATATTATGTACTTAATTCTTGTATATAATTCTAGTGGTATTATATATCGAATGTATTTATTTGTATTAGTTTAAATCAGCAAATTTTGTTTGACTTCGATATATTATGTACCTAATTCTTGTATATAATTGTAGTGGTATCATATATCGAATGTATTTATTTGTATTAGTTTAAATCAGCAAACTTTGTTTGACTTTGATGTATTGTATTATGTACCTAATTCTTGTATTTAATTCTAGTGGTATTATATATCGAATGTATTTATTTGTACTAGTTTAAAACAGTAATTAAAGAGTGACTACGAGTTAATCTGAGAATAAACATAAATAAATTAATATGTGTAGCTATTCAACTTCCATATAAAAATTAGTAGATAGTGGAAACTATAGATGTCTACTTATTTTGTCGACTCGGTAAGCCAAACAGGATTTTGGTTTCCGGCATCAGAAGCTTCATACCTATCTGGTCTTATACCTAAGGGTTTGCAGCGATACTTTGTCCAGAAGGGCGTTTTCTAATTTAACGAATCACCATAATATATACTCTACTATTACTCTACTAATACTCTCTAATATTTTGGTCTAGCAGTATTAACTTCTATAAAGTGTATAGTTTAAAGTTGAAATATGAACATACACATGTATAGCGATACCTCAAGATGCTCCACAGTCCACTGTATTTGAAGTAGGCCATAACACCGGTTAAACAAGCACACAAATAAAGAGGATAATTTGAGACACGGCGGCGGACATAAAGGGCGATAGCTTCGGGAATGGTCAAATGGACAAGTTAAGCAATGGGAGTAACTGTAACATAACATCGATCCATCAACCGCCGGCGTAGATAACGCACGCTTGACATACTGATAAGTAATAAGACGGACGTATTAAAACATTGTAATGGCCCGGGCTTTAAACTATGCAAATCATTCAACGATGCTTTAATTTGTTTATGAGTCCATCGTGCTTTTATTTTGTTTGTTAGATCTAACTACAATAGCATTTGACGGCTGATACGTTGTATTTGTTCAACCCAAAGGGTAATGAATAGATAAATGCTGCAGTAATTCAATGGGTATCATACAAATTATCAAGTTTCACGATTAACATTAAGTTATTTTACTTCTAACTTAGATAAGACGTCTAATTTACCGTTTATTTACTAGCGTAACATTAGGTTACTTTACGTCTAAATTATTTCTTACCGCAACTTCGTTCGCGTGGATTAAGGTTTTTAATTCCCGAAGGAAATCTCTTATTTTTCGGGATACAAATAGCCTATGTGTTATTCCAGACTATAATGTATCTCGTGCCAAATTTTAGTTTAATCGATTCAGTTGTTGCGGCGTGATTGAGTAACAAACCTCCATCCATCTATCCATCCATCCAAATTTTTACATTTATAATATTAATTAATTAATTAATTAATATTCAGATCCCATCATCAGATCCAGACCTAATGACTATGGGACCACCTGGGAAATATATTCTTTCAAACAAAATAAGAATTTTCCAAATCGGTCCAGGCGACGATTCCGACGAATTGAGAACCTCCCCTTTTTTTGAAGTCGGTTAAAAATATCTATATAAAAAACTTAAATAACTGTAATGTAAAAAAATGAAGTATATCTGAACACACAACTATCGAATATTCAATTCTGTCGCTAGGAGATAGAAGTTGATCTTAAATGCTACGATCTAGTATATTTACCGACTCATGTAGTATGTATAGATATTCCACTGAATAACTTTATTTGCAGATCGTGACTTGCTTTTCTATAATTCAAAATAGACAAACAACTATTCTTTTTATTAACGTTAATTTTTTTCGCAAGACGGGTATCACTTGTCATTGCTACTTCAACCATGCATGTTTCACATCTTTAGATGTTCCTAGAACCACAAAAAATGTGAAGAAACCTAGCGTACAATATATATAAATACTAGCTGCTCGTTAAACAACTTCGTCCGCGTGCTAAACCGCATGGATTAATTTTTTTGAAAACCGTGGGATATTGCACATTAAAAAGTATTCTGAGAGTATATATCCGGCTCTAGACTTTTCAGACTTTTTGTCTTCTCCTAGATCGGTTCAGTGATAGACACATTTTCGCATTTAGAATGTTAGTGTGGTTTACATTTTTACATTACATATTTTTTCAAGAGACAAGAGTCGGATCAATTTATACTTACAGCATTTATATTTCTTAAAGGTTCAGAAATGTTTAATATTTAGTGTAAAATTATTATTTACATGTGGAATGATAAATTTCATGTCACAAACGTAATCAGAGACACTTTATTTTATTTTAAAACATAACTAAAACGTGCATTCTAAGATGTGTATCTTAAGTGAGTCTGAGTAACGGCTACTAATATGAAAGATCTCATTAAAGGGTCGATTTCATAATGCAGACCAGTTCTGAAATAGTATTATATATTGTCTCTAAAAGTGACATGCTCAGTCGCTCAGCGAACTATTGAGAGTGCTGTTAGAATTTTCTGTAAAGGATAGGATTCGAATCAAAGTGACCCGCAGGAGAATCAATGTTACTGACATAACCCAAACATCAGCAAGTTTAAGAGGCAGTGGGAAGCTCTTGTGATATGAGCGATGACTGTGAGAGTCAGAAAATTCTAAATTAGAGCAGAGGTAGGTCAGTGGGTCTCCAAATATACAAATATTTACCTCAATCGGTTAAAATGATAACGATGACGAAGAATGATTTCCAATCGAAATACAATGCTAGTTATTTTGATTCTTCTATACAACCTGAAATTATTCAAGTGCTAAGTGTTGGCATTACTCAAAACCAAAAGAATCTGCATCAGTTTGGCAGTCTTGGAAACGCGATGCCTAAACGCACCTTAATCGAAGTTAAATCAGATAAAAATGTTGCGAGTGACAAGTAGGGGCACTTACCTGTCGTAAAAGTAATAATCTGTTTGACATACTACATATAAGTCCTCCACAGTATATTATTGAACGATATTAATTGATATTTATCCGGATTTTATATAGAGTTATACCTATTATAGTGAAAAGCACCTCATTTGTATAAACACTAGCAATATCCGCGACTTCGTCCGCATGGATTTAGTTTTTAATAATCTGATATTTTTTCTCCCGGAAAATGAAAGAGTTTTCGAGATAAAAAATAGCCTATGTCACTCTCCAAGTTCTACCCATGCAAAAAATCACGTCGATTTGTGTGGCTCTGTTGTGGCATGATTGAAGGAAAAACCAACAAACAAACACGTAATATTTATGATATTAGTAAGGATAGTCAACCTTTGATTTCAACTTTAATCTTAATCGCATCAATATAAACCCTAATCTCAAATTACGATGTTCAACTACCTTCGATTGTTTTTCATATTTCGTCTTGTATGACATGTTTTATTTAAACCTCACATATTTTGAATTGGGCCTAAGTTTGAGTTGGGTGAAATTGGTGATTACTTATTAGTATCAATCTAATCACCAACTTTTATGAATTCACAACTATGGCAACAGCCAATCAAATTTTTTGCGTACTGAGGATCACAATTAATCACAGTTTTTTTTTAAATTATACAGTTGGCTCCCATTATCACACTAATATTATAAAGGCAAACGTTTGTATGTGGGTGTATCTGTCTCTGTGTGTGTGTGTGTGTGTGTGCGTTTGTTACTCCGTCACGCTACACGCCTTTGTTTGGCTGAAATTTGGACTGGAGATAGCTCATATTCAGGATTAATTTTATCCTGGAAAATGAAAGAGTTCCCGCAGGAATTAATCCTTATCCACGCGGACGAAGTTGCGGGCACCATCTAGTAGTTTATAAAAACAAATATTATAAGGAGCGTAATATATATTTTAATCATGTAAAAATATTGCGAAATCGGTTTCAGGCAGTCGTATGTCGGTGCCATCGGCGTTATTGTAATATGTATCTGTGTAATGGACGTAGAGATGAACTCGCATCTCTGGCAAGGAATGTATTGACTGTATTATGACTTTCATTATTGTATGTTAATCATCGATTGCTGGCATCAACCTAGTAATGCATTCAACGGTGGCCGATTTAATGCCGCGGTACGCCTGCATTGAAATTAGGCTGTTGCTTGCTCTTTAGTATGAAATATTATTACCTACTAATAAATTACTTCGACAGCTTCGTCCGCATGCTAAAAGCTTTTTTTTATTCATTACTGCGATCTCACCTGATGGTAAGTGACGATGCAATCTGTATATTGCCATACCCCTTCCAAGTTAGCCCGCTACCATCTCAGACTCCATCGTCACTTACCATCAGGTGAGATAGCAGTCAAGGACTATCTTGTCATCGAATAAAAAAAATTGTCTTATACCCACCCGTATAGAGCTAGGATAAGTATGCTAGCTATTTTTGATGTAGCAAAAGCATAATCTACGTGGTTGTTTTTAGTAGTAGGTAATTACATACGGTGCACATTAAGGTTTGCTGGGCGCGCATACAAATCGGCTGTTTCATGAAATATTGAGTCGCAGCCGTGGGCTACGCGGCACGACCGCGTCGCCGCCCTTATCTTTGCAGATACGATTTTATACGATACTCGATTTTTCTTTTTCTTGACTTTTATGGATCGGTTGTTCGCGGTGTGTCGATAATTCGAGATAGCTCTTAACTTTAATATTTCTAAACGGACTTTTAAATTGACACCTACGGTTTCTAAAAGTAAGGACTTTTAGAAACCGTAACCTATAATATTATAAATGATTATAAACTAGCTTTTCCCTCGACTTTTTATACACACATAATGAGATAGTATATTTGTTTGTTCTTCAATCACTCAGCTACGGAGTAAGGGATTGACGTGATTATTTGCATGGTTAGGTACAGATGAGGACCTGGAGAGTACATAGGCAACTTTTTATTCCGCAAAAACAAAGAACTCCCGTGGGATTATGAAACCTAATTCCACTCAGATGAAGTCGCGGGCAAAAGGTAGTTACAAATACATGATTCATGTTGTTCTAGCTCGTAAAGTAAATCTGGCTTAAGTTTGGGAAATTTATTTTTTCTGTTTAACGACGGATGACTTTTTCTACAAAAAGCGTTAAGCTACAAACCGGTCGCGGGGCAAGTTCTCACAGGTATGGCTGCTTCATAACTGGCTACTTTATGCTATTGTAATGATCTAAGAGCGCTGCTACCGAGTATAAAAACGTTTGCATTGTCTCTAGCCTTGTTACCGTATACAGAGCCATATTTTACCACTTTGCGCGTCGACTTTGACAATTCATATAAAAAGTGAATGCTGTCTTTTAGAAGAAGTTTATTGCAAAGAATTTCTCGAGTGTCAAGGCCTGTAGGAGACCTCTGCCTAGATAGAAATACGGCACCAGGATAAAAGTTTAAAACTGTATCTCGACTGCGGAAAGTTGAATGTAACATACGCCATATTGATGTCACCCGGGCCGTAGTAATGAAGGATTGACACTTCATTCTTGAAAATTGCTTAGTAGTTTAGGTGCTGGGATAGAACGTACGTAAATACAAACATAAATACGCACATTATAGCCACACGTTTGACTACTAATGGAAAATGATGATGGCGTAAGGTGTAACACGTTTGCCTAGAAGATGCCTATTCACTACTGTATGTTCTAGGAAACACGAATCTTGGAAAAACGCTCCAGATCCTAGCCATACATACATATTATATATAGACTGCTAAAATGATTACTCTTCCTTTTGGATTTGTCATAGTTGGCTGAAAACCACTGAAACTCCATGATTTATTTGTTATATGACCGAATAGAGATTTTACTCGAAATTTCAGCAATAAGGAGCACTTGTCGCAACCACTGATATGAAACAAATTAAGTTAGCAGGACGCAATGATATGATTGGCGCAGAGCCGAATCCGCATGAGAAAGAGATTCATAGTAAAATTTCTGCGATTGTAACAGGCATTTTCGCTTCTATTTCGCATATCATACAAAGGACAAGTTAAGGTAGAACTTCAGCGGCTTACTGCCAAGATTTCGCGCTGGGGATGTGCTAAAGGCCTAAGTGCTCTTCTCTGAGTCCATTCATGGCTTAATGCCGACACAGTTCCGACAATACTGTTTTTGTCATGCCATGTGACGTGTTAATGATAATAATTTGTTGTGCTTACAATTACAGATTGTTTTATATGACGTTAAATGTTGCAAATGTCTTTTTAAATGACCGTTAATACATCTTTAACATTTAACAGACATTTTTTCAAGAAAAAGAAAGGGTAGATAGTGTTTCTAAAAGTATACTATTTATTGCAAACATTCTTTTGCTTATTTTAACTTAGTAATGCATTTGTTTTTATGTCTAATTTATTGGCATCATTGGAAAACTTTTGAAATGTTTATAAAATATCACGTTGTGATTTTGGAGCGCATATTTTATTTATCTTATAATAAATATATAAAAGGAAAAGGTGACTGACTGACTGATTGACTTACTGACTGATCTATCAAAGCATAGCTCAAATCGTTGGAGGGATCAGTTGCAATTTGGGATACAGGATAGCTATTATGATGTAAGCATCCGTTAAGAAAAGAATTTTGAAATTACAACCCCTTAAGGGATATAATAAGAGTTTAAAATTAAATGATTCTATATCCATTAATGTTTCAACATATATATCGTTCGACAAAAATACTTCGTAAAGAAAACAAATGTATTTTCTGTAAAGTGCTGAATTAGTTACGTTCATCATCATACAGTCAAGTCATCCTACAGAAAATGAAATTAAGAGAATTTTTTTTATAGAAAAATTTAAATATGATGTCAAATTGCAAAATGAAGTTTCTAGGAGAATATATTTAACGCCTTTTGTTATATTTAAATCGTGATAACCTTGCGGTTGTGAAATGCGAAACCATTCACCAAGGATTAGTTTTAAGATATACGCCAATAATACCACGTAGTCTTGCTGGCTAAAAAAAAATATAAAGTGGAAAAGCGGGTCAATTGTATGGCTTCATATAAAAAGACGATCATATTATAGTGACTTGATATCATAAGCGGTTTTATCGCTAAAAAAATGTTAATATTGCACTATTTCAGTGATAGTATTAGAATTTTTATTATTCATTACTACCTGGAGCCTGCGGCTTTGTCGACGTAGATTTAGGTTTTAAAATCTATCCAATAGTTAATAAGAAAAAGTATTAGCTATAAAAGTAGCATTTTCAATGTTTACAGTTTTTCTATTGAAAAGACATCAACGCGTGCGCTGCTAAATATGAGTCTTGCGACGAAAATTCACTTTATCAAAGTAACTTGTTCTAGTTTTTGTTTACTCAAGGCCTTTCCATTATTTTTCTCACGTAAATATAAAATAAATAATAAATAAATATTATATAAAACATTAATTTACTAAATTTGCCCTCTTCCTAACAAACAAGTGTAAAGCTTAAAGTTCTTGTGGTAGGCATGACAATAGTGTAACTAGTGGGGATTGAACCGTTGACCTTTCAGTTTACAGCCCTCACCGTTAACCGTTAGGCTATTTATTGAAGCTAGTAAGTAGTTTTAGACATAATTTATTCCAATAAATTCAGAGCCATTATAATAGTCAGATACCCAATGGCACACGATACCTATTTTAAAATTAGATGATGCCTGCGCTTCGTACGTGTGGATTGAGGTTTTGATTCTCGAGGAAACTCTCTTATTTTCCGGGATAAACAGTAAACAGTAACTTATGTGTTATACCATACTATAGTCTATCTCTGTGCCCAACAAAATTGATGCAGTCGTTGCGGTGTGATTGATTGTCAAACTTTCATACTTCTAATATTAGTAGTAATATATATATCCTATATATGGTAGGAAGTAGATCGTTTCAGACCAACAGGAGTACATATCAAAAAATAAAGACAATAAAGAAAGCCTCTATCACGTGTGTCGGCGTTTGTTGTCGTGTCATAACTTGTCGTGGCGAGGTTCGTTTCACCTCAGTAACGTTACACGACAAGCAATCGGACACCTCGGTGCATGCGTGTGGGGGCCCACTGCTGTTTTGGACTACGCGACTGATAAATCCTCGACATGAAAATGTTATCGTTACAACCATTTAAGCCTCAAAAGCCCAACTGTTACAGGTGCAGACAGAAAACTGAAAAGTTTCAGGTTCGGCCACCGGTTCGCCATGTGTCTCCACCCGTTGCACTATTGTCGTACCCACTCCTAACACAAGTTTTCACTTATTTGGAGGGGAGAGGAGAATATCAGTCAAGTTCAGCTTGGCTGATATTCTTTAAAAAAAATTAAAAAGAAACCCATTGGTGACGATGTAATAGTTTGAAACGTATCAAGGTTTTTAGATGGGCTTAACTTTTAGTTTTAGCTTCTGTTTGCGATTTCGTTCGCTTGAAAAACCCGGGACCTCTTTGTTTTTGGCATAAATGGTAGGCTGTATCACTTTCTAAGTCCTCAACTATATCCAGGCAACAACAGTCAAAAAATTACGTCGATTCATTGGTCCGTTGCTGCGCGATTGAAAGAAAAACCAAAAAACAAACATATTTTTGCATTTATAATAGTACTAGCTTTTGCCCGCGGCTTTTTTCACGTTAAGTTTGATTTCTCGAGCCTATATTTTGCACCCTTACGGGTTGAATTTTCAAAAATCCTTTCTTAGCAGATGCCTACGTGATAATGGCTACCTGTATGCCAAATGCCCGATCCGTCCAGTGGTTAGAGTTATTACTAAAATAGATTAGTCAGTCAGTTACTTTGTCACTTTTTCCTTTTATATATTTAGATAAGAATACGTACAGGTTGTTACAGATTTTATATAGATCCAAAACTCAAAAAATATTTGAGCAGGTTAACATCAGGTATTTAGATTTTTTTACAAAAGTTGTGGACTAAAAACATTTTAATAACATTAATCAAATAAAAAATATTCAAATTACAGTAAATCAAGAGCACTTCTTATAAAATCTTTAGGCCTCGAGTCTAAAAATATAAATAACGCGTTCACTACAATGTTGCCACAATTTTCTCAGTCTTTCATTTAAATAATGATAGTTAAGATAAGTGATACATAGTGCAGTAATCAGTTGTTTTATAACATCGCAGCATTACTTATAGTTTTGAATATTCGCATTATAACTATCTCGGTCATTATTATTTAATTACAAAAGGAAAATAGGTACTTATTTATTACAAATAAGCCTACTTGCCGCTCACATAATAAGGTGACTCTTAAGACTCTTCCATCGGTTCGGAAAGCAGATTTTTCTGAGAAGAGCCGGCAAGAAACTCAGCAGTCACTCTTTTCAAAACGAAATGTTACAATATAATTAGTTTAGTTTTTACAACATTCCATTTCAAGTATTTGGCGTATGATATATCAAAAATTGTTTAATTAATAAATAAATACGCGTGTAGTAGCAGAAAATCATCTCCAGCTATAAAATCACATCTCAAAAGTTTAAAAATAACAAGGCATAACCGCCTAATCGTATCGCGTTGCCCCCGTTCCTAAATCCACCATGCGGCGGAATGCCGGCGAACGAGTTTTCTATCCGTCCTTCTCTTTTCTACGTTAAATTTTTGTCCATCCTTGTCACTCGCTTGTCATTTTCTATAAGTTTTTCTAACATTCTCTGGACGCACCGCCCCGTCGGTTTCGACCTAACGCCTCAGACTCGAACGATAACTTTTGTTTGTTCAACAGTTAGAGCTATTGTTTGAGACACTTACGTTGTTACGCCTGGTTACGGCTGACTGGCTGTTTATTTACTAAATTGTAATGAAACTCCATTACCACATTTACGCATTGAGCTTTCGTGTACGTGCACATTACAATTTAATCCTATACTCTGTTTGTCACGTCCAACGTTCTACGCAATGTTGGTTTTGTAAGATAATTTTATGCAATAATTTATACTAAAAAAACTATGGGTGATAAAACAGTCATTCATCAATTAAATTTTATGTGCCGTATAATGAGCGAGGCAATAAAAATTTAAAATTTTGTCTAATTAAATAACGAACATACTTTATTTTTAAAGTCTTCTAGGCCGTACGTGTTTTGGGTATTAAACTAACACGCGTTTTATAAGAATTTTAGGCTGACAAGAACTTTTTAGTACTTAAATGTTATTTATTCTTATAACCTTTACTTCCTTTTTTAGTCAAAAATATTGAAGGCAAAATGAATATTATTTTTCTTACTAAGCTTTATTCCTTTATCATTAAAGCCCTTAGTCAATAAAATAAAGACAATTTTGAAATTACTCATTGAAATTGGTAAAATCTTAATCTCGACACTGGCCAGCGCCCGTTCAATACTAACGACTTACAAATTAAAGAGAGCGAGACGTGTGCCATTGGTTACTTTATGGGCTTTGCATGTCTTATATCAATAAATTATTAACTACGCGCCTTGTTTCGTTTTATATTGTTAAACACAATGTGACAAATCAAATTGAACTTTGTCTCTTTTGGATATAGTCTAGATTTGTGTATTTTAAATTTGAGTATTTGATATTGAAATTTGATCTCTAAATCGAAGGCCGAATGCTTAATTTGTATTGATGTGAGTAAACGTGAGCAGCTACAAATGGTAGCGAGCAAGCCCGTACCGAGCGTAAGTGAGGAGAGGCGAGAATCTTTAATTTTAATTAATACGCTAAATCTAGGGACTCTACTGCTATTTTCAATTAGGCCTCGGCGCCAGTAGCGTGTTTTGAGTTATGTGATTTAATGGAATCCTGTAAGAGTTTCTAGCTCAGTTAATATTGTTTACAAATTTCAGTTGAACCGGGGTCAGAGCATGACAGCAGCGAATAACTTATTGCTTCCACTAATAACGCATAGGGCTTACTGTTTACGGGTATCCAATTATTTAGCATCGTTAAGACCGTGGCAGCTTGTTCGTTTTTCCATTTACAATTAAAATAAACACACTATGTACCTTAACTAGTTATGCTAATGCATTTGTTATGATTAGTAATGGGTACAAGACTGTTTCCAAACTTCGAACTTTAAATAGGGGGGAAGTTCGCTATTAACTACTTCGTATCTTATACTGTTACGCGAGTAGCTACATTCAATATTATTAGTCATGAACAATCTGCGTAAATTCTTATGTTTTCTTCATTTCCACATTTATTTGTTTATCCACTATATATTTCACTGCAATTCTACGTCAAATAATAATTAGAAAATTTTAATAAGCGATTTGATTTAATGATATTATTGCAAAGGATTATTGCTTGGCAATTGATAATGAGGAAGATTCTTAGCAAGATTTATTAAGATTTTAAGTCAAGAAAGAAGCTATGCACAGAAA
Source organism: Hipparchia semele (assembly GCA_933228805.2). NCBI lineage: Eukaryota > Metazoa > Arthropoda > Insecta > Lepidoptera > Nymphalidae > Hipparchia > Hipparchia semele. Next base: position 6,399,836 of record OW121717.1, on the reverse strand, counting down.
TCAACTCAAAGTACATATTTTAGTTTAAAAACACTTGGAATATGATTTTGTATTGTTACTGTAAGTATGCTAGCGTCTATTAGTCAAGTAATTGTTTGTTTTAATTTTTTATTGTACAAAATGCAGAATAAAGGTGTTCTTTTCCAGTTAACCATAAATAATAAAATAATTAACGTGGACAGATTGAAAGAAATAGTGCGTAGAAGTGTTAAATACACTCACACATAAGGCGTAGTTCTGTATAGGTACACTCTTGATTCTTCTTCTTATCAACCGATAGACGTCCACTGCTGGACGTAATAGGTCTCTTACGTGGACCTCCACAGGCCTCGGTCTTGCGCCGTTTTAATCCAGCGGCTCCCTGCGACGCTTTTGATGTCGTCGGTCCACCTAGTGGGGGGGGTCTACCAACACTGCGCTTTCCTCACTCTTGATTACAATATTTTTAATAGGGAGTTTTGTTTAAAAGAGCTTGAATGTATTCCCTCCTCTTTGCATGGAACCGTTAAGGTTTCAGAACAAGATCGCGTAGAGTACCGCGTTTTAAAATTCAACGAGTGGGCATATTACAAACCAAAGGAGTGTCACTCAAGCCTGAATATTTTGTCATTTTCGACAACTGTGACATAATACATATAAACATTGATTTGTATTGATTAATTTTATTAATGGTAATCAGATGTACATATTTAGTTGAATTAAAAATTCAAAACGAAATATATGAGGTCCACGACCTCTGATCGAGTGGAAGAAAAGCAATAAACTTTTTATGGCCCAGCTAGCTTTTTCCTGTGCTTTTGGTCCGTATTTTATATTATTTAATTTTATAATCTCATTCCAATCTGGTGTCGTAGCTCTATGTGAGACATTATGATATTATAAATTTAAGGTAATTATTATGTTTGTAAGTTTTTCTTTTTTGTGGATTTTTGCAACCTTCACTATGCTTTGTGAGAACTTTTCATTCAATTCCTTAATTTACAAATTGATCATACTGTTTTTCTTTATTCGATGAGATGATAGTCCTTGACTGCGATCTCACTTGATGGTAAGTGATGTCGCAGTCTAAAATGGTTGCGGGCTAACTTGGAAAGTGTATGATAGTGTACATTCAACCCATACTCCTAATTGGTTTCTACGCGCTATCGTGCCGGAACGCTAAATCGCTGGGCGGCACATCTTTGACGGTAGGGTGGTAAATAGCCACGGTCAAAGCCTCCCTTTATGAGGTCCGGGGTTCGAGTCAGAAAATTGTTATTGAATTTTCTTTGAAGTAATTCTCAGCAGCAGACCAGATTTGGGAAGTCGGTTGTGTAACTCAACTCACTGCCGTGCCTTGAAAAGCACAAAAAACTGTCGGTCTTGCGTCTGACTTCTTTCTGGCCGTATCCATTGGATTATGAGAGTGAAGGAATAGATTAATGCACTGGTGTATACATAGACATTTGCAAACCATAATACTTATTTCATGCTTAGTTTACTCGTCTCTACTTCCGATGAGACTAACCACCGTGGTTGAAATTCAATTTGCTCAAACTTAAACGCTTTAAAGAGTTTGTCCACAATTTAAAACAATGTTGCTAAGAAGCTCAAAATTATCATAAAGTTGAATAATATATAAAAAAAAAACTACTAATAATTATATTTACAAAAAATACATGCCGTCCAAGTGGTCGTTAATGGGCATGGTGCCCAAAACACTGGTGTTTTACCTCGTTTGCTCAAATCTAAATGTTAGATTAGAATATCATTATCTTGCAAATTGAAGACGACTCTTATAATTATTATTATCATGTATAATATATATTACTAGTATAAAATATAGTATATATTAGTCTATTTTATTTATATATGTATAATATTGTTTTATTTATTTATTTATTATTGGTATATGTATTAGTATGTAGTTATTTGTATGTACGTATGTTATAGGAAATGACCACCTGCAACGCATTTCTTTCTTAAGTTTTCCTATTCCTAAGGTTGCCTGGTAGAGATCGCTACTAAGCGATAAGGCCGCCTTTTGTGTCATACCTTTTGTTTCTTTTAATGTATATTTTTTCTGTGTTGTTGTTTTGGTGCAAATAAAGAGTAAAATAAATACATAAATAATGGACTTATTAATTTCTGCACACATCGTTATGTGGCGATTTTGTAAAATGTAGTCCTTAACACAGAACAACTGGCGAATAAACATCGCTTATTAAGCCGAGCAATGTAGGCCGATTAAAGCAACAAGCACAGACTTCCGGCGGAGTGCTTTCACTGGCGACTTTTAGACGACCTCCCTGGCGCAGTGGTGAGCGCTGTGGTCTTATAACTGGGAGTTTCGGGTTCGATTCCCGGCGGGGTAATTTGGAAATTTATAACTTCTACATTATCTCTGGTCTGGTGGGAGGCTTTGGCCGTGGCTAGTTACCAACCTACCGTCATCGGCAAACTATTTAGCGTTCCAGCACGATGGCGTGTAGAAACCGATTAGGAGTATGGATTCAATGTATACTGCCATACCCCCTCCAACTTAGCCCGCTACCATTTTAGACTGCATCGTCACTTTCCATCAGATGAGATCTTGTCATCGAATAATAAAAGACTAGACGAAGCACAATAATTGTGCCTGCAATGAGAAGACAACACAAGTTTTGACGTTAATCCTAATAAAAATTAGAGGCTTTAAATTAAACTACACTGAATTCTTTTATAAAGAAAAATATAGAGTTTATGAAAGCAAAACTCGTTTCCTAACGGTTCTGAATATAAGATCAAGTAGGATTATGTAGGTTGTGTGAGGCATTCATTTGGACTTTCTTCAGGCAGTCAAAAACTGCCTTTAATATAGATTCAGATCACTCATTACTAGATTTTGCCAGCGATTTTATCCGCGTGGAGTATAGTTTTTAAAAAAATCCGTGGAAATCCTTTGTTTTGCCGGGATAAAAATAGTTTAAGTTACCCTCCTGGTCCTTAACTAAGTCCATGGCTCCGTAGGTTCGTGATTGAAGGACAAATCAATAAACCAACACACCTTCGAATTTATATATTAGCAGGACTTAACAAACCAAAGATTTCTAATGATTATCACTTATTAGCTCTAATACCTACGAGTAAATTTATTATGTAGGTATACGACAAACACACCTTTGGTTTTTCAATTATTGTAAGGATTAGAAGTGCAACATTTTTCTATAATAATTTTTGAACAAAATACAAAAACTGGGTAGTGTCGAAAATTCCGTTCAAAACGTCCATTCGTTGTGAACACCTCATAATCAGCTATTTGCGAAAATTAACACCCAAATAAAAAGATGTCCAGGCAAGTTATTATCTAGACATTGAACGCTCTTGACATTTAAAATGAAACGGCGTTAAACAAAGATTATGTTAAATTCAATAATATGGTATCGAATATACAGAGAGCGTAACGTAAAGAAAGACACCTTAAGTCGGACACCTAAATTGGTTTTATAATCAGAAGGCAGGGTCATTTCTGAAATTTATAGCCTCGTCAATACTTTAGTGTTTGTTTCCTCGATCAGGCGGCAGGTAACATATTTCTCGAATCAGCGGGGGGTGTCTGGGGCAAAGTTAGAGATGCGCCTGCGAGCCTCGCTCTGAACCGGGGACACGCTTCGTGATTACTGCCGTTATTAGCCTGGGAGAGTAATATTATGTCGCGTTTAATTTAATGATTATTACAGATTAAGTAAAATTTTCATTTCGATTAAAAATATCCGTGAGAGAAAATTTAAACTATAATAGCTATATATCAATTTTGAAAACGCAATAGTGTGTCTGTTAACTTATCACGACTCAATTGCTGAACCAATCTTGATAATGCCATCATTTGACACAGAGATGACATCTTCGATAAGGATATAATAAACGCCTAAAGTTTTTGTGTCGAAAGAACTTTGTTCCAACCTCCAAAAAAACCTACTTCCACGCGGACAAAATTGCGAACAAAAGCTAATTTTATAGAATAGATAGATAATGAGTGAGAATTACCTTTCTTTGAATTGATGAAAATATTAGTGAAATTATGCATTTGTCATAACACCTAAATAGGCTTCATTTTTTTTATTACTAATATACCTAATTATACGTTATGACCTAAAACACTAGTTATGTTAACTAATACTGTCCTGTAATGTAAATTGTTAATTACAAGTAACTAATGAGAATTATTAATTACAAATGGAAGAAATTATCGTATCGTAATGTAATTGTTGAATAAAATTAACATAAGATATGATTCTAGTTGCACAACATGATATAAAGTAGTTTTTCGCCGTAGGGTACACACAGTTAATGCTCCCGTGATTGTCGTAGAGTAGCGTATTTTAATGTAAATAAATTTCTGCCTCCACTGGCGATGCACCACCATGTTTTTATAGAGCACCGTAAATTATGTTAAGGCCTCTACCTGTGGCCTCGCTCGAATCGATTAGTGCGTTTCAGAGATATTCATCGAGTTGCTCCAGATGACTCGCCCCAACTTTTGTCGCTTGATTGCTTTTTGATGTGCGATGAATGTGACTTATGTGGTTTCGGGCTAACGGCGTACATTTGTGTAATAATGGGTTTTGGCATTTAGGCGGGAACCGTTTAATGTGTGAACGTTATTATTATGTTTTTTGGCGTCCTACCCGGAGTACCGGTGAGTTAATCCGGTCGGAACACTTGATAACGTTCAGATAATGTTTTGCATAGTTTTTTTTTTACTTTGAAACAGGTTTGTTTGACCACGATCTCACGTGGCGATAAGCGACGATGTACCTACCTAGTGTAAGATGGGCATATGGAATTTGTAGATAAAAATGTATGTACCAACTTAATTAACTCCTATAATGAGCACCGAGTCCCTACTGGAATGCTTGTTACATGTACAACTTGCTAATTGTAATAGAGTGTAACTAATAATATTTGTCTTTATTTTCAGGTACGATTTGATGTACAATTCAACTACTTTAGAGGTAATCATGTTGCAGCAGATATAAAGTGAGCAATTTTGTTTCCACTATAAACGGATTATATTGGTCATAGAATATAGTTAGACTATTCAACATTTATGAGACGGATAAATCGTTGAGTTAATACTATGTTTATGTTTCGACGTCGGCTATAAGGGTCCATTATTGTTGATTTATCTATTTTAACAAGTGCTTGCAACTTCGGCAGCCTGAAACAAAGAAAATAATAAAACTCAGTTCTTAATAGTAGGGAGGTACTTCACACTTTCGACACATATATAAATCAAATCTTAACTATGCCTACCTTCACTCAGCATTTGTTAAAATATCCATAAATTATGAAACTATTATATGAATAAGTAGTAGTTTATATTTATCAAACTAGAATTCGTAATTCTTAATTTAAAAATTATTAATTGTTTCAATTATTGTGGTTCCTTTAAAATTCTTTTGCGATAATATTAACGCGGTCAGAGTCGCGGATAGAAAGTATAAAAATCTGACAATATAGCTCCAATCTTTACAAATATTAAAATCTATTTTATCACACAACATCTTATAGAATTTATTTTATATTGATGTACAAGATAGATACAATAATATTATATAGACATTTAAACATAGTCTACAAATTCAAGCATACCCATTAAATATTTATAGGAAATCAATACGTCCAACATACTCGTTTATACATTCCAATACAATAAAATTTTGCTTTTAAATGAAACGTCAATCGTATTTAAAGTTAGTAGGTAGGTAGGTACAGGTAATAGCAAAACACTTATAGAATAAAAAGAATTTTAATTTACCGAGGGCAGAGCTCCATTCCGTGGCAGGCCGGTCGAGATAGATAGCCTCAGCCTACATAGCCGTTGGCCAAGTATCCAGCTACCAGTCAATCTTGGGCAGGCATGCGGCAGCCATCTTGGCCGCTCACGGACAGACGGATGGGAGGACGCTTTTGCTATAATTGCAACGCTATTCCCCTTTAGCTGTTTTTCAAAAATAGATAGATCCCGCATGCACGTCTTATTCTTGAATTCGTTATTTACTCTGCCATCACTTGGAATATGTAACGTTTTCACTGCAGGATCTCAAAATACATGCAATTTATTGATATTGAAACCATGAATGCGTTGACAATTTTTGTTAATTAAAACGGCTAGATTCGTCGTGGGTTCACGATTGGGATTGGGATTAATGTCGAACCAATCCGGTCTCTTATTCAGGACCATGTTCAAATCACACTAATATTATAAAGGCGAAAGTTTGTATGTGTGTGTGTGTGTGTGTGTGTGTGTATGTGCGCGCGCGTGTGTGTGTGTGTATGTTTGTTACTCCTTCACGCCACAACGAATGAACCGATTTGGCTGAAATTTGGAATGGAGATAGCTCATACCCAGGATTAAAACACAGGCTACATTTTATCCCGGAAAATTACAGAGTTCCCATGGGAACTCAAAAACCTTGATCCACGCGGACGAACTCGCGGGCATCGTCTAGTATAATAATAATAAGGTTCCGCCTCATTGTTCGCTCTTTAAATTAATCCTGTATAATAAAGACAAAAATATCTTTAGGTAAAAGGATATACGATTTTTTCTAGCTTGAATTTACTTTTACTTCCCTCTCTCCTCCAAATAAGTGTAAAGCTTGTTTAAGGAGTTGAGATTGAACCGTTGATCCTTCAATTTTTAGTTCGCACCTTTAAGTAAGGAGCTATTGCGGCTTTTATAATTAAACTAGCTTTTGCTCCCGGCTTCGCTCACGTACAGTTCGATTTTTCAAGCCTCTATTTTACCCCCACAGGAGTTGAATTTCAAAAATTCTTTCATAGCGGATGTCTATGTCATGATAGATATCTATATTCCAAGTTTAAATACAATCTGTGTATTGATAGATCAGTCAGTCAGTCACCTTTTCTAAATTAAAAATAGTTGATGCCCGCGACTTCGTTCGCGTGGATTAAGGTTTTTAATTCCCGCGGGAACTCTCTTATTTTTTGGGATAAAAAGTAACCTATATGTTATTCCAGACTATAATCTATCTCTGTGCCAAATTTCAGTTTAATTGGTTCAGTCATTGCGGCGTGATTGAGTAACAAACATCTTCCCATCCATCCATCTAAACTTTTGCATTTATAATATTTATTTATAGGATTTATAATATTTAGGATTAAAACTATGTGATATAGTCAGTGCTTTCTATAATCTCTGTAGTGCCTTCCCCGTAGCCTAGGTGCTGGTTTGCACTTACTTATATGTAGTAATAATTGTTGTTTATTTAAGCTGAGTAAACTTTATAGGGCAGCGCTAGATTGTATCGGGTAGGTACGCCCGGCACGTAGGCTCTCCGTAGATGGTTGGTAATTGGTGGGGCATGTGACGCTTTTTGCGCCCGTGATTACTGTCACGAAGATTTGACACCGCTTTTTACTATTTCCTATTGATGCATGGGCGAGTCTTTCAAAGCAGACGGGTAATTTATCAAGTTGTCAATGCGTATAATTATATCTCATTTTTCTTCCACACTTTTTCACTAAGCGCAGCTATTTGATTATAATCGATATGGTTTAGGTACCAATAAATCATACTAATACGAGTATTTTGAATGTGAAATGTATTTGCTAGATCATCGCATTGACTTTGACTATACGACTTCGCAACTTTATTTCTTGTATACAGATATTAGATATACATAGTTAAAGACATTTAAACATTAACATGGTAGTACTTTCTTAGTACTGTAAGCATTGTAAGTCTAAACCGTGACGATAAGTATAGTTTTTATAAATCAAAATGGCGGTCATAAAATACAAAATAGCCATATAGACCAAAAAGTAAATTACGTACTTATTTTTTTACCATAATATTACCATACCATATTGAGTAGCATAGTACCTCCGAGTACTTTATCAGAATAGGTCTTTCAAAATCAAGATGATATTTCCGAGACTATTTTACAGCCATAAAGTTTATTTAAGAATTACACAACCTGTTAGTTAGTTTAGTTAGTCAGTTCATTTAGTGTAGTTAAGATCTCTACATAATTTCTTGTTAGTTTTTCTGCAGTCGGGTTTTTGTTTTTTTAATTACTTGATAAAGCAATTTTTAAATATAATAATCATGGTTATAAATCGTTCATAGGAATGAGAATGACTTGCGCAAAAAGTCTTTACAGAAAAGGCGGACTTCGTTGTGGCCTAACGCCTAGAGTCTAATTTAAAACTAGTTTGGTATCAGATAGCCTTATTTTAATACTTAACAAATATTTTATTTTATCTGAATAGCTTTAGGTACTTGGCCAGATTTTTTATCTGTGGTTTAGTGGTGTTCATGAGTTAGTTTAATATCCATTCTGATATTATTATAAACAAAGTGATGCCCACGATTTCGTTCGCGTGGATTATAGTACATTATGGTACAAGTGTAAAAGTTGGTGATTACCGCTGAGGCGCTATTGAGACCCGAGCCGTTAGGTGAGGGTCTTAAGGTAGCCGAGGACGGTAATCATCAATATACACGTGTATTATACGACGTTTTTCAACACACTTGTGAAGAAAATAATACTAAAATAGTACATTATGGTACAAAACAGTGAAAACGAGTTGTGAAAATTTTTTCGCAATGGCGGGAAAAATTAATGTTGTTCTTTTGTTCGCCCTCTTGAGATACTCTTGAGGGCAGGCAAAGATCGACGACCATACAGCCTATTCAGGTGTTTATTTGATTTAATCAGTTTTCCGGAATGCGCGCGCACCTTTAATGGCCATAGACTAAAAGAATGAGGTTTCTTTTTTTTTGGCTTTTCTCTTATAGCCACGTACAAAATGGGGAATTTCCAGTTTTCTTTATTACAGAAAAAACAAAAGTTATATTTGAGCGACAGTTTTATTTATTAAACACGTACAAGTTGAAATTATCTATTTAAATACGAAGTTGTATGAAATGAGCAAGCAATAGGTATCTTGGCAATAGGTAGGATTTTTTTTGTAATAGAAACTTTTTTAAGAACAAAACAACTCAACCAATAAAATTAAAAAAAATAATTCTATAACTCACATTGTGAATAATGGTAATAAAAAGTCACAGTTTGAGTTAAAGGTGTCATTGTGTGCCTAATTGCAGTGAACCGGGAGCCATTTTATGAGCAAGTGTGTTGAAAAGGTTTTTTAATTCTCATTTTCTCTCTCTATTCTAATCTCTTATTTTCCGAGATAAAAAGTAGCCTAAGTGTTATTCTAGACTATAATCTATCTCTGTGTATAATGAAAATTTCATTTAATAACTGCTAAAAATATAAAATTAAATGAGTTTTAACTAGTCTCAATATTTGTATTCTATGGTGCGGAGGTCCTCTCTTAACTTTAATTATTTTACTTACTTAAAAGTGTGCCTTAAATGCATAGAAAATAGAAATGCATTGTCAACTTCAGCTGGAGGGTATTAGGACCCCATACATTTATCATGAACCTTACGAACAATGAAAGTGGTTATTTATATGACTCTATTATAACCGACACAAGGCAGCTACGCTCTCAGTAATGTGTATCTACTCCTACAGTGTGAAAACTTTAAGTGTAGGTACTCAAGCGATAATAATTTTCTCAATATAACAGATATTCTAAAACTTAATACCGGCATTAAAATTATATTCCCCGGTGAGTAAAATAACAAATAATAAAAAAACGTAAGCAGTTCGAATTTGTTCTAAGCCATTTATATTGACTATGATACTCCATAGTACATATTTAGTATTAATAAAAGTTAAATGATAGTTATGCTAGGTTAGTTTCTTTACTGGTCTGCGTTTTTGTATTTTTTATTTTAAGGGGTTTGTCAATCGTTTTGCCACAAGATTCTTTATTATTCATGTCTAGTTCATGTGTTATTTTGGTGCTATTTCTAAGTGATTTGTCAAACCACGATGAGTTAATTTGAGTTCCAGAGCCTACACTGGAACCTCGAGTTCCAGTGTAGGCTCTTGTGGTATCTTGGTTTTTACCTAATTGCATGGGATGAGTACTTGAGTAGGTTTAATATACTTTTTTTAATTTAAAGCATATTACAATGAATTTTTAAGATATTTTACTTGATTTCGTTCATTAAAAATTACAGTTTAAGTTTTTTATTGCTAAATCCGGAATTTATCACAATCTTTGTTATGAAGGAATAGGAAGGAAGGAATATATCTTTGTCATGTCGTAGGGTTCAAAATCATTTGAAATATATATCCTTTTTCGGTTTTGCTCTGCCATTTTATAATCGTAATCCAGTTTCGATCATAAAATGGTGTAATAGCGAAACACATACGTGTTCGTATCCCATGTACGGAGAAACTGGTACGAGCTAATGAGTCAGAGTAGTTTATTTTAGACGTCTTAAAAGAAATATTTGACGGGGTAACCTGAGACTGTTTTGTATATTTTACGTGGGGCTCGCGGGCGATAATTTCGATACGAGCCGGCCGTCTGGCGCGGCTAACGTGGCATTTATGATTTATAATCTGGCCCCCGACGGGTCCCCTCTTCTGAGAGACAGCGGACTTAAAAATAATTTCGATTTTAAATTGGAAGCAACTTATTAAGCTGGATTTTATGTTATGGGACGCGGTAAATGACTGCAACTTCGAATACCTTTACAAGTAATCCCAAGAATTTAAACTATTTTTTTTACACTTTTGTGATATTCGCATGCTGATTCAGATATTTTATTCAAAGATTTTTATTTTTTGCTGAAAATAAGCTGGCGCTATGAGTAATTGGGGTAGAATTAGAATTTTTTTTTTACATGATAATTTCATAGTCAGTCGGTGCAGATTGAAAACTGAAAGGTCGCATGTTCGAGCCCATCCGTTCATCTGTTGCCGTACCCATTACTAATACAAGCTTTCTGCTTATTCGGAGGGGAGAGGAGAATATAAGTCAAGCTTTATGCGCCCACCAGAGACGCCTTTAGGAGGACATTGCCCCCCGATGTCATCGAGCCCTAGGGCTCACCCCATCGGTGACGCTTCGTGCTTGCCCCCCAGTCCAGTGACGCTGTAGCAGCCATTAGGGCCAGCAGTATCGTCTTCGTCTTCGTTTCCTGGGAATCTTCTCCGCAAGTAGGCGTCGATTCGCCCGTTTTGCGTGGTTCCACTGGTACGGCTCCCCGCCGGATCACTCCAGCCAGCCGAGCTCCCTTCAAAATCCGAGCAGGCCACTCAGGTCGGCGAGGACTTCAGGAAGGGTAGCTGGAGAGCCAATGTATTCGTGCCGTTGGTTGGATACACCCCTGCATTTAAGCAGTACGTGTTCCGGTGTCTCGTCGCCCTCCATACATGCTCTGCACAGAGGGCTGTCGGTAATACCTAAAATGTAAAGATGTTTGTTTGTTAAGTGGACAATGTCCTGTTATTGTACCTACAACTACCTTTAGCTTGACGCGGGTCAGTTGTATTAGTTTTTCTGTTAGTCGTTGGTTTAGGCAGGGAAAAGCCTCTTTCCAGGCCAGCAGCATATTCCACGCGAAAAAAAAATAAGGTTAATATTCTTTTATTTAAAGAAGGATTAGGTTACGTTATTCGAAGCTTAACTATGCATTTTGATACCAAACAATTCGTCAACACGATTGCTTTCTCGCCACTTAATTACGACAGTCACGCTTCGCCTAAGAAAAACCTTTTGTACTCTTTTTCCGTTAAGAAATGTAACAAAACGGGCTGAGGATTTTTTTTCTTTGAAATGACTTCAGTGTCACGGCTCCGAGCGTTGACGGTTTAATGAGAAAGCTTTGTGATCTCGGACCAGTCGGCTCTGTGTCGAATTGTCGCTCCGGTGCTATTTACAATTTTATTTAACAAGGATACAGTGAAGGGTCAAGACGTCCTGTAAATATGTATTGCTTTAATGAACTGATTATTATTCTTCTTATGGAGTTATATCTGTATCTTGAAAATATGAATATTTTTTTTTAATAAAGAATACTTTGCGGTGGAATTAAAAACCTAATCTTAACCTTTTTAAAAACCTTATAAACTATAATAATACTTTATTTCAGAGTCTTTGAATAGCAATTATCTTAATCTGCAATCAAATAGGTACACGTTGTAATGATTACATAGGTACCTATATAAATAGATCAAGACACAGTTGCGGTTCTGTATCAGATAACCTTACTCTCTGATCTAACCTCACCTAATTACAGTACCTTAGCAAGACAAGTATTTATGAATAACTTCAAGTGTTAATTCCCATTGAAATGCGTTCATTTCATAGAGACACCGTAAAGTAAGTAAAGTAATGGCCTATCAGCTCTGTGGCGGGGCAAAGGCCTCGCCCAGCGCTTGTAGAACAATTTTATTGTGCTTAGTTATTGTGCATTTAGGCTAGGGTTGCCATTTTGCTGTTGTCAAGTGTTAGGACTTTAGAATTGATTGGGTCGAAGACGCCTCAATAGCCCAACGGTTAAAGGTGCGGACTGAAACTGAAAGGTCGCAGGTTCGAATCCTACCCATTGCACTATTGTCGTACCTACTCCTAGCACAAGCTTTCAGCTTATTTGAAGGGGAGAGGAGGATATTAGTCAACTTCAGCGGCTAATATTCTTAAAAAAAAAATAGTAAGACAGTCAAAAACTAGACTAGACTACTATAAAATTTACGATCAGCAGAAAAATCCACGACAACCACAAGTAGGTATATTGAGGCCTTAATATTGCCTATTTTGTAGTAGGTATTCACTATTGCATTATTTTGTGTGAGAAATGTAGGTATCCCAATTTTTTAATCAAGACACTTAGCGTGCCTTTTTATTTGATGGATGGCTGTAATTGGATTTCTTTGTAAAATTGCAATGTAATGTCTGCTCTATATTGCGCAAGTTTGCGCATTGTATGGTGAAATCCCGGTGTCGGAGTTTAAGTTGCACATAGTATGTTTTACAGGATTGTGATTTGTGGTGAATATTGCTGGTTCTTTCCAGTACTTAGAGGAACGATAGAGTTGATGGTTATAAATTATATATTTAGCCGATTAAATACAACTCTGGTTGGGCTAAATTGGGACACTGTTGCGTAATACAGCTGCCTAAAAGATGCGTATTTACTCTTGTTTTAGAGATAAGATAAAAATAAAATAGGTTTCTTTTCTCCACTGTTTGAAGTAAACCTGGTCACCCCATGCTATGTTATAAAACCTGGACATGTACTCCGAAAACAGTATAGTTGGCAACCCTAATGTAGATAGATTTATTGTAGACTAAGTACACAGACGCACATTGTTCTTGTTCAAGAGACAATTAAAGGTTAAAGACTAACATGAAGGCAGGCTTGGGTCAAACACGGGACGCCCGTGTCGCCGGATTCAATGGGATGATGAATATGGAGAAGTGTAGAAACGGTGATACTTTATATGTAAGGAAGCTATCTCCATATAATTTGTTAGACTACTGTATTCATTGACTGATATACTGGTAAGAGTTTACTTACAACTTAAAATGTGGTTGGAGCTTATATGAACGCTACTATTTATGGAATTACTTGCTGGAACCACTTAAGTAGATATGCTACTCGTAACAGACTCGTACTGTATTTTTCATTCGAATGTACATGTTTCAGTTGAACGAGTAATCCTATTATTATCCTATTAATCCTATTTAATATTATAAATGCGAAAGTTTGTATGTATGTTACTCAATAACGTCGCAACGACTGAACCGATTTGCCTGAAATTTGGCACAGAGATAGATTATAGTCTGGAATAGCACATAGGCCCACGGCAACTCTCTTATTTTCCGGGATAAAAAGTAGCCTATGTGTTATTCCAGACTATAATCTATATCTGCGCCAAATTTTAGCCTAATCGGTTCAGTTGTCGCGGTGTGATTGAGTAACAAACATCCATCTATCCATACGTCCAAAATTTCACATTTATAATATTAAAAATATGATTAATAGGATAATGAGTTCTTAGCGTAAATATCTCATTAAGTAAGTGTGCACATAACTAGAACACAATCGTTGTTAATTGCGAAATGTTGTGCATCACAGCCACTTATGAAGGGCTATGATTTAAGAGCTTGGTTACGGTAAAATCCATCAAGAAATTGGCCATTGTATCGGGTGAATTCACAACTATCAGCCAGTGCTCTTTAACCCCGTTCGCTTCGTGATGTCGCCTCGACCCCTGGCGAATCTGTTCTGCCCATCATAACAGTTTCAATTTGAAGCTATTCTATGATATATAACAGCGCAGGGTTTCATATCGCTTAACCCGTTACTGAAGGTGCCTTGCTTGATTTATTGACTTCACTTTGTATGAATATCTCAAACTAATACTTAGTTTGTACTGTATTATGGTCTCTATAGTTTTAAAATAGCTTCAGTAGGCAAGATGGTTTCGTTTATGAATATTTGCCAGTTTCAACTTATCCTAATCATTACCAAACTTAACTTCATTGATTTTCAGTTGCATATCATTTATTTTTAATTTAATGTTCTGGCTTACGGCGTAAATTTTGGAACTCTCGTTATAATAGAAATTCACTGCTTAAATCCTTATATTATATTTTAAAGTAGCAGAAAAATATTCAAAATTCGTCGTTGTTTTCTCAAACGCTGCTCGACATAGGTCCAATTAATTTTTTTTTTAACATTGTACATTCATTTTTTTTTTTATCATAATAAGTACCCACTCCATAAGAGGTTCAATACACTTGCTAGTAAGTACCTATATAATGACTAAAGTCTAAACCATAAACATTGTATCACTTACTACCGATTCAACAAATTCAATAAAATAAAACGCCGGTAACGGAAACCGATCCAAGCGTATTAAATATAATAAATATCAATTGTTATCATATAACATACGATTGTTATACGCGTGCGTTGTTATAAATTTCCCTTCGAGATATCCCCGTGCCTCCATATAAATTACATTAAATAAACTCAGAAGCATTCCAGCATACACGGGAAGTATGGAAACCTTATCAAAAAGCCAACGGGGCGTCTGATCGTATCGCGGACACAGAATATCTTCGACGGAGTTACGAATAGTATCGAACATGACATTGTTAGGTTATCGTGACTTAAAATGAATCAGGTTTATCCAGATTAAGATAATATTTCGAATTATCGTCTATTTAATTTGCTTGTTTATTTTTAAAGTGATTGTTAGTTAGTTATTGAAATAGGAATATTGTAAGGAACTTATAATTTGCACACTAATTTATAAGTTGAATGTGTCAGGACAAAATAGTTTTAAGACCAAATATTTGTACCAAATTCTGGCAAATAAATTCTCTTTTCTATTCTAGGTATGTCTAATTTTTTTACGATAATAATGGCTCTATTTTGTGTGCAGGTAAGTGCTATCCAATGAATTCGATTTAAGTTTGTATTTTCAAGTAAAAAGTACCTATGTTTTTACAGCGAAAAATAGTTTAACATAGTTTTTTCACAGGCATCTTTAGGCATTGGTACAAAAAGTTATGCAAATCGATTAGAGGTAGTTTTCGTGAATTAAAACCCTATAGCGGGCATAATTTCAACTGTTTTCAAGCAATGTCTGCAGTGTAACGGTAAAAATCATTAACATAAACTTAGTGATATCAGATTTTCAATAAAACTTTATGAAGGAAGATGTCCGGCAACGTCCGTTTTTATCACAAGTATTACAAATATAAACAACATTTTATTAGACAAACAAAATAATGTTATTGCAGATCTGCCCGTAGTTATCTGATTTAAAATGGAAGTGGAAATCTTTTCGGCACCAAAATGTATGTAATATATTTTCATGCTTAATTAATTACTTGAACTTTTAAAATAATAGCCTTAAAACTTCCGCTGTGGTTCCATTGTTACTCGCCTTTTAGTCGCCTACACTATAACTTATTTGTACATCCAAAGATCCAATCCAATCCAAAATATCCAATGTACTACTCATCTATTTTGCTACACATTGGATGTTATTGACATTTGAATACCATGTAATTAAGTAGCAGATTTTTTCTCTACCATCAAATGATCTTATGTAAAAACGGAAGGGGAAACCATATTATAATCATGGTTTAAAAAGTTCCTTTTATTACTTAAGTTATCACAAAATCCCTGTTGCAATATAAAAAAAGAACGCAGAAAAATATCGATATATTTCGAAATTACAAATCCTTCACATACCGTTATAACATTTTTCTCCTTTTTAATAAAAGCACGAGTATAATCGCCTTTATCATTCTCTGGTCTGAATCGTGAACAAAGATGGCGGTCGGGAAATTGTTATTGGTAATGGTTGTACCCTTAGCTGTGAGCGTTTGTTGTTTGTTTTCTAAATTGTGATTCATCCGCACTTTATAGTACGATATTGTTACCGTTGAATCTCTATCTTTCATATTTAACTTCAATAATCCACACTTTGTATACCAATATTTAAATCGCGAAAGTTTAGAACATTTTAAACATTTTAAATGTATTACTATGTATATAACAGTATTTTCTAAGTTACTTAAAGTATTGCAAATACATAATACTCACTTTCAAAGATATATTTTTTAAAATCAGTTATAAGTAAAAAGAACCAAATAGGTAAATGTAAAGTAAAGCGCAAAAACTTATTTTGCGCAAGAACATTGCAAGTTTGCGATACCGATATGGTCATATCAAACGTTCAACACACCGGTTATTTAATCAATACCTTGATAGTGGTTTGTTCACTTTTATCAATCTAGTGCTTTCTAATCTGAAGCCAGACTGACTTCCAACAAGTTTCGGCCGCCTGTAGGCTGCCCGTAACAGGCTGTCTATACTATCAGACCTCCTGCTAAACTTGCAAATTAATCACGCTGTTTCAGCTTGGCTTCCTTTATTATTAGCTAATTTTAATATCCTGCAGGGCTTTGAAGCTTTGATGCTAAAGTATACAAAGTGTATCATGCAACTAACACACAACAGTTAATCGGGCAACAGGACGTTTTTTTTACTCAATTTATATTTGACAACCAAAACCCTATCCTATTATTATTATAAATGCCAAAGTTTGGATGTATATGGATGGATGGATGGATGGATGGATAATTGTTAGCTGAAATTTGGCTCAGAGATTATGTTTTAGTTTGGAATGATACAATGGGTATGAGCATCTCTATTCTAAACAGCCAAATAGATTCATTCGTTGTGACGTGAAGAAACAAAGATCCATCCATCCATTCATCCTCACAAACTTTCGCGTTTATGATAGTAAGAGTAAGTAACTTATTCTTTCTTTTTGCTGCAGTTTAGAAAAAATAAACACATTCTTGACCGATTTACTTATTGTATAACTTTTTCGATATCGTACTATGATAAATTATATTATTGTACACACTAGGAACCGCAAATATTTTTTTCTTTTAATACCGCATTGCGTGTGTATACGTGCGTTAAACGAAGCGATAAATCCCATCACGTCGTAAAAAACACGATTAAAATAATAATTCGAGATTCCAAGACAAACATCGATCAGTCTTTTAATTGACTTTTAAAACTTGGGACAGGTTGACTCGGATAGAACATTTCCTTTATTTGTAACTTGTTTATAAACATACCTAGTTATCGTTTATAAACATTTTACGCCTCTTTTTATGTTTTCTTTTAATAAGTTTGTAGATTGAAAAGATATCCTATAAATTGTTGACAGTTAAGATTATTGAGTAATGGATTTCTAATAAAGCATTATATAAACTGAAACTATGCGTTTAATATAAGTGTTAAGTAGGTCTACATTTACCTATAGCTTACACAAAATGCTAAAAGAAATACAAACATAATATAGCTACTGAGTACCATATTGGTAACACAAATATATGTGTTTTTAAAAGCGATTTTGTAGTATATACTAACTAATTGATTTCTTCTGGTGACAATTTACACTCAAGTCCTAATAATAACACTTCCTTTATTTATAAAGGTAAACCGTATAATGTTGGTAAAGATAAGATAACATATAGGGTAATTGAACGCTTAGATACCATGTGATCCGTGATATCTTGTCTCCAATTATACATCTTATGGGCTTGTCTTGAATATATTACATGCCGATGGGGTTACATTGAGCCATGTTTTACTAGATATCATTATTACCTATTTACCCATACTACGAATAAATAAGAATCTTAATTTACATGTTTGAGATGATTCTTACAATAATTTTCAAATGTTGATGCTGCATCTCACTTTCTCATTAAAAATCCACATTACATTGTACTGTTGCCTAAACTATAGAATTTATGTTTGCGTGGGCTGAAGTGTGCCTAAATAAGACCTTATACGTACTAGTAATAAAAGGTTATGTATAAAGCGGGGACCGTTCTTAGCTAAATAGGGTTAAATAATAACAGTATATTTGGAGCATTAAAATGGATCATATTGCAAAAGTCACGATCATGTTTGCTAACGAGAAGATTTCGGTAATGCCGCTATGGTGGTCTAAAGATTCAAATAAAATTACATCCTTACTATAATTACTATCCTTACTAACCTTACCAAACTTACTATCCTTACTATCTTTACTATCCTTACTGTCCTTACTAATATCCTTACTAATATTATAAAAGCGAAAGTTGTTTCGCTTGTTGGTTTGTCATTCAATCGCGATGCAGCAGAGCTACAGATTGACGTGATTTTTTGCATGGTTATACTTGAAGACTTGCACAGTGACACATCTTTTTATCCAGGAAAATCAAAGAGTTCCCGCGGGATTTTAAAAACTAAATCCACGCGGACGAAGTCGCGGGCATCAGCTAGTATAATATAAGTATTTTTTTCAAGATGATTTCATTCTTACAATAGTTTTATGAAGTCTCAGTAGCGCAACTGTTTAAGGTGCGAACGGATAACCGAGATGTCGACGGTTCAAACTCCATCCATTGCATTATTGTCTTACCCACTCTTATCACAAGCTTTACGCTTATCTTTTTAAAATAAATCATCAAACTATAAAGAAGCACTGTATGTTCTCGCTGTTTTTTTTAATTCTTTAACTAGATTCTCACATTCGAGGGCTTCTGGAAGAAATCTCTTCCTTAAAGATAAGCTGTCCTTGTGCACGTCCTTTATGTGTTTCACTGTTTTTTTTTACAATCTGGTACTGAATATATAAATAATATTTCCTTAGATGTTTCTAGCCTTGTTTCTAGATCAAGACAGGAAATATGCCTACCTAATTGAAAAAAATATAGTCGGCGATATGTTTTATGTGTTATTTATTTATATTTTATCGCGACACTTATTTTGATTTCCATCGAGAAGAATGTTCTGCGGAAGTTAAGTGACAGTTAATTATGTTATTTAAATGAAATCATAGTGACTACTTTTTAGCTTCTTTGAGCAAGTTGCATCCGTTCTTTAACTAGTTTGTATACTCGAACGTTACTTGACCTGATTAGAAAGTTATGATCTATGATAGAGATTATGATATCATGCGACTTTTTAATACGTCGACGAAGACAGATTTATGTGGACGTTTTAATAAGTAGGCATAAAATAGGATATTTATGATAATATCAGCTGGTAACGATTGAGTCGTAAAGACATTAAGATAGCATGAGTTATGACAGGAATTATGAAGATTTATTTTGTGAATGACGCTTTTTAACGTGGACATTAATGCCAATTGGATCGCGCAAAAACTTTAAACAGGGTGTAAAGAGGTTGCTTCTCTTATTCTTTTTTTAAATTTTTTGCAGTAAATGTCAGCTTACAATTTTTTTTCCGATTTACCGGTTATCATTGACTATCTTTTTCTAACCCCGTGTCAGTTACATGCCGAGTTAAAATTAAGTTACTGTCAAAGTTAAACTAACCCACCAAAATACAAACAGCTATTATTTAGGCTCGCTATATATTCTCTATACATATCCATAGGTCAAATGTTAATACAATCGGTACGCAGATGATATCTAGTCAATTTCCAGACTGAAACTGAATACAAAACGGATACACAGGTTTGACTGCGGACTCTATATCTGTTCTGTCTATCAATCTATGACCTGATATGCTACTCGCAGCACGTAACATAAGTACATACCTATTAACTATATGTAATAACTAGCATTATCCCGCGGCTTCGCTCACGTTAAGTTCGATTCTTCCAACCCCTATTTTATCCCCTCAGGGGCTGAATTTTCAAAAATCCTTTCTTAGCGGATGCATACATCATAATAGCTATCTGTATGCCCAGCCCGATCCGTCCAGCAGTTTGAGCTGTGCGTTGATAGATCAGTCAGTCAGTCACCTTTGCCTTTTATATATTTAGATATATTATTGTCCTTACCTACTAATATTATAAATGCGAAAGTGTGTTTGTTTGTAGGCTTTTGATTTGTCCTTCAATCACGCAACAATGGCGCAATGGATCAACTTGATTTTTTTGTATGGGTACAGTTGAGGACATGGAGAGTCATATAGACTACCTTTTATACCGGAAAAAACAGAGGGTTCGAGGCTTCGCGGAATTTTTCAAAACCAAACTCGACGCGGATGACGTCGCGAGCAGAATAAATTTTTCATTCATTTTATTTGTACTAACCTTTTTTTCTACATGCCTAGCTAGTTAATCTTATATAACTAAATGACTGAGAGAAAAATTAGTATTTAGATAAAAATTCTCTTCTTGTCATCTTTTATTTAAAGTAGTGTGTTTAGTTAGTAAGTTTCTTTATTTTACCCCTGTTACTGACAATCATACTGATATATAATGTAATAGAATTTGTTTGACTTTTTTGTATGGGAGTTGTTGGTGTAAATAAATAAAAAATAAAGTCCTTAAGGTCCTTGAAAGTTGCTAACGACCAAGTTAATCCCAACAAAATAATTTCGCAGAATCCACGTAAAGTTCTAACTATCCGTTGACTTCTCCAGCGTTCGCTAAACTTAGTTCACCAATACAATTTGATTTGTTAATTACATGACGGACTTGTATATCTGATCAAAATATCTTCAATACATTTTTTGTTATTAACAAACTGATGCAAACTGACAAGCAGAAAAAAATCTAAAATCTATTCTCAGAAACATCATGGCAAACACACCTCTACGAACAATTTTATCTTATCGTGCTAACTTTTTCCTGAGCAAGTGGTAAAAACTCGTTCTATACGAGAATGTCCCGCCGAAGCGTCTGTCTGTATATCGTCATCTTCACACTAAAATTGAACATATATCACTATTATAAAGGCGAAAGTTTGTTTGTTTGTTGGTTTGTCCTTCAATCACGCCGCAACAAAGCAACGGATCGACGTGATTTTTTGGATGGGTATAGTTGAGGACCGGGAAAATGACATAGGCTACTTTTTATCCCGGAAAATCGAAGAGTTTTCGCGGGATTTTTAAAAACTAAATCCACGCGTGCAGAGCCGCGGACATCAACTAGTCAACTAGTCTAAATATATAAAAGGCAAAGGTGACTGACTGACTGACTGACTGACTGACTGACTGACTGACTGACTGATCTATCAACGCACAGCTCTAACCACTGGACCGATCGAGCTGAAATTTGGTATACAGGTAGCTGTTAGGACGTAGACATCCGCTAAGAAAGGATTTTGGAAAATTTCAACCCCAAGAGGGTTAAATAGGGGGTTAAAAAATCGAACCTAACGTGAGCGAAGCCGCGGGTTAAAGCTAGTTAAAAATAAAATACAAAATATTATGACTTAATCACGAACTAATTATAATAGACCACACATAAATACAGATATTCCATTTCATAAACCTAGAGAAGATTGTTAGAAGTTTATATTCGTCTCATGGGTCAAAGTATGGAGGCATCGGTACATAAATGATAATTATCTAGTCAGATTCCAGGTATAGTACGAACGTCTAACGGATACGTCTTCACTCTTCGTTCGCGATTGCTTGGGTCTATTCCGTCAGTCAATTTTTCAGTTATAACTATCGTAAGTTAACGAAATAACTGTTCCTCTGCTGTCATCATTATAAAATAATTAAAGTATTTATTTATTAATTGCTTTCTAATTACAAATTACGTTGAGTTAAAGTTTAAAAAAAGCGTAAATTATTCTATAACATTTTTACTTTAAAATCCTCAACAGCTTAACGGTTAAAGGTGCAGACTGAAAACCGAAAGGTCGTACGTTTGAATCCCACCCGTTGCACTATTTTACCCACTCCTAGCACAACTTTCCGCTTAATTGGTGGGGATAGGAGGATATCAGTCAACTTCAGCTAGGCTGATATTCTTTATAAAAAAAAAACTTTAAATACGAATATTTTCGATTTAAATGGTTTGTTATTATTAAGCTATAATTCTCGGTTAGGTTAACTTTAGAAAATAATCTTTTTTCTAAATAAGCTGCAGGTAGTTTTAATATTACTGACCTTAATTTAGTAATTACAGTATACGGCAGAGATACCATAATAACAGTCATAAGGCAATTTTTTTAACACTAACTGACAACTTAGTATGAGCGCCCACAATGATTGTTATTATAATGCTTATAATTCGTCTATTAAGTTTTTTTTCTGTAATCACACCAGATAGTAAGTGACGATGCAGTCTAAGATGGCAGCGCGCTAACATGGAAGGGGGTATGTATTTGGTTTTCCTGTTAAAAGATTCTTAGTACTAACCCGGAGTTTGCGGTGAGTCACCCCCGTGCCTGAGAGCATTTAAAATCATCGGCCATGCACCTGCTCTCACTCCGGTCGTGTCGGATTTCTGCTCTTCCGGACATGAGAGTGAGGGAATAGAGAGTGCACTTATGTTTATGTATTATAACATCTTCCGCGCAGAAAGCTAATCTCTGGGGAGTTTAGCTTTCGTGACCGGTTTCGGTCGGGAGGGCATTATTATTGCTTATTGCTATTTATTTTCACACACATTTACATTATATTATTTTTAAAAAATGTTTACAAAAATACAATATACCTATATAACATCCTCAAAAATAATACAATGAAATGGGTCTCACTTGCTGCGGGGTACCCAAGCAGCCAGTGGTCAGGGCTCCAGAGTGAGGAACCTAATCACAATGCGGGAGTACCGCCTTCTGTATCCTGCCCTTGATCCAAGTACTAAGGGAAAGTTTCTTAAGCTGTTGATCGAAACTTTTCACTATAAGACCATTGACCGAAACGGCAATCGGAACTACAATCGTTGAATCAACATTCCACATGGCGGTAATCTCGTGGGCAAGGTCTAAATATTTATTATTATAGTTCCAATACTAGTGACATCATCATTGTATGATATCTAATCAGATAGCAGAGGTTGAATGTCTAACGGATTTGTTTGGCCCTAGTGCCTGATTGCCGGGGCTAGTGTCTGTCCTGTCAGTCATTCCTTCAGCCGGTTGTGGTAGCTTATAACTGTACCGATACATGCCGCAACAAGCTTTTGACACTGACTTCTGCAATATAGATTTACTGACTTTTAGTTAGTAAAAAACCGGCTAAGTCCAAATCGCACCCGCACACGAAGGGTTTCGTACCATTGTACCTACAAGATTTAACACCAGCTAGTATTTAAATCGTAAAAAACAAAGGTTTATTCTTTGGGGTCTCTTTAATTTTTAGCTTAATTTTTATTTTATATTTTCATAGCGGCAATAGAAATACACATTCTGTGAAAATTTCAAATATCTACTATCTCGTATACGAAGGGTTTCGTACCAAAAAACGCCGAAAGCCGAAAATAACACGTTTCTAGTAGAGGCTCCCTTTAATTTTTAATTTTATTTTCATTATAAGTACAATTACAACTCCCTACGTTTTACGGTTCATGGGATGTATGTAGGTAACCTGCTGACGGACCGCGGGAATGAAAAATCTTAATCTAAACGAAGTCGCGGGAATCAAATAGTTATTAAATAAATCGTTTACCTAAAACTTAAGAGACGTTACAAAAATGAATATAATTAATAGTAGTAGTAATAGTCTATTAATAGTACAATAATACACTGATATTAATTAATCTTAATTACTTGGCCATATACGTACTCCACTGTTGGATAAAAAGATTAACACGTTTTAAATGACTATCCGATAAGCCGTCGACTTAATATTATGTATGTTAAAGCAATTTGAATATAACGAAAATAAACTGCCCTGTTAAAAATATACTCAGAGATGTTCTTAGTGGATTTATGTGAAACGCTTTACCCAATAAAGTAGGCGATGTCTCATAAATTGTAGGAACATAGGGACGGATGGCAGCGTAGTTGGGCGACACCTAGAGTGGGCGCATCCACCGTTAGCTAAGCTTCGACTACACAAGCCAAAGGCTAACCACGTACCACGATTAATCGCGTGCGATTTTAAGTCACTTTATATCAAAGCTTTATATGAATTAGCTCTTCTTGCTATTTAAATATATACGAGGGCTCGTGGTTCATGTTTGTGTGCTTGTTGTATCTGTATAAGTGTGAGCGAGAGCTTGCTCGCGCCTGACCGCTCCCACCTAGGCTCCTGAGAGGCACGCACACTTACGCAATGTGCATGGACACGTCGTAACCACAAGTAAAGCGCCCGTAACTTCAAACTCAAAATTAAATATAAACAATAAATATTATTATGAAAGTTAAACGTAAATTGTTCGAATTTTAAACTTCTATTTATTTATTTAATTTTAGAGAATCTCAATAAAGTATCTTCATTATTGATTTCTATTGATGGTCTGAAGGTTGCACTTGATATAAGCTTTTACAGCGATAAACTACGTAACATGGATATAAATGTACGTACGTACTATTTAATTGATTCTTTCACGGCAGTATATAAGGTATACCTAAACTCTAAAGTCAAGCCGTTTTTGACTGAAAAGGCCTAAAGGCACGCCCAAACAAACAAAGGGTTTTATGTTTTCTCTTTGCGATTAAAAAAAATATCTACCCGACTACTTCATTATTTTAAAGTTTCATGTATCATTATAAATATAGAAATACATATTTAATTAGGAGTGATATAACGATTATTGAGGAATAATAACGTTTCTCTTAAGTTTGCGTGATCGCTTGACGCTTCCTATTTTGTAAAATGTGGTTCCTAATTTATTTTATTGGAAATAATGATGGAATGTGTATGTGGAAAATACTATGAAGTCAAGCCTGATATCTGTGAAATGCTTACCGACACAAAGCTGAGCTGAGGTTTGCGGTTTCCCTGTCTCTTAATATTGTCAAATGATTGTGCCACTTTAGTAAGTAATTTATTTACAGTTTTATATAAATTATATTATTATTTATTTAAAGTGATATGACACTGTGACAGTATGTATATGACATGTTTTTAAATAAATGTACTGAGCATATCATATTATTTCTATTAGGTAATATCTCATCAACACACCATTGAATAAATATCTTAATAAGATGTTTCCAAAACAAAATACAAAAGCTTTGATATGTAACAAATTACGTAGGTAGGTTTTTTAATTTAGATTTGGAAAATGCTCTTATTTCGGAAAAAAGTACAAAACAATAAATATTCAGCAGTAAGTAAATAATACGTAGAGCCCATGTAGAGCCCCAGAAAGAAACGAACTGTTTCTAATGATTTAATTAAATGTATAGACTTTCATATCCTCTTTCGCGCGACATCGATACTCAGTACCTACTTGTCATAAGTGTAAGTAGTGAGTACACTGACCTCTATATTTAATCTATGATTAACACGGGACTTGCTGTCCCTATAAAAATGACAGCCTAAATTATGGATCAATTTGAATCGCCACTTCTGACATACGAGTGTCACTAGAACTAATTATATTGCAAATGGCTTACTAATGTCTGTAATAAGTAATTAATCTATGAAATCATACAACAATAACAATGAAATCACACATTAATTATAGAGGTCGGTGCCGGGTGCATCATTTGCAATATTACCTATTAGTTCCAGAGACACTCGTATAGCTGTTTAGTGTTTACAGCGCCAAAATGACGTCAATCAAATCCAAAATGGCGTTAATCAAAGTAAAAAAAGAAATCACAGCAACAAGTCCAGTGTTAATCAGAGATTAAATGTAGAGGTCAGTGAACGAGTAGTGTAAGTTAAACACCTTAGAACGGTACAAATAGGTATGTGCAGGCATCGATGTCGACCCAGTAACAAGCAGCGGTGGCCAGCCGTGTCATAGGGCGAGCGAGGTCGGGAAACTCATGCGAGCTAGCGAACAGAACGGTGGCCGTATTAATTTTAATTAGTCGACAGTGAAGACTCGTTAGTCGATCCTACCTGGATTAGCGGATTGCAACAATGTTAGGGATTCTTGAATAGTTTTCATGGTATCTCTATATATTATCTCATATGGTTGAGCGAAGCAACAACGGCTGGATCATGCTTCATGCTCGTAAACGTGTGCCACCACGGGTGGGTACTTTATGGCTGCCCGTCTTTACATGGATTGTAACATGCAAATATAGGTCTTATGCATTTTTGAAACTTCATTGTGGAAGCACTGTGTACATAGCATAGTTTTGTTGCCTATTGTAAAAAAAAATTTTTGAAAAGAGCAACCGCCGAGTTTATTGCTGATTGTTCTCGGCAGGAAGGGCATTCCGAACCAGTGGTAGATTCATTGACGATTCAAAAGTACCTACTTGTAAAAGTTTATTTGAATAAAAAATACTTCTATTCTATTATATTAGGAAAAGATGACTGAGAGGCTAATTTATCAACGCACAGCTAAAATCACAAGACGGATCACGCTAAAATTATTATTGACTTAAAACGATTTCCCGTACTATGCGTTATTCAATACTGTAAAATAGAAAAGGTATTTCAGAAGGAAATATTAGGATTAGGTCATGGTAGTCGATAGTAGGCGGTGGATGCAAGGAAACCAAATCCATCCCACATAAAATCTATCCAATAAATCCCCAAAAAGCTTGTTTTCCGAGCATTCCTCGTCCATTGTCCCATGTTGATATATCTTGCGTAAGGCTTGCAATTCGCGAGCGTCTACCCACGTTTCTAGATCTCGGCTACTATCAACTGCAATATATCCATTACTTGTTGTATCGGACATTTATGCGGCAGTCGTCCAATGTGTAGAGAAATGAACGAGCAGGAGCGCAAAGGTGTCGTCGCGTCGATTTTCATATTGAATGCATCGAACGGTTGCCTAATGCAATACTTGACAAATCGCTCAATTGTCCCTTGCTTGGATGTTGGTAAGCAACTAACGCGAAGCTTGCGGTTCGCTCAACAAACTGCCGATGCCGCGCCGTCCGCGAGATGTCCGTTTGATGAATGCCGGAAGCCGTTAGACTTTATTGTAGGTACTTCATTGAGATTGACTGAATAGAACTATTTGATGATTTTGTCTTCGTGGAAATAGGTTCTCGGGGAATGTAGGTAACTGAATGGAACAGTCTTACAATTGTCTTTAACAGCCGACATTTCGTCGGGGATATTGCAAATCCGCGTAACTAGCATTAGTACATTAAAATCCATTTTCATACGTTTGTGGTACTCTCTGTGTAAAAATTAAACATTCTGTGTAAAAAACGAGATAAGTACATTTAGGAGCTAAGAAATCACCTCATTTTGCTTTCTCATAGATAACTAGTTAAATTATGCTCACGATGAGTAGAGTTAGGTTTTTCAAAATTTCCGCGAGAACTCTTTATTTTTCGGGATAAAAGTAGCCTGGTTCCCAAATATATACCTACAACCCGTTGCTCCGTTCCTATGTTATTAAAAGACAAACCAATAAACTTCTAGTTTTCACTGTTCACTAATTAAAATTAATACATACTAAACAATAAAAATTATTCTCTAACCTCTTCGCCGTTTTACCATGTCCCCTTAATTCAAAGCAGGTATTTCTTTTTATTATTACCCATGACGATACAGTAGCTTAAAAAGCACGAAATTATAATACTTATCGTGTCGGCAACTGCACATCCCGAGCAACCCTGATACCAATTCCGGAGGCATTAAGGATATTTGCATCTCTTATCGCAACCACTAACTAAGCAGAAACTGATTGACAACCGCAAATGCAGCCGATGGTTTAAAGTGATCGTATACCTCGCACAAACGAAATGCCAGAGCCGCAAAAGGCGCAAGTAGGCATAAATAGTCCTCGCTTTTAAAAGTTCTTATCTGATCCAGTTAGCAATAAATGTACCCAAACCTGCGCATAGTAAAGCGCACATACACACACAGCGCATTTCATTAGGTATGCTTTTTGTGTAAAGAAAAATTCAAAGCAATCGAAAGAAAGGCGATGCCTGCGTATTCTAATAATAATACTTTCCATGCCAATTTAGGCAATAGTGACCAAATTCCTTAATACTCGCGATTTCAGCAGTATGATACGGCTGCATATCAATTAATGTTGATGGCCACAGAAAAAGTCTGCGCTGAAATTTTTTCTGCTTATACCTACTTTAATGGTGCGGCTAATGCTGTTGATGGGAATCGCATTTCAAACAGTATTTTTGTGGATCTTGCAGTAGTGTGCGATCTGCTCTATAATTTAAAAATCTCTTGCTCAGAGTTGTCAATTTGGAAACAAATAAAGGCTAACTAAAAAACGATTTAAGTATTTTTATTTAGATTTTTCTTTTCAATATCTATCTATGAGGACTAAATTATTTACTCTTTCTTTATAATTAATATGAATTACAATTTAAGTAACGAGTAATGGATAAACGAAAGTGCTTGACAAAATTATGTTAATTTTAAGTAATTCTAACTAATACACTACATTTCCTAAGAAGTCATATAAAACGTGTGCATAGGTAGATATCATTTCACATTTAAAGGTCACATATAAACAGGGCGTTTGAAACGAGTCCAATATTTCCATACAATATTCATTGTTACGCAGCGGGCTAATTTAAATAGGTACTAACATTTTGTCTGAGATCTAAGCTCGTTACATGTTACTTAATTAGTAACATTGAACTCGTGTTTTAGGGCTGACAAAATATTTGAGAGCAATTTTTTTAAATGACATTGAAAATTTGCTGAATAATGAAAATAGGTAATGTTCGTATAGTTCTTTCAATTCCGAGGGTGCGTGGCTCATAATTGTGTGTGTGTCGTATCTGTATAAGTGTGAGCGAGAACTTGCTCGCACCTGACCCCTCCCACCTGGGCTCCTGACAGGCACGCACACTTACGCAATGTGCATGTTCACGACGTAACCACAATTAAAGCTCACGCGCCCTCGTGAATTGCAAGAACTACAGTAGGTAAGATGTTCGTCAGATCTTTTTTTATTAACACTTTAGATGAATAACAAAAACTAATTAATTAGTAATTCGACCAGAGCTATTACTATTTTCGTGTACTTGTAATTTTTTAGTGTTACACAATTTAGTTTTACAAAAAAATTAAACATGTTTTTTTTATGATATTATACGCCTTAACACTATAAATCTTTAATTTATTGTTGTCACTTCCAAGATCACTTTTATATGACGTCAAAGATCTGATTCTGTAAATAAAAGACATAATTTATTTAACAATCCAGCAATTACGATTTAATGTTAATGGTAGGTACTATAACACAAATACTCAATGCCGCAAACTCAATTCACCTGGGCTAATTCACGTGAATTATCATGGTGTCATTCATTCCAATTCGAAGTATCTTACACTCATAAAAATGGAAATAGTCTATTAAGTTCTACTAGGCTCTCTACCTAATGTTCGTAAAACGTTTAACACCTTGTTGTTTTAATCGGATTGGAAGTCGTTGTGTAAATTGTTTCAAGAACTGCTTATGAAGTAAGTGTTTAAGTAAGCATACACTAAGTTATTTAAACATATGTAGGTAATAATAATATATTCATTGTCATCATTATTCAGGCCTTGATGTCTATAATATTTAGACGATTTAAAAATTGTTTAGAAGGCAAATGTATACTTCTATTAGTATCATAAACCCTATAAGAAGAAATAAAATAAGGAAAATTAAATTAGCTTGTTACATAATATATAGGTATTGTTATATCGTTACTATGCATTTTTAGAAGTTTAAAAAAATAAAAAATATTGTCATGGTACATCGTGGTACATACAAAATTAATTTTGTCTGCGAGAACCTATCAGATTCAAAAACTAAACTTTTTACTATCTTTATTAGGAGAGCCTAGCCGCTAAGCGACTACACCCACTTTTCTGGCGGTTTTATTTTACCATAAATAAATAAATTCCTGCTACACAGTACAAAATTACTTTGTTTACCCTATATTGGAGAAACATCCAAGTTTATTTATTTTCTACACAAGTTACCCTGTAAAATTATTTTATACCTAATCAGCGATTCCACTCCTTATCGATAACAATATTTTATTTTGAGTAACGTTTCCGCTATTGCTGGTAGATGCAGATGCAATCAGTGGGTAAATATGGCTAAAGTTATTTATGATATTTGGAGTCCCGATTCTATTACTGGAACGGAATCGTGTGAAACACAACGAAATCTAGCAATCTCAGTCCGAGTGGTCGGCAGGGAGGCTCTACACCGCGAAATATTTCCCGAGATTCATCTGCACGAGTGGCGATGTGCCGATATCTTCGGAGCGCGAGTTCGAATCGTCTATCGAACCTATGATCGGCTTCGACGAGAGGTCACGCGCGTTAGCCTGGCAATAGACGTCCGATTTTGTTTCCGATTGTCTGATCAGGCAACCGGATCGTATTTACTCGATACACATCCGATTTTTCCGTCAGGCTTTTTCTGAACTCAGTCGTTCCCGAGCTATCATCCCGAGTGCTTGCCTTTGGAGCAAAGCAGAAGAAAAGAAGATGGATGACGAGTTAATAGAAATAGAAATATTTTTTATTCAAATAAACTTTTACAAGTACTTTTGAATCGTCAATGAATCTACCACAGGTTCGGAATGCCGTTCCTACCGAGAAGAGCCAGCAATAAACTCGGCGGTCGCTCTTTTCAAAAAAATTTTTTTTTACAATAGGTAACAAAACTATGCTATGTATACAGTGTTTCCACAATAAAGTTTCAAAAATGCAAAACAATCCAATGCATGTTAAGACAGGCAGGCAAAAGCAGACCCATTCCCGTTGGTGGCACCCGTTCACGAGCATGACGCAGGATCCAGCCATTGCTTCGCTCAACCATATTTGAGGGAACGTAACAACCCGCACCACACTACGCCACCACAGAAATTTTAAAGAGAGGAAAGAGAAAGAAGAAAAAACGTCGCTATTGGATTCATCTAATCAATTTGACAAGACTTACTGAGAGTCATTTCTATTTAAAACATCCAAAATAATTCATAATACTTAATAATAATTTTATTATTATGAATTTTTTTTTATTATTATTTTTTTATTTTTTTTTCATAATTTTCGCCCATTATTCGAACCACAACTAGGCGTCCACACAGTGTCAGCGCTAGATTCAACTGGCAACAGGGTTACCAACTCCTAAAAAAAATTAGCCCTAACATCAACATGAAATAACCCTAAATGCAATATTCAAAAGCCCCAAAAAAAACCCTGTATCTTGTTACCATTCAAGGCTAATGTTTAAATAAGTTTCCCGTTTTATTGAGGTAAATAAAAATAATATAACTTAATTTTAATTACATTATTCGGAATTCTTATAGTCATACAATATGTTTACATTATAACTGTAACATTTTTTGGAGATGGAGTAAAAGTAACGTTCCACCATCACGTTTTAAAATGAAAAAGGAATTAGGTATATATTATCGAAAAAGCGTGTTCAACGCTAATGTATTGAAATATTTTCAAAACGCTTTAGCTATAAAACGATTTTAAGCATATTATTCCGGAATACCGTAGACGTTTTGCTTTATTTACTCGTTTTGGTCAGTCAATTATGTGACGCTTGAAAATTTATTTATGCCCCTAAAAATAGCCCTAAATTTTTTTGAACCCTAAAAAAATACCAATAAGCATAATTCCGCCCTAACTTTGGGGCTAAAAGCCCTAAGTTGAGAACCCTGACTGGCAAAATCGGAAGGAGTAACCGGATGTCTATTTTGTCTCATACTAGAAGTATGTAGACCGCGCCTTCAGGCAACCGGACCGACAGTAAAATCGGAAACGCCTCGCGCCCGTTTCCGACTCGGACGTCCGATCCGGCCACCGGATCGGACGTGTATTGACTGTTCATACAAAGTAATGGCTTCAACGCCTTCCGGTAGCCTGATCAGGCTACCGGATCAGACAATCGGATGAAAAAACCGGACGTGTATTTCCAGGCTTAAGCCTGGCAATAGACGTCCGTTTTTGTTTCCGATTGTCTGATCAGGCAACCGGATCGTATTTACTCGATACACATCCGATTTTTCCGTCAGGCTTTTTCTGAACTCAGTCGTTCCCGAGCTATCATCCCGAGTGCTTGCGTTTGGAGCAAAGCAGAAGAAAAGAAGATGGATGACGAGTTAATAGAAATAGAAATATTTCTTATTCAAATAAACTTTTACAAGTACTTTTGAATCGTCAATGAATCTACCACTGGTTCGGAATGCCGTTCCTGCCGAGAAGAGCCAGCAATAAACTCGGCGGTCGCTCTTTTCAAAAAAAAATTTTTTTACAATAGGTAACAAAACTATGCTATGTATACAGTGTTTCCACAATAAAGTTTCAAAAATGCAAAACAATCCAATGCATGTTAAGACAGGCAGGCAAAAGCAGACCCATTCCCGTTGGTGGCACCCGTTCACGAGCATGACGCAGGATCCAGCCATTGCTTCGCTCAACCATATTTGAGGGAACGTAACAACCCGCACCACACGACACCACCACAGAAATTTTAAAGAGAGGAAAGAGAAAGAAGAAAAAACGTCGCTATTTTGGATTCATCCAATTAATTTGACAAGACTTACTGAGAGTCATTTCTATTTAAAACATCCAAAATAATTCATAATAATAATAATTTTATTATTATTCTGAATTATTAGTAGTGCCCTGCTCTACTGGGATCGGTCAATTATCACTGATAGGTATATTGTAGCCAATAGACCTGATATAGTGCTAGTTGACCGATCAGCGCGTCGAGCGATAATTGTCGATATCACAATTCCACATGATGATAATCTGGTGAAGGCGGAAAAAGAAAAATTGTCAAAATATTTAGACCTTGCCCACGAGATTACCGCCATGTGGAATGTTGATTCAACGATTATAGTGCCGATGGTCGTTTCGGTCAATGGTCTCATAGCGAAAAGTTTCGATCAACATCTTAAGAAACTTTCGCTTAATACTTGGATCAAGAGCAGGATACAGAAGGCGGTACTCCTTGAGACGGCACGCATTGTGAGGAGGTTCCTCACTCTGGAGCCCTGACCACTGGCTGCTTGGGTCCCTATCCCGCAGCAAGTGGGACCCATTCGTTTTATTGTTTTTAATTATGTTTTTATATTTATATTTGTATATGTATATTTGTAAACATTTTTAAAAATAATAGGATGAATGTGTATGAAAATAAATGAGAGAAATAATAATTTTATTATTATGAATTATTTTATTTTATTATTATTTTTTTTATTTTTTTTCATAATTTTCGCCCATTATTCGAACCACAATGATGCGTCCACACAGTGTCAGCGCTAGATTTTTTGGGCCCTAAAAATCCCAATCAGCAAAATTCCGCCCTAAATTTAGGGCTAAAAGCCCTAAGTTGGGAACCCTGACTGGCAAAATCGGAAGGAGTAACCGGATGTCTATTTTGTCTCATACTAGAAGTATGTAGACCGCGCCTTCAGGCAACCGGACCGACAGTAAAATCGGAAACGCCTCGCGCCCGTTTCCGACTCGGACGTCCGATCCGGCCACCGGATCGGACGTGTATTGACTGTTCATACAAAGTAATGGCTTCAACGCCTTCCGGTAGCCTGATCAGGCTACCGGATCAGACAATCGGATGAAAAAACCGGACGTGTATTGCCTGGCTAAACGTAAATCAACATATCTCCCGACGGGAGATCTAACCAGTATGCGCCCGACAAAAGTGTTAGCCCGGGAGCCCACCACAAATATTATTAATCCGTTTGAGATTTTGAAGTCAAAACTTCCAAAAAAGCGATTGGTATCTTATGCATGTGTTCGCGTCACCAAGATGTTCAATAACGTTAACTGTAACACCTGTAGCTTTGAGTATTGAAAGCTCTGTAGCTATGAGTATGTATATATGTACGTGTTTTCTTCTACCGGTAGTACTACCCATGTTTATTTTTATCCACAAAGGTAGAGTTTTTGAAGCCAAAATTTTTTTCATACGATTAAATTGCAAGTAAAATGAAATTCATAGAAGATTTTGATTTACCGTGCAGTGGTCACACGTGCAGAACGCGGCACGTACGATGACGACTATGTAAATTGTTTAATCAAATCTCAAAATGAAACGTATGTGAACTGTTATATAAAGTGTCAAAGTTAGGTAAACTACATATTCATTTATTTATTAATTTATTAATTTATTGGTAATCAAAAGCGTTTACAATACAATTTAACAAAATTATTTTAGTTCTTAAATAAAGACAAAAATGATTACATTATTTGAATTAAAAAAATATTTAAAAGCTTAACAGAGAATTCATAATACAGTATGATTATTAATTTAGGACAGTTTTCAGAAATGAAAGTAAAAATAAAAACAATTAAGATATTTACAACGTGTGTTCACGTGGATGCATGTACGTCTGTGTGTGTGTGTGGTGAGAATATTATAATTCAAGCAATAATTATTATCATTTTGACGGCTCACAATTCAACTGTGTCCGTAGCATTTACTACCACGGTTCTTTGTAAATATTTCCTTATTTTACGTCATGTACATTGTACACGTTTATTTTTTGCTTTAAACATATTTCATAATTGTTTGTAATGGTGAGCTCTGCGCCTATAAATTTTATAGCTGTAACATTACACCCGGGAAAAAAGTATATAAATTGGACAGGTCTGTGTGAACGACCGGCTCCTGCGACGCTTGTCACGAGTACATATGTATCATTATCCCTTTTATGATTTGGTTCTTATTGTCCCATTTAAAGTTATATTTTAAATACGGCTTATTTAGTATACTTGCTACTTATCGTTTAAGTAAACTTGTACACGCAAAAAGCGGGCTAGGTATGCGTGAATGATCGAAATGTGACATCTTTTAAGCATTGAGTCTTTTCAGAGATGTTTTATCTAAACTACCTACCTTATGTGCAGTGTAAGTTACGTATAAAAATGAGGTCGAAGATCGAGTGATCTTGTGTACGTGCACCTCACCATGTGCTCACCATATTATATTTTATTGATACATATTATATAGGTTACTTCAAATCTTTTCAAAATTTGAAAAAATCTAACATTTGATATTCACAGTAGGTACATTTCTTTCAATTCACGAGGGTGCGTGGCATGGTTGTGTGTGTCATATTTGTATAAGTGTGAGTGAGAGATTGTTCGTGCCTGACCGATCCCACCTAGGCTCCTGACAGGCACGCACACTTACGCAATGTGCATGTAACCATTAACCACAAGTAAAGCTCACGCGCCCTCGTGGAATGCAAGAACTATACCAAAAACTGGTATGTCTTTCGTAACACATTTTTAATAAAATTGTTTAATAAATTTTTAATAAATTTTTAATAAAAGTGAGTTGATTGTGCTATAAACTTAAATTTTATTCGAATAAATAATAATAAATTTAGAGTAGGTATCTCTATTAAGATCACTAATTGAGTCATCTTAATTATTTTTACTTGTGGATTAAAATCACTGATACAAATGAGCGAATCGTGTTTAATAAAATATAGGCGAATAAAACGCGTCAAAACAAAGTCATTAATGTGTGAATTTAAAGGTTTCTTACATTGAAAATAACTTGCCGTATAATTTTACGTCTCGTTCATTAAGGCCGTGTTCCATTAATAGCTGGATCTAAGAACGGTGCCGGAATGTCGACCAAGCGTCTCTTGGACGGACTCGATCGACTCGATTGCAATCTTAGCGATCGATTCTTATCGCGACAGTTTTACGCGCCGTGCCGCAATGAAAAGGGTGCATGCTACGACGCGATGTGCCCATGTCCCTTCGAATTGCATTTAATTACAGTTGATACCACATTGTTGACCTTATTGTGTAAGTATTCTGCGTGCGGGGGCAAAAACAATGTAATCAAGTAGGTAAGTATTATGTTGTAAGTGTTCTTAAATTGTTTACTTATGGACCTTTTTGTGTTGAATTATTATTATTATGTATTTGATATTAATAGTATTAGATAATTGAATTCAAACACGATAATAGAGGCCTGTTGCAATAATTACCTACGTTCATAATATTCAAAACACAAACTGTTTTTGGGGTCTTCTTAATATTTTTTTTATTCGATGACAAGATAGCCCTTGACTGCGATCTCACCTGATGGTATGTGATGATGCAGTCTAAGATGGTAGCCGGCTAACTTGGAAGGGGTATAGCAGTATAAATTTATCCCTAATCGGTTTCTACACGCCAATCGTGCCGGAACCCTAAATCGCTTGGCAGCACGTCTTTGACGATATGGTGGTAACTATTTGGCGGTGGCTACCGCCAAAGTCTCCCACCAGACCAAAGACAATTCAGAAATTATTAATTTCCAAATTGCCCTCGCCAGGAATCGAACCCGAAACATCCCAGTTATAAGACCACAGCGCTCAAATTGCGCCAGGGAGGTCGTCGATGATAAATTTTATTACGCCTATAGGCTAGCATTTACCTGCAATTATATTTGTTGTATGCCTAGAAGATTCACTCTTTTGTCTTTATGCCCGTTTTCACAAACGTTCCTTAACTTTTACGGGCTGTCTAAGTTATTGATGCTTTTTATCAATTTCGTTTTCACGAAACTTTAGGGAACATCTAAAGGCGGAAATTACATTGGATAAGAGATTTGTATTTAGGGTTACCTATGTAAAGAGACTCCCACTTAGGGGATGATTCAGGTATGGTCGGTGAAAACGGGCATACGCCGTGGTTTTACTGAAATTGCCGTTATTTAGGTACTTTTTTTTCTATTACTTTTAGGTGCATACTATTTTCCATAGTACATCTAGGTAATTAAATAAGTCTAAATCTTGTCTGTTTTATTTTAATAAGAATATTAGCCAAGCTGAACTTGACTTATATTCTCCTCTTCCCAAATAAGCGAAAAGCTTGTGCTAGAAGTGGGTACGACAATAGTACAACGGCTGGGGCTCGAATCTACCTACCTTTAACCGTTGGGCTATTGAGGCTTTTATTGATGAATGGTACAAAATAAAGGGCCCGAGATTAAAACAATGTACATAATTCGTTATCTATCATGAGTTTCAA
Organism: Hipparchia semele; assembly: GCA_933228805.2. Classification (NCBI taxonomy): domain Eukaryota; kingdom Metazoa; phylum Arthropoda; class Insecta; order Lepidoptera; family Nymphalidae; genus Hipparchia; species Hipparchia semele. The sequence goes on along the minus strand of OW121717.1, from coordinate 6,362,590 downwards.
TTGCTTATATAAATCATATTGAAACAATGGAGCTGTCAATTGGATGAAATTAATTGTTAATGCAAAGCAAATGTATTTGTCGTGCTTTAAAATTCTTGCTTTTCATGATCAATAAGTTTGTATGTCCGTACTATGTAGTTACTATGTACGGTTTCTGTTTCTAAGCAGTATAGTAAGTGAGAATGTTGCTTACTGAGAACTTATTTTACTACTTTATTACGAGTGGAGTGGAGCGTCTACTCATAACAACTTTTAATTATACTTTACTAGTTGAAAGTCTCAATAGCCCAGCGGTTAAAGGTGTGGACTGAAAACTGAAAGGTCGCAGGTTCGAATCTCACCCGTTGCATTATCGTCGTACCCGCTCCTAGCACAAGTTTTCCACTTATTTGGAGAGGATCGGAGGATATTCGTAAACTTCAGCTTGGCTAATGTTCTTTTTTTTTAAAAAAAAAGAAAGTTGATGCCCGCGGCGTCGCTCGCGTGGATTTAGTTACTAAAAAACAGAACTCTTTAATTTTGCGGGATAAAAATAGCCTGTCACTCTCCCGGTCCTCAACTTATACCCATGCAAAAAATCACGTCGATCCGTTGTTTTGTTATGACCGGATTGAAGGACAAACAAACAAACACACTTTCGCATTTATAATATTATTATAAGGATTAACATTGGCATCCCAACTAGCAACAAGCCATATAAGCACCCACTGTACCGCTTTTTTGCTGTATAATAGCTGTTTAAGGAAGTTAGTATGAATTAACTCTTTTAAACAGCTATTATCCAGCATTTAAGCGGTACAGTCGCTGCTTATATTGCTTGTGTGTTAATTGGGATATAGATGGCAACCAAAAGTTGCGCGCCCCGTCTCCTCAATTTTTGATTTTTGTACACCGATTCCAACTCTATGCTTAGGGCAACAAAGATGAGTTTAAATCGTTACTTAGAAAGTCGCTGCGCGTTTAAATCCTGACTTGAGCGTCTGAGTTAGTAAAATTAATTAATCTCTAATATTACATTACTTCCACTTTGGTTAGGTAATGTTAACTCATTGTTCTTTTGGAACTAACTAATCCTTTAATAATACAGCACGATGTTTTAAATTGAACAAGTTAAATGAACTAGGGAAAACCCTTATTGAAACAATTAAGCGTAAATTGATTTCAACGGGATTGTTGTAACAGTAGAGTTAATTAGTTAGCGGTTTTAGAGCAGAGTTTACGAAGGTAATTGGAATTGCTATCGTACGTGTAACCGTAACAGTTTAGAGGTGACAACTGACAACAGAGCTACATGTAGGTATAAATAGATATGATAAGTATATACATTCAAGACAGAACAATCCTTCTAATCCTATTATTCAATATTATAAATGCAAAAGTTTGGATGTAAGGACGGATGGATGAATGGATGGATGGATGGATGTTACTCAGTCACGCCGCAATGACTTTTTTTATATATTTTTAGCGAGCAAACGAGCAGGCGGGCCATCTGATGTTAAGTGATTACCGCCACCCATAATTATTTGTAGTACCTACCCGAGGCATGCACCACCAATGCGTTGCCGGCTTTTCAAGAATTTGTTGAAACCCCATGTTGTAATTTAGTGGGAACACCGTCGTAGGAAGTTGGTTCCACAGTTTCAAAGTTCCTGTGCCTGGAGCACATCGAACGGTCGAAGTGCTCCAGGCACCCAAGTGGTGAGGGTGAAATTGTGTTCGGTGGCGAGCGGTTCGATTGTAAAAGAAAGACGGTGGAATAAGGTCAAATAGCTCTACAGAACACTGAATGAAGAGGCTGAAATTTGGCTCAAAGATACATAGATTATAGTCTGGAATAACACTGTTAGGAAGATTCGACAGTTGACTGACATAGAAACTGCAAAAATTGTTTATTTTGCATATTTCCATAGTATTATGTCATACGGAATCTTACTATGGGGTAAGGCAGCCGATATTGGAAAAATTTTTGTTTTGCAGAAGAGGGCAATCCGCGCAATCTATAATTTGAGGCCGCGGGATTCCCTTCGAGAAAGATTTAAAGAGATAGGCATTCTTACAGTAGCTTCGCAATATATTTATAACAACATAATGTTTGTCAGACAAAACATTTTGAGTTACAAAAAAAAGAGTGATTTGTCCGATAGACCAAGTAGAAATCCAAATAGGCTCATGTTTCCTGGGCTGCGCCTCAAGAGGGTCCAAAAGACATTTGTGAGAATGGGCGTGACGTTTTACAATAAAATTCCACAGTCAATCTTAGACTTGCCTCTACACAAGTTTAAGAAATCAATTAAATCTGCTCTCATGAAAAAAGCATATTATACAATTGAAGACTATGTAAATGATAAAAAAGCGTGGATATAATTCGCTCCAGTGATTCATAAGACACTAATAACTATCCTGTGTAACATGATTTTATTGTATTCTGTTCCACGGTGTTTCCACTTTATTTGTCTCAGTCATGTCTTAAAATGAGTAGTTTAATATTAGTATTCAATTCGATGCCTTAACATGGGTAGCCTAAGTATGTCATGCTCTCTTTAAAGTTTCTGTGGTGGTGTCGTGTGGTGCGGGTTGTTACGTTCCCTCAAATATGGTTGAGCGAAGCAATGGCTGGATCATGCGTCATGCTCGTGAACGGGTGCCACCAACGGGAATGGGTCTGCTTTTGCCTGCCTGTGTTAACATGTTTTGAATTGTATTTTATTTGTATTTGTATTGTATTTATTTTTACTTGTATTGTACTCAGGAAAATTCATCGTGGAAGCACTGAATACATAGCATAGTTTCAATAACAATTGTAAATTTTTATTTTTTTGAAAAGAGCAACCGCCGAGTTTCTTGCTGGCTCTTCTCGGCAGGAAAGGCATTCCGAACCAGTGGTAGATTCATTGACGATTCAAAAGTGCTTGTAAAAGTTTATTTGAATAAAAAATATTTCTATTCTATTCTATTCTATTCTAACACATAAGCTACTTTTTATCCCGGAAAATAAGAGAGTTTTGAGCGGGAAATAAAAAACCTTAATCCACGCAATCAAAGTCGCGGGCAACAACTAGTAGAAAATAGATTGGACAATACCTAATCGTGGTGTATCCCCGTCACCTGATTAGTACTACAGCTGGTGATATTGATCTAATTAGCAATAAATAAATGACAAGCTATGAATCAAACGAACCTGCCCATAAACGCCTCCGCCCGCGGCATGGGACTACACCACGACTGCACTATTACCGTAACTTGTTCGTCACGTGTGTGTCAAATTCCTCTGACACCCACAAAAAGTCTAACATACCATGTTGCATAATAGCACCCAAGCTATTTTGTGATGCATATGAGTTAGGTAGAGACGAAAATTAGAAGATAGCTTTGCCATCAATATGACGTTTCATTAAAATGGCGTATAATAATAAACTGTCACCATAACCTAACTGCGTGACATGTAAAATTCTAATGCGTCTGTCACCATAACCTAACTGTGTGACATGTAAAAATGACATCTAATTATAATTAGATTATTTAATTGATTCTTAGCACCTTATTTTGTGTCAATCTCCGTCTCTAAAGTTTTTATAGGTTTTTCATAGCAGTTGTAACTTGTAAGTATAAGATAGATCCTGTGGGAATTTTACATGTCACGCAGTTAGGTTATGGCGACAGTGTAATTTTCTGCTTCGTCATCATACTATAATGGTGGCGTATATCGATCATTTTTTTTGACGCGTGTGCTCTATGTACATGTGGTAACTTTTAATTATCATTGAAAATACGGTGGGCGTTGTATGGTCTTATATAATGCCAACCTTTTCAAAGTACCAAATTATAGAGGTGGGCCAATTAGTTTTCTATAGTTACAAAGATATTAACTGTAGTAATTATCATTAGTTATGTAATACAGTCAAAATATTAATTAGTTATGTAATAAAGTCAAAGTACGTGTCTGTCTGAAGTACTGAATCTGGTACTTAGATCGATTTTTTTTTGTCTTTGGCAACGGAAATCTGCCGCACAATATGCACAATGATCATAAAAGTACTGAAATGTGCATCAATTGTTTTTGTTTTCAGTCATAGTTTTTCTGTTATTATAATTAGATAGATAATTCTTTATTGCTACACACAAGAATTGATGTTGAAGAAAGTGCGCAAAGACGGTCGATTTAAATAGGTGCCTACAACTTTTTACTTCTCGCGCATCCATATTAAAGACACGTCTATATTTTAGAGACTATATGTCTATATTTAATCAATCATGTTTTGTTAGGGGCGTTTGAATATCGTTACGCACACTTAAATAAGAAATTATAAACTAGCTTTGAAAAAATAATACATGCAAATAAATTAGCCGTTAACATAGTAGAAGCAGGCGATACACAAGAATAGCTAATTAATAAATGAAGTTCAGGTTCTATAATAAGACACTAGGCCTAACGCATGGTCAGTTTTTGTTCCACTGAAGTTGTCTCTCATACGATACCGTATCCTCTTCAATTACGTGATTATGACGCTACGGGCTGTACCTTAGGCTCTATTTTTGCTTATCTAAATATCTTTATTTTATGTAACTGAATGATGTACGGCACAGATAATTCTTAGATAGCTATAAGGGTATGTTAAAGAAGCATTGCGCACGCAACTTGTTAATTAGTCAACGTTTAATTAAATTCTACATATCGGGCGTTTTACTATTTGACATCGACTTTCTTGGCAAGTCACTTAAATTTAATTTATTAATTTATTAACAGCCTATAAGTAAAACTGGTATTAAATCTAGCCTACGCGCGGGCCTACTTTTTGTGCCTAATCATTTTTATGAAAATTATAGTTATCCGTTTGCTTGAATAAGGCTTCAATCAATGTCTCAACTTTTTTTTTTAATTTATTTGGTTTATCAACATCTTATACATTTATAGTATAAAGCACTAAAAACTCAATAAAATAAAACAATACTTAGACCAATACTTACAATAGCGCCAGTGTTTTGGGCACCATGCCCATAAACGACCACTTCGACGGCGTGTATTTTTTGTAAATATAACTAGTGGTAGTTTTAATTTATTTAAGTTATTTATTTAAGTTTTATTTTGTTATACCTACTTAAAATTTTAAATGAATTTAGAAAACGTAGTTTTTCGATGTACTTAGATAAATGTTCCCAATTTCAAAATCTGCTGAAAACGTTATTTTTCAAGAATAGTTTTTTATTCAAATAAACTTATACTTAGATCAATTATTAAACTAATTACAGGGAAACACCGCATACATAATGAAGTAACTTATTTTACAACTTAAATACCTAAATTAATAACATGCAAGAAGTATAATTAAAAAAAAAAGCAAGAAAAGCATCAACAAGTACGTGTATTAATTATTATTATTATCGTTTATTGTGTTACGTGTTTTATCTATGAGAATTTACTAGCTTTTGCTTAATGCTTCCTACGATGTGAGGGTTTTAGAAATCCCTTGGGAACCTTTTTTTTTCAGGGTTACCTGTGTCAGTCTCCTGGTCCTCAATTATACCCATGAAAAACACCACGTCGATCCGTTACTTCGTTGCACTTTCGCATTTATAATATTACCTACTAAGAATGTAAAAATTAATTTTACAAAAATTCTAAATAAAAATACATATATGAAATTGGAAAATATTGGCAATAAAATGTTCATACTCAAATAATTTGCACTTAGCATGTAAACTTCTAGACTATTGATGTACCTACAATATAAACAGTTGCTGTGGAGTATCTACTTATTTTTATCACAAAACACTTAAAATTGATATGGCACTCTAAGAAATACACACTTATTCAAATGGCACGTAAAGTAGAGTCTTTAATATCATAATATAAAAAGATATAATGTAAAAATACCCCGGTGTGGCAGTAAATTCATAGTTACTGACGCATTAAGCTTTCCTGGTAACTTGCTGCGTGCGAAAATTAGTATAAAAATGTATTTATTCAAATCTAAGGTAAGGACGTTCACACCGTGTTTATTTTCAGAGTTCCGTTGATCTCCAATTTGCTACTCATCTTTCACTTTATTTATATTTTATTTTTCACTTTATTTATATTTTATTTTTCACTTTATTTTTGATGACCTCCCTGACGTAGTGGTTAGCGTTGTGGTCTTATAACTGGGAGCTCTCATAGGTTGAATGTATACTGCTATACCCCTTCCAAGTTCCAAGTTATTCCGCTGCCATCTTAGCCTGCATGGTTACTTTTCATCAGATGAGATAGCAGTCAAGGACTATCGTGTCATAAAATCAATGTTTAAATTCTTTAGTTTAGTAGTTTTAGTATTCATAGATATCATATAAGTTCCTTACATGCGAAAAGCATATACGGATCCCAGCGATTTTTTAAAATGATTTGCATGACTTTTTTCATTTATAAGTGGATAGGTAATAATAAGACAGGGACAAGTCAATTGATTTTAGATAATGGACAAAGTTGTGGACATTTTACATTTTGTAGTGAAGATATTTATTAAAAGAACTAGATGATGCCTGCGACTTCGTCTGCGTGAACTAAGGTTATTTCAGTCCCACAGAAACCTTTTAATTTTCCGGAATAAAATGTGGCCTATGTGTTAATCCAGGGTATGATCTATCTCCATTCCAAATTTCAGCCAAATCCATCCAGTAGTTTTTGCGTGAAAGAGTAACAAACATCCACCCATCCACGCTTACAAACTTTCGTATTTATAATATTTAAGATAATGAAATTATACTATTAAAACACTATAAAACGAGTAGATATTTATATGTACGTATATAAGTTTCGTATATGTTTCTTTCACAGATAAGTTAACTGTGGTAAGTGCGGACTGAAAACTGAAAGATCGACGGTTCGACCCCCACCCGTTACCGTAACCGTACCGTACCGTACCGTACCGTAACCGTACCGTACCGTACCGTACGGTAATGTACCGTACTGTACCGTACCGTAACGTTGTCGTAACCCAAGCTTTCCGCTTACTTGGAGAGGAGAGGTGAATATTAGTCAAATTCGGCTGGGGCGATTAAAAAAGTTAATAAGCTATTTAAAAAAAAATTACTGTGCTGTAAAAAATGCATATCAACCTCTTAAGAACTGCTATTTGTCAGCCCAATTAGCTAATTCGCAAGTAAATCATTGATATAAGAAATGAAATGTTCCTACTGAATTGTAATTTGAACCAATTAAATATCAAAACGTTATTAGTAATGTAGATAAGGCTTCAATGTAATAATTGTTTTCTTTAATTAGTCTTATCTGGCTTTTCCAATTTTTTAAAGAAGGTCATCGCCTTATTCCATGGTGAACCAAAGAATAGAAATGGCTTATTAATTAAGTGGGCCATTATAATACATTATAACAGACTAGATTATCCTTACTAATATTATAAATGTTTGTTGGTTTGTTCTTCAATAACGCTGCAACAGAGCTACGGATCGACGTGATATTTTTGCACTAGTATAGTTGAGGACCTGGAGGGTGACATAGGCTACTTTTTATCCCGCGGGATTTTAAAAACTCCACGCGGACGAGGGCGTGGGCATAAGTTAGTATTTTATAAATATTATTTAATTTAGTAATGTACCTAGGTACAAGGTACACTTATAGTGACGTGAACTCTCATATTCAAAAGTTTTACAAATGCTGCTAATGGATCTGCATCATCATTTCATCTGTCGATTAGTTGCTAATAAAGCATTTTTTGCCTTAAATATCATACAACTTTTGACAAATAACAAAGTTTATAAGTAAAATACGATAGATTTTACATAGGTATCAAGCGTTCATAAAAAAATTGCAAAGATAGCAGTTAAAGTCTTTCATACAAACGTAGAACACGGTACAGGTAACAAAAGAAATATAATGAGAAGCATGCTAGAACCTTCGATGAACGAAGAGGAACGTCAAAAGACTCTATGCTACACGAATGTGTAGTCTTATTCGTAGGAATATAATCATACATACTAGTAGGTAAGCAACCATTTGCATTTTGTGAACACGTACAAAGGATTGTCGAAGAAAAAATAATAAAAAGGCTTGAGCAAATTCTTTACCTTCCCCTAACAAATGATTGAACGATCCTTAATGAACTGGCTTAAGCCCTTGGGAAACATAATACGCAGAATTAAGTCCAGTTTAGACTATTGGAGTAGGGTAATAAAATCTTTCAATTGTAGACCTGATTGGCCTAGTTATAAAAGATAGTGCGCATAATCTTTCAGTTTATATTAGTACCGAGTCACTTATTGGTGTTATAAAGCCATTATAATTTTATATCTGGCTGATAGTATAATAAGACAATCTTCCAGTTAAAGAGGGTGTTTCATAAAGTATGTTACATACCTACGATAGTAATTTTAACACTTTCTAAAGTACTTTTACTTAATTGCTTTAGGATTTCTTGAAGTGTCGTTAGTGTCAACAGAAATTAAAGTACGTATTACGATTGAAAGTGGCGTTTGAAGTAGGTTGTTTTAAAATAATATTTTTATATTAGTATCTATAGTCGATCTATCGATCTATAGATCAATTCAACGTTGTACACTGTTAAAGAAGTTTTGAAAAAATATATCAACGTAGCAACGTTACTTATCGACGGATTACAGATAAATTAAATATAGAAAACACGGGCGAAGTTACAAGGTTAAATAAATTTTGATGACCTCCCTGGCGCAGTGGTGAGCACTGTGGTCGATTCCCGGCGGGGGCAATTTAGGAATTTATAATTTCTAAATTGTCTCTGGTATGGTCTGGTGGGAGGCTTTGGCCGTGGCTAGTTACCACCCTACCGTCAAAGACGTGCCTCCAAGCGATTTAGCGTTCCAGCACGATGGCGTGTAGAAACCGATTAGGGGTATGGGCTGAATTTACACTGCTATACCCCTTCCAAGTTAGCCCGGTACCATCTTGGACTGCATCGTCACTTACCATCAGGTGAGATCGCGGTCAAGGGCTATCTTGTCATCGAATAAAAAAAAAATTAACGATTGAGTAAGTGTTTTGTTTCTTAATAAATTCTATTTCAACCGTTGATTTTAAGTTAATTTCATTCATGCTTGTGCATTAGCCTTTACATTCGGCACTTGAAGCAAGTGTGTGAATTATTCGAGCGGTGATGTCCCATAAATTTTTACTTTTTCGATTAAGTTTAGAGCAAGATAATCAAGCTGGAATATGCACGCTCAATTCATTAGCTGTATTGAGTGCAATTTTTCATATGATCCGCTCGTTAAAGAAGATATCTCCTTTGATTACTTTTAATTCCGCTTTAAAAACCGTTTAAAGTGCCTACTACTTGTGTATTTTTAATTAATAATTACGATATAGGGATGTGTATTTCCATTTTATTAGTCATAATTACGAAACAGGGATGTGTACCTACTTCCATTTTATTATTACATAATATTATCGAACTATAACGCTTAGAACAGAAGTTTCTAACAAAGTTCCGCTCCAATAGTAGGCTCAAAACAACCAATAAAATGTGCGAGTGCCATTTTTGCACTGGTAATCATGTGTGGTTATTGTGATGAATTAAGACACCCTTTCATATAGCACAGAAGGTCATTTTATAATAAATAATTTTCTGCTCGATACTTCGTAATAACGCAACACTACGCGTAGTCGGTCTTTAAAGGCTTACTAAAAATGGTTTGTCGCCGCGTCGATTATTGCGGTTCTAAACTTCATAGTTCGATGCATAATATATTTCAAGTAGTTAATTCTAGCTAGTTATTTATAGCTAATTATTATAGCTAGGACTCAAATATCCATTTCCATCCATGCCCATTTCTGGAATGCAAGCTATCTCACTGTGACATTTCGTCAAGATCAGTTCTGTGGCACACCCGTTAATACGGGCAAACTGAAATAATGATATTATTAGTGTTGGTGAACAATTTTAATTTTAGTCACCAATTACTAGAAGTACCTGCCTACTGAAAATAATAACTAAAATATTTCTGGAGGGTTTGTTAAAATAATATTGTAATTAACACTTTGGCTTTAAGGCTGTTGGTACATTGACGAAAAAAAATATCGATGCATATTTCCCATCTACATATAAAAAGAAGCTTACGAGTATACTTAATATTCTGTTGCTGCGGTTTCGCTTTGAACACGTAACTAACAGCCCAAAAGTTATGAAAGTATAACTATTAAATTAAAATTATTTTTAAAAAGAAGTCGTTTAAAAAGAGTTCGCTGCTATCGATATATCTATAGGTCCGTTCGTTAACCTGATTTTCGTCGAACGGGAATCGAACCCGCTGTTGTAGCCATCGTGGCCGCGACAACGATCTCGCTCCCATTGTCTTCTTCACTGACGATAACATTCTATTTTGCTGGGAGAATTTTAATGAAACCATGAAAATTTCCAAAATTAGCATGGCTTCATAAGAGTTAGACAAGGCATATAATACTTATCAGCTTAATAAAATATTTTGAAGTTATTCACATAATGCATTTCAGGATGCACCTCTTTTTATTTTATGTTTTCTTTAGATATTGCTACAGAGTAAATATTTATTTATTGGCTACTTATTGTATTGAGCTAAGTAATAGTTACATTAAAATCTAGTATTATGTATACTTGTAATTACTTCCTTACGAATATTTTAAATGTGAAAGTGTTTTTGTTTGTGAGTTTGTCCTCAAGAGCAACGAATGAGAAACATATGTGAAGAGCTAGTCATCTATATACGGTCGCGGACAGAAAATGTTTACCACCTTAAGATTCATAATTACATGCACACGTCTATGCCTGACAGTCGATATGCTTTCGATATTCTATGGCGTTATAGACTGCATGCAATGTGAAATAGAATCTACTTTGAAAACTGATAAACATTTTCTATCCGCGACCATATATATAAATCAATGATGCTAATGTTTCGTTAGTCTGGCTAAATTAAAAAACGGCTTGAACGATTTTAATTTTTTTATTTTACTTTATTCGTCTTCATACAAGGGTGGATTGAAAACTAAAAAAAAGTAGGGAAATCCACAAGAACAGCTGAAAAAATCAAAATTGAGATCACCACTTCGGATTACTTTTAACAGATGTCGGGAGCCAAGCTGCGGATAAAAGCTATAAACAATATAGCTATATATATAAAAGAAAAATATCATTTGAAAATTTTACTTTGCAAAAAGTGAAATTCAGAGAAATGGAGCGGAAAATGATTTAGTTCGGTACTTGTCCATTTAACAAACAAACTCCCAGGCACTTACTCGTATATTAAAATGACAAACGAGTTTGATATAAATTGATTTAGTAAGGAATACCTATTCAATCAACTAATGGGTTTGCATTGTCGGCTGATAAGATTTTTTATATCCCATGTTGGTTCCATTAACATCTGTCTAGAACCACCAATATTGATGGCTTTTGTGCGTTAGGAATTTTAAAGCATTAAACAAATAAAAGCTGTTACAAGTTAATTTATTAGTCACAGGGGTAATTTTTTTAACGACTTAAAATAATTTTATTTAAGTACTTTGCTTTTGCCCGCGGCTTCGCTCACGTTCGATTCTTCGAATCCCTTTTTTACCCCCTTAGATACCTAAGTCATAATAGCTATTTCTATGCCAAATTTCAGCTCGATTCGTTCAGTGGTTTGAGCTGAGCGTTGATAGATCAGTCAGACACCTTTAACCTATATAAAGGTTATATATTTATAAAAGATTTATTTTTATATTGTGTGTCGGTATACTTTATTACAATTAGCTTTTTTTATCTTCATCTGCATTTTTTTGTGTGACAAATCTTATTTAAATGATACCCAAAGATGTCGCTAATTGTTCTACTTTGTGAAATCCCAAACTTAACTAAAATTAGACAAAGCGGCCCAACTTATACCTAAATCTTGCTTAGAAACAGACATTTTCACTATCAAGGCGCCAAAATTGTTTTATAATAGTTGGCTTGTAATCTTCGAGCTCTAACAAAGAGCAATAACTAAAGTTTGAATGAGTAATAACCTGAAACTAGTTAGCATTTAGATACGGCATTAATTTCCAAGCTGTCACAATACCGGCCACTATACGAAAAAGGTATTTATTATTCAATTTACGCGTAGATACATATCTATTACTGGACAATTGGACATGTACGCAATTCGTGGGAATAGGTATTTAAAACAGTGATAAGAATCCTAACTAAGAAACAGGGACTGTAAAAAATAGTCCTGACTCGCAGTCGCAAGCAATTCATTTTTTTAAACTCCTAATAAAAGTTTTTTGCTTATTTAGAGGTGAGGAGGACAATATTATGTCAACTTCAGCTTGGCTAATATGCTTTAAAAAAAAGAAAATTTCATTCACACTCATATCAGCGAGAACTAATAAAAAGAGCCTCTTTATTACATTTTAATAGATAGACACATTTGCTGCCTAGTAAAAACGAACGCAGTTAAAAGGTCTTAGTAATAAATGCTTGAAAAATATGAAATCTAGTTGCACTGGACACGAGTGAAGCAACAATAGTCTCGCCTGACAAGGAAAAAGTCGTGACCGACTCGCGGTCGGGTCGGCGGGACGCTGCAGGCGTAAATAATGCTGACGTCCGATCTTAATTATCGCTCCATCGTTAGAGATGACCGACGGGGCTGACCGAAATCGGCGAGCGAGTTGCGACACCGCGCGGGGCGGGGTGCCGGCCGCTATCTCAACGGTTAATCGCCCGCCGATAAATCGGTCGGATCTAGAATCACCTGCGTCCGATAGTGCCGTTTTGGCAGCGCACATTGTAATTCTTTTGTTGTTGTTACTATTGTTTTGCTTGCGATGACTCGTGGTTTTCGCTCTATAATCGATATTCCTCGATAAGCCAGATGAGAGGTACATTTATTATTATAATTCTCTAGGCATGAGTCATCAATGGATTTAGCGTTGTGGAAGGATACTATCATTAGTAGTATCGTAATTTATAACCCGTACACCTACGTAGGCAGTTTATTGCTGAAACGATTTAGGTATGTATTAGTAGGTATTGTTCATGAACGTAATTAATATGCAAATATATTTTCACTCTGTAATAGTATGATAGGGATATGTGTAGTTTAGTGGTTAATACCTCGGAGTACGCTTTTTGGGGGTCCGAGTTTCGAATCACAGGCACTCCTTAGTTTTTGAAATTATGTACATTTTAAGGAATTAAATATCAATCACTACTCCGTTAGATGAAGGAATATATCATCATGAAATCTGCACGACTAGAATTCTGCATAATAATTTTTTCTACCAATCAGTCAGCGTTGTTGTTTCATTCTGGAGGCCTAAAGTTTAGGCCTCCAGAATGAAAAAAGTTGGTTTAGGCCCTAAACGAACCTTTTTCATTCTGACCGAGACCCGGGCCTAGAATTGGGTCAGCGATGGGTTGGGACGTGGTGGTGATGGTGATTTGGTCTTCATAAACATCTAAAAATACAGTAAAGGATAGAAACCTTACCTTATTTAGTTAAGTTTTCAACTGCCTTACTGAGTCGCTTATCGTTGCTTGTGGTATACTAGGTATACTGTAGATTTAAAAAAGTTCACTCCAGTTTAACGCTTCGTTAGAACATTTAAACGTCAGCTCATTAAAAGATTTAATATTAATTTGTTAATGATGCATTAAACATAAATTAATGAACCACCGAGTGCGGCAGCAAGATAAGTAAGTATTTACTAATTTGGGTTGGTATACTGCACCAGAAAAAGACAACTGGTATCCAGCACATTGCTCATGCCCAAATCCACTTAATAGGTACCTTGTGAAAATATTTTCAAACTTCGAAATCGCTCCGACATCGATCGATCAATTTAATGCCAATTAAACCTCAAATTACCTACTCTACGCGGTGTGCACTCCGCAGATTAATTTCGTTTATAAATAGCTCGCCATAAATTCGCTACACAAACATCTGCAGCGGGCTTAATGGTAATTATATTTTTTCACTAATCGATATCAAATAACAAACAGCCTAAAACAAAAATGACATGTTCTCATTTGGTTTCCGATCGTTAATCGTGCTCCGCTTTGTAGTCGCCGCGGCGCTGCGCCCGCGCCGGATCGCGATGCGAAGGGCGACGTTGAAAAATTCTGTGCTCGTGATTTTCGTTCGTGTACTTCATTTATTTGCCGGGACCGTGAATATTGTTTGCGGAAGATATTAGACGGTTTCCTGCTATCCGCTGAACTGACATTATACAAACTGCTATTCATATTTCGCAACATAACGGGCTGAAGCTCCATTATATTTGACAAGATCGTAGTATATTATGTTGGTACCTTTTGGTACTTAAGGTATCTTACATTTATTTTTTAACCGACTTCAAAAAAAGAAGGTTATCAATTCGACTTGTACGAGTATGTATGTAATATTACTGGAACTGCAAAATACCGTTCGTTAAAGACGTGCCGCCAAGCGATTTAGCGTTCCGGCACGATGGCGTGTAGAAACCGATTAGGGGTGCGAGTAAACTGCCGTATCCCTTACAAGTTAGCCTGCTACCATTGTAGACTGCATCGTCACTTATCATCAAGTGAGACTGCAGTCAAAGTCATCTTGTCATCGAATAAAAAAAAATTAATAGGTATATGATAACAAAATGTATTAGGGCTTCCAAACAAATACGTATATAAAATTTTATAAATGTAGGTATCTATGTATGTTTGTCTACGTAACTATTCCTCCGTTCTCCGTAACAATTAATTGGATTGCGATTATTCTTTCTTAATTTGCTTTGCACTTACTGGAACTTAATGAAAAATGGAAATTTCATCATAATCGGTTCAGTCGTTTTCAAGATATGGTCACTTTTCCCTTTTTCTAATATTTAGTTAAGAATTTGATAAATTATTTTGATATAGGATCGCTACATTATACACAGAAATTAGTTTTATTTTATCAAAACTCTACCTTTCCCAAAACATCGCAGACATTTAGGGCATTCTCAAAAATGTACAATACTTGTTGTTATAGCAAAATTATACTATCGATCAAGCAGTAATACGAAGATAATGCCCCCGGGATGCGAATTTAGGAGAAATTGAGGGGGTTTGCGTGCCTCCCCTTAGGGCATAATCTTTACATGCATTCTGATAAACATTATTATATTATCCTGAATCATATACCACGAGAAGGACAGTTTCAACCGAAGGGAAATATAATAAAATTATACGTATTGAGATAAATATCGTAATATGGGCTACAATTTTGATGGCCGACAAAATTATGTCTGAATTCATTAGCATGCAACTTCGAGCATTTACGCAATGATGGGAAGAAACATTTTGGAAATTTTAAAAATGATCACAATATTTATTCTACTACCCTATACTTTTATTTCCTACTGTCAATTTATTTTTACTACTTTAGATTTCACTTCGTCTACGTCCGTGTATCGATTCTCTAAAAATGATTGCATCAGTGTAGCGATCGCAATGATTATGTAAATATCTGCAGTTCCACTAGAAATACATAATTACAGTTACACGTATCAAATTGA
This sequence comes from Hipparchia semele, assembly GCA_933228805.2. Taxonomy (NCBI): domain Eukaryota; kingdom Metazoa; phylum Arthropoda; class Insecta; order Lepidoptera; family Nymphalidae; genus Hipparchia; species Hipparchia semele. The sequence goes on along the minus strand of OW121717.1, from coordinate 6,347,094 downwards.
TAAAATCCTCGTTTTTTTAAAGTCGAAGTCGCGGACTAAAGCTAGTACGTACATAGTAGATAATTGGTATTAACTCTTGACACTATAAATTATAATAATATACCTAGACCTCATCAGTGCTATCCAGTATTGATTGTCGTCAAGCGCAAGCCTATTTCGGATAAAAAAAAACTTAGGTAGTTACAAGTTCTCATAATTATCGAGCAATCTGCAAAGTGGTGTCGCGTTGGCGAGTTTTTGGTAAACATAGGACCAAACGACCGATAAATGCGCTCAAGGCGATGCAAATTGCGTCGCCTCTTATCGATGCACTTTATCCGGGACTTTTGTGCATATTTTACATATATTTGTGGGGATACCGATAGACTGTGTGGGCGGACTGCGCGCTCGCATACTAATGCATGCAAGGAATTGCACGCGGATACGCACTTAGCTAAAATTAAAGGGTGCAATTTTACAAAAATGCCTGTAACTTAACAGACCACTCCTTTATCGAGGACAGGTTTGTAGTTTACTACAACTGACATTTCAGCAGTTTATATGAATGAGTGAATGAAATATTTTTTATTATAAGTATACCATCACATCACACTAATATTATAAAGGCGAAAGTGAGTATGTGTGTGTATGTTTGTTACTCCTTCATGCCAAAACGAGAGAACCGATTTAGCTGAGGAATGGAGACAGTAGCTGATTCCCAGGATTGACACAGGCTATAATTTATCCCGGAAAATTCAAGAGTTTTCGCGGAAATTAAAAACGTTAATCCACGCGTCGCGAAGTCGCAACTACATATAAGATTAGAGTAGGTATGCTAATATTTTTTCATATTATTATGAAAAAATATATTAATATACATACACTAAGTAAGTATTGTGAGAACTAGGCAAACCAATCAGTAATAAGCCAATTATTTATTTATAAAAGACTAGTTGATGCCTGCGGCCTCGCTCGCGTGGAATTGATTTTTAAAAATCCAGCAGGAACTCTTTGATTTTCCGGGATAAAAAGTAGTCTATGTCACTATCCCAGTCCTCAGCTATACCCATGCAAAAAATCATGTCGATCCGTTGTTTTTTGCGCCGTGATTGAAGGACAAACCAACATATCAACAAACCAAAAAAACACACTTTCACTTTATAATATTAGTAAGGATTGTAAGGATTGTTTCAAAGTTTACTCTGGAACAAACGAGTCACTCGCGACCCACACGACGCTTAAGATGCGAGTCTTTACCAATTTCATACTAAGACAGATCCGGGGAGAAATAAACGATGTGTCTGGAACGTTATAAACTTTGAGAAGGTAACATAATTGTGCTAGTCCCCAGGGTATAGCGGTCGGTCCGCGGTCACGAAGCGCTCTAACCATAGAGACCCCTAAACGATGCCACCATATCTGTAGGCCGCTCTCGGCCCTGCGCCTGTCGACAGATATGAACGATTATTAAACTCTGGAGGCTAACCTTTACCACGATTATTGTCTTACAACTGGCGACCCGCCCCGGCTTCGCACGGGTGCAATATAAAGCCTTAATAGCCCAACGGTTAAACGTGCGGACTGAAAACTGAAAGGTCACACCTTCGAAAGCTCTAGCACAAGCTTTCCGCTTATTTGGTGGGAAGAGGAGGATAGGTATTTAGTTTAGTCTACTTCAGTTTGACTGATATACTTTAAAAAATATATATACAAAACTAATGAAGAAATTGAGATTTTCATACAAAAATACCATCCCCAACTTTTTCGGTCGATTTTCCTAAAGTTCAAAATTCAAAACTATTTATTTCACGTAGGCCAACTTGTGGCTCTTATGACAAGTAGAGAATCTACCACCGGCTCGTGATACTGATTCCAAACAAACAAAAGTTCAGCTAAATGAATTGTTGATCAACTTAGCAACCAGGTATTTTCCCTAAATAGCCAAGTATTTCAGGTATTCATTACTAAGCATTGTATGTTATTTTACTTGCATACAGACTAGGTAGGTGGGACACTTGTGACAGTTCCAGTGCGGTTGTAGAATATCTAATACATATTTAAGTTTAAATACAATATTATGAACTTAATTTTGTATGGTATTTCTTATATATACTCGAACTCAAAGTGTTCGAACACAAATTAGTCGCGTGTGATCCAAAACCACAATCAATTTTGGCAAATGATAAATTGCTTTACGATCACCATAGTATCTAAATATATTCCCCTTTGAAAGAGGTGCAAGGTGAAATTATATAAAAATGGGGAGAGGCAATCAAGGCGTGACGTCAAAAATTTGGAAGTAAATGAGTAGAATGATTGATGTTGTGAATTTACATTGCGTTGTGCCAAAACGACAAAATTGTAAGGTCATTTTTTAACTTCAAAGCGATCGCCAGCAGCTCGATCGGTAACAAGAAATAAGCTAAAGAACTCACAAAACCTTGAACATCATTAATTATTATTTTTTCATTTTGGGTGTGTAAAACTTAAATACAGGAGTCGGTTTAATATTACCTATATTGAACTACATACAAATCTAAAACGCCTATCTATCTTAAGAATGTTATGTATCTAAGTAGGTATTTTAGGACGAACCTACACTGCGAAATCTCGACGCGCGATTCTGTTTCTGGCTTGTACTGAATCTTACCTACCAAGCGCATACACACAAATAAACCTAACTTAACAATTCATTAAGTGATTTTTATTTTTACCAAAGAAACTAATAAATAATCTTAATTTGGCTGTTTTTTCGACAAAATGGAGCATCGCGTAGTGAAAAATATATATTTAGAAGTTTTTCAAGCATATATAAAGAAACCCCATAATACTCTAAAAAATATAATAATTGAATTCCTGATCTGTGCCACCTGTATTACTATCCAGAAACAAAACGGAAAATAACAACTTTACCCAGTCACAACATTCTATGGGAAAATCGCGTCTGTATATTTCGCAGTGCAGGCTTGCCTTTTTGCCGAGGTTGATATACGTAATCCATCTTTCCAATGAACATTAGCTTTATGATGCCTGTTTAGTTTTTAGTAGACGAATAATGTAAGTTTCGAACATATGGATCATTTATTTAATCGAGAGCTTACAACAAACTTACGATATTTTGTATTAATCTAGTAGCGAACCTCTATCAATTATCGAAACTTGATTAATTGATGTTCTGCCTAAACCGACGTCTTGTCATTTCTCTTCCCTTAATCGATTACTTCAAACATGATCTCTAGGGGGTCCAACAGCATAAAGATGAACAGCATGTAAGCTTTTCTTAATAAATCTTTTGTTTTTTTCAAGCGCATTCTAGCCGCACGTATATTATCCCTTTCAACCTAAGGTTCCCTTGCCTTTAACAATACACGATTCGTTAATACAATTAGTGTAACATCATTTCCGTATTCTATTACCGTTCACAAATTAATACATGCGCTGAGAATTTGTACAGTAATACCAATAAAGCGTCTAATGTTTACAATCGGTCCCAAATTCTCTCAAGCTTTCTTATTTCTTGAACAATAAATTTTATTAACACATTTCAATTTATTTCCTTGACTGACATGTGCGTGCAATCAACGTTAATTGCTGCTTCTCTTACGTAAAACATCGTAGGCGTCTGAAGAGATTTTTCTACGCGCGCTTAACTCGGCACCCTCTTACCGATACAAAGAAAAGATTGAGTCATCATAACAAATGCGCAGCTTCTTCTCGTAGAGGGCAGAGAACTCTCGACAATCGCCTCTTCTTATCTGTGACGGCTCCGATCATTGTGCCCGAATTCTTCGTGCTTCAGCGTTCGAACGACGAAACTATGGTGGTTTAAGTCTTTCGCTCCCCTGTCTCTTTGTTAACTTGTCGAGTTTTGTTCGGACGGCTTTTTGTAAACGTCCACTGGCTGCATTTGTAAAGCTCGCCTCTGACTACATAAATCTTATCTAATACATCTCATCAACAGAGAATGAAAAACTGTATGCCTTCGCTTGAGGTCAACTTATTAGACGTCTCTGACGGATGCGTGTTAATTTTTTATACCTAATTTTAATTATTATATAAAATAAATAAATAGACAAAGCGAAATTCTTCTAAGACCTAACTTACAACATCGATAGCACCTGATACGCAGTACAAATAAAATCTTAGCGGTCTCGGACAAGATTGAGATTTCAATATCAAGGGTACTTGAAATTCTATAATGCGAACCACCAAGCATATATTTTTATCCTGGTGTCAGTCAGAAGAGACACATTTGTCGAGGCGACCGCTCGCAGGCTGCATTTTTAGAATTATTAATTTTGTCCGTGTTCTTATACTTTGTTAGTGGCCGATTTTCTGCCGGTGTTATAAATAAAACATCAGGCGTCCGCCTCGAGACTGTTTTGCCAAAGTCGATGTCTGCTTCAATACGTTATTGTTGCAATAGTTCCCTTTGTTTTGCTCTTGAAAACTTGTTTGACAAATCATTATATTCGTTGAAATTATAATCTTGACTTATACCGCTTTCACCAATTTTTATAAATTCCTTTTTACTCGACTACGGCAAAGCCAGCAGTCTATGTATGTATATATATTACTATTTACGTATGTTCCACCTTAGCTGCTAAACTTTTGAAAGAGTCTTTATTTGCTTTGTTTATTTTAAATTTTTATAATTTCTATTTAAGTTTATATGTTGAATCAATTTGTTATTATAATTAGGGTGACATAGGCCACATTTTATACAAATCAATATGATGGATGTTACATCCAATTTTCTGGAAGGTCGCAGGTTCGAACCCCAACCGTTGCACTATTGTCGCGCCCACTCCTTTTTTTCGCTTATTTGGAGGGGCGAGGAGAATATAGGTCAAGTTCAGCTTGGCTAATATTCTTTTATAGAAAAAAAAAATCCGTAATCGGGCTAGAGTTTTTAAACTTTTATCCTTGTTGCAGGTTGAAGTCGTGATTCTGGACAAGAACGATAGCCCGCCAGAGTTCAAAAATATTCCGCCTGCTTACTTCGCATCAGAAGATTTGTCTCCAGGCCAATTCATAGCCACGATTACTGCAGAAGATCCGGATACTATAGGGACGATCACCTACAGCATAGAGACAGAGGAACCTACGCCTTTCGTGTTGAATGGGAAAACTGGACAGTTGACATTGAAAGAGCCACTTGACCGGGAAACGATATCAGATTACCAGGTGGTAATACGAGCCAACGATGGAATGCAGTTTACAGATGTTACAATCATTATTCAGGTTAGTTAAATGATTTAAATAGCTCTTTTTATGTTTTGTTTAAGTGTTAAGTTGTACCTATAATCTATATACAATTATTCAAGTACTACTACAGTTCTTTCAATTCACGAGGGTACGCGGCTCATGGTTGTGTGTGTATCTATTTGTATAAGTGGGAGCGAGAGCTTGCTCGCGCCTGATCACTCCCACCTAGGCTCCTGACAGGCACACACACTTACGCAATGTGCATGTTCACGACGTAACCACAAGTAAAGCTCACGCGCCCTCGTGAATTGAAAGAACTATACCTACCAGTCAATTATACGTCGAACAACTTTATTTACAAGACAATTTCAACAAAGTATATCGAATTTACCCATTTGTTTAGCCTATCTGCGCTAACGTGGTACGTTTTCCCCTTAAAAGGTTTGACACTCTATTCCAATTATAGCTTTGGAATATTAAAGACATAAACACAAAGTATTCCCATATCGCCGCGTGGGAATTTCATAAGATGTATCAGGTTAATTGCGTCACACGCGTAAAACTGAATAGATAATATTGATATCTAATTGATTTCTTCCTTAATAAAAGTGTACCAGTGGTTACAACCACATAACATTATAGTTAGGTACTTACATTAAAATATTTTGTAGTTACATCTATGAACAGGACGACAAATCTTTATACATATTAACATTTTAGATGTGAACATAAATATGTCTATCAGTCTGTTTGTCCTTTACTTCTAAACCACATGCATCATGAGGAAGAATATATATAAGACACTTTTTATATAAAGAAATATCAAGTTCTCTTGAGATTTTTAAACCCTAAAAGTGATAGAAGTCGTGTTCGTCAGCTACAATAATCCTTTTAATATTATCTTCGTGAATTTTTGTCTGATTGAAATAATCAGACAATAACCTTAATTTGTTTAGCTAAAATTGTAATTTGAAACTTTAGTTTAATGAAAAATGTAACTTTTTTTAACTCCCGACGCAAAAACGACGGAATTTTATAAATTTGATTAATCTGTGTTTGTGTGTGTGTGTGTGTGTGTGTGTGTGTGTGTGTGTGTGTGTGTGTGTGTGTGTGTGTGTGTGTGTGTGTGTGTGTGTGTGTGTGTGTGTGTGTGTGTGTGTGTGTGTGTGTGTGTGTGTGTGTGTGTGTGTGTAAATGTTTGCTATGGCATCGTAGCAGCCGAACAAATGAACTGATTTTGATTTTATTTGAAAGGTGAATTAGCCGGAATTGTTCTTAGCTATGTTTGATAATAATCATTCCAAGATGGCCGCCGCCACAAAATGGCGGATTACATATTTTTAATTTAACGATTACTGACTAGCGATTAGGATGTTGTAATATGTCGGGGGTGTTTTAAATTTTAATTTAAGTACACTTGTTTATTTCTAGGTTACCGATACCAACGACAATCCGCCGATTTTCAAAGAGAGTGCCTACTCCTTTGATATACCAGAAAACGCGGCAAGGGGTTCCGTAGTAGGAACTGTAGCGGCCATCGACCTCGACTCGGGGCCCAACGCCCAGCTCACGTATACCGTCATATCGGATTGGGCTAACGACATCTTCTCTCTCAACCCGCAAACTGGCATCTTCACATTGACAGCCAGACTCGACTATGAGGAGGTAAGCATTCACGTTCAACAACATAAAGGTATAGTAATTTTAAGACTGAATAATCTTCAATAGTGCCAGTTTCATTTGAATATATAAAAGGAAAAGGTGACTGACTGACTGACTGATCTTATCAACACATAGCAAATCCAATCACTGGATTGATCAGGCTGAAATTTGGCATACAGATAGCTACGAGTATTATGACGTAGGCATCTGTTAAGAAAGGATTTTTGAAAATTCAACCCCCAAGGGGTTAAAATAGGGGTTTTACATTCACTGAACTATTTACTTACAAATTAACGTAGATTCCTATTCATTTCTCTTCTAAACCGCTGAATAGATTTTGATGAAAATTGCTATAATATGGAGATAGACGACACTTTGAACAAAGAAATAGGCTACTCCGACCGAACCGAAAAAAATCTCGCGACTCGGTACAGAAATCCCGGAGAAGTTGATGGACATACTAAAAAAATAAGATACCACCGAATTGAGAATCTCGTTCTTTTTGGAAGTCAGTTAATTAGATTGAATAATTGGCTGATCCTAGATATTAGAATGAAAAACGCGAAAAACTGATAACATCGTAACGTTATTCTAATTATAACGATAATAATTATTATTAATAACGAAATAAAATACTGCAGTGATTATGAACCTTTTAGCGCGTTCGCTTTACGAATATAGAAGATCTTTTGATAAAATAAAGAATCAAAGACTATAACAACGACATTAATTTGTATATTTTAACAAGGCACTCGAAGCTGAGTCTCTACCAGGATATAAAATAAAGTGGTACCCGTATAAGTTTACGACGTGCGTAGTTCTGTAGTTCACTTACAATTAAAAACATGAGAAAAGGTTAAACGATTAAAATCATTCGTATAAATATTCTCAGGGGTAAAATAATAGCCAATTACTGTCGCATTTTCAACGAAGTAATCTGGGTAATGAGAGTTTTTTCGCTAATCGTTATGAGTGCTGATTCTAAGATTTCATTTCATCTTATGTACCCAAAATTTTTGTAGATTAAATCCTAGAAACATTAATTCAACTTTCATTTTTTTGTAAAATAACTTAGGGAACTTCCGAGTCTTAATGACCTTTACACATCTATAAGTATAAAATTCGATCATGATTGTAACATGTACTTATATTATTATATATCTATAAAGGTTTGAGATAAATTAGGTCCGAAAACTTTATTATGACTTATAAGGGCAAAGTTGCAGTGAGAGTAAGTTACATGTCTACACAATTGCTTGGGCACATTTTATAGTAATTAGTAATCGTATTTCTACTTAGCTAGTTCGATTTATTTAAGTATGTAGTTCTATTATCTTTAATATACATATAACAGTTTCCCGTTTCTTATTGAAGGCAGTCCTCTGTAATTAAACACTTCGCTCAGCGAGTTGTTATCAGATCTAAAAATAGCGAAAACGTTAATTGAAACATAAAATTGCTAGCAGAAGACAGTCTAAAAGATGTTTTTGTCTTTTGGTATTTTGGTTAGCCGAGGTTTTATATAATACTTTAATATTGCAAACTTCGATCACAGAAAAAATAGATTGCAATCTGTTTCAGTATGCAAGCAAAGGAACACTTCCGTACTATCTGATTAAAAAAGAAGTTTTTTGCAAATATTATAACCGATGGTTGAACTTGACTTGAATTTTTGAGCTTTGGTTTCAGCTTTTCACCTCAAAATAGTAGAGTAAAGGCTCTTTTGACTGGACTATACCTATTTTGATAGCTACTGAATTTAGCGAAAATCGCAAGAAACAAAATACATTCATTGTTAGATTGGGATTGTTTGCTTTATTTAAAATCACCAGCTTCGAAATTTTGGGCTTTTCAGAGTATTTTCTTGACAGATGAATCCAATAACTATTCTTCTAGTTCAACCCCAGGATCTTATGATCCACAGTCGAATAACTCAGTCGCTAGACCAAGGAGACAGATATTAGGAAGCGAGAGTTGTATAATATGTAATATTTTTTTACAACATCGTCTACCCATCCCAATTAAGGGCTAACAGAATGGTTGATAGTGAAAAATTATAAAAAAATTATTTAATACTAATAAGTGTAGTTTAGCATGAAACATTACTTAAATGCCTTATCTATCATCGTGTTTTCTTTGAACATACTTAAATGGTTGACGATCAAATCAGAATGTACCTATCCCCTTTGTTCAAGAATCTTCTCGTGCCACTTTTCGCGGGAGAAACGTGCATCTAACGTTATTATGGTGTGCCTAGAGGTTATGAATTTTCCGCCACAAAATTCATGTCAGGGCATTGACCAGTCCTTCTACGTACAAATCGTGTGTACTTGTTTCGTCGTGTTAAGCTCTATCGATATTTTTCCTTTTCAATATTATCTCTGAAATTTTTAATGTAAGCCTGCCCTAGCATTAATTGGTTAATATTTCTTACTGTTTTATTATCATTGTACTTTAAATTACACTTTTTAAATATAATCTGTATGTGATGTCCATGTATTTCATTGTACCTATATAATTCAAATCTTCTTCTTTCTTCCTTCCCCTGGCGCATTCCCTATTTGGGGTTGGCCCTCTTGATACTAGAGTACCTTTATGATTCAAATAAAAATAAAGGTGTTTGGCCTACCTCTGATTGAGCTCATACTATGCTACGATAGCATAAAAGAAATCAACGTTTAAAAAATTTAAATTTAAAATAACATTTTGACTTTCTTCTTGTCTGTTTGTCCAGTCTAATCTATGAAATGACTAAATTGATTTCTCCAGGACTTTCCCACACAGAGGATTTAACTAAGAATGATTTAGGCAGTTTTTCATCCCAGGAAACTCAAAGAATTTCTATGGGATTTTTAAAAATATACCTACCTACTCAAATTAACAACGATTAAATCGTGGGCATCAGCAAGCAATAACTTATAAACAAGTAAATATATTTATTATAAAAGGTGCATTATCGATCATCATTGTTTTTCATTAAAGGTACCTATTATTAAATTATAGACAAAAATATGATTGAAATTTTAGCAATGGATTATTTTGTATTTCGCTGTCACTTAATTCGTAGGTTTACTCTGCTTTAAATCATATCTGATAGCTTAAAAAAAATTATCTAGAAAACAGCAGATTTACTCGGTACCTAATACAAACTTGGTCTTGCAGCCACGCTACATTCACAACGTTGGTACGATGAATTTTAATGACAGAAAATAAAGTTTTAACGTTAATTTCAATGAATGTGTAGGTAGGTACTTATTTCTCTATAGGCATCTGACAGTGTAATTAATAAGCTTGTTTAAAAATATAAGCTAATTGTTCGTTGGTGCCTTCGAAGAACCATCGGCCAGTTGATGGCACTTCGTGTGCTTGTACTGGCGGTTGATACAATTATCTCAACACAGATCTAAAGGGGCGTTGACCGCTCAAGTGGTTCTATCGCACGACGATGTTACGTACTCCTTGCCTACCAAAAGTTGTTTGAACACAAATATTTGCTTTCAATGCTTCGTTCAATAATGTACAAGATATTGTAAAATAAGTAATTTTTTTGTTAGAGGTGTATAACTATATTATAATATAAGGTTATAGAGGTGTAAATATAGCGTTAGGGAGACTACATACGATCAAGTTTGCCGTCAAGTTTGCATGATGCTTAGGGATTCGAAAAAGGGTTCGATACTGACCTGAGTAGTATCAATACTACTACTACTAGCTCCCGACTGCTGTACCACTCCATCGAGAGAGATAACGATATACATCAGAAAGAGAATAATATAGGCTACATAGTCTGCTTACTTACGGTACTTCCCCAATTACTCGATACTTTTATATCATCACTAGATTTCACACGTCAAACAGTAGGCTATAGTTGTGCACAAGCACAACTTTAGGAGTGGGTACGACATAGTCCAACGGGTGGGGATTGTACCGTCGACCTTTCAGTTTTCAGTCCTCATCTTTAATCGTTGGACTATTGAAGTTTCAAAATCTTTCAACCAATTTGGCAATAGGATACTTTTTGGCAGAAAATCGGGATTCTTAAAAAAGCTAAATAGGCGCGGACAAAGTCGCAGGCGTCAGCCAGTAGTATGTAAATTTCACAAAGATGTTAAGGACATCAAATTTACCGCTCTTATAAAGCATTTTGAGTCACTTACTTGAATGCCTTTTGGGCATAAAAATAACATACGGATAAGTAAAATTTATTACGAGCCGTGTAAAATATTGCATGTTGTAGTAAGCAATTCAGCAACCAAGGCCGACGATGCCCTTGAGCGGGTTTTTAATACAAGCCTGGCAAAATGACCGCTGCGTAAGAGTTTGCTTTTTATATACCAATCGATATGAAGGTCGGTTCGTCTATTAAAAAAAAACTATTACAGTGTCACTGAACTTGGTGCCGTCTGCTTTTGTGTTGTTTTATTGCTTGATTTGAGGCAATAGGGGCCTATTACACCAACCTCCAGTAAATGTTAAATGTCACCGGTTAAGGGGTATGGGTTGAAGTAAACTGTCATCCCGTTCCAAGATAGCCCGCTACCATGTTAGACTGCATCGTCACTTACCAACAGGTGAGATTCCAGTCAAGACTATCTTGTTATTGAATTTAAAAAAGTCCCATTTCCATAGTTTAGATCAACGTGGCGACTGATTTCTTTCGAGGTGGATTGCTCATACAAAAACTTTCAAAACGTCGTAGTTACAGCTCATAGAGCCATCAAGAGTGCCCGAATATCTTGCTCTTTTTGCTAGACATTTACCTAAATAAATTATAATATTTATAATGGAACAACATATTACGAGTAGGTTCCTACGATGTGCACTTCGTATATTTTTATACTCGTAAATCATGGAGTGAAACCTACAAATGAGTTGTACTTGTGTTTACCTACTATGTGATAGATTTTCAATATATGATATTACAATATTACCTGTTAGTAGGTACTATTAATCCGCTATTAATAGAATAATAACAATACTAATAATGCTTTACTTGCAATATATTATAGGTACAGATGTGTTCGGTTACATTAAAATTAAAATGACTATTATTGTAAATTGTAAACTAAATTATAATAATTAAGTTAAATGAATAAAATAAAGATTAAAATTATCATAGAAAAAACAATATTTACAAAATAGGGCTAACGTAATACCAATATTATAAAATCATCCTTTTATGGATTACTAACTAACAGGATAAGAATTAATATTATTAGCTTAATTCAAAATACAATACGTATATGTGCTTCGGTATCCTGTTATTATTAGTGGGTCTATGTGAGGTATTATTTGATCCCGCTATTCATGCAAACCTGTCTGCTCGGGACTAAGAGCGTGGCAAACTTCGCTAAACGTCGTTGTTGAGAAATACTTTCATTTCAATGTTACTACTAAACCCATAAACAACGTCATGAACCGCTAAGCCTGTTCTCTTTGATAATTTCTTTAATTGCGTTTTTTGTGTCATTATACCTATATTAAATCTCGATTTAAGTTTCTTTAGCAGCGCGTTTTTGGCATACAGATTTTTCTTGTTTGGCGGATTATAACAAAATACTTTAATTTTCCTCCTATATCATGAAATTCCGCAAAGTATCACCTGCTTCTGTCCAATATTCTATATAAAAATACTCTTTTGTACAAATGCAGACTTTTTGTAGGATTATTTAGTGCTGAACTGAACACTAGTTTAGCTGTCATAAGCGGTGCAAGTTCCCGAGAAGCCATGCACCTCGCCGTTGTCTCATCAAGTCGACCGGTCCGCTAATTAGTAAAAACAACAATTCGCTGTACATTCGTTTTCTCGACCGCCCGCCATTTCCTCGTACCCCGCTAGAGAGCTGCTAATTTCATCCCAGTACAGTTTTTTCGCGTCGCGCATCATATTCGGCATTTGCCCACTCGATCCGCCATCGAAATTAAGGTCCGAACAATGTCTGACAAAGCGACCGTCGGCAAAACATTCGGGAGCCGGATTCCGAGACCGCTGCCTGTTTTTTAAACCGCCATCTCGCTTCACGATTCGCGAACCGAGGAGCTTGTCATAGTTGGAAAGTTTCGCTGACCTATTATATGGGAAATCTGAATGCCAGCGCCGATTCCTTAAATATTTCTATTATAATTTGCGCTCGAAAAATTCCCTAATGTTACAATGAATATGAGTTGCAGGAAGTCGGCACAAGATCGCGTTGGTAGAAATCGCTACTAAACTTATGTACGTTATTTGTTGAGAACAGTGAACAAAACGATACAATTTATATTTCTTATAGTGATGACAAATTTTTAATTCAAATGTATCTGGTATATTTTTTTAAATACATCTCAAAAATTACATATAACCGGCGATATACGATTCGAACCCAAATCTCACTCGCGCTGACCGCTTACACCACAATTAAAAATGAAGATTTGAGGAATAAAATATATTGCACCTGATAATAATATCTTCAGTGATATCCAAAAAAAATCTGACAACTTTTACACAAAAAAATGCGACCTAGAAACTGATGGCTACACTAAAAACTGTTGGTTATAGATAAAACTGAAACACAAGATTTCTCTAATCTCTGGCAAATGGCAAATCTGTCCATATTTTTATTTTGTTGAACTACTAATCAAAATTCTAATGAAATAGATATGGTTACCCATACCCATTAAAGCCAAAAGGTTATGATTTTAGCAGTCTATGATTGTATGTTGTTAAATATGTGTCTATTGACCAATGCTCCACTATTTACGAACAGAATTAACATGACGGATGATAATTATACCAAATTAAAATCAAATTCGTAGTCGGTTTACAGTTTTTAAACATTTTCTTAATTAAACATTTCAGACGCAGCACTACATATTGGTAGCTCAAGCACAAGACAGCGGGCACCCATCCTTGTCTGGAACTGTCACCGTGTACATTAACGTGATTGATCTTAATGATAATGCGCCAATTTTTGACCCTATGAGTTTCTCTAATGAAATTTTAGAAGACGTTCCCATCGGATCTTCAGTAGTCACTGTTAGCGCCACTGACATTGATGCAGGTATTAGAAAGATACATAATTATTATCATTTTTTTAAATGTTTTAAAATTTCGCAGTAAACAAAGGTTACTGCGAAATTTTAAAACCTAACGCCATCCCGAATATGCAAGCGAAAGCTTGTAAAGAATTTAAAAAGATACATTAAACTAAAATAAGATAATATGTCTCTTATCATTGATTTCTTTAAATTCTCTGGAATTGAAATTCTTCGAAAGGAATATACTCAGCTGTTGGCATCAAAATAAACTATTATTCTTATATTTCCAGGTCTAAATGGCAAATTAAAATATAGCATTACGTCTGGAGATGATAATAAAGACTTTAAAATGACTGATAACGGGACAATAGTTACTGCAAAAATATTGGACAGAGAAACGCTACCGCTTTATAATTTAGTCATAACGGCTAAAGATTTAGCCAAGCCACCAGAACCACAATTATCAGCCACCGTTCAGGTAAAATGCTTTCTCATACCAGTAATACTTTTCACAACATCATAACAAGTACCTTGCAAGTACCTCACCCATAAGTTTTTCTTTTTTTGTCAACAATTAAAACAAAAAATACATTTTACGCGTATTAAATTAGTAATAGACAAATAAAAAATTTGATTTCAGGTTACAATTCAGCTAAAGGACGTCAATGATATGGCTCCAGAATTTGTTTCTACCAATATGACTACAATTTCTGAAAATATTCCTCTTAACACTGTGATAATGACAGTAAAAGCTATTGATAAAGATGAAGGTCGAAATGGCTATGTCGAATATTTTATGACACCAAATCCAGAAACTACTGGTTACTTTACTTTGGGAAATGTAGATGGAATCTTAAGAGCAACTGGAAAATTAGATAGAGAACAGAAATCTAATTTTACAATATTTGTTACTGCCAAGGATAGAGGAGATCCTCCCAATATGACAAAAACAAAAATAAGTATTAAAATATTGGACGAAAATGATAATAGTCCTGTTTTCGACCCAAAGCAATACAGCGCTTCTGTTCCTGAAAATGCTAGCATCGGTGCTAGTGTACTTCAAGTAAGTATGAAATAAAAAAATAAATAAAAAAAAGGGTAAAGAGCGGTTTTAATTTCTTTAGGGGACATTAAATGTCGTTCTCTCAGTTCTGATGACAACGTTACTATTTTTCCTTGAATCTCATTATATTCATTAAGTTTACTCTTTGTCTTGGTCCTGTTATTGTATAAATAAATATGTATATGTAACAATATTATATGTGTACAGATAGTATGTTATATTATTCCATTCTGAACTTCTTGAAGTTTTCAATTGTATTTTATACTATTATACTATTTTGGTAATAAAGTTATTTTAATTTTTTATTTATTTCATATTAAATTACATATATCTTTATTGCTTTCGCATTGGTCATCATATTAACCTCAACCATGTGGGTGGTTGGTAGAAATTCCTTTTAAACAAAAAGTACTTTTTATATTTTACGTATATTTTATTTTTCTGTATATATTATTTTAGTATACAGTAAAATGTATTTCATTCATTTAAAAAAGTAATGTTCTTTATTTGTTTTCCTGTTTCCTCAAAAAAGCAATTTATTTTAATCACAACAATATAATCATTGAATTTTTTTTAATTAAAATCCCAAATAGCTGTCAATTTAAATAAGTACGGTTAGGGTTAATCTGTATTATATTTTTGATTATTCTGTATGCCGCTTTTATTCAATTTTAAAATCACCGAGTATTTTAATATATTGTTGTAATACTATATTGCAATATAGTTACGAATATTCTTTTTCAGGTTTCTGCAACAGATGTTGATGAAGGAGCTAATGGAAGAGTGAGATATTCAATAGCTTCTGGAGACGAAAATAGAGATTTTAGTATAAGTGAAGATACTGGAATTGTGAGAGTAGCAAAAAACCTTAATTTTGAAAGAAAATCTCGTTATATAATATCTGTGAGAGCAGAAGATTGTGCTAAAGATGATGTCAGGTTTGATACAGCTGAATTATCAATATCAATTGAAGATATAAATGATAATCCACCGACATTCTTGGACTCGCCGTATTTAGCATACGTTATGGAAAATGTTATTCCACCTAACGGTGGATACATATTGACAGTTCATGCTTATGATGCTGACTCTCCTCCGTTCAATAACCAAGTTCGATATTTTATAAAAGAAGGTGATGCAGATTTATTTAAAATTAATGCTTCGTCTGGTCAAATTTCGTTGTTAAGAACATTAGACCGTGAAGCTCAGGATGAATACACGCTTTCACTAGTTGCAATGGATACAGGTACAGTTTGTATTATGACATTTTTCACAGAAATTGAATCATAAAATATTTTCACTGTCAAACTCTTACAATTAATGTACATTTTTTCAGGTTCTCCACCGCTGACGGGGTCTGGAACGGTAAAGATTATAGTTCAAGATGTTAACGATAATAGTCCAGACTTTCAACGACAAAATTACAAAACTGTTGTTAAAGAAAATCTGCCACCAGAAACATTTATCTTACATCCTACAGCAATTGATAAAGATATCGGAAATAACGCAAAAATAAAGTATAGTCTGCTTGGAGATAAAGCAGAAAGATTTCAAATAGATCCTGTAACTGGTATTATATTGACTAATGTTACTTTAGACAGGGAAGAGTGGGATGTTTATTATTTAATTATTATGGCTCAAGATTCTTCAACGACAGATCCACGCACTGTTACTGCAAATCTTACTATTATCGTAGAAGACGAAAATGATAATACGCCGATGTTTCCGCAAACCGTATATGAAGCTTATATTTCCGAGCGTACTGTTACAGGAGATTTCGTTTTTGGTTTGAAAGCGACAGACAATGATGTTGGGCAGAATAAGAAAATATATTATGATTTGAAAGGTGAAAATCAAAATCTTTTTACCATAAATAGGGATACTGGAGTTATAAAAGCAAAAGAAAATTTACTAAAATTCAAAGACAAACATACTTCTGTATTTAATCTTATAATATTAGCCACTGATGGCGGAACAATACCTAGACAAAGTTCTGCTGAATTGATTCTAATCGCAAAATCAGGAAAGAACTTTCCGAAATTTACAGTAAACAATAAACTTACATTTACTTTTTCTGAAGATACTCCCGAAGGAGTTCTTGTGACCAGATTATCTGCAATATCACCCAAAAATGGGCCAACAGGTTTATTACAATACTCAGTTGCGGGAGGTAATGTTGGCGACGCACTGAGAGTAGAACCAATGAGTGGGGAAATTTTTATCACAGGAAGAGGTCTAGATTATGAAACGATGCCTCTGTATGAAGTTTGGTTTGAAGTTAAAGATTCAGATAACCCACCTTTAAAATCCTTTATTGAAATTGAAATTAAAGTTACTGACGCAAATGATAATGCCCCTGTAATCGAAAATGCTCTGTATAACGCAACAGTACCTGAAGAAGAATCTCCACCACAAATTGTTATGAAAATTGAAGCACATGATGATGACTCTAATGAAAACGGAAGAATTTCTTTTAGACTTGTAAATGATTATGAGGAAACTTTTTTAATTGATTCTGAAAGTGGAGAAATTTTTACCAATATAGCTCTGGACAGAGAATCAGTTCCATTTTATGAAATTTTAGTAGAAGCTGTTGATCATGGTGTACCTCAATTAATAGGAACTTCGACAGTACTTGTATCAGTTTTAGACAAAAATGATAACCCTCCAAGATTTACTCGCCTATTTAGTGTCAATGTCACTGAAAATGCTGAAATTGGATCATTTGTTATAAAAGTAACTAGTTCAGACTTAGATATAGGTGCAAATGCGAATGCCACGTATAGTTTTGTTGACAATCCCGGTGAAAAATTTGTAATTGATCCTATAAGTGGTAACGTTACTGTCGCTCGATCACTGGATCGAGAATTACAGGATGAGTACATTTTAAAAGTGGCAGCAATTGATGGAGCCTGGCGATCAGAAACTCCATTAACAATAACTATTCAAGATCAAAATGATAATGCTCCTGAATTTGAATATTCCTATTACAGCTTTAACTTTCCTGAACTACAAAACAAAAATAGTTTCGTTGGTCAAGTCATAGCGACTGATAAAGATAAACAAGGACCAAATTCAATAATTTCGTACTCTTTACAACAAACATCAGATCTTTTCACTATCGATCCTGCTACCGGTGATATATTAAGCAAATTTATGATGAATTATAAGAGAACGTCAGTTAACACATCACCTGAAAATACATATTCAGTTATTGTAGTAGCTACTGATAATGGTAAACCACCAATGTCATCTGAATGTTTAGTAACCATAAATGTGGTTGATGCTAATAACAACAAACCAAAGTTTAAAGATCATGAAAAATTAGTACCAGTTCCACAAGATGCTACACTTGGAGAAAACATCATAAAACTAACAGCTGAAGATGCTTATGACTTTGGTATTAATGCTGAGATAGATTACATAGTTTCGGGAGGTAATGGGACTACATACTTTTCTATTGATAAAGTCACTGGTTGGATTGTAGTAAGCAAACAATTTTATTATACGGGGCAGTATTATAAATTAAAAGTAAAGGCTGTTGATCGTGGTGTTCCACCACAAATGGATGAAACAAGTATTACATTTGTTGTTACAGGAGAAAATATTTATAGTCCTAGATTTACAGCTCTAAGTTACCAAGTTATTGTGCCTGAGAATGAACCAGTGGGCTCATCTATACTTTCTTTAAATGCAAATGATGAAGACGATGGGCCTAATGGTATCGTGAGATATACTATAAGCTCTGGTAATGAAGATAAAGAATTTCAGGTAGATTCTATATCTGGTACAATAAGCATATCACGTCCACTCGATTACGATGAAATCCAAGAATATCGATTAAATATTACTGCAAAAGATCTAGGCTTTAAACCCAAAGAAGCTACTGCAACTGTGACCATTATTTTAACAGACATAAATGATAATGCTCCACAATTTAATCAGACAAAATATTTCGCATACTTACCAGAAAACTCACCAGTTAATAGTTTTATATTTAAAGTAGAAGCAACTGACATTGATTCGCCTAAAAATGCAGTTATTAGGTATCATATAAAAAATGAAATGGCCTCACTATTTTATATAGATCAAAACACAGGAAAAATTTTCTCCAGAGAAACATTTGATTACGAGGAAAAGACGATTTATTGCTTAGAAATACTGGCTGAAAATCCAGATTCGGTGATGAGAAGTACCACTGAAGTAGTTGTTCATATAACAGGAGTTAATGAGTTCTTTCCAAGGTTTATACAACCTGTTTTTCACTTTGATGTTTCGGAGTCTGCTGAAGTTGGAGCTAATGTTGGTGTCATACAAGCAACTGACCAAGACAGCGGTGATGATGGGATTATATACTACTTTTTTGTTGGTTCCAGTAATGATAAGGGTTTTGGAATAAATTCACAAACGGGAGTTATAAGAGTGGCTAGATATTTGGATAGAGAAACTCAAAATAGAGTTGTTTTGACAGTGTTAGCGAAAAATTCAGGTGGCATACACGGAAATGATACTGATGAAGCTCAAGTAATTATATCAATTCAAGATGGAAATGATCCACCAGAATTTTTAAGGCATTACTATGAAACAACAATTTCCGAAGGAGCAAGTATTGGCCAAGAAGTCATTCAAGTTAAAGCTGTTGACAAAGATGTACGGCCACAAAACAATCAATTTAGTTTTTCAATTATAGATGGTAACATAAACCAAAATTTCAAAATTGATCCTCAAAATGGTGAAATTGAAGTGGCGCGAAATCTTGATCGAGAGAGTATCTCAACGTACTCCTTAATAATAGGTGCTATAGACACAGGTACGCCTCCGCAAACTGGTACAACAACAGTTAAAATAACTTTAACAGATATAAACGATAACGGTCCAGTTTTTGATGTTAATAATTTTGATGGCTCAGTGTATGAAAATGAACCACCCAATACAAGTATTACTACCCTATCCGCTAAAGATCCAGATTTGCCACCCAATGGAGCTCCATTTTCATATTCTATTGTTGGTGGTAGGCATGAAAGCTTTGTGAAGGTTCAAAAACACACAGGTGTTTTACAAACTACGAAAAAGATTGACAGAGAAGTGACGCCGTATTTAGATGTTACGATTCAAATTGAAGATAGCGGTACACCAGTTATGCATTCTAATTATACAATTCAAATTAGGATATTAGATAGAAATGACAATCCACCCAGCCCAAGGTCAGCTCATGTCCTAGTACATGCATTCAATGATAAGATACCTCCTGGAAAAATAGCTGATGTTAAACCCAACGACCCCGATATAGTAGGAGACTATAAATGCAAAATTGTTAAAGACTCTTCGTCCGAAAATGCACTGTCATTATTTAGTATAAGAAAAGGATGTGATCTCTATTCAAATGACGTTCGGCCAGGTCAAGGTTATTCATTTTCAGTATTAGGTAATGATGGAATTCATAAAGATGTTGTATCATCTATAAGTGTTGAATACTTTTCCTTTAATAACATTACAGTGGAACAATCTGTAACAATAAGAATTTTGAATATGACTGCATCTGATTTTTTGACACATTACTATAGAATATTATTAGAAATAATGAAAATCGGGTTGAAAAATAAAGAAATAATTTATTTATATGGCATAAACGATGAAAAAGAAAACATAGATTTAACTATAGCAATTAAAGAAAACAATTCATTCTGGAAAAAAGATAGGAGTGAGAGGCATTTCAAGACAAAAGAATCAGAAATACGAAAAGTTTTAAAGAGACAAGTTATTATTCCGTATTATCCCTGTTCTACTCATAAATGTCAGAATGAAGGTATATGCACAGATGCAATTAATGTTATGGATGTGACAAAAATTACTGAATGTTCCACGTTGATACTTACTTCTCCTTTAGTTCGCCATGATTATGTTTGCCATTGCACTGATAGATTTATGGGTAACAATTGTGAAAAGCGGCAAGATCCTTGTTCACCTAATCCATGTCAATTTGGAGGACAATGTCGCAAGCAAGGACATGATTTCATATGCACTTGCCCATTAAGACGAGAAGGCAAAACATGTGAACTGGAGAGAGATGATGTTTGCAGTAGCAATCCATGTAAAAATGGTGGTTCTTGTAAAGAAAGTACCGATAGAAATTCTTTCTTCTGCTTGTGTCGTCCCGGTTATCGAGGTAATCAGTGTGAGGCCCTTGTAGATTCTTGCAGACCAAACCCATGTATGTATGGAGGAATTTGTATCAGTCTCAAACCTGGATATAAATGCAGCTGCACAAACGGGCGTTATGGTACTCACTGTGAAAGTTCAACATTTGGTTTTAATGAATTATCGTATATACAGTTTCCTGCTCTTGATGCATCAACAAATGATATCACGATTATATTTGCAACAACTAAATCTGATGCATTATTGTTATACAATTATGGAGCTCAGACTGGTGGCCGATCCGATTTTATTGCAATAGAATTATTAGGAGGCAAACCAATTTTTTCCTTTGGAGGTGCAAGAACTTCAATAACCTCTGTTGCTCTACTGGACACTGAAAAAAATCTGGCTGATGGAAATTGGTACAAGCTAACAGCAACAAGAAATGGTCGCGTAATATCACTTAGTATAGCAACCTGTACCGATCATGGAGATATTTGTACAGAATGTGAACCTGGTGATGATTCATGTTACGATGACGACACTGGTCAAGCGGGGTACGTAAAAATTCTGAAAGTATCTTTATCTTGTCTACTCATTTCTCATATATTATTACTAGCGGACGCCCGTGACTTGGTCCACGTTTCATAATCGACAGTTCCTAAATCCCCACAGTTCAGGTGAGTAGTACCCCTGCAGTTTTTATGGCATCATCTTGCAAAGTTTTTGTATCGATTAAAAAAGTTTCGCGCAAATAGGTTTAGAAATCACGGAGATATTGATATGCATAGGTATAGGAGGAACATACTTTCTCCACCCTTTTTCGAAAGTCGGCTAAATAGTAGCCTAAGTTACTCTCGGAAATTTCCGTCGGTCCAGCCGATCCCGAGAATAGCCGGCACAAATAAACAAACAGACAGGCAGACAAAAATTTTAAAAATAGGTTTTTTATTAAAAGTACCGTATTTGCTTGTATATGCATTTAGTAAAAAGCTGTTATTTTGATATTACAAAAGACACTATAATTTTATTTACTTGTATAGATTATTATTGTAATTCTGTATATATATACGTAATATATAACTAGTCGTTCGCCCCGAACTGAGATCTTCGGCTGAAGGCCATTAGTTTACATACAATATTTAAATTTGAAGTAATTACGTTCAGTAATTCAGAAGTTATTAGGCTCTGACGGACGGATAAGTGTAAATTCACTCAAGTAGACTCCGAGACCTCGCTTCGCTCGGTCAATTAAAATCCTTACTAATATTATAAATGCGAGAGTGTATTTGATTGTTGGTTTATTGGTTTGTCCTTCAATCACGTAGCGACGGTGCAACGGATTGACGTGATTTTTTGCATGGGTACAGTTGAAGATCTGGAGAGTACTTTTTATCCTGGATAATTAAAGAGTTTCCGCGGGATTTTAAAAACTAAATCCATGCGGACAAAGTCGCGGACATCAGTATAATATAATAAACTATATAGATGTTTCACACCAAAAGTTCAATCTAATGTGGACTATATATTTTTTTTTTTTTTACAGAACACTTAACTTCAATAACGAACCTCTTCTAATTGGTGGTTTACACAAAGCTGATCCAGTGTTAGAACGACCAGGACAAATTCATTCTGATGATTTCGTTGGTTGTATGCATAGTATCACCATAAATGGTCGTGTACTTAATTTAACAAATCCGTTACATGCACGTGGAGTCGAACCAAACTGTAAAAGGCAAGAAAAAGGAGCCTGTTATAAAGAAGATATTTGTGGTATGGGTGAATGCTTTGATATGTGGAAAACACATTATTGTAAATGCAATAGTAATTATATTTCACCCGACTGCTCAAGTTCTCTGCAAAGTATTTCAATTGGTGAAAACGGTTTTATTACATTCATGATATCCGAAAAGCATAGAAGAATGCAATTACTTGAAACATTTTATGGTGGAAATACAATATGGGAAAAGAGAGCTGGTAAAAGCATTACAAAAAATAGTGTAAAAGTTAATAATCCCGCAAAATATTTATCATTTTTCTTTAGAACTCATAGAAAAGATGGAGTACTGTTTTATGCAGCAACTGAAAAATATTATACTCTTATTGAATTATTAGGAGGTAAAGTCAGTTATACTTCAAAACAAAACACTATTGTAAACATGAGCCAAAGTGAACAACTTGATGTCGCGGATGGAAATTGGCACAATATTACCTTATACTCTCACGGAAGAAGTATAAGATTAATTGTAGATAATAGGAATATTGGTGAAGAACTAGACGCTGCCGGTGTACATGATTTTTTGGACCCTTATTTGACTACTATATCACTGGGAGGTACAAAAGCCGAGTGGGTGTCAGCTTTTAATAAATTCGAAGGTTGTTTAGCTAATTTTACAATTAATAATGAAATTCAACCGTTTACTGGAAATGGTAGCATTTTTAAAGAAGTTACCAGAACTGGTAAGATTCTAGTTGGTTGCCACAGTAGTTTTGGTATAGGATTAGCCCAAAACCCAGATCCGCTGAGCATAGGGCTGACACTTGTAATAGTGTTTTTTATTATACTCATAGTCGCTATATTTGCATCTTTTATCGTATTTCGTCTTCGTAAGCAAAAGAAAGAAAAAGGAAGTGTACCAACAGGTAAAAGTAACGTTTTACATACTAAGCAAAATGGGGGTCCTGCAATGTTAAATGCACCCAATCTTATAGCTGGAACAAATGACAGTCTTATGAATAGAAATATTCATAATAATGAAACAAGTCTCAATAGTTATATGTCTGAAAATGCTGATATCATGCGTAATGTCGGTCACATTGTTGGACCAGAACTATTATCAAAAAAATACAAAGATCGTGAAATACTGAATTTGGATGCACCTAGACCACAGCGTCCAGATATAATAGAACGTGAAGTAGTTGGCAAAAGCCCTGCACTTAGAGAAGATCATCACCCTCCACCACCTCTTTCTACAAATACTTCACATCATACTCATGATCATCCAAGCGGAATGGATATAAATTCCGAAATACCTGAACATTATGATCTTGAAAATGCTAGTTCGATAGCACCATCTGATATAGATATAGTTTACCATTATAAAGGATTCCGCGAAGCTGCTGGTGTCCGAAAATATAAAGCAACTCCACCACCTATTGCAGGTTACCATCATAAACATCAAACTCCACAACATAGACACTCTCCACATCATCCTAGTGGATACCCTCCCAGAGTAATGTCACAAGCTTCACAACCACCTCCACAACCAAGGCAACATCAGTCAACTCCGCTTGCCCGATTATCACCAAGCAGTGAACTAAGTCAGCAACCAAGAATTCTTACTCTTCATGATATATCTGGAAAACCACTCCAAAGTGCTTTATTAGCTACAACATCAAGTTCAGGAGGAGTTGGCAAAGATGCATTACACAGTAATAGCGAACGTAGCTTAAATAGCCCTGTAATGTCTCAATTAAGCGGGCAAAGCTCTTCGGCTGGAAGAAAAACTCCTAGTGCTACAGCTCAAGTTACTCAAGTTGTTTCCGTGGGCACTGGTGCAGTTGGTCTTACTGCAGAAGAAATAGAAAGAATGAATGCTAGGCAACGAACTTCCAGTCTAGTATCTACACTTGATGCCGTATCTAGCTCAAGTGAGGCACCACGTGGAGGAGGCGTTGGTCACCATATGTCACATAGACATCATTCACAACAAGTAGATAATAGAAGCTCCACTGGCTCAGATGATGAAAGTGGAAACGATAGCTTTACCTGTTCTGAAATAGAATACGATAACAATAGCATAAGTGCTGATAAGCCAGATGATGTAAGAAGGCCAAATGTAAATAGCGGAAATAACAACAAAAAACCTATTTTACCTCCTCCATATGAAAGTTTCGATTCTTCATTTCGAGGATCATTGAGTACTTTAGTTGCATCAGACGATGATTTAGCACCACATGTGGGTTCGGCTCTTTATAGACAAGTAAATGGTTCCCCAGCACCAGGCACTCTCGGCTGGGACTATCTACTGAATTGGGGTCCTAATTTCGAAAGTATGATTGGTGTTTTTAAAGATATTGCTGAGTTGCCTGACTCTGTAAATGGGCGAATGTCTTCCTCGTTGAGACTGCCAAATGGAACACCGAAACCATCCGAGGAATATGTTTGATCCCTTAAAATGAATTGAGTTCTTTCTCATTGTAAATATGTAGTTCTTAATATAAGTAGTTAGATTTACAAATTGTTGTACAAAATTGTTAGGATCTTGTATCAAGGTCTTTTTATTAGTTTCATTTTTCTTGCCATATCTTGTTGAAATGTATGTAATTAAATGTAAACCTGTGTTAGATGAGTTAATATCGTGAACCTCATTGTATATAAAATCGAATAACTTGTAGATATTTGGATAAGATTTTAGAATATTATTTTTGTATAATAACGCGTTGAAGAAGACTTAATTTTCGAGATGATTTTTAGTAAAATTTGGGCTAAATTACAATCAGTGATAGTGAAAGACAATATTTCGTAATTTGTATTATTTTTACACTTAAATTGAATTAACTATGTGTTTTATAAGGATAAAAATATAGCACAAAATTAAAAAATAAAGATCAAAAAGAAGTATCCACTGAAAAGCTTTAAATGTAGTGTTACATTTTTACCTAAACAGAGCTCTTCATATTATATTTATAGGTGCTTTAAAGCAGTTTTGTAATGAGCCATATTAATTAGTGAACAACGTGCCAAATGCGTCTTCTCATCAAACGAACTGACTGATTTACTTATACTTACTGAAACTGTTGTGTATAATAAACTCAATTAAATTATTCTGTGTAATTATTTACCTATCTCATATTATCACTAGATAAATAAAAGGCCAAGTACGGATTGCCAGACTTCACATAGTTTCGAGAACATTATGGAGAACTTTCAAGCATGCAAGTTTCCTCACCATCCATGATTTCCATCACCATCAAAGCAAAAAATATCACATATTTATTTTAATTGCTTAACGCACATACTTCAAAATAATTAAAAATTCGTGGCTGGGATCGAACTCCGGACTCCCCAGAAATTAGCCCTAAGTCTTAACTACTCGGCTATCAGCTTTTTTAAGATAAATAATAGAAAAAAATATTATTATAATGGTCCGGGAGCTGGTAACTCTAAAAACCTGCAATCGAAAATTATTATTTATGGAAATAAGTAGTTAAGAATTACACGATTTAATAATAATCGTATACTCATAAAGAATTTATGGGAATTGGTAGTTAGATTAAATTAAGCTTGGTATGCGTTAGTTTAAATAACCGAAAAAATGTTGAAAAAAAAAAAACTTTACCGTCATCGCGAATTTTGATTAATTGTAGATTTTGATTAAGAACATTTTTTGTAAAACATTTTTTCGGCTTATTAAATTAACGCATACACACTTATTTTGTTCGACTAATTTTTAAACTATCAATTCTCATAAAAAATTCATCACGGCTGTTACCGGCTCTCGGTGTATAATGTTTTACATCCAAAGACCTTACATATATACAGCAGACAAATACCTAGTTCTTTGTTTACAACACTCATATTTACACAAATCAGATTAAAGAGGCAGAAAGAAGGGCATCCTTTAAAGGACACTATAATACCTTTAGAATTACACACACTCAACCAGCTTAAGCAACATGTTAACATGTTAGCATTTTAGTGAAATTACATCCGCCTTACTAATATTATTAATTCGAAAGTGTGTTTGTTTGTTGGTTTGTCCTTCAAACAAAGCTACCGAGTGATTTTTTGCATGGGAATAGTTGAGGACCTGGAGAGTGACATAGGCTTTTTATCTGGGAAAATCAAAGGGTTCCCGCGAGATTTAAGAACTAAATCAATGCGGACGAAGTCGCGGGCATCAGCTAGTCTAAATATATAATAAGAAAAGGTGAGTGAATCAACGTACAGCTCAAACTACTGGATGGATTGGGTTGAAAGGTATACAGTTAGCTATTATTACGTAGGCATCCGCTAAGAAAGGATTTTTGAAATTTCAACCCCTAAGGGGTAAAATACGGCTTTGAAAAATCGAACTTAACGTGAGCGAAACAGTGGGTAATAGTTAGTTTTCTAAAAATGCTAACGGAACTCCATAGCAAATATTTGGATTTAACGAGAGTTAAGTGTTAATGATGATTTTCCTTTTAACGTTAAAGAGATTTGGGTAGGCGCGCATGTTAGCCCAGCAGGGTGAGCATGGGCAGGAGACAAAAATTATATCCCCGATTTTATCCACTGACAAGAGATAAAATTATCTTCTTCTTATGCTAAAGTATGGCGACAGGGGAAAGGAGAAGTATATTCCTATAAGCACTATGGATATTATTTCCACCGTTTTTCCCATGCTCGACGGGTGGATAAAACTTACCGAGGGGATAAATATTTCCCCATGGACAATATGTCCTCTGCTCATGCTCACCCTGCTGGAGATTTTATATCTACCCATGCAAAAGCCCCTTATTAAAGGTACAAACAAACAAAGCATCATATTTTCGCATTTATAATATTACACTAGTTTTTAAAATAATTATTACGTACTTATTCGTTATTTCGTATTTATAAATATAAGTAGGATGGACGCTCCTAAAATTATTGCTTGTTGCATTTACTCTATTGTAGTGTGTATTTATAAAACCATTTTTAGTTCGTAACAGTTCTGTTATCTAATGAAGCCCTTAATATTCTAATTATGACGCGATAAGCACGTGAAATACAGCGATAAGGTCGCAAAGCAATTAAAAAATGCCTGTAAAGTTTGATAAATAATTGGCATAATTTACATATTTTCCATATTTTAGAACAATGAAATTGTAGAGCTTATTAAACATATTTTTTAATTATAATTACACCATTGTAAAGGTCTGTAATCACAAGGCTTCAATCACTCCACAATGGAACAACGAATCTACTTGATGGTTTGCTTGGTTACAATTTGAACTAGAGTTTACTTAGAGAGGTTACTGTATACCCCTCAAAAACTATAGGTTGCCGTGGAATTTTCAAAAACTAACTCCATTAAAGGTGCGCGCGCATTCCGGAAAACTGATTATTTTTTCCCGCTATTGCGAAAAAATTTTCACAACTCGTTTTCACTGTTTTAGATCATAATGTACTATTTTAGTATTATTTTCTTCACAAGTGTATTGAAAAACGTCGTATGATACACGTGTGTATTGATGATTACCGTCCTCAGCTACCTTAAGACCCTCACCTGACGGCTTGGGTCTCAATAGCGCCTCAGCGGCAATCACCAACTTTTACACTTGTACCATAATGTACTATTACTCTACACCTAATATTGCTCTACACTACTCCTTTCATTCTGAATTCCTGATTCGACCTAGGTACTAACTGTAATTATTAAAAATTATTAATTGGTGTTAATGATGTTTGTCATAATGTCTTCTTTGTGAAAATGTTATGATAAAATTAAGAACTACCATTATTTTTTGAAGTTTAGTATTTATCTGCTACTTGTAGATGCATGTAGTGTCGATATATTATTGTGCATTTTTATGGAAACTATGAAATTATTATGATGCCAAGAATTTAACAAGAACATTTTCAAAGCCAATTCTAACATAGCCAATTTAACTTATATGATGAAATATAGCACAGCTATATTTTTCTATTTATGTATATTTTGTGAGTTTTCTTTTTCATTGAAAGATAATGAATTTCTGATAGAGTCTTATCTATTTCGTATTAATAACGTAGTCAAAAACGCATAATTTATTGGTTGCAGCAATCGAAATAATTGGAATTGTAAATTCGAGTTGCGCATTTACACCACCTTTAGAATGTCCTAACAAAAATGTAACCTTTTGGCTTTACACTCGGTGAGTACCTACATGCATTTTGTATTATTTTTTTATCCAATATCAGGCAAGCCTTTAATCGTGCTCTTAGCTGATGGTAAGTGGTACCATCTAAGATGAGACAACTAAGTCTAACTTGGAACACTAGGCAATTAGAGGCACATTTTTACGAATTAATTTAATTATTCTAAATTAATTACTTATTCAATTTAATTTAATTTAGTTTTTCTAAACTTTTATTAGTAAGCTGTGTAATATTCAACTTTAATTTGGTTAAATGGTGGTGAATTGGGCCCCACAATACAGGAATACCTAGTGTATTGGATATTATTATGTTCATTGTTAATGTTGTTTTGCCAAATAAATATTTCTCATTTTTTTCATTATTATAAGTAACCACGACTGAAACCTCCCGCCACTGGGCAATTGAAGGCATTTTATGTATTAATTTAATCATTACAATATTATATTAGCCGTTGACTGCAAGTTGGCCGCTACCTTCCCGTAGTCAGACCCGCTTAGTACAGATAGCAACTTTTGTTAATGCGACTGGGATCGAATGATTCACCTTTCAGTTTTCAGTCCTCACCTTTAAACGTTGGCCCATTGGGCTATTGAGGCTGGATTTTCTGCAATGCTAAGCTTTTGGTCCACCTGACGTATGGAGAAATGATATAAAATGTTTCTGGTCTGATAAACATGGGTTTGAATTATTGCAGAGGCCGCCAAACTTTTAAGTTATTTTTGTAGATTACGGACCTATATTTTATGTGAATTTGTGTAAATAAATAATTGTCAATTAAAAATAACCGATCATTTTATAATACCGAACAGAACCAATGAAAATAATCCAGTGGAATTAAAAGTAACTGAACCACATTCAATCACTTCAGCTCCGTGGGTCAAAGACGCACCCATAAAAATATTAATACACGGATATGCAGGGCACAAGGACTATTCGCCGAACACAGAAATAAGGCCAGGTAATAGGCCAGACAATTTAAAAAAAAAACCGACTACAAGCGCCACTACAAAGTATGTCAAGTGTGCCTATAGAATTTGAAGTTTTCCTTTGATTTCTCCAGGATCCCACCATTAAATCCTGACTTGATGACTATGAGACCACCTGAGAAGTATATACTTTCATACAAAAGAAGAATTTTCTAATTTAGTACAGGCTTCTTTGAGTAATCGAGGAACATAACATAATATAAAAAAGATTCCGACGAATTGAGAACCTCCTTCTTTTCTTGAAGTCGTTTAATAATACACTGTAACAATTTTTTGTTAAAATTGGAAACATGTTATTCTATTTTGTGATGTTAAATTTGTTTCAATAAAATGAATAAGTTCATTTTATTGAAACTGAACCATGAGGTTCAGTTTCAATAAAATGAACTTATTGTAGCATTTTTATTCTTAACTAGCTTTTTCTCGCGGCTTCGCTCACGTCAAGTTCGATTTTTCCAATCCCTATTTTATCCCCTTAGGGGCTTAATTTTCAAAAATTCTTTCTTAGCGGATGCCTACGTCATAATAGCTATCTGTATGCCAAATTTCAGCCCGATCCGTTCAGCGGTTAGAGCTGTGCGTTGATAGATCAATCAGTCAGTCATTCAGTCATCTTTGCCTTTTATATATTTAGATTTAGTATTAGTATTTAATACTTATTACTTTAGCATATTACCTAGTGTTATAATATTATTTTAGCATACATGGAATGTTGCAATTACAACATAATCAGTGTAGACTATAACCCTATAGTACGAGATCCTTGCTACATACAAGCAGCCCAGAACATTGAAGTAGCCGGCAAGTGTATAGCGCAACTTATTGACGTTTTAGTGCAGAAATATGGCTTCTCTCTCCCGGATTTTCATATCATTGGATTTAGTCTTGGCGGACATGTGGCTGGCTACATAGATAACTTTATAAAATCGGGAAAAATCGGCAGAATAACGGGTAAAATCGTTTACATAATAGTCTAGATTTTCATCAGGTAAATATAGACAAAAAATTACTCTATGTAGAAGTGTCAAAGTAATGCGGAAGGTAAAAATAAAATAAAAAGTAGAAGAATGAAGAGTATTTCTAAAATCTAGTTTTTTGGGATCGTTAAATTATTTTAAAATATAGGTACTAACTGAAATACCTAGGTTTTAATGACAAAGAAAGATGGTGATAATAACAGGAATAATATGAATACAATTTGTGTAATAGTATTATATGTAGATATTAGAATAATTTAATTGTTAGAAATGTACACAATTACCAAACTTTTTACGTAAGAATTGCTTATTTTATGTAGTTTAGAAAAGGAATACCAGTCTGAGTTTGTTTTAGACCAGGAACGTCTGGATCCCTTTAGTTTTAAATTGACAATCCTCTGAATATCATTACAGGACTAGATCCAGCGCTGCCTTTGTTTGCTACAAATAGTAAAAAGAATAAAATTGATGCCAGTGATGCAGATTCTGTTGATATTATTCACACAAACGTATTGCAGAGAGGAAAACTAGAGGCTACAGGACATGTGGATGTGTATGCAAATGGTGGTATGGCTCAACCTGGTTGTGTTACTGATGAAAATAGAAGTAAGTAAGGTGTAAAAGACATACAGCTAGTAGTATATAAAGGCGCCTGTAGAGGAACAATGCTATATTAGTAAACCTGAAACTTGAAAATTATAAGGACATTCATTTTTAGATAACTATAGACTTGTAATTCTTTCTTTAAATCTAAATATATAAAAGGAAAAGGTGACTGACTAACTGTAGATCAGTTAGTCAGTCAACTTATTATGCAATATGATAAACAATATAGCAGAATAATATAGCGTAATAAACTGACTTATTAATATTACATATGCTTTGCATACTATATTTATGTTATAGCGAAATCTTCGTGTTCTCATGATAGAGCTCCAATATACTTTGCGGAGTCAATAACAACTAAAAAGGGCTTTTATGCGACCAAGTGTCACTCCTGGATGGCCTACATGTTAGGCTGGTGTAAAATATTTACTTCGGATGAACAAATAATCGTCGGCGAATACATTCCAAGAAAGTGAGTACTAAACCACAAAAAAAAAATTTAATCGATTTTTCGTTCATCTAAAAATGATAATGGCATTTTTTTAATGAAAGTTATATTCATGTTGAAGTAGATGATGCTTTAATTTAAGTCAGCGTGCATTTGGATTTATAAAAATCCCATGAAAGTAGAGAAAAAGAAGTTGAGTATCACTCCTCTTGTAAACATCTGTCTGCCTATAAAAGTCCCGTTAAAATCGGTTCTGCAATTTCAAAGATTAGCAGATACAAAAGTGTACATTAAGTTTCATGTTTTGGCAAGACACCAAATATACCTTTTATCTATACATATAATAAAATTGTAGAAAAGTGGTGTCTGTACAATGGAAATATATAAAAAAAAGTAGCAGGGGTTGTTATTATATCGATGCCGAACCCGAAATTGTAATTAATTTTTTTTTGTCTGTTTGTCTGTGTGTTTGTGCACGCTAATATCAGAAACGGCTTATTCGATTTAGATACGGTTTTCACTAATATATTGTAGTAAGCTTCACTTAACATTTAGTGTTTATTTCATGTCAATCGGTTCATAAATAAAAAAGGTAATGTCAATTTAAAGAATCACGGCGAACATTTTTAACGTACAGAGTACGTACTACACGCCTCGCGCCTGAGCGTCCGTGCCTATATAAAGCGCGCTGAAAGCCGCGCCCCGAAAAGTCACTATTCCACGCGAACGAAGTCGCGGGCACAGCTAGTTCTTATTATATTTACAGCGTACCTTATGTGCGCCTTATTAACATCTCATGATCTCATGATGAGTTTATAACATGTTTCAGCGCATCAGGTTCTTACTTCTTTGATACTAACTCAAAACCTCCTTATGCCCTCGGACCAAACAAGAAACACTAGAGATGGCAGTTGCTTAGGGCACCAATGAAGATAGTATATTGCAGGTAAATGAGTTGTCCGCTGGAAGCTTGTTATCTCATAACAATTGGTAACTAGAAACGCAGAAAACTTCTTGAAATTACATAATAGGCTTGCAGGTGCCTTTAAACTCTATAGAAAAAATAACATTGCCATTAACAAGAAATTAAACAGATCCTTCATCGTACCTACCCACGAGAGCAAAAGCTTCAAGTTTATATACTTCTTTTTCCTTGAATGTTTAATATATAATTAAAATAAAAAAAATATAGATTTCGTTCGAATAAATTATTACGAACTACTTCCGCAATTCATTCAACGACCTTCATGCAGAAAATAAACACCGACAAATGAATAAGGTACCTCAGGTAAGAACCTTCGTAATTTTAAGACTATATTAATGGAGGAAGAATGGAGGGTTGAATTTGATTTCTAGATGTTTATTCGTGCTAATGTTCCTGAGGACTCCTCATCAAGAATTCAAGAATGACTCGAACTGTTACTAAGAAGATATTATACGGTCTGGTTGTTATTAGTTCCATAATCCACTTAATTAGTCGCATGCTGTAAACCGCACGCGTTTTTTATGGTACATGTTTACAGACGGATATATTTTTTCGCTAGCATTTGCCATCATCAGTGTAGAGTTAGGTTTTTAAAAATCCAAAAAAACAATTCAAAGACAAAAAGTAGCCTATGTCGCAACTACAAGCATACAAAAACCACTATCAAACAAAAATGCATAATTCGCTTAGTAGAATATATTTTTAAACAAACTCTGCTTTTCACATGCTGTACAACGAGTTGTTTCGGCACGAAAAAGTCGCGCGAAAATTTTTCAACTATCATAGAAATCACGCGCAATAGGTATCTCTAACTTGTATGCAAAAGTGTGCTTGTTTATATCCTTCAATCAAGCAGCAACGAAGCCACGGATCGACGTCATTTTTTACATGTGTTAGAGGCCCTGAAGAGTGAAATAGGATGGAAAAATAAATTATTCCCGCGAGATTTTTGTAAAACTTAGCTAAAGTTTGTATTTTCTACTAACTTAACTAAATTAAAGTTAGTAAAAATAAAAAAGGGCTCGACGATACGCTACTCTAATGGGATATGGCACTAATAAATCATATTTTTTTTTAAAAAGAATATTAGCCAAGCTGAAGTTGACTAATATCCTCCTATTCCCTCCAAATAAGCGGAAAGCTTGTGCTAGGAGTGGGTACGACAATAGTGCAACGGGTAGGATTCGAACCTGCGACCATTCAGTTTTCAGTCTGCACCTTTAACCGTTGGGCTATTGAGGCTTTATTGACATTTTTATAACTTTTCTGTGCTCGGAGAAAAAAGTACCTTTACTTCTAATTCCTTATGAGATAGAGATATATGGTACAGGGAAATGGAGGATTGGTTTTATTTGAATTAATGCAAATGTAAATTCTATATCAAGTCAAAATTACTTTTATACGATTTGAAATTCATTTTGATTGCATGTTAAGTAACAAGCGGGTAAAACCCCTATTACACAAAAACGGATATGGCTAACAGACACTACTTTGTCAATATCCTTATGGCGATCCTCAATTTTGATGCAGTTGCAAAACCTCTTCATAATACTAATTTATAAGTCTTTATTCCGTCGTAAATTGTGTAAGATGTGTTAGGTAGTGTTTAGTATAATAAGGTAAGTCCATGGCTGACGGTTAATGTTGTGGATTTCTTACGAAATGAAATTCCTGCAATGAATGTCACTTTAGAAGGTTTTTTATTCAATAAAGTTAAAAAGGTTTTAAAACAAAATTGAGTAATAGTTGTTAACCTTAAATCCGAGTTTTAATATTTTTTTTATGGTATTGATATTATATTATTATTATTCCGCATATATTTCGACTCTCACACCCGTGTACAGAATAAATACATATAAAGCCAAAGAGTTATATAATAAACATAAATATATATACAAATACATAAACTTACAAATACTCCCCGGCAGGGGAGTCAAAACGGCCGGGGGTCAGGGCAACAGGCTGAGAAATCGACGGACTATCCTAGCCGAGTCTAGCACCACTGCTTTCTGCATCTTGGCTGCGAGCGAACGGCCACGGAACCCCAGTTGCCTCAGATGGTGAGCGAGGCTGACCGGGATCAACCCATTCGCAGATATGACGATCGGGATGGTTTCAGTGGACCTAACATGCCACATGCTGGAAACCTCGTGAGCCAGATACTTTCGTTTTTTCTCTGTCTCCGCCCTCACGAGGTTTTTGTCATGTGGGATGGTGATTAATTATTATTATATGGAATTGAGAGTAAAAAGAGGAACGTAAGGACTAATGCTGAGATCTATAGAGCGTGCCCTGACTCAACTCAGATTCAAGAGAAAGGTTGAAACGAGACATAAGTCTGTCTCGTTTTAACTCTGTCTTGAGTCTGAGCTGAGCTGAGCTGAGCGAGAGTGCGGTCTATAGATGCGGCCTTAGGTAAAAAAAAAGAAGTAACAGCTGCTGAAATTAAAATTCCTATATTTTATATGCCTTCAAATGGCCTACATTAAGGGTGTTTACCTTGATGTTATGGGCACTTAGCCAGTTTTGCACTGCTTATTACGTAAAATAAACTTGCTTGAGAGTAAAAGCAATTAGGATGGATTAATTTTTCAATAGTTATGTAAAGTTATTGTATTTTGCATAATATTTTAAACAGGTATTCTGGTAAAATTACAATAAGTAGAGTGTAAGTAGGGATCTATAAAATGTACAAAATGCATATAATTTATACTTTTTCGATAATTTTAGTCTTGTATATTATTATTAATTCAAGTGTATCTTGTTTATTATAAGGGGTAAACATACCTATTTTTCAAAACTTAGTTAGTTCAAAATAAATACCTGTTACGAACTTACTAAAATCTGGCGCAGAGGCGTTCGATCTAGTTTAATAAGTGGGAGATTCGATTCCGGGCAAAGAAAATTTGGGTTTTTTAAATTCTTTCTTGACTATTGTCTCTCGGTCTGGGCCTGGGAAGAGAATTCAGTTTTAATCCAATTATAGTTCATATAAAAATTGCTCTGCTTAAAAAAAAATAACATCACTTTTTCCATAGGTACTTATTATTATACCGAAATCTTATAAATATTTTACTTAAGATAAACGTACGTTACATAAATTATTATAGTAATTGATATGGTTAAAGTTTAATTTAGTAATTCGTCATAACAATATTATCTCTGTTTTGCAAAAGGAACTCAACAACAAGGTTCCTACATTTACTTTCGCTGTCAGTGGCTTTACCAACAACGTGCATGGCAGACGTATATGGGTTCCGTGAACTAATGCACCGCACGTGCTTACAACTGCTGCCTATCCCAAATATATAAACGTTTTGGTTTCTCAATTCAGTTTGGTATTCAAAAATTCTTAATTATAATAACTTTCTCATAAAACTTAATCTGTGCAATACTGTGGTATCTGTTCAAAAAAAATATTTAAAAAAAATAGTGATAAACAAAAATGGTGACCAATGCACAGTGGCTGATAGTTTTTGGAATTACTGCTTTACAATTTTCTGGTAATTGATCATATTTTTTAAATTAATATTATATATCCTAATTAGAGTACTTAGTTGCGCATCTAGGTCATAGTGCAATTTTAGTTTTAAACACTAATTTTTTATATGTTATTTATGTTCGTTAATATAAATTTTCGAATAAAAGATTTTAAACTATACATTTTATAGTAGGTATTATGTTAGGGATTTATTTTATAGTGTCCTTTCTCTTATTAGTGGTTGCGACAAAAATAATAATCTGACTGATGCATCGGATAATCTTACACAACTAAGTAATACTAAACTTAACGATAATAATCATTAAGAATAATGCCACTTTTTATTATAAGTAGGATATTATTATCTTGACATAATTAACTAATTAGAACAACGTGTTGATCGATAAATAATTTTCTAATAAAGTGGAACTATCCCTGGCGAGTATGACTAAGTTTATTTAAAAACTACTGTTGTATAAATCAACCTAACAAAATGACCTAATATATATGTAAATAACCAAAAATATTTTTATACCAAAACCAAAATAAAGATTCTAAGAGTCTATTCAGGCAAATTACACGTAGTATTAAATGAAATATCAGTAGCTATCTACCTACCATAGCAAATAAAAATAATATATGTTAAGTGTATCATTTTACTAAAATTTAAAAAATTAAAAAAAAAACCGCATGTAAGGATTTATATAACTAAACATATTGATAACTCTACAATTTTTTGTATTCGAATTTGTAATTATGTAGGTAAGTATTTTTAATAAATTAATAATTTGTCGGATTTTTTGTAAACAAATCTAAACTTAAAACACTAAATACTTTTTCGGTGCATAATAATAGAATGCAGGTAAATTATAATTAATAGTTTTATAAGAAAATGAAATGAAGCATGCAGAACGCACTTGCGCACGCGCCACTTCCGAGTAGGTTACGTTACAAAAGTGAGTCGGCATTGCTTGTTGCGTAACAGCTTGCTCTCACAGCGTATAAGATGGCACCGGTACGAATGCAACGGAATTCGTCTCACTTTTATTTGTAACACTTTTGACGAAAAATGTCGTGGGAACTTTATGATTTACCGTGTTAAAAACTATGATATAGTATATTATCTATAAAAACAGGTGGATATGTTACAAGCGTGTGGTAAATGAAGCGCGTAATGGCAGATATTTGTCGTAATTTTCATGTCATTGAACAATGAAGCACTCTATTATACTCTTCGTCGTTCGGAACAAATTCGCTTGTTTTGTGAGTATACAACTCATCCCTAGTAGAATATCACAGATTAAAAAGTGATCCTAAGATCTGTGATGTACACAATATACCACAACAATATACGCACTATATTTCTGAAACTGATAGATTTTCCGGGGTGTGAGAAAGTAACAGAAAGACATATCGATTTCAAAACTTTTGCTTTATAATATTAGTAGATATGTATTATGAAAAAATTACTCTTTTTTCTAGGGTGACATGATATGTCCAAATAATTTTGAATTTATAGAAAAACGCTAATCGTAAATATTTAATACTGATAGAGTGGAAATAAAACATAAAAACACTGCAAAAAATACGCTTACTATTTAAAAGAAAAAAAAATGAACCGACAACTTTACATGCTCTCCGATGGTGTCACATTTCCGATTTCCTAACTCCGGACTACTACTTTGAATTTCTTTACAGAAAAACCTACTTTAGGCCAGACCCGAGAATCGAACCTGTACCTCGTCATCTGCTAACCACTAGACCGACGAGGTACTTTAGAGGCTTAGAGAGTTCTCAGATGACACCTAAGCAATCGTCAGTCTTATCTAATATCACCACGTGAACTTCCTCACTAATCATTATTCAATCTACTAAGCATTTATAGACATTAACATGATAACAAGTGCATACATTAATTATGCAATCCAACGCAAGATGCGTTAACACAAGTGAAAATGGCTACAAAAATAACATCTCTTTGTAGGTCGTCGGCCTCAATTGTTATTATATTATGCAAGAAGACTTACAATGTATACCTACATTTAAAAAAAAATTCAAAGTCTATAGAGCGAACCTGAAGATTATGGATAAGAAACCATAATAATTAAGATTTATAAAAATTATTAACTAGCTTTTGTCTTGAATTCATCATTTATCTAACAGTACAGTACAGCCTTTGACTTTGTGACATAAAGTGAAAAAGCCCTGAAATTAGATTTTCAGTGAAAATCTAATTGTGTAGCAATTTTTATTAGTAGACGTAGATCGTACTTATCATTTATATTGCTTATTACATAAGAGAATATAATCGGTGAATCAAGGCGTAGGTATATAATAATATATAATTGATGCTATCCCAGATATTCGTTGGTACCAATTCTAATTGCGAACCGTATACTTTATCAGTTGGTGCTAATATATATGGTGCTCACAAAACTTCTTGTAATTCTGTAACAGAATATGTATAAATGACATATATCATCCTATTTAACAACCGTGAGAAATTTTGAAAAATAATTCCTTATTAATCAATAATCACCAAACACAATCCTCTTAAGTCTTAATATTATAAATCTTCGAGTAGGTAACCAATACTCGAAGTTATAAATGCGAAAGTTTGGATGTAGGGATGGATGGATATTTAAAATTTGGCATAGAGATAGATTATAGTCTGAAATAACACATAAGCTATTCCCGTAAAATAAGAGAGTTCCCGCGGTAATCAAAAAACCTCTACCTACTAACCTCTACCTCTACCTACTAAACTAGTACCTATTTAAAAAAAAGGCTTTGTTCAATTCAGTTCTCTAGTCATTATGGAACTGCATTAATCCCGGTGGCAGTGATTTCTGAGGTCGAATATTCTCCTTGAAGCGAAGTGAGGTAATCAAATTAACTCTAGTCATGTAGGTATGTATCACTTCTTTTGCAATCAGAGACATTAAAAATTCCAATGATTTTCTTATTGCGACAGCTTTGAATATTCATATTTTTATTGCACTTGTTCAAATCACTTCGTCCGTGCGATTTTGTGTTTAGGTAGATAAATAGGTATATTTGGTATAGATTTCTTTGGAAATTCCAAATGTCCTTTCTTATGGGCATGCGTTTAGCAAATCGACGCGTCTGTATAAAATTCACAAAAATTCAAAATTATTTATTTCATGTAGGCCAACTTGTTGCTCTTATGACACGTCATGGCTCTACCAACGGTTCGGAATGCAGATGTAGAGAATGTATAGAAATATATTATTATAGTTTATGTAATTAACTCAGATCTAAGTCGTTAAATGGTTCACATTAATTGATGAATATTCAATAGAATTTGCTTTCCGAACCGCTAGTAAAGTCTCGATTTGGTAAAAAAAGCCACAAGCTGACCTACATAAAATAAACAATTTTGATAAAAAAATATTTTAAGTAATTCTTCCAAGTTGGTATGTATAATATCCGTATCCGAAGAATCAAGGATAATTTGGCAATTTGTCCTTATTGAAATTTAAATTGATTTTATTTTGCTTCGCGGATCAAATACTACCTACTATTTGCTATCTATACTGAGACGTTAGATGTTATAGTTGGTTGGATTATCTAATTCAAAATCTAAAAATTGAAAGTCAGAGTTTTAATCCAGACAGTAAATAATAAAATGTTTCCCAATTCGTAAAACAGAAAGCAAACTTAGGTACCTGAATTGATTATTGACACGCTTTATACACATTTGTGAAGGACCAGTGGTTACCTGTTCTCGGTGAGGAAATCCGTTGGTACAAGTATGGTCCAACAACTTCGAAAGTACGGAAGGAAGTATCGAGAAGAAAACACAATAGCACTAGGAAGGAGTCTAATTAGCATGAAAGATACAAGCACTAATAAACTACAGTGAAATAATTATAAGCGGAAAGGAAAGTTATAAAATTAACGTAAACAATGCAGGCCTCGTCAGCAAAAATCACTTGACTGAACTTGGTACAAATCGTTATCTGTGTGTTGGTACACTACGGTTGGTACCGGGCAATCGAACGGTGTGAAGGCAGCGCCCGCGACTACAGCGCCATACACGCCTAACAAATGCGTACGCGGCCGCCGCGCGAAGTTAGCGTCGGCAGACGTTCGGCTGTCGATCATTCGCGCTCGCTCACCACTCGCCCGGTCTCACAAAATCACCCGATTAAGCATACTACGGGTTTCACCCGAGTATGCTTGCGGATTAAATTTTGTGTTTGTGGATATGATTATAATAGATAAATATATAATTTATAAGTGTGTTTATGTAAGTATGTATGCCTGTATGTAATATATTATTCTATATATATATAAATAATATGTGTGCTGTATAATAAATAAATACTATAAATTGTAATAAATAAATGTATGCTGCCTACATCACTCCCCTCCAGAGGCCG
This sequence comes from Hipparchia semele, assembly GCA_933228805.2. Lineage (NCBI taxonomy): Eukaryota > Metazoa > Arthropoda > Insecta > Lepidoptera > Nymphalidae > Hipparchia > Hipparchia semele. The sequence continues at coordinate 6,306,250 of OW121717.1, read as the reverse complement.
TGTCTACGGACGATAATAATTTGGGAACCGTACTTGTCTTCCCGAACGTGTGGTCCGAAATCCAGTACTGTCTCCAGCTTGTTGCTGGGGAGAATCTGGAGGTTTGGGTTGGGGAGGATAGGGTTGGGGAGCATCGGGTTGGTGGAGCGTCTCTTCGCACAATATGTAGGCTGGCTTTAGCCGGTCAATAGATACTGTGACGTCCTTGCCCCTAACATTTAACTTGAAAGTTTTTGCACCTCTCTTCAAAACTTCATATGGCCCGGAATAAGCTGGCTGGAGGGAGCCACGTAGCGTGTCTTCGCGAATGAAGACATGGCTACATGTGTCCAAATCCTTAAATATGAAGGTTTTGGGTTTGGAATGGTGCTGAGTTGGGACTGGTTGTAGCTTCTCAGCAAAGGACTTCAAGCGAGCTGAGAAGTCAGTGATATCGGTGGTGTAACTCGCGACTTTATGGCCGAAGAATTCGCCAGGTAGTCGGAGGGGCTCACCGTATACCAGATCAGCTGATGAAGCTTTGAGGTCCTCTTTTATGGCACTCCTTATGCCGAGAAGTACAAGGGGTAGGGATTCGGTCCAATGCTCGTCAGCGTGGCACGTTATAGCTGCCTTCAGCTGTCGATGAAAACGTTCGACTAAGCCGTTGCACTGTGGGTGGTAAGCAGTTGTACTGCGATGCTCAAATCCGATAGATTTGGCTAACTGCTGGAAAAGCGCACATTGGAATTGCCTTCCGCAGTCAGTTACCACGTCGATCGGACTTCCAAAGCGGGCCACCCAGGTGGAAATAAACGTTTTGGCCACAGTTTCCGCGGTTATATCGGTAATGGGGACAGCTTCCGGCCATCGCGTGAAGCGATCGACGGCTGTCAAGCAATACCGATAACCGTTTGAAGGTGGTAGTGGGCCGATCAGGTCTATATGGACATGTTTGAATCGCGCCGAAGGTAATGCAAGCGTACCTAAAGGTGACGACACGTGTCGGCTTACCTTCGTGCGCTGGCAGGCCAAACATGCCTTAGCCCATTCACGGCAATTTTTGCGCATGAGCGGCCAAACAAAACGTTGTGCAACGAGCTGAGCCGAAGCGTTTGGACCAGGATGACTGAGAGAGTGGAGGCAGTTGAAGACTTGCCTACGACAACTCTCGGGAACGAAGGGTCTGGGAGTCGGAGTACTGACGTCGCAGTACAATTCAGTACGACTGCCAGGAATTTTCATTTTGGTGAGGCGAAGGGATGTCTCGCCATTGAGGCAATCTGCGAGCTCAGGATCTGTGGTTTGGGACTTAGCGAGGACTTCTAAATCGACCGGCATCTGCAGTTCGTATATACGGGAAAGAGTGTCAGCTACGACATTATCTTTACCCGCGATATGTCGGATGTCTGTCGTGAACTGCGAGATGAAGTCCAAGTGTCTATACTGGCGTGGCGAACAGTTACTTTTTCGCTCATGAAAAGCGTAACATAGCGGCTTGTGGTCAGTATAGACAGTGAAGTGGTTGGCCTCTAACATGTGGCGAAAGTATTTAATACCTTCGTATATCGCAAGGAGCTCTCGGTCGTACGGCGAATATTTGACCTGAGATGGGCTCAGCTTGCGCGAGAAAAATGCTAGGGGCTGCCAAGCTCCGTCTACATATTGTTGAAGGGCTGCTGCGATGACTTTGTCGGAAGCGTCTGTAACAAGTCCCAACTTAGCATCGGAATTAGGATGCGCTAGTAGGGCTGCGTTGCACAGACTATTTTTGCAGTCCTCGAAAGCTTGCAATGATTCTCCTTTTATGACGACAGGATGGGAAGCTTGACAGATCCGGTTAGCAGAGCGTTCAGAGGAGCCTGGATCTGGGCGGCGTTGGGCAAAAATCGCCTGTAAAAATTAATCATGCCCAAGAATCGTCTTAGCTCTCTGACGGTTTTGGGGATGGTAATATCAGCGATGGCCTTGACTTTACTATCTAAAGGTTTTGTACCCTTCTCTGAAATTTGGTAGCCCAGGAACGTAACTTCAGGTGCACCGAAGACGCATTTGGCCGTGTTCACAAGTACACCGTATTCTTGCATACGTGTGAAGAGTTGGCGCAAATGATCTTCGTGCTCTGCCTGAGTCCTGGAAAATACCAAGAAGTCATCGAGGTATGGATAGCAAAAGTCAAGTCCACGTGTGAGCTCATCCACGAACCTCTGAAAAGTCTGCCCCGCGTTCCGCAATCCAAACGTCATAAAAGGAAACTCGTACAATCCGAAGGGAGTTGTTATTGCTGTCTTCGGAATGTCCTCCTTAGCTACAGGAATCTGGTTGTAAGCCTTGACTAAATCTATAACTGAAAAGTACTTACATCCAGATAAGCTGTGGGAAAAGTCATGGATATGACGGATTGGGTATTTGTCTGGTATCGTCCTTGCGTTGAGTAACCTGTAATCACCGCAAGGACGCCAGCCATTGTCTTTTTTGGTCGCGAGGTGGAGTGGGGATGACCACGGACTGTCGGATGGACGAGCGGTACCGTTCGCCAGCATAGCGTCAAACTCTTGTCTGGCAATCTTCAATTTATCTGGAGCCAGCCTTCGGGGTGAACACGACACTGGGGGGCCTGGTGTAGTGCGAATGTGGTGTTGTGTGGTGTGTTTTACTGTACCTGGTGTACCGGCCGGGCGAGTGATATCCGGGAATTCGGACAAGATGTTGTGGTACCTGCTGCTGTGGATCAGAAGGTTGCGTGTTCAAATCACGTCGGGGTCACCAATGAAGGACCAGTGGTTACCTGTTCTCGGTGAGGAAATCCGTTGGTACAAGTATGGTCCAACAACTTCGAAAGTACGGAAGGAAGTATCGAGAAGAAAACACAATAGCACTAGGAAGGAGTCTAATTAGCATGAAAGATACAAGCACTAATAAACTACAGTGAAATAATTATAAGCGGAAAGGAAAGTTATAAAATTAACGTAAACAATGCAGGCCTCGTCAGCAAAAATCACTTGACTGAACTTGGTACAAATCGTTATCTGTGTGTTGGTACACTACGGTTGGTACCGGGCAATCGAACGGTGTGAAGGCAGCGCCCGCGACTACAGCGCCATACACGCCTAACAAATGCGTACGCGGCCGCCGCGCGAAGTTAGCGTCGGCAGACGTTCGGCTGTCGATCATTCGCGCTCGCTCACCACTCGCCCGGTCTCACAAAATCACCCGATTAAGCATACTACGGGTTTCACCCGAGTATGCTTGCGGATTAAATTTTGTGTTTGTGGATATGATTATAATAGATAAATATATAATTTATAAGTGTGTTTATGTAAGTATGTATGCCTGTATGTAATATATTATTCTATATATATATAAATAATATGTGTGCTGTATAATAAATAAATACTATAAATTGTAATAAATAAATGTATGCTGCCTACATTTGGATTGTTTATAAATATTCTACTCACACGTTCTAGATTTTGAATTAGATAGATAGGTTATTAAAACGGGTTGTACTTAAACCTGCATCTTGCATGATTTAGTCATTAGGTAAGTGTGGTTTGTGTAATGTATGATTATTATTATTTCAAGTTTGTTGTTATTTAAACCAGTTTACTTGTCCGCACTTACGTTAGACTCAAAACGACTTAAAATAGAAACTATTTAAGCGTGTCGTTATTCCAAGTTCTAGAAAATGTTTGTTAGCCAACAATCCCTTCCAAAAACTATATAATCCTGTGAAGAATGCTGTTATCTATACTTACTCGTATCATAAAACTGTAACGGGACGAATTCTGTACATTAAATATATTTTGAAAATTTTAATTGGAGGATGCTTTATTACCGATACTGAGCCCAAAACAAATTTTTTGAATTTTTTGTCCGTCTGTCTGTCTGTGTGCGCATCATGCAAAACTATTAAACGGATTTGAATGAAATTTTATAAAGTGGTAGCTGATACTCCTGGTCAATATAAAAGATATTTTTTATCCTAATAAACAATAAGGTTTATCCGGGATAGGGGATGAAAATTTTTGTTAATTTTGCTCCATAACTTCTTCAAATCTAAACCGAATTTAATAATTCTTTTTTTTATTATAAACTAGCGGACCCGACAGACGTTGTCCTGTCTTAAGTTTTTTTACATCCTCTTTGACGAAATTGACAGCACGCATTCTGTCAATGTTTTGTCAAACGCCATAAGGTTACATCAAAAAAGTTTGAATTGTAAAAGCGGTTACATTAGAAATAATTTAATATGGTGGTTAATATTTCTTAAATTTTCTAATTTTCCGCGCAATTTTCTTAATTTTTTCTTTCATAAGAACCTTCTCCTAACAATAACAAACACAATAAAAAAAGAATTAGCGAAATCGGTCCAGCCGTTCACGCGTGATGCGCTTACCAACACATTAAGCGATTCATTTTTATATATTAGATTATGTACTATAAGAAATATTTTGTCCAATTTTGGTGAAGATCTACTAAATATTATCGGAGATAGAGGTCATAACTTCTCGCGGATAGTAGCACTCTAAACTTTTTCCACGCAGACGAAGTCGCGGAAATCAGCTAGTATTTATATAAAAACTCAATTAAACCTACGATTGTCACACGAAATGATTAAACAGAAAGTGAAAGTTCCCTGACCTGGCGCATTCTGAATTATAATCATTTAGGTAACCAATAATATCAGATACTTCGCAGCAAGAAGAAGATGCTGACAGGAAGATCATAAAATATTGGACAACTGTGGGAAACCCGATACGCTATTGCATAAACTTCTCATGTCACTGTTCTCTTCATTGTAACTGTCTTTATAAGATGTTTTTGCGTAATCTGTCTCAGATAACACTGTTAACATCTTATTTTATGTCAAATCGATAGCGGCAAAGCCAAGAAGAAGGGTGTAATTTTAGCAGTCCATGTATGTTTGTATTTGCTCACGTTCCACAGTAACGCCTAAACTGCTGAGCCGATTTTGATAAATGAGGTGTCAATCGAATCATAAGTATAATCCGGGTGGCATAGGCATTAATATTTATACGAACAAAATCAATATAACGGATGTTTCATCTTATTTTCCACAGTCGGTTTACAGTTTTGAAACTTAGTTTTAGTTTTTGGAACATTTCCAAAATCAGGTCTTTTAAGTTAACTATGCAAAATGGATTTTGCTGTCAAATTTTGGTTCTAATTGACAGGAAACCACATAATCGGCTAGGGAAATATTGAATTTAGTTGTCAATTCAAAACTAGACTCTTAATTACTTGAAACTGTACTATTAATGAATTGTACCATTAATGAATTTGACCAACGATATACTCAAGGGTAATACTGGTCCAATTAGGGTCTGCACAAACGAGAGACAGTTTTCGGTTTCGGACAGTTACTTTTTTGTCCGTCAAAATAGATCGCTTACAACTGCGTGAATAACGCGCCCGAAAGACTAATAAGTAGAGTAAGTCGACTATATCGTAGTAATGCGACAGTGGAGTACTGTCCTCCGCGGACAATAGTCCCTCGTTTGCGCAGGTCCTTAGATAAAATAAACGTTTGACATGCAATTTGTACGACGGACGTTCAAAAATCAACAGAAACACACGCAAGTGTTGCTCCGCTCCATTTATTATTTCAACACCACAAACACTTTGACTACTAGTAGGTAATTATACTGATTTGAATGAAAACATTCGAGTATTTTCTACTCTATAGCCGAATGAGGTTCTATATTTTTGTAATAGTGGTTAGGTAAATTGGGTCTAACGTAAATACATAGGTTAAGGTAAATAACGCATATAGTTACCTATATGCGTTATTTAGATCTTTGGTGGCGAAATATTCAGATCTTTGACTTAATATGCGGCTTTAATACATAGCTGAAGACGTAAATTCCATAACAGACTGATGTAATCGCTAACCACCTTCGGTAAACTCCAAAATATTGTATAAGTACGCTTTCACATTAGGTCGCTAGCAAGTAGCAGCTCATCACAACTACAGTCGCGTGAGGAAATACATTTTCGTATGGAAGTTAGCCCTTTTGAGCAGCGCGACAGTTGCGCTGCTGCCGCGCGGCTAATGCCGTGCTGCTGCTGCGCTGCTGGCGACCTTATGTGAAAGCGCGTTAATAGTTTCTACCCGCAGCTTAGCTCCCGCCGTCTATTAAAAATAATTCAAAGTTGTAATTTCTATATAAAATTGATTTTTTTTAATTTTAGAGATGTTTGTTTGGGTTTCTCTTATTTTTTCAGTATTTAAACCACCCCTGTATTAAGGCGAACATAACAATAATATTATCATTAACTTCTTGAATATCCGTATCCTGATATTACCTGAGTCTACTATAAATTTTATTTGTTGCGAGTTACGAAATACTGAACTGCCGAAAGAGAGTTATGTTTTTCCAAGTGTATATCTGTATGCATACTTTATGTGCTTACATATATTTAAATGTCTCATATTTCTTTGACACGGTTAAAAATGAGGGGAGATTACATTTATCTCAATAGTAAAGAATCCTCTATATTTAGTTGAACTTTCATTGAATACCATTCTTTGTTTTTTTTTTATAATTTCAGCAGAAGTAGCATTAAAGCAATCTACAAAATATAATATTAAAATAATATGTTATAATAGACATAATATGTTATAATTAGACTCAAAGATACTTATTATAAGAATATTAATAAGTATGATACAGGAAAGGAAATTATATGCGTGCTCATTACATATTAAAAGAATAATATTATATATGGTATTATAGGAAATATAGGAAATTATATGCGTGTTCATTACATATTATAAGAATAATATGATGTATGATATTATAGGAAATGTAGGAAATTATATGCGTGTTCATTACATATAGATCTTGTGGGTCAATGCCAAGCAATAAGTGAGGCCAGCCTTAGTAAGCTAGTGTGATAATAATAATGATTTTCTTGAGTAGGTACATTTTTCAATTATTGTTTTATTTTCAAACTGCAACCTATATTTATTCGTAGGGTGCAACATAAATATCATCCTTATTAATATTTATGCCACATATACGATGCTAACTTATATTAAAAATGAGAAAGTGTTTGCCCTCCGGTTTGTTGGTTTGCCCTTCAATCACGCAGCAACGGTATTACCTTACAAAAACCTTTAATTTAATAAAATAAAAGTTAGCCTATGTCATTCTCTAGTGTACATATACCCATGCAAAAAATCCGTTGCTCCGTTGAGTGGGTACGACAATAGTGCAACGGGTGGGGCTCGAACCTGCGACCATTCAGTTTTCAGCCCGCACCTTTAACCGTTGGGCTATTGAGGCTTTGGGCCGAAACCTAATTATGAAACGATGGAAACATAAATTAGCTAAGCAAATTAGGACAACTGCTTAGATTCTAATAGATAAAATTAATCCAGAATCACTCAAATGTTCATAATAACTAAGTAGCGCTTTGTAGGAATGCAGTCTCGTATAAAGCAATATCAGCCTTTACGGTCTGGCTGTTCAAATCTTGAAACAATGCAACACGTTTCCCAAAATACCCTTCACTCATGCTTCCGTCAACCGTAGAGAAACATGTGTTAAGTTGTCGAAATACTTTGTAGTTTCGTAGAACAATATACGTGTTAAGTTTTGAAATAAGGTTTCACAAGATTCCGTCAAGAATGTTCGAGGATAGATAGCGAGGGAGATGTGAGAAATCACCAACGTAATAGGAGCGCTTTAAAAAATTTCGTTGCCTAGCCTATCCAATCTATGGTCGCGCCTTCATCTAAGTAAAGGTTTAAAGTTCAAATATTACTCAATTTATTACTAAAAGCATTGAGCTGCCAGCGAAGCCTCATTCTTATGAGAACACAATACCTAAGGACGGATTTAATTTTCCATGACATTTCGGATTTGCACTTATCTACTTCTTTGATGAAATTATTGTTTAAAGGACCTTGATAAAAATATACAAATGTACATTATTATTCTTTAAAAAAAATATATCCGGATACGATACTTATTGTTAATGATTGATTTTTGTTTTGATGAATTACTTGAATTTTCTTTCAGTACTAAAAACTCAAGAAGATAACGAGGTAAAAGAGGAGAGGAAGAAAGCGCAATCAATACAAGATCTATTCAAAACAGGGTCTTGTATTCCACCGCCGTTCACGTGCCCTCACCCAAACATGCTCTATTATTTATATACTAGGTACGTTACTAACTTGATTTAAAATTTACCCATTTTTTTATTGAACTAGCTTTTAGAAGGTTGTTGTTGTAAAAAACTAGTTCGTACCCAAATATTTAGTAACCATCAGTACCTACCTACTTGCAAAGCTCCAATAGCCGTTTCAATTAAAATGTTCGAACTAATTATTATGATAATAAATATTATGCAAAATCCTTGGTTCAACAAGTTGCTATAATGTTATAAAATTTACTATAGAGGCCAATTATGTAGAGTAATAAGAATGGTAATACGTCAATTATTTATTAAATAGAATATTATCTCTAGTAGGTGCAATTTTTTTTTTCTTATTCCAAGACAACATAGGCCTCTGAGTGATAAGTAATAGTGCAAGTCTAAGATGCAGGCAAAGGAAGGGTATGGCAGTTTTCCTTTCACACGGATTTCACGGCAGAATAGTCTTGCCTTTTGCACAATTTTAGTTGCAACATTTTAGGAATTACTTCAATCCCGAGGCGGTTGAAGCCTCTCTACCAGCTTTTCGACCGTGTAGTACCAAAAATTGGAAGGTTACTATATAGATAGACGTCGTTTAGTAGAAATAGTTGTGGGAAAAGTGGATGGGAAAAGACCACACCTAGCCGCCTGGTCTGACCGGGTCAAGTCACTCACTGGCCTTCCATTTACAATCATTAGAAAAGCCGAGGACCGGACAGAGTGGAAGGCTATAGTTACCAACTCCAAGAAGGCACTGCCGTACAGACACCACCTTCAGCAATGAATTATGCGATCAAGAAGAAGAAGATGGCAGTTTGATTTAAAACCATACTGGCTGTTGGCAGTTTTACTTAACCAACCCTTACGGCTTCTACATGGTACATCTTTGTCGGTAAGGTGATAACTAGCCACGACCAGGTCAGACCCAACTCAGCTTTGAATACCTACTCAAATTGCCTGTCCGAGACTTCCCACTTAAGATTATAGTGATCACCACTACCCCAGGAACGTTTCCAACTGTAAGCCGTGATCACTACTCAAACTTAAAAAATTGCTCGCAAAATTGCGTCATTATTGTACGGAAACATTACAATAATTACGTAGGTACCTGTATTGTTAAATATTGAAGGTCACTCACATGCCTGTCCTGTTTTTTCCCCAGATCGACTCAAGAGAAAGGCGAGTTGTTGAATACGCTTGATAATGACTCGCTCACATACTCAAGGTTCAACCCGAAACATCCTACAAAAATAGTCGTCCACGGTTTCGGGGGTGGAAGGAATCTGTCCCCGAGTACGGATATGAGGGAGGCGTATTTCAAAAGAGGCAACTATAACATAATAATCGTAGACTATGGGCCTCTTGTTAAAGAACCTTGCCTCAGTCAGGTTGGTAGTTGTCATGAGTCGATTCACAACTTTATTATTTATTTACTTCTTCTTCTTCTTCTTCCTCTGTCCACTGCTGGACATAGGTCTCTTGCATCTGCATGGATCCAGCGGCTCCCTGCGACTCGTTTGATGTCGTCGGTCCACCTAGTGTGGGGTCTGCCAACACTGCGCTTCCCGGTGCGGGGTTGCCACTCCAGTACCTTGGGACCCCATTGACCATCAGCTCTTCGAACTGCTTAGATTTATTTACTTATTAATATTTATTAAGGTACGCCAACTCCTAGTACACAAAACTATGCTAACTTAAAAAGCTATATACAAATTCTTGTTGAGTGTGACACGCCGCTCACTTATTGCCAAAGAAAAATTATATATGTACATATATAAATATGTTTTACAATAGCCATAGAATATAATATGATTGAAAATAATATAAAATAAAAGAACAATAAACAATAGGACAATGAAATCTAAAAAAATTGTTGATATTGTAAATCTACGTAAAACGACACGTTTAAGTTTTACGATTTTTTATCTATTTTTCGATTTTTATTAAGTTTACGATTATTTATCTTCATCATCTTCTTCGTATTGACGCCCATTGCTGGACGCATAAGTTTCTTGAAAGGATCGCCACGGTAGCGACTCGCTTGAAATCGTCCATCTACCTAATGGGAGTCTCTTCCGGTTCTCCATTACAGCGCCAGCGCCAATCGTACAAATTGCAACCGAACTTGGAATTGACGTCCATTGCTGGACGAATAGGTCACTTGAAAGGATCGCCACGGAACATGATCTTGAGCCGATCTTGAGCCGCCTGAATCAATCGGCTGCTAGCGAGTCGCTTGAAATCATCCACCTACCTAATGGGGGTCTTCTAACGCTACATCTTCCGGTCCCCATTCCAGCACATCTAAATTGCAACCTTTGGAAATGATCAACAGATTTTCAACCTGATTTGATTGTAATTTTATTAAACCTATTTTTGGTGTATTGCTTCTATGCAACGGACGTAATGACGTGATTTTATTTTATTGCTAAATACAATTATTTTTTTTGCGAGATAAGCTATTGCTTAACGATAATTATGCTTGACGGAAAGCAATGAGGTCTGGATTGGAGCACTCTTGCCTAGAAGATGCCTATTCACTCTTCTTGCCCAAACGTGCACAAAAAGAATATTGTTTTATTCGAACTTAATTACATCGGTGTTTCAGATAGAGTGGGCACCGCGTTTCGCAAGCATGTGCATAACTCAATTGGTGGAGTATATACAATACCATCCCGTGAAGCCAGTTCGTCCGGAGAAAATTCACACCATAGGATACAGTGTTGGTGCACATATCCTCGGTCTTGTTGCCAACCACCTAGCTGAAGGAAAACTTGGCCGTATTACTGGTATGTTATACTATAAATAAAACGACTTCAAACGCCACTACAAAGTATAGCAAGTGTGTCTATAAAATTCACACTATACGCTACAGTGTTGGTACAAATATCCTCGGTTTTGTTGCCAACCACCTTGCTGAAGGAAAATTTGGCCGTATTACTGGTATGTTATAGTATAGATGAAAATTCTTTTAACCGATTTCAAAAAAGGAGGAGGTTCTCAATTCAGCAGATTCTTTTTTTTTTATTTTTATGTATGTTCTCCGATTACTCGAAGACGCCTGGACCGTTTTTTAAAATTCTTTTATGTTTGAAAGGCTCTTCTCAGGTGGTTCCATTGTCATCAGGTCAGGATCTGATGATGGGATCCTAGAGAAATCGAGGGAACTCTTTAAATTTTATAAACACAATTGATATAGGTACGCGAAAATTCGCGTATTGTTTGACATTCGCATTCGCATTTGTATTCGCGAATGTGAAAAATCGAACATTCATTACATCACCAGTGTAATTGGAGGTTTCCGTACTAATTAATAAATAAATAAATAAATCACTAGTACCTACTCTATTGAAGGTGTCAAGGCAGATGTGAGCGTGACTTAAGATGTGCAAGGTGCCGCCCGTTCCCGTATGCGTTGGTTAGTCTCGAGTCTCGACTTATTATAAACTTAGTAGGTATCTACTGCCTACTGTGTAGGTATCACAAGACCTTCTTGGCATAGGTACAGTACCTTCGCTCCTGCCATGTCACGTATAGATAGTAATAGGTACTTCAGAGGGCTGGTACCTGGTACCTATATTATTTCGTTAGATCATAGCATCTACAAATATATTTTTTATATTTTTTATTCGATGACAAGATAGCCCATGACTGCGATCTCACCTGATGGTAAGTGACGATGCAGTCTAAGATGGTAGCGGGCTAACTTGGAAGAGGTATAGCAGTACAAATTCGACCCATACCCCTAATCGGTTTCTATACACCATCGTGCCGGAACAATTAATCGCTTGGTGGCACGTCTTTGACGGTAGGGTGGTAACTAGCTACGGGCAAAGCCTCCCACCAGACAATTTTTCCTTTTGATTAAATGGTTTAAGACTATTTCTCAAGAAATACTTACTTGCAATATTTTGTAAATATACCACCACATCCGTAAACGACAAAATATTTTACCCAATGATGACAATTATTAAGGTTTAAAATGTGTTTAAAATTATATTCTGTGGTGTTATTAAAACGAAAATAAATATAGTTCGTTCGGTTGAAACTTGAGAAACTGTATATTTTGACGACTATATTATTTGCCTCGATTGCGGGTTACGAGGCTGCTAAAACCGCAGCACCAATACGTCGTAATTATAATACCTATTGTATACTCTTATGTATATTAAGCAACGCCTGCCAAGGTTTTTATAATTAAAGCTAATTAAAGTATCAAATGCCGCCCTACATAATCTCCACGCTAATATTATATTATTATAATAATATACGGAACAGCGGAAGTAGATAAGCCTATCTTACGGTCTGTTAACGTTTCACAGCTTAAACGCTAAACCGACTTGCGAGAAACAATTTGGTTACCTTTTAGGACAGCTAAGAAAAAAATGATTGTACGTAGTGTTCCTTGTGTTCCTGTATAATATATAGGATAGATAAGCTACTGTATTGCTGAAGTATCTTAGTTACAATATAGTTAATTTGTCTATTCAGGCCTAGACCCTACCATTTTCTTCTACATGGGAAACAACAGATCCCGCGACTTGGACTATACAGACGCGTTGTTCGTGGATATCGTACATACGGGCGCGGGTATCCTCGGGCAATGGGGCCCCAACGGACACGCCGACTTCTACGTGAACGGAGGCTCCAGTCAACCTGGATGCGCTCATGACACTATTTTTCGTAAGGATTTTACATTTTCACTTGATTAAATGCTTGCTCGTGTCTGCAACTTCATGCGAAGGTGCTGTTTTTCCCTAAAAACAGCACCTGTTTATATAGGGATGATGTTTATTATCCCTATAATAAACATTCACGAACATTTTAGTTACAGCATATTTAAAAAAAATGTTTTCTTATTTCATGTAGGTAGTGCGACATAGTTTTGATAAATGCTTCCGCAAATTGTGGCTCACATTCCATTACTCTAATATTACTTGGAAAATGGAAAAGCGCCATCTATGTGACGGTCGACGTATGAAAATACTTGTAAACCCGAGGTGGTTTACAAGGTAATTTTCAGAGGCGGGAGATAATGCATGCCTCTGGCTACTTAGTTCTAGTAATATACACTAGATGGCGGTAGGAAGTTCTGGTATAGATTTTTTTTGTATTTTCTAAAACTTCATAAACCTTTCTATTCCAGAGACTCTTTCCTGCGATCACACAAAAGTAACTCCATACTTCATCGAATCCATCAACAGCCGGGTTGGTTTCTGGGCGGGCCCGTGTCCTAATCTCTTCTCCTACCTGATTGGCTGGTGTGAACCCAAGGACACGGAGTATGTGCTCATGGGTGAACACGTTACACATAAGTAAGTTTATTTATTTATTCGATGACAAGATAGTCGTTGACTGCATCTCACCTGATGGTAAGTGACGATGCCGTCTAAGATGGTAGCGAACTAACTTGGAAGGGAACTATGGCAGTCTGCATTTAACCAATACCCCTAATCGGATTGTACACGCCATCGTGCCTGAACGCTAAATCGCTTGGCGGCACAACATCTCTTCGCTGACGAAAAAGGGATAATACAAATACTTACCTCTTTTTGCTTTCTTCATTCAAATTATAGCACGACTAGTTTTTGCCCCCGCGACATCGTCCGCGTGGAGTTTGGTTATGGATTAGAATTTCCAAAAAATGTAATCACGCTCTTCTTTATTTTTAATCGAAAGGCAAAATGCCAAGTTTTGTGGTTATAACTTGAAAAATGACGAATTTTCATACAAACATTCATCCCATATTTATGTCCTTTGAGAGCATTTCAAGTTTCTAACTTCAGTGGTTTAGGCTGTGCGTTGATAGATCAGTCAGTCAATCAATCATGACAAGTCTTTTTATAAGTAGGTATAATTTATGGTTACCATGTCACTGACATTTCTTTAACTTTTTACCATAATTTGACCCTTAGCGAAGCTTTCACTATGGAGCTACGAACTATGAATACATTGTACTACTAGTATACTGGTATACTTTGATGATCCTAAGCTCTAACCTTAATTTATTCTTCCGATAAGCAACTGAGCTCTTTTGAAAGAATTAGAAATTCTCCGTCATTATAGTTTCATTAACCGATTCAGAAATGGGTGTGATAAACTATCAAACGCGTTCCAGTAAGCTCGTCAACTAAGATGGCGTCGTCCTTACTTTACCATCTTTATCAACCTAAATCTTTATCTTTATCAACTACCTAGTCATTACTAATCTTGGATAACTCTTGTATTTCCAGAGCGCGAGGAGTGTATTATGTCACCACGAATGCAAATCCGCCCTACGCGAGGGGTTTCCCAGGAAAAGCCAGGCGGTTGAGATCGGTGTCGCCCTTTAGTTGATAAGCGATAATAATTTTATTTATTTATTTTATACAACCTCTTCTTTATCTTTATTTCATTGCCAATAATAGTTTAATCCCTACCTTACGTGGATATTATCTAATGAAAGGTTGGTTTAATACTCAAAGAATGAAAGTGATATTAACATGATTTTAATTATTAGTTTTGTTTTATACATTAGATACTATCTTTTTTACACTTTGGCTTTTTTAAAAATGTGTTTATTAATATTTCTGTGACATATATTATTATTGTTAAGCTATTTAAAGCTATTTAATGTAAAATTAAAAAATATGGAATGTTAGATAGGTAAATAATGATAGCTAATAATAATAAATAAATAATTTGTGGAAGTGGTGGAATAATGATAGATAAATAATTGGTGAAAAGTTTATAAACTTTGAGTGGTAAATGCTATGCATAATATTTACCTTTGAGTATATATCTACTGATAAATTAATAGAAAACATAGAACTGTAACGCTTAGAACAGCAGTTTTTAACAAATGAAATGAAATTTATTTACTGAATAAGATGAGTAGATGAGTAGATGTTTCACAATGATGATTAAACGACCTTCATATTCTACTAGATGCCATGCAAATATTTAATAGTCATTAGGATTGTAAATATACAATCTTGATGAGTCTTATTACTTATTAGACAAGTAAATTTTATTTAAAAAAAAAAGTTCCGCTCGAAACATAATCTCAAAACAACCAATGAATGCGTGAGTGCCATGTAATTATTTTTTGTACTGGTACTGATATAATAAAGTTATTGATGTGCATTGTGGTGAAATATGACACCCCTTCACAGCACAGTACGTCATTTTTTCATAGTTTTCTGCGAGCTCGTCGTACTAATGTGACGGTGCTGCGTAGTCGGCCTTTGAAGGCTAACTGAAATGGCTTATAACCGCGTCGACTATTGCGCTTCTAAGCATTACAGGTCGATGCGATGTATACTTTAGAGGAGTATTCTAGTAAGCTAAGTATTTAGCTGCTGTTTTCATCCATCCTGATACGTCCCGTGATTATGTGATACGATACTTTTTTAATTTTTATTTTTCTTAGGGCTTGTTTCACCATCGCCAAGAAAATTTTAATCGCGCAATTTCGTCGTTTTGACAGATTACCAGAACAAAAATTGTCAAGACTTACTCGGAGACGGTGAAATAGGTCCTTCATTTGACGATTATGACTACTATAAGATTATTAGGGTACCTAGGTATGAAGTAGTAAATTTTTTTATGGGTGGGGTATTCACTGATTTCCTGTTTGTAGTCAACAGTTGTGTCAACGGCTTTTGTATTGAAAAAAAAAAAACAACGAGCATAAAGTTGGGCTTATTTTTTGTCAGATTGCCGTTTACGGTTTAGGAGTCCTAGAAATTATTTTATTTAAATTATTTTCTAGAATAACTTTGATTTGTTAATATTCGTTTAGATAAGTTTATTTTATATGGAACGCACTCGGGAGGAACCCTGCTATAGCTTCATTAATTGGAGATAAGTAATAAAAAAGTACTACTACTACTATGTACTAGTAATAAAAAAGTACTACTACTATGTACTCGCATGATATTTTTTTTGAAAATTGACTAGGTTATAGAAATAAACGCACCTTAATTACTATTTAATTATTAAGTGAAAGATAAAAAATTATATTTTGTTGCCATTGAGCTTAGGGCTTAGTGTATATAATGTTCGTAGCTAGGTAACAGTTTTGTAAGCTTTACTAAGTTTGTCAATTCACTTTATTGACCTACCTTCAAATACAATTATTACTAATAATTGTACTACATCAGAAATGTGATTTATTTATTAAATAAATAATTAAAGATTATATATCTTTAAATAAAATCTTTTTATTGCTCCTATTTAGTATTTGCATGTTCTGTTTTACTAATAAATCGAAAAATAAAATATATAATATTTGGATTATATTTATAGGTATCTATTATAATTAATCAGAATAAAACAAATTTTAAATTTCCAAACATATATTGGGGAAGATAATGTCTTCAATGAATACTTAATATTTACAACATTAGAACAAAAAAAATCTAAGTCACAAAGAATTAGATCAATTAATTATAACATCAGGTACAATAAGTTTGTATCACAAAAATACCAAAACAAAGATAGCCCTAAAATTACTAAATAAAAAAGAGCATAACAGTAATATTTAAACCATGCCAAGTTTCTCTTACTTTACAATAATTTATTTTTATTGCTCATAAAATAAACTCATTAATATATACGAAAACTTTGGTAGGTTTTTAAATGGTTGTCACCGAAACAACCCATACATTAAATAATAACACTTTGAAAAGAAAAATATTCCATGGGCCATTTCCCTCTCTCTCTTAATTTTATTTCGATAGTATACTAACTTTTTCAATTGAAAAAAAAAATAACTTAATTCAATAAAATTCAATTAATTTCAATCCATTTGTGTCTTTACAGAATTTTAGAATGCCAATGAATTATTATTATTATATATGTAATACATAATATTATGGGGTTCGCTGATACCTATAATAATTATTATGAGTTTTACTAACAATTCCTAACAATATTTTTCTAACAGCTAAATGCTGAAAGAAAAAAAGCTAAAAATTTTTTTTTACTTTTATTTTATTGTAATGTCCAAATTTTCAATTTTGGCGTACAACATAATAAAAAACTTGTAATAAGACAATTCTAAAGACGTGATGAAGATAATTATATAATAATGTTTTAAGTATAAAATATATTTTAACAAATATACTTTATTATAAATTACGTATAATATATTGTGTTAATTATTATCGTATAAAAATTAACACTTTGCATAATTATATATGTATATACCTAATTTGTATTTTACATGATAAAAATCTTGTAGGCCTGTTTGAAACTGGACAGTGCTACATACACTTGCGTAACATTTACAAAATAAAATCAACATAATATGAAACTTTTACTTTTACTTTACAAACATATTTAATTTAAAATTGCAGAGGTTATGAAAATTCCTCATTTTACTAGAAATTTTCTTGATAATTATAAATATGTAAATATGTCATGTGGAAAAAATAAAATTTCGATCGCATTAATTCCTACAGCTCTGTTTTTTTAAATAAGGGGTAAGAAATCCATGATATATGCAATATACTCTCTCCGCACAAATAGTAAAATAGGAAGAAAAAGACTCAATTGCTTAAGCAATTCATGAATTTCGTATTCATAATGTTCTATAGGGATGCTGTTACTTTGGTATTTTTTTAAATATTTTTTTAATTAAGTAGTTGGATTTTTACTTTTTTTGTAGGAAATTATAAAAAGTATCTTAAGAAATCGTACACAAGGTGAAATCATAGGCTATATGCAAAAGTATCTACGAGTTTTTAACTATAATAAATCTGTAATATTATTGTAATGTATTTTAACTTATATTGATATCGGAAATCGGTATATATTGATCAGGATCACGACCTATAAAGGCATGGTATTATGTTTCAAAATTCATAGTATCAAGTAGAATAATAAACATGTTTAAATGATTTCTTATTTTATGTAACTTCCAAACTAATATTTATATACATTTTACAGTCTACCATTATGATGCAAATCGAGCGGCTTTTTTATTTACATTTACTTATTATACCGACATAGAGATAATATTAAAACATGCGAAAGTCTACCAACAACGTAACAAAAATATTAAATTTAATAAAATAGACAATATAAGTCTGCATTAAAACTCCATAAAGTTATAAAACTCAAATAATTTTTTTATGCACTTAAAGAAATGTGAGGAAAAATAACAGTGAAAATATTACTATAAAAATATTATTTAAAATTATGTTTAATGCAAATGACGAGTTTAAAATTAACAATTAATAAAGGAACTAATAAAACAACAAAGAGAGACACAAAATATTAAACATGGAGTGTGATGAGACTAATTTATTTTAAGCTTCATAAAAAAGCAGAACTTATTTACAGCTTGCGTAAGGACTTTCAAAGCAATTTCCTAAAAATGAGTCTAATCTGTAATTGACCAGTCAGTGCTTTCTTGCAAGAATACTTACTCATATAGATACACAAGTATTATTTAAGTTAAATCTTAATAGCTAATTATAATCTCTACAATTTAATCACACACAGTTTACTGCTAGTTATAATTATTATTATATCTTTTAAATTATTGTGAGCTTATTGCTAATTTTCTTTAAACACTAAACAAATATATATTTTTTAAATCAATTCATTTTTTGAATTGGTAAAGTTTGCAAAAAAATATCTGTTATTTTTGATATTATTGAGATTGGCTAAAAAATTCATATTTATATAGAACTGATAATAATTTTAGTTAATTTTTAAGTTGGAGTTGGTGGATAAACCTTAAATTAAAATTATACCCATACAGTCTATTGCTATTTAATTGAACAAAATTAGATAAGTGCTATTTGTAAAAATGGTACATGGTTATAAGAATCTAATATTCAAAAGGTGTCTATAGCCGGCAGAATTTTTATTTAGAAGAAAGTTTCGCCAGTAACATAATGAAACTAAATTGCAATTTCACTAAAACCAGACTAAAACTAGTCCGTGATATTATAAAAAAAATATGGGTAAATAGTCGAAAAAAATATGAGTAACCGTGTATAATATTACGGATGATTGAAAGGTCACTAGTAAATTTACAGCTATTATGGCTTTTACAATACTTGCAATATATTGCAGTACACAACTCTGATTTGCAAACTGAATTATAATCTGACCAAAAAAATAAAATAATCCGCGCCATTGGCAACACTAAGTTTAACACGTCATCAATTAATGTTATCTGTGAACACTAAGTCTAAATGTCACACTGGCATGAATACACATGGCACCCGTATAGCAGATTTTTTATTTTCCTGGTCAGGCAATTAGCTTATATCTATTAAAAATTCTACACACTACGATCGCTCCGTATAGAAGCTTTATTGTCCACACAGCCTTATAGAGTGAGATCACCCCGTATAAGTAAATTATTGTCTTATATTTATGGCTTTATTTTACAATAACTTTTATTTACAACTAACTAATTAATAGAAAAGAAATATGTATAATTTTACAAAAAAAAATATTATTACAAAAATAACAATATTTTAGAGACAATATAAGTTTTGCCTATTGATGCGATTGATTTATTTTTAAGTTGTTGTTTGTACTAAAATTTAAGTTATCATCAAACTTGACAGAGTTTTTTTGCATGACTAGGTCGTAATCTTTCAGGTGAAATAGCAAATTAAAAAGTTTGTATTATATTTTTTCTTAAAGAGCCAAGCCTTATTTTTTAAATGTTCTAAATTAATTATATTTTATTTATTTTATTCGATGCAAATTTGACTGCGGTCTCACCTGATGGTAAGTGACGATGCACTCTAAGATGGTAGCGGGCTAACTTGGAAGGGGTATTGTAGTTTAGATTCAACCCATACCCTAAATCGGTTTCTACACCCTATCGTGCTGGAACGCTAAATCTCTTGGCCTTTTACGGTAGGGTGGTAACTAGCCACGGCCAAAGCCTCCGACTAGACCAGACCAGAGACAATTCAGAAATTATAAATTCCCAAATAGCCCCCGCCGGGAATCGAACCCGAGACGTCCCGTCGAGGAGACCACAGCGCTCACCACTGCGCCAGGAAGGTCGTCGAAAAAAATCTTTCATTTTTTTTTTTAATATTTATTTTATATCGCATTATGTATAATTTTAATACCGAATGCGATATTATTATTAAAGCAATACATAATTTATTTAATCAAGTTATTAGTTTAAACAATAAATAGCATCTATTCTAATTTTTTTTTTTTTGCTTAGAATATTATTTTTTGATTTTTTATTTTTATTTTTACTTTACTATTACATTTTATACGCCTACTTTAAAATACCCGAAACAGTGCTCATACAACAAGTGCTGGGGGGATCATACCCTTTCCGCCATAGTTTTGGACATCGTGAAAATTATCAATGCAGTTACTCTACTTATTTTAAATTAAATTAACTCTATGGTGCACAAATCCCGGCCCTAAAAAATAAAATGAGCCTGATTAAAAACACTACATTACGTTTTATTTCAACTAGCTAAAGGCTATTTTCTGGTCCAAAAATGGTTTTTAATTACTTATTTCGACTCGTAGCCTCGTTATATATATAACTATTCTACGATTTTTGCTATTACAAATTGAGACAAATAATTAAGTATTTAAAATATAAAACCATTAAAAAATGGACCAAATTTTATTTGTTATTTTTTTGTATAGACCAGATTAACAAAACTCTAATAAAGATACAATAAATATTAAAGCATTAAAGTAAAATAAATTATTATCACAATGATCGTTAATATTAAGAAGAAAATTAAGAACCTTTTCTTACGTCACATTTTATGTAGAAAACCTTGTAGAAAACGAATAATAAAATTAAAGTAAAATTATTAAATAAATAACATTAATTCTTTAAATTCAAATTCAGTACATTATTACATTATTTCCTTTATTCAACATTTTCTTGCAGAAATAATGTGAAAATCCAATTGTCTTTTGCTTAGACACTAGGATTCAGCTGTTTCTTTCGTTAACCTAAAATATTACCATAACAATTATAAATATAATTATGGAAATGAGAATTAATCAAATGAATATGAAAATTGCCTCTAATGATAGATAAACTTACATATTCAAGTAAGATTTTTATGAAATTTAATTCAATTATTTTTTTACAACACAGAATTGACGGCGTAGAGATTCATTAAAATAACATTTTACTCATTATTTTATCATTTATTCTAATAATCTAAAGATTTTTAGTATTTAACCGAAATTTTAATAGGTAGGTAAGTATATTACATATAATATGAAGTGGTGAATGAGTGATGAAATTTAACTTCCATGGAAAATACTCGTAATTTAACATATTTTCGAGGGTATTTAAATGTTCTAATTTATCTACGATGCGTCCTGAAACTTGACCTTTATTAATAAAGACGCAGATGATCATAATCACGATAATTCTCACCTATGTCCAAATAACTCCTATTTTATTCACAAATAGCACTTCGTAATAACCATTGTTTTATTTATTTTATACGTTAACTTATTTAATTATCACCTCAAACCTCATTTTATTGTCATGACTATCAGAGCAAGAGACAGCATCAAGACTCTAAATACCTTTTAAATACTCTTCCTGATGGATAATAAATATTCCATGGGGGAAAATATTAAAGAAAATTTTTAGAGTTGACCACTTGAGGCTGGACGAGTGACTTACTTTGGAGGTCTTGATATTACCATTCCTCCGTGCTTCGGTTAGCACCTTTTAATTATTTATCACTAAAACTTCATAGTACCTAGTCGTTTACTTTAGAGTAGACGTCAATAACGGTTCTTACATGGCAGTCTCTTCATAGCATCGCTTATAAACTCCATTAAAATTAATCTTTAGTTCAGTCTAGAAAACTAATTAGTAGGTAGCATAGAAATCAAGTTGTAATGATAGGCGGGCGGACCCTGAGTCCTATTTAATAAAAGTACTAACAAAAACAAGTGACAGGCGGCAGAACGACAAGTTTCGCACGAAAAATAACGACAAAATGTCAAATTCTCGTGACAATTCTCGTGAGTTGTTTAGCGCCGGAAATCGGTATGCTAGAAATATTAACTACTAAGGGCGGATTGCCTGAATAGCCGGTTAAAGTTAAAGTTGAAGTTGTAACCGCGGCTATATTTAACTTAACTTTTACCGTTACCGAGCACTGACCTCCAGTCAATTGCGTTAGGCGTTGCACAACGCCAATTTTGACCCGACAAGTGTAGAATATTGGGTACAATATTGCGTATTGACCGACCCTTGTAAAGTGCAAAATGGCATCAACTCGTTGGTGCGTGAACTTCAAAAAGCACCGAAAGCGACGTTAAAAGTACGACGTATTTTATTAGGTTGCTTAGGAACACTGAATTATTGTTTCTAGGAGGTTACTAAGCGATGGTTGCTTCGATGGTTGTCATTTAATTATAGAACCCCATGAATGACCCCATGGTAGAACCGTAAACGGTTTTTGTCAGGGCGACCTTTTCTATAGCTATTCATTTCCATGGCTACAGAGTACAGACGTTTTTAGTAAAAGTCATTGAGTTAAAACAGCGAAGATCCACTTCAAGATTTTACGTTTAATCTCAATGTAGACATAAAATATATCTTTCTCCTTGAGAAAAATGCGTTATGTTCTGCCTTGAGCGCATAATTAATGGTATATATGTATAATGCGATCAAAAAAATAAAAGAGGAATGTTAAACAACATGTGAACAACCATTTTCTGTTTTTGTCTTGCTCAGTGTAAGCCACATCTGTAAGCTATTATAGACAGAAAAGATAAAATGGCGGTATCTCTGTCGCATTATTAAAGGCCGTCCATGAAACAATATTAATCAATTAATACACTAAAATATTTTACATATTATTATTACCATTTTTATAATATTGTATTGTCATTTTAGTTGTTAGCTTAATAATAATTTAAAATTTAATTAACATAGACAGTAAAGTTATTATAAATCTATATTTTTTATCTTAATTTAAGCATCCTTGTCCTTGGCTAATCCTAGTTGTTACTAATATTCATTAAAAATACATAAGTTATATTATTATAATCTGATATAAAACTTTAAAAAAAGGTTTCGAACATATCTACTGATATCTAAATTTCTCATCCAACCCAAAAAACATAATTATCGTTAGAGTTAAATGTTTATCATCAGATATCCCTGGGTAGTCAAGTAATGCAATATTTGAAAAAAATATGAAGCAACCTTCGATTTTCACGAGAGATATTTATATTTTATCATTGTCTATGGTAAACGTTCCCTGGTGCGACTTTTGCACATCAAGAATATATAAATCTATGAAAATTTTATAAAAATAAAATATTTGAACTTCTTACATTTATGCGTGTTCGTCATAACGAGTGAGTTTGGTCTCGACATTCAGTCCCATGTTATTTATTTTTATTATTGTCATATCAAACATCAACGATTGATCAAGCTGGCATGAGAACTCGAAGGATTGTACTTGATAAAAGCTGAAAGCTTGGGAGGCATCTTCATATTGTGAGCACATTAAATAAATAAAATAAATAGAAATTTCATATTTATGTAAATTAACTAGTTGTATAAATTGCTTTATTTAAAGAATTTTATCCTTGTTGTATATACATATTCTTTTTCTCTTACACCGTCTTCTGGTATATCTACCAATGACCGCAGGGGTTACTTGCAGAGATAGTATTTCCTTTTATTTAAAAAAAAAAGGAACATTAGCCAAGATGAAGTTGACTAATATCGTCATATCCCCTCCAAATGAGCTGAAAGCTCGTGCTAGGAGTGGGTACGATAGTAGTGCAACGGCTGGGATTCGAACCTGCGACCTTTCAGTTTTCAGTCCGCATCTTTAACCGATGGGCTATTGAGGCTTGTCCATCATCTTCTTGTTTCTGGTACAAAATGCATAAGGCAAGGTATGGCTCCGCAATATAGTGATTTTTTTAAAGATATAAACGTTGCGGTGCCTCAGATCTTTAAGAAAAACACTAGTATGTTTACCAAACTACAAGTGACAGCAATCTTAAATTATTGGAATTTAAACAGTATTATAAACCGGCACATTTTTACGGGCCAATCTCCTTTGTGTATTTTTCAAGTTACTTGATATTGTGCTGGCTTGGCACTAAATAAAAGCCATAACCAAAGTAAAGAAGAAGAAAGCGTATTTCATAGTATACCGCGTAAGATGGCGCGATTATTTTTCTAATCTGTAACTTTATGGTGAATGAATTAATGAAAGTAGGAGTGGATCTAGCCTCACTCACTATACCGCATTGCGATACCACACCTGCCTTGTGGAATTGATCTTAGATATTGGATAATTTAGATAAGTATATAATATATATCATAATATTTTTGTAATAAATTAGGCTATTCTTATAAATTACTCACTAAAACTAGCAGATACTTATCACTTAAGTTATTACTTGCTTCAATGTTCAAAACATTCCATGTTTACACCAAATTACAATGCTATTTGTACAATTCATTATTTATTCTACGGTTTACTATCAAATACGTACCATTACTACTTTTATATTTACAAACGATGCATCTAAATCCATATAGGTTCTTCTGTGAAACACAAATAATAATAGGATTTCTACATGAAGCTATATTATAAGTGGTATAGTAATTATATTATATTATTGTGTTATAATATAATTTCATCATTGTATATTATGAAAGACTTCATAAAAATTTATAATCTGCAATTATTACAAAATTCTAATAAAATTTATGTAATAAATTGAGCGCTCAAAAAACACTTCGATAACAAAAACTAAAAAGAGAGTTTGAAGGAAATGCCCAATGAAACGCTGAAAAGAAAACATCGAACAATAAATATATTTAATTACCTGCTATCAAAATGCTTTAGTATTTAACAATTTTTATTATATAAAAATTAAAACAAGGTACTGAATTAAAACAAAAATACAAGAACCATTTCATTCATCATAAAATTATAAAAATAACATAAACACATTTCTTCCCTTTATTAATAACATTTTATTAAAAGTCCTACGCCTATACATATACAGTATGTTATCAATTTGAAGTACAATCCTAGGTTATTTAAATTATATCGTAAATATATATGTATATTATAAACATTTTACAACAACAAGAGATAGTAACGAGGACGAGCAAATGTATGTTCTAAAAAGATTAAAAACCTGCGACCAAATTGACGTTGCCGTATGCTGAACCTTCTCAAACGGCTAACCAACTAATATAATCGTTGTGAGATAACAAAGGGCTAGCTACAACAGCATACGGACAAAACATATTTCAAAAAACCAACACAACGCACGTATACTTAACCACAAAAACTTAATCAGATCAAAATTAAAACTAATATTTGTATTGATATGCCAATGTTATATACACATTCTGTACAAAATATATATTGAGCAAATTAAACATTACATGTAATCTACGATCCAAGCGTAATAAAACATTTGTATCTTTGAATAACGTTTAAAATAGACGTAACAAACAAATAGAATTTGTAACAATGTAAACAATACATAATATTCCTATAGTTTTTTATGATGAGACGCTATGAAGGATGTAATTTTACGCTAACCACCGATAGCAATTATTATAAATTGATATAATTGTATGTGAAATCACGGGTAAAAATGTTACAGACAAGCGAAGAGGTGGGCATGTAACTTCAAGTCAACCTTGCGATTCCGTGCGGGACGCGCATTACCGCTTATCGCAAATCCATGATAAGCCAATATTATTTGACCCTTACGCTAGTAAGTAAGTAAATACTATGTCTATGATTTGACCTCATTCATAAATTTCGCAAACACAATAATTATGCAATGTTAATTTCTTCCCGCACACTGCGCGAAATTATCCTGAAAATTTGCTTTCTGTAGGTCTATTTAGTCAAAAATAAGTTAAAGAAGTATAGATTACTAACGTTTATATTTAGAACAAATTAATTATAACAAAGCTCGCGTAAATCTAGTTATTTATAATATAACTTTCAGATGTTACGCTAACTACCACAGATGTTACGGCATCTATCTGTTTTCAATATACGCGAAGACCACTTAAAACTCTGTAAAAATTTGCAATTTTGATATAATTTTATGAAAATTTTGTATTTTTGTTTCACGCCATACTTCCCGGAACAATGTCATTCGTAGGTCTCTTGTCACTGTTAAAGTGCCTGCAGTATTAGAACCTGTAGACAATTGGTTTGGCACGAAGCGATGGCAAGAAACCCGATGGTATGACACTTGTCCCATGGAAGTAAGGAAGGATGCTAGTGTGGAATGCCACGTGTGTTGTTACACTGGTGGTGTTTCACTTACAGGCAACTTCCGCGGCGGCGGGGGCGGCGACTACTAAAGCAGAAAGGGCCTAGGAGCGCAAATATGAAAACATAGATCTCGTAAATATCTTATTTAGTATGAATGAGAATGGGACGGAGAATTTTTCCATCCCTTTTCCGTCATTTAGGCACAGTTAACGTAAGCTTGAAATTTGGGTTAGGTCACACTGACATAGGTTTACAGACCAGGAGCATGTCGTACAGAAAATATAAGTCAGTACTAGGACTTTTAGTCACAATATTATTTATATAACATTAAGTCGCAAAACCCTCGTAAGTCAAGTATTTATCGTAAAAAAGACGGCTAAAGTTCATTCATGACGATAAGTTATGAAATAGTGGTATTTGTTTGATTTAAATATTTCATTCGCCACACTTTATCTACACAGTGACTTCACAAGCAAAACTTTTCAGACTTCCATTATAATACCTACGGTAAAGTGTACAACGTACAGTGGTATAATAACATTATAGAGACACCTGGAACGCATAACAGTACAACATTACCTTTCTACGTTGATGTTAGTAAATAAAAATCGTTTTATTAATCGTTTTTGTCTTTACCTATTACTGGAACAACTTCCATATAAATAAAATAACCCTATTGGTTTTTAATCACATCAGTGATGGATTTCATTATCTCTATTAATAAAGCTTTGGAGGATATAACCAACAATAAAACAGCTTGTATTAGATTTAAATGGTCGCAAATCTGCTTCTACTGGGTATCAAAAGACCGTCAAGGGAGATCCGTTGAATTTACGCCCAAATTGTCTCAGGTATCTCAATGTTATATCATACCACTGGATTTAATTGGTAGAATTTAATAAGTGCCATCATCGGTGAGATCTTGATAGGGCTCAGCAGGCGGCTGAATGGGCTCCGCCTGATAAAGTGCCCCGGAGACGAAGGGGTTGTTTGGTACATGCTGTTGCTGAGGGGGCACAGTTGGGCGAGGTGGTGCGATGCTGCCGTATGCGGGAGGCTCCGAACCAGTCAGAGCAGACGATTTCTCCGACTGAAAACATTCATTTTTTGAGAATGTGTCAACCCTATCTTTCTTCTTTCTTTTTTTTTTTTAAGGAATAGTAACCCAGCTGAACTTGACTTATATTCTCCTCTTTCCTCCAAATAAGCGAAAAGCTTGTGCTAGGAGTGGATATGGCAGTAATGCAATGGGTGGGATTTGAACCTGTTACCTTTCAGTTTTCAGTCAACACCTTTAACCGTTGGGCTATTGAGGCTTCTGTATTGTAATATCTGGCTTGTTTCCACATTAAAGGGATTCTGGAAGAAATCTTCTTCCTCAGATAAGATAACTTAGATTGTAACTACGAATACGTATTTATTTACAACGCTATACTTACGAAGGTTGTCTCCTGGTCTAAAGATTTGAGCGGAGCTTCATAAGACGGCGTTGGTTCAGCCCAAGGTTGTAGTTCACCGGAGGCAAATATGCCATATATTGTGATGCCGATGAAATGCACTGCGGCTCCCATAAGGAATACCGCACGCCATTCCTTTATTGCCATATCTGGTTTGTCCTGTATTCAAAAATATACCATGATAATCATAATAATTATGGTACAGTAGAATCCCGATTATCCGGACCTCGATTATCCGAACATCCGATTATCCGAACTCATTCGTGATCACTCAAAAGATGTGATTGATTACGTCAAAGGTCAATAACAAGTTATTTCGAACCAAAATTTTAAATTACATAGGTACTTTGTAATTCATTTGCTTTGAAATCGATTATCCGGATTTTCGATTATACGGAATACCCCTGGTTTTATTTGATCCGGATAATCGGGATTCTACTGTACTTACATTATTCCGAAGTTTTTTAGTCCATTTATAAAATGAGTTTTTAATCTTTTTGATTTTCGATTCCTCAGGATGCTTTTTTAATTTTTTTTCATTAGGTATTTCTGAGCTCCACGAGTTTGTCGATTAATAAAGTATTCTTATACGTAGGTAGGTAGATATGCTAATTAATTATATTTTTGGTTTTACTAACAACTTTTGGAACAACTCGCGCGGCGCGCATTTATGTCATTTTAATTAGTTTCCTACTTAATTTGGTATGTCGCATAGTCGCGTGGGTTTCCCAATTCAATCCCTATATACACTGTAGTCTTTGATTCAATCCGAGTAGGAGTTGAAGTGGGCAGATAGATGACTTTTGATTAGCACTAGATAGAATGCGAACCATAGTTGAAAGAGATCTATGGTAGACATTTCAACACGTTGTATTATTTTTTGGCAGACTCAGAAAAAGAATGGGCGTTTCAAATATTCTGTTGTGTGAAAACCAGAGATTATTTATTGTCAAACATTTCTATACCACCGCAGATAAATAGTTAGTTTGTAATACTTTTTCTTATGGAAATACAGAGATTCGGTAGTGTTTGTACTTATTTTGTTTTCGTTTAATTAGTTGAAGTATGTTAAAATAGCTCATAAAATTATTGTCATTTTATGCCTAGGTCTTCTGTACATATCTCTACAGAACATGGTCTTGTTGTGAGTGGCTTGTTTACTGTAGCTTTCAGTGACTGACTTAAGATCTTACGTCCACTTAATAGCGTGGTTTTGTCTAATTAGTTTCATAAACTTGCATAATTATAAATTACTTATTTTGTTAATTGTTATTTGTACAATGAAAATTTATACCTACCGCGTAGGAAATATCGAGGGAGAGACTACGCGACAAATTATAAACCTCTCGTATATATTGGCGAGGGAGAAACAATGAGTTTTATTATTTTGAATAGCGATCAAATTCTTTGAAATCTATTCGTGCGTTGTTATCGAGCCGGAGTGACGCTCCCCCGCGAAGCCCTAGGTTTTCTTGCAGCGAAACAAAAAGGACAGTGGGTCGTGGGTAATTTTAAAAAGGAAATCGAGCTCGGTTGAGCCGCCGCGTGAATTCGGAATGAGCGGGGCTCGGGTGCGCGACGATGCGGCACGGGTACATTAAGCGAACACTTTATTATCGGTAGCCCTACGCTACAATGACTTTCGCCAGTTACCTACTCGCATCTCAATAGATTCGTGAATAGAATTTAGAACATTATTGCATAAAATAATTTATAGGACAGAGCCACCCCTGGCCTCGTTCCCACATAGTTCAATTGTAAACCAAAACCCAAGACTATACTAAATTAAACAATATCTGAGTGCTCCTTGAATGAATATACTTTTACTGAGCACGACAAAAAACAAAGAACAACACAAAATTAAACATAACAATGTATACAATTTGGCGGCTTCATTGCTATCTAGTGATTTCTTCCAATCTTTAAGGCAATCTTCTATCCGTATAGTATCAGAAATTTCTGTCCGAAATCATTTCAGATACACGCTGAAGCGCAATCTGCTCATAAAATTCATCCTAGACACCACACTCTATCAGAATTTTAGTGCATCATACGTCCCCTATGCGAACGTTTTTAACGTCCACATTGAAGTTGGTAATGTACCTACCTATGTACTTGTTCTAAAAAAAATGAATTGGGTTTTTCTCTCAAGAACTTTTCTGATAATAGCCCAGAGTTAGGAAGTTGCCGTTATGTCACCCTCGTGCCTCAGAAAGCACGTAGAGCCGTCAGTCCTGCGCCTGAACTCTCCGGTCGTGTCAGATTTCCATCTCATTGGACTATGAGAGTCAGGGTGTAGAGAGTGCACTTGGGTTTCCGCACATACCTGTGCAGTGTGCACTATATAATATCTCCCGCGGAGATGGCTAATCTCGCGGTCGCCTGGCCGGATTCGGTCGTGAGGACATTATTTGTTCCTTACCTTATCTTGAGTGATGTAGTCAATAACGATGGGCACGAGGAAACCAGCGATGGTGCCGATGCCGTTGGATAAGCCCATGAGGATGGACGCATAGCGCGGCGCGATGTCGAGATGGTTGACATTGTACCCGGATATGGCGAACCCGCTGCACGCTACTCCGAGGGTCATTTCTATTGTAGCCACGTACTAAATAGAACAAAAAAAAAGAATAAATAAAAAAGTCTTATGCTGAGATCTGTAAAGCGTGCTCTGACTTACCTCAAACATAATTTCGAACATGAGTTCGAATTAGAAAATGTAGATACGTTCATCGTATCTACATTTTCACGTAAGAGTCAGATGATCGTATCTACATTTTCTCAATTTTACAGGAGAGCAAAAAATAGGATGATTTGCCTCTTCAATCTTTATCGGTTATTGAAAAGAAATAATTAATTATAATTTATGAGTAATGGATAATATTTTTTTTGGAATTTGTGATATATTAAATATATAGTCGTTTTGGTAGTTTGTGACCAGTTTTATGAAAAAAAACGATTTTTGAATTTTTTGTAGATATGTTCATCTGGCTTTTACACCGCGAAATATGCTCTGACATAAATCTGTCTTCTTTTAACTCTGTCTTGAGTCTGAGTGGAGTGAGAGTGCGATCTAGAGATTTCAGCCTTAGGGCCTATTTTACCATCCTCAAGTAAACTTTATCAACGAATCTTGATGTTTTAACAGTTTTGTATTGGCAATCAGTCAATCTTCTTGGGAATTGTAAAAAAAACAGATGCCCTTGATTTAACTTGGATTTTGGATTTGTAGATTTACGATATTTTTTGCAGCATTAAAACATGGGATCGAACTTTGTACCTCCTGAAAAGGAGGCCGAAGTCTTTACCGCTAGACTACAACCGCTGTCTAACAAAGTGATCAGAACACTCAAAACACGATTTCCGGATTTTACTGTATTGGTTCAATTAGAGAATATATATATTAAGTAAGGCACCTTATTATCAGCATAGGCGATGAGAACAAAGAAGAACGCCTCAAAGCCAAAGCCGCCGCAGTTGAAAAGTTTCCGCACGTTCGTCGTTGTCATTATGTTGTTCTTCCGCAAGTAGTCCGCCAGCATGCCGCCGATCGGCACCAGGGTCGTCATGATCAAGTGGGGTATCGCTCCAACGAACCCGGACTGTAAGTTATTATACGTAAAAGTTATATCACACTTATATTATAAAGGCGAAAGTTTGTGTGTTTGTTACTCCTTCACGCCGTAACGAATGAACCAATTTAGCTGAAATTTAGAATGAAGATAGCTCATACCCAGTATTAACACACAGGCTATATTTCATGCCGGAAAATTAAAGAGTTTCCGCGGAAATTAAAAAACCTTAATCCACGCGGACGAAGTCGAGGGCATCGTCTAGTATTATATATTATAAAGGCGAAAGTTTGTGTGTTTTTTACTCCTTCACGCCGTAACGAATGAACCAATTTGGCTGAAATTTAAAATGAAGATAGCTCATACCCAGGATTGACATACAAGCTACATTTTATGTCGGAAAATTAAAGAGTTTCCGCGGGAATTAAAAAACCATAATCCACACGGACGAAATCGCGGGCATCGTCTAGATTAAAATAAACTCGTTAACTGCCTCGTTAGTCTAGTGGATAGCATATGAATACGTATGACGAGATCCTGGGTTCGATTCCCGGGTCAGGCCAAAAAATGTATTGTTGTTTTTCTATTAAGAAATTCTCAGTATTAGCCTGGACGGAGTAAGGAAGTTGGCGGTGAGTCACCCCCGTGCCTCGGAGAGCTCTTAAAGCCGTTGGTCCTGCGCCTGATCTCTCTCTGGTCGTGTCGGATTTCTGTCCCATCGGACTCTAAGAATGAAAAAAGGGCGTGGACCTGTGTTTGCGCACACATTTGTGCACTATAATATCTCCCTTCATTTGACGTAAAAGTAGAATATGATTTATGACAAATAAGGTCAAAAATGTGGCACACAAAGGAGGGATAAGGTCTAAAAAATTATGTGCAGAGAGAAAAATATGGAGATGAGAATATTACCTATAGTTTTTCAGGGCCTATTATGTAAGTAGGTGGCTTACCTCTGTGATTTGCATATTGAACCTGGTGTTGAAATATGCAGACTGGAAGATGACGAGCAAACAGAAATTCCATGTTCTACAGAAATTCGCTACAATAATTGCATACACCTGAAAAGAAAACCAAAGCATTACCAAATAAAAATATCAGATTTAAAAAAGATACCGGCCGAATTGATAACCTCCTCCTTTTTGGAAGTTGGTTAAAAATATGCTCTATTCTCAAAGATCAACCTTCTAAACACGTATAGTACGTTTATCTCACGAAGTTACGGGCGCTTTACTTGTGGTTACGTCGTATACGCATTTCATAAGTGTGTGCCTGTCAGGAGCTTAGGTGGGAGCGGTCAGGCGCGAGCAAGCTCTCGTTCACACTTATACAGATACGACCTATGGATAAGACACACACACAACCATGAGCCACGCGCCATCGTGAATTGCAAGAATTATAGGATGAAAGAAAATTAACGAAAAATTAGATGTAAATGTACTTTATTCACAAAGGTTAACCTTGTAAACACGTAGGATGAAAGAAAATTAAAGAAAAAAATAGATGGAAATGTACTTTCATAAAGGTTAACCTTGTAAACACGTAGGATGAAAGAACACGAATACTCACAGGCGGCGAAGTAGCGAATGCCTTCCAAGGCGTGTTCCAGAATCCTGGCATAGCAGCTTGTGTGGCTGTCCCTAGTGATTGTTCGATGTACGCGAGCTCCCTTCCCGATATGTGTGGGTGTTTGCTTGGCCTCTCAAATACCAGCCACAGCCAGAGAACATACCTGTTATTCATTAAATGGCATTCAATAAAAAATTAATATTTTTTTAATCTGACTCTTTGGTTGGTTCATCCGAATATGCGATGTGGTTTATAAAAGTATCCATTTCACAATACATTAAGGGAGTGAGAATTTTTAAGTTTAAATTAAATTAAATTACTAATAAATAAATAATTAATTAGTCAACTAAGTTAGGCTAGGTTTTTTTGATCACCACTTTGGTGCACAGCATTAGGGGGAAAAATTAATACATGTATTGAGTGATAGTTTGGCAATTAAATTAGGCTAGGCTATACATGTTATTTTACTTTGTAATATTTAATTATAATAAAAAATCGACACATACATATTTTCATAAACCCTACTGGGTGTATTTCATTACTTCTTGAAAGTATTAATGTATAAAAGAGATTTTCAGTTATCGCAATAAAAGATAGGTACCGAACGAAAATTATAGATATGTCTCATTGTATCATTGGTAATTTTTAAGGAAAGTTAAGGAGTAGGGTGTATAATTTTCCTTTGGAACATCTCCTAGTTCCTAGTATACTTACCATATAATTCCCGAAACTCCGTAGAAGTAGAAGGGTGTTTGCCAAGATATGTAGTCAGTGAGAAGGCCAGATAAAGGCATGCCGATGACGATGCCCGCATAGGTGCCGCAGAAGGCCAGCGTTGCCAACCGAGAGCGTTCTAGAGGCGGTGCCCACATACGCCAGATGCCGTGGCAAGAAGGATAAGTTACGCCCTGAAAAACTTCATTAATAAGGTACCTACGTCTACGCAAAATTCGCAAATCTTAAATGGAATTACGTAGGTACGAGAAAGCTTAAAGTACGTTCCAGTTTCTTAAGCCCCTCTACACTGTGCTGCCTACGTTCAAAATGGATGTGGTGAAAAAATTACTTCCCAACTATATTTGTGGCCCAAAACCACGCCATCCATAAATTGCCAAAGCACTTAGTATATAAAGTTGTTTTTCCGCCACGCCGTTCATCATGTGGGAATGATTTGTTTTTGGACCGCAAATAAAGCTGGTAAGTTTTCCACGTTAACTTTGATCAGGGTTTATACGAATTTCTTCTTATGCATACCTACATACAGAGTACATATTACATGGCACTTAAATTATTTAATAAATTGCCTGATAAGAAAAGCCTACGCCCATATTTAGAAATAGAATTTATAAATTGCTACTAAATAAAAATTACTATGATTTTAACGACTATTTAACAGACCACAACATTTCAAATTAATAAATTTTTTCTTGGCAATATTGACTATTGTATTGAACATAATATTTTATTGTTAAATATATCTATAAGGCTCAGTTTTCTTTGTTTAAATTATCATTTACTATGACATTTTAAATTAAATTATTAATTTTTAATACTGACATTTTGTTGCATTGTATAATATTCACACAGCAGTCATGGTAAAATGATTGATTTTCTCCAAAATGCATATACATGGATGGAATCTATCTATCTACTCCATTCTTGCTTGATTTTTCACACGTAGACAAAACTTTAGAGATGATATCTAACGCAATGCTTTGCAACTAGAGTTTATGACGTCAGATTAGACAGTTGTTATTTTTTGTATGTTAAGACGCGGTTAAACGGCGCGCTATAACACGAGCCGAGCCTAGCTCGGCGCGTGGCTCGGCGCGCCACGCGCCGTGTAAACAACTACGCTCGGCGCGGCTCGGCAAACTTTGCCCGATCCATCACTTGTCGGTTTTTTCGACACGGATCAAAGGCGCGCGCGCCATCTAGGCTCGGCTCGTGTTAATACGCGCCGTCTAAACAGATGGCACAGAGCGCGCGACGAACGAATGCCGCTGATGCCGCATCTCCACGGACGGCTCGGCTCGCGTAGGATCGTGCTACCCCGCGTCGTTTAAACGAGCAGGCTTGCGTCCGCATTAAGCCGAGCCGCGCCTACACGGATGGTGCGGCGCGGCGCGGCTCGTGTTATAGCGCGCCGTTTAACCGCACCTTTATGTAATTTTTACATCACAAAATGGATTTCATTAGTAATGAAGATTTGTATCTCGTATACCTACTATAAGCCTTGATTGTGTTACCAAACGAGTAGAAAAGAAACTAGTAGGGTGATTTCGCCGGTTGGCGACCACTTAGCGGGATATTCAACTTTACGTCAATATTTAAGTATGTTGCACCCATAGCACATGTATTAAAGTTATATGACGGGGTCCTAGATATTGTCAAGTTATATTTAAAAGTAAAAAAATAAGAATTACAGTTATGAAAACATTTTAAATTGAATAAATCTTAAAAACTATGTGAAATGCTAGTTGGCGACCACTTTTGCTAGTTGATGACTGCCCCCTTATCTAGTTGGCGACCTCTCGATTTGCTAGGGAAAACTAAATTTGATTAATT
This sequence comes from Hipparchia semele, assembly GCA_933228805.2. Taxonomy (NCBI): domain Eukaryota; kingdom Metazoa; phylum Arthropoda; class Insecta; order Lepidoptera; family Nymphalidae; genus Hipparchia; species Hipparchia semele. Next base: position 6,270,679 of record OW121717.1, on the reverse strand, counting down.
AAAAATAAAAAAATATGAACGTGTTAATGTTTAAAAAATAATTATTATTCATGCTTTATTATTCATACATTTAATAAATTATTATAACACATTTTTTCATGAGATCGAAGGTACACTTTAATATTCAAGCTTAAGCTTAAATGAATCTTAGCAAGTATAATACATTTTCCTACACAAGTACAAAATTAAAAATATCACTTTAAACAACAGTTACAAATGTTTAGAATCAAATCATCAGATCATCAGATCTCGGGATGTTATACTTTTTACATTTTTTTCTAATACCGTGTCCTCCTTCTCTTATATTTTTAAAGCACATTCCAGATCTCTTTGGGAATAAGCCGGTGTTATTTTCTAATACGGTTTGTGGAGGACATCTGTAATGAAAATATTATATATTAAACACCTACATTATGCAAAAAACAGATAAGATTATAAGTAGTGATTGCAAATGGTCGTAAACCCACATATTAATTTGCCCATTTTTAGTTGGCGGCCACTTGATACCCATATATTTTAAGATGTTTTATAATAATAATTTGGTGGTCGTAAACTAAAAGATACACGGATAAAAATAAACAAATGAAATTGAAAGTGATTAAATTCCGAATTAGATTTGTAGTCTATAAAAAATAAAAATAAATGTTTTTCTTTCTAAATGTCTATTGGCGGCCAGGTGGTCGCCAACTGAAGTTATTGGATAATTCCAATTTCAGTTAGCGACCAGTCAATTTTTTTACCTGATTTTGTATATTACATGTAATAAATGTACAAATAACGTAAAACATATATATATCCACTTAATAGAACATTAAAAAATTGACTCAAATAAATACATCACGATCTACTTACCTCGAACGCATCATTTACTCACTATTTTTTCCGTTGTTTTGGGAACATGTACGCGCCAAAAGTATGAGCGGCGGAGTGAACTAAGATTTGTTTGCTTTCGGGTAAACACAAAGCTGCCAACTATTGTAGGTAAAACTAATAGATCTATCCCCCTCTTTACTTAAGTGATTTTCATTTGGAAAAGAAGGATAGAATTCTTATTTTTTTCGTTTTAATGCAGTAGGTCCTGTTAGTGGTCGCGTAACTGACCCTGGTCGCGTAACCGGCGAAGTCACCCTACTCGAGTGTGTCTAGTACATTTACGTATTTAGGTACCTACTCTTGTGTGCTTAATCCACAATATGTTATTGTACGTAAAAGCAATTCCGTTAATATGATTTATTCAATACCTTTATCGCGGATAATGTGACATAGAAATCGAGATAAAATGTATTTTATACGACCGCTGCGATATCTCAATGTAAGATTTAATAGGATACCATGCTATTGACGACTCTGCTAAGCCGGGTACAGGCGAATAAATACATCGCCATGGTAACCGAGGGCCCAATAATCCTAAAGCGGCTTTGTACTTTGGGAGACGATTTCGCCTGTACTCAAGAACGATTGAAAATAGAGATCAATGAAAAAATATAATATTATAAAATTGTGTGTATGTTAACAAAATTTTTAATTCTTAAGTAGGTTAAACAAAAACAGAATTTCTTATTTTAAAAAGAATTAGTTATAAATCGAATGGGCTACACCAGAAGGCTCAATACTTCGTTCTTTCATTTTCACATTCAACTATATCTACACAGCTTCGTTTTTGACTTTGCACTTAAATATCTACGATATTGCGGCTAGACATTGTAAAATTATTTTAGTATAAGTAATAATATAGATCTATCTATTTATTTGTGTTATTTTTTTACGATTTTTCATCTACTTTTAGTATCAACTAACTATGCTCCCAATTTGTCAGTGGCATTTAATATATTATTAAAAGGTTTTAAGAAACGTCCATGATCCATAGAGTCAATATTATCTAAAGTATTCTAAAGTAGTATTAAAAGGGGGATAACACCAAACGTGACGCTTTACATTCGCCAGGGGTTTGGACTTCAAAATTTGAGCATCCATAATAAGCTTGATCATGCTTCGTCACGAACTGAATGCCAAATGTTCAAAATTAAAGCGTGTGACATGACACTGTTCTTGTTACATGTCTGTTTCACTTTAACCCTCCTAATCTTTGATATTATATATTTTTCATGTGTGTCAGGTTATAAAATTTGTCATAGATTTAGGATTACTCTCATCAGGAAGACAGCGGGGACCAATTCTTATCCTTAAACACGAAATAACGACTGGCTCACTGTTTACGCAAAGAATCAGCCGTGCTGCTTAAGGGTCAGCTCACACCGAGACGCGACACGATAAGACGAGGCGCGCAGATGCTCGAAAAAGCACGAGAGACCACTCCGTAAAGAGGCGCATCGCGATGCAGTGCGGTGTAGGGCGGCGTAACGATCCTTCGACACGTATCTAGGTCGCTTTCACGCTCTCACTATTTGTACCTTATTGTGTAGTAAAGAGGTTCTATAATGATATCACTATCGACAAAAGTATGAGCATCGTCGCGTCGCGTCTCGATCTGAATTGACCCTAACACAGAAACGCAGCCAGTGTTTTTGAGACTATTCCACGCGGATTTGATTTGCGTAGTAATTGGATAAAGATTGGTATAATAATATAAAATTCATAATTTATATATATGTATTAAAAGTTATAATTTTATAATTAATTTATAATATTGAAAAAAAGGTACCTCAACAAATCCCTGTGAGATTTTTAGAAGTACAACCGCCACTGGTCCAACAGACATTGCTCCAGGGATGGCCATATTAAATATAGCTGAAGCGAAAATCGCAGCGCCGAAGATCCTGTTCGCGGGGTACATGGAAGCTAGGAAACCGCCCGGCACTTGAGTGATGAGGTAGCCGGCGAAATAGGACGAGTCTATTGACGACTCCACGCTAACGGTCCAGTTGAACGGCGTATCTTCTCTGACTCCAGATGAAGTCTGTTCAATTTTTCAAATAGCTTTAGTACAAGTCCATGAATTCGTAACTTTAAAAATCCTCAACATACAACTTATTTGTTTGCTACATGTTGAAATCAGTTCAACAGCATGATATGAGTAATAGATATCAGAGTCACTTTTGCATTATCAGTATGAAGTAAAAGAGCAGTAAGTCAGAAAAGGCGCTTTTGTAACGCGGCAGCATTATACGTATCTATAGCGTGGTCAGAACTAAACTAACATGTCTATAATCCGGTATGTCTCAAATTCTCAGTATTATGAGGCTAACACTGATCAATTATTAATTAGTTTATTTTTAATAATTATACTCTAAGCTAAAATAAATAAATTAATTCAAAATACTCACATTGTGTTTCTCGGTCATCTTAAGTTTGGCCATGCTCATATTGCATCGCATACCGAACATAATACTGAACCCGAAGCAGGCTAGCAGCGCCACAGTGTAGCGGGTTGTTAAACATGGGCATTCCGCACGGACGTATTTATCTAAATGAATAAATTAATTTTATTTATTACATATTATCGAACATATAAATCAATTTATTAACATTTATTGACAATATACAGATAAATTAAATGGTTTACAATAACATAGATAAACATAGATATAAACAATTTGCAAAACGTTTCCATTTTTAATTCGCATGTCCCGAAAGCCCGTTAGAAAATCTGGAGATAAACGCAAGCGCAAAAGCAAATCTTTATTGAAAGTCATCTTTATTAATAATTAGTTAATAGTAGGTATTATTCATTTTCGGAAACTTAAAACTAAAGCAACGAAGGTTCTAAACTCGCCTTGGTCAGAGAAGAGTCCACAACAAACTCAGTTGGGTATTATTTTACATCGCCATCTCGCAACATTACTTGACTAATATACTCAGTCTAGATTAATAAACTAGGTACATGTCGCTATATGGACACAAATAGGGATCATTATGGGATTTCATAATGGGATCTATCTAGGTATATATCTAATACTATACTATAAATAAACTTAGATTTAACAGATTTTTAAAAAGCTTTTTATATTTTAATGATATCAAAGTTCATCATATTTTTTTCAAGTGTTACCTATATGCCGCGGAGGTGGTCTTTCAGGAGACGGTGGCGTTTCGAGATCTTCGCCATCGAACATTTGATCGTAGCCCTTCTGTTCCACGTGAAAGTTTTCATACTGGGTGTTTCTGTAACAATACAAAGATAAAAGTTTAAAAATTGTAACCCCGATTAATGAAAATTGGATGTAACATCCGCCATGTTGATTCATATAAAATGTAGCCAATATCACCTGGACCATAATGAGAATCGATTAACACATCATTCATCTAAAGTTTGGTTTAATATGTTGAAACATATCGCTCATTTGCGACAAGAGTGACATAATTCAAAATCGACGATGAGAGAATTCTCTCGGTAGAGAGTAATGTTTTGTGGATGCTGCGGTCTCGAAACAACACAGCGGCCAACAAAGCGACAGAGCATTAAGTCACAATCTCTCTCGCTCTTATTTTTTTGTGTTTAGCCTAAAGTTGTTTTTATAGCAAAAAGTATAAATTCTCGACACTAAAATTGGTGAATTTTGAGTTATGTCACCCTTGTCGCAAATGAGCGATATTATGTAAATATAAACATTTTTTTTTATTCAATGAAAACTTGACAAGATAGTCCTTCACTGCGATCTCACTTGATGGAAAGTAACTATGCAGTCTAAGATATTAGTGGACTAACTTGGAAGGTGTATGTCAGTGTTCTACACGCCCTCGTGCCGGAACACTTAATCGCTTGGCGGCACGTCTTTGACGGTAGGGTGGTACCTAGCCACGGCCAAAGCCTCCCACCAGACATACATACATATTCTGCTAAAATAATAACCTTTCCTTTTGGTTTAGCCATCGTCGGATAAAATAGAGAAAGTTTAATTATTAACGAGGAAATGTACGCATAGCTATTAACAGTGATCGTTCAAGTGCATATTGTATTACGCAACGTGGGGGTGTAGTGCTCGCGTCGCCACTTCACGTCTTATCCAGAAGCGTCTTCAAAAGTGCAGAGCCGTTTTCCGATCGTTTGCAAACCACTGCGATGTAATTTTTTACTTCAAAATTCGAATTAGCAAATTCTCTTATTTTTTGTTATTTTGCTTATAAAAGGCAATAAATGGTTCTTTTTACATATTTTCTTTTACTAAGAACTAATATGTTACTATAATTAAATTAATTTAACTATTAGTTTTGTATTGTAATATTTAAAAAATACTTCTCTGTTATTTAAAATTTTGTTGTATAGTCATCATAGTAAATGTTTTGATAAATAATAAAATCAGTCGGACCACTTGGTGGTAAGCTGTGAATATATGAATAGAATTTATTTTTTCGCGCTGACTATTTTGGTGAAGAGCTCACTATCCAAACTGCCATTTTTGCTGATCCTTTAACTAATAGCCATTTTTATGACTTGAGCTCGCCCCTGCAAGTTCTTTAACTTTTCCCTAAAATGACTCCTTTGTAGGATCGTCTTGTAGAGAGGTTGGCTTCCACTTTCAAATTGAAAATTAAGTCCACTTCTGCGCTAAAGTATCTCATAGTGTAAAGCTAAAGAAAGTTTTGTACTGTCATAGGTTAGAGGACAAAGTTCGTTACAAAAGTTGGAGGCTGAGTGGAAGTCGGTCAGGGCTAATTGCCGGCCAAAATTAATTGTCACTGCTACTGATGGTCCCTTAATGTACGTGTCCCTACTGACCTGAATCTATGTATTATTATTTAAACGTATTTTGTCCTAAGATGATTTTATCTATATTTTGCTTTTCCCTGCTAAGTGAATAAAATAAAAAGCTTTTATTGAATTTTTTAAGGCATAATACCTATAGGTATAATATAATAAAGGTATATAAATAAAGGGTATGCAAAGTAAAGTTTATATAAAGTAAGTAAATAATGTGTTTATTTATAAAATAGATTTTATAAAAAAGCTGTGTTGCCTGCGAGTTCAGCGTTGATTTAGGTTTTTAAAAATCCTTTGAGAGCTCTTTGCTTTAGTCTCCAGAATAAAGCTAAGAATATCCATGTGCCTAAGATTATGAGAATCTTATAATCCTTTTAACGGTTGCGTCGTGAAAAGATAGCAGACGGATACCTTTTAGCATTTACAATATTAGTATGGAATTACTGTGAACATAATGAGAGTATCGTAACTTAAATAAGCAGGTATTCGATTTTACCAAATTACATGTTTTAAGGTATTTAATGTACCCGGACGAAACAGTAATTACCGCATTTAGTGTGACGTCACATAATTACAGGCAGTGTGTAGGGTGCATTAGTGACACAATAGCTAAGCGATCAAAGGGGGAACCGGCTGATAACAGATAATCTGTGTTTTACTTTATTACCCTATACGTATTTTTAAAACATAGGTATAGACATAAACAAAAATATATCTTGTGGTTTAATAAGACGATAATAAAAATCATAATAACACAGTTTCTATATTATAATAACGTCTTTTCTAATCTGTGTATTTTTTGATATGTGATGTACGGTCAAATACTGTTTAATTAATCACTTCATCCATTCATTCAAGTTATTGAGGTATCCTTTCTAGCAACATTCTAACAGGTTAGATGAACAGACTGATATAGCAGCTTTATTAATTCTTGGGTCATAATTGCTGACGTCTCATCTCGTCCTATCTGAGCTAAACGCATTATCGGTGAACGTCGTCAGTAACATCGCATTTCCATTTGTTATAATAACTTTTTACTAAAGTATAAAATAGATGAATATACGTTAATTATTACTGTACACAATCACATATCCATTAGCGCTACGAATTGTCCTGAAACTGTCTAGATCGATGTAAGCAACCCAAAACTGCTGTGGGATTGTCTTAAATTGATTGCTACAATGTATTGATCGCAATCATATCTGACTGGCTAGTACTCTTTCGCTATTGGTTATAATGCATTGATGCAGTAAAAACACCATAAATTCAAGTGATTACAATCCTCACACTGTAGCAATAATTTTCATCAGTCATAGACAATCGCATAGCTAGAAATATGCTGACGTGCCGTCTCGTCCAGTCAAAACTAAACACATTATCGATAATCGCACGTCATCGGCAGCCTCGTACGTCTATTCTTAATAAACCACATAATATATTTTAGGTATCTACATAACGTAGCTGATAATATCCATTATAGTATTGTAACTAAAACTGTCTAGATCGATAAAAGCTAGTCTAATTTAGTATAATTTGTGAATGCTGACGTGCCATCTCGTCCAGTCACAACTAAACGCATTATCGGGGATCGCGCGTCGACGGGGGCGTCGCGCGTCGTTTCCACTTGGTTATGCCTTTTATCCAACGATTCATTACAGCAAGGGGAGCGAACAGATAGCCACATTTATTACTTTTGTCAGCGGAAAAATGAATTTACACGCCAGTAACCTTGATTTTATGAATATTTTAAACCAACTCTTCGCGGATTTTTGATGTCTTTTTTTTTGTTATAAGTTATGCGAACGTTTTAATTAAGTGCAATTCTTATTTGTTTAGCAAATTGCTCCGCGTAGTTTTTGGGTTTACAAATGCATTCCTTTAGAGATGTAATTTCAAATTATCCCTCCTTAGTGCACTTTCTACGTACTAAGTAGTATTTCCTCAGAATTAGGATGTGCTTTGTCTGTTAGTCAGTAGGTCACGGTACGATTATTTATTTCTTGCTCTTTCTTTGTAGCTCTATACGCTCTATAATGCCTCTTTTTACAAGTACCTAATACGACCTTCTCTTTGTAACGTTTCTCTGGAATTTCTTGCCGGCTCTTTTCCGCAGAATCTGCTTGAGCCACAAGTTGGCCTACATGAAATTATTATAATTCGTATTTAAGTAGCGGTAATAGATTTAAACTCATTTACATTTAAATAGCAGGAATTAATTCATGTATCTTAGACCTATAAGCATTTGTATCAGTATAGGCACATATACCTACCTGTCGATTATAGATCACACCTCATCGCAAGTTACTGTCATACTATATTTAATTATCATTCACTAGATTATGCCCGCGACTTCGTAGGTACGTGTAGATTTCGATTTCAAAATCGCGCGGGAACTCTTTTCCGGCTTCCGGGGATTTTCCGGGATAAAATGTAGGTACCTTATGTGTTAACTCTGGGTATGAGCTATCTGCATTCATTCCAATCGGATCATCCGTTGTGATTTGAAGGAGTAACGAGCTTACACACACACATACATGCACATAGAAACTTTCGCCTTTATATATTAGTGTGATTGCCGAGTACGGTACCGTTATTACATCTACTAGTACCTACCTACTGTCAAAGTCTCTAGCCGGCAAACAACGAGCACTGACAGGAGGGTGCAGAGCGCACTAATTCAATCGTGATGCTTAATGGCTCCTGTGTTTGGAAAATGTAGAATACATACTGTGCTTTTATAAAATACTGCTTGATACATATAGAAGTATCTACCTTTATCACAGGCTTAAACAAAGATAGGAAGTAAAAAAGACAATCAAGATAAAAAATAACCTAGGGACAGAAATATTATTTATTTTCATAAAGGTGATAATGATATTTCCGTGATGTGATATTTCAGTAATTACTTGAATGGGCAATATTTACATTTTTTTTTACTATACGCTCAAATTGCCTATAGAAAGATAGCGATAAGGCTACCCTTGCACCCATTGTGTGATATTGTCTTCGATCACAGAAGAAAAAATATTGTATTATATCTTTGGCAATTTGTTGCAATAAAGTTATTACATATTTCATTTATTATAAAGTTATTAAATTAATTAAGTTAGTTAAATTACTTAAGTTAGTTATATTCTATCTTCGTGGAAATTCAGGGTTCATTTTCAATGTATCGCGATAAAATTATGCTCTATCAAAGTTTGTAATAGGAACATCGATAGCAAACGTTATAGAATTACCGCTATAATATGCAGTTCAGTTGCAGACTCGCACCTGCATATCTCCTATTTGCTGTCGGCGCATTTTAATTCTATTTTCTTGCCAAGTACGTTCGAGCGAGCGTTTTAATTATCGGAGAATAAACGCGAAATATCTCACCTCTGCGTCTATGACAGCAACGTAAATCTGCACTTATAACTGCCGTAATGCATCCTGTAGGTATCAGTAGACAAGGTAGTCCATGACTGCGATCTCACCTGATGGTAAGTGACGATGCAGTCTGAGATGGTAGCGGACCAACTTGGAAGTGGTATGAAATTCAACCCCTTACATTCAACCCCTACCCCTAATCACACGCCATCATGCTTACGCTGGTAACTAGCCACGGCCAAAGCCTCTCACCAGACAAAACAACAGCAACAGACTTGAAAATAATACAATAAAGTAGAAATAAATAAAATAGTACAATCTATACTTATAATAAAAGTGTAACCGGACGAATTCTGTACATTAAATATATTATGAAAATTTTAATCGAAGGAAGGTTTTTTTAATTATTTGTTTGTCTGTCTGTGCGCTCATCACGCGAAAACTCCTGAACAGATTTGTATGAAAGGTATAGTGGTAGCTGATACTCTGGGTCAATATATAGGATACTTTTTATCCTGATAAACAATAAGGTTTATCCGGGACATAACTTCTCGCGGATAGTAGCAAGTCACTCTAAACTTTTTCCACGCGGACGCGGGAATCAGCTAGTATTAGAATAAACCTCGATTTTCTCTCAACAGCTTTTCGCTCAGTTAGCTAGAATGAGACTATAAGATTACACAAATAATTTAACTACCTATAAAGACAGGGTTTCTTCGTTTTTGAGAGACATTTCTGTGCAAGACGTTAAGTGGCGGGGGCACTTTACGTATCACAATATGCACTTCAATACTCTATGAATACCTTTACACGGGGACGTAGCTGGGTGATAGTTAAAATTCGTTTGGAAATATTAATTAATATTATTAAGCTATTGCATAGCTTCTATCGCGGGCCGGCGTGGAGATCGAATACAGAAATTCCTTAACGAAAATAACCTGACACGGGACTCCTCTACGGTTAGCCGCTAGATGAATAAAATAAAGAATGCTATGCAATAGCTTTACCGCGGCAGTCCCCGAGTGCCACACGTCTTTTTTTATATATTTTTAATTTATTGGATAATTAATATACCTACTTTTAACAATATGTCTTACCTAATTTGTGTAGTCAAAAAATTAATTTGGGTTTAACTTCTTACCCCACCTTAACCTTAACCCACGCCTTTCGTCTTTGAGGATGGTAACTACCCACGGCCAAAGCCTTCCACTTGACCAGATCAGAGACAATTCGGAAATTATAAATTCGCAAATTAACCCTGCCGGATATCGAACCCGAGACCTCCCAGTTATAAGGTGCATATTATTATTGAGTAATATTTTTATTTTTACTGCATAAAATGTCGATTTCGGCCCTGGTGAGTGCGTGGGAGGAGGGGGTAGCTATTACACCCCAGGAGTCACCCCCTCTAATTGATTTACAATTGTCGGTTAAATTTGTTTCCCGACCACCCAACGATCGGGGATCGTAAATGTATAACCGTGGTACATTATGGACGTGGAAGTCAAAAAGCTAACCGAATTATTTAATTTTATAATTTGACTTTTTTTTAATATTTTGTAATTTGTGACCTCAAAATTCTGTCGCGACTTGGGTATTTTACTGTTGTCGAAATGTGGATAATCATTAATTACAATCGAAAATATAACATGTACATTTGTAAAAACAGAAAAAAGCTTGGTTAAAAACATTTATAAGTAAGTAAAACAGCGACTGTATCCTCTTTCTAAAACGATATTTTGTATGGACAGTGTCCATGAGCTACTGTATTTGTGACGCCACATGTCAGTAGCGCTCTCTCTACCTAACAGGATACTTTAAAGCTCTATATTTTCGAGACTAGCTAAGACATTAAAAAATACAAAAATGATATTATGTTTTAATATTAAAAAACTTTATTTTAAGTATTTAAAAAAAAATTGTGAAATACCCAATTTCAGATTTTTTAAAGTAAATTTAAAAAGTTTAAGTACACATAATGTAAACGCAAAACACTGATAATAAGGAGAAAAATTATGGGCAAAAGCTTCATTTATTTAGTTAGAAATGGATGAATTAATAATATTAAAACAAAATGTATTTAAGGAAAGCATTAAAATTTTAACACCTCCTGTGAAGTTGTACGTGCATTTCCAGAAAACTCGATGCAAGCGTAAAAATACACACTTCAATGAAAGAGACTAAACTATTTGTTCATTGTACTTCATTTAAATATAAATGAGGTTGGACTGAATAAGAACTTTGACTGAATTGATTACTTCTTTCTTTCCTTCCTTCCTTCCTTTGAAAACTTATCCTATTCACTTGAAGTTAGTTAAATTCTTTCTTGAAATTTTAAGAAGAATCCAAGTACTAGTATTTAACTATTTTATTCCTGAAAGAAAGAAACGTTTATTATGTAACGTACGTTACGTTACGTTTGTATTCCTGTAAACCTGTTGTCCATGAAACACGTTTGTCAACTTAGGAAAGCCGCCTTATGTGAATAAAACATGTAATAAATGTAAAAGCCTTATTAGGAAGTTAAGATAAATGCTACCACACACCTTACTAGCTATTTCAAGTTTTAAATGTAGTGTTATTTACGTAACTAGCTAACAAAGCTTAATTTAAGAACTTTTTCAAATCAGACCATACAAGAGACAATTCAGAAATTATAAAATCCTAATCTCTCGTCGGGAATCGAATCCAAGACAATTCTGACATATAAGACCACTGCGCTCACCAAGGAAATTGTCATTAACATAGTATAAATAATTGTATTCTTAGGTTCTTTCTAATAAAAATTTTAACAATATTATACTACTATTTTGTCATACATTAGAAGTGCGTTATAATTTATATTTATTTCTAACAGTTTGTAATCCTTACTAATATGAATAATGCGAAAGTGTGTTTGTTTGTTTGTCCTTCAATCACGAACCTACGAAGCATTAGATCGCCGTACTTTTTAGCATAGATTTACATATTTGAGGACCTGGAGAGTGACATAGGCTTCTTTTTATCCCAGAAAAATAAGGGGTTCCTAAGAGATTTAAAAAACTAACTGCACGCAGACAAAGTCGCGCGCAACAGCTAGTTTTTTATTTATAAGTATAGTTTCACTCACTTTCTTTTTTAATTAAGAATATACAATTACGGCAAAATAAAAATAAACCTATCAATAAATCACCGTAACATTCTCACATTTCATCCGCGGACATAATAGAGTTATGACAAAAATGGCGATGCTTCCCAAGAAATATCACTTGGTGAACCCGAGACGCTTGTTAGCGACTCCGCTTTTATTTATGGCCAGATTTATTTTATGACCGGGGCTGAATACCGGCGGAATCGAACGAAGCGGAAATCGGTGATGAAAACAATATCCCACTGATTTGGGGCATATAACGCAAATAAATATACTCATGGTAATATTAAAAAAATTAGAAAGTATGCTTGTTTTTTGGTTTGGCCTCCAATCGCGCAGCAAAGTTCGACGGTTCGGTTCGACGTAATTTTTTCCATAAGTTTTTTCATTTATTTATATTTTAACTAGCTGATACCCGCGACTTCGTCCGCGTGGATTTAGTTTTTAAAATACCGCGGGAACTCTTTAATTTTCCGGGATAAAAGTAGCCTATGTCACTCTCCAGGTCCCCAACTGTTTATGCAAAAAATCACGTCGATCCGTAGCTCCGTTGCAGCGTAATTAAAGGACAAACCAACAAACACATTTTCGCATTTATAATATTAGTAAGGATACATAGCGATTAACTTAGGATATTCTTCATTAGATGAGATCGCAGTCAAGGACTATCTTTTCATGGAATAAAAAAAAATAAAAAAAGTCCCAAGCACTCCAAAACTGAATTCGCTTTAACCATTTTAACGAAAAATGGTGGATAGCAATATCAAACAAACGAAACGTGCTTTAAGCCACCTTTCAGCAACTGTATTTCAAATTTTAATTTTATTTTCTCGAACGGGAGTTTACCAAATAGAAATATCATAAAAATGGAAGGCAAACAACACAGCGCGTATTTGCGATGATATTCGGTTCGGATTCTTATTCTCTTTGTCGGTAATCTGGCGGGAGGGCCGGCGCGCACGTTCCCGCTCGGCCTTTATTGTTTCTTGAATTTCTACGATCGGTAGACATCCCTCCTATACAATACCTATACAAACCGGGAGTCCATGTCGATATCGATTTTAGTGCGTTTTTCTTACTTGTAATTAATCAGATTTTCCGCGAGTTTGTTATCTGGACATAACTTTCTGTCCCACAAGATAAACAAAATAATTATGTATTTCCTTAATATTTTACGAAAGATCTGCAATGGAAGCGAGGATAGCTTATTTCATTTGGGGCCAGAAGTTTGATTCCCCTCGATTTTCAGAATTATGTGAATTAAATATCATATTGGAAACGCAGTGTTGGCAGTCTCCCCAGACTAGGACTTGGCAAAGTCGCAGAAGCGAGTCGCAGGAAGCCGCGGGATTCAGGCAGCGCAAGACCAAGACCTGTGGAAGTCCACGCAAGAGACTTTTGTCCAGCACTGAACGTCTATCGGTTGAAAAAGAAGAAGAAATGTCATTTTATTCTAAGATTTTGTTTTACTAATCAGTAATATTATAGTAGTATTATTTTATATTATAGTAGTGTAGTATTGCAATATTATCAGATTCCAAAATTATTCAAATTATTCAAATTAAACTAATAACTATACAAAAGACATCACAAAAGATTTTCATTGCTCACAGCCGACTGTAAATGTAATTTCTTATGCGGCACACTGTAAATAAATTGGAGAGAACTCTCGAAGAAGGAAGATCCGTACAAATCCCCGCTTAATCCCGAAAAGCGTTTTGAAATCCAGGTTAGTTGTAAATATCAATTACGCAAATACCCCGGCTTAGGGTGTAAATGGTTTACACGGTACGAACGAATTGTGTACACTCAAGGGGTGAGAGTAATGACCCATTGGAACTGTTCCGTAGCAGACGTTTCGACTACGGTGCATTGCGATTGGATCACTGTACCATGAAGATGGCTGTCATAGCCTAAAAAAAAATTTAATAAGATAAGTTAAATATTTGTCATGAAGTAAAGAATTACTCAAAGACAAAATTGCGTGGAAGCAATCGGGTTTGCTTCAGCTGTCCACTAGATTTTGTATTTTGAAAAAAGACAACTACTGAGTTTTTTGCTGTCTTTCCTCAGTAAAATTTGCTTTCCCGTGGTAGAGTTTTGATTTTTCATAAGAGCTACAAGTTGGTCTGCGTGAAATAAATATACATATATATTTTTAAAGGTAGATGCATGCTTGCCTGGAATATAGTACAATCGCAATAAGTACCTATATAATAATTGTTAAATTTTAATACTCGGGGGGGTCGCGGGTTCGATCTCGGGCACGCACCTCTGAGTTTTGTTACCACAATACCACTTCAATGGTGAAGGAAAATATATCGAGGAAACCTGCACGCCCGAGAGTTTTCCATACTTTTATTATTCGATATTTCCCATCTCAAAGATGGGAAATCTATCAATGGGACCAACATTGTGGACTCAACTCTTCTGAAAGGAGACCGGCCCTCAGTAGTGACTAGTTGAAGGGTTGCTGACGATAATGATGATACATACACTGTAATATATACTCGTAAATACTCTATTACAACAAAATATAAATAGATATACTACGAATACTAATAAATAACCGAATAAATGGTGTGTAATCGTCATAAGTCCCAGCGGGGGATGCTAATTAAATGGCGAAGGCTTCCGCAAGCACTCTATTTATGCGATCTTAATTAATGTGGAGCCGTAACACAATAACCTCTCAAGCTTATCTTATATCTACATCCAAAATTCAAAATGATTGAGTTCATGTAGGCCAACTTGTGGTTTTTATGACAAGTCGTTAGTGTACCACCGCACCGGTTCGGAAAATTGATTCTGCTGAGAAGAACCGGCAAGAAACTCAGCAGCTGAAGCCTTACCTCAACTTATTAAATGTGTCTTTACCCATAGTTTAAATTAGTGTAATTGTAACATATAATATTATTATCAACTATACCTTAGTTTCACATTAAAAAAAAATTTAAAGCCTTTCTGAAGCTTGAGTACATCGATGCTTCAAAATGATCAACGGCAATAAAGCAAAAAATGACAAAAGTACAAGACACAGGCAATTGGATAGAGGTCCCATGAGCATACTCAATGAAGTACCTAGGTTGACATCGCGAAGGCAATTTTAATATTCGTGATTGTGTCGCCAGGTGCCTACCGCTTGCTATCGATTTTCATTACCGATTCGACATTGTATGAAATAGTATAAGAACTCATTTCACCACAGCCATAATAGGGCATTAAATAATATTATGATGGTCCAACAGTTTTGAAAATTAAGCATCGCAGCTAGTGTGCGTGTGCGTGTGTGTGTGTATGTGTAAGGAACTGCGTGTGCGCTCGTACCTTTCTACCAACTTAACCACGAAAAGTCGTACCATAAAAAGGGCCTTGATACACGGACAGATAGACGGACAACAGAGCAAGCCACAAGCCATAAGGGTTCCACTTCTTTTTCGGAACCCTGAAAACATTACTATAGCCTAAGCATGAACATTTTTAACTTTCGAATAGCAACGGTTTTCGTGCCTAGGCCACATATATTGAATACAGACAACGGACGTAAAACGACAACACACATCTAATGACGGTTCATGTAAACATGTTCATATCACACGTTTATCGTGCCAACTTCATAAACTATGATAACTAAAAGCCTGGCTTTCCGGTATGCTGATAATAATTTGTTATTAGAAGAATGGAGCACTTCTACGAGAACTAATATTTTAGGTACTAACCACTTAATTAATTTTAACCTATATTTATTAATTTCCTAAAAAAGGAATTTTAATGTGACTATGTTAGTCCAAAGTAGAGTAAAGTGAGAACAAAATTATTCACATTTAAAATGTTTTATTTAGGATCTCACATCTTTTTCCTAAGTATTTAAATTTTTAGTGTCATGCGGGAAGACTGATTTTTATGTAAGTACCTTAAATATTGGTCGGTGTCTAATGCAATTTTTCCTTTATACGACAAATCCGTGAGTAGATCTTGTTTTTTTGCAATTTTCAAACCTCTGTATCTCAGAAATGGTATAATTTAAAGATTTGAAATTTTCAGATTATCATTACTATTTTTAAGCTATTTGCATAGCTTCTATCGCGGGCCAGCGTGGAGACCGAATCCAGAAATTCTGTAACAAAAATAATCTGACACGGGACTCCTACGGTGAGCCGCTAGATGGCGTTGATAAAAAATGCTATGCAATAGCTTTACCGCGGCAGTCCCCGAGTGCCACACTTTTTTTTTTGACTTTAAAAGAATATTAGCCAAGCTGAACTTGACATATATTCTCCTCTCCCCTTCAAATAAGCGAAAAGCTTGTGCTAGGAGTGGGTACGACAATAGTGCAACGGGTGGGGTTCGAACCTGCGACCTTTCAGTTTTCAGTCCGCACGTTTAACCGTTGAGCTATTGAGGTGCCTCGATTTCAATACAGTGCAGCGTAGAGGTGATATGACCAAGGATATGACGTACCTACTGCTACCACATGGTTCTAGTGAGGGCTGTAAAACAAATAGATAATAATCCAACAACATAACAAACTCGTTGAAATAATATAACAATGCGAATAAAATAAATCTCACAAAACAAGTTGCCAACTTTTCTCCCTGCTAGTTCAATCATAAAAACAAATTGGCAGGGCTGACAACGTAATTCCGTCCCTGAGGACAATCGCGCAGGGCACACTACGAATATGATCACACACTGTGATCGCGAAGGCATAAAACTTAACCATGACTTGATATACCGTAACAAGGGTCGGGAAATTATTTGACAATTTTATTGAAGACAAGAGGTAATTATGGCCCTTATTGCAAGGACACCGAGAAGCTGAAATCGAACACACCTAATTAATTAGGGTCACGAAATACATCTAAACGTAGACTATTACTGATGTTACCAATTAGATTTTATTTTCTCGCGAAAAATTTACGCTACAATATGTTGGAGATGTGACTTTCCCGGATAGACACTTGGTTTGTACCCGGAAGAGATATGGACTAGCAGTATGTAGCAGGAGTTAAGTGTCCGGGCGTCCCTGCGTGGTGTAGCGTGAATCTATCTTAACAGGTGTATAATTGTAAACTCATTAGAATATATTAGCGCATATGTTATTGGTATTTAAGCTTTATTCCTATACTAACCTTATATAAAACAAGAATGTTGTAGAAGCTATTCTTTCAAAGTATGTACGTATATTTTGTAAATATACAATTAAAAACAATTTAATAGAATAAATAGGTTTCAGTAGCAATATTTGTACAGGAAAAAAAAACACATAAGAACAACGTTTTACTATATCTTCAATCTTTAAAAAAAAATTAAATAAATGTATAAAAGATCATCACTTGACCTCTTTTTGTTGTTTGTGTGAAAGTTTTTTGGAAAATCCAAGTCGGAAAATAGGGATGATATTTTTTTCTGTACAAAAATCAATTACAAACAATTTAATAAAATAAACTTAATAAAATAAATTTTATTAAATTGCAACCATCGAAGCCGGGGTGGCTAGTCACTAAGAAGTAAATAGAAATACAATATCAAAGGATACTTACAGCAGTCTACGCCAAAACATTTTCCCTGTGGACTTCTTCGTGTTGAATCAACAGGTTATACTAGAATTCACACCCTCCAGTTTCCTTAACAATTTACCACCTTATTCCCTACGCGTAGAGTATCTATTTCAATTACAAATCCCAGGGGTAAAGCAAAACAACCTGTGGAATTACTTAAGTACATTAAAGATAATGCTTTTCAGGAGGAAAACTCGCTGGTTTTTTTGTTACATTTCAGTTGATACTGTGTAACGTGAAATTTAACGTTATTTGGTGTTACACATGTATTTATAAAGGTATAACTGCGTACACACTGTTCAAATGAAATACGATGAGAAAACACTTTACTAATGGTCCAGTAATTTATCGCGTTTGATCGCGAGCGATAGAACCGTAGTGACGTCACGGGAGCTGATATCAAACTAGACAGAAATGCGTGCCACGCTCCCTCTGTCCTTACTCGCAGTGATATTCTACAATACTTTCATTTGCTCTTATTATAAAAATTAATTGTGATTACTAATTTTATTTTTTTACTATAATTAAAATTGTAACGCTATCTTTGTAGAATATCGATCTCTTAAACAAGGAGTTTAATATTTTTTTTTTTATTATGAGTAAATTTTCTTTAACAACTTTTAAGTTACGATTTTCTGGGTCATTAATGTCGAATATTAATAATAATTTATATCAAAAATTGTAAGTAAA
This sequence comes from Hipparchia semele, assembly GCA_933228805.2. Lineage (NCBI taxonomy): Eukaryota > Metazoa > Arthropoda > Insecta > Lepidoptera > Nymphalidae > Hipparchia > Hipparchia semele. The sequence goes on along the minus strand of OW121717.1, from coordinate 6,252,270 downwards.
TTATTTCAATTAAATCCAATAGAATCATCATTTTCTAAAACAACAACAATTTTTTTCTGTAAATATTTTTATTGTCATAGTTTATTATTTTTTTAGAAGTAATAATTCGCTGAATCACTCAGCCGATTGATCTTATATCGCTCCGTTAGAAGTTTATCGCGAAAGCGTCGCGGGTAAGAAAGAGATGGGAAGAGGCATAGAAAGGGAAAACAAAGAGATTTCATTCAAGATCTGCAATCTTATTAAGGAAAGGATCCTGTAAAGGTTTAATAGTCATTTTCTATCTGATGTTATCTTGCTTTATGGTAATCTCATTCCCTGAACTTTTCCCGTATTGGGTCTGTAAAATACTTGATTGTTTTCTGTTTTTGTTTACAAAGTAATTTAATGTAAGGGTATAGAAATTAAAACTTCTTGATCAATTATTAAATACTTATATATCTTTTGTCCGCGATTTTTATCGGCTCCGCGTGTTTTTAGGTTTCAAAAAAATCTCGCAGGCAACCTCTGTTTTTTTTTTTTGATATAAAAGCCTATATTTGCCTATATCACTCTCCAAGTCCAACTATACTCGTCCAAAAAATTACGTCACTCCGTTGCTGCGTGATTGAAGGACAAACAAAAAACAAACACACTTATAACATTATTTTAATATTAATTATACGATACCAATAAAACTTTGAGAAAATAATATTTTTATATCTTTAGGAACGTTCATAGGAAATCATTTGTTAGTTGAAAAAGAAAAGTTAAGGATACATACCCGTTTGCTAATTCGTATAAAATAACCTAGAACGGACTTATTAACTAAGTGTAAATGAAGGTAGTATGAGATATAAATTGAGTTATTTCATCGTAATAAAAATAAATCCCAATACAGAAATAGTGATTTTCGCAATTTTTTGCAGAATGGCGTAGAAGGTCTTGCGAGTGCTCCAGATTCGCAGACAATGCCCCAATTTATATCCAACTCACTTACTAGAGTCAGGCGAGACCATATTATAGTGAGCGAAAGGGATGAAGGACTTTTATTTCACACTATTTATTGCTCTACAAGCTTGCTCTAACATAATATTAAGGCTGTGGTATATTATTACAATAAAAGATATTATGTCAAATAACCTTGTATCTATATTTTACCGATAAAGCTAGGAGAACGGATAAACCTTAGGTTTATACGTGTGGACTCACCTGGGTATACCCAGAGCTAACGGGATAAAGTTAAGAGATTAGATTTTTGACTGAAATGAGGAATATAAATAAAATTAAATGCATTTGTTTATGTAGAATGTAGTAGGTACATTCAATGAATTTTGATCACCACGACTGCACGTAGTATTTTCTATTCCTACTCCTAGGCTGATTTTATAACATACGAAGCCAGAAACTCGTGAAAGAGCTTCTGAATATATCGATTTCCTCCCGAAATAATTAGAATTAAGAACATTGTATTATTATGTAAGTATTGAGGACCGAGGAATTAAGCTTCTAAATAAAACTGTGTGTTCCATATTAAACTAGCGAAACCTTAATGCTCGTAGCTAGCTCTAACAATACACAAAATGATACAATTAAACTAACAGCCCAACGGCTTCTTATACGTCGTATACCTATATAGCAAGAATGTTAAAAAACGTCACAAAGCCAATTACATTAAAACATTCGGTCCGGGACAAAGAGCAAGAGAACAATGGATCCTGCAAGGAACCCGCGATATGTCTTTCAATGCTTTTAACTTTCCACTGATGGCGTAGCGAGGGAAAAATGGTGACGGCCCGCGACAAATGCCCGTGACGTAGTGCTGTGCAGTACATAACTATATCGATTATCTTTTGTAGACTTTTGTTGCGATATAACTTTTTAATATGTGCATTTCTGATATTTTATTGTCAATAGATACAAGTGCAACACATTTCATATTACTTAAGAATGAAGGGAAATTCATAAGATTGTAGATTTAAATCCTACCCTTTAAACTACTTTTGTACCTATTTTTAAAAAAGCTACGCTTAGGCGGTAGACAAAGAGGATTTTCCTAAAATTAATGAAATCAAGATGAATTTATACATTACCTATTAATATTAGTGTAGAGTAGTGATTTTAGTAGAGAACAGATACTGAAATCTTTGAATTTGTATAGTACAACAATTGAAGTTCGCCATTTTGTGCACAATGTAAAATACAAAATAATCAAAATACCTATACGAGGAAGTATATTCTCGTAGTATCAAAATAATAGTCGACACTATTATTTTATACTAGAGTTAGTTCTAATTTGAGTTCCATTTCTCGATACATGATACAAGAAACAAAGAATTGAGCAAATATTAAATAAGTATAAAAAGATATCGATATCGTTTGTCATGGCATCCCTAATAAAGAAGTGAGACGTAACCAATGGGGTATCACGGGTTGGTTGCACCGCAAACTCATTTTATAAATCGTCCGTTCGTTCGCCCGGAACCACGCGTTAAGTCACCCTACTTCAATAATACACCCCCTCGCACTACATTTTATAAATATTACCGTTGAAAAGTAAACTAAAGGAATCCCTACTAATATTATAAATGCGAAAGTGTGTTTGTTGGTTTGTTGGTTTGTTGGTTTGTTGGTTTGTTGGTTTGTCCTTCAATCCCGCTGCAACAGAGCTTCGGATCGACGTAATTTTTTACATGTGTGTAGTTGAGAACCTGGAGAGTGACATAGGCTATTTTTTATCCCGGAAAATCAAAGAGTTCCCGCGGGATGATAAAAAACTAAATGTACGCGGACGAAGTCGCGGGTATCAGCTAGTAACAAATAATAAAAAACCTAAAATATTTTAAACCAATTAATTAGTCTTAGTAGACCGTATGGTCTACGAAGATCTACGTAGGAATTTATGTTAATATTATTTATTTTATTTATTTTTATTCGATGCCCTTGCCTGCGATCTCACCTGATGGTAAGTGACGATGCAGTCTAAGATGGTAGCGGACTAACTTGGAAGGGATATAGCAGTGTAAATTCAACCCATACCTACCCCTAATCGGTTTCTACACGCCATCGTGCCGGAACGCTAAATCGCTTGGCGGCACGTCTTTGACAGTAGGGTGGTAACTAGCCACGACCAAAGCCTCCCACCAGACCAGACCAGAGACAATTTAGAAATTATAAATTCCTAAATTGCCCCCGCCGGGAATCGAACCCGAGACCTCCCAGTTATAAGACCACAGAGCTCACCACTGCGCCAGGGAGGTCGTCAAAAAATAAATATAAATATTAATTAACATTATTAATATAATAAAGTAGTTTATTTAATTTATGTAACATTTTTGACATTCGTAAGCGCTTTTGTAAGTCAGAATCAAAGAAATGAACAATACAATACAATAAATAGTAAATAAGTAATGGGCACAGATCTCATCTCGAATGAGAAGATCTTAGGCCATAGTCCACCACGTTGGCCATGTACCTACAGAATAGAATAGAACAGTTTTTAATTCAAATAAACTTTTACAAAGTGCTTTCGAATCGTCAAATGAATCTACCTACAGGAATCGATTTTATTATTAATAGTACCTAATGATTTATAAATAGAGCATAACATAATAGAAATCTGGACGATATTGGTAACCGAGGCTTAATTTTTAAAAAGAATAAAGCATCGTATAAAAGAGTTAAGATTTATCTTATTTTAAGAAAGAGTATAAAGAAGTCTCTCGTTTATTTAAGGGGACACTTAGCGACGGGGCAACACATCGCATTATTCTTTTATATAAACGACCGTCCTCGCGAACCACTCGCTTAATAGACAGTATCAAGCCAAAGATCTTAAGTAAATCAAATCGCCCCATGAATGGGGAATGAACCCGGGGCTTTTCACGGAGTTTTCTTCAGATGGCTATCACAATGGCCGGGGATCAAGCAACTTATCTCCGGAGAGGCCAAAATGTTTCTTAATGCTTATTTAAGTTGCTCTCATTTTATGATATCAAGCTCGTAGATCCTTATTAGAAACGACAGATTTTCTCAAATTAAACTGTCTAGACGTCAATAATCCTTGTAGAAAACTTTTTAAGCTACTTTTGTTAGTTAACTCTTGTTTAAAAGAATATTAGTGTAGCAAGATTTAAGTTTCGATATAAATCTTATTTTATGTTTATAAATAATTTAAGTACAACTCAGGTCATTTCAGCTCAATATTTTACTCCTTAATACAGTGATGCTAATTCTGTTGTACGCAATATTTTAAAAATAGTGATATTCTTCCAGGCAATACAGTATAGCATTGCCTTTAGACCTGTCAATCTAGTTTATTATAGAGATTTTGTACAAACAAACTAGCACCAATGTATCTCTAAAATTCTAATTACCAATACTATAAATGCGAAAAGTGTGTTTGTTTGTTGGTTTGTCCTTCAATAACGCTGCAAAAGAGCTACACATCGACGTGATATTTTTCATGGGTATAGTTGAGGACCTGGAGAGTGACAAAGGCTACTTTACTTTGTATCCCGGAAAATCAGAGTTGCCGCGGGATTTTAAAAACTAAATCTACGCGGACGAAGTCGCGGGTATCAGCTAGTTTTCAATATTTGTGATCATGAAGTCCGGAACCGCGACATTATTGATAATTTTCGCAAACTCATCACAATAAAAAGCGTAGCCATTCAACGAGGGATTCGTAGGAATCAAATTTACATTTTTATGGTTCCTAAACACTCAATAAAAGCGCCGCAAATATAAAGGCAGCGAGATCTTACAACAAATCTGTAAACGCTGAGTGAACTGAGTGAACTGAGTGAAACCATACGAAACCCCTTTCAGTTGGGCGAAACATTTTACCGTTACTATGGGCTTTGAAAAACAACAATGGCCCGCGCCATACGTATGTATGAGGATACGCAATATACTTTAAAAGTACGGCGTCCATAGACTAAAGAACGATACAGAAATGCGTGTTTTTAATGTATAAGTTCACGTTACATAGTAGGTAGAACGAGTTGAAGTATTAAGTTTTTCTTATTCTTAATTGATTAAATATCAAGATGATACCTTGATGACCTAATTTTATTATAATATCTGAAATAATCTTCAAGCGCAATAGCCCTTTTAAGCCTCAATAGCCCAACGGTTAAAGTTGCGGACTGAAAACTGAAAGGTCGCAGGTTCAAACCCCACCCGTTGCACTATAGTCGTACCCACTTCTAGCACAAGCTTCCCACTTATTTGGAGGGGATAGGAGGATATTACTCAACTTCAGCTTGGCTAATATTCTTTTTTTAAAGAAAAAAAAACAAAAGCACAGAATTATCCACAGCTCACTACTGTGCGCAGGTCTCTCTAGAAAGGTTATAGACCCACGACGCAGGACCAATGCAAGTTTGCAGGCTTCATATATCTCTGTTATTATGTTCTCATTATAAAGAACTCTTAGGCGTGCAGGTTTCCTCACAATGCTTTCTTTCGCCGTTTAAACATATGATATTTGATTGCTTAAACTCTACTCCACTCCTGGAATCGAACCCGTGACTCCTGAATAGGAGATTGTAGCCCTAAGAACTAAGCTATCACTGCTCTACTAAGCACAGAATACTAGCATTAAAAACTGTTTCTAAACTGACCCTACACATATCGATTCTTGGTTTTGTTTTTAATTTATTGTAAATGGTACACAACATGATCTTGTTATTACAATATATATATGTAAATATATTTTTTTTTAAAGAGCAACCGCCGAGTTTCTTGCTGGTTCTTCTCTGTTGAAACGGCAAACCAGTGGTAGATTCATTTGACGATTCAAAAGCACTTTGTAAAAGTTTATTTGAATAAAAAATTATTCTATTCTATTCTATTTAATAAACAAATTGTATTATTCAAATTCATCATCCCTCCAGTAATATGTCGTATTAGTGAATGAATAATTTGCTTACTTACTCCATAAATCTTTTTGCGTCGCCATTTGTAGCGCTTTATCAAGTCTACACAGAACCCCTCTCTGTTTAAGAGCCACGCTATTTTCATGTTTCGAGACTACAAATGGAAATCCATTTAAATACTGAACCAACGTTTTACTGTTACATACTATAATATATGCTAATTCAGACTTGCTGACTTGACTGAGATACATTTGATTTGTATTGTCTTGCTAATGAAATCTACATTAATAACCTTAACACTTTTTAGTGTTGCGACTTGACTGTATTTAAAAAGAAAAATGTTCTCTTGATGAACGAAATAAAGGCAAGACAAATACATTATATTCACATCACATACATACATAACAAAACCCTACCCTATTATCAGTAAAGACCTAATGATATAATAATTGAGACAATTAACCGCGATAATATTACTTATATTATGTGTTAGTATTACTTATATTATTGTACATCGAACACACAACACTCAGTACTCGCATCTTGACATATTTCACCTATCTAAATCACTTTTAAAAAAAGGGATCGTTAGTTTACATCGTACAAAATAGACACACAAACAAACACACACATACACTCACTCACACATTCACACCCACACATACACGCATACGCATCGACGCAAAAACGCGAACACACGTTGTGAATATCTTAATTGTTTTTATTTTTACTTTCACTTCTGAAAACTACCCTAAATTAACAATCATACTGTACTTTGAATTCTTTGTTATATTTTTGAAGTTCAAATAATGTTATCATTTTTGGCTTTATTTAAGAACTAAAATAATCTTATAGAATTGTGTTGTAAACGCTGCTAACTACCAATAAATAAATAAATAATAATATTCGCGATAATTTTCACTACGACTCCATAGACCTAGGCTCTTCACTATGTATGTAGAGAATGTAAATATATATTTTATTTCTCCATATCAATCCCTATAGATCGATATAAATATATTATGTAGGTACGTATAGATATAAAGTAGTTATTCACAAAGAACCTTGTTAGCTCCAGTTGCAAACGCCTCATATAGAGCTTGTCGCAAAGCACTCCGTCTGATCTTCAGGCTTCGCTTTGAGCGACTCAGTTGAGGGGCTTACATGAAATAGATTCGATTGTGCCAGCGATATACTTATTTGTTTGCCGTTGATCGACTACGTCTGGAGGGTGCAATGCGCGTATCGAAATGTAATTTCAAGGGAGTGTAATATGGTTCGTTTTATGAAGTTTACGACATTCGTATCTAATTAAAGAAAACTTCACATTTTTATTCCAATCCCTATCTTGGAAACTGAAAAATGAAATACAGTTAGTATAAGACCTAAAAAGCCGCAGAATATTTTGTCAAACAAGTATTTTTGACAAAACAATTCGAGTGCATATTATGAATTTATTTTCTTTTTAGGGTTCCGTAACCAAAGGGACCCTATTACTAAGCCTACGCTGTCTGTCCGTCCGTCCATATGTCGGTCGGTTATAACAACAAATGAGAAAAATAAAAATGAATAGAAAATTAAAGGGGGCTCCCCGACTAGTTTTTTGTACGAAGACGAAAACCCTTCGTATGCGAGTCTGACCTGCATTTGACCGGTTATTTGTATTTATTTTATAATTATAATATATTATAATATTACAATAACTGTAATCCGATTTTTTAATATATAATTATTATTTTAGCCGTAGTGGCCACGTAGCAGATGACTACGTTTGCTACGATCTTGCTACGATTTAGCTAAGTAACGATGACGTTTTATATCACCTGCATAAATATATATGTACGTAACCTGTAGTCTTTCTATTTTAAAACAGAACTACTATAAGGTAGTAGACACTTTCAGCTTTTTAACCGACTTCGAAAAAAGGAGGAGGTTCTTCTGTCAGTTTGTTCTTACAAACTTTTACAGATGCAATTGATTCGAAATATGGTGTACTCAGATTCTTCCAAGACATAGTAACCTTGAGCTGATCCTGCAGTCTCCGAAATACCCTGACCCTCAACAACTTACAGGCAATATTATAATAATTAGTACTTAAACAAGAAAAAAATTGTGTTACTAGCTAAAAAAAAGTAGATCGAGCGTTAAAGTTACACTGTCAACAGTACAAAGTAGCTTATGTTGGTTGTGCGATGCTCCGTTAGCAACAAAGGGTTCTGTTGATTGCTTAATGGACAGTGAAGGCTGATATGCGAGTGATAAATCACCACCGTGATTACCCACCCATTATCTAAAATCCAATCTCAGGGGCGACAAGTTGTAGAAAGTAAAGTTGATGACGTAATTAAGACGCTAGAACAGAAAGCTTTTGAAAGCGTAGCAGAAAACAAAGTTATAATTTAATAATACTCATAAAAAGTTTTGGTCCTTATAGGTTCTTAGAAAATGATGTTCTACTGAGAAAAAAATGCCTACTTCTGTTATCTGAAAACTTTGGAAAGTTAGAGGTAGAAATTTAACAATTAAATTTTAAATTAATGAGATTAAGTAAAAAATTTGCATAATATCAAATTAAGATATAATATCTATTGATCCTAAATTGATTGATGAATATACTTTAATGTACTGGTACACATAAAAGATAACAAAACAATTGAACACACATATTGAAAATTCAAATTTCAAAACTGACTGGAATCGAACCCGAGATCTCCCAGTTATAAGACCACCGCGCCAGGGAGATCGTTAAAATAGGGTACCTTACTACGGTAGTAAGGAATACTATGTTTATGATGCTACCCAACATTAAGCTGTTTTAATCGATTGAAACAGATTAAGTGCTCTGTTGGACAAGCAAGCAAAATACTTGCCAATAAACTTCAAAACTTCAAATAACTTAGCAGTTAGCTGGCCATCAAACTGAGGTCCTCCCAACATAAATGTGTGCCAGAGAGTCCGACCTAGTACACCTACCCTACAGTTTATTTTAGAATCGCAATAATTTATTAAAATTATTATTATTACATACTTTGGTGCATCATCTTCATCATCACTACTGAGCGCAGATCTCGTCTATGAGAAGGGATACTTTGGTTGTTCATTATTATTTATGACTAGCTTTAACCCGCGGCTTCGCTCACGTTAGGTTCGATTTTTAACCCCCTATTTAACCCTCTTGGGGTTGAAATTTTCCAAAATCCTTTCATAGCGGATGTCTACGTCCTAACAGCTACCTGTATACCAAATTTCAGCTCGAGCGGTCCAGTGGTTAGAGCTGTGCGTTGATCGATCAGTCAGTCAGTCAGTCAGTCAATCAACTTTGCCTTTTATATATTTAGATTATTATTTGATCGCTCCAAAGATAAATCTAATAAATGTAATAATAAAACCGATAACGACTGTGTCTCCACTGGCTACGGCAAGATGGATGTCTGGCGCCAAACCGGTAGACTCAATGGCGTCTACTCATTTCGGCATCGGCTCCTAAAACGTCCGTATACGTACAGAGTAGCGCGCTGACAGAAAGTAGGTACCATTTTGTTTTTATAAACCACATAATCCTTATTCCAAACGTACGTAATTCAATCACGTACGATTACAACACAATTTTCCGTCAAAAAACAGATGTGGCATCAGAAACATTTAACAAACTTTTTAGGTCTTTCGCGTTACTATAGCAATCTACGCATGGTTGTTTTTTTGACAGCAAATAAAAATAAAGATTGTTTTAACGTTTATTTGAAACAAGGATAGAGTCCAGTGGTTAGACACTACCTCTGATATTCCAATCTCTGAGTATCTGTCATGTTAACTATCCTTGGAAGTGCTCGAGCAAGTGTATTGAAAATAATAAATATTCTTTATGCAAGTTGCTTTTGACTCCAGATCATGTTTATACATGCATGACCGTAATGACGGTTCCAGGGGAATAATCGGCTTGGCATCCAAGTCTCTATCAACATAATTACATTGTAGGTAATAGCTACTTAACAATATTGTACCATTTTGTTTTGAAAAGAGCAACTGCTGAGTATCTTGCAGGCTCTTCTTAGTAAAACTACTTTCTGAACCGGTAGTAGAGTCTTCACTTGTCATAAGCCACTAGTTGGCCTATACAATATAAATAATTTCAATTCCAATTTCAATAAGATAGTCTGAAATAAATAATGACGGCACATGTATATCAAGAGAAGCACTGTCAGGCCCAAGATGGTAGCGAGCGAGCCATCTTATAAAACAATCGCTTGGTAACCAACGCACTACGACTGCGAAGAATCGCTGTTTTAATGTCCTGATATAAGGAATTCCTGTTCAAATGAGACTATTCAACTGTTAGAAAAATTATCATGTTGTAGCCTTTGACGTGTTTGATTGGAAGATTATAATTTTGTGTTCAAAGAAGAATTCAGTTGCCAAGTTCATTCATCGTCCACAAATCCTCGCTCAGCCGAAATAAACTCTGATGATCCGCGGGATCTACAAATATTTTATTACTTACAAAAAAATCCGTCGAACATTCTGTGTGTAAGTGATCTGCGTTTATTACACAGCAGCCCTTCGTAATACCGCGCCGTCGCCACTAATGTTCTCCGTGTGCAAATATTTAACTTCGGCAAGACTTATTGATCAGGACTCCGGAGTGAGATCATGACGGCTCGCACTTTACGGCACTTCCGCCGCGGATGGAGTGCTCGTAAGCACTTCGTGTGTGCAATTTTCCTGTCTTTTACCACTCGTTTTTGGGTGGGATGATATTAATTTTTGCCACCTTAAGAAAAGTCACTTTGCACATCCCATGCAAACGGAGTTAACTTTCGTTGCGTTTATTTTCAATAGTTTATATTGAAACTTAGCTTTATAAAGCCTATATAATTATAATTCTATCAACCTCACCCATTGACCTATTGTCGTATTCACTCCAAGAAAAGATTTCTGCTTATTTGGAGGAGATAGGAGGATATTAGTCAACTTCAGCTTGGCTGATATTTAAAAAAAATTGTGTATAGACCGTGTAAATTTGAAACTACATATTTTTTCGCAAAAAGGTAAATATTACCCAATTAATATTAGTTTCTAGAGCGTTGCTACAAAAAAAATTAGTTTGATTGAACAATTGAAAGTAATAAGCCTGAAACACCCTTTGTATGCCATTCACATGCCATTTAATTTTATTTTATTTTTTTAATATTCTAATGAATTTCTATACTAAGTATAAGCTATTTGTCGATGAAGATTTATTTAAATAGATGATAAAACATAATTATAATAATTTGTTGTATATAAAACTCCAATTCAGGTCAAGTGTGCACATTCGAACCGGGGAGAGGCGACGACACTCGATTGAATTTCCGGGCGGTAACGACGTGCCAAAACGCCAGGAAATACCGCTAATGCATGCCAATTGTGCCCCGTAACTTTATTACTAAAATATTCAAAAGGAATAAGGCGATGCTTTAACTTCAATTGGCTTATTAAGTTTCTAAAGAGCAAGTTTAAAACATAAGAGTTTATCTTCTTTAAAAAACGTCCCTACTTCCTTTCGCGTTATAAGTGTGTTCGTTTGTCAGTTTGTTCTTCAAGTACGAAGCAAGGAATCGACGTGATTCTTTGCTTGGGAACCTGATATTTTGCACTGGATTGAGAATCTGCAGGGTGACATAAGCTTTTTATCCCGGAAAAACATAGGATTCCCGTGGTATTTTAAGAAACCTCCATGCGGTCAAAGTCGCGAGTAAATGTTAGAAATTTTTAAATACATTAATCTTCTTCTTCTAAATATATTAAGGTCAAGGTTACTGACTGACTGATTGATTGACAAACTGACTGACTCATCTGTCAACGCACAGTTCTAACCGCTGGACGGATCGGACTGATAGCTATTATGACGTAGGCATTAGCTAAGAAAGAATTTTTGAAATTTTCGTGAAATTAATTTTTAAGTACATTTCAAAATTACTAAAACTAATTAAGTTTATTTTAGAATTTAGGAGGGGATTTTTTCTCCTGCATCGCACCAGTTAAGGACCTTCGAATGCAATATGTAACTTTCCATCTCATAACAGAAGAATGTGTAAACTTTTAAGATAAATACATCCGTCCCTGCATGAGTAAGGACTCATTAAAAGTATGGCAATTGTTCTTTCTTCCAAATGAGGACTTCACAGGCATCGAACGTTTTTTTTTTTTTTTTTTTGAATTTTTGATACCAAAAATATAAAAACCTCTTTGTGCTTTAAATATTAATAATTGTATGAAAACTTATACTTTTTCGTTCATGTATAAAATAACCGTTGGATTAAAAATTCATCAATAGATCTCTGTTAATGAGAGAGTGTAATTCCAGTATCTCCTTTGAAGTTGGAATTAATCCGGCAGTGGGCACCGCCCTCTCTGCATCCCATCGGCCACCGCAAATTAAATCCTGTCCTTTTAGAGGTTTCTCATTAAACCTAACAATTAGTGCCGCGTTGTGCTACCGAACATAAATAAACAAAAGTAATCAAAAATGGTTTTGATTTATTAACTGGCGAAAAAAAGGAGGAAGTTCTCAATTCGTCGCGTATATTTTTTTTTATTAATTTCACTCCACTTCAAATTCAGCTGAAATAAAGCCTTTTTTATTCATAAGGATTATTAAAATGCTGTTGCAAATTGTTCAATAATAAATAATAATGCGCTAAATGTACTTTGAGTCATATTTCGAACTAGCTTTTGCACGCGGCTTCGCTTACATTAAGTTCGATTTTTCAAACCCCTATTTTATCCCCTCAGAGGTTGAAAATCCAAAAATCTTCCTAATCAGTATCTTTCAAAATTCTTAGCGGATGCTTACGTAATTATAGCTATCTGTATGCTAAACAGCCCAAATCGTCAAGTGATTTGAGCTGTGCTGGAATAATAGATCAGTCAGTTAGTCAGTCAATCCTTTTCTTTTTATATATTGTGAACGTATCCATATCGTAATTTTTCATAATATAGCTAGCAACTTAAATTGACAGCCATGTTGTTTTCTGCAGAGAATTTAGAGGAATCAAGTTTTCATTGATTTCATTTTCTTAGAAATTACTAATAGATCAGGTTAGTTTGCGATTTCTTTTTTAATTACATACTTTCTAATTTTAAAATTTTCAAGTTCAGATATTTCAATGTTCATAGCTTGTACAGCTCTAAAATAAATAAATGCCACGTCACCTTAGGCATTTTTATCTCAATCGGCTTATTTATAAGATTCATCGTGCGTCCCCCCGGCGCCTGTCGCGGCGCCTCGCCGTCCCGACGGACAGACAAACTGGCTCCGATCTATCGATCTCTACGGATATTGTATAGATACAGTTGCCAACTCCGTAACACTAACATCATTCCAAGGATTAACAATTCCGGGTAAAATATTATCACTTGTGCCAATTTCACCATCGCCGAATAATGTTTAATTTCGACAGACTTTTCTTGTTTTTTGTATGAAGTTATTCTTCGGTTATAGGTCACTCTTGTAATGGTGAAATTGGCATTTAGAGCCGATTTCACCAACATAAAATAATATACTTAAACGTAAAAATTCTTTTTACAAAACCGACTTCAAACGCCACTACAAAATATATCAATATATCAATTGAGCGTATAAAGAAGAGTTCCCTCAATTTCTCCAGGATCCTATCATCAGATCCTGACCTGGTGACAATGGGACCACTTGGAAAGTATACCCTTTCAAACAAAAAAGAATTTTCCAAATCAGTCCAGGCGTCTTCGAGTAATCGGGGAACATACATAAAAAAAAAGACTTTTTGGAAGTCAAGTCAAGAGTAAATTTGATATTTTGGCTGATTTTCAATAGAAAAATTGTCAGAACACCCAATTTATTCGTCGGTTAAAAGTCACTCGACGTTGGTGAAATCGACACTGACTACAAAATATTTACGAGTATGCTACTTAAAGTGTTATATAAGGACTGATTTAGGTACACTGCGCTACTTTTAATAAATCGGCCTTGTGTAGTTCAGAAGCTGAAGAAATATACAAAATTACTTTTTTTACTTTAAGAGTATGTACTTATTTGTCAGAGGACCTCGAGTGGAGACCGCGTCTCTGCAAACAGAGTGTATGTAGGGCGCCCCCGTCTAGATGGAACGATGACAACCGGAAATACCACTTTCAGGATAACATTGTACGCGAAAGGCCGAGGATAGCCAACGTTGGCGCTGTCTAAAAACGGCCTATGTCAAACGGAGGATGCATTTTAGCTAATGATGATGATTATTATCAATACTAAAAAATTCAATAACTTTTTTTAGTAAAAAGTTTACTAATATAAAAAGAATTTTCTTTAGGTGTTCTATAATACTGTTGTGGCTTCAGTTTTTTTATGACGTATGTTATGATGATTTGCTTTATGTTGCAGTGGCATTTTATGAATAAATTTTATCTGTTATGTTCAATTACAGAATCTGGCAAACTTCTAAGAAACTTCACTCCTTCACCTCTGCTACTGCTAATATTACTACTGCACAAATCAAAAGTACAAATAAATGCTAGAAACACGTCAAATACAACTTACCCAAGACATTAGATGCAAAATATTATATAATCACCGCGTGTAACGTATATCTGTTTACAATAGATCAAAAAGTTCTAAGATGCTTTTCATAATTCGGAGTTAATGTACTGATGTTAATTCATATTTGCCATTCCGTTTATACCAAGCATCCTTTAAACAGTTATTAGCAAACCAGTCCAACAGCCGTGTCTAATTGGCCGTCCCCGCCGCATTGGGACCACAAAAGGACTGCTCATTAAATTTAATCAAGCCTACAGGCTGACACTACAGCCACCGATCAGAAATGGAACACCGGCTGCCAGTCAAAGGGAAAGCTGAATGGAGCCAGTCTGAATAGAACCGTCTATATACATTAATTATTTATTATGTTTATTTTGTTGTTAGATACTATGGAAGTTAATCAAAGGAAACCCGAATTTATAACCAAAAAAATTCAAAATGTACGTCGTATGTTCGTGTAATAAAGAGAAAAAAAAAATGTAAATGTACGTAAATGTATGTTGCATTATGTTCTCAAAGATGCGTGAAGTCTGCTAATTGAATAAAAACTTGGTCAGCGTATTGAACTATGGCCTAAGCCCTTCTTATTTGTGAGGAAACGAGGAAACCTGTGCCCAGCAGTAAAACCGGTGATGGGTTAAGATTAATGAAGGAATTAATGCATTTTGTGCCTTTTGGTGTGGATACTCCTTGATGGTGGGGCCCGAGGGCTTGAGCTCTTTTTGAAGAACTTTCAACAAGATACCTAATTAATGAACTGAGGACTCAAAAGCTGGCAGCTGCATTGGGCAAATGAAATTAATTTGGCCGTCCAAAAGGGCAAAGCTGCAAGCTTCTACTACTTTACCGCGCTATGCTGGTATTTATGTAGATACCACCGTGGTATGAGGTTTTAGATTTATTTAAGAAGTCATAGATTTTAGTTCATTTTATAAATTATGTAATTGTTTAAATTATTTGATTCATCGATGATTTGAATACAAATTGGCAAAAGAAAAAATCTTTCATAAGAATAGAAAGTGAAATGAAAATCAATTGTTTTAGATACGACGTCGTAGGTTTTGTTTAGCGCGAAATAAAACAAAGTGGCAGAGAGCAATTAATTTAGGGGCCCATGCAGCTGCCTGGAGGCTATGGACCAATCCAGTAATTGTCGACGGCAATATTCAAATGGCGGAAACAATTAGCGTGAGTGCTGTATACGTTTAGCTGTCTACCCTCACACCCCGGACAAAAATGAATTTTACGTGATTAATTGCTGAGATGGTGATGATTATTATTTTTTTATTAATTGAACCGATTCTGGAAGTGATTTTAGTTTTCTTACTTGATTCTAACTTGAGTAATTGAGTTACAAGTATAAATTGAAAATTTAAAACACACCCGACATGTGAAATTTAAAAAAAATATGTAATTCGCCATTTTGTGGTGGCGGCCATCTTGGATTTGAAATTTATCATAGTGTAGGACCGTCACTAATGTTAAAAAATATAGAGCGGTTATAGACTAGCAGCCATGCGATTATTTAAGAAAAGCGTGTACAATTAACAACGCATAACATACTGCTGTGACGAGGACCTGGGTTTGAACTGGGGGTCGGGCCATAAAATAGGCATTGGATGTTTCGGTCACGAAATTCTCAATACTAGGTTGGCGTCAGGAAGTCATACCCGTCCCTCAAAAAGCACATAAAGCCGTCGCCTGCACCTGATCTACTCACTAGAAAGCTAGTCGTGTCAGATTTCCGTTCCAGATTATGAGTGTGAGGGAATAGACAGTGCACCTGTGTTTGCACACACTCTTGTGTACTATAAAATCTCCCGCTCAGGTGGCTAATCTCTGTGATGATAGGCCGCTGTAACCGGATTCGGCCGGAAGAACTATATGTATAAGAATTCTATATTGAAACAATACATTTTAAGCTGTCAAATTAGTGCGATTTTCTTACACAATCGCACGGCAGACAATTTAAACGAATCGGCTACTTATTCGTTTGCATCGAGCGCATAATCCCCGATAGCATGTTATATCTATACTGTGATATAAGTCTCATAATTGACGGGAAGCGTCCCCCTGTCAGCTCGTCGAAAATCTCTTTTGTGTACTGCGATAACGCTACAAAGCCTACTAATGTCTTTTAAGGACTTAGTGATTTAAACGGACTAAATAATGAACCGGCTACCCTTTCTCTTGCAACGCAATTTATGAGCTTAAAACGTTAGGGAAGTCTCGTGTAGAAACAAATAGAGTGCTGTCTGGTTGAATTGAATTGTTACGGCCGTAGGGGCTGAGTTCCACTAAGGTTACAGCGACTTGCAAACGGTCATCTTTCTTCGTCAGGCTAAACTTATATACCTAGTACAGCTATCATTGTGTGTGAAGAGCAAAAAGATCAGTATTTTTTCGCTCTTAAATGGTATCTTTTGATTAAAAACATACCCAGGAAATAATAACAATTACCCAATTCATTTTAGAAAAACATTTTCGAATAAAATCCAATAAGAATTAAAGTTAGAAGAAATTATTTGTTTATTGTATGTGAAGAAAAGAAAATCAGTGTTTTTTTTCGCTCTTAAATATTATCTATTGATTAAAAACCATACCCAGCGAATAATTATAGTTTCCCAAATCGTCGGGCGGCCGCGGTTTTAGATGTGCGGAAAATGCGAAACCACGCATAAATAAATACGCTCTACACTTGACCTTTTAGCATTTTTCCTATTGGACCTATCTGTGGCCGCATTGCAGAAATACTGAGCACTGCCAGAAAAGTATTTTTTAATTCTAAATGTCATTTGAATAAAAAAATGGTGTTCATAAAAATCGATTTTTGGAATATTAGTTAATTGACTTTGAATATATCAATGGAGCCTATGTAATCAATGATTTCTGAGGTAACTTTTATAAAATAATAATCAATCAGAGATACACAATCTAAGCTGAAAAGCACATCTGAAATGGCGAGATTTTATCATATTTTCGAACTTTTCCGGTGATTATAAAAAGTATACTCAATCAATCATTATATTGTTTGATTTTCTTTTCCAAGAAAGATTTTGTGCACCAAATCGTAGCGGCTACAAACAGCAGCTCACGTCTCGCATGACGACACAAATCCGGCTCTGTCTGTTTGTTATCAGCGCAAAGCAGTCGCGGGCGGCTAGGGCTGCGATCCGAATAATCGCATTATTTGCGACGTTCACTCCATTTGGTACCAAAATACTCCATTTGGCTTTTTCAGATAATTGCCGGTTAGAATGTGATTTATTATTACGATTACTACCACATACATACCTATATTATTTTTTCTTTGCACTTTTAATAAGGATTTATAAACAATCAGATTGGCACCCTTCATACGTAATGGTTACACGGTCTGTTGGGAGGCTTTGGCCGTAGTTACCACCCTACCGTCAAAGACGTGCCGCCAAGCGATTTAGCGTTCAGCACGATGTGGAATAGAAACCTGGGTAAAGTTGAATGTACATTGCCATACCCCTTCCAAGTTAGCCCGCTACCATCTTAGACTGCATCGTCACTTACCATCAGGTGAGATCGCAGTCAAAGACTATCTTCTCATCGAATAAAAAAAACCAGTAAACTACAATTTCAGCAAACTACAATACCTTACATTGTAGTTCATCGAACAGCACATTTAGCGAAGCCCTAAAGCCATTTTTCTTTATGTACAAAATAATAGGTTTAAGCTTTTCAGGCCATATTTTTGGACTACTAAGATAAACTTGTAATAATATTGTAAACTAGAAGCCCGCGCCGACTTCGTCCGGGTTGAAAATTTAAATATTTGTTTTTACGGGACTGATCGCACAGAGCTTCTTGTAGGAGGCGATTGTAAATAAGATCACCGCAGGAACCAGAGGAATCTCCCGCGCCGAAACCCGCCCCCGTGCACCGCCCCGCCGGCCGACACCATTTTATTATTTTGTCGCGCGTAAATATTAATTTTCCGATAACTCCTATGATATTTATTTAAATTGTATAGTGTAAAGGGCAAACATGTTCTAAATTAAATACTTACGATAATAAACATATTTATTTAGATATAAATTAACATCACATCGGTTAAAGAAGCTTCGAAAATAATTCATTATTTTTAATCAAAATTTGAAAGATAGAAATGGTTACTGTAACTTATCCTTAGAAGACAGACATATGCTATCGCGGACTTTTTTTTAGAACTCTTTAAGAGGAACATTTCACCCATACATCATTTTCATCCAATAGCAGTATATGACCCAGCGCACGCCTTGAAATCGTTTAAGAGTCAAAAAATTTTCCGACTTCCTTAACAAATTTGCACATAATATCTAGCCATAATACTTAATGTGCATAATATATAGCCTATAACCATCTGGAATAATGTACCTTTGAATTGGTAAAATAATTTTTGAAATAGGTGCGGTGGTTCCAAAGTTTGCTCCGGACATACATACAAACTCACAAAATTCGCGCTCCCTCTTTATTATAATAGTATAGATGATGTTGATTACAAATAAATAAATCAAAATAAAATGCATGTAGCCAAAGTGCTAACCCTACACTATACAGAATTCGCTAAAAACAAGTTCGTGATTCGCCTCTCTTATATATTATACTTTATTTCTATTGCAACAAGTATTATCTGCCGTCAATATTATTGACGATCGATTTGCAGCCTCTCAACTAAAGTGCTTCATTACTTCCGACTTTTGTCCAATTTCCTTGTTTGTAAGAAACAAAAAAGCCAATAAAGCTTTATATCAGAACTGGACTAAATATGTTTGTCGATATTGGTAGAATAACAACATCATAGACTACGAGACTAAATTATTAAATACTAGCTGATACCGCGGATTTAGTTTTTAAAATCCCGCGGGTACTCTTTGATTTTCTGGGATAGAAAGTAATCTTTGTCACTCTCCAGGTCCTCAACTATAGCCATGCAAAAAATCACGTTGATCCGTAGCTCTGTTGCAGCGTTATTGAAGGATAAACCAACAAACAAACACACTTTCGCATTTATAATTTTATCAAGGAGTATTTCTATTCCACGGTAGGGTTATCTGAAAATTGATGCTGCAATGTGATGATAGCAATCACCTCTGATTGGCCAAAACTCTTTCGCCATTAATTAATAATGTATTGTTGCAAAACAGCAAAACGCCATTAATTCAGCCTTTTTTAAATAAAGAATATTAGCCAAGCTGTACTTGACTTATATTCTCCTCTCTCCTCCGAATAAGCGAAAATCTTGTGCTAGGAGTGGGTACGACATTAGTGCAATGTGTGGGGTTCGAACCTGCGACATTTCAATTTTTAGTCCGCACCTTTAACCGTAGAGCTATTGAGGCCTTTAAACACAATAAAGACTGTAGCAACGATTGATGCAGCTTTCCCTTTCCGGTCCTTAATAAATGACAGATTTACGCGCAGTTAACGTAAAATATAAAAGTTACACTGAATTCACTGGACTTAATTAAATTCAAAAATTTTTATTCATATTCTACCACCAGTTCAGAAGTATATCTACTGAGAAGATTCGAGAAGAAACTCAGGATTTTTCAAACCAAAATATTACTATGTAGCTATTATAAAGTAAGTTTTTATACTATCTCGTGGGCAGCTGGATCCAAAACTAATGCTGTCATTATAAAAATCATTAACTGTGTAACAACCGCGACTTAATAAATGTGTTTTACACATCGCTTAATTCTGTGTAATGGCAAATATGTATAATAACTTTTCGGAATTCTATTAAAAATGCGTACACTTTATATCACAAAGGATTTATGTACTTTGCGCAGGAAAAATGATGATGATGATGATTTATGATGGTCAGATCTCAGGCTGAAATCTATAGACCGCACTCGAGACATTTTGAGGTCAGAGCATATTTGTATCTCGTTTTAACTCTTATATTGAGTCCGAGCTAAGTTAGAGCACACTCTATAGATCTCAGGATCAGAAGTTAAGATAATAACTTACCTGAGCAGAAGGGGTTTGTTGGCGAACAGGCCAGAGGCCACCTTCTCTTTCGCGGCTTGGAGCTCCTGCATTGTGGAATGCCGATCTTCCTCATGTAATCCCGCTCACACTTGGCTAACACCTGTAAGATATGTTACAAATCACATTTTCTGTTTTCTTTTTAAGCTATAATAGCATAGCTTCTATCGCGGGCCAGCGTGGAGACCGAATCCAGAAATTCCGTAAAGAAAATAACCTGACACGGGACTCCTCTACGGTGAGCCGCTAGATGGCGTTGATAAAAAATGCTATGCAATAGCTTTACCGCGGCAGTCCCCGAGTGCCACACACACGTCTTTTTTTTCTTTTTTTTTTTAATCTTAATTTGGAAGGCTTTTACGTTAAGACGTATGTCAGCCTTATCGTACCCTAAAAACTAAAAACTATTTACAAAATATTAAACTAAAATACTATTTACACATGAATAGACTGAACAAACTGCACGCTCCGTCAGAATTTAGATTTGCTAATAAATTGTGAAAGACACCAACGTGCAGCCTTCTTTTTTAAATAACATAAAGTGAATATTAATTTCCATTGTCAAGTTATTCACACATTGGCATTATTTACTTCTAATCCTTACTAATATTATAAATGCAAAAGTGTATTTGTTTGTTGGTTTATCCTCCAATCAGGCAGAAACTGAGCAACGAATCGACGTGATTTTTGCTTGGGTATAGTTCGGGATCTGAAGAGTAACATAAAGTACTTTTTATCCTGGGAAACCGCAGGGTTCCAAAGGGATTTAAATCCTAACTCCACGGCGAAGTCCAAAGAAAAAAGAATAAATCTCGCAGATATGTTACCAATGCTACTTATCTGCTGCTGCGTGCTCTAAAATGTGAACATCTGAGCTCTTGTTTTTTAGAGATGATCCGTTATTTTTTAAGTGTTGTGTTATATTTTTATTTAAATCTACAAAAAAATGTTGAATTACATTATTATGTTTTTTATTAAAGTAAAATGGGTACTGATTTTAATTACTTTCATCAAACTAAAATAAAAAGCTATACGAGGGTTCCGATTTGTGAAAAACAATGAAATAGGAAACCTTGCCGACGATATTCTAGGAGTAGAAAAAACAAAAGATGACTAATTGCCTATTTCAGCAACGTCGAGTAAAGCTTAACCGCGGAATATACTGGGCTTCTGACAGTTTTCGTATGGTATTGAAAATCTGTCAAAATATCAAATTTGTACTTGGATACGTTTTATTTTACGTCGGTGAATAGTTGGAAATATTAAAGTAAAGTTGTTTTTGCTACTTAGTACCAATTTCACCATTGCCGAGTATTTAACCGAGGAATTAAACATTTTGATAGATTTTCAAAACAAAAACGTTATTTTGAGAAATTTTGATCGTTACGTAATACGTTTACGATTCCTACCAATGTATGGTTAAATATAAAACCAAAAGCAAAATATCAAAAAAACTGTTACATAATCAAACACATTCATGCTATACATATATTATAGATACCTATATTATGTATGTATGTAGGTGTGAGACCTACTTTGTCACACCAACCTATAGAAATACGTATAAAAACCATGTTAAAAATAATATATATGCAACAAAAAGTATTTTGGGCATTAATTAGCTTATCAAATGAATTTACTTACATTTTTTTCTGTTCCCTGGCGTAGCAGGACCGTCGTAGCGTCTGTCGATCGTGTAGCACCCCGCGCGGCCGTACGGTAATGCTACGGCTGCGCGTAGCCTCAACCTCCATTGGTCGATACTGCTACGGAACTAGACGTACATCCTCCAATAACAGCCTTCACTGTAAAAGGGGCGGAGTTTTGTAACATTTCAGAAAATTTTCAGGAGGTCCAAAAGTACATAGAGTTGGTATCGACCCCATCAATGTTTCCACTCGGATTTGCAACGAACGCAGGCACTAAATGCAAAGCTACCTTTCAGTAAATGGAGTCCAAAAATCCTCATATTAAACTTATTATATTTGCACTGAATTTTGTTTGCATCCACTCAGAAGTTAGTGAAATTCTGTTAGTACTGCGTCAACCAAAATAATTAGTTTAGGTAATATAATCTTATTATGAGTGAAGATAATTAAATAATATAATGAAACATTTGATAGCTATGCTGAAATCTAGTAGACATCAATAAACCATGCTTAAAGACTTTATTTTTCAAGAACAAAGAATTTTGTACTAATAATTTAATTAATAACAATTGACATTCTATTAAGTTATTCTATTTACTCTTAACCTACAGGCACGGTCCTGCGTAACATCAATGTATATTTTAATTACGTAACTATAAGGAACCTTCAGTCTTATTTGTAATTTACTATCTCTATTGGTTATTAGGAAAAAATATGTTGAGTACTTTTCCGAGATAGGCCCTTTCAAATAAACAGATGCGACGGACTAGGTAAGTTTATTTTGAACAAATTACTCAAAATGCTTGAATTACAAATAATTACCAAAACTCATACCAATAGAACTTTTCACGCTGTTCACTGACACTGCCTTTGCATATTGTTGTGGTCTATATACCAATGTAAATAGCATGCATAATGTGTCATGCATGGCCATTATTAATAAATAAAATCGACAAACATAAAACGACAAAAATCAAGGCGCTTAATGGTTGACATTAAACCTAAACTTTTATTTTTTGTTGTTCTGCTTTGGCATTACAATCTGACCAAAAATGACAACTGTATGTATTGAATTGTAGCCGTTCTTCAGGGAGCAATAAAACAATTATTTATTAGTGTTAAAAAAACCTATTTTTCGTGATTGTTATACGAGTATATAAAAACGCCCTTTATTTGTTTTTGTTTTGAAAAGTATCCATTTTTAATTCTTAATACTTGCAATAATAAAAGCAATAGTAGCAAGTATTCTGTGAAAAATTCAACTGGCTTCTTATTACGGATGAAGCTGTGATAGCTGTGAGCAGGGTAGTCAATGAGGTTTCGTTTGGCACCCATTAATTGTTAAAAACTGCATACTAGTCAAAGAGACGACAAAAATATGCATAAGCCAAGCTCTTTTTTGACAAAATATGTATAAGGGTCAGTTTTTTAATTGTACCATCGTCGAGTAACCAATAAATTGGAGGTTCCCACAGATTTTCAATACAAAAATGTACTCCTCGGTAACACGTTAGCTATGTTGAACTTAGATCTAACTCAACACACTTGATATTGAAGAATGGACACAAAAGGTGAAAACAAAAAGGATATAATATCAAAAAGGAATCGTTTAAAGGATATAAATTTATGCTGAGAGCAGATGAACGACCCCGCCATCGTTTGCTGACTCCGCTAGAATCGGCCTGACTTCATTTCACGGCTAGAGGATTTCGCAAATGAAGTTTCCCCGGTCCACTGATCGCAAATCTGTATAATATTTTACCCATAAATCGTAATGGATATGGCGATAAATATAAAGGGAGATTTATTTTAAATTTTACTTTATAATTTACCTACCTACCTTTCTATATGATTTTGATTTTGTTTTAAACAAATTGAGTTTTTGTCTTCTTCTTATTCAAATGTTTATCTCCTACATTTTACGTAGTGCCCAAATATAATGCACAATGTAGAAAATATTTATTTGTAAATATTCTAGAGAGGCAGAAATAATGGTATTTAACCGTTCCGTCACAAAACCTAAGATAGAATTGATATAAATAAACACACATAGACACACGTTGCGTTATAACCCACAATTATTATGGTAGTACCCACTCTTAAAATAGCTTTACGTTTATTTTGAGGGGAGAGGGGAATATTAGTCAAGTTCATTTTGGCTTCCATATAGCTCATTATGGTTCATTATGGTTTACTTTTCCTTATGGTTCATTATGGCTGCCTCACACAAAAACGAGGGTATAAAGTGTTTTGTGGTTTAAATGCACAAAAGCAGACTATATTACTTCTCCAAAGATCCCTGTTTCAATCAAATATCTGTGGAAGCAGTCGAAAGTACTTCTGAGTTTAGAATAATTAGAAAAAATCAAAAAAAAACATTCTTTAGGCATATTTTCCATTAGTAAAATGTACTTGACTAATATTTTCCTTTCTCATCCAAATCAGACTGTGTTGAAGTATCCCTTTGTTTCAACTGTAAAATAGTTTTCATTAATTATTATTTATTACTTCATTTGAATAAAGAGCCACATTACTTAAAATTTGTAGAAGCAGCCACCAGAAATTGTGTCAAAAATAATAACCAAAAATTTTGTTAAAGTTAACAATTTTCTGACTTCGTTTCACATTCATAACTCTTCGTTTTATGATTCATATTGCAGCGTCCAGATAAATGACCGAACTGAATCGAATATCCGCCTATCTGGCTTTACTTTATATCAAACGCTACATGCCCAAAGAGCTATATTGGAATTTTAATGAAGCTCCGTCAAAAAGATGAATTTCTCTTTAATTATAATCTGCTACTGTTTTTTACGACCAATTTCCGTATTATTACTATTAGATATTATTGAATCATTACGAACTGCGCTGCTCGAATATAATGTCCTCCCGACGAACCCGGTCACAGCGGCCAACTTCCTCTCAAATTAGCCATCTCTGCAGGAGATATTATACAGATGCACTCTCTATTCCCGCACTCTCAAAGTCCGGTCCGGTGGGATGAAATCCGACACGACTGGAGAGATATCAGGCGCAGAACCGACGGTTCTCCGCGGCACGGGTGTGATACACCGCCAACTTCCTAGCTCCGAGCTAGTAATATCTACTTACACAACTTTACTTTTTATAAAACACTTTTGGGTCACCTATTGGGTCAAGCATTTTGGCAGTGGGTATTAATTCTCACCAAGATGCGCTAACTTAGTATGAGGGTAAGGGTTAACGCAGATGAAAAAAAATTCTTTGTGCTTATATTCTCGTAGTAAGTAAAATATGCACGAAACCACGAACAAAAGCTATATCTTCACGCAAACTTTGCTTGACAAACTGCGGCAACCCTCTCTGGCCTGATTAATGCATTCTTTTATAGGTTGAAACGTCAGCGGGGGGTAAAACGCAATCTAGTTAAATGCTGAACTTGTGATTTTGTTCGTACTAATATTTTAAAATCCAATGGTATAAATATGAATATCATACCATTATTAGTTTTTACAAAATAATAAGAAATGGAAATTTTTTACTCCACTAGCGAACTGGTGGTAGAGACATTATGACTTGTCATAAGAGATACAAGTTATAGATAATTTTGATTTTTGATTTTTTTTTCAATAAGTATGGTGCACACAGGATTTCTATAAAATAAAGGAATCCGTATAATTACGACGCCAGAATGTGCCTATATCTCCTATATTTTAGCTCTTCTCGTTAAGATAAGTAGGTTGCATGCATACTGCACAGATACAATTACAAAGTCACCATAAAATTCCAATAAATTCTTTTTACTGACATAAATAAAATAAACCAAACATGTTAATGGTAAGCTTAAGTACGTTTTGTTTGGAAAAGTTTTAAATACTTAATGCTTCCCTAATTTTAATTTCAAAAGAAAGTAAGTATTTTATTTAATTTTTTTTTTGCAAATGAGCGTAGTCAAGCCTAAGAAACAAGCCATTCTACTTTAACATGAACGTTAGAAACATTTAGTGTGCCACGATATTTATACATGTTTAAGAGGCCTCCTTCGCCTCAGGAAAAGTGGCATCGAACGAGCACTTAACAGCGTTCGACCACTTTGAAAAAGCGCACTCAGCGCTTATCGCCTTTCAACGTTACCACTTTACAAGCTAAGGGGTGTCACAGAAGAATCTTTACCCAAAAATATTTTCAACTCTGATGCAAAGATAAAAAACGCAAACGCTACGAATAAATTAATTAATAATAAGTTTGGCCATTCAGCGGGGTAACGCAGCCAGCGTTCTGGGCACTTTTCCCCGTTTCAGTGGAACATTTTTTATATTTAGCTTTTATTTCTGATATTTACGTTTTAGTTTTAATTTAGAATTTAGTTTTGTATTATATTAAGTACTAGCGGACCCGACAGACGTTGTCCTGTCTTAACTATGAATATTGAAACTCCCCTTTTTACCCCCTTGGGGAGAGAATTTTCAAAAAATGTAAAATACGTAATTCTTTATTTTTGATCAAGAGCCAAAATATCAAGTTTCATAAACATAACTTGAAAAATAACTTGAAGAACGAAGGACTATCATACAAACATTCAACCCCTATTAGGGGGTAGAATTTTTAAAAACTGTGAAACACCTACTTTTTTGTTTTCAATTTAAAGCCTAAGTACCGAATTTTATGGGTATAGCTTGAAAAATAACGGAGTTTCATACAAACTTTAACCCCCCTTTTTACCCCCTTGGGGGGGGAATTTTCGAAATATGTAAAATACGTAATTCTTTATTTTTGATCAAGAGCCAAAATATCAAGTTTCATAAACATAACTTGAAAAATAACTTGAAGAACGAAGGACTATCATACAAACATTCAACCCCTATTTAACCCCTTAGGGGGTAGAATTTTTTAAAAGTGTGAAACACTTACTTTTTTGTTTTCATTTTAAGGCCTAAATACCGAATTTTATGGGTATAGCTTGAAAAATGACGGAGTTTCATACAAACTTTAACCCCCCTTTTTACCCCCTTGGGGGGAGAATTTAAAAAAAATGTAAAATAGGTAATTCTTTATTTTTAATCAAGAGCCAAAATATCAAGTTTCATAAACGTAACTTGAAAAATAACTTGAAGAACGAAGGACTATTATACAAACATTCAACCCCTATTTAACCCCTTAGGGGGTAGAATTTTTAAAAACTGTGAAACACGTACTTTTTTGTTTTCAATTTAAAGCCTAAATACCGAATTTCATGAGTATAACTCGAAAAATGACGGAGTTTCATACAAACTTTAACCCCCCTTTTTACCCCCTTGGGGGGCGAATTTCGAAAAATCCTTTCTTAGTGCTCGCCTACGTCATAAAAGGAACCTACTGTCAAAATTTCAAGTTTCTAATTTCAGTGGTTTAGGCTGTGCGTTGATCGTCAGTCAGTCAGTCAGTCAGTCAGTCAGTCAGGACAAGCCTTTTTATATAATTATAGATTATATGATTTTAAATAAAAAAGTTATTCTCTGTGTTTCTCAGTGAAATAAATACAAAATTATTAATGATCTAGCGGTACCTACTTATTCAAAAACCTTCCCATATTCGTTCGATAATATTAATTTATCCGATTAAATATCTGGGTTTACCGTGAAGATGGAAATTAACGCTTTGGTTTTCTCTAGAATATTATGGTGTTCCTATAAGAAGATACCATGCACAAGGCACTCTTAAAGCCGCAAGAGCCGTAATAATAAGGCACACATAATTTTCAAGCTGACCTTTGCTTCAGCATTGATGACATCAGCAGAGGTTAAATCAACGGCAACCTGCTACGGCTACTGACGCGGATGTAATCAGCATGCTTGCGGATGTATTTTGATATGCGATGACCATTACGATTGGCATGTTCCAACGATAGTACCATTATAAAGAGCATAAGTTTTAGTGTAACAAGAAAAAAGGATTCAGTCTAAGGCTGAAATCTATCGACCGCACTCTTACTCAGCTCAGACTCAAGACAGAGTTAAAACGAGACGGATTTATGTCAGATCATATTATTTTGTGTCTCGTTTTAAAACCTATCTTGAGTCTGAGCTGAGTCAGAGCACGCTCTATGGATCTCAGCATTAGGTTAAGGCATAATATTAGTGACAGTTTCCTTCTAACTTCGATTAAATTACAGTAATAGAAATAATCACCTGTCTGTTGACACCTCACGACTTTTGCAGAAGCACCTTTTTCCACTCGATTGCATTCTACCACCTCTAACGGGGGGTTGCATCCGTCTCCTTCTATCTTACTTCAACCCCCTCTCACCTGTCCCTGTCTCGCTTCTATTTATGACTTATTAACTTCTCTAAGGTATCATGGCAACCCACCCGCTCTCAAACGCTCTACGGATTTAATATAGGAAATTGTGAACTCAGCCGAAAGTCAGAAGCAGTTTATTGAATCTGATGTTATAATACACCCTCTTTAATATTCATCATTACCTCTATAATTTAAATTGACAGGTCAATTAAATTATAAAGCTTTTAAAAAATAAGCATATTAAAACTAATAGTTTGTTTTGTTTTTATTTATTTGGCTTATCTTACGGTGATCGCTACCAGATCATGATAGTACATTTATGTCTTTACCGTAGAAGGAATTCTGCTCAAGGAAGCTCTGTTTTTGTATTGTACATATTATGCTTTACTAGATGAAGTTGAAATTAGCTCTTTGATATGTACCAATTTCGCCCATATACATAATAGTTTAGGAGGAGTTGGTATAGATTCCCTAAATCAATCAAAGCTTAAGTTTATTTTCCTATCTCAAATACCGAACACACTACGTGCCTGTAGCAATTCAGCGACGGATCGCGGTGTTTGCCAACAGATCGCTCCTTGGGGACGCGATTCGAACGGTCTTGCTCACGATGCAATAAAAATCAAGATATCTTTAAAATATAAACTCAATACAAAATCTTAATGCCAGCCAAAGGGGCAATGCTGCCAGCATTTTGGGTACTATATAGCGCTGTGGTGACATTGATAAATAAGGTATAAGATTTTTTAGTTTTTGAAGTAGGTAATTAATTCATATAAATATAAAATAAAACATTAATATAATTATAATGTACTTATATAAATATAAGTTTATATGAATTGTAGGTAAATTTTAATTTTTACTTTTTTTTGTTACACTTCTTATTCACCGAAATAACTTGACACTTGGTATAGTTTATCCACTAACATTTATTTCTATGCATTTCAATAAAATCTGTTCTTTTTAAGAAAAAATAGGCATATAATTATAAAAACAAAATACTACTCGTATTTACTGAATAATCATGAAATCTCACGAACCATAAAACCCAACTTGAAATTTCACGGTCATCATTCACTGTACAGTTCTTCATAATTTAGCAGGTAGGTTCTTTATAGAATGTAAGAATCCGCTAAGAAATAAATTTTGTGGAACCAAGGGAAGGTTGTACACAGAAATAACCACAGGAATAATCTGAATTACTCGGGTAGACGATGACGGTCGGTCACCAACATCGCCAACCATTATTATTATTTTTTTAATAAGTAAAGGCGTAATCCAAAAAAACCTTTAAAAATTCTATTGAGTAGCAACAGATTACATTATTTTCCAACCGATCATTCCTCTGGGACACAAGTGATTTTACTCGCAATGCGATTTCAGCAGTTATGGAATTTAAAATAAAAATAGCGTGTTATTTCGTGACAACAAGAATTCGTTTATTCAAATAAGTACAAAGATTATTAAAATTCCGTAGCGCTCGGATGGAGTAGGTACTTAGCTTAAGCTTAAGCTCATTTGCTACGAAATATTTTATCTAGAAAAAGTGATAGTGGTTTTAACAACAGTACCCAGTAGCATTAATATAAAAAATAGTCATTTTATGCTTTATGAAAATAACATTAGTTGAAAAATATACTCATGAAGAACTAAAGGTTTTATTGTAAAATCAACAACTAAAATTTTATAAATTTAAAAACACAGATTTGCATCAAGGTTGCAAGAAACGAACGTATAGTTATCGGCTTGTTCCATTTCTTATTCAGAATTAAACGTTTAAAATACAAAAAAATATGATATGATATGAGGGCAA
The DNA here is from genome assembly GCA_933228805.2 of Hipparchia semele. Taxonomy (NCBI): domain Eukaryota; kingdom Metazoa; phylum Arthropoda; class Insecta; order Lepidoptera; family Nymphalidae; genus Hipparchia; species Hipparchia semele. The sequence continues at coordinate 6,222,135 of OW121717.1, read as the reverse complement.
ACTGGGCACTCGATGTTATATTTGGATAACAAAATCTATCCTAAAACCACATAGTTAACCGTTTTATATTATGTACCTATCTAGTACCTACCTATATTTAAAATTTTCTCTTTAGCGATTATCTGTGCACAAGTAGAATACGGAATCGCGTCAATAAGGGTTACCACCTTCAAATGTTCAGGATTCAAATGTTCAGGAAACGCAGGATACGAAGATTATTCACGAGTACATATTATTATGAGACTTCTTTTTAAAAACACTTTTGCGTTATTTACACAGCTACTTTTAAGTAAGGTATTCTGAGTTTTCTTGGATGGTTTGCACTTGTCCGCCATGCTTTATAATGCCAAGACAACGCTAAGTCTAAGAAAAATTATGCTTCCTAGGTTCTACTAGGCTACTTGGTTCTTTTCTTCTTTTTTTTAAGCTATTGCATAGCTTCTATCGCAGGCCAGCGAGGAGACTGAATCCAAAAATTCCGTAACGAAAATAACCTGACACTGGACTCCTCTACGGGGAGCCGCTAGATGGCGTTGATAAAAAATGCTATGCAATAGCTTTACCGCGGCAGTCCCCGAGTGCTACACGTCTTTTTTATTCGATGACAAGATAGTTCCTTGACTTGTAATCTCACTTGATGGTAAGTGATGTAAGTGAACTTTTAACCCATATCCCTAATCGGTTTCTACACGTCATCGTGCCGGATTACTAAATCGCTTGGCGGCGACAGACGTCGACCCCTGAACAAAACTCCCACAGGCAGCTAAGTTCTTCTAGGCCACCCTAAGTTCCGGGAAATAGCCTAGATGTGCAGGGCAGCTGGAAGCCCTAGTCTATGCTAAATACGTGTACAGGTGTGCGGGCGGGCGGGCCGCACGATGGCTCCGCCCCGCTTCCATTGTTTCATCACTAACTCGCTCCAAATTGAATAAATTAAAGCCAAATTTAATAACTCTATTAAGTTTCTGCCGACATAAACAACTCTTGACGTATGCTGGTCCGGACGTTATCAGGGGCGATTTTATTCAATTAGTTTCGGATGCTTAGCGTGGGGTTGTTGAAAGCTTTTTATACTGATTATCATCTGTACTGTTTTATAACATTTCTTTATATTGTTTTTTTTAGCTCGAACAGGCAGGTTATCAAGAACCAGATCAAATTTCAAACAACATTCAAACAATCATTTTTTATATGCTACAATTTTCAATTTTTAACTTCCGATGGGAAATGAGGGGTGTTATAGGCAAGTTTGACGTGTGAATCTTTATATCTGTGTGTCTGTCTGTTTCCCCGTAGTTCCCTAACACCTTTCCCCGTAGTTCACAGTTGTGTGAAAACCACCAATCTGCACTTGACCAGCGCGGCTTGGTGGGCTTCTCATTCCAAGAAGACCTGTGCCCAGCGATGGGCCGGCCGCGGCGATTGGTTGAGAAGAATGAAACAAAAATTGTGACGCTGAACGAGCTATTGTATCATATGCTACAACTCATGTACCAAGGGTTTTGTATCATTTTTTTTATAAAAGAACATTAGCCAAGCTGAAGTTGACTAATATCCTTCTATCACCTCCAAATAAGCGGAAAGCTTGTGCTAGGAGTAAGACAATAGTGCAACGGGTGGAATTCGAACCTGCGTCCTTTCAGTTATCAATCGGCACCTTTAACCGTTGGCTATTGAGGTACTGAAATAGTTTTTTGTTTGAATTATTCGACAGCCCCAAAAACAAATCCCTTTTGTTTAAAACCGCAGGACTCAATTTTTAAGAACTATGTTAGTCAGAGACGTCGCATTGTTTTCCCGCAATATTAACATAATTTTTATCATTTATTGACAAGCCGAAAACTATGTGGTTAAAATAAAGTAAGAATATTTTTGCCGTTAACCAAAGGAAAAAGGAAAGTTAATTTTTTAGTTAAGCAAACTTATTTATTTCATGTAGGCCAACTTGTGGCTCTTATGACAAGTCGAGAATCTACCACCGGTTCGGAATGCCGATTCTGCTGAGAAGAGCCTCTATTTTTATTAAAATTCCTTAATTTTCATTAAAGTTTGAAAAGTGGGTATAAGTAATTACAACTAATGCAAATTTTAATTCAATAACACTATTATAATAGGTAGTTTGAGTCGTAACTGAAATAAGTAAGTATCTATTTGAGAAAGGACGCATCATAATAAGGGCTATTTTTTTATTTATTTTTAAATTTTCTACATTATGCTAAAAATCACTACGACAATCGTGGAAAACTAATTCAAATCTGTACCAGTTTTCAAAATATTATGCAAGGTATTTACTCTCAATAAAATTATTAAAATTCAAAAAAAATTATATTATAAATAAATTTTTATTTTGTTCGTAATATAAATGTATAAATCGAAGGGGAAAAACATAAAAAGGTTTTCTTTGTTGCTATCATGTGTTCTTTGAAAATTTTTTTTTATTGACTAGTATTTTCAGCTTAAATATTTTTTTTTTGTTTTCATTAACGAATGAGTAGAGCTAATAGTGTTCTTTATTATAGCATAGATAATAGTATTTTTATAATAATGTTTTTTAATCTTAAATCAATTACAGACCTTAGACTTTAACATCAACATGCTCGTATCCAATTCGTTTCCAATTATAAATATGTGAAAATTATATTTTATTAATAAAAACAAATATATCTACATGCAATATAAACTATTGGTTAAATCTGGACAAGCATGCATTCAGTGCATATTAATTAATAACAAGGACAAGTTTGACAAATACATGCATTTGAAAGAAAATCTTGAACTGTGCTGCCAAACATTCAAATTAATTTCTATGACAAACTTACCAAAGTTGCATGTATATGACACACGAAGAGATAATGTATCACTAATAAAATATGATTTTCCCTAACCTACCCTAATTTATTCTATCATATGTACTAGATATGCCTAGATATGCTAATTTTATTTTTTGATATGTTTCATACTGATATTCTTTAGAATGGTTGTTGTATTCGATACAATTTATATTCTAAGATGTTATTTTATCAGCATAGTGTATGGTAAATTTCTTTTTAAATACATACTTTATTTAATATATACAGCTAGACCCGGAGGACATCACTCTTAAGGATTTTATGCACTTGAAGGAACTCGTTTTGGGTACAGTTCGATATAAACACTTTCACTTGTATTATGTAGTGTCATTATTTGCTCCTTGCAGCGATACCACCCTTAAGAGTGATGCGCCCCCGGCGAACGCGCCACGTGACTGCCGGCTTTGCACAACCTTTGTGTTTACAACCACCCAAATCCCCCGCCCCGTTCCTCCACTTTTCCAGCCCCTCTCGCCACGACTATAAAATTTTTCCGAGAACTAAAGCATATTTTCTTTGACAGTAAATATTTTTTAATTAAAAAATATTATTAGTAACAGTTTCGGAAAAAACAGACAAATATTACAATAAATTCATGCTATATTTTATTTAATTTATATGCAAGCACATCCCTAATAATATTATAAATGTGTAAGTGTATTTGTTTCTTGGTTTGTCCTTCAATCACGCTGCAACAGAGCTACGGATCGACCTGATTTTTTGCATGATTTTTTCGAGAGTAATATAGAGTAGCTGCTAATATTTTTTTACCATACCCAATATTTATCATACCCAATACCAAATTTGAAAAATGCAAAAGTGTGTTTGTTTACTGAAGCGCAAGATCAACTTGATTTTTTGCATGCATTTTTCGTTGCATGAGAGTGATAGAAACAATAGAGGATTGAGATGGTAAGTAATTAATTTTATGTACATGTTTGATAGTCCGATAATGTGTATCTTGAATTTTGCAAGTCCTATTCGACTTGTAAAATCCAACTACCACTATTAGTCTAAACTGCATATTGTAGAAAAATATATTATCAGTATCATTATAGTTCTTTACAACTACAAGTTACTGAGGTAGGTACTAGTCAGGATTCCGGTGGACTGGAAACTAAGATAAGAAGCTTTGCGCCATAAAGCTGTATACGAGGCTCGGGGGAACAAACGGGCTCGCCGACTGATCGCCTAGTATTAGTTATGAATAAATATATGTTATGAAATATACAATTAGCTCTTTTTATCTATGTTTGCTATAACATTAATATATATGTTTATCCGATAGATAGTCCTTGACTGCGTTCTCACCTGATGGTATATGACAATGCAGTCTAAGGTGGTAGTGGGCTAACTTGTAAGGGGTAGGGGCAGTATACATTACCTATCCCCTAATGTATGTTTCTACACGCCGTCGTGCCGGAACGCTAAATCACCTGGCAGCACGTCTTTGACGGTAGGGTAGTAAAAGGTATTCATTGTTTTTCATTATTCCATATAGGTCGACCTGTGGGTGTTATCACAACTAGTATAAAATATAGAGTATATACTATGGTTTTAAATATATTAATAGTCATCATGGTGTTAGTAAATTTTTAACCGACTTCCAAAAAAGGAGGAGGTTCTCAATTCATTTGTAATCTTTTTTTTTATGTATTTTCTCCGATTACTCGAAGATGCCTGGACCGATTTTAAAAATTCTTTTTTTATTTGAATGAGTATATTTCCCAAGCGGTCTCATTGTCATCAGGTTAGAATCTGATGATTGGATCCTGGAGAAATATACTTTGTAGTGGCGTTTGAAGTTGGTTTTGTAAAAAGAATTGTTACATTTATATTATTATTGTCAAGAACCAAACGTAGAAGGCTGTATTGCAATAACTCTTAATGAAATGCCTTTTTCCGCTTTACTTTTGGTTGAAATAAGTACAATATACTATCTATCTTATATATCCATTATATGGCATAAAAATGCTTTTATCATTTTATAATAATTTCCTTTTTCCCTGTCCCATGGAAATGACAACATGCAGCGTGCATCACTAATGGACTTATGCCATAAAGCAAAGCTAAACGACATTGTAATTATAATGTGTATAACACGCAACTTCAATGTTATAAATATACATATTTGATTTTAAAATAGATACATATAAGAATTACTTCGTTCTATGTTCACAGGTACCTCTTATTTATTTATTCTGTAAACCTTAAAAACTAAACTTAAATATAGAAAGGATGTGTAGGTACAAGGACATCTTATCGCTACAAAGTGTGGATTTCTTCCAGATGCCCTAGGCCTTACTCTTAAAAATCTTTAGATAATATATATATATATATATTTATCTTTAGATAGATAATATATATATTTAAATAATAATATTTTTGGGTGATATTTTATAACGCAGTCGAATTTTTTTTTTATAGTAACGTAGACGAGTTTTTTTTAATAGTTTTTAATATGATTTTTTGTCTGTAGAATTATGAGTTACTAGCTGATGCCCGCGACTTCGTCCGCGTGGATTTAATTTTTAAAATTCCGCGGGAACTCTTTGATTTTTCGGGATAAAAAGTAGCCTAAGTTACTCTCCCCTCAACTATACCCATGCAAAAATCACGTCGATCCGTAGCGTTGTAGCGTTATTGAAGGACAAACCAACAAAGAAACACACTTTCGCATTTATAATATTAGTAAGGAAGTAGGATTTCTTCTTGTTCTTATTTTTCACTTATCTAAAGTACCGTTTCCTAGAGATACTTTCCATTCTATGACCAATTTTAGACACGAAATGAATAGAAACATAAAAATAAGAGCAATTTCATTTGATTGAACATTGTACATCCCCCGCGATACGGCAGGTGAACGCAAGTTAACGAGGCAATCGAAGCTGATATTTGCGACTCTTCAAAGGTACCAATTAGAGCAGCTTAGAGCATAAGAAGCTTAACTAGACGTGGGCTGCAAACTGCAGATATTATAATATTGAATTACCTAACTATAACGTAATGTACCTAGACCTTTCTTCTATCTTGGTGGGCAGTTCTCAACACATACAGTACATACACCGCTAGATTAGGTCTGTTTTATGTACCTAAACCTTTAAAATACTAATTAAAAAAAAAGACGTGTGGCACTCCGGGACTGCCGCGGTAAAACTATTGCATAGCATTTTTTATCAACGCCATCTAGCGGTGAGAGGAGTCCGTGTCCGTGGGGTGTCAGGTTATTTTCATTACGGAATTTCTGGATTCGGTCTCCACTCTCAAGGCCTGCGATAGAAGCTATGCAATAGCTTAAAAATTATACTGTATAATACTTCACGCGTCAAAGAACGACGAAGGTTGAGTACAGTTTTTAATGGTATTTGACAATTTATAATTCCATGCAAATGACACCACATTTGGATATGAGTACCATAATAATATATTTGCTTGCCTTACTAGTTAGGTACTGCAATAGCAGTATAATTATAATTTCATGAAATCCTTTCTAAAGTTTCTTAAAAATCTCCTAATTAAAACTTTCCTTTTGAAACAGAATATTTTTCCGATATTTTTTACCCCATGATAGACACATTCAGAGTAAAACAGCCCGCGGACACATTAATATGAGCCGGCATTCATCACCATGGTATTGAGAACGAATGAATAACCGAAAATAATCTCCGCGGGGTTCTATGGAGAGTTGTAGAGAGAAGGTTAGTGTTGGGTTGGTGTTGATTTAGAAAGGTCGTAAGGAAAGATTAGGTACCCCTTTATATGTGCATGTTCCTTCGCCATTTATTTATTTATTTATTTAAATAAATCATCATCATCATCAGCAACCGAACAACGGCTCACTACCGAGCGCAGGTCTCCCCTCAGTGAAGAGTTATGAACGTCATAGTCTACTTATATTTGGAATTTTAGATTTATTTACCTACTTTGTGAGCATATTATATTTGTAAATAAAAATATAGAAAAATTATTAGTAATTTAAGCCTCATTAGCCCAATAGTTAAGGGTGCGAACAAGGAGCAGGACAGACAGACAGACAGACAGACAATAAATTCAAAAAAAAATTGTTTTGGGCTCAGTATCGATAGTAAAGCATACTCTGATTTCCAAATATACCTAATATAACTAGCTGATACCCGCGGCTTCGTACGCGTGGATAGAGGTTTTTTGGAGTCCCACGGCAACTATAATTTTTTCCGAGATAAAGTGTAGCCTATGTTTTAATTCACGGTATAGTCTATCTCTATTTTAAATTTCAGCCAAATCGGTCTAGTACTTTTTGAGTCAATTCGTTACAAACATACTTCAATACAAATCTTTCCTCTTTATAATATTAGTATAGATATACAGAATTCGTCCCGTTACAGTTTTATTAAAAGTATAGATTAGTGTAAAAAAGTTCCTAGTACCCATATTATGTTGCGCTCAGCACTAGCGCAGGGCCCCGAACAACGGCCTCGTTACGCCACTTCCGACGGAAGTCGCCTCGTGATGCATTGTCGTCGGCTCGGAGGGTGGACACTGATGTTTTCATTTTCATCGCAAACATTAATATATTCAGGCCATATTTTTGTGTCCCGTATTTGTAGAGGCTCATTTCCTGTATTGGAATAACAAAATAGCTTGAAAAATCTTTTCTTACCTATGTTATAAATGTGAAAGTGCTTATTTGATGGTTCGTTGGTTAGTCCTTCAAGTGCACAGCAATGGAGCAATGGATCGTCATTTTATCCTAGGACAGACTGAGACTACTATTCCTAAAACCTACGGTTAGGATTCCTGAAACCTACGACTAAGATTCCCACCTAACTTAACGTGGATGAAGTGGCGTGCAAAAGCTAATCTATAAATTAATCTATTATTTATCTAAGACTAGGTAAACCTAGTCTTAGCTAACTGGACAAGTCGTGGGCTAAAGCCCACGACTTGTCCAGTTAGAGTTAGGTTTTAAAAATCCCGGGGGATTTTCGGGATAAGAGGTAACGTCCTCAACTATTACCTGTGTTCAGTTGCTCCAGTTCTGAATGGTTGACCAACTACACTAACAACAAACGCAGCAGCATTTTAAGCATAACTGATTTAAGATTAATGTAGTTATTTACACGTCAATTTGATGACGAAATCTTTATAAACCTTTTCTTTACATCAAGCACCTCCGCAAAATTTCATACGGGCTTTTCGACAAGAAGTCATAGTCTTTAACAAATCAAATATAGGGGTAAAACGTCAAATAATAATTAGAGGAAATAATTACAGATCTCGGAGGCTCTCCCAGCTGTCAGGGTATGGGAAAGTAATAATGTGGATGCAAGCGAGGTGTCTTTTCGGTCCGAGCCCCCCGGGAAATCACGGTAAGCCGCGACGTCGACAACGCGTCGCGTCGGCTAAATCTGCCGATCGAACTAGGGTGGTGGTGGGAAAACTTTAATAATTCATTCGATAAAATGTGAAATATACTGTTTTATTTTTTTAAAGAATCGCACCTAGTGGTTTGTTACGGCAAGCTGTGGGAGTTTAATATCTCTAGCTGGAGAGTTAAGCTTTCTTGCCATGGAGTCTTAGCGACAAAGAAAATTCGTAGAAAAAAAATGTTTGCTATAATTTTTATTGTAATATTTATACGATATTATTCGGGTTGGATTATTCAAAAGATTTTAATGTTTTATTAAGTAAGAAGTAACCTACCTATCTAGTGGGGTTAAAGGAATGTAAAAGCAAACCTTATTTCATGTACTAGAAGCCCGCGCCGACTTCGTCCGGGTTGAAAATTTAAATATTTGTTTTTACGGGACTGATACGGAGCTTCTAATAGGAGACGATTGTAAATAAGATCACCACAGGAATCACAGGAATTTCCCGCGCTGGCACCCGCCACCGTGCACCGCCCGCGCCGGCCGGTACCATTTTATTATTTTGTCGCGCGGAAATATTAATTTTCCGATAACTCCTAAGATATTTATTTAAATTGTATAGTGTAAAGGGCAAATATGTTCTAAATTAAACACTTACGATAATAAACATATTTATTTAGATATAGATTGACATCACATCGGTTAAAGAAGGTCGAAAATAATTCATTATTTTTAATCAAAATTTGAAAGATAGAAATGGTTACTGTAAGTTATCCTTAGAAGCTACACATATGCTATCGCGGACTTTTTTTTAGAACTTTTTAGGAGAAACAACTCACCCATACATCATTTTCATCCAATAACAGTATATGACCCAGCGCACGCCTTGAAAACGTTTGAGAGTCAAAAATTTTTCCGACTTCTTTAACAAATTTGCACATAATATCTAGCCATAATACATTTATGTGCATAATATATAGCCTATAACCATTTGGAATAATGTACCTTTGAAATAGTGAAAGAATTTTTGAAATAGATGCGGTGGTTCCAAAGTTTGCTCCGGACAATTCGCGCTCTCTCTTTATTATAATAGTATAGATTAGATATACTTTAGGTGGGTATATTTTGTCAATTTGATGATGTATAAAAATATTCATAGATCTTTTTCACTAAAAAAAAATAATACAATTAGGTAGATACCTAGAAAAATGTTAACATTAAAGTCCACTTGCTCCAAGCCCTTAAACATATTTAAGTTAAATTTTCTTCTATCCTTTTCTTGTTCACTCAGTGACAGCAAACATCATTAAAAGCAGGTTGGTGCAAGACAGCCTAAGTCTTGCCCTCTATTAAAGATTGTGCGTGATATTCTACACATTGTGTCACATCACTAACCCAACCTAACGCGCTTGAATCCATAGATCGCCGTGAATGGGCTCTGATGAATTACGCCCGTTCACGTGGAACGACGCACAAGCATTACAGCCCCGATAAGCGGCTAAAAAGGGTTTTAATGTGGTAGAAGTTCATCCACAATAACTATCGCATGCCAAGCTTCATCGTTACTTATCGATCTCCATACTATAGATTTAAAATTTCACTCACATAGACAGTATTTATACTGACACAACTACATAATATAAACTCATAAACAACCATCCATTAAAAGATACTGAGAGTTAGTTAATAACTCATTAGACTTAATTCAAAGAATGTCTGAATGAATGGCCTAATATATTAATAAAATTAAATAGTTTCTACGTTATGTAGCCACGGATGAGCTAAATCTAGATCAACTTATAAACTAAATATTGATATTCATGTAACGTAGAAACTCATAATATTTCAGCGTGGGCCTCCTACTCACAGCTCCTAGCCATAATATGTACTTTATATGTATTGGTAACTAATTTAACCTGTAGGTATATTGGCAAAATATTGTTTATCTCTCTCAACAAAATATTTTTGAAGAAAGCTCCATAAACTGTAATTTTTTCATTGAAAAACAAGATGCCGTTCAGAACAAAATATTGAATCCAATTAAAAAACTAAGCATCAAATATGTCACCGTCATGGACTCCACTTTTATAACGACTCAGCTCTAATAACCAAAATGACAATTATAAGTGAGGACCGGACAGCAGAATCATAAGTCTTCATTAATGGGTAGAAGTTACTGTCTACGGAAAACTTTGAGGAGTCGATACTCAACAAGCTTGGAGATTAACCACCCTCCTTCTTTATTTTCTACTAGCCGATGCTCGCGACTTCATCCGCGTGAATTCAGTTTTTAATATCCTGCGGGGACTTTTTGATTTTCCGGAATAAGAAAGTGGCCTTGATCCGTAGCTCTGTTGGAACGTGATTTAAGGAAAAACCAACAAACAAATACAATTCCGCTCGTGAAAAAAAACTTTAGCTTTGGAAGAAGAAGAAGTTTTTAACCGACTAGCACAAAAAAGAGGAGGTTCTCAATTCGTCGGAATCTTTATTTTAATTTTTATGTGTTCCCCAATTACTCGAAGACGCCTGGACCGATTTGGAAAATTCTTTTTTTGTTTGAAAGGCTATACTGCCCAGGTGGTCCCATTGTCATCAGGTCAGTATCTAATGATGGGATTTTTACGTTTATATTTTGTTACAGCTGTATCAAAAAATTACTTATAATCAAAATATTAAAAGTTGAAGTTATAATAAATTCATTTAGGTCATAAAAGAACTTTGGTATAATATTATTATAACGATGAATCCTTTTTTGTGAAGCTTGTAAAAGTAATTTGGAGCCCAAATAACTCAAATTCACTAAGATTAACAAATGAAAAAGTTTCCAGAGCTAAAATTTACCATAGCGACGCAAAGATATCAGAGCAGTCATTAAAAGTGACGAGTCATTACAGCAGCAACAACGGGATCATATTTCCTATTATAATTACGCCTTTGACGATGCTATTTTATAAATGTGCAACCTACATACGTATTCCTTTGTCATAGGCTTGTCATAGGTAGCTCAAGATAAATTCTGCTGAGTAAAAGTATCTTAAGTTATTTCACTATTTTCTGAGGTTTTTTTATCTGCGCTGAAAAGAAAAGGTGATTATGCAGTCTAAGGTGGTAGCGGGCTAACTTGGAAGGTGGTAGGTATAGCAATTGAAATTACGATAATCCTATTTCCTACATACATATAATACTTATTACATATTATTAATATATATATAGCTACTGGGGCTGATTCACTGACACACTGATTCACTGATTCACTGATTCACTGATTCACTGACTCATTGATCACCTCTCCTGTAAAATTTTGTATGAAAAAAAATTTTTTCACGCATGGTTTCGTATAGAGGACAAAAATTCATTCGGAGGAAAAATATGGAGAGAGCTGATGATTGAGGATTTCGGAGACGGGTGAGGAGCACCGGCCAAGGTATCGAAGATAGGTGGGGGGTGTTCGACCAAATGTTACTCGAAACCTCATCCAATTGGCAGAGAGCCGAAAATAAATTCCAAAATGGCGGTTTCAAGATGGCGGCCATACAAATTTCGTCGGTGTCTATCTCGGAGACTATAAGAGATGCAAGAGTGGTTTCTTGGAAAAAGATGATCAGGACCCGAAGGTCTACTTGATGAATAGAAAAAAAATTCAAGATGGCGGAATTTATTTTTTTCCATACAAAATCTATGCAAGACTTTAATAGGTTCCTGTTCAAAATTTTTAATGGTTTCGTAGAGAGGACAAAAATTCATTCGGAGGAAAAATATGGAGAGAGCTGATGATTGAGGATTTCGGAGACGAGTGAGGAGCACCGGCCAGGGTATCGAAGATAGGTGGGGGGTGTTCAACCAAATGTCACTCGATACCTCACCCAATTAGCAGGGAGCTGAAAAAAAATTAAAAATTGCGGATTCAAGATGGCGGCCATACAAATTTCGTCGGTGTCTATCTCAGAAAGTATAAAAGATGGATGAGTGGTTTTCTGGCAAAAACTAATCAGGACCCGACGGTCTACTTGATGAATAGAAAAAAATTCAAGACGGCGGAATTTTTTTTTTCCATACAAAATATATGCAAGACTTTATACGGTTCCTTTTCAAAATTTCTGATGGTTTCGTATAGAAGACAAAAATTCATTTGGAGGAAAAATATGGAGAGAGCTGATGGTTGAGGATTTCGGAGACGGGTGAGGAGCACGGCCAGAATATCGAAGATAGGAGGGGAGTGTTCAAACAAAAGTCACTCGAAACCTCATCCAATTGGCAGGGAGCCGAAAAAAATCTCCAAAATGGCGGATTCAAGATGGCGGCCGTACAAATTTCGTCGGTGTCTATCTCGGAGACTATAAAAGATGGAAGAGTGGTTTCTTGGAAAAAGATGAACAGGACCCGAAGGTCTACTTGATGAATAGAAAAAAAATCAAGATGGCGGAATTTATTTTTTTCATATAAAATGTATGCAAGACTTTGGATACGTTTCTTTCCGAAATTTCTGATGGTTTCGTATAGAGGATAAAAATTCATCTGAATGAAAAATATCGAGGGAGCTGATGATTGAGGATTTTGGAGATGGGTGAGGAGCACGGTCAGGGTATTGAAGATAGGTAGAGGTTGCCCAAACAAAAATCACTCGAAACCTCATCCAATTGGCAATAAGCTGAAAAAAAATACCAAAATGGCGGATTCAAGGTGGCGGTCATACAAATTTCGTCGATGTATATCTCAGAGACTATGAAAGATGGAAGAGTAGTTCCTTGGAAAAAGATGATCAAGACCCGAAGGTCTACTTGGTGGACAGAAAAACCGCGGTTCGCTTTAGCGAGCCGCGCACCCACGCGCCCTACTAGTATTATTATATTAATACTAGCGGACCCGACAGACGTTGTCCTGTCTTAACTATGAATATTGAAACTCCCCTTTTTACCCCCTTGGGGAGAGAATTTTCAAAAAATGTAAAATACGTAATTCTTTATTTTTGATCAAGAGCCAAAATATCAAGTTTCATAAACATAACTTGAAAAATAACTTGAAGAACGAAGGACTATCATACAAACATTCAACCCCTATTTAATCCCTTAGGGGGTAGAATTTTTAAAAACTGTGAAACACCTACTTTTTTGTTTTCAATTTAAAGCCTAAGTACCGAATTTTATGGGTATAGCTTGAAAAATAACGGAGTTTCATACAAACTTTAACCCCCCTTTTTACCCCCTTGGGGGGAGAATTTTCGAAATATGTAAAATACGTAATTCTTTATTTTTGATCAAGAGCCAAAATATCAAGTTTCATAAACATAACTTGAAAAATAACTTGAAGAACGAAGGACTATCATACAAACATTCAACCCCTATTTAACCCCTTAGGGGGTAGAATTTTTTAAAAGTGTGAAACATTTACTTTTTTGTTTTCAATTTAAAGCCTAAATACCGAATTTTATGGGTATAGCTTGAAAAATGACGGAGTTTCATACAAACTTTAACCCCCCTTTTTACCCCCTTGGGGGGAGAATTTAAAAAAAATGTAAAATACGTAATTCTTTATTTTTAATCAAGAGCCAAAATATCAAGTTTCATAAACGTAACTTGAAAAATAACTTGAAGAACGAAGGACTATTATACAAACATTCAACCCCTATTTAACCCCTTAGGGGGTAGAATTTTTAAAAACTGTGAAACACGTACTTTTTTGTTTTTAATTTAAAGCCTAAATACCGAATTTCATGAGTATAACTCGAAAAATGACGGAGTTTCATACAAACTTTAACCCCCCTTTTTACCCCCTTGGGGGGCGAATTTCGAAAAATCCTTTCTTAGTGCTCGCCTACGTCATAAAAGGAACCTACTGTCAAAATTTCAAGTTTCTAACTTCAGTGGTTTAGGCTGTGCGTTGATCGTCACTCAGTCAGTCAGTCAGTCAGTCAGTCAGTCAGGACAAGCCTTTTTATATAATTATAGATTATAAATGCGAAAGTTTGGATGTTTGGATGTTTGTTACTCAATCACGTTGCAATGAATGAACCGATTTGGATGAAATTTGGCACAGAGATAGATTATAGCCTGAAATAACATATAGGCTTCATTTAATCCCGAAAAATCATAGAATTCTCTCGGAAATTAAAAAAAAACATAATCCACACGGACAAAGTCGCGGTCATAAGCTAGGAATATTATAAATGCGAAACTTTGTCAAGGTGGATGGATGAATGTTTGCTACTCTTTCGCGCCACAACGAATGAAACGATTTCGCTGAAATTTGGAATGGAGATAGCTCATACCCAAGACACATAGGCTACATTTTATCCCGGAAAATTAAAGAGTTCCCGCGTGAATTAAAAAAACCTTTATGGAAGCGCGGTGGAAGTCGCTGCCATAATCCAGTTAACTTATAAACACCAATATCATCAGAACCGCTAAGGTGTGGAACACTCTTCCAGCATCACCCTTCCAGTGAATAGGCATCTTTTAGGCAAGTGCGCTCCAACCTAGACCTCATCAGTGCTATCCAGTACTACTGTCATCAAGCGCAAGCCTATTTCGGATTTAAAAAAATCATATAATTAAATACGTAGATACTATTTCACGCATTTAATATAACCGTGCCTGTTTGCACAGCGTTCCATTAAAAGCCCGGGTAAATTGCAATAAATCCGACACAAAGCTGTTTGAAGCACGCATCAGCAATCAGGGTCCATCATTATCATATCGGGCGATAGGAATACGGAAGCAGGGAAGCAGGGATCGCCGGGAGGTGCAACGATATTGCTGTTTGCCTTCAACAAATATTTGGCTGTCGGCCCGCCCCCGTACTTACTGGAGTTATATCAATATTTAAATAATTTCAAACTTTGATTAATTTGCAGAGATTATTGTTTATACTGATGTCGTCCGGATTAATACTATATTAATGTAAAAAATGTATTACTCGTATTATAATATATTCAGTGTTTGTTCCTCTTTTTAAATAGAAGGAAATAGCAAAGTGTTTTTGAATCTACCACTGGTATTAGAATCATCTCTGAATTATTGACACTCTCTCGTTATTGGCTATAATACCTTGCATCAAAAACGCCATAGGTAAATTCAATCACGACGATCATTGTGTCTGTAGCAATAATGATCAATTGATCAATGAAGCTTTTCCGCAATCGCCCGACTGCTTTCTGAGCCGATGCAGATCAACATACATAATTTTTTTAATCATTGTTGGTAAGCAACAATTATTAAGTCTGTATCTACTATTAAAGGCATTAATAACCTCCTCCTCTTTGGAACTCGGTTAAAAAAGAGCGCTAATACCTACATAATATCCTTCACTCTCTAAACTGTGGCTATTAACCGGTTTCAGGGCGTGAATGTTTTATGTCCCCGGTGTCAGCTCTATCCCGAGGGAAGGGTACATACTAAACTCTACTAGCACTTAATTATGGGGAAGATCTCTTCCCCATAATAATTAATACTATATAATAATGAAAGGACTGCGTTTTAATTAATTTTACACAACAATCGTAAAGATCTCCTCGTTTTAAAATTATATCCTGTCTATTATTATAAATACGAAAGAGTGTTTTTTAGTTTTAGTATACTTGAGGTCTTGGAAAGTAACATAGGCTTCCTGTTATTCCGGAAAAACAAAGAGTTCCCGCGGGATTTTTAGAAACTTTTTTTTAAAAATCCCGCGAAAAAGCTAGTAAAGTGCACTAAAATAAAGTACACTATTAAATGATCATATCTTCGAGAAGGAAGCAAGGAGACCTTTCCATTCCATTTCTCTATTTTCCATAGTAACAGTACTTAGGTACTAGATACTTTTTACTGCTACAATCTGCTACAATATACAAAGTTGTATACTCAATCAAAGAAAAATATTTTTATCTACGTTCAAAGGGTGCTAAATTAATAAAACTCGCAGTCGGGCAACAAGATAAAATAAACTATATCTGAATACAAAATCAAAACAAAATAAGTAGGTATGTTTCAATAACAAACGCTAGAAACTCTAACCAACTCACTTAAGACTTCCGTAGCGTGAACAAAGTGGCCCGGAAAAGGGAATATTCTTTTAAGAATTTAAATAAATCTCACTATAGGGAGAGCCGCGTCCCGTTACAAAGAGGAAAACGGCAGCTAATAAAAATGCCGGAATAAAAACGCGCAATTTTAAAGCAGTGTCAAATGGACATAAATCCCTGTTTTAAATTCACTTCCTTGTAACTAACTAATATAGCGATAAAGAGATTCGGAGGGAATGTTAAATAGAAGTTTTTATAGGATTCTCTCAACATTAGCTTCACATAGGTAATTATAAAGATGACTTATGGTACCTAATAAATGAAATGTAATATTTGGAAGCTGTGAAAGTTTAGTAAGTAGGACTGTGGGCTCTAATTCAGGTGGGCGCAGGTTCAACAGCAGGCACCACCTCTGACTTTTTGAAGTTATGTGCGTTTAAGCAATTAAATATCACATGCTTTTACGGTGAAGGAAAACATCGTCAGGAAACCTGCACGCCTGAGAAATAATAGTTATCTCGTAATGTTCTCGAATGTTTTGGCGACCTCCCTGGCGCAGTGGTGAGCGCTGTGGTCTATACCATACATCCTTCTCTATGGTCTATAATTTCTGAATTGTCTCTGGTCTGATCTGGTGGGAGGCTTTTGCCGTACTACCCTACCATCAAAGACGTGCCACCAAGCGTTGATTTAGCGTTCCGGCACGATGGCGTGTAGAAACAAATTAATTACTGGTATAAGTTGAATTTAGGTAGGTACACTGCCATACCCCTTTCAAGTATGAGTCAATTACCATCAGGTGAGATCGCAGTCAAGGACTATGGCCTGTAACCCTTCTCTGAGAAGAGATCTGCGCTCAATAGTGAGCTGTTGATTGATTGCTGATGATGATGATGATGATGATGAATATCTATAAACATGTTTGTACTAGAAATAAAATAAATTGAAAACCTTGTCACTACTTAGTATTTAACTGTAGATCTTGCTTTCTTTGAAAGGTACCAACTTGTTAATTCTACAAAAATAATCCTAAAATCATTTGTAATACTTTATAATAAACAAAATCCCTTTACAGTTTTCACTTCAAACTTCAAGCTTTTGGGGTACCTACTACCTACCTACAATTTGTTTCATAACTTTTTTCATAACAATTTTGGATAACTTGAAATCGCTCGATTAGTTCATTTTCTTCTATATAAAATATTGATCTCTAGTTCTCTAGCTAGCGTAATCCATCTACGATTAGTACCTACTTTTAATAATAAGCTATGTCTCAAGCTATCGGGCCTTCGAAAGTACCAACCTATTTCCTGCCACTGTGTCCGCGTCACAAGGAAGCGGCGATTCGTCACCGGGTCACAGGACCATTAATTTCTATAGAAAAGTACACTGGGCGCTTTTACAGCACTTTCGATAACATCAAAACTACATTAGAGAGTAATTTTTCAAAGAACCAACGTCGACCTGGAATTCGAAATAGCTACGTAAGGTAACTTTGATTTGTTTTATACCTAGAAGGCTTTATTGCTTAATTAAAGCTTTTTTGTCCGCTACTTCGTACGAGTACAATTTCGGATTTCCTACGAGATTTCCCAAGTACCCACAAGCTTCTTAGCATCACGGTTAGTTGGGAGCGGTATATGCTGTAGGTATATGGATTTCAGTGCGACCGTAGCAATTAACAGTGTCGGATCTACATTTTGACGATTTTGATTTTATTGCATTAAAGGTCTTAGAATAAAAATAACAATGCCCCCACCAGTTATGAAACTTTTAAAATCAACCAACCATCTTTGGTTTTTGCAAGTGCAAAAATTAGGTATATTGACTATTCTTCACTTTTCACATATTTGAAACTTTGAACGGCCGTACCCTAAAGTAGTGATTTTTCACATACGACTATGTTAATTGCTGCGGTCGAGTGACAGTCTATTAGTAGACATAATCGTGATATAATCCTTACTAATATTATAAATGCGAAAGTGTGTGTTACTTTGTTGGTTTGTCCTTCAATCACGCTGCAACAGAGCTACGGATCCATGATTTTTTGCATAGGTATTGTTGAGGACATGGAGAATGACATAGGCTATTTTTTATCCCGGAAATTTAAGAGTTCCCGCGGGATTTTTAAAACTTAATAAACTACCTATATAATTTACCAATTATTTTATTCACAATCGACAGTTCCCCTACTTTAGCGTTAGCGATCTTAGAAAACGATCATGGAAAGAGAATAGAAACTACACGTTTTTAAAATGGCTAGGGCCGCAGTTCATAATCACCCCGAGTCATCCACAGATTTATACCACACCATAGACCACGAACAAGAAATAACCACGTGAACCACTGATCTCTATTAATAACTTATGATTAACACTGGATTTGCTGTCCCTATACAAATGACATTTTAATTTTGGATCAATCTGAAGCACCACATTTGACTTACGAATGTCTCTGGAACTAATTATATTGAAAATGGTGCACCGACTTCTATATTAATCTATGATCATAGATTAATAACAGAGATCGATGCGCCATTATAAAATTCTTAGTTCCAGAGAAACTCGTATCGGCCAAACCTGTGAGCCGAACTGGCTAGCAGCGCCAAAATGGGGTTAGTCTGTGCTTAATCAAGTAGGTGTAAAAAAGAAATCACAGCAGCCAGTCCAGTATTAATCATAGATTAGTTATAGAGGTCAGTGATGTCAACATAGAGTAAAGTTAACATACACTGGAAACTGGCTGCCACAACGAAAACCTTTATAGTGTATTATCTATGACGAAAACTATGCAACGACGTCTTTAAAAAGCAAGATAGATTTCGCACGGAGTGATTACATTCTCTTGGGATTTCGCAAATAAAAACTATTTTATCTGTATAGAAAATTAAAAAAAACCAAAGGATTTTACCGTAGGATTTTACGGATTTTACCGATAACTTACAAATTATAATGTTTGACGTGTATAAAGAGAGACGTTTGTGTCGGTTTTTTTTTGCTGTTGTCATGCCAAAGTTTTGAGGCATGCGCCGTTTGCAAAGTTACCCGCTCCCACAGATTAGACTATACTCTAAATCTGTGCCCGCTTGGCCCGCTCCCATGTCTGTGGCTCCCACCTCCCACTACCTATATTTCATTACTTTGATTATTATTCTTTGTCTCTTGCAGTGTTGCCAACTCAGTAATATTTCCACTAGATCTGGTGGTTTAGACTTATCTTTTACTCAAAAGAATTAAACTATAATTTTATAATATAAAAAATTACGATATCGTTATTTTATTTCAAATAATATTGAGGTATTATCTGTCTGGTATAATATATTAGTTGTTTTCTGGTGGTTTAAGGGATTGCTAAATTTAGTGGTTTTCTGGTGGGTTACGATACCACAAATTGTGGATTTGTTAAAATTAGGGGTTTGCACCGGAGCGAAATTTCGAGCACCCGTGAAAATCACCGGTGATTTGCCATTCTCCGGAGACTCACCAGAGATCTCCGGTCCTGTATATTAGATGTATTGTAAAGGTTTTAAATTTTAAAAAATTTTCAAGAAAAAAAGATTTTACTTTATTATGATAATAATTATTATTTAAGGAGGAAGGAAATAATGATAAAGTAATTGTATGTGAATAAATGTTATTCAATAATGAACATTGTTGATCAACAAACTTCTTTTTATTTAAATAAAATTACTTGAGTTGTGATATGATATGAAAAACCGGTTTTTCTCCGGTGTTTTCACCGATTACTTTCTCCGGTGATCACTGATCCGGTTCAAAACACTAGTTAAAATAAAGTTGACAACACTGGTCTCTTGTTCCTTGCTAGTTGCTCTTGTATATTTATTTGTTTTGTCTACGTTTATTACTTTTTTTCTTTCCACGAGCGTTCGTCGAATGGTCAACATTTGTGATATTTTGTGAAATTGGTAAGATATTTGATGATTTGTTTTCATTTTAATGCTCTAAACGTTATTTTTGTTATAAACATATTATATTGATTCCAATGAATTAGTTTAATTTTAATTTATTAGCAGACTCTTCTAAATGTGATTCTTGAACAAGAAGTAACATGCACTTCGTAGTCCGCCATTTTCAAATCACAAATACAAAATCGTTTACCTTGCAAAAACGAATTATTACTGCATATTGTATAGATCTGTACGAAAGTGTTTAAGTTTGAGTTTTATTTTAATTTACGAATTACTAGACAACTAAGTATGTGTTTTAATAAGCTCTTTAGCCATACACCCACATCGATGTATACCCAACGATTTGAATTGTTTTCGTTACCTGTTCAACAAGCGTAAATGCATATGCATTTACGCTTATTGAACAATAAGTTGAAGCTACGGTTTTTTCGTACGCAGCAGTTGATGAACGTCTGTTGCAGCTACAAATTCAACAGTTCCATTTTACATAAGGTTTACATTATAGGCATGTTTACCAATCCTGTCGTTGCTGCTGCGGTTTTCTTAATTTTGCATGAAGCTACTCGGAAAGAAAGAAGAAATCCAGTTTACGTACTTCAATCTAGCGGCCTCTTCCTAGAGTGCTGTTTCTACTACCCGTGCATGGGTATTGTATGGGGAAGAATAGTATCAATTAGTTCCACCTAGATAGATGGTTTTACTGATTTATAGAAAAATGTGGGTCCTTGTATAGTTTTCAATATAAAGAGATGCCTGTTTAAAAATTCCCAAGTAATGTTCAATTCAAAATAACTTTTGTTAGAGGTGGTAAGAATATGGCCCTCTGTTCCCTCTTTCCCTCCTCCTGCAATTCCACCTAGAATAGAATCCAGGTATATTATTAACAATATTGAACTTGAAGTTTGTATCGTTAGCTTCCAACCTGAAGAATAAATATAAATGTAATATAAAAAAACTGTTTTACTTCAAATAACCTTACTTTTGTAATCAAGAAACCTAACATCTTGTTTATCAATAATATTATTAAAGCTAGCTAATGTTATGAAATAAAGTTTATTTGACAACATGAAAAAGCTCAATATAACTTTAACACATGAACGAAGTTGCTAGCATCAGCTAACAGAAGATAAAAGGCTATGTAAAAGCATACATAGGTATGAACATATTGTAAATGGAAACTCTAGTTGCCAAAATATTGAAATAATTTTGTTTGTTTGTAGAAAATGACTGGAAGGGGAAGATCGCGAGGTCGTTCGGGGAGAGGAGATGCAGGCGGACAACCGCAGAGGCGTCCGGGGGATCAACCGGGGCCGTCGCAGCCACAGCAGCCGACAGGGCCGGGGCCGCGACCCCAGCCTCCGTCAGCTTGGGGTGCACCATCTGTTGTCCCTCCAGTTAGAGCTGCAGTGCCCACTCCCGTTGGCAGAGCGTCCCACCGTACAACTGCTTCGCCGCATGAACATCCCGGCAATGTTGAAGCAGTTCAAGAAGCCATAAAAACAATGTCTATTGGTATGTAAAATTTTCTTGCAGGTTTCTCTACTGACCATTAATACTTGAATGTATTTTTTCCTGTACCTACTTCAATGAAACCAAACGGTAATGATAGATGTAGCCTGAGGAGCTTAATTTTTGCAAAATGTCTGCCACCAAATGATTTATGCCTATTTTCATCATTGTTCCCAAGTTTTACGGGCTAAGCTAAATTAGGTGATGTTTTAGATGACATCTAAATCTAAAAATGAAGATGAAAATGACATAGGAAAGAGATTGAATTTAGGAGCTACCTTCATAAAGAGACTTCTACCCCTGCCCCTTTTGCTTGCCAGCTTCTCGTTTTACAAACTAATATTTAGAACACTACATACAATACAAATACATACCACAATAATCGTGTTTACTACAAGAATGTGTTGTTTGTTCCATTTAGGTCAAGCACAGCCTTCAGGTGCAGCAGGAGGTGATGCTGGGGTTATTGGACGTGGGTCACGTCGTGGTGGAGGGAGAGTGCTACCAGAGCAGACAATGATTGTAAGAACGAGACCTGCTACAGTGACGACAAAGAAAGGTTAGAGATATATTTTCATCATATTCAGATATTCAGGGGGTTGCTGGTGCAATCAATCGAACTGTTTGAAATAAAAAAACACTTTTTTTCACTTGACCCTTCTAGGTTGGTAAAGAAATAAATATGCATCTAATTCTAGTTCTAGGTAAATATAACTCAATTCTACTGAAAAGTTGAATATTTAAATGTCTCAACTGATAAAAACTTAACATGGGATGTAATAGAAATATCCCAAATCTGATAAGATCTGTTGTATACCTACTTGTGATCTTAGTCTTCTTTGTTTTAGTAAACATAAAATTATATTTGGTGTTTGTTGATGCCAGTTGACCCAAAATATATTATTCAAATAAATAAATAAAAAATAACAATAGCTTTAATTTCCTTTTACATTTAAAATCTTAATATTAATTATTATTATCTACTTACTAAGTTTAACTAGACTAATGTTATGTAATTTGTGTATGTATTGTTTTGATATGTTTTGTGTGCTGTGGTAAATTATATTAATGGCTGTGGAAAAGTCACATTATCAGTGTATTTTGCCACAATCTGCAAAACTCCTTAAAAACAACCAGAAGGTTAGAACGATTCTTCACAATAATATTTATTACATTGTCATCTGGTATCTGACTTTGGGAGAGCAGGCGCGGGGTGGCCGCTCCCACCTACAGGGTGATTGCACAGCTCAACAAGATGCTGGACCAGTTCCTAGATGCCGATGTATTTCATCTAAAAAAAGCAGCTTTCATAAAATCTTTTATTTTGTATTTAAATTAGGTTTAAATATATTGTGTGTTAATTACACTTTAATAACTTCATCAGTCTTATTACAAAAAGCGGTTTAACTAAAAACCCTGGTTTAAACTTCTGTAAACCACGGATTAATCAAAAATGATATTACAAAACGTGGTTTTTCGATAAACCATAGACTAAACCATGGCCTAACGCTAAACCTCGGCGACCCCTAGTTTAACGATGGTCTAAATCATAGCTGTCAATTGGCTGTCAAAGTTTCTCTTGTAAGCAATAGTTTGTTTCTACATTTTATCATCTTTTTCATTGT
The DNA here is from genome assembly GCA_933228805.2 of Hipparchia semele. Taxonomy (NCBI): domain Eukaryota; kingdom Metazoa; phylum Arthropoda; class Insecta; order Lepidoptera; family Nymphalidae; genus Hipparchia; species Hipparchia semele. Next base: position 6,198,874 of record OW121717.1, on the reverse strand, counting down.
GTTGTGTTATTAACCGACTTCTTTTAATTAAAAAATGGATATTAACATGGTCGATTTGATTGATATTGAGGATATTGAAGCAGCTGAGTTGTTGGAAACGCAACGCCGACCCAACAGAAATCGTGTTCGAGTCAATCCCTTCCTAGATTTATCCGATGAAGATTTCAGGCAAAAGTATAGGTTTAATAAACGTTATGCAATGAAAATAGTGGACTTATTAAGAGAAGATTTAAGTAGAGATGCTCGAGGATGCCCTGTGTCACCAGAAATACAAGTGGTTTGCGCATTACGAAGCTGGGCTCGACATGAAGTGAGTAGATTCAAAGCTTTTATTTATTTTATTATTGCATTTATCAAAACATTGATAGCTATTTATACTAAATTATGTCCTAAGTTCCAATCTAATATTTTGTTTTTGTTTAATAGATTCAGGATGACACAGCCGATTTACATGGAGTCTCACAACCTTTTATAAGTAAAACATGCAAAAGAATTGCAGAAGCCATAGCCCGAATATCACATAGATTTATAAAAATGCCTGCTACATTATCAGAACAAGAGGAAGCAATGCAAAAATTTCGCAGAATTGCAAACTTTCCTACAGTTATTGGTGCAATAGACTGTACTCACATTAAAATAAAAAAAATAAGTGAAGATGGTGGTCAACTGTATATTAACCGCAAAGGATTTCCATCAATTAATGTCCAGGTATTTTGATTTTACATTAATATTTTTCTTCCAAAATAGAGGAACAAAGACTTTTTTCCACAGCCCCATCACTGATGAGGCGTTGGTTATAGTGTTGAAAAGTAGTATACTATAACTGTAAGCATGTAGTACTGTACCCTGTGGTAAGTTATAACTTACCACAGGGTTCAGGATGCCCATGTGTAATGTGATTAGTATTACTATATATGTAATAAATAATAACAGCCCACCCTGGTTTTGCATGGAATAGGGATGCAGCGGAAAAGTATAGTTATATTATAGGATATTTTGTGTGTGTGTCACAAAACTTTCTTAAAAAATATTTAAATAACAATGAAAACTATTTTAATATGTAGTGGAAAAAGACACAAGTGGCCAGTGACTTTGTTATTTAGTATGTTCTGATAGTGAATAGTCATGCTTATTTATGTGAGTAAGAAATACTAAAACATGTAACTATTGTTCCAGGTAGTTTGCGATGCAGATTTAAAAATCATGGACATTGTTACTAGGTGGCGTGGGAGTGTTCATGACTCACGAATATTTAGGGAATGCCGTTTGAAGCAGCGGTTTGAGGCTGGTGCATTCTCAGGCATATTGCTAGGAGACAGTGGCTATGCTTGCACACCATATTTATTCACTCCATTACTGAATACTACAACACCTCAAGAGGAGCGATACAACAATGCTCACATTAGCACCAGAAATGCAGTGGAAAGATGTTTTGGGTTGTGGAAGCAGAGGTTCCGCTGTTTATTAAGAGGCCTTTACTGCAACATTGAAACTGCAAAAAAAACGATTGTGGCATGTGCTGTATTGCACAACATTGCCATAGATATGAAGGAAGATGTATTTCATAGTGGGTTTGTTGACATTGAAGCTAACCCACTAACTTCTGAACCAGTAGTTTTACCAGTAGAAAATAATGTACGTGGAAATATTAGAAGACGGCAATTCATTGAAAGACACTTTTAATTTAAATAATATATTTTAAAACCTAAATTAAATAATTCTTACTCTTGTAACATTTTACAATATTTCTTTCAACCTTCACTGTTGGATCTGAAAATAAATATTAGATCATAAATATAATGCGTGAACTCTTTTATAATAAAATTATAGTATAGAGATTTTTTATAATTATATTCACCAATTATTATTATTTATTTACAAAATTTTTGGTTAATGACATTTGTATTTTTAATATTGTGAAGTAAAATCTCCCCTAATATATTCCCGTTGGTATTATGTATAATATTTTTGGTTAATATTTTTATGATATTATTAAATTAAATAGTACTTAATTATAAAATATATAGATTTTTTTTTAGAAAATATATGTGGTAAAACAAAATTATATTCACCATTTAATATTTACTAAGTGCTAGAGTTCTTCGTATTTTCTAATATTGCTATTTCCAGTTCCAGTTTTATTATTTTTAATTGAGCAATTTTTACATTGTACTGGTGTTCCACTTCTAGCATTTCTAATTGTTTTTTTTTAAATTCATTGTTACTCTTCAATATTGATTCTTGAATTGTTTCTTTTCTGTTAAATATTTACCCTTTATATTCTAAACTAAGCAAATAATAAGAATATATTCTAAGATAATCTTGCTTACATGTTTTGAGGACCCTTTTTACCCAACTGCTTTCTATGAATATTTTGTTTTTTTCCGACATTTACCTTGGAGGCACCTGAAAGTATTTTAATTCCAAATATACGAATTATATTATAATTATATCCATTAAATTCATGTTATGTATTTTTTGAATATTAAAAATATGGTCCAATTAAAGGATTACAATTTTACAATATAAAGATGAATTTTTATTTTTACCTTGGTCAACTAGAACTTCTACTGCCTCATCATTGATTTTAGGAGGTGATTTTATGATTGTAGGAGGTGGTTCAATAATTATAGGAGAAAAGCTTGTACTAGGCCCAGCTGTAGTTTCATTTTCTCCTGGGGGGTTTAATTCAACCTACAAGTATTAATAAAATTGTTAAATATACTGAATATTAATTTAATCAGTATTTTATAAGTAAAGAACATTAAGCTTACCACAGTTTTTATTGCATCACTGTCATAGTCATTATATTCCACAACAAAATCGTGTGGAGCAATGTCCATTATCGCCAGATCTTCCTGAGATGGCGACTTGGGTTTTTCACCACCCCCTGTCTTCATCTGATACTGCCTATGAGCGGACAAGTTTGCTTTAGCCGAAAGCTTCATCCTCTTCCAAGCCAATTTCACTTCTCCATCAGACCTATTTTTTCCCGTGAGTTCATTTATTCTGAAAATATTTCAATAATATGTTAATTTGCGTTGATAATGGGCCACATAATAATAAAAAACTATATACACACTACACTTACTTCTTTGCTATATTCTTCCACTCTTGAGCCTTTTTAATATTGGAGGAAGCTCTTGTACTCTTGTCCTCGATTATGTGGCGTGATTGTGTTATCAGCTCGCGTAGTATATCCTATAATATTTGAAATTTTGGTCAACTTAATATCGATACATTAAAGACGGATTTCAAGTTCATCGATTTAATTTATGTTTACTTACTTTTTCCTCGGCACTCCAATTCTCAGCTCGTTTCTTTTTTTGTTGGTCCATCACAATATTATGTTATTAAAATTACTAAAAACGTAACAAAGATGCCATTGTTCTAATATGTATAGACTTACAAACACTTAAAAATCCCAAGGCTTTAAGAACTTTGATCAACTTGCGCTGGTTTTGTTTATTGTTAGGGTTTCATATAACGCGCGAAAATGTTACGTTTCGTTACACGTACTTAGATGTTTTGTTAGAAATTAATACGAAATAAAAACAAAACTGCAATTGACGAAATAACTAAATAATGTTTATATCCATGCAAAATAACAGTCTCGATATTTTTAACACTCCTAAACATCATTTAATCATTAACATATTATCAAAATCTTTTCTTTTCTGAGCATACGGAACGTTGCAATAGAATGTTATCATGGTGAACGAATGATATTTGTATTAATCTGTGGTCGATATTTAAACAATGGTTCAAATTACGGTACTAAGAAGTCCATGGTTTATATATGTTTTGTAATACGAACATATTTAGACCATGGTTTTGCAGATAAACCTGGACTTGATAGTACAGGTTTAAACCAAGGTTTATTAAGTTTTTTGTAATAAGACTGAATAACTTTTAAGAACTTAGCGTTTTGGTCTAACTGTAAGTGTATATTGGATATAAATAAATATACATACAAAATTTCAGCTCAATTGAAATGCGGGAAGTTGTTCTAATTCAGTTTGCAAGATTTGACTTAAATATACATACATAATATATACTACACACACACATATATACCATTGCAAGTTAAATGAAAGCTTGTAATAAATTTTTTCCAACAGGGACTACCGGGAAACCGCTGAATTTGTCTGCAAACTATTTCACTGTGCAGACCACTCCTCAGTGGTCATTGTATCAATATCATGTCGATATTACGCCAGAAGAAGACAGGACCGGTATTCGCAAAGCTCTAATGCGTGTACACCAAAAAACATTTGGCGGGTAAGCTGTCAATGAGTGAATTATAATAATTAGTTCTTGAAATCAATTATTTCTAATGCACGAGATTTGAGGAGAGAGAGGTAGTATTCAACATTGAAGATGTTGTGACATTGTAAGAATGTCTGAGATTTCTCCATAATGTTCCCAAAGATGTGAGCCAGATGGCAGACTATGGCCTAAAAGGAGGCCTGATAATTATTGAATTATTCTTTTTCAGTTACCTGTTTGATGGCACTGTGCTATACACAGTCAAGAAATTGCATCCAGACCCTCTGGAATTATACTCTGATCGTACAATTGATGGTGAACGAATGAGGATCATGATAAAGGTCAGTAGTCGGAAGGTGGAATAAGTTTTTATAAACCATGTGTGACATGACATGTCATAACACTCTTGACAGAGCATTTATGGTCATCACGAAGAGACTCTTTAGCGGCAGATATGACTTGCCGCACAGTATTTGTCACTTCTCCCTGCTGACAAGAGTGACAAGGCTCAGCAGACTTAAATTAGCAGTACCCTCCACTTTGCACAACAATATGAGATAGTCTCACGTCGGGAATGCGACTCAGTACTAACTCGGTCCATGATACTCAGCAGTCTAGCATTTGTCTCTAACACCACGTCACCAGAACATCAAGTTTTTTTTTCTCGACACAGTTTTTTTTAAGTCCACATATGCTAGGGCATATAAAATACTAGATGATGCCCGCGACTTCGTTCGCGTGGATTTAGGTTTAATTCCCGTGGGAACTCTTTGATTTCCCGGAATAAAATGTAGCCTATGTTTTAATCCAGGCTATGAACTGTCTCCATTCAAAATTTCAGCCAAATCTGTCTTTGTCAAAGTAGTTTTTGCATGAAATAGTAACAAACATACACACACACCTTCAAACTTTCGCCTTTATAATATTAGTGTGATGTGATGTAATAGGAAAAAATAAATAAAGTCTCCTATGCCCCAATCTACAGGATGTCAGTCCATATTGTAATAATTGATTCAGTGTGGTCAACCGAGATAAAAATTTTTTACATTATCGTGGCTGACATACTGAATTAATAATAATACTAGCTTTTGCTTGTGTTGTTGTCTGCATGAAATTATGCTTTTTAGTCTTGCAGGAAACCTATGTTTTGTTCTTGTTTCAGCTTACATGCCAAGTGAGTCCTGGAGACTATCACTACCTGCAAGTTTTCAACATTCTTATACGGAAATGTTTCAGCCTTCTGAATTTGACTCTAATGGGCAGAGACTTCTTCGATGCCAATGCCAAGGTATTTGTTAATCATACTTTTCAGTAATACATTTATGCTAAATGTAATAACATATAAATAATAATAATAAATGATGATTGACAAGGTGTCAGGTATATCATACATAGTCCAGACATAGATTCACATATTGGGAGTGTTTTAAAGGAGGTGGGTTGATAAGGCCCAAAATCCGCCCCTCATACACTCGAAAAAAAAAGTTCCAGATTCTGACAAATTGTAAATGTATTTATATACTTGAAGATATAAACTTTACTTTAATATAAAGTTTAGGTGATAAAAAAAATAGTAAGTTACAGAAAATATTACCCAAAAAGAGAGTGTTTCTTTTACTTTTCTTACATTTTCATACATTTTAGTTGTTTTTTAAGCTTTGATTTAATATTTTAGAATGAGGCGCTCCATGAACCAAAATAAATTAATACTCATATAAAAGCTTATAAAAAGGAGCATCATTATCAGTTACGTTTACCATGGTTCATGGAGCGCCTCATTCTAAAATATTAAATCAAAGCTTAAAAAACGACTAAAATGTATTTTTATCACCTAAACTTTATATTTAAATAAAGTTTATATCTTCAAGTATATAAATACATTTACAATTTGTCGAAATCTGGAACTTTTTTTTTTTTCGAGTGTATGAGGGGCGGATTTTGTTGCCTTATCAACCCACCTCCTTTTCAATTTACACTTGTTAAAACAAGCTACAAAGGTCCCAAACATACCCTGGTGTTATAAAGACAAACACAACAGACGCTTTCAACATGTAATATTTTAACATGTAACTAATATTTCAGCATGACATTCCTGAGTATAAACTCCAAATCTGGCCTGGATACAAGGCCACGATTAACCAATATGAAGATAGATTGCTGATGGTGACTGAAATTACCCACAAGGTAAGGTATCCTGAATATTATGCCAGTTAAAAATATATCAACAGACATTATTCCTGATAGACCAATTATTGTGATAATTTAGAATAAAACCTGATAGAAGAGTTTCAGACTTGAAATAAACCATCTATAATACACATTAGTTATAGAATAGAAGTCTTCAGATTAATAAGGTTATGAATTTTTAAACTATTGAAACTTATAGTTCTTCAGCACCTCTTCAATAATTGTGTTATTTCAGGTTTTGCGTTTAGATACTGTGCTTCAAATGTTGAGGGAATACAGCACTACAAAAGGAGGCGATTACAAAAAGATCTTCATGGAAGATATTGCCTCCAAAATTGTCATGACTGACTATAACAAAAAGACTTATAGGATTGATGACATTTCATGGAAGGACACTCCATTGTCCACTTTCAAAATGAGGGATGAAACTGTTACATACATGGATTATTACCAAAAGGTATGAAAATAATACTGGGTTAGACTATTAGGATAAATATTACTACACCATGGTTGCAACTGTAAATTAGACTTAAATTAATTACCACAATACTGATGTACTTTATTGATTTCACCATTTTTACGTTTAAATGTTTTGAAAAACAGTATGATTCACTTGTACTCTGTCAAAAAATAAACCAACCTACAGCTGAATAACACAGTCTTAGAATTTTCCTTTAGGGTGTTTGTGCACTCATTCACATTCGATTCGAAGTAGTTGCCATACAAATTGTATTGACGCTTGTGTACTCATTCGATCTGTGTTTTGATAGATCTGCAAAAATTTTGTACAGCTACCATTCGAATCGTGTTTTCACGAAAACAAATATACTTACTGTGTTTTCCAACTTTCCACACTTACCAATCATAAATGAAAATGGGATATTATGTTGCCAGTGACTAATAGTTGTATTTAATAAACTAAATGGGATGCATTTTAATTTTTATTGCGACAAGCATTTTAATTTTTATTGCGACAAAGAAATCGAATATATGGTCAAAGTTGACCTCTTAAAAATAAAGAAACGGTGGATAAATAAGGACCATAAAAAAAAATCGCCCATCACATTTTGTTACTCTGTTTGATTTTCTCTTCCAAATTACAGTGAGTTTGATGCTCAATTAAATACTACCCAATAAAAATAAAATTAATGTACACTTGTATTTCTAGAAATACAACATCAGAATCACGGACACCCAGCAACCGTTGCTGATTTCCCGTTCCAAGCCCCGCGACATCCGGGCAGGCATGCCGGAGCTTGTGTACCTCGTGCCGGAGCTGTGTCGCCAGACCGGCCTGTCCGACAACATGCGCGCCGACTTCCAGCTCATGCGCTCGCTGGATGTGCACACGAAAATTGGGCCCGCTATTCGCATACAGAAGCTGCTTAACTTCAACCGCAGACTTACCGAGACCAAGGAAGTTGTAGCTGTAAGTTTACTCTTAAGGGCACGATCTTCGACCGCAGTAACTTGCAAGCAATTGAAGTGAGGTGCACGAGCCACTTTGTTATAAAAAAAGTAAAACAGTCATGATAAAAAAAAAGAAAACTGTTTAGAGAAAAGTTAACGGTAAAATATTCTTCTAAAAGCTTTTGCCTATTTTTTGACATTTTTTCTTTTAGTTTAACATTGATATACTATAAATACAACCTGAAAAACAATTAAAAACTACACTGGTTTCGGAATATTATTTGATCGAGTGAAGTTCAAAATGGACTTTTGAACGGTAAAATAATTTAGAACGTGTATTAAAGTACAACATATATTTTTAACCTATCAAAACAAAGAATATTTGATTGTTTACAATTGAATCAAAAACAGGCTGTTTTCGGAGATCCTGCCGTTAAAGCCTTACACTCGCTTTAATTTATCTTATCTATCTCAAGTCACGTCAATACTTTACCACTGGCTCGGAAAGTAGAGTCTGCTGAAAAGAGCCAGCAAGAAATCAGTAGTTTGCTCTTTTCAAATCGAAATGTTACAATACCAAATTATTAGTTTTGTAGTAGCTAATGATATGAAAAATAGGTTGAAAACTAAAGTTGATGTGAACAAAATAGACATGATTTAGTGCACTAATGTAAGTGTGTAGTAGAGGAGACAACTGACTTCGCTAGGCGGTGATCAGTCTTATGAAAGGTTAGGTTAGTTTCCTTTCCATGTTTGGACACAGATTAATAATATTTATTATTCGTTTCTAGTAGCCTGCGCCCCTTAAACCTGAACCTATGAATATCCCCTAGAAAAAAAGTTTATTAGGTAATAAAAATAAAAATAGCCTTTATTTCAGTCTACCAGTTTACATTTTCGTTATTTGCCTTAACCTAGAAAATCCCTAAGGACTGAGTGCCTCTTGGCAAAGGCCTCCTCCAGCTCTCTCCAGTGGTTACGATCCTGTGCTACCCTTCTCCAGAATGTTTTTTTTTTTTTTGAATTATTAGGAAATGAGTATCATTATATTATCCTCACCTTGCAGTTCCCAGCTAATAATAAGCTAAGAAATTACACATTAATTTTATTCAGTATTCATACACTTTAAACAAATAATTGCTTAATTTCAGGAATTGAGCAACTGGTCCCTAAAATTAGACTCTGAGTTAGTTCGCATCAAAGGAAGGCAGCTGCCAGCTGAACATATTATCCAGGGTGGCAATGTGAAGTATCTTGCTGGAGATACTAACGAAGGCTGGACTAGGGATATGAGGTAAACATAGCATTGTATTACTATATACACAGGGTTAATTGTAAAATACCAACAACCTTCTACAGGCAACTTCTATGCATCAAAGTAAATAACTTTTGTTCCACGACTTTTTAATATTCTTTAAAAAAAAAAAATTTTTTTTTCATACAAAAATAAAAATATTTTCTTTTTCTGTTCTAAAATTTTAAAAACTCTACGCGGCACGTATCAAAGGGAGTCAGGGAACGGGCGCGCGGTATGCGGGGGGCGTGGCGTGCGGAGGAACGAAAGCCTGCGGCGCTCTAAAATTCACAATCCCGCAGGTTCTGCTCGATCGCACGCGCCGGTGATATTTGCGTAGTATTATTAGTACCTACTTACTGTTCATAGTAGTACCTACTGTTCGCCTAGGTTCTGTTCTGTCATCTGTGCCTACTGCCTAGTGCTTAAACGATGGCTTATCAGTATTCCAACGTTGAATACACAGAAATGGTTCGAGTGCTCGCGATATGTGGTGATAACGTGATTTATTCATTCATTTATTTAAATAGGTAGGTACCTACGCCTGCATTAAAAACAATACAGGTGGCATCTAGTTCCGACTTCCGTAGCAATCGAACGTGAGAAAAAACGACCATAATATTATGTAGGTCAGCTGTACCTACCAACTAAGTTGAATTTGATTCTTGATTGCTTTTTATTTCAATACGTAGGTACATACGAACTCTAATAAAAAGAGGATAATAATAACGTTTTTTGTTGGCTCTAATACTCGTAGCATAGCTTATAAACCTAGAAAGTAGGTAAGTAATAAATCTGAAGAATTGTGGAATCAGCCCACCCCAATTATTAGTGAATAATTCTCAGTCTAAACTCTTAATAGATACCTACCTACCTACCTAACTTCACTTTTCGTGAAATGAATTGGTACATTTTTATTTAATTTCAAACTAAAACTGTTTAGGTACCTAGTTAACTAGCCTCTCATTGCGTAGGTACGTATCGCAATAAATTACGCGGCGGGAATCAAAGGTACCTAGGTCGAAAGGTAAACATTAAACAAACATCTCATATTTTTAATTAGCGGCTGAGCGCGCCGCCGGCACTGAGAAGACGGCGGCGTGATGCTTGAAATCCGATTTCTGGATACTTACTAGGTATAAATATCTAATCAGCTGGTCCATAAATCGAATGCGACCGACAAAGCGTAGGCTAGGTACCCATATTATGTGCTCATGACGTACTACTAAGGTTAGGTATTTATGTGACGCTATAGGTACGTAGCAGTTTAGATGGTGTTTTAAGTGTTACTTAGACAGGTTAGATTGGTAGGTATCTGAGGCATTAGGTAGGTTCGTGTCAATGACTACTGAAAGTTTCATACCTAGCTACTTAGATTGGTGAGCCGTGTGATGAAGGAAGGTAAGTAGGTAGTAATATGTAGGTAAACTAATAAGGAATTGATAGGTAGTAATTTTGCTCTTCCGTAAAAAAGCGCGGGAAATTGTCAAGTAAACAATCGTACGCGTATGGTAGGTAGGTACCTACTTAATGCCTGTTCGACACTTACGTCTGTCGCTGTGAGAAGCTTTTTTGGTATTCGCGATAAACGCCAATGTAGGAAGATATTATTGACCTGCAGACAATAGCTCAGTCCGATGTTAGTAATAGACATCGCAAAGCATTTGTAAATACGACAGAGAAGCGATAACTTCGGACATTTATTGCTGCACGGTTAGTAGTCGACGCTTCATCTCGCAGGTGTGGAAGAGGCGTTACATAAAATGACCATAGAGTTAAAAAAATGTCTGACTCTTCAACAAAAACTGAAAATTTTTTTTTGGTGAATTTATTGAGTTACGTGAAAAGTCGTTGAACAAATGTTGTTCAGTATCATGCATAGAAATTACATGTAGGAGGTTGTTGGTAAATTACAATTAACCCTGTATATAGCTACTGGGGCTGATTCACTGACACACTGATTGACTCACTGACTGACTCATTGATCACCTCTCCTGTAAAATTTTGTATGGAAAATTTTTTTTTCACTCACAGTTTCGTGTAGATGACAAAAATTCATTCGGAACAAAAATATGGAGAGAGCTGATGATTGAGGATTTCGGAGACGGGTGAGGAGCACCGGCCAGGGTATCGAAGATAGGTGGGGGGTGTTCAACCAAATGTCACTCGAAACTTCATCCAATTGGCAGAAAGCTGAAAAAAACCTCCAAAATGGCGGATTCAAGATGGCGGCCATACAAATTTCGTCGGTGTCTATCTCGAAGACTATAAAAGATGGAAGAGTGGTTTCTTGGAAAAAGATGATCAAGACCCGAAGGTCTACTTGATGAATAGAAAAAAAATTCAAGATGGCGGAATTAAATTTTTTCCATACAAAATATATGCAAGACTTTATACTGTACCTTTTCAAAATTTCTGATGGTTTCGTATAGAGGACAAAAATTCATTTGGAGGAAAATTATGGAGAGAGCTGATGGTTGAGGATTTCGGAGACGGGTGAGGATCACGGCCAGGATATCGAAGATAGGTGGGGAGTGTTCAAACAAAAGTCACTCGAAACCTCATCCAATTGGCAGGGAGCTGAAAAAAAAATCAAAATGGAGGATACAAGATGGCTACCATACAAATTTCGTCGGGGTCTATCTCGGAGACTATAAAAGGTGGAAGAGTGGTTTCTTGGAAAAAGATGATCAGGATGGGAAGGTCTACTTGATGAATAGAAAAAAATTAAAGATGGCGGAATTTATGTTTTTCATACAAAATATATGCAAGACTTTCCTTTCCGAAAGTTCTTTTGGTTTTGTATAGAGAATAAAAATTCATTCGGAGGAAAAATATGGAGGGAGCTGATGGTTGAGGATTTCGGAGACGGGTGAGGAGCACGGTCAGGGTATTGAAGATAGGTTTAGGGTGCTCAAACAAAAATCACTCGAAACCTCATCCAATTGGCAGGGAGCTGAAAAAAAATTCAAAATGGCGGATTCAAGATGGCGGCCATACAAATTTCGTTGGTGTCTTAGAGAGTGTACACGATGGAATAGTGGTTTTTGGAAAAAGATGATGAAGACCCCAAGGTCTACTTGGTGGACAGAAAACCGCGGTTCGCTTTAGCGAGCCGCGCACCCACGCGCCCTACTAGTATTCTATATGTAACAATTTGTATAGCTTAGCTAGAACCATGAGATTCTGTATTAAAGCTATCAACTCTGACTAGGATGGGCGAAAATTACAAGATACTTACCCACCTCCTATCCTATTTTAGATACAAATATAATAGTAATCGAACCTATGGATAAAAAAACCTTAATGCATGTATTGTTTTTAGGTCAAAAGATTTGTTTACATTGGCTCAAGTACCCTCCTGGGTTGTGATAACACCTGACCGTCAGCGCAGAGACACTGAGAGCTTTGTGGATTTAATCATGAAAACTGGTAATGGGGTGGGCTTCAGAATGCCAAGACCTGATATTGGTAAGTTTCCATCAGCTGTAATATTATGTTATGACGACCTCCCTGGCGCAGTGGTGAGCGCTGTGATCTTATAACTGGGAGGTCTCGGGTTCGATTCCCGACGGGGGCAATTAAGAAATTTATAATTTCTAAATTGTCTCTGGTCTGGTCTGGTGGGAGGCTGTGGCCGTGGCTAGTTACCACCCTACCGTCAAAGACGTGCCGCCAAGCGATTTAGCGTTCCGACACGATGGCGTGTAGAAACCGATTAGGGGTATGGGTTGAATTTACACTGCTATACCCCTTCCAAGTTAGCCCGCTACCATCTTAGACTGCATCGTCACTTACCATCAGGTGAGATCGCAGTCAAGGGCTATCTTGTCATCGAATAAAAAAAAAAAATGGCCATATGTTGCAACACTGTATGCCCTCATTATCACAAGTCACGATCAAGTTCTCTGATACGATATTATATCGACGGGTGAAAGGCTAATTGATCTAAGTGACATTTTGTAAAACTTGCAGCAAGACTGATCAAATTTTTTTTTTTTAAATCAAAAAAAAACAACTATTGGATAGTCTTTTATTTATTTAATACAGTATAATATACTAATACTTTTTTGATTTTTTTTCAAAAAAAAAATTGATCAGTCAGATATTATTTTATAGCTATCTTGTCATAGTTGAAAATAAACTCAATCATGAATCAGCATGAATTTCACATCAAGTGTTTTCTTTTCAGTGACAATCCAACGTGATAGTGTGATGGAGTATGCAAACATGTGTGAGAATGTGATAGCCAGGAAGAACCCTGCAATGATAATGGTTACCCTGGCCAGGAATAACCCAGAAAAGTAAGTTTTGTTGTACCTTATTTACCGTTAGCTCAGACTAGACCTAATTCAATTTACAATTCAGAAGTTCCTATTGAAAATAGAACTAGGGACTTTCCAGTTAAACCTGCAGGCAGATTGTGTATTAGTTGCACCAATCGTTAATTGCTGTTAATCATTAACGTCAAAGTATCATGTTGCTGCTTCAAAACTACCATTAATCAAAATTACACTTTTATAGAAAACCTAATGAAAAAAAATAACTATTTTTTTGTAGACTTGCAACGAATATTCGGTTACTATTCGGTATTCGGCCTATTCGGCTGCTTTTATTATATTCGACCGAATACCGAATACTTAAATAATACATTTTGTTATAGAGAAATAATTGGTAAAATGAAAAGTTTAAATCGATTGATTATTATTATATATTATCATTTACATCATCCTCGAAGTATGCCCATTTAGGTGATTTTTTTTAAAGGCCATAATCGATTTTTTTTATTATTAAGGTACGTTCGTAATTATTTAATTGCTTATTTGTTAAATTTCACACTATTACAAGAGCAACAGCGGGCGCGCGGGCGATGAGTACATTAGAACAAAACAAAGGAACGCGAAACAATCACGTCTGTACAAGTTTTTGGCGCTAAAATCCAGCCGAATACTTTTGCCTAATATTCGGCTATTCGGTCAGGGGCCTCGCCGAATATTCGATATTCGGTATACTGCCGAATATACTATTCGTTGCAAGTCTATTTTTTGTCTACTGCTTTCTTATTTTATATTAAACTAGCTTTAACCCGCGGCTTTGCTCACGTTAGGTTCGATTTTTTAACCCCCTATTTAACCCTCTTGGGGTTGAAATTTTCCAAAATCCTTTCTTAGCGGATGTCTACGTCCTAACAGCTACCTTTATACCAAATTTCAGCTCGATCGGTCCAGTGGTTAGAGTTGTGCGTTGATAGATCAGTCAGTCAGTCAGTCACCTTTGCCTTTTATATATTTAGATATATGCACATGAGTATATGGGTGTATTTTTTAATATAAAAATATGAAGGATTACAATTGCATTTTTGCTATAAAAACATTTCTACAATTTTTTTATTTGTGGTACTTTTGAATTGAAGCATAAAATTGTATAATTGATACGATCAATAAAGGATCCATGTACAGATCATCCAAAATTATATAAAAAGTTCTTTGATTATAAGTGAAACTTATTTTTGCCTAAATTAGATATAGCGCCATCAAGAAAAAATGCACAGTGGACCGTGCAGTGCCCACTCAAGTTGTGTGCGGGCGAAACATGACCAGCAAGTCTGCTATGTCAATTGCAACCAAAGTGGCAATTCAGATCAATTGCAAGGTAATTCCACAAGTCTTATTAGGGTCATGTCAGTGAAATCGGCACTAAGTGAGTGCCGATTTCACCAAAGTGGATTTAACTTAGGAATAAATTGGGCATTCTAATCGTTTTTGTATTGCAAATATGCTAAAACAACAAATTTATGCTCAGATCTAGCATTGGTGAAATCAGCACCAATCAAAACTAGTAACAAATAATAACAAATAGCCACAAAAGTTACAGATTGTTACCTAATGTTACCATGTTGCACAATGTTGCTCCACAAAAAATAACCGCAGTGTGGATGCACGGTAAGAAATTAAATAGGGCACTAAGCTTCTTATAGCCATTAGTATATTATACTTTGAATGCAATTTCTTGAAACTACACTGGACAGCAAATAAACCGAGCCACCCGCTACCTTGGCACTCTGATTCGATTTTCTCAAAAAATATAAAACTTACAAATATCAAAGTTATACCTACAGAAAGTGTGTTTCTTGATGATGAAAATGAATGGAAATTCATTAGGATTAAAAAATTAATTAAGTGTTTATTGAGGATTTTACAAAGAAGAGTCGTTTTCCAGTCGTGCTAATCGTTCGTAATCATAAAATTAAAATTAAAATAAGGTCAGAAAAAAAGAAAAAATTAAAGAAAAAGTTTTTGGTCAGTATTCAGTATTCCCTCCCCTTGCTCGGATAACTGCCAGCATCCTCGTATTCATTGACCTCACGAGCCTGACGAGGAATTCTCGAGGGATTGCATTCCACTCCTCTTCAATTGCGATTCGGGGCTCTGGAAGCCTTACTGGACCAGGTACCCGGGCTCGAACCCGACGTTTCAGTTCATCGCATAAGTGTTCTATCGGATTCTAGTCCAGGCTTGGAGCTGGCTAGTCCATTGTACGAATGCCGACGTCGCGTAGATACTAGGCCACCACTTGAGCAACATGAGATCGTGCATTATCAAGCATCAACAGTATATTCTGCCCGATATATTCTGCGTAAGATACCACACGGTCTGCCAGGATTTCAGTAATGTAGCGATAAGAAGTCAATCCACGTGTACGACCCGTCAGTTCGATGAAAACTAACGCTGTACATGCGGTTAGCGAGATGCCGCCCCAAACCATTACAGATCCTCTTCCATAAGCGTGAGCGTCACCCTCCAGGGTGAGTCTACATGGAAGTGATCGACGTCAGAGAGTATATCGTCTCTCTGGAGAACGTTATTCTCAGTGTTGCATCGAGCAAACTGATGCTTATGGAGGAAGATCTGTAATGGTTTGGGGCGGCATCTCGCTAACCGCATGTACAGCGTTAGTTTTCATCGAACTGACGGGTCGTACACGTGGATTGACTTCTTATCGCTACATTACTGAAATCCTGGCAGACCGTGTGGTACCTTACGCAGAATATATCGGGCAGAATATACAGTTGATGCTTGATAATGCACGGTCTCATGTTGCTCAAGTGGTGGCCTAGTATCTACGCGACGTCGGCATTCGTACAATGGACTAGCCAGCTCCAAGCCTGGACTAGAATCCGATAGAACACTTATGCGATGAACTGAAACGTCGGGTTCGAGCCCGGGTACCTGGTCCAGTAAGGCTTCCAGAGCCCCGAATCGCAATTGAAGAGGAGTGGAATGCAATCCCTCGAGAATTCCTCGTCAGGCTCGTGAGGTCAATGAATACGAGGATGCTGGCAGTTATCCGAGCAAGGGGAGGGAATACTGAATACTGACCAAAAACTTTTTCTTTAATTTTTTCTTTTTTTCTGACTTTATTTTAATTTTAATTTTATGATTACGAACGATTAGCACGACTGGAAAACGACTCTTCTTTGTAAAATCCTCAATAAACACTTAATTAATTTTTTAATCCTAATGAATTTCCATTCATTTTCATCATCAAGAAACACACTTTCTGTAGGTATAACTTTGATATTTGTAAGTTTTATATTTTTTGAGAAAATCGAATCAGAGTGCCAAGGTAGCGGGTGGCTCGGTTTATTTGCTGTCCAGTGTAGATTTTGCAAAAATTTGTACTTAGTTTTTTTATTATTATGTTTGAGTTGATACAGAGCAACAATCAAAAGTCCCAAAAAAACTGAGCTTTTGAAAGCAACTGCTGAGTTTCTTGCCAGCTCTTTTCAGCAGAATCTGTTTCCAAGCCACTGGTAGAGTCCTAATTTGTCATAAGAGCCATAGACTGGCATGACATGAAATAAATAATTTGAGTCCCACGGGAACTATAATTTTTTTCGGGATAAAAAGTAGCCTATGTTTTAATCCAAGTTATAGTCTATCTCCATTTTAAATTTCAGCCAAATCGGTCCAGTAGTTTTTGAGTTTATTCATTACAAACATACACACAAAAATACAAATCTTTCCTCTTTATAATTGAACGAGCGAAGCGAGTTCTCTGAGTCAACTAGGGCGCTTGCCTACTAGACAGAGAAGTGTGTCCGTCTAAATGTCTGTCAGAGCCCTATAACTTCTGAATTACTGAATATTAGAATGTGAAACTTGGTTGAAAATTCAGTTATATCCTGTACTTGAACAACAAATACTAAAATTAGATAAATGTTATAAAGAAACGAAATTATTTAATTTTAATGTGTTGTGAAGCTAATAGCTTCACTATAATGCTAATAGATGGCGCTGTGTCAGTAAAACAGTTTTATGTCAACTATTATTTTTTTTATTGTGTCTAATGTTAAAAGTTAATTATTACAATATATAATTAAAACTTTTGGGAATTATGGGATATCGCGAGGTCTCAGTTCGGGGCGAACCACTAGTATGTAGTAGTGTAGATGAATGGAAAATCAATGAAACTATCGTTCATGTGACAGCTCGGCGGTGCGCCGTGGACGGTGGAGATCCCGCTGCCGCAGCTGATGGTGGTGGGCTACGACGTGTGCCACGACACACGCAGCAAGGAGAAGAGCTTCGGCGCCTTCGTGGCCACGATGGACCGCCAGATGACGCAGTACTTCTCCAGCGTCAACGCGCACACCTCAGGCGAGGAGCTCAGCGCGCACATGGGCTTCAACATGGCCTGCGCCGCCAAGAAGTATCGCGACAAGAACGGTGAGACAAACCTATTGTTATCCATCTGCAGCAAAGCCAAAGCGAAGGGTTGTAATTTAGAGTGAAGCAGATCTCTTATCATGTGTTACTTAGTTATGTATGTATGTATTATATGTATTTATGTATTCATATGTATTTGTGTATCTTCGTGTTTATGTAGTTTATTATTTATTTATATTATATAGTAGGTATTATAGTATGCATATGTAGTGATGTACATTTTTGACCTATACCACTCTATAATTTCACCTTACTCACTTTCAAGGAAAGCTGGAAAAAATTTCTTTTTTTTTTCTAGAGATAAGCTTCACCTATGTGTACTTCTTCTTGTAAATCCTTTTATGTACATAAAAAATAAAAATAATTTTAACAGTATTAATGTATGTATGTATGTGACTATTCGATTCAGTTTATTCGCAAAGATTGAGTATACAGGGTCTTAGGCTGAAATCTAGACAGCACACTCAGCTCAGACTCAAGATAGAGTTAAAACGAGACAGTTTTATGTCAGAACATATTTACGTCTTGTTTTAACCTCTATCTTGAGCACCCTCCATAGACGCTCAGCATAATAAAACAATCTATAGTGCTTCAATCTGCCACACAGCAGCATGCGAATTCTTACAGTACAACAATGTCTTATGTACATCTACATAATTATTCACATGATTTAAAAAAATTACGAATTATTTACGAGTGTTCCACTGCGTCACCGAAACTACTGAACCGATTTCTATGAATGAGGTGTCAATCAATTAGTTAGTCCAGTGATATTTTACTTGAACAAGTCAATATGATGGATATTAAATCCAATTGTCCATAGTCAGGTGCCATGCTTGGTTAAGACTTAAAAAGCTGGGAAACTTCATATTAAGTTAATAGATTTATAAATACATATCAAAAATACCGAGGCCGGCGGGATTCGAACCCACGTCTCTCTGGGAATCGCGCCCGAGTGTGTTAACCGCTACACCACGGCCGAACCATACGTCAGCCACGAAATTAGTGATATGTATCTACTTTTTCAATCAGTTTTATAGCAACTGTTAGCGACATCTAGTAGCGACACATTACAGTTGTCGATCTACTTTTTTCCAAGACACCATATTACAATGGAGCTCCTAAGAAATTATATTATCTATTAGGTTATTTCCTTTAAGTGTAGGTTAACACTTAAATAAAAAATTAAAAATTCATATTAAGTTCACTTGAAAATAATAGCTAACCTTGTTACAGGGAACTTACCCACTCGCATTTTTGTTTACCGTGATGGTGTTGGTGACGGACAAATTCCATATGTGCTCAGTCATGAGGTAAGATTTATGTTGGAATTTAACGTCTGATGATTCATAGGCCGACACTTTAGTGATTATATCTCTAGAGAGAGACTCATAACTACATAAAGCTAGAGAGCTTTATATAGAGTTAGTGCTTTTTGGGATTGACCCAAATTCAAACTAGTGTTGCAAAAGACTCGCGAGTGAGTTCTATAGAAATGAACTGAGATGATGAATTACAAAACTACTTATTAAGTTGCCAAGAAATGATTTGGGCTCAGCTTGAGTGAGACTGATGCTGAGATCTATAGAGTGCGCTCTGACTCAGCTCAGACTCAAGATAGAGGTTAAAACGAGACACAAATATGCCCTGACATAAATCTGTCTCGTTTAACTCTGTCTTGAGTCTGAGCTGAGTGCATGTGCTGTCTCTAGATTTCAGCCTGAGATTCTTAGCGCACTGAATCTTGCAAAATTGAATTGGGTCTTCAAAATACTCAAGTCCTTTGTAACACTAGTTCAAACTGCTTATTATTCGTTTATTTCTCTGTACCTAATTTATATTTATCTCAAAACTATTGTTTCTGCCAACATACCTGTGCATCCACACCGCGGTTATTTTTTGTGGAGCAACATTGTGCAACATGGTAACATTAGGTAACAATCTGTAACTTTTGTGGCTATTTGTTATTATTTGTTACTAGTTTTGATTGTTACTCATCGCGTCCATATCACCACAAACATAAATTAACAAAATATAACAATAATTTTCGGCAACAATCAAGTAGCACTGCATATGTTCTCCAACTTCTGCAGGCAACGGACGGAGTATTCTCTTGGCGTGTCGCCATGGAAGATCAAGAACTGATTATAGCAACAGCATGATTGTTAGAGAATGTTGACGGTTTTGGGCAACATATACTAACACAGCAACATTTATTACATATACTAACACGGCAACATTTATTAACAATTAATAACTTTTTGTTGTGGAATGTTGCTGAGTAACACTTGGAAACGTTGATCAACAAAAAGTAACTGCGGTGTGGATGCACGGTACAAAAACACGATCATATTATTGATTCTTATGATGTATTATCGTTTATTGTAGGTGACAGAGATTAAAGACAAGCTTGCTGAACTGTATGGCAGTCAAGAGATAAAATTGACGTTCATAATTGTGTCGAAGCGTATCAACACTCGCGTGTTCATCGACACCGGCCGCTCGGGCGAGAACCCGCGTCCCGGTACCGTCATTGACGACGTTGTTACCCTCCCAGAAAGGTCAGTGCAATATATATTATTCTAGCATACTACAATCTATTAAAAACCTCTAAGTGAGACAAAATTTTTTCAAAGGTATCATTTTTTGAATTTGTAGATAAGAACAAAAAAAAAACACATGACACATTCTCACATCCACAGACCAAAACATTCTCACACTTGCACATACTCACATAAAGACACAACACTCAGTACACAAAACTATACTAACATACTAACTACTGTTTCTTTCTTAATATTATATTATAAACATAAAATCTGTAAATATGTAAGTAGTTATGATAAGGACAAATATAGGCTTTATCATTTTTTGAAATGTCAATCAACTGGTAATCCAGTGCCACTTTATAGTCGGTGCTAGGTCTAGTTAATGCATACAACAACTTCCACATTCCTAAATGAATCCACTATCCACGACCTTGTTCCCTGTTGACTCCTATCGGTGTTGAATCAACGGACGCTCTTGCTTGAAAACCACCGTACTAAGAACAAGGTTTTTTTTCTTTGGTTGAAGTATAAACAATTCTTATTTGTCTCGTATCGAGAGTATTGGGAAACTAGTAGATACTAAACACAAAATGGCGGAATATAGGCGTCTGCATCATTGGACACAGGTTTATATGACATGTGATCAGCTAGTGGTGATTCACTTTAGAATCAGGAGACTTCTTCCACTATACCATTCTATTCCAGTCTCTTACAAAAAGTTTATTTGATAGGTCTAAAAAAAAAATCCTTTGAAAATTTCCCTGGGAAAAAACTGTCCAATTTTTTTCCCCTCCTATAACAATATCAATACCCAAATACCAATGTAAAATAAGTTGATTTGTTGCTCAATTGCTGCGTGATTGACGGACTAACGAACAAACACGCATTTATAATAATAGTATGATACTTTTGTTTCAGATATGACTTCTATCTAGTGTCGCAAAATGTTCGCGACGGAACCATTGCTCCCACTTCATACAATGTCATATGCGATTCATCCGGCTTGGACCCCGATCGCGTAAGTATATATAATACCTCAAATAGCGATTAATATCATGTAAATTATAATTTAATCTAGGTCTGCATCATCTTCCCAATTGTCATCGGAATTGCTGTCCTTGACAACATGAAATGCTCTAATTTTATTTTTTAAGAACGCGTCTATGCTGAATGTGCAAGTGCAAACACAAATGACGGTGTCCATTACGCCTACCTGCATTATGCGTATGCGTAGCTTCGTCGTTCGTTTCGATAACTCATTTGAAAGAATGCACAACTTCGTCATTAAATCATAGCTCTAAGCAAGTTGACCATCCCTGGTATAGACCATAATTAATATATGCCAACAATATTAACACACAAATTACAATAAAAACTAAATCATATAGACTTTGCACGAAATAAACATAAACTGCAAGTACCTAAAGCTAGAACAAAAACATACTGTGCAAAAACTATACAATTTGAGGGAGCACTACTATATAATAGTCTGCCTCAAGAGATTGTAGCTGAAAAGTCATTTGTAACTTTAAAAAAAAAAACTTAGAATGCATTTTCAAAATACTTATGTCTAGGAGTTAGGCTTTTTATTATTGGGAGTAACCATTTTTTGTTTTATCATATGATTGTAATTTTATATTAATTTTATTTTATTTATTATTTTATTCTATGACAAGATAGCTCTTGACTGCTATCTCACCTGATGGGAAGTGACGATGCAGTCTAAGATGGTAGCGGGCTAACTTGGAAGGGGTACAGCAGTGTAAATTAAACCCATACCCCTAATCGGTTTCAACACGCCATCGTGCCGGAACGCTAAATCGCTTGGCGGCACGTTTTTGACGGTAGGGTGGTAACTAGCCACGGCCAAAGCCTCCCACCAGACCAGACCAGAGACAATTTAGAAATAATAAATTGCCCACGCCGGGAATCGAACCCGAGACCTCCCAGTTATAAGACCACAGCGCTCACCACTGCGCGAGGGAGGTCGTCAAAATATTAATTTTAATCGTAAGTGAGCAAAATGTTCTTTGGAGAATAAATTCTTTTAACCTAAACCTACATTACAGATGCAACGGCTGACGTACAAGATGACGCACATGTACTTCAACTGCTCGACGCAGGTGCGCGTGCCGTCCGTGTGCCAGTACGCGCACAAGCTGGCCTTCCTCGCGGCCAACAGCCTGCACGTGGCGCCGCACTACTCGCTCAGCGAGACGCTGTACTTCCTGTAGGCGCACTCTACGTGTACACGCGAGAGATTACCTCATTGACATTCTTGCGACCTATGTAGCCGAATACTGGAAAAATAAATCGACCGTTCCGTAGAACAAAGTCTCATCTGCTAAATTTCACAACTTGAAATTTGAGCCTTAAAAGTCACATCTGCAAGGCTCAAATCTCAAGTTATGAATTTAGTAGATGAGACTTTGTTCTACGGAACGGTCGAAATCTGTGCCCCATTGGCACGTCGAAGGGCCTTTGCACACTACGTTTTTTAAACGCGCCGTTGACGCGCGTTTGTAGCGATACAAACGCGATGCTAACGCGCGTGTGTTTCGATACAAAGGACAAAAAACCGCTCTGAAGGATAAAAAAGCGCGCCGTCGACGCACGTTTCTAAAACGCGCGTCAACGGCGCGTTTAAAAAACGTGGTGTGCAAAGGCCCTAAAAGCCACTACTTGGGATTGGTAATTGTATTGTACACAAACTGCCCTAGTATCATTATTCCTCTCAATTGATTGGCACTCTTAGATTGTAATCTATAGACCGCACTCTCACTCAGCTCAGACTCAAGACAGTTAAAACGAGACAGATTTATGTCGGCATATTTGTGTCTCGTTTTAATATCTATCTTGAGTCTGAGCTGAGTCAGAACACACCCTATATAGATTTCAGCATTAGGGCCTAGTTTACCATCTCCAAGTAAACTAACTGATGAATAAAATTCACATTTTTGGCGGTTTTTTGTATTGGCAATCTGTGAAAATGTGTAGTATATTCGTTGTTTACTTGGTGAAGGTGAAATACTGAAAAATTACTCAAAATTTACCTAAAAAACTTGCTTAAAATCGTGGGGTTTTTTGGACAACTTTTTTGGATTTTTACGTAGTATGTAACCTATTATATTGAAGCGAATTACGCCAAACGCACTGCATACTAAAGTAAGTCGTGCTAGTCAATGGATAGGAATTCTTAAGAGTTAATAGTTTTATTTTGTTTTCTTACGTCTTACATATATGTCACTAGAAGTTAAGAAAGGATTCGAATAATGGATCTTTGATTGGTATAATAAAAATTGATAGACACTTTAAAAGCCAGCCACTTACTGCCACACCAATATTTATTTCTAGTATCTAAAAATTTTTTTATTGCCAGTGTGTCTAAATATTTTATTTAGTTTGATTAATATTAGCCTGCATGTACCCTAATAAAAAATATGAACATATCTCGACATGAGGCTCTATATTATGTAGTCGTTTTAAAGGACAGATTGTGACCAAGTTATGGCTAGAGTTGCTATCTAAAGATATTGTGGCTAATTATGTTACCAGCCTTGTGGCTGTTAGCTGGAACAACTACTAAAATTTTAATTAAAATACTATCGAATTTGCATTTCAGTATTCGGCTACTATTTAGTTCTGCTAGTATGGATGTAAGAATGTCTTTAACTATGTGCTTTAATCCTAATAAGAATCAAACTCCTACACCCAGTATCTGGGGACGAGCTTTTCCGTGCAAGATGTATGACATTAATAGTGTTAGCATCTGAACAGCGGTCTTTAGTTTTTAAACAAAGAACCACCTTTTAGAATAACTTTTAGTTTTAGCACGTTTCAAGTGCATTTATTTTTTGTAGTTAAGTTTTGTTAAGGTCATTTTTCAAGATGTGATTAAATAGTGTGAGCTTCTCTGAAACGGTTATAATAAAGATCCATCTTACTTTGTAGTACAATAATGATACAGTCATCAAAAACATATTCCTGGGGAATTACAGTGAATATAGGTAACTTAAGAAACATGCTCAACATTGTTATTCAGATTCACTGTAAACTCTTGGAAAAGTCATCTCAATGAAGGATCTGTTGGTTCATTTTTCTCTTAAGTTTCAACATGATTAGATTGTATCTCAAAAATTTTTTCTATTTCTTAAGTTAATGGTACAGCTGTTTGATCTTAGTGTCATTACGGTGCATTTCTTTAGTGGTTAAGATTATCGTAGTACATGCGCAGATTGGAAGCGGCGCGTGGCGCTGGAGTTTTTTGGATAACAAGATTTTTTTGTTCGATGGCAATATAGACTTCCCGTTCACCCACTGATCTCTATAGTAAATCTATGATTGACACTGGATTTGCAGACCCTATACAAATGACAGCTTAATTATGGATCAATTTGAAGCGCCACATTTGACATACGACTGTCTCTGGGACTAATAATATTGCAAGTGGCGCACCGACCTCTGTAATTAATCTATGAAATCATACAACAAATAGAAATCATAGATTAATTATTATAGAGATTAGTAGTGCGCCATTTGCAATATTACCTAGTAGTTCCAGAGACACTCGTATCTGCTTAGTGCTTACAGCGCCGAAATGACGCCAATCAAGTAAGTCCAAAACCAGGTAGGGCAGCAGTCAACCTAGTGTTAATCATAGCATAGATTATAATTATATAGGGCTCAGTGTGTTTTCCTGTGACGAAAAAAAAAAACAATTTCATATAAAGTGTCCCCTTGCGGATTGCGACGCACGCGCCGCCGCCACTGTGTTTAGACACGTCTTAACGTGTCTTTGTGATAATACTTTATTTGGTCTATTTTTGAATAGATCATAAAATGTTGTATTTTGAATCGATTTTTATAATCGATAAGTGTCATATTATTTAGATTTAAGTAACTGCGGGCCCAAATCTTACATATTTGTGTGGTTTTGAGTCTTTTTTTTTCTTTAATTAGTTACAACGCGAGAACTTAGGTTAAAAAAAATTATATCTTCTATAAATTTTAGTATTTGAGCCAGGTTTGACAAACTTAAGAGTGTTTTGACTGGTTAGAAACATTCTTTTATTAAGACCCCCCAGTAAAATGTATCGGTGATGACCAATAAAAGTTATAATTTAAGTTAGATATTAACATCATTTTGTTCCTCCAGAAAATGCACTTTGAATACTTCGAGCGAGATACGAGCTTCAAAAAACTCGATATATCTTAAAATAAAATACTTTATCGCGTCGGACTGTTTCAATGGTTTTTTTTAAATACATTTACTAGTAATGCAGCTAAAATAATTTACTCGTAATTTATACAACCGTTGATAAAACAGAGTTTTAAAAGCCACGAGGTAAAACTAAATAATATAATATTAAATATCCGAGCCATTTATGTTCCAATACCTAGTGTATCTAAAGATGATTAATACTATAAGAAATAGGTATTTTATATAGATAGACACAAAAGCACACAAATGTTAAAGCTCCTTTTCTTGATGGATCATAACAGGAAAATAGTAATTACATAGTATATTAATATTATAAAATTATAATTGTGAAAAAATGGGCAATAATGATTGCCCATTGTAACTTTGTCTTGATGGCGTAATTGGTAGATTTTCGGGTAAGGTTGCAATTTCCTAGTGGAAAAAGGAATGCTGTGTAATGAGCATTTTGCTGATTAAATGATAATAGTCCTGATTTGTGTGTTGTGTGTTAAATTGTGTAGTAGTATGGCTCATTGCATAGTTCGTCTTTCATGATTAATTGTGAATAGGGGCTTTAACGCTAAGTAATTTTATAAAGTGGGGCGTGACGAGACAATCTGCCCTGTACCTATCAATAAATGTGCCCGCAAATAAAATATGTAAGTTTGGGTTTTTACTGAACAAACTCAGAATAATTGGATTGTCGGGATTCTACAGTATTTGGGTCTAGTTATTTTGAGTCTGTGAATAACGAAAAACCCTATCCATTGTTGATTTTTATGAGAAGGTTTTTTAAGAAATTACTTTTGTTACTTGATATTTCAATAAAACTTCATATTTTTCTTTATGCCTATGTTTTATTTAGATTTAAAACCTACCCATTACTTATAAGGTCAGAGATAAATGAAAAGAAAAGAAAACTAGGGGAAATTCTCTGCCCCGGTTTTTAACCCCTGACGCAAAAACGACGGGATGTTACAAGCTTGACGTGTTTATGTGTGTGTGTGTGTGTCTGTGGCATCGTAGCTCCCGAACGGATGAACCGATTTTGATTTTGTTTGAAAGTTAAGACTGTCACCTTTCAAACAAAGTCAAAATCACCCGTTCGGGAGCTACAATGCCACAGACACGTCAAACTTATATAACATCTCGTCGTTTTTGCGTCGGGGTTAAAAATACCCTAATAGAAAATCCGGTTTCGAAGATTGCTCGAAAAAGTATGATGATTGATGACACTGAATGGCTTCAAAATAAAGAAAGATACCTTTACCTTTATTTACCCTTACATAGAACACGGATTTACCGTTATCCAGTCCGTCGAAAACGTTTAGGTGTTTACCGTATTTTCGTTTGACCACTGAGTTTTTATAATAACATTCTGTTTACCCTAACAGATAGGTGGATTAGGGGCCAATTTCCTACGAATAACTAATTTCTAATAAAAATAATATCGCTCATCCAATAGAACAAAGACGTAGGACTTTTTGATGTTATAAGGTATTAATAGTGAATGTTCTATCGAAGGAAAAAAAAGCACAGCTATAGGTCTATTAGACCAATAATTCTAGGTCTAATAGACCTATAACTCTGCCTAACCTACAATATTGTACATACTTTACTCGGATAGAACATCCACTTTGAATACTTAACTATACATCAAAAAGTCGAGTTCGAGTTTTTGCAATTTATGTACGTCTTTGTTCTATTGGATGAGCAATATGATCGCATTCTTCTATGAGTCGTGCGTCGTTCTCGTGAACGGGTGCCACCAACGGGAATGGGTCTGCTTTGTCTTCCTATCTTGACATGTGTTGGATTATATGTATCTATTGCATTTTTGAAGCTTCACTGTGGAAGCACTGTATTATGTATACATAGCATAGTTTGGTTACCTGTTGTAAAAATTATTTTATTTTTTGAAAAGAGCAAAAAAACTCAGCAGGAATTTCTTTGCCGGTTCTTCGCAACAGAATCTGCATTCCGAACCGGTGGTAGATTTATGACGTGTCATAAGAGTTACAAGGTGGCCGATAGAAATAAATGTAGAAATAATGGATTTGAGTGAGCACGACAATAGTGCATCGGGTGGGGTTTGAAACCGCTAATCTTCTGGTTTTCAATCCGCACCTTAATCGTTGCGCTATTGAACCTTAAACTTGCACATCGTAGGTATATAACGGCTCCCGTAAAATCGATCGTGATGTTTACGTATTTTCATTCCGTAGCAACGCTATAGCGCTATACCCGTTATAGCGGGTAGCCTAAAGTTTTACCTTTTATTTAACGCGGACAAGTGGGTGGTGACTGTAATATAACAATTTGCTGTATAAAACAAGTGTAAGTGATTATGGAAGAGGAAAAGAGTAAAGAGGAATCAGAAGATTGGAAAGTATACGAAGTATTACGAAGCAAAAGTCCAATCGAGGTAACAACAAAAATATACGAAAGTTATGTAGGTTTCTATTGTAGTTAGGTAGGTATTTACAACTTTCCTGCTGGTAGGTACATAAAGGTACCTTATAGCAAGAAACCAGAATAACTGAGCCTATCTTACAAATATCCCTCTAGGTAATATTTTAAATGCGAAAGTTTGTTTTTGTTGGTTCGTCCTTCAATCACGCAGCTATGGGGCAATAACTGATAAGTTTTTTTTTATAGGCATGAATATAACTAGTTCAGGACCTGGAGAGTGACATATTAGGCCACTATATATAAGCAAAAGGTTACGATCACAGGAGATTTTTAAAAACTTAATTCCACGCGCGCGGACGAATTCGCGCGCAAAAACTAGTAACAATACCTATTATAAATCGCAAAAAGTTTCATAACAGCTATCTACTTAGTCAAATAGGTACCAACATGTTTCACGTGTAGGTACGAGTATACCTACTTACTCAAACTTAAATTTATTTTGATAATCAACAAGTTCTAATTCAGCTTTTATTGAATGTGTTCGTTCTATGAATTTAACTGAAATTACAGGAGATATCTAAGATATAATAAGGTAAGCAACGGAAGTGGAAATCTGTTATCGTTCATTACTTTTTCAACCTTGACAATACGTCGACATCAAATTTCCTAACAGTGGCGGCTAAATAGTATAAAATACCACGGCAAAGAATAATTCAGCATCAGTGACTTGTCTAACCAACAATGAGAAGCCTTCTGGTGTTGTGTGGGCTCGTGGCCCTCCTGGCCGTGGTCTCCTCGCGAGAGATCAGGGAGAAAAGGGAAGCCGACCTCGAGGTCGCGGCCTCTCACCACCACGGCCACGGCGGCGGCCACCACGAGGGCGGCGGCCACGAGCACCATGGCCACCATCACCACGACCACGAGGGGCATGACCACAAGGGACACGACGGACACCACGGCCATCACCATGGACACAAGGGTCACCACGACCATCACGGACACAAGGGACACCATGGCGAGCACGGTGGACACAAGAAACACCACCACCACGACGAGGGCTACCACCATCACCACGGACACGGGGAGCACGGCGAACACGGCCACGGCCACGACGAACACGGTCACTGGCACAAGGGACACGACACAAAGGGCCACCACGGCATCGAGCATCTCGACGAATTCAAGAAGGACAAGCACTTCCATGACCACCACGGCGAGAAGGGACACCACGACCACTACGGCGGTCACCATCATGAGGGCGGACACCACAAGGGCGGTCACCACCATCACGGCCACAAGCACCACGGACACCACGACCACGACCACGGCAAACACGGCCACCATGAACACGGAGGACACCACCACCACCACAAGGGACACCACGGGGACGACGGCCATCACGAACATCACCATCATCATCACGGTCATGGCGAGAAGGGAGATCACGGGGACCACAAGCATTGGGGCTACAAGAAGGGGCACTAATCCTGTACCAAAAATGTTGTTAGGTGTTGATTTGTTAATTTTATACGTTTGGTTATGTTTTTTTACAAAAAACAATAAAAAAAATTTAATTTAAAAAAAAAATGTTTACCAATGAGTACCTATCTACCTACTTATTAAAAAGTAAGTAGCTTTAGTACGAATAATCAAATTAATATCTATTCATATTTAAAGTAAGTACCTACCTACATTACTATTACTACTATTGTCTATGGAGTAGGTAATTCAAAGGTAATTGTTCAAGTTCGGTCAAATATCATTCCTACACTACATTTTTTCTTTTCTACTAAAATATCTTCGTTTGTATCTACGTTTATATACGGCATCTTTTAATGCATAGAGCGTGTCTTGATTAAAACTTTCCGTACCTTGCACAAACTTCTCGGATCCTAATTTCAAGTGGCTGCCCTTTCATCATTTAAGTTTAAGGTAGAAAATAAAACAAGAAAGATCATTATCCCTTCAAAGAAATAAGTTGGCAAAAATCTAAGGTTTTAACCGACTTCTAATAAAAAAGGGAGTAGAAACTCATTTAAATCCTTTAGTAGGTACTTAGGTACGCATTTGCAGATGTAGATACCTACCTACATGTTTACAAATAAATAGATATCATAGGTTTCGACGACGTTCACGAATAATTTTTAAAATATTGAATCAATATTATCTACTGATTTATTTTTAGCTGACAAAAGCAGCTAGCCAGGTACCTACTTCGTTCTAATTAGTGGATTTATAGTTTATTTAACATCTACGTACTATTAGCAGTATCTTCTTCGTCTCTTCTTTTATAGACTCACACGTTTCAGTCCTGCGTCGCCTGTATCCATCACCCTGCTCCCTGTGACTTGTCTGATGTCGTCGATCCCCCCAACACTGCGCTTCCCGGAGTGCGGTCGCCACTCCAGCACCTTAGAACTCCAACGACAAACATTTCATTAAGTCTCTATACCGGAAACAAAGTTGCTGTAATAAAAATCTATGTCAGGGCTTTGTTCTATATACGTTCAACATATCCCACTGTGACCAAGTTTTCCTGCAGGAAGGTACCGATTGTCACAACTTTCCCTGACACAATCAATTTGCATGCAAGCCATGTAATGATCGGAGGGTTACCATGGCTATTATGTAAATTATGAACTTAAATTGTGTAGCAGAGCTCATTTATCCATACCTACCGATATAAGACTCGTGACTCTTTGCGAGCCTGAAATAGCTACCCCTATCACGCTATCTTACAAACGAAGGTACTCACTCCTGCACTGTAATGTCTAGTCGTCTTTTGCACGCCACTGGAAAGCGACCTCATCTTTCCAAACTACTTTGATATAAATTATTGTTATGGATATTTGTAAGTTAAATATTTGATACAACATTTATTGATTTCTGATATGCTCGTTAAAGTTGGTATTAATTTTAGATGGAAGCAGACATCGGGAATGATGTGGTGACATCTTTGAGAAGTGATTTAGCTGGAATACAATATCAACGAGACAAATTATTTTCTGAAGTAAGATTTAGATTTTTATCCTTACACTTAATTAAGTAGGTACCTTTCTCTTAATTAAGTAAATTTGGTATTTTAAATGAACTTGTAGAATAGCGATTTGAAGAACCAAATGCTGTCCAGAGACCAGAGAATCTTAGAACAACAGGTGGAGATTGACCACCTTCGTGAACAGAATGCGCGCCAAAATGCTATCATATCGTCCCTCAGAAAGAAGATTCAAGATCTTGAAGAGATTCAGCGAAATTTGCAAACTTCACAAGGCAGGAGCGAATTGACTGTACAAACACTGCAGAGGGACAACCGTTACTGTGAAGAGAAGATTAAAGATTTGGAAAAGAAATTAAGGTCTCTTGAATTAGAGTGTCATAATGAGGAACAACAAAAAGAAAATGCTCGTTGTCAGTTTCATGATCTGGTCAGGAGACTATCAGCTGCATTGGACGCAGATTTCTGTGACTCCACACACACGCATTCACCTGAAAGTCTTATTATCAAAGCGGCTGAACTTGTGCAGGAAATAACTAGACTGAAAAATAGATGTATGAACACAACAGAAAATTTGTCGACGATTGAGCAAGATCTCCGAAGTTGCAGAGATTGTCTGGAACGAGCGAATGCTGACAAAGATATTTTGCAGAGACAACTCTCTTCCCAGCTTCTCGATATTGAAAGACTGAAACAAGAAAAGGAATCTCTCGCTGTTTCTAACAGAGTTTTGGAAAGGGAATTGCACGAAGCAAGAGAAAAACTATCACATTGCACTAAAAACTTAAATGTTGTTACTGATAACGTCAATCAAAACGAGTCCATTATTATACAGCTGAAAGGTAATATTTCACTTTGGTTATTTTAAAACCCTTTTCCAAATCACTTGTACCTTTCTATTATACTTTAACTACTAATTAAAATGTTTTGAATCACAGAGGACTTAAGACATCGAGATGAAAAATATCAGAGATTGCAGACAGAATTCCGTAATACAATGGAATCGATTGCTATATTACTCAGCCTACCCACACGTTTTGTAGAAGCTCATGAAAGCACTATCAAAGACCGCATAAGAGAAATTTTAAGTGACAATAAGGATAAATCTGTTGTAAGTTTTATATTCAATCTATACTAATATTATAAAGCTGAAGAGTTTGTTTGTTTGAACGCGCTAATCTCAGGATCTACTGGACCGATTGCAAAAATTCTTTCACCGGTAGATATGTACGTGATCCCTGAGTGCTATAGGCTATATCTATATATATACCACGAGTGAAGACGGGGCGGTCCACTAGTCATATATATTTGTAAAAAAATGTCTAATTTGTTGAAGATTTTTAAGCTTTGGTTAGAGATGGGAATTAGGCGCGGCTTAAAAATTTGTGCAGTTGTTAATACAACTAATATTTTTTAGATACGCAAACCCGCACCTTTAAACTTGAACACGTCAAGAGTGAATAAGCATTTTCTAAACAAGCGCACTCCATCTAAATCTGCATCTTCACTTACCGTCAGGTGTGATCGTAGCTAGGCGGGGCACCTCGCTAGTCTATATAATTATTTAAAAAAAAAATAAAATCAATCAAAAGCTCATTGACGCATCAGTGCAAGAGAATTTTTTGCATGGAATTTCCCTCCTCTTGACCTTTTTATACAAATACGCCTGCAACGGATTTCGTATGGGAACAGTATAATAAACTGCTATTCTTTGGTTAAATGCTTTAAGTTACTCTATGATGTCGGGCAATAGCTACTCTAAATAAAGTAACTATATTTATATCCCAAATGAACGTGCACAAGATTTTCAACTTTATTTACGGTATAAAAACACGCCATCCATAAATTGCATAAGGAAAAGATAAGGAATGATGTTTTTTTGACCGCAATTAATGCTGATAGTTTTGTCGTTCTTTAACCTTCTTTATTAAATATTTCTGTACTTCAACACACAGGTATCACAAGCGATTGAATCTAACATTTTTTTTAAGTACAAAAAAAATAGAATACAAATTACTAAAAACAATGTAGAAAGTAAAATTTATTTTATCTTCTCAATTATTTTCAAGCAATTGGAAGCCCTTCGTGATAAGCTAGGAATGGAGTCTCAGCAGCTTGGAAGGACTGTGCACCTCCACGAGCAAGCTACGACGCGTGTGCGGATCCTTGAGGATGAGAGGAACATGCTCGAAGGGAAAGTCCATAAATTGGAGTCTGAGCTCAACGCTATGGAAATGTCAAGGGATAACCTGCGAAAAGATAAGGCTAACGTAAGTATGAAATTAACGGTCATGACTATATTCAGCTTGTGAGCTTCTTTTAAGGTTCTACAAAAAAAATTATACTGCGTAAAAATTGAATTTTAAATAAAAACTGAAAGGGAAAAAACATATCCTACTTAAACGGTGGGGACCCATTATTATTGGAAAGATTTGAATTATTTATTAGAGATTCAATATGGTGAGCACCAGACGCCATATTGTGAAAAAGAAAAAAAAATGCAAGTCCATGAACTATATTAAGCAGGGTATCAATATACATAAATTCTTTGCATAAATCATTGTTAGATTTCTCTTATCATTTTACAGTTTGGATGACCGCTTGCAATTTACGAAAATTTAAAGTTGTTTTAAGATTCCGAAATGTAGGTACCTAGTACCTACTTATAATCCTAACTAATAAAAAGTGTAAAATAAAATATTAAATTTAAAACATAAAAAAACCCGACTTCGTAAATAAACACTGAAAAGGAAAAAACAAGCCCAGTAATCTAAAATTTTGTTAAATAATATTGACTTAAATATATTTTATTATATTCTGTTACCACAATTTTATAATTTGTTACCATATTTTTTGTTGTTTTAACAAAAATAAAATACCTAACTGTGCTTTAAAGATAGGCCGATACCTTATATTGGTTTTTCACTCGTTATTCATCAAAATCGGCTCAGTAATTTAGGCGCTACGTTAGAACATTCATAAACACAGAGACTGCTAAAATCATAACTTAACTAAATATATTGTCCCAGTTTGTAGCATTCCTGGAACGACTGAGCCGTACGCTCAATATGGATGAGCTGACACAAGACATCGGCTTAGAGCTGCACACCGACTCAATAATACACCGAGCTGAGCAACTGGCCAGACTGGAGAGCGATAAAATTGTTGACAAGGTCAGTAGCAGCTCGAGAAAGGAAAAATTGAGATCGGCTTACATTCCTTTATGCTCGACAATATTGTTCAGATTTATGAGACAACTCTTAGACATTTTTATAAATGGATCATAATAAATTAAATACGAAAATGCATTTATTCATATACCTACTTATTATAAGTACTATAATGATAATATCAACTTTCATACTAAGACGCAGAAGGATAATACTCGTAGCATATTTAGCTGTTTGATATATTCGCAACTGCTATTATTTATTTATTTATCTTCCAACATTAATTCCGCGATTTATTGGCATCAGTGAGTAGGTAGATTGGTAGTTACATGTAGTATATTTTTTAAATATATAGACTAGCGCTTGACTGCGGTCTTCTAATGGTGAGTGAAGATGCAGCCTAAGATGGTGTGCGCTTGCCTAGAATATGCCTATTCAAATATTCACTCTTGATTTAAAGATACCCAAGTTGTAGTTAGTTGGAAAACCGGAAGCCGGAGGGGCATTCCAAATTTTTGCGGAAAAATTAACTACTGAACTATCGTTAATGTGCACAGGGTTTTTGAAAAGGGTAGATAAGCCAGATATTATATACTAATCATTCAATCCATCTGCAATTCAATGGCTTATAAAAATCTTCCGTCTATACAGAGCTTTTTATGCATGTATGAAGTGCACGCCACTGATATCTACAATAATAAAATTTGGCTTGAGACAAAGGTCGAAGAGTAATAAGTCCATGTATAGTTTATGATAATCATGTAGTAAAATATAATAGCGGTCATTTTAAAACATACTTCCGCATAGATATAGTTTCGTAAAATAAATATGTTCCTATACTCAAGAATTTGGATATAACCTTTCATTTCCCATTCAGCAGTCAAGAATTTGGATATGACCTTTCACTTTCCATTCAATTTGACACGATTGACAAGATCGCGACATTTTTAATGCAATAAAGCAGTTGTGTTATTGTCTAAATGATTGCTACTTTCGCTGTTGGTTAAAATCTTCGTTAAAATGCATTTATGCAGCGAGATGGCTATAAATTCAGCCAATAATAGTAATAATAATATGTATTGTATTGAGTAGAAAAACTCAATAAAATACATATCGTTGGAATCTTTACCCCTAAACTAGGAAAGCCCGTATCTTAGGGGCCAGGGGTCAGTGCATTCCCAAACCAATGAACGGTAATTGCTGTAGCCATCATTCTTAGATTTTTCTGGAATTCCACAGCAGAGCCAAGAAACAAGACTAGTAGAAAATGTGTCTGTGATTTGATTACATAAATCAATCAATGCTTGCCTCATGTCCTTCCGATAGCTAGGCTGAAATCTATAGATCGCATTCTCACTCTATTCAGACTCAAGAGTCAAGGTTAGAGTAAAAACGAGACAGATAATATCTTAACTTGTTTTAACTTATTTTAACTTTGTCTCAAAGAGCCAAGTCAGAGCAAGCGTGAAAATAGGCATACTGACTAGCTATTGGTACATAGTCGGTTTAGTCCGCCCGTAAGTATCCAGGAGTCCACCGCCATATTATCCTTAAAAAATCCTTACCACTATGGTGGTTAATGGAAATAAGTTACTTCACGATGAGGTACAGGATCTTTATAGGATACATACAGAGACGTTACATAGAAGTGGCATACCTAGGTATATTTATTACATTCGCTATATTATAAAGACTGTTGCTTCCGCTTCTTTCTGTATCTAATAATTTTGATATAATCATTATTTTTATTAATAATTTCGTATAAGTACAACTTTGATTTCTTCTTTAATGAGAAAGCTGAAAATAATTTGTTCAAAATCATTAATCGAATCGATTGCAATAATTTTTAAACAAAACTATAATATTCTAAGATAATAGCTTATAATTTTCATATTTAATTTTTGAAACTAATTATAACTGTACAATATACATAGATTCTCGGATGATATTACGTACGTTTTCAGCTGGAAAAAATTGAATCCTCCATGGTTTTCAGCGTCTCAATTAATAAAAAATAACGTTGTAAATATAATACAATTTATTTATTGAATAAATTATACCATAACA
The DNA here is from genome assembly GCA_933228805.2 of Hipparchia semele. NCBI lineage: Eukaryota > Metazoa > Arthropoda > Insecta > Lepidoptera > Nymphalidae > Hipparchia > Hipparchia semele. Next base: position 6,162,592 of record OW121717.1, on the reverse strand, counting down.
ATATGTACATAGTTTTATTATCTTTTATATTTTTATTGTATGTGTGTGATATGTGTGTTTTGTATAGCTGCTTTATTACGGATACTATGGGACCCTCCCGCGTCTGCGACGGGAAAGGTCGTTCCATGATTTGCCTTATCTCAAAGAAGTAAGACTACTACAGAGTAGAGAACTAATAACTATACCAAACTGGCATGGCATTAACGTAGATATACGATTTGTGCTTAAATATCGATTAACAACCCGCAAATTCTTCCAATTAATGGCACCCAATGATGTTTTTATTGGTCGAAAGCACCGTAAGTGGTTTAACACTGCCAAGCAAATTTTACACGCAATTTGAATGTAATTATCGACAGTTATTTTAATCGCTATTTCTAACTAAAACCGCTAACAATGAATGAGTACGACAAAATAATATTAATGATGTAACTTAATGAAGTAAATAGGTAACTATTTCTTCAGAAACAGCGTAGAAATTATTGTTTTTCGTACCGCCTTATTTTGACAGATACAATGTTATACATTTCAGTCAGACAATCTTTTTCTCAAAAAATCGTTGTTTTTTTTATTCAAGTACCCCCAAATTTTGAACATTTCTTTCTTTTTCATTTTTATCTTTCTTTTTTAACTATTGAGTAATGCAAACTTTTGATAAGAACATGCTAATTTTCTATCAACAGCACCTAAGCTAGAAGTTGGCACCCTTCAGGCTATGCGACTGAAATCTAATTAAGTAGGTATAGGTATCATAGGTAGTAACGATAGCTACAATATACCCGTACATTTGCACTGATAGAATTAGGTATAGTTGTAGAATTTTACTGAAACATTTATTTGATATATTTGGTATAATTGTGTTTTTGGTTTAAAGGCCAGCTGCCCTAGGGCGTTCACGTAGATACGAACGTGTTGTCTCTTTCTACGATCGATAATGCTACAGCAAGGCCTCCCAATTTTTTTTATCGCACGCCCTACCATTTCAGAAATGATTGAGTGATAAAAAACTTTGGGAACCCTTCCTTTAGCGTCAACGATCGTAGAAAGAGACAACACGTTCGTATTGTGGCTAGGGCGGCTGGGCAGGCAAGCATACTGGATGCATGCCAGATATGTAATTAAAAAAAAACGAAATACGTCACTCTGCGCCGATGCTACGCTGCTAGGCGTATACAGCGGTATAGCTAGGTGATGAATCATCACTACACTACAGTATACACTACAGTATTACGGAATCTTATCATCACTGATGATACAGTATTTTGCATTATAAGATTCCATTCACAGGGCATTTTTACAGGATAAAACTTACCAAATGCTGTACCGTACCTATCCCATTTGTAGATATATAGAACCTTCTTCACATGCATTTCCACTATTGGAACTTGCCTTTTCATCTCATCTCGTCATGCCTTATCCTTACGAAAAAACTGTTCAAAATTTTGATATAGAACCATTCGCATGTAATAAATCTGTGGACATTTTCTTTTGTGAATGTGTGCACAAAAGCACTCCTAAGTATTCGGTAAGATTCTTCCTACACAAAACGCGTGGTACAAATGCCGTATGAGTGGAATCTGACTGGGTTGGGAATCGTTTCACGCGCTATTTTTGTCCTAGCCTTAAATGTAGCACAATTTTTCAGACTGCCGTAGTGTACCAACTGCAGCGACGTATACGCATTCTGAGGGAGCAACTACAGAGAAAGGACTTACATTTGGATTTACTTCGACGAAAATTAAGCGTTCAGGTTAGTCGAGCGCGCTCCATACAAACGAAAAATTCTTATTTCAATTTTATCCAAATGAACTCAATGAAACATTGACACGCGTGACACGCACTAGTCTAGAAACTAAAAACCGAGCCAGCGTTTTATAGGACTTCCGCAAAAATATGCAGCTTAAAAAAAGCAGCATTAGCAGAGTGGTTACAACTTTGGCCTTCTTTTCGAAAGCGTCTTGGGCTTTTCGGAATTATGTGCATTTTAAGCAATTCGTACGCATCCGGTATGGCTAATATTCTTTTTTAAATAACAAAAAAGATTCGTTCGACAAATCCAGGATGAAAGTTCCCGAGTCCGGGCTGTTCTTCAAGCGGAGCGCGATGAGGCTATGACCCGCAGCAAGAAACTGGCGCGGCAGTGTGACAAGCTCAGCGTGCAGCTGAGCGAGGCGCGCGCGCAGGTGCGCGACCTCAACGCGCAACTCGCCGATGCTGCCGAATACAAGGTACATGCAGCCACTTGCAGCGGCTAACCTCTATGACATAGTACGCTGGACAGGCTATGTATGTAGGCGAACGTCATAATGAAGTAACTTAAATATCGTCATTTTGGCGCTGATCCACGGTAGATACTAACGTAAATGATATATTCGGAAATGTCAATTTTACTTCCCAGGCAGGATCTTTGTTGCGACGCTAGAATCAAAATCAGCTACTCAGCTATTGAAGTATTTGGCTATAGTCCTCTGTGAATTTCTTGCTTGTTCTTCTCGCTTGGAACGGTAGGTATTCCGAATCAGTGGTAGATTCACTTGACGATTCGAAAGCACTATGAGAAAATTTATTTGAATATAAAATTATTATATTCTATTCTACTCAATAATCAAAACGGATATACACTCGTACCTAAATCATGTTTGCTACGAAATCGTAATAACGGTTATTTTAGTATATTTTCTGTCAAAACATTATCAATATCAGTTCTCTTTGTTATGAAGAACACGTTAAACCGTTGGTTCTGCGTTTGATCTCTCTGGTCGTGACGACATATCGTACATCGTATAGTGAGGGAAGAAAAAGTGCAATTTTATTTCCGCACATACCTACTTCTGCTGCTTTTACATGCCTCCGTTGCGAAATTCGGTCAATGGAACAAAGTCACTACAGAATACATTATTTAATAGTAAACACCGTTCTTCTTAGACTAAAAAATAATTAAAAACGCGAAATAGAGACTCGCTTGGATAACAATCATAATATTAAGTATCATTATAAGTGAGTTTACTGGAATGCATAATTGACTAGCGAGGTTAAAGTTATTTACTTGTGAGGTGCAAACGTGATCATAATAAATAATTATTATTACACACACAATTATTATTGTTTCTGAAGTCGTAACCACTGAATTTCGAACTATCAAATATTTAAAAATATCCTGACTGATGAACTCTCGGGCAGTTGATGTTTATTAGGTAGTTTTGTTAATTACCTATTGGTTAAAAATATTGTTCTTTAAATTACCGGTTACCTAATTGATTTAATGAACCGAAATCATATCGGATACTTATTAACGTAAATTAAAAGGAGCGTTTTTATAGTGTTCAATAAACCTAGATTGGTGTTTACGCCTACTAACTTAAATATCCGCATATTATAATATAATACCTATGTGTAGCGTGCGTGTTTGATATTGGGACAACCGCAGCCCGCGCAGAAAAAGAAATTGAATGAAGTTAGTTAACTGGTTATTTTTTGAAACGGTTGCCAAAATCGAAACCTTAATTGAAATAATTCCGGTTTCGGAGATAATTACCAAAATCGGTTTAAATTTTTATCCAGTTTCACGATCCCGTCTACAGGTTACATATTTTCTTAGTAGAAGTATTAATAAGATTATTATTTGTTATAAATAGGAATAATATGTAGGAAGGTACTGCTTCCCTACTTACTTACGTCTTTAATTTTTTATGTTTAAATGTTACAGAGCCATTTGTATATATGGGTATAATTAATTAAACTAAATATAGTGCCATGGACTGGTATGATAATTGTGAAACAATTCCTGGTACACGCCACTTACGCAATCATAAACATTGTAACAGTGCGCTTCAACAATACAAGAAGGCCTTGGTGCGAATAATCGTTTAAAGACTGAAACAAACACACCGCATGACGACGCACCGCTACCTGCACGCATCACAGTACATCTTCATAACATTTAAATATTTCGGGCGTCGAAACATAATAACATTAAAAAACTAAAACTAAATATTTAAAGTCATGCTTTCAATACTTACGGTTGCGGTTCAATCTAACGGTTGGATGTGGATGGTATGATATGCCACATGGTGTTACATAAATAGATAAAGCTTTTATTTGGATACCAATTGAACATGATTTGGCAAATGAATGAAAACAATGATGAAAATAATGATTATCGATCATATTGTATAACATTAATTAGTTATTTCGCACGTAGTAGAGGCGCCTTGACGCGCTATTTGGCATCGCTCTTCATTAAGGTATTACTACTTCAGGAGCTGTATTAGTAGTAATTATTCTGTATCTCTAAACTAAATTGACAGCTCCAAATGTAATATTATCCTTTTCTGTAGGGAACATGGGAAAAAATAATTCTGTCGTTAAACCTTCCAATTTAGTTTAGAGTTTGTATACAATGGAATTAGTAGGTACCAATGCGCCACGTCGTGCCCACGACGCGTCGCTGGTCGTATGTTGGAGGCTTTATGTGGATGGATTAACAAAATTTAAGTGACTCAAATCAATTATAATTATATTAATGGAAATAGGAAAAATGTAATTAAGGATAAACTATTTTTCATTCGCTGAAAAAGTGGGTGCCTCTAATTTGACCGACCGGTGAAGGAAAACTTGAGGAAACTTGCATGCCTGAGAGCTCTCCATAATATTCTCATAGGTGTATGAAGTCTGCCAATACGCCCTCTTAATATACGGATTTATCTCAAACAGATAACATCACTTGAACGCGCACGTAAAATCGAAGAACTACAAAAGAAGTTAGACGAAGCAGAGTTAATCAGAACACGCTATAGTCGCAAAGTGAACGTTCTGAAGGACCAAGTAAGAGCCACCGGGGAGACATTCGAGCAAGAGAGAACTACCACGGAACACCAGATCACGATGCTCAGAGATGACCTCGCCCGGACTAAGGAGGCTCTCGCGGAATGTCAGAGGAGGGAAGCACAATTGTTGAGCTTCAGGTAAGTCATACGAATGAAGAAGTCTGTATCAGTGCGCGGAAATATATTATTTTCTAAAAATTGTTTTTTAATAGTGTTGATATGATTTTTTACGTAGACGTACGTGAAAGTACCTACCATATATTAGATGATGCCTTTCACTTCATTTTATTGGCCCAATTTTTTTTTTTTTTGAAAAATAGGTTTTTGCTCTACTGAAAATTTGGAATTTTCCAGCCTTGGAGACAGATTTTTTTTATTATTAATTATAAATTTTTGTAGTCCAGTAAGTAGTTTATTTTAGAGAACATGAAGTCCATATCATATTATCATGTCTGTTACATTTTACGCCTAAATGGCTGAACCTAGATAGGTATTTAGAAATCTAACAAGGAAAGCTTGCATCCTGAACATAGGATACCTACCTTGGAATATCAAAGTAATTCCGTGGGAATTGGGATTTCTTAAAGCCTAAAACTACCCGGTTCAAGTCGTGGACAAAAGTCAGATATTTTTAAATATATTTCAAAGAACGGATAAAACTAGAGCTTGCTGGTAATATTTCCTTCACACGAACTATTACATAAGTGAGTACATAGTAGTGAATATAAAGTTGGTAAGCCGTGCTCTCACCCTTGACCTTGAGGATTGAAATGCAGGGCCGGCATGGCCGATTACAAAGTCAAATTGCATAACGTCGATACTTCTGGAGACAACGGAACTCGACAAAAACCTATTTTAACTTGATTTACGGTCAAAGTTCTTACGAAACTATTACAGTTTATGTTAACCCATTTATTTTATTTCGATAACGAACTAAATATTTGTAAATGTGAGATCTTAATTTTTATACTTAAATAGTCTTATTTAAGTTAAGAGTTCTCTTTTTATGAAGCTTCTAAGAGCTTCCAATGAATGTCCTATATAAATACTTTAGGTTTTCTTTTTGAATTTAATGATTTTCCACAGAGTAGTGAGAAACGTTGTCTTAAGTAGGTAGGTACTATTTTAGTAAACATATTACAATATTGTTGATACTCTTCAATCCTGATGAAGCGCGAAAATTGAAATGTATAGCCAAGTTCAATTTTGGAAACCACGCAACTGCTTGCGCTGTTATACTAATACACAAAACTCAAACTAGTTGGTACCTATTTATTCATTCTAATTTTGTTTCAATTACATCAGATTGACTAATGCATTCCGTCAGATCTAAATCATCGGTTGTAGTGGTCGAGATCAAATATATTTTCATGAAACGATTTTGCTCAAAGTTTCTGATACGAGCCGCTAAGGTGTGGAACGCCCTTCCGGTGACCGTATTTCCTGCCACGTACTCGTAAGTATAACTTGAGACTTACGTTCAAGGTAAGTCTCTAGTTACCCGTGAATAGGCACATTCTTGGCAAGCGTACCCTAAACTAGACATCACTTTTTTGTACCATAAAGAATAGCTGTTATTTTGTGATCAAGCCTATCTGGAATTAAATTTTAAAAAAATCATGGATCTGTGACGGAAGAAAACCCGTATACAAAAGCTGTTGGGAGTAGGTACTTATACATGTTAATACATGTACTACCATTGTGGTCGATCATGTATTCAATCTATTGTCTTTATTGTTCTTAAGACACAATTATTTTATAACTAGCTGATGTCCGCGACATCGTCTGCGTGAATTTAGTTTTTAAAATTGTGCAGGAGCTCTATGATTTTCCGGGATAAAAAGTAGTCGATGTCACTCTCCTGTCTTCAAGTATACCCATGCAAAAAATCACATAGATCCGTTGCTCCTTTGCTGCGTGATTGAAAGACAAACCAACAAACAAACACATTTTCGCATTTATAATATTAGTAAAGATAACGAGTAATAATTGTACGTTATACAAAATATATTTTCAATATTAACTAATTATTATTATCAAAAAAACATATTTATAGCCTATTGCTAAATAATATTATAAGAATAATAAAATAAAGGTTTTCGGCGAGCACAACAATAGCCAACTTATTAACAAAGTTTCTCAACATTAACAAAAAATCCTTTATTTAGCAGTTTTGCACGAAACACGAAATAATTTACCTACAGAATTTGATTACCTAACTATCTATCTTTTTTTTATCTATCTTTTTTTTCAGGAGTTCGATCGCCAAACTCCTCGGAATTCTAGTGCCATCTTCTGTGTCGGACTTCGAAATGGTTTCAAGACTCCAAAAGCTGATTGACGCGCATCACGACTTCACGGTAGTTTCGCGGCGATACGACGACCCCGCGCTGCTGCGAGCCTCCTCCAGGTCTCCGCCGCCCTCCAGGTGCAGGACTCGTACTCCGGACCGGTAAGTTTATAAATAAACCTTTTCACCTCACTAGCTTAGAGCTAGTGAGCAAAAACGACTTTTGCTCGCTGGTTTTAGACAGCAAAGGCGCCCTTTTTGAACTATTTATTTATTTATTCTGTACATTACAATCTTAAAAACTAACTACTACTACTACTAATGAGGTGAAAAGTTGCATCTATCACACGATAGCAAAGTTTTTATTTCTTGTGCCTTTGAATCCCTCGCTACAATCAGGATTCTAACTTAGAATCCTTTGCCCGCTCGGGGTTCAAACTAGGCATTCGCAACAAAAATGAACTTTGCTATCTTGTTGAACAAATAACTATTTAGGAATTCTGTCTTCAGTAGCCCCATGTCCTGAGTGAGATAAAGCATGTTATTTCAACCTACTGCAATAAACGTCTACTCAAGAGTGATAAAATCAAAATCAAAATTATTTATTTCATGTAGGCCAAGCTGTGGCTCTTATGACACGTCAAGATACTACTGGTTCATTTGATTAATGATTTTATTAAAATAAGAATTAAATTTCTTTTGTACATGGGGCGCTTGAGATAATAATATCTTTTTACGCTTGATTTTAATAATTTTAAAGCATTTATTACAATAGTTAAGAGATAAAAGTTAAGTACTTAATAAATATCACGCTGGCGCCGCGCTCCAGGCATCGCTTTTATTTCCGACAAAATAATACATAGCTACATCGTGCAATTACCTACTTAAGGAACAAGTGTAAATTAAAAATTTAAAATACCCCCGACATGCGAATCTATGGCCTGACTATGTACTACCTATATACCTGACATTCTGTTACCTAGTTTTCTACTCCATTATCAGATTCTACTCCTCAGTCATTATCTAACACCTACTCATTGAGACAAAATGTGTAATCCGCCATTTTGTGGCGGCAGCCATCTTGGACTGGTTTTCATCAAACATAGCTAAGAACACTCCCGACTAATTCACCTTTCAAACAAAAAATACAAAGTCAAAATTGGTTTATCCGTCCGGGAGCTACGATGCCACAGGCAGACACACACACTCACAGACACATCAAACTTGTAATACCACGTCGTTTTTGCGTTGGGGGTTAAAAATGAGATATTAGAGTATTACTCCCATATTGCGTGTTACAATGATTCTGGTTTTGCACCGCGACTTTCTACTTACATTGTTTATAAGTCTCTAAACTCGTTCAATAATATTATAAAGAAGAATATCTAGATACTTCAAAATAATATCGCTTATATCGGTTATAGTATCACAGGCAACCTAAGCGACTCTCTAAAAATGATTGCTCCAGTGTGAGACTATTGCAATCGCCTCTCATTGGGCGAATCTCAGTCGCTATTGGCTAAAATGCATTGTTGCAGAAAGAAGCGATAAATTCAGGCAATCACCACAATTGAGACTGTTGCAATGATTCATGCAGCTTTTACGTAATTGGCCTGCTGATTTTTCAATTGGACTTGTCGACTTGAATCGCCAACCTTTCGGTTTTCAGGACTTTATGCTATAGAGGCTTCAAATAGTGAATCAAATAATAAAGTATTTTATCCGTTGAGCTCCCCTTATTCTATCTCAACGGTGTCTGTATTTTATGAATAGCGAGCAAATGAGTGGCGGGTCACCTTATGCTAAGTGATTACCGCCGCCCATGAACACTTGTAGCACTAACGGCACCATCAATGCGTTGCCGGCTTTTCAGGAATTTGTTGTCTTCTACTTCTAGGTCCCTACGCTATGATGATTCCGGATACGCGGACCCGGCGTTCGACCTCGAGGACGAGCTGTACAAGGGGCGTGCGGCTTTGTGACAGTCGCGCCGCCGCGCCCGCTTCTAGCCGCCATCCGGATAGGCTCGGCGATACCCAAACCCACACACTCAGGCGGATCCATGACTACGCAAGTATAGCATTTAAGACTTGGACAGGCAAAACGCGTCGAGGCAGCGACTCTCGACAAAATTTCATTTCTAGCATCGTGTAAAGCCGTGCAGATATTACCGTTCAGATATTGAGGTTCTACTATGTGTGAGATAAAGTCACATATACAGCTACAGCTGGAATGTCCGACCGAGTATTTTTGATTCGCGACAAAAACTGACAATCGTAGGCTCGCTGCAAACCTTATAGCGTTCGCCTCACGAGCCACGAACTCAGTATGATTTTGGCAACAATAAGAGCGATGTTACACGATGCAGTGCAACGGAGAGATTTTGTCAGATTATATGCCATGTTGCATAGCTCTAACGTGCAACGGTTACGGTCTAGTGAACACCGGGCTCTGTAAAACTACCGAAGCGTGAAGAATGGAAAATACAAAAATTAAAAGTTTTACACAAATTCTAGGAGCAGTTCCTAGAATTTGTAACACTAAATGTTAAACCTCGTTGCAGCTACATTGTGTGTATCCATGCAGTTCTATAAATAACTAATATGTTATATGTCCACAAATTCAGTGTGACATTTTGCGACCACGCGTCGAGTCTGGCCAACACTTTATGCTTCAAAAAAGCTAGCGGCAGAGGTCACTGCGCATGTTATAGATAAGGGAAAGCCATGACGTGCTGGGTCTGTAAAGGCCGTCGCACATATTTACTATAATGACTCAGCACCAACTCGACTCGAATTAAAGCATGTAATTGAGAGCATATTATTATCTATACTATTATAATAAAGAGAGAGCGCGAATTTTGTGAGTTTGTATGTATGTCCGGAGCAAACTTTGGAACCACCGCACCTATTACAATAATTCTTTTACCATTTCAAAGGTACATTATTCCAGATGGTTATAGGCTATAATTATGTTAATAAATGTATTATGGCTAGATATTATGTGCAAATTTGTTAAAGAAGTCGGAAATTTTTTTGACTCTTAAACGTTTTCAAGGCGTGCGCTGGGTCATATACTGTTATTGGATGAAAATGATGTATGGGTGAATTGTTCCTCTTAAAGAGTTCTAAAAAAAAGTCCGCGATAGCATATGTCTATATTCTAAGGATAACTTACAGTAACCATTTCTATCTTTCAAATTTTGATTAAAAATAATGAATTATTTTCGAAGCTTCTTTAACCGATGTGATGTCAATCTATATCTAAATAAATATGTTCATTATCGTAAGTATTTAATTTAGAACATATTTGCCCTTTCCACTATACAATTTAAATAAATATCTTAGGAGTTACCGGAAAATTAAAATTTCCGTGCGACAAAATAATAAAATGGTGCCGGCTGGCGCGGCAGGGCACGATGGCGGGTATCGGTGCTGGATATTCGTGTGGTTCCTGTGGTGATCTTATTCACAATCGTCTCCTATAAGAAGCTCACAAGAACAAATATTTAATTTTCAACCCGGACGAAGTCGGCGCGGGCTTCTAGTTTATTAATAAAGGTTGACTTTGTGAAACGAGGATAGGTACCCAACTCAACTTATTCGGGCGGCGAAAGAGCGAGTGGAGTCTTTACGGTATCTATAGCGTTGCCAGACGTCCCGTATTTCCCGGGACATCCCGTATTTTAGGCATAATTTAAAATGTCCCGGCGGGACAGGCTATGTCCCGTATTTGAACTGTACTTCGTTTTTCATTATGAAATCGATCCAAGTATTCACACATGTAACATTCGTAAAAAAGCGAGTTGATGACCGTTTATAATTACGATTATAAACGTATTACGATTATAATTGTATTGATTTTTGCAGATATGTTAAAACGAATAAAAATATGCTTAAACAGACTCGATACTCGGAAAAATATCAAAAAAAGACACTAAATAATTTTGTTTTTATTTGTCCCGGGTAAAAAACTGAAATCCCGTATTTTTTACCCATTTAACCATTTGTCCCTTATAGTCTGAAAAAAAATCTGGCAACCCTAGGTACCTACCATATGGGACGGCCATAGGCTTAGTGCTTGTGCTTAGGTGCATACCATAAAATAGACGAAGTTTCTTTCTTTGAAAAACTGTTTTTTGTACGGTAAAGAGTTACAATTTGTCTATGTTTTCGGAAACACCGCACCTCGTGATTTGAACATGATTTTCTCTAAGACAAAATTCAGACTATAACTTCTACGTATATTGTTGTAAACTGGTGCAAATTTGATAATTTTCAAGTGTAATAAATTGATAAGTCAAAAAAAAAAGTACTTCTCATTTCACGTTTTTTCCTCCAGTTATAATTGCATTAGATTCTAGACAAAGTAATAAAAGGTAAATGTACTTTGTATTGTAGTATCAATTTGCAACTAAAAACTTCGCAGAATGTGCATTAGCCCTAAGTAGATATGACTCGAAATATAAATAACCTAATGTAATTTAATAATATTATGACAATTTTCATTAATGTTTATAATCATTTTACAGCATACGACGACGGAAGACCAAAAATGACACACACGCCATGCGGTATTTGAGTTATCCTGCTCCGCTTCGCATCTTTGCTAGCTTCTTCGAAGCGTCGTCGAAATGCTTCCAAAATAATAAATATTTCTTCTTCTTCTCAGTCGTACACTCTTAACAGAGAGGTCAAGGCTGTTGGGGTCCTAAAGGTTTATGGTGTTAGTTGCTAGCGGTTTATAAAATAGAACGCACCACCGCCCGTGCATATTTTCCATTTTTGGCGGTATAGCATTGCGGGAGTGTTCAACCACGAAGGAAAATAATTGTTCACTGTTCTTTAAGTTTTAGTAAGTGTTTGCCTAATGTTATATAAGTAAGAGGTGAATAATGTATTGATAGATGCTCACTCTTGTTTAATCACAATTCTCACTATTAAAGCATATCATTAACTAAGTAAATATATAATTTTATGACCTTTTTGTATTTGTTTGCATAACTAGTCGTAAAATGGGTACGTATTCGTAAGTACGATTGAATTATCGTAATAAATGTAGATCATGTTTATTTAGATCACTGTAAGTTATAAAAAATCAAGGCGAATCAATTATTTATTTGTTGCAAACTTTCTATATTGTATAAGATACTTACTTTATTTATTTTGTAGTTAAGCAACTTTTTTGTTATGGTTTTACACTCGAAATCCTATGATAGAAATAAAAACACATATTTTACTTAAACTCAATAATTATAAATGATCTTTATTTTTACTTTTATATCGTTCTTATTGCGAGTTTCTGTTGTTAATTTTTAATATTATAAGTGTCTGCTACCGCTCCAAATAATTTGAATATGTTCTTGAAAGTTATTTCATTTGTCTTCCGCCGTTTGTGCCTATGTTGTCTAAAATAATTGTTTGGAATTTCGTTTTTGTAATTTCGATTATTGTTTGTTATTTTGTTACAATAGATCTATGTGTATAATGTTCTTTATTTCTATTTATACTATGTTTATACAAAGTAGTACGGAAAAAAGGTAGTTTTTCTAGCGAAATATTTTCTTTTTTTTCCTAAAAGTAGGCACGTGTAAAATCGTCAAAGGTGTAAAGGTTATACATTAATAAATAATATAATTTTATCACATGTTATAGTTCTTTGTACCTACTGACCATAAAGAAATCGGTCTACAGTATTTATTTACACGTACCTATTATGTAGAATAAATAAATATCTTTAAAATAATAAATTAGTAAAAATCACTAATATTAAGTGCCGATTTCAACAACGTATAGTGATGCTTAACCGGAAAAAAACCAAATTGGGCGTTTGACAGTTTTTCTATTGAAAATCTGCCAAAATATTAAATCGCTTGGATAAGAGTGACTTAATTTACCTTGGTGAAATCGGCCCTATGACTAAGTCTGTCTGTTCCCTCGTAGCTCTTCAATGCCCAACGAATGTATCGATTTTGATGCGATTTTTTTTTGTTTGAAAGCTGATGTGATCGAGATGGACCTGAGCTATAAGTAATTTATTAAGATCAGTTCAGGGGTATTCACATGTCAGGGGTATTTTTTTTTTAAATTAACACAGTTACTCAAAATAATTTATTATACCTACCTAATAATACGTTTATGAGTTTTGTAAATACATATGTACCTAAAAGCATGTGACAATCAGTCCTCCAATGTTATGTAATGTAGTTAGTATATTTATGTAGAATTACTTTATTAAATAAATGATTGAAAATTATGATGTTAATTCATTGTTCTAAAACACAAAGTTACCATCCACTATTACACTAATATTATAAAGGCGAAAGTTTGTATGTGTATGTGTGTTTGTGTATGTTTGTTAATGTTTCACACAAAAACTACTGGACGGATTAGGCTGGGAATGTAGATAAATTAAACGCTAGATTAACACATAGGCAACATTTTATTCCGGAAAATTAGAGTTTCCGCGAGAACCAAAAAACCATAAAAGTATGTTTTCTTTCATACATTCCTTACAAACACTTTTTGAATGCCACTACGTAAAAAAAATATGTGTGTAATATATTCGAAGGTTTAGGTAATTATATAGCCAAAAACAAATAAGTACCTACTTATTGTTTACATATTTTATTATATGAGACAAAAGGTTTTTGATTGTGGTATATTTAACCCAATGTTTTTTTTTTTGTTTCTTTATTTATTTAGGGGCTTTTGTACCTTAGTACATGTCAGCTAACCCAATGCTGTAAGGTAATAATTATTGAAGTCGATTGTCTTAAAATAATTGCTACAGTGTGACAATCATAATCAACTCTCAGCGCGGGTACCGGCAGCACTATCTCGTAGGTAATAATTGGTTGAAATGAAATTGTTGGAGCAAGAATACCATAAAATATAAATTCATCCAATCACCGCAATTAAGACTGTAGCAATGATTGATGCAGACTTTCCGCAATCGACCTAATCGGACGGTAATCTAATGTGACGTTGATTGTAGTATCATAGTAATCTGTGCGTTGATTGTAAAAATGTAAACTGCGGGTAGGTAAACAATAAATTGATTTTTCATGAACGCTTTCGCTATCACGCCGAGCCACTCGGTTCGTTGTTCCGCCATTGTGTCGTGCTATTTAACATTTTGCAAAGTTCATACGCCCCTCGTTTAATATGATTATTGTCCTTACATTTACGTTATTACTCATCAGCTCTGGTAAGTGTTTTTTATTTACATCGAAACTTACGATAATGATCGTTAATAAATAATAATCAATAAAAAGCTCGATGAGGATCTGAAAATTAATGTGCGTATAGGTATTGGATGAACATTATACACTTACCTTTCTTGATATTTTATTGTGTGTTTTATCGTAATTTACACGTCATTATATTGATGAATTTCTTTCAATGAACAGCGGTAATGGAATCAATATCTTTAAAATAACCTCGAATAAAGTGTGGTGTTTTAACTTATTTGTAGAAATATCGTTGCAGGTAGGTATTACATTGTGGAAATCCACGCCTTTTTTTACTGTTTTCTAAAATAAGGTGATTTCTTATTTGGTTTTTGATCACAATGCTATATTTTTTATTTATATCTTCGAATGAAGCGTACTCATATAATATCGATCGAACTTCACTTTGCAAGTTCGTGTGATCATATATAATTTCGTAATACGTACCGCGTTATAAACTGCAGATCATCTTAAAAAGCCAATTTGAATAGAAAACTATAATTCGTTTCTTCTCATTTTAAGACACACCACACATGGCCATATTTTCTGTACACATGGGTTTGGTGTGATTGAGGAGATTTTCAATTCGTCGTTTTTTTTAATTTATTTATGTTCCCCGATTAGACGCCTAGACCAATTTGGAAAATTATTTTTTTGTTTGGAACGGTGATCCTATTGTTATCAGGTCAGGATCTAATGATGGGATCCTGGAGAAGTCGAGGGAACTCTTCAATTTTTATGGGCACAATTTATATACTTTGTAGTGGCATATGAAGTCGGTTTTGTAAAAATAATTTTTACGTTTATATTATTAGCTATGGCGAGACCCCGATACGCGGAACTAGACGAGGATGAACAGCAGCTGTACCGAGCGGCGTACGAGACTCCGTCCTATGACCAGGACGAGTACGAAGAAACAGAAGACCTGCAACCGGGCAAACTGGACCTCCTCAAAGACGGCTTGTGGGCCATAAAGGCGAAAATCAACGAGCTGAAAGCGTTCAACAAGGCCCTAGCGGCTAACATGCTGTCGACAAAGCTAAAAGTCAAGGAGCTTCTCGAGAGCAAGATATTGTTAAAGAAGCATCATCACGATACGGTCGAACACAAGAAGCCTGTGCATCATAACTACCAGGTGAGTTAAAATATCCAATTAAAAGGAGGGGTGTAACAAGTCTCACGTGTGTATCTGTGTGACCCTCTGTTCCCTCTTAGCTCCCAAACGAATGAATCGATTTTGATGTTTTTTTCTGTTTGAAAGCTAACGTGATTGAGGTGGATCTTAGCTATAATTTGTGAAGATCTGCTGGATGGAAGTCTCTTGCAAGAATCGCCACAGAACACGATCTTATGACGTTTGTATCCAATGTCTGTTTGTATAAACTCTATTTTAAGATGGCTAGATTATGATTTGCTGTGGCCATACGACATTATCATGAGATTGAGTAGGTACTAGGTATAACATTGAATAGGTTTTTATATTCCCGGTAGGTACAATCGTATACAGCAATTGTCCTTTGATATATTGAAACAAAAACAAGTTTTATTTTGTGAGCCTTTAATGTAAATGTATCGAGTTTTTAGTACGAGTACCTATGCCGTATAAAAAGTTTGAGTGAACATTTTGCCCAATTCAAAGACTAAGATTAGAGAAAACGCATTAGGAATTTTTAAGTTGTATAAAAATGCTCATAATCTATAACGCTGCAAGAAAATATTGTAATCATGTTAACACAGTCTCCCAAGATACTTTTTTAATACTAGGGCATCTGTTGAATAACCTTTAAAACAGCAAGGTAAAATTTTAAGAACTGTAGAAAATTAGATGTAGCATCCGTCATATTGATTTGATGTCGCAGTCACCCGGGCCATAACGGCGACATGATTGACATTTCATTTATCAAAATCGGCTCAGTAGTGTAGGTGCTACGGTGGAACATACCTAAGTAGACACATACATACGAAGACTGCTAAAATAACTCTTTGACTTTACTACAGCCGGGTAACAAGGCCGAAACTGCATCTATTTTTTTTAATTTATAATAACGGGGTTCCCCTTTCTTAGAAAGGGATTTCGTTTTGGTTATTTTTTTTCTTTTTTTTTTTTTAATCATTAGTTTTTAATTTTTATCGATTTCAAATTAAGTTTTTTTTGCAATTTTAATAAAAGCCAATTTTTTAAGTATTGTCCCTTTAGTCATTCTTTTCGTTTGTTATTTGTTCTTGAGTCTTAGGAGGTTAATACGAGCATGAATTGTCCTCGACAAATTATAATGACGGAATCACCACGCTATCGCGGGCTGATCGGAAAACCTTCACCGTCGGCCGCAGCGATATGAACAAAAAGCCTACACGCGTCGAACAATAAGAGTTAACTGACATTTAAGTGCAATCGCCACGTTGACGCTCAAAACACATTCCACATAATTGATGGAGTCCTACCTCAACAACCTTCCGAATAAGGATCGATATTGGAACCAATGACGATTTTTATCTGTTTCAGCCTCTGCCATATCCTACGTACGAGCCGCAAATGCCGCAATATGGGGCACCGCAGTACGGACACGACCCTTACTATGGAATGTAAATAGAGCAACGTAATATTATATAACATAGCTATGTATCTATACTTAAATCATGCGCTGGACGTTAGTCACATCTCTCTATCTTCCTTACATAAAAAGAAAAAGAGTTGATATGTGAATTATTATTCATCTTTTACTATGTACGTAATTAATATCTTATCAATAATCCATAAATTTATAAAGTTATTAATGTAATTAAAGTATGAAGTATTTTTGTCAATATGTATTATTTTTCATGATTACAGGTTTCGATATTTAAATTTTTCTTTTTTTTCTTCTTCATTTTCTTGTTTGCCTTTAATGCCAGTTGTACGTCAGGTGGATAAAGTTTGTTACCTTGCCCATGAAAAAGCAAGCAAAGTGTGTTGCATACCTACTTACCTACCTACCTAGTACCTACGTCAATATTCGTACCATGTTTAAAAAGTTAGAGGACCGTGACTTGTTCAACCAACCCAAAATAATTTTACCTTAAACACCTGATATGTGACCCAATCTAAGTACCTACTAAGTAGACTACTATTAATAAGTATTCAGTGATACTAGTACAAATCCAGAACCATGCATTTGACCAATGACGAGTGTTTATTTTTCTTTGCCGCATCACTAACAATAATGGTTCGTCATACTCACCCTCTTTAAGAAAGTGCATTAAATAAATTAATAAGTTGTTAATTGGGAAGGTCACAAGTTAGTGTTTACAGTTCGCTAGTGTAGTTACTCGCGGCGCGCGCGCAGGGCACACGTGTACTAGAAGTGAAACGCTTTTTCCGATTCGCCGATCGAATAGAGAATCAGAAGCCTCGCTTAGTTTTACACAGTGTTTACATTACGTGCCGCCTAAATTCGTGAACTAAAATGGTAACCAACGCATAAACATTAATCGACAACAAACCCCGAAATGATGTTTTTGATAAATATTCCAGTAAAAGTGGACATGTCCTTATCGATACAGTAATATCGATCAGCTGTTAAAGTGCGGAAGCCGTTGTCCCGTAACGAGATGAGGATCAATTTTATATGGATAATTTTTCTGGTACGGACACTTTGTGTACTGAATAAAGCTGGCTTAGTTACCTTTCTCTTAAGCTATAGATATCTATTGTCAGTAAGGTACATAATATAAAACATTGTGACGAAACAAAATACCTATCTCTCTGTTTATTAATTAGATCAACCTGTTAATTGATGCAATTAAAATGTTTCCATTGCCTTTCTGTAGTACTGTAGAGGTCTAGGCAGTAGGTACGGTGTGACGCCCACGACACAACAGCCTTATTTCAACCTTCAATGTCAGAACTTACAGATTTCAAACGTCCACTGTGCAATATGGCATTTAATGCTCTAGTTTTGGTAACTTTGTACCTAGATAATGCGAATAAAAGAATATTAGGAAATAATTCTATTTACCTGTGTAGAACTATGTAGCCTCGAACAAATATTAACATTTTTGTTAGGGTCATCATTTGTACATTACATTATAATTATTTTTATGTTAATTAAATTGTAAGTAACAATCTTCAAGGTGAATTAAAATTTTATTATCGAGTCCTGAAAATATAACTTCTTTCCTTTAATCATTAGCTATATTTATCTATAATTAAATACAAAACACTAAAAGTGAAAGTTAAAATGCTAAATAATTCCGTGGATACAGAGATTTAAATAAAAAAAGGAAGAAATATTTCTGGAGTAACCTAGAGGTGCACTAAGGAAAAATTTTGAAAGTAAAGAGAATTGAGTTTGCATAAACAAACATTTTTATATGATTAAAAATCCACGAAGACTTTATTGTTGGTATACACACGTTGTTAAGGATGAAAACCATGTCACCCATCTCTTACTTTACAAACCAGATGACCATCGATTTAATCCCTATAATTTCATTAATATCCTTTCCATAATACTGAGTTACTTGTACAGTAAGCGTTGCACTCGAATATGACCATTAAATGTAGAGCACTAAGTATGATAGTCAAGTGAGTGCATCGCAAACGGCTGGGACCCTGACCCTGAGCTGGCATGACGCTAATCTGAAGCGTGTAAAGGAATCCAGTCTGCACGCATTGCGCTTAATCCGTATTTCCCCATAAAGTTTTCTAAAGAGATATAGACAATAATAATGCTTTTCATCTTTCATTTCTACATTTTTACAAAAGGAACCTTTCGACATTAAATATTCTAGCTTATTTCAATACAGCCTAGATGGCTCATGTTTAGGCCCATTAAATTGACTTAAAATGATTTAAAAATCTTAACTGGCATCGAATCATCAAATTATACTTATTAATTGTAGACCCTGGGACAAAATGTGTAAGATATTTTATACTTTTTTAATAAGTATATTTATTACTAAATTATGCCCGCGACTTCGTCCGCGTGGTTTGAGGTTTTTTAAGGTTTTACCTTATAAAAAAAGACAAGTATGACAAAAAAGTATCATAGATTGAATATACTCATTTTTGACTTCCAATATCTACCTTCTTCAATAGGAACTTAAATACTTATTTTTATAATAAATATAAAAATAAGCCGAGTTTTCCTTCCTGACGCTATAACTCCAGAACGCACGAACCGATTTCCACGGTTTTGCATTCGTTGGAAAGATCTCGGGCTCCGTGAGGATTATAACAAAGAAAATTCAGGAAAAATTCCACGCGGACGAAGTCGCGGGGGCAAAAGCTAGTTATATTATATAACTATGCAGGTAGGTTTTCTTTGTAGGCTATAGTAGCGAGTAAATTTTTATTTATGAAAGCCTAACGAATTAGTCTATTATCACCAAGATATGATACCTATAGGTAGACAGAAGTTAATTTGAGACATGCTGATTCTTGTGGCTTCATCTGCATCAATTTAGGATAATAATAAAAAAATCACATAACTCGATTTCGACCACAATATGTGCACAAGATAATATATGTAATGTAATAAATATATGTATATTTATAGAAACGAAAAATTACTTAGGAGCTCTAATTAAAATTTCCGGTATCAAAAACTTCCTTATATTCGCTATCAATCAGCGTGTGGACATATTGCATGAAATCAGCTAAGACCTTTCGTACTATTATTATTTATTCATATATTACATACATTTATTATTTATTCATTTGAAAACATATTGCACATGACGTCAGCTAAAACTTGTCATAATAGGGAATTACCTGCTGAATTATATTATATCATCAGTTTTGATCTCCCTGGCGATGGCGCATTGATGAGTTCTGTGGTATATAAGTGAAAAGTCTAGAGTGAGAAGGGGCGATTTGGGAATTTAAAATTTCTATAGTTATTTCTGGTCTGGACAAGATGGAGGCTTTGGCCGTGTGTAGTTACCAACCGACCGTTGAAGACCTGCTGCTAGCTATGGCGTGTAGAAACTAGAAACTGAAAAACCCAAGGATCAGTTTACACTGCCCACGCAAGTTAGCCCGCTTCCATCTTAGAATGCATCATTACCATTAGATAATGTTGCAATCGAAAGCTATTTTATCATCAAATAATAAAAAATCATCAATATCCAATAGATCGTAGATAAAAATTTATTTGCCTTTTGATCTTATATTCCAGACAGCAACAGACATTCCGATTCGGTTCGCTGAGTCGTGGTATGAAGTCCTTCACCTGAAATAAGCCTCCGATAAATAATAATAAGAGCGCTCAAACTATGCTCAACATAGCTTTTTACGAAAGAAATATAAATGGTGTGTCTTATTCACTATCGAAAAATTCGGGTAGGTCCTAATCCTCAATAGCCCAACGATTGAAGGTGCGGACTGAAAACTGAAAGGTCGCAGGTTCAAACCCCACCCGTTGCACTATTGTCGTACCCACTCCTAGCACAAGCTTTCCACTTATTTGGGGTGGATAGGAGGATATTAGTCAACTTCAGCCTGGCTAATATTTTTTGAAAAAAAATCTTTATGTACACTTACGTCTTCATTTTTCGGAGCAAAATATCACATGCTTCAGCGGTGTAGGAAAATATCGTGAGGAAACCTGCAAACCTGAGAGTTCTTCATAACGTTTTTTTTTTTTTTTAAATATATAGACTAGCGCTTGACTGCGATCTCACCTGATGGTAAGTGAAGATGCAGCCTAAGATGATACGCGCTTGCCTAGAAGATGCCTATTCACTCTTGATTTAAAGACACCCACATTATAGTTAGTTGGAAAAACGGAAGCCAGAAGGGCGTTCCAAATTTTTGCGGTGCGTATTAGGAACGAGGAAGCGAAGCGCTTAGTGCGGCATCGTGGAATTTCGACCACGTATGTACGTTCTCAAAAGTGTGTGATGTCTGCCAATTCGCATTAGGCCAGCATGGTGGCCTAAAGCCTTTCTCTGATGCTGAGATCTGTAGAGCGTGCTCTAACTCAAGCTCAGACTCGGACAGGTTAAAACGTGACACTAACATGGTCTGACATAAATCTGTCTCGTTTTAATAAGAGTGCTCAAACTATGTATTTATAAGATAGCTTTTTACGAAAGAAATATAAATGGTGTGTCTTATTCACTCGTTTTCATTCTGTCTTGAGTCTGAGCTGAGTGAGAGTGCGGTCTATAGATTTCAGCCTGAGAGACCTGCGCTCAGTAGTGAGCAGTTGTTGGGATGCTGATGATGATGGTAATGATGCGTCTTCATTAATAAAGATTAGCAGTCGGTTGTTGTAGCCTTTACCTTACCTTAGTTAGACGGAATATTTCTGCGACTATCTTAACGCCAGTTCACACCCTTATGTTTCTTAGCCACCACTTTTTTACCTCCAACTCTCTTTTTCTTGCAATTTTCTCCCACCATAATAGTATTCAGAGCAGACAGTCCTATCGTGGTGCCTATGTAGTAAAACTTAGGGTAAAAACATGCCAAAGATACCTCACTGCGATACCTCGCGGTCGCGGTCTAGCTCGCTACCTCGATGTATGTTTGCAAACAGACGAGCGCGAACATGTCGAAGATACCTCGCTGTACCGCGATGTATCGCAGTGAGGTATCCTTCGACATGTTCGCGCTTATCTGTTTGCATACATTTGTTTTACATGGAGGTGACATCGAGGTAGCGAGCTAGACCGCGACCGCGAGGTATTGCAGTGAGGCATCTTTGGCATGTTTTTACCCTTACGCTGCTTGATGGTTGTTTATTTCTTCGATCCTTTAGGGCTAGGCAAAGACCTCAGCTTTATCTATAGACACGTTCGCTGACCATATTATTATAAACTAGCTGATGCCCGCGATTTCGTCCGCTTAGATTTAGTTTTCAATATTGGGAACCCTTTGACTTTTCGAACCAAAAAGCAACCTTCGCTTTATCTCTTATTTGATTCTCGTCGGAACAGCTACCGACTACTAGCATCGCATTGCCCTAATTACTTTCTTTCTTTTTGCTCGGCTTCTAAGGGTCGTACTGGGATGTTAGCTATTATAATTATGCTATCAAATGCAAAAAGTATTTTTCAAATCTCTGACTGGTAGGTAATTCCAGAAAAAATTCTTGCGCTTTATTATAATATATATTAAATATATATTATTAATACAATAGAAAACTACCTAGGTACACATCATACATTTACGTTCACATCTTCACCTACAATCTTATGTATTGTTTTTCACACAACGATTTGCTGAAATCCCGTGCTTTCCATTTTGTCTGTATTATTCATTAGTGATTATTCGTTACTAAATTTTTTATTATGCCTCGTCAACATGAAATACCCAAACTTACTTACTTGTTATTACCCTACGAGTACTTTACCCAGAAAATTGGTTCACGTGTTTCTCATGACGTCAGCATCAGGCGTGTATTCCTTTCCTGTTTAAAATACATATTCATTTGGGCGAATGGAATGTATATAAAATAAAAATACTCGCGCGTCCCACAATTATACTGAAGTAATAAATGTCACTGTGATCTTTAAAGGCAACAACATCGACCGACGAATTTTAATCTACTTGAGGGCGAAACTGGTCTAGGTGGACCACTTCCTTGTGTTTTTGTGTACCAACTTCAATTAGCTATGTGCAAACATTTTTTTTTAATTATTTAATGAAATGTTCGTAATTGTAACAGATTATAGAACCTACCTATAAACACGTTTTTAATTTATGACAGCGATTTGGTAAAACCATAAAGATACCAAGACAAGTAATAATACGTTTTCGGGCAAAACCTAAAAGTAAGTACTAAGTACTCAGTAAATAACAGAAAAATACAAAATACTCGAACATGCGTTTTCATGTTATAGCTGTTATAAAAATAGAACGATGGCAATTCAATTTAATTTTATCTTTACTAGACTGAAATTTTTATTATAAATAAATTAATGTTATGTTACTTAGGTTTGTTAATTGAATATTCTGCGTGTGGGCGTCTATTACAAGTATTTTTTTTTTACAAAAAGTCATCGAACTATACGCTTAGAACGGAAGTTTCTAACAAAGTTCCGCTCTAAACGTAGGCTGAAAACAACCAATAAATGTATGAGTGCCATTTAGTATTTACTAGTACTACTTATAATTACGTTTCCAATGGTTATTGTGATGAATTATGGCACCCTTTCACAGCACAGTTCGTTATTTTTAAATAAACTCGTCGTACTAACGAGACGATACATCGCGTTAGTACATCGTAGTACATCGGCCGGCTTTACTAAAAATGGCTTATTACTGCGTCGACTATTAAATTGCGCTTCTAAGCATCGTAGTTCGATGGAAAAAGTCTTTTTCATCAAATAAAAAATTTTTCTTTCAAAAGAAGACTGTCTTTCTTTCTTTTAAACTATTGCAACTCTATTATTTATTGCTAAGATTTGATGATTTTCTGAGATTTAAAGCGTAGGTAAAGGAACAAAGTATAAATAGGTAGCTCTAAAATAAAAGTCACTTGATGCCAAACCACAAGTCCCAAGGAAATCAAGCAAGTACCGGTAAACTTTTCTTAGCTAGTGGTTTCAAGTTCGCCATCATCTTGCAATTTATTTGCATTCGAGTTTAAAATACTTCACGATCTGGTAAACCAGAACTGGTTTCCCGCCTCATGCTTCACGATACGAAGCTAAGTAATAAAGAAAATGTACTTAGATATAAACCATCGAATCATAATATGAAGCTATGAACTAATTTATATATTTTTTATAGATTGAATTATCACCGACTTATAGACATCAACACATAATTTTACGTTACCTATGTTACGTCACCTACAATGTTATACAAATAATGCTTATGTGACATACATTATGTACACCTGTACTCTTATTTACCTATATAAATATTACCAACAATAATGTTCACGTCAAATCTATCCCAAACTATAGTTATTGTTATTGCTCAATAATCTGGTTTAGGTATAAGGTTCCACTTGCGCTGTACCTTGTCAAGTGATCAAGTCTTACATGATTATAATAATTTACAACTGGTTAAACTTATAATAGTAGAGTATAGCTATTTACTTCCATATTTTTTTTGTTATTGCAGGCTTTCACGAAATCTATCTACAATTATTTTGTGCATTTTTTGAATTACAACATGGGGTTATTCAAGGGGCGGACCAACAAATTCCTGAAAGGCCGGCAACGCATTGGTGGTGCCTCTGGTGCTACAAGTGTTCATGGGCGGCGGTAATCACTTAACATCAGGTGACCCGCCTGCTCGTTTGCTCGCTAAAAATATAAAAAAAAAAAAAAAATATCTTTTTATGCTTATCTCTTTTTATCACTTTATTGCACAACGTAATGTAGTGCAAAAGGCCACCTTTTTAAAAAAATATTTTTAGCGAGCAAACGAGCAGGCAGGTCACCTGATGTTAAGTGATTACCGTCGCCCATGAACATTCATAGCACCTGAGGTACCACCAATGCGTTGCCGGCTTTTCAGGAATTTGTTGGTCCGCCCCTTGAATAACCCCATGTTATAATTTAGTGGGAACACCGTCGTAGGAAGTTGCTTCCGCAGTTAATCCAGATTTAATGCGACAGCGTAATATCATAGTCTACCTTTGAACATGCAATATAACGTGTAGGCCCTTTATGCCTATTTTGGTATTTATTAATAACAAAATTAAATTATTGTTAAGGACATTCCGTTTGATAAAAGGCTTCCGAAGGCCGCCGTGTGCGTGTGCGTATTATATCGTAAACCAATTAAACAATCGTACTCCACTTGTCACACTTGTGGTCGTGACAATCATATCTAGTTGCCAGTTATTGGAATAACTTTATATTGCACTCGCAAGTAATTGCAATTACTATTATCAAATAATAATAATTTCTGTTGAATTATCGTTCAACCGAAAACCGGTGTCAAATAACAGTTCTCATAAAACTTTATTGTTACTTCTAAGTTTTATATTTATGAATAGATTATGATCTAGATTCTTGATTCTTACATTAATTGGTCTCACTTTGTGTTCACAGTAAATAAATTTCTTGCATTGGCCACAAGCAGAGTGTCGCTCGTCCAGTACCCCGTTGAAGTCTAATGTATGCAGCTGTAGGCAGTTGTCTACGATCTTTCTACGATATATCCGTAGAGAATCCAAACTTCATGTGAGCTTGATGCTAAACTTTGATAAAATTAATCTGTCTTAAAATGAGTAGATATTTTAATATTAGTATTCAATTCGATGCCTTAACATGGGTAGGTATGTCATGGTCTCTTTAAAATTTCTGTGGTGGTGTCGTGTGGTGCGGGTTGTTACGTTCCCTCAAATATGGTTGAGCGAAGCAATGGCTGGATCATGCGTCATGCTCGTGAACGGGTGCCACCAACGGGAATGGGTCTGCTTTTGCCTGCCTGTCTTAACATGAATTGGATTGTTTTGCATTTTTGAAACTTTATTGTGGAAACACTGTATACATAGCATAGTTTTGTTATCTATTGTAAAAAAAAATTTTGTTGAAAAGAGCAACCGCCGAGTTTATTGCTGGCTCTTCTCGGCAGGAACGGCATTCCGAACCAGTGGTAGATTCATTGGCGATTCAAAAGTACTTGTAAAATTTTATTTGCATAAAAATATTTCTATTTCTATTTCTGGCAACTGACACATTTCGAGGTTTTAAATTGGGTTTTGTTGGAAGAAAAATGATAACAAAGGATATTAAAATTTGGTTCACGTTAGTACTGAAAGATATTATCACCTTCTTACCCGAGTTAGTTATTTTGACATAATTTCTAAGTATAACAAAACTACATTTATATGTATATAAAAAGTCACTGGTAGATAATATTTCTGCTTTATTTGCTTCTCACTAGGTACTAAGTACGTTGTGCACGTCAACAGGATATGTTATCACGTGAACGTTACGTGAACGATCAAGTTCTATGATCGACAGAATAATTAGTAGGTTAAATTTCATTAATATTTAATTATCATTACACAGTTTACTGATGCAACCGATCGTTAAATAAAATTTTTCCTTTTTGCGCTGTCAAGGACATAATTCCTGAAGAATTTATCAAACTAAAGATATCGTCAACCTTACCTTTAAGATAAGATAGATAGAGGTAATATAAATGTAGTATGTACTCGTAATGCTTTATGATGAATGAAGAAACATTCCGTGCGTTACTAAGATATTATTTTTGACATGCAAATCAATTCGAAATACTTGTGCATGTAATCATCAATCACGGATATACAGGTTATAGACACTATAGGAATAAACAGTGCTGTGTGAGTAAAAAATTCGCCATCCTTTATATTTCTACCTACACTAATTTGCACCGTAAGTTTCTCGATAGCAATTACAGCAACCTCACCATCACGACTTTGAAGCTAATCCACGGTAATATTCAAATCAACTGCGACATATTTTGCAATGTTTTGCTCACCTCATGACTTGCACTGGTTATGTATATAATGTCATGATTTATACAATACATAAGTAGCGAATGACAGTGTTGTGGCATTGGTCAATTACTTTTTATAGAAATCTTAGGTTCAAACCACCACGCATTATTGTCGTAACTCGTACGTACTCATTTACACCTACTTACGAGTAGGTACAAGTAGGTGAGTACAAGCTTATAGTGATTAATGTATGTGTGTAACTGGTGGTAGTGTGTGTAAACACAAGTGTACTCTAAGTTCCCTCACTCTCATGGGCTGAAGGGACGAAAATCTATTACGACTAGAAAGAGATCAAGTATAATACGGACGGCTTTACTTGTCTTCGAAGCACGGGGGTGTATTTAACACAGCTAACTTTCCAACCCCGGATTCCTACTGTCCTTGATAGATAAACCAATAACTATAATTAATTTTATTTCCCCGACCTAGAACTCAAACCTAAGAGCCAATGATGCGCAGCCGAACAAGCCAGCCACGGAACAAACACTTTGTAAAAGTTTATTTGAATAAACAGTTTGCAATTCTATTCTATTTTAATAATAATATATAATTATGTTTTTGCCACGGAACATAGACAAATAAATAATAATGCAATAGTAGTTTACAAGCTTAACGCTAAGTTGATGGGAAATGAAATAGTTCCATTAGGTAAACGCATTTATTGAACTAATAAAATTCATTATCTTTATCTAATATATTTTTTAATTATCTTTATATAATATATTTTTTAAATAAAATATTACAGTTAGACATATAGCTAACTAATAAATATTTAAAAAAATTAGTTACTTACTCGTAGAAGCAGGAGAAGGCATAAAGGTCCGCGAACTAATTCTACCGGAACTGCGCGTTTTGATAAGTGGTAGTTATCAGTAGTACTAATTACCGACTTGCAATAGTACGGTTATCAAGGACACACCAGTCACTACATTAATAATTCAGTAGTTAACCGTAAATTTTAGCATTTAAATTTTCTTTAAAAAATTAAGGTTAAGATAAAAAATAGCCTGAAACAAATCGTGACCATGTGATGTTCAAATCATAATAATCAATCATTTATTTTTGCGTGTCTACGGCAGGCTATATATATAGTGTTTTGCTGTTATGTGTTTGTTTGTTCGTTAACTCATATGATTTTGACAATAAAGGTCTCTGTGGCTTTATTTTAACAGTCCCAGTGTCATAGGCTATGTATGTGAGCTTTTAACAAATACAATCTGGGGGATATGATAAATTATTGAGAATTGAAAAAAATTTAGTTGAAATGAATCTGTAAAGATCTCATTTTATAATTCCCAAAAATATATTTTAACTAGTTGATCCCCGCGACTTCGTAAGCGTAGATTGAAGTTTTTGATTCTCGCGAGAACTTTCTTATTTTTCGGGATAAAAAGTAGCCCATATTCAGACTATAATCTATCTCAGCGCCAAATTTCAATCAAATCGGTTCAGTCATTACGGCGTGATTGAGTAACAAGCATACATCCAACTTTTCGCATTTATAATATTAATAGCATTAGGAGGATTTATATAGGGTATCATAAAAAAGTACTTTATTAAATCGAATATTTGAGCTGTAGCTTGTAAAAACCTAAATGTTTTAACTACTTAATAAGTTATTTTCACTGATTACTTTTAAAATAGCCAAAAACTTAGTTGATTATAATAATTATTAATAATGATTTTAATTAATAACCAGTAACGTCTACGTAAAACCAACAAATCTTTTATGTAATTATTAAAAACACAATTATGTTTAAATGTTTGCTTAATTATAATAAAAAGGGTTATTATGTATTTTCAAACCGTAGTTCCAATTACGAAATTAAAATCTTTATTTAAGTACTTAAATAAGTCATCACTACTCACTACTTAATATTATGTTGCTGATTGTATTGATAGTGAGGCGCCCACGGTTTTTGCCTCGGAATTCCAATGTACATTTTTTTGCTTTCAATTTGGCATTTAGGATCTTGTTACGAATTCAGCGTAACTTACTATAAAATAACCTTTAAAGCTCTTGATGATGAGTGAAAAATACGAGTCTTTAAATCATCAAGAATTTTCCTAAGTATTTCAAACATACCTAGACAAGCTACGCTAATTGTGCAAGGGTTAGGTACCCTTGGGTTACCATATTAATTTAACAGATCATATCGTACGAATATGTTTGTTAAATGTAAAATAGTGAATTAGGTGGATTTTTGCGCTAAGACCCGATGCGATGCAGACCATCCTAATGTATACCTTGAGTATTACGTGGCGAGTTTTTTCAGGGCATTAAATCAGCAGATAGGTTCGTAATCAATCGAATACACTCTCTTGTCCCACTACCCACTACAATTAGCTCAATGCTATGCCAATTACAAATTCAAAATAGGGATAGGATCAATGATAAATGATCCAAATATACGAAAAGGACGTACCCACTACTGAAAAACCGCATTATCTTTGTTTCGAATTGGACGCAATGACCTGCAAAATTTTCTCGATTCGTATTTTCTCGGAATCGGATCAGAATAGCCCTGAGGCGAAGTCAGTTTCGCGAATCTACTGAAAACCAGTAACCTTTATGATACTATAGTACTTACGCTAGATTGGGGTCCTATAGTATTACTAAAAAGTCTGGGTGACATTTTAACATTGTACTACATTTGATACGAATAAAATCAATATGATGGATGTTACATCCAATTTTTCGTAGTCGGGTAATTTTTAAACATTTTTAGGGTTCCGTAGCCGAAGGGTAACCAACGGGACCCTATTACTAAGCCTTCGCTGTTCGTCCGTCCATCCGTCTCTCAGCGGGCTGTATCTCATGATCCGTAATAGCCAGAGAGTTGAAATTTTCAGAGAATATGTATTTCTGTTGCCTTTATAACAACAAATAATAAAAATAGTTCAAAATTAAGGGGTTCACCTTAACTAGAAACGTGTTTTTTCGGTGTTTTTTGGATAGGACGGAACCCTTCGTATGCGAGTCCGACTCGTATTTGACCTATTATTTTTCTTTTAATTCGTCCCTATACAGCTGGACGTAGTGTAATAATATAGAGGTCAATGACTGAAAGCACTCTCAGGTTAAAATCTATAGAGCGTGCTCGCAATCTGCTCAGACTAAAGGCCGCTGCATACATAACGTGCACGGGACGGGACGGGACGTGGAGTTTTGGAAACATCGTTTCATAGAAAATGTAAGCGACTGTGCATACGTCACGGAGCACGGACGGGACGGGAACGTGCCACGCGCGGAACGGGAAAAATATCGTCGGCGACGATGTTTAGCACGTCCCGTCCCGTACGTGCCCCGTCCCGTGCGTGATTCCGCTGCGTATGCACAGTCGCCCCGTTCGCTCCGGAGAGCTAAGTAGTGATGTTTGTGTATTTACCTACGAAGCAAAAATGGACGAATGGAAAAACTAATTGAGTGTGTACGATCATTGAAAGTATTTAGACACCAAATATAAAAATTATCTGTGGCGTAAAATTGCAGTCGAACTATCACTCACTGAAAACGGTCAGATTTATTTTATTAATTTATTGCATTGGTATCTCTACTTATATTTTAATATGTAATAATAATTACAGTTGAACTTTTTATGCTCAAATCAATAGGTATATAGTATCAACCTTTGACGACCTCCCTGGCGCAGTGGTGAGCGCTGTGGTCTTATAACTGAGAGGTCTCGGGTTCGATTCCCGGCGGGGGCAATTTAGGAATTTATAATTTCTAAATTGTCTCTGGTCTGGCCTGGTGGGAGGCTTTGGCCGTGGCTAGTTACCACCCTACCGTCAAAGACGTGCCGCCAAGCGATTTAACGTTTCGACACGATGGCGTGTAAAAACCGATTAGGGGTATGGGTTGTATTTACACTGCTATACCCCTTCCAAGTTAGCTCGCTACAATCTTAGAAAAATCCATCTTTCCTTGTTCACATCACTAGCACGTTAGTTCTGAGTTATTGCCACGTTGCGTATGCATTAAAAATTCCCGTCCGTGTTTACTAACCACGTCCGGGCCACGTCCGGGCCACGTCCCGTCGACGTCCCGAGACAGACTTATGTCAGGACATATTTGTCTCTTGTTCTAACTCTGTCTCATGTTTGAGCCAAGTGAGAGCACGCTCTATTGATCTTAGCACCAGACTCAAACACTCAAAAGATAGTAGGTATATGTGAAGCAGACTGACATTGTCTTCACAAGGCCGCGACGGTCACTGACAGGCGCCGCCGTTACTACGCCACTCAACCATTTCCGCTCCGGTTATCAGCGCTTCGTTCCGCAGGCTTGAACTTTAAGATTTTCATCGCATTTCTACCTGAATCTACCTTTAGGTCCTAAAGGATCTTTCCTTTAGGAATAGATACGACACGTTTGTAATATGGCTAGGGCGGCTGATTACGTAAACATAGAAGGTGTTTATTTTTTAATAATAAAGATAATATTGTCATGAGTGGACTAGTAACCGCTTTTATATAGGAAACTAGGTTAGGTATAGAAAGCCCACTGGTTTAATAGAATCATAAAATATGTATTAAAGTGACAATTTCTTTTTATTTTCAGATATTGCCCTGTGTGTTGGTGACTTCACTACCGGTGCCCAACCCCAACAATCACCACACGAACGTTGAAACTAATCCCGCCAGTGTGCATCAAGAACAAAATGTTCAAAAGATACCAAAGCCCGACGAGAGTTCGAATCATGACGAGCAAATCATATCTGTAAGAATCACTTCATCTGTAGCAGTTGGCAGATCGAAAGCTAAGTCATCCCATATAGCATCAGATAGAAACAGAGACCATGTAGAATCCGAATTTCATATCACTACCCCTACTGTAGAGGAAACTCAAACTATTGATGCTACAACCACCCCTAACATCATATCTACAGTTACAACTACAACTTTGGAAGATGTTGATAGTAAAACAGAATTACCACAGAGCCTTGTTGGTGCTAATATAGAATTTATTAAGCAATTACAAGCGAAAAAGGGAATAAGGGGTCTAAATAATTATGAAAGGTTACATTCGTATGATGTAATAGACGACTTGTCGGACTCCAATCAGACTAATGATTCTGTGGCGGAGTCATCTGTGCAATCTGTTTTTAGACAAGATGCAAATCTAGATGATGTACCACTCGGAAGATCTGTACCTCTGTCTTATAGTTCAAAAAGTTATATTCAGGACCCATCACAACGAAATTCAAGATTAACAACTGTAAATTTTAATGTAGTTCATGATACACCAAAAATAAATAATTATAATGATCATATATCTGCATACATAAACCCCACACAATCAGTAGCAGAAACTCAAGAGTTTTACAGTCAACCCAAGGTTTACAGCCAGCCAGCGCAAATATATAGTGAACCTGCAAAAATTTACAGTGAACCAGCGAAAATTTACAGTGAGCCAGCTAAAGTATACAGTGAGCCAGCCAAAGTTTATAGCGAACCTGCAAAAATTTATAGCGAACCTGCTAAATTTTATAGCCAACCCGCTTCTTTGCATCTCAACGAGGGAGTTCAGTCAGGTGAAGCTCCTTGGACACAAAAGTCTCTCACTACAGACTATAGTACTGCGATCAGTACGATACCAACGACTTCAATTCCAAATTCTCTAAATACGCAACGACAATTGGAGCATGAGCCCGAAAAAAATTATGAAGTGGATGAAAAAGTCAGTGTAATGTCTGATGGGCGTACTCACGGTGAACAGCCGGCTAACCCCGAAAACTGTAAACAAGAGAATTGTAAAGTAGGTTATGTTGTTGAAGGTCGACAGTTCAGGAAATATAGAGTTGAGGAAAGAACCCCAGATGGTTTCATCGTAGGAGAATACGGGGTAGTACGAAACGAAGATGGGGCACTAAGAGGCGTCAGGTATACAGCCGATAGCGATGCTAGTCCTCGTCTTATACATGACGCGCTTATGAAGTTCCTGCAATTAAAATAGGTAATACTTTGGTCAAATAGATTAGTTATTTGGTGATAAAACGTTTGCTCATTTAATTTATACAATATAGTTTTTTCAACGCTTTTGCTTATTTCTTCCACCAATTTACAGATTGGGATAGACTGAATGTTTAATCTTGTTTTCATGCTACAATAATAAAAAACTATGAGTTCAACTTTTTCTTTCATCCTCTTTCCCTATATTGCTTTAAAAATAAGGTACCTACCTTTAAAAAAACCATAGATTTTTACATTCTATTCTTTATTCAATTTTCAATTACTCGATTGCAATGAATCTTTTTTTTTCTTTTGTGTATCATTTCAAACATCATCTTTAGCATGAGGAAATGCATCTGCAAGTTGAATAAATCCATAGCTACGAGTAGATAGAGGTGCGTATTAATTTTAAACTTTATATTTTTAAAGCAATAAAGCAATTTTTAATAAATTGGTATTCTGATTTGGATTTTTATTTATACCTAATAATTATTTTATTATTAAGTATGTCTAAATGTTTAATAATGAAATCGATTCATATAAAACCGTCTTACGAGTAACACTTTATAACATGGCCATAATATGTATAACGTGGCATATTAATATGTATAAACAATTGTTGTGTACGTGGGAAAACCGAGATCCACACTAATTCTACTCGTACATTATTCGCCAACGAAATAATATTTGCACATTTTTAGTTATTTTGCGCGATACGATAAATTCTATCACGTTTAGTGCAAAATAACTAAAAATGTGCAAACATTGATTCAATTGAACCACGATTTATTTTTTACGATTTACTAGCATAGCGTTAGGTTGTACCTAAAAAGTAGGTATTT
The DNA here is from genome assembly GCA_933228805.2 of Hipparchia semele. Taxonomy (NCBI): domain Eukaryota; kingdom Metazoa; phylum Arthropoda; class Insecta; order Lepidoptera; family Nymphalidae; genus Hipparchia; species Hipparchia semele. The sequence goes on along the minus strand of OW121717.1, from coordinate 6,129,014 downwards.
TCGTATTCCATGAATTAAACTTACGAAAAACGAAACTTTTGTGATACATAGCAATAAAAATCACGAATCACGATTTCAAATTATCACAGGTCCTTTTTAAATAAACACAGTGATAGTATTTAGAATAAGTAGTTACTTCTGTTTCAAGACTTTAGTTTATTAATTTTAAGATATTATTTTAGAAATGTGCCATGACTCGTTGTATTTCCCTGAGTAGTTAATATAATTAATTTGTAAATATAATACTGTAAGATTAAATGTATATGAAGCATACTTTTTTTATTGCCTATTACCTGTTTAATTCTTAAAGGTAGGTACCTACTTACTCATTTATAACTTTTACTTTTTACAGAAATAAATCCCTAAAATGAATAAATTATTAATCTTGATAGAAATAGATAATATAGACTATAAAAATTAACGAATAATTAATCTTGGTGAGTAAGCAGGCATATTATGTATCTATGTCTAGTTTTACCTACATATATCTGCAATTTACAAAACAGTTATTTAATTATATAAAAGGCATATAATATAAACAAGATGCTATGAGGGAACAAACTCTTTTATTCAATAGATAACACATGCAAGCGGGCCCAACGGCTAACATCTGTCCAGTAATTTATTATAATATGTAATATACTTATGTAACGGACACATTAAAATTGTATAAAAACATACACAACATTCTGCAAACAGAGCTATTAGAAGTAACGTGTTTGATAATACAATTTAATGGAATAGTTTTATTATATATTTTAACCAAATATCTAAATTAATTCACTTATAGAAAACTCATATATAATAAAGAACTGCCTACCTATAAAATAAGTGCACCTATTCGTATAGTCGGTACGACACAACACAACGAAGTTAGCAAAAACAATCACTTCTAACTTGCAGTTCAAATCTTTACTTACCTATTTGAAATCTCGATGAATTCCTATGGTAAAATCATTATTTAAGCCGGCCTTACACGTGTAAGTTTAACTCGCTTAAGTAGCTTGTAATTAACTTCGCAATAAATAAATTCGTTAATGTAAAGCTACTAGCAAAAATAGAGGAAAAATATATATTTAAGAGCTGTAAGGTAATACAAATTCATTTTATAAGACCTATAGAATGTAGTGACCTACATCAATGTGACTTCTACATTGTGTCGTACTGATATATGAATATAAATATCTATGGTACTTGTATCTTTATATTTCTTTTCTAACGGTTGGCTATTTCCTAATTCCTATATTTACTGTCTTATACAAAATTTATAATCATGTTTGTGTATTATAGTTTTGGCATAAGACTCACTCATTACTGCGAAAATGACGAATAATATGCATAAAATTTATTAGTATTTTAGGATTTATTTTACAAAACACTGTAATAATAATATAATATATAATAGACTGGAACTTTAGCCAGTTGAACAGAAAAATTGAGTTATAAACATTAAAAAGTGCAGATTGAAACATTCATCTACATTTCACTACAAAGCATTTAACATTTTTAGTAGACACATTAAACTAAGTTATTTGTAACTTATGACTAATATTTTATATTGGTGCCACAAAAATAGGTCACAAAGTCGCCGCGACTTCAGTACTTTGTAATCTTAACTCATAACAATTAGACACCGTTACAACTAAGATTCCTATAGTTTAATTAATCCATTTCTTAACTTGTACTTAAACAGAAAGACGCCATATTACTAGAGCATGTATTGTTTTAGCAAAATCGTCTCAACCAGACTTGTGTACAAGAGCACTAATAATTTGACATCTCTCCTTACTTATATAGCACTTACAATTACATATTAATATTTACTTATTCAAACATCAAATATGATAAGCAACAATATTACAACCCTTCATTCAGTAAACGTTCTGCACTGACTCACCGAAAGGAGGAGGGACTGTCGGATTCTTTGAGGATTAATTTTAATTTTAAAGTTTAGGAGACATTTAATTGAATATGATAACTTCATTTCTTCAATAATTTAACGATTTATAAAGACTTAACCATTTGAATAAGGATATTAATTTGAAATTATTTTTCACTCTGCCAAAGTTTGAGACTCGTCTCCTTCCTCTATAACGGGTAACTAAAATGTAATGGGTGGCTCTGAAACTGCCGTACCTTTAGGTGAACAGCGATTGAAGGTATAATTAAAAAATGTAACACTTTAGTTTAAACTGTACTTCGGTGTAAGCAGAGACATTAATAATAATTAAGCTTAAGTTTAAAACTATAATTAGACAGCCAATCTCTACAGCTACTTTTGAGAACAAAATCTGTTCAAAAGACCGACCATTTTCTAAACATCAGGCTCAAATTGTGCACAAACAACAACATACAACACTCGTGGAAGCACATTAAATGTATCAGACGACCAACTTTTCAGTCGGTTTCTTTAATTTCGATGTTCATTTTAATGCTATTGACTGTATTGATCTTGATGATAGTCTCATATTATGCTATCACCTTTAATAACTTAAAAGAAAAGAGAAGTACTTAAGAAAAGTAATGTATTATGTAAGAGTAAAAATAAAATTGATTATTCTTACAAAACTAGTCGATGTACTTCCTCTATTCTTAAATGGCTGCAATCATTGAATTCCTTAATTGAGTTCTAATAAACTTATATAAAATCATTAAAAACATCCATGGTCCGTCCTAATAAAATAAAAGAGTCACCAACAAAAAAGTAGGTTGTCTGTCATAGTGGTCCTTATTATTCTAAATTTTATCACAATACAAAATCGCCAATACAACATGAAAACCACTAACCTAGATACTCAAAAGTAGTAAGAATCTAATTGATACTATAAATAAATAATCGAAATTCTCAATAACAGTAGAGACACATATAGAGACACTGCATGCGCTAGGCCGTACTTTGGCCTTTTCGCACTGCCGCGCGCCTCGATTACTAAATTACTAAACAAATTGAGGCTCTGAGGCTTCTGTCATGGAGTACAGTATATTGTACTCGTAATCTAATAAAATACATGTGACAATTCATAATAGGTAGGTACCTACAGTCCACCTATTTGTGAGAAGCTAATTAAGGTCATTAGCACATCAGCGCCGCAAAACTGTAGTAACGGAATGAAAAAGATAGATAGAGAATGCGTTATTAAATATCCACTTTAGCAATGGTTTCGTTACCCAATAGAAGCAGCGGTGAAGATATGCTAATCTGAAAGGCTTCATAATTGTAAATAAATAATTTTAACCTTACCAGATCTACAAGAAGTTAAATACCTAAAGTATGAAAATCTAAAGAACCGTTACAATGTTTAATAACTGGTCAAGTGCGTGTCAAAACACGCGTCGCGTAGGGTTCCGTTGTCGTGCTATAAAAAAGTCTTCTTCTAAAAAAACTTCTTTTCGTGAACTAAAGGCTTGAATTTATTAGAAACAAAGATGGTATAAAAGTACCTAGAAACTTTATCACTTGTAGTATTTGTCCCATTCATTATAGATTATAGCTCAGTAGATATAAGTAACTTGTAGGTACGAGTTTTAAATATTATTGAATTTTTCAAATTTTAAAATATAAGTAATAAAAGTTTAGGTGACCATGCTGCTCATGTTAAAATTATTTCGTATACTGTTAACGAAAACATTAGTTTTTTTTTTTCAATTCGAGATTAAAATAAATACAGTAAAAGCTCTTTATTCGCGGGGGATACGTTCCGTAAATATGCCGCGAATACAGAAACCGTGAATAGGGAATGGTAATTTGTATGGGATTATAGGGGATACGTTCCTAGGTGACAAAATAAAAAACAAATATACTTATATAAAAAAAAAAATTAAATTTAAGTTTTTGACCATATTTTATTAATTATTATTTTCAGGTTTAGGCAATGGTTTAAAGATTTTGTAATTTTTTATTGCTTGAAGCTTTTTAAAAGCTCCTTCAATTCAGACTGATATTCAGCAGTGGCATTAGCAATTTGCCTCTTAAAAATAAGACTTTGTACTATAGACTGATCAGTTTTCATAAAAAATAAATCACTAAGCTCATTTGCTATTCTTAAACCTTCACTGAGATTTTTTAAATATAGTCCATTTGACGACGCGTTTACAAAGGATAATATTGTTCTTGATACCTATTGGAATCCTTTTTATATATGTACCGATGTACCGATTAGATCCTCGAATAGAGAAATCTAGCCGCGAATATAGGAATTGGGTCACAATTTTTTAATCCGCGAATAGCGAAAACGCGAATGAAGGAAGCGCGAATAAGGAGCTTTTACTGTATGTAACAATATTTCACGCACCGAGAAAGTACATAAGTAAACTTTTTTTAAACTTTAGTTTTTCTGACTAACAGAGGGATGAACTGGACAAAACTATAAGGATTCCTGGTTGTATTACGGAACCCAAATAATTAAACTTTGGGTTAAATAAAGAATGTAACGGCAGTTTGGTCTTGTATTATTTATCATCTATTATATTTATAAATCTTGTATAAATTATAATAATATATTCTTCACCAATAGGTTAAAAAGATATGTTTAAAGTTTAAGTCGATAATATTTTCAATTAATTTTATTTATCCAATCGAGCATATAAATACCTAGATACAGTTTTAAGAACAGAATAATAATACTTATAAATAATAATCACAATAATATCAAACGCCAAAGGTAAAGAAGTATCATTTTATAATATTAACGATTAAAATTAATTATGTACCTATAGCTTAAAATTGGCAGTAACACACAAATATAATTTGTGGCAAAATTAAAAATATAATAAATGCATAAGTAATATGCATATTATTATTAGGTAGGTACTACTTGTCAGAAGCTAAGCATTTTTTAAAGGTGATCGTTACAGTATTTACAGAAGAGTTGACGAAAATATATTTAAAAAAAAAACGAAGTTTCATTCTTTGTATGGACTGCAGCCTGTCAGGTAGGTATAACTGTTTAAAATCAAAAACACTTGATACAAAGAAAGTAGGATTATTTATCATTTGTTTCAAACAAGGCTTGACACCGGGTTTTTATCGGAAAATATTGGTTAATTAGGTAGGTACTGGTTAAAAATATTATTATTCAATTCGTCGGTTAATTGATTGTAGGAATAGAAATCGTATCGCCCGGTATAATTAAAAGAGCAATTTCATATTATTCAGCAAACCTAAAGAACCGGTTCAAATCATTCAATTAGCGAGAACACATGCGCCTATACTTCGGCGTGCTCAATAATGAGTACTGAATAGCCCTTTCTTCGACCAATCGTGCAAAAACCTAATTCAAAATTCGAAAAACGGGTCAATTTCGGTATATTAAACGAAATAAACCGAAACTTTACCAATTTACCTACCTTAACTACAATAATTTTGATACTTAGAGTTGAAGAACCAAAAAATTGATTTATTTTTTATCCGGTTTCCAAGCCCTGCTTATATTAAATTCATGCATATTAGTTTATAATTTCCATCGACCAAACAACTGTGACGATTCACCTTTTATAAATAAGTAATAGTTTTGTTATTTTCTACGACGTTCACTTGTGCAATCTTGAGATAAGGTTGTTTAATCATAAGTTTCCGATTCTTGCTGCACAAGCTTGAACCGTCTCGGACTTTTAACAGCGATCGATCCGTGTCCATCCAACGATAGGCGTCCTTTCATCTGCAAATACCTTTTAACAAGAGATAATAATTCTTGAGTTAGTTAGTCGAGTACATTTCAAGAGATTTCTTCCAGTAGCCCTCGAATTTGAGAACAGTGAGTACACCCAGAGGTAGGTAGGTACTTATCAGATTAAGATTTATTTTAAGTATAAAATTACTTTAAGATTAGTAATAAGTTAGCTTATATTTCATTATACCACATAATATTTATAATAGGTTCATAAATTGGACTGGGCTGATGTCAATTTAAATGAGCTTTTTTAAAAATCTGTTCAAACTCACTTCTTAATATATCGGCAAACGAGCTGGGTTGGACGTTGCTGCCATTCATCCAGCACCTCCTTAGGAGCAAGAACCTATGAAAAGAATGGATTAACTTGAGACACTACTATAGTGTACACTGTCACTTTGGTCGGAGCATTCTGGCCTCCCTTCTTTCTTCAATATCCGATAAACGTCCAGCTACTGGACTGGACAAAGGTCTCTTGTAGGAACTTCCATACGCCGGGGACTTGTGCCGCTTGTATCCAGCGGCTCCCTGGGACTCGCCTATTGTCTGCAATTTACGACATAGTAGTGCTTAACTAACTAAGCACTTCACAGAAAATTAAAAGCCAAGCCTGGCGCGGTTCTTGCTTGACTAGCGTTTAATGTAGCAAAGTAAGTATGTACCTACCTAGGTAGATTTCAGAAAATACATATTACCTAGGTACTAGTTTTTGCCCGCGACTTCGTCCGCGTCGTTTTTCTGGGATAAATATTTGTCAATGAAGAAACCTGCATGCCTGAGAGTTTTTCATGATGTTCTAAAAGGGGTGTGAAGTCTGCCAATTTGCTGGTTCTATAATCCTTCTCTGAAAGGAGAACTGCGCTCAGTAGTGAAACATTCATGGGTTACTGATGATGATACCTGGTCGCCTTTAAGCCTGTCTAGCAGCGTGACGCACACGACAGCTGCCTTGATGCCGGCGTGGTGTGTGAGCGCCGCGAACGCTAGCGACTCCATCTCGATGTTCACGACCCCGGCCTTGTGGATGCCCTCCAGGTACTCCATTTTGTCAGCCTCTGTGAAGTCACAAAAAGCACCGTCGAGACGCCCTTGACCTGTAATTTTATAAAACAACGGCTTTAATCAAATTCAAAATCATTTAAGCATAGTTTACACGGAGCCAACACTGGCTGCCAATAAGACTGGCAGCCAGTGCTGGCTTTGTATTGGCCTTGTGTAAACAGTTTTTCAAGCCAAGCCAGCGCTGGCTGCCAACGCTGGCGAGAATAGAGCGACCGTCTATTTTTCTAGCCAGTGACCTCCGCCCGCATACCCTTCGACCCCCGCGCCAGCGTTGCGGACACGTGTAGACGGGTCTCGCCAGTCACTGGCGAACGTCCGTATGGTGTGTGTTCTTTGTTGTTTTATTTGGAATTTCTGCGACAAAATGCCGAGAAAATTCAACGAAGAGGATACTTTGAAATTCGTACAACTTTATAGAGAGCACGAATGCTTGTGGGATAAGCGTTGCGATGCATACAAAAATAAAGAAATGCGCGCTTCGGCACTAGAACAACTTCGTGTAGGAATGAATAACCCGCAACACCAACCTGTACTCAGAAGGATCTTCTAATCTTAGTTGTTTCAGCAACAAGGTAGAAGCTCCAGTTACAGGTCTATCGCTTAACCATTTTCTTATCCAAAGTCGTTTCGCTCCCTTTTTTTGTAATATATCAATCAACTCTTCTCTTAATAGTGCAGAGATATTCCTTAAACATTTCTTTTTCAACAGCCTTTGCCGCGTATTCATTATTTTTTTCCAAACGTGTGCACACCAGAAGAAAAAATCCGTGAATGATTGGCCGCGTCTAAACAACAAGGGCCAGGCCAACGCTGGCTTGTCTGCAGACTGGCGCCAGCATTACTGGCTTCGTGTAAACTCTACTTTATTTCATGTAGGCCAAATGTCGGCTCTTATGACAAGTCGAGAATCTATCACACCAGTTCGGAAAGCTGATTCTGCTGAGAGGAGCCGGCAAGAAACTCAGCAGTTGCTCTTTTCAAAACAAGAAATCGTCAGTAATCCTTACTTATAAAAATGCGAAAGTGTGTTTGTTTTTCGAAATGATTAAAATAAATATACGTATACTATGAATATAATATACCTTCATAAAAGTCGTAAGTGCACATCGTCTTGCCCGTCACAGTATCGTAGGGATCCTCTGGGTCCGCAAGAGCCTTTAACTCACGAACTAGCCGCTTATCCAACTTCGCCAGCCGCTGGATATTCTTACCGAGAACCATCTACACAACATACAAGCAAACACAAAAGTTAAAAATTTATCTATACCTACCATACTAAATAGAAATGGAAACTGAAATGGATATATATGGAAACAGTACCGGATATGGATACTGAACCGTAAACGGTTACAGAAAAGGATTCAAAAATCGAAACACCAAATAACTATTGCATTTTATTTACATCATTACTACATGGTACAAATAAATTATTTTTTGTTCATTTACTTAATCAAAATACTATTTAGGTAGTTAGGCGTGTTTACGTTGTGATAAAGGTAGTAAGCATTTAATTTCTCCACTGTTCCTGAGCTTTTAATTGCGTGGCGAAACTTGAAAGTTGGAACAAGTGCTGTTGAAAACTCCGCTTAAAGCTCCGCTCCCTTTGTGTAGGTATGCCAAAGAGTTATGAACTGAACTTAACTCAAGTAAGTAAATTCAACGAGTCAAAAGATCCTTAATACATTATAGCGACTTTTGCCCGACTATAACTTTTTCCGTTGAATGGCAGACAAGCTGCATCAACCATCACAGTCTCAATTGGGATGGTGCTTATTTTAAAAATTAATAAAAAAAGGATCTTCCAAAAATACACGTTGGTTTAAGTGTAATAACCATTTAAACTATCGATTAAACTACAAAAAGTGCTTCAAATATTTATACATATCGCACACCCAGATCAATACGCAAGGTTATGAAACTCAATTTTATTTTAAGTGGCATTTCACGACATCATTTATAACCTAAAATAACATCGAGTTTCATAACTTTTCTAACAAAAGATTCAGAAAGACTTTTTTCTTTTAGGGAACAGACAACTTTTTTGAGTTGTTTCACTATTGATCTGGGTGTGCGATATGTCTATGTATGTGTATGTATGACGTCACATTTCACCGTTTCATACAAGTTGCCATACTATGCTAACGCGTGTTTTGACGTTTGATAAAGAGTTGCTGGTTTGATTAGTTGGTAACATCCCTATTATTGTGGTGAACCATATCGATACAAAGTCATGCGATCATATGAAATGGCAATGTCGATGAGTGAGTGATGGCTTACGTTGAACTCCTTACCAATTCGAGAACGTTCCGCAGTGCACCGTCGACCGCCTCTTCGGAAATGATGACGGTGCCGCCCTCGTATCCCACGCCTCCGCAGGTGCCGATCCTGAAGAACACCGGATCGCGTACCTTCGCGTGGTACATCAATTTGATCACCTCGTGCAAGAGGATCCCTACTGACGGGATACCCATGCCATGCTGGAATTAGAGTGACACTAATGCAGAGATCTATAGAACGTGCTGTGACTTAGCTCGAACTTAAGATAGAATTAAAACGGGTCACAAAATATGCTATGCCATAAATCTTTTTCGTTTTAACTCTGACTTGAGTCTGAGCAGAGTGATATTAATATATTTTTAAAAGCATTTAACAACGAGATTTACCTACAAGTTTTTCAATAACAAAGTTGAAATGGCCAATAGGGACCAATGAAAATTATACCGATTCTCCTACTCCAGTTATTGATTATCTCGACATGAAGTTGATATTGCATATTCAATTTGTCTCAATATCAGTATCTCACAAAGTTCCCCTCTGACAACAGAGTAAATTAGCGAACAACGCTCATTCATTTCAATTGAAAAGCATCGCCTCACGCTCATGTTACACGAGTTTAATTGGCAAATGGAATATTTCTGCACTTTGCGAGTAGAAACTGAACCATAGGTATATGGAGTGTTATTTTGAGAGCGATCTGAAGACGGAATTTTTATCTATTGGAAATCATTATCAACCCATCAACGGCACACTACTGAACGCAGTCTTCTCTTAAACTATTAGAAATAAAGATAGGTATATTGTTGTAAGGAACAATGGCGTTGATTTTAAATGCGTAAATATATAAAATAATTTCTAACAATGGTTTGGAATGCAGTTAAAATCGAGAAGAACCAGGAGCATACTTTTAATAGTTTTTTTTAAATTGACAGTGAATTTTATTATAGAACGTCACGCTTGTGGTCACGCTCATTAGCTGGGTCCCCACCAGACGATCCATCGCGCTCCGATCGCACGCGGCAGGAGCGCGATCCAAATTTGCAGGCGGTGTGGACGTGCCGCGCGCGATCCATGCGCTCGTATTGGAGCGCGCGCTCCCTGCTGCGCCCGATCCGTACGTTGTCGGTTTTTAGGATCGCAGTTTAAACAAACTGGATCGGCCTAGTACGATCCACGCTCCACGTTCACGATTTTGGATCGCGGATCGCGGGATCGCCGATCCATTTTGGATCGTCTGGTGGGGACCCAGCTATTCCCACACACGACTTTTAATTCAACTTCTCATTACAATTTGCCCGTCATATAAGACCCAAAAATTACTGAAAAGTAGGTCCGTCGTCTTAACAGATAGACGACAAAGGACTCTTACAAGGATCACCACAACCTGCGACGGCAGATTCTTCCTCGAGATCTTTCGTCCGTCGTAAATACTCACACTGATGCACAACACGGGACCGACTTTGTACATGGAGTAGCGGTAGGAGAACTGACTGATGTCTTGCAGCGTGGTGCCGCAGGGCAGCTTGTGCCCGATCTCCGCCATTATGGTGTACGCGAACTGCTCCATGCGCTTCGGTGTGCCGCCCATACACACGAACTGAAAAATTCATCATCATCATCAACTGCTCAGAACGAAGCGCAGGTCTCCTACAGACTACTGTTTATCACCTTGGTCCAGTGCAAATTAGTACTCAAACACACCTTGAATATCATAAAGAACTCTCAGAGAGAGCAATGATAGGCTAGTGGTTAGGACTAGGTCTCCTATTCGGAGTGTCGCAGGTTCGATTCCAGACCACTGACTTTTCGGAGTAGTGCGCAATTGAATATCACATTTTTTTTTATTCGATGGCAAGATAGTCCTATACTGCGATCACACCTAATGGCAAGTGACAATGCAGTCTAAGATACATGCTTCGTGAAAGAAAACATGGTGAAAAACCTGCAATGAAAAATTACCTATACCTACCTATACATAAATGTGGTAGATTCATATTTTGACCATTCGAAAGCACTTTGTAAAAGTTTATTTGAATAAAAAATTATTCTGTTCTATTCTATTCATATAATGAAATCCTGAAAGTAATATCAAAACAAAACAAAGCTTTTTTTTAACCACCGTTGCTACAACTGGATTAGATAATAGATTATAATATTTAAATGTTTGAATATTACATTAGGTATGCGTCTGGACGAGGTGCTTTTAATACCCTCGCTTACGGCCTGGGTATTTACTACCTAGCGTCGAAAATTAATTTTTAAACGCGCACCTGTATCATACAACGTTTTTTATTACATTTGTACAACATTTGTAGTTAAAAACAATAAAATATTACGCCCACCTGTATTAAACATTTCGTACATGGTATGAATAATTGATTAGTAAAAAATAATGAAGTTAATTTTCTCTCCTTGTCTTCTTCATCATCGGCCGATAGACGTCCACAGCTGGACAAAGGTCTCTTGCATGTACTTCAGATTTCAGAAGATTTAATAACGTGCTTTCCGAGATACGGAAACTTGGACTAAAGGCTAAATACGATTACCTACCAAGGTCAATTATCCGTTGCATCCAATGAAATGTTTTAACTTGATTAATGCTAGGAGCTAAGAGATCACGCTTGACTTATATGTCGGCCCCACACGATAATACGATCAATAACAATACGTAACACTTGAACTGTAAATAATACCAAGCAACTACGACAATCAGATAATTGTCCTTGACCGTAACCTTAGGTACAGTAAGTATATCTATATCTATCTATATATCTTAATATATAAAAATGAATCGCTTAATGTGTTGGTAAGCGCATCACGCGTGAACGGCTGGACCGATTTCGCTAATTCTTTTTTTATTGTGTTTGTTATTGTCAGGAGAAGGTTCTTATGAAAGAAAAAATTAAGAAAATTGCGCGGAAAATTAGAAAATTTAAGAAATATTAACCACCATATTAAATTATTTCTAATGTAACCGCTTTTACAATTCAAACTTTTTTGATGTAACCTTATGGCGTTTGACATAACATTGACAGAATGCGTGCTGCCAATTTCGTCAAAGAGTTTCAATATTCATAGTTAAGACAGGACAACGTCTGTCGGGTCCGCTAGTATGTAATAATATTATTATTATAATCTATTTTTCCAGCTGACTTCCAGCTTTTTTTTAACCTGTCTAATAAAAAAATCTTAGTTATAGTGAAGTATTTATAGGAAAAGTGTAAAATGTTAACCAAATGGGAAACAATAAATACATGTATTGATAATATTTATTGATGAAATATTTGACTTGCAATAATTGTTAGATTTTTGATTAGATAGATTTTATTGAAAGCGTCCTTCAAAAGATGAGGTAGATTTTTCTTGCATAAACACGTAAGCGACGCATATTGATTTATCTAAGACTAAACGTAAATAAAAAACCAAAGCGCCAGCCAAAGCTAACAATGTACAATCCGTGATGAAAATAAAAAACCAAACTTAAAAGAATGTGTAAAGCCCCAGAGCAGAGCATGTCATTTACGAGCTTCAGCGACAATTTTTTCTCTTTTTAAGGGTGCCTGACCTTTGGAGTGGAGACATATATGCTTCGAACAGTTAGTTTATTGAGAAATGATGTTACGTCTACGCTCTACTACAGAAAAATAATAATTTATCCATAATAAAAAATCACAAACTCTATTTTCGATACCAAAAATATTTTGTGGCCTAAAAGCAACTTTGTATTACGAAGCCTATGATTTTCAGTTCATTAACAATACCAAACTATTCCTGCTAGCACGTTGCTTTCGCAATCTAATCTTTCATTGGTCCGCAAATAGTATTTTTTTTTAAATAATACATACATACCTTAACGTCACCAAACATTTCGACAAGATCATGGGACCCGCTGCCCAGTGCCAAGTGGTAAAGGATGTCTTGGTCCATAAGTTCGATGTTCGGATTACGGAGCCGCACAGTGCCATCGGGATATCTAAGAAAATACGCAACCAACGTCAATGAGTAATAAGCATTTATAATTGTTTAATCTATAGGTACCTACTGAATAATTACAATAAATGTAAAAAAAAAGAAAACAATAAAATTCGTGTGAGCATTGTAATGTTTACATTAATATTGTAAAGTGTAAACTGACTCATAACACTTACTAATATTAATTATAAATGCGAAAGCGTTTTTGTTAATTGGTTTGTCCTTCGATCACGCATCAACGAAGCAATAGATTAATGTGATCTTTTGGATGTGTATAGTTAGTTGAAATCTTTGAGAGTTTGGTACATTACCTTACCTTTACCTCTATCCCAGAAAAAACAGAATTCCCGCGGAATTTTTAAAAACCTAACACTAGCATTTTATAAACAAATTGCATTTCAATTTCATTAACAAAGGGATAATAATAAATGACAAATAAAAAATAAGGATTTATAGGACCTACCGACCTCAATTAAATACCTAATAACTTGTGTATATCTATGTGTCTTACCTGTATTTATTTAACTTTGATTCAGGTAAATAATTTTATTTATTTATTACTTTGTAAATCAGCATATTAGTGTGACAAATGCATAGTTTAGTAGACAATAAAGTTGACCTCAATTTATTTTTTATTTTCATTGCTCCCTTAACCGACATTAAAGGGGAACTTAACGCATAATTATGTGGATAATTAATATTTTTTAAACTTGTTTTTATTAAGAGGTAATTTAATACATAGGGGCATAATTAATATTTTTAAACTTGTCCGACAAATTAAAAATAACAACCTAACTGTAATCTCGTCCACTTCATTACCCTGTTGCCCGTTCGCTTGAAATTCGTCGTCGTTATCAAAAACTTTCCTGTGCGGCTGGTGCCCATTTTGTTGCTCTGATGAATGCCGTCCATACTTTTGTATTCGCCCGGAATTTCCGTTTAAATTCTCTGAATTCGTCTGAGGCATCGTGATGACGTCGGTAATAATGACTGGCGATAAAGAAATAAAAAATAAAAAACATCCTCTACGAATTTATAAAGCATAAAAAATAATTACTTTTTACAGAAAATTGAACCGACGATAGAAGCAACTAAAAAGGGAAAAATAAGATATAAATCTTTTTAGTCTAAATAAGCTCCTAAACTTAACAAGTAATTAATTTTGAGTCGACGGCAAACTTTTTTAAAAGCTAAACTACGAGCTTTATTTTTTAAGCATAGCAGTTTGCTTCACTACGAGCTATAATTTTAAGTATGGCTGTGAGATAGCTTTAAAAAAACGCGACGAATTTAGAACCTCCTCTTTTTTCCGTCTTTTGAAAAGAGCTTCTAGCTTTGCCGAAAATACGCTCGGTCTGAAAAATTATGATTATGCTCTTCTAAGTCCATACACTCTACTAGCTACTCATATTATCAACTAGTCCTAGCGTAGTTAGATACGCAAAGTTAAAAACTGCGCTAGGACTGGCTAGGACCAACTAGATCTACAGTCGTAACATGACGTATTTTATTATAAAGTGTTTAATAATATACACAAAAAATGTACTTTAATTTATAAATAAAATTTTAGATAAATTAAATGACATAAGTAAATAATTTAATTAATCGTATGTATACGAAATTCATAAATTCCCAGTAGCCATCTTTAAAAATTTTTATACCTACTCCTTATCAATCAATCAACAGCAAACTTTACGTAAAACAATATTCATAAGATGTTTTTAAAATAGCATTTTATTACGTACTGCGTTCTTAGTCAATATATTTTTTTCTAGGTAAACAAGCAGCTGTTACCCGCGTTACCTCGTGCGCGCGCAATATTTGTAGCAGGTACCTATTATTCGATAATAGTAGTAGTACCTAGCTAAGATCAAGTTTGTTTGTTATAATTTTGGCAAACATCTGTTTTGAAGTTAAGCTGAAACAAATAGACTCGTCCACCAATGGTTCTGCACCTTAGAATGAAACTTTTAATGAACACTTACCTAAATTGTATTAATCTAGTCGCACTGTCTCAAGAAGTCAAGGCATTTACCGATTATTATGGTTTTATTTGGCACTTTTCAGCAAATAAAATGGGTACCCTACTTGTAGTATTTACCGCACTTTAAAATTTCAACGTCCATTGCGACCCATTTTTCAAATGTTTTTCAATGCTTAATATTTTAAATCCTTATTAAAATTATAATTTGTGCGAATTTCACTGTGTTATTTGTTTGTCTTACAATCAAGCAACCGAGCAAAGGATCCACATAATTTTCTGCATAGTTATGGGCGGAAAAACACACGGACGAAGTCGCGGACAAATGCATTATTTATAGTTTACATACATAAACATACGTGTAAGTGTAACCACTAACTAGTCGATACCACAGTCTCTACTTACAATAACCAAAGAATGGTCAAAGGTTACAATTTTAGTGATAGCCAATATAGCCAAAACAGCATTATGTTATGTTACATAGCTATAGGTAGGTATTATGAAACATATCTACGTAAACATAAACAGAACTGTGTTGGCAAACATTTCGATCAAGGTTACCAAGACGCTGTTTCATACTAGGTACACTATACCTATCAATCGGAGATAAATGAAAGGGTATTGTAACAGCTAATAGCACTATTATGGGCAGCAATTGCGATTTGCGAAAGTATAATTAACTGTCTAACTTCATAATAATATTTTATTTTGTGTGACAATTCATATTTTGTCGTATTTAGGTACCCTACCACGGATGGCTAGAGTTTCATACTTTAAATATGTGTTTGTTTTCATAACAACGTATCTTATGCTATAGACGACGTGACGTCATGACAGATTCAATATGGCCAATGTCAAAGATCGAAAATTTATGAAATTATAATTGATACAGCGTCATTTCATATTATTATTAATGTATAAAGTTCTTAATTGAAAGAAACTATTTTAGTAGGTAACTAGGTATAAACAATATGAACCGTCCTCGAAAAAAAGGTTCAGATGAATCTATCGAGTTCGATATCTAATGAAAAACCTTATTTTATGTAGATTCCGCAAGTTCAATAATTATTAATTAATTATGTACAAAAAAATAATATGCATAAGTATCTACCTAACGCATTTTTATTTTTTATTTTTTGCATCATAAATAAATGAATGAATTTCTTATTTGCCTAATTTTCCGGGAAAATTGATGTATAAAAGCTTTTAGTCTAAGAATCAGCTAGTTAACAATAAAAACTTACCTCAGTACAAATATTATTTCTTTTTTTTTTCTTTCACTTAATAAAACCGTTGCACCACTGTTCGCAATTTATGCACTCTACAGTAACGTAGTGAAACGCCAGCTTCCCAATAGCGAATAGAGTCAGATCAGTCAGACAACTTGCAGCTAAGCAATCAAACAAACGTCTACTCATACGAACGCATATGATAGTAAAGCTAGGCACACACACATAAGATACTAAGTATTATCTATCAGCGTATCCCGAGATAATTTTAACGTCCACTCCCATACGGTACGTCCGATAAATGAGGATTTTTTTATTTCAATGAGGGTTTAATTAATTGGCCTGTTCATAATATCTGTTGTCATTTGATATACATATTCATAATACAATATTTCGTCATATAGAATATAGGTCTATATTTATGCTCTATAAGGGTATGATTTCAAAGGCCGCAGATTTAAAACCGCAGTGATAGACCGTGGTCCGTAGGCGACAATACTGCTGGACGATCGGTACTTAAAGTCGCATCAATCATTGCTAAGTACTATTAGGTATTTTGTGCTACAGCCTCAATTGTGGTGATTGATTGAATTTATAACATTCTTGCTGCAAAACTGCCAATACTGATGCTGAGATCTATAGAGCTCACTCTGACTTAGCTCGGACTTAAGATAGAGTTAAAACGAGACATAAACATACTCTCACATAATTTATCTCGTTTTAACTCTGTCTTGAGTCTATATATTTCAGCCTAACAGAGTCTCGGCCAATCAAAGCGAATGCGAATGCGATCGTCAGACTTTAACAATTATTTTTAGACAATCCCGCGGCCTGTTTCTATTTTTTTTAATGTATTGAGAATGCAGCGACTATATAGCATACCGTCGGATCCTGTTGCTCTATGCCTGCTCCAGCCTGATAACTGCAGCTGCGGTCGGTTGCTGCGGTTGCCTGCGCAATCGTACATATGTGTGCAACGCCCTTAAGTATGAATCGAATATGAAATATGAAGGTGACCATTCATCTTGCGGGACAGTCTCATAAAATAGATGCAAGATTTGATACCTACGCTAAAATTCGCGCTCTGGAAAGTTAAAAGCGTCGAGACTACACTGTCTGAAATACATAATTATAGTATGGCATGTTTTCTGAAAGAGTACGCTTTTTATCGAATACTGTAAGTAATAATAATCAATATCCGCAATGACGGTAAGACATTTTTGCATTTAAAAAAAATATTTTTACATTTTTTCGGCTTATTTGGTCCGTCTAATTTTTAACAACATATACCAATACTCATAAAAAAAAATTCATCACGAATGTCGGGGTGGTTTTGTTGGCGGCCGGAGGGGGGCTTTTAATGTTATCGGCTCCCGGACCACTTTAAGTAGGTATATTTTGGCGGTATCACCACATTTATTTTGAATACCTATATTTGGGCACCCTATTGGTAATTGATACTGATAACAATCAGTAAGTAGTAACAACTAAACAATACAAACAAATATGCGTGGGGGTAGCAAATCTCAAATCAGAAGGTCATCATGCGTAATTGAAGAAGGTCAGTGTTCTTGGTATATAGGCGATACCTTTCTAAAAATTCAGGAACAAAGTGTGGAGTTTGACATTTTTGGTTAAAGACGAAGAAATTGAATGAAGATTTTTTTTACGAAATGTTAAAACCTAAACCATTAAAAACAACCAATAAAATAAATAATAGGTAGGTAAGTACCTATATAGGTTTTAGTTAGGTAAAATGTAACTTCATTACATACCTAGGTACCTATTTCATTGCTACTAGCCATTCAATGCGGAAATGTTGAGCTCACCAGTCTTGGTCCTGCCTAAGTGCCTACCATTCCACACTTACTTACCTATCTATAGATATCATCTAGATATAAGGTACCTATTTATGTATGTACTTATATAGTGATATATTATTATTCTTCTTCATGACACTCTTTGAAGTTCGATCGTGATCATCATGAAGTGACGTTCTTAGCAGCAGATGATATTCGCCTCACGAGCATTCGCCACTTCTCCCTACTGACAATAAACGCTACTATAATAATATAGTAGCGTTTATTGCCTGTGGTACTACCAATCCTACTATCAGTAGTAATACGGGTAACCAAGGATAGGTTCGATTGGTCGATGGATAGGTACATGCAGTATTACTACGGTTTGTGGTTACGAGCCTCACAGGAGGAGCCCTTAGGAATTAGAATGACGTTCTCTTGATTTATTTTTGCCCTAGCCACAGCCCTAGACTAGTGCTGGCAAAGCTCCCGCGATCATTCGGCAATACTTTGTAATAAATAAAATAACTTAGTACGTAAGTACCTACAGTCCTACTCGTATACTAAATATCGGCACCATTGCTGTGCCGCGACGTGCTTACTTTTATGCAAAATTAGTCAAAAATAGATGCAAGATTTGGTACTTACGCTAAAATTAGCGCTCGGGGAAGTTAAAACCGTCCTTTCCAATCCGGTGTGGTAGATACAAGTGCTCTATATCTTCGTTTGCCTAGTTTATAACTAGGTTACCAGTTTCAAGAGGTCGAGTCAAGTTCACCTAGTTTCAGTCTTTTGTGGTCAACTGTTTTTGTTTACCGAAGTAACAATGCCTTTACGTATTAAGTCAAAGAAGGAATTACGTATCTACTCAGTTAATTAAATTATAAAAAAATGCAGCTAGGTAGGTACATATTGAACGGATACATTTGTCACAATAATATTCTACTGTTCCGGTAGCCTGAATTTACTCTTACGTAAATAATATAATGCTAAGAATAGTTTACTATATAGTTTATATTAATTGGAGTGTAACATCGGTCGTTAGGTACGTACTCTCTTCATATAATCGTGCTACTCAGTAATAAGTTATGTTTATGTACTTACTGTGTAGGTTTCGCTTAATACTGTAAATACTTACTCGTCGCGAAGCTCATCGTAGTCAAAGGACATCATGTGAATACACTAGCACTACACTACTATGTAATTGGATTGTCAGCACGGTAACAGGAGCAGGCGGATCGATGGGAGCAGCGACCGTAGCAAATGCTGCGCGACTGTGGAAGCGGGCCGGCTTCTCTGCCCAGCTTCGATAGGGCGCGGATGCGTAGAAAAAGCTTGCGCAGTTCCTTAGACAAATTTCATTTCCCATAAAACGAAACACCCTATTGAGGTTAATTTACTTTTTTAGATAGGTACATATTTACAGCATATACCACCTAATACGTGATATTAGAATTTATAATGCAGGTACCGTTTAGCCAGACCCAGACCGATAGGACTGTACTTCGCGTTTTAGCAGATAGTTTCCATATCTTATCTATCGCTAATCGGAATTTGTTTCATTTTCAAACAGATTTTTTGCTAAGTTCATTTAGATCAATATTGCTTAGTCCCATAAATTAATTTTAATTTCGCTTTGATTACCTACTACCTATTTTAATCGATATGTTTTCTTTCGACATGCCGAGCTTCGATCACAAGAATTAGAAGATGTTGAGTTGATACTAAACTTCCTATTCTTCTTGTACATCAACTTTGGCAAAGAACCTACTTAGTTAGTACAGGTTATACAAAAATTAATAGCACTGGCTAAAATAAAATTAACTTCGTTAATTTAGGTGCATCGAAGTAAGAGTGAGTAATCCACTCTAGTCCATGTTTAAAACCATATTATCACGCACAATTTATCAGACTTAATAAAGCTACGCAAAGCAACGTCGTCTACACTAAATAGCGAGACATATTCCACAGACTTCACTCAACGTCCTATGGGAAGAGCGATGCTTAGAATTTCTTTGATGAACGGAGTCCAGAATTAAGTAATTCACCAAAGAATAAAAAGACCGCCATAATATGAAGACTTGCGTTTGAAGTGGCAGTAGAGCCCGGAACGTAACAAGCGCATTTAGGACGCTTGAACTGAACATTCAGTTTCAGTATTCGACGCGAAGAGAATAAGTCATACTAGCTGATGCCTGCGACTTCGTTCGCGTGGATGAGGTTTTTTAATTCTCCGGGAAATCTCTTATTTTCCGGGATGAAAAGTTGCCTGTGTTATTCCAGACTGTAAGCTATTTCCATGCCAAACAGCCAAGTGGATCAGTCATTGCGGCAAGATTGAGTAACAAACATCCATCCATCCATCCATCCATCCAGCTATAAATCTAAACTTTCGCTTTTATAGTAATACTAGCTTTAACCCGCGGCTTCGCTCACGTTAGGTTCGATTTTTTAACCCCCTATTTAACCCTCTTGGGGTTGAAATTTTCCAAAATCCTTTCTTAGCGGACGTCTACGTCATAACAGCTACCTGTATACCAAATTTCAGCTCGATCGGTCCAGTAGTTAGAGCTGTGCGTTGATAGGTCAGTCAGTCAGTCACCTTTGCCTTTTATATATTTAGATTAGTAGGATTATGATTGTCGTAGGAGGTAATAAGCATAGGTACCTAAACCAAGCACCATCCACTCGCACCGCTCGATGTAGAGGAAATCGACGTAACTAAAGTATGGCTGATGTCCGCGATTTAGTTCGTATGAATTTAGGTTTCAAAAAATCTTGTGCGAACTCCGATTTTTCGAGATAATGTGTCGTATCTTATGTCCGTCTCCAGAATTGAAGATACAACAACCGTACGATTTAGGTACTTTCGTAATTCAATTTCTGAAAAACTTTATAGGTATGTATCTATAGGAAGGTATCTATTTTAAATACATTAGGGGAACACTCGGAACCCATAATTGAATAGCAGGTGCTCGCGACTTCGTCAAAGTAACGAGATTGCAAAATAATACTTTAAGTTCGTTACCCGTTGTCGAGGGCTCTTCGGAGAAATACTTAAGAATCCATTAAAGTTAGTGACATTACAAGTCTTTATTTCATCTAGATATATTATGCGTCAGTCCTACCTCATTTCCTATTGTGAGATTGTTTAAAAATTATTCCTATAACTAGTGTGACGGGGGCCTATGGTTCTTGCAATTCACGAGGGCGCGTGGCTCATGGTTGTGTGTGTCGTATCTATATAAGTGGGAGCGAGAGCTTACTCGCGCCTGACCGCTCCCACCTAGGCTCGACAGGCACGCATACTTACGCAATGTACATGTACACTTAGAGCATTTAAATGCTCGATGGCATGTACACACGACGTAACCACAAGTAAATCTCACGCGCCCTCGTGAATTGAAAGAACTATACCACCTTAAAAGTAATATTATTTAAATATTGTTTTGAGACATACAATAACGCCCTTATGTTTTTACATTTTATAAGGTTGACATTGTGTGACATTTCAAAACTATATTATAACAATCTGACAGGCTGAATTTATGGCGTTCTTGCTGCATCAATGCATTTTAACCAATAGCAAATCCCATAGTCGATCTGATCATTTTGATAAAATGAAATCCCCTAACTCATTAACATTTTGAAGACTCTCTTGTAGGGCTAACATGCGCGCCACGAGAAAATTTTGTCTACACGTTTACTCGTAATCTCTCGTTAATCTCTACAGAGATTCATGAATAAAGTGTAGACAAAATTTTCTCGTAGCGCGCATGTTAGCCCTACTGGTCTGTGGATTAGAAAGGGTCTACTTTTTCATACTTTCAAAGAATGATTAAGAAATACAAGATCAAATGCTTAAAACACTTTATTGGAAATAGGTTTACATACCAATACAATGGTAATAACACATTATAATATTTGTTTTTTCATTTGAGACTATTAGTTAACACTGAGTTGAAAAAAAGACTGTCAAGTGGATTTAGGCAAGACCTAGGAGACCTAGCACATAGGAGAGTTCCGTACCGTACTATTTTTAAAGACCCTGAAACGTGGTTTAGATACTCTGTCAGCGAGTTAACTATGGGTGGCAGTTGGTATGTTAAATTCTTTGAAAATACATACTTATGTCTTTCACTTTAGACTAGTAACTTTTACAATAGGTTAGAGACCTTAGAAATCAATATCCATCTTAGGAAAAGGACCTTAGCAAACCCGCAAACAGACGAAAAAATATATTTATAACTATAAGTGTATTTTTTTCTATTATGAGGTACGGAACCCTAAATGAGCTTAAATACTTTATAAAAATACACTGCAAGCAAACTCCAAATACTATATTTTGCTAAAGGTTTAAATTTTTTTATATAAAAATCAATTATATCACTAAACTTAAAATATAGGTAGGTACTAATCTAATTCTACTTAAAAAAGGGTAGAATAAAAACGGAAGATGTAAAAATTAATTCTAAGCATTAATTACATGATATGTTTAAAAATTATAAACACTAAAGAACTGGCAAGGCAGTAAAAATAATAAAAAATAGTGCCAAAAATATTTACTACACTGTACAATAGTATATATACTAGTCCCTGAAATCCTGAAGTAGCTGCGTGATGGAGAAGTACATATTTGTAATCTGTCGAAGATTCAACTATCTAAGGAATCAACGTAGAGGCTTCCGTTTTTCCCTATAACTACAATTTGAGTACCTTCAAATCAAGAGTGAATAGGCATTTTCTAGGCAAGCACGTTCCATCTTAGGCTGCATCTTCACTTACCATCAGGTGTGATCGCAGCCAAGCGCTAGTCTACATATTACAAAAAAAGCTCTTGAATGAAGTTACTTGTCAAATCATATCGGATTTTTCCCAACTACGGCAAAACCAAAGGCAATGGAAGGGTTATAATTTTAGCAGTCTAAGTGTCTATTCACGTATGTTCCACCATTACGCCTAAACTACTGAGCCGATTTTGATGAATGAGGTGTCGACTTATTATGGTCCGGGTGACCGGAACAAAATCAAAATGACGGGTGTTATATCCAATTAAAAAAAAAAATCCTTAGTCGGGTTAGTTTTTAAACTTTTTTATAGACAAGACTCGAAGAAATGGGCCGTGTCTTAGGATAACGTTGGGGCGAACCTACCCATGCCTGTGGTGAGGAATCTAACTTCTCACACAAATGTAATATCTTAAATACAGAAAAACGTTAACTGTTACGTGAATGGTCAACCTCCTGCAGCACGCAAGTTCTTCAGGATCCGTTTTAGTTAAACGGTAGATCTATAGGTACTTAGAAAGTATACTTCAAAAAAATATACAAATTAAATCAATGGATACTTCAAAAATGCTGCTAAAACTGAGTATAAAATGAAAACCCAGTACATTGTTGACTAGTTAAGGAAATATACAAAAAATAGAATTATTTGGAAATGCTTAGGAAGGTCACTCGCAGTCCTATTCATCACTAAAACTTCTAAAACACAGCTCGTATGACTATACTTACTTAAAAATATGTTTATGCTACGGCCATACTGAGGTTAATGTGTAACGCCCATTATCGCAATAAATAAGGCGAAGGCTTTAATTTGCATGAATTAGAGTTAGAGTTACACTAAGATTTAGCGTCTAATGCCAATAAATTATACGTAAAAAATATCATTCTAGTTGAAGGTGGATGAGTCGCGGATCCCAAACACATTGTTCAGTTTAAAATAATTCGAAGAACTCAAGCGCTTTTTCATTTCACCACTCCATACTCGAAGCGTAGTCGAGCAAAACGTGCAAATCTTATCCTCTTTACACATTTTATAGGTACACTGACAAACTGTCGCTATTGTCGCTACACGCATTAAATAATTAAAAAAACCTCGAGCTATCGCCTAATGCATGCTACTGTAGAATTGTCGCGTTATACGTGGCTATATCTACGCTTAGCCTCGATTAATGCGATAATAAATGCAAATACACCTCAGTATGACCGTAGCAGCAATCAGAAATAAATAAACACTGGCGACATTAATATTTTGTTTTTGAAATGTAAGGCCTTAAGCAAATCGCCGTTGGAAACCGTAGTAGTAAAACCGCTGAAGCTGCGGGAAGACTTATCCGTTGTATGACATACGAAACAGAAACGAAACTGTCTGTCCAACGCAGAGATTTGACTATGAGACTATCTCTTTAACGCGATATCGATATCGGCTAGATTCAGCAGCACGTACGTTTAAAGCACGTACTTCAAAATTGAAAGTCAATGGTTCAAACCTCACTGGAGTACTATTATCGTGCCTGCACCTATCACAAGCTACAAGCTTCTTTGAATACAGAGGGGAAAATTAATAATTATAATAGTTACATGTATTATTCAAAAAAACTCTGCGTTAAAACAGTTTCACTTTAACTAGAACGGACAGGTCATGCAAGAGCTTTAGAGGTTTCACTAAATTTATTTCGCGACAGAAGTTACATCAAACCCTAAGGAATAACATACTTGAACACATACATTATAACAGGGATTCATAGCACAACAGATATGGTACAACACACACAGGACACAGACACACAATCCCAAACTACATTGGAAGTCCATCATTCGTACTTCCTTTGACAAACTGAGAATATTTCGAGTTTAAAGCTGTGGAAGTAACTTTATTTATAGAATACAGATTATGTAAACGACGGGGTCGGCAGAATACGGGCCAGAAACATATAGCACGCGGTGAACACGTATTTATTCTTTTGTCTAGCCTTCATATTAAATATATGATTCCGATCACCTTCTGGCTTGTCAAAACAATACACTCCTTTAATATTTTGTGTGACTTAAACAAACCAAAATCAAACAAATTATGATCGATGACAAATCGATTTTTCATATATAAAGGTACAGTCAGAAAACAAAGTATAAGTTACAACGACAATATACTTGGCGCAAAAAGGAATAAATAATAACAAAAACCATTATTAAATACCAATGAAATATAGACCCAGCAGCTTTACGTTTAAATTTAAAAAATACACCAAGGGATTACTTATTTTCACACCTACCAAAAAAAATTACATCTGCGCATGTATATCGTCGTAATTTATATTCGTGGCCAGCCTGTAATTCATATTTGATTTAGAGCTCAAAAACGGGTTACAAAAACATTACATTTTGATGGAAAAAATTCCTAGGATTTTTTGTTTACGGCCGGGGCAAACAAGAAGTTTTTAGCAGCGGCGATAGGCTTTTTGCGTTCGAACACGTTTTTTTTTTTAATCCGAAATAGGCTTGCGCTTGACGACAATCAATACTGGGTAGCACTGATGAGGTCTAGATTGGAGTGCGTTTGCCTAGAAGATGGTTATTCACTCTTGCCTTGTTGGAACTCCCGAAAAGCGACTAAAAATTGCAACTAAAAACGTAGTGTCTGCCCTGGTCCATAGTCGCTTAGGTGCGCCACAGACAGCCATAAACCTTTACTGTAATCACATACAATATAACATAGACGAGACATGGAAAAGCTCAAACACTTGCACGTTTGTGACCGCCTAGTTCGCAAAATCCGTGAATAGTAAACTATATCGTAAAGCGTAATACTTTGCACGGAACAATGCAAAAACTTGATAACTTTCTAAAGAAATATTTGACCTTCACAGCGTTGCGCGAGGTTAGTGCTCCGTAAGGCCATGTCTTACATCAATGTAATTTATAAGTCTTTTTAGTAACGTTTTTTAAGACAAGTCTTTATACTTAAAGTAGATTTCTTTCAAAATAAACAAACATGCAAACAAAGCCTCCTTTGTTATACGAAAACGATTTACAAAGCAATTTATTCATAGTTTATTAATAAAATTTAAAGAATTGTTAAAATATAAACCACGTCAGCCTTTTATTGTATATTTGTTTACATGTTTGGCGTAAATTAACATACTTAGTTGTTATTTTAATCCTGCTCTGCTATTTTCTACAACAATTGTAAGAACAATTGTAATTCAACAGTTTAACTTACTTTTGAGACATAATTCATATTAATCTATATTAATATTATAAATGCGACAGGGTGTCTGTCTGTTATCCAAAGCCATGTTAACGATTGATAATTTTTATACCGACAAAACGAGTTCCAACCGGTTTTAAAAATCTAAAACAACACGGACGAAGTCGCGGGCATCAGCTAACTCTAAAATATACCTAATAAAAATTGATTTAATATAGATAATTCTTTCTGGGAAATATAGCGTGAGGTTCTATGTAATTGGGATCGGGCTGGTTGCGGTAACGTCGGGCGAGCCAAACTGCGAATAGCTGGAAAATAACATAAATTACACGTAAAAAACTTTATTAAAGACAGTTTTATTATGATCTTATAAAAGGAATAATTCTTTTCTAAACTCTAGGAAGTTCATAATACATGTATAGATTAAAAAAATGATTTAAAGAATTGGCCTCTAAAACAAATAAATAAAAAAGTAAGCTTCAAAAAACTAAACTGCATAGAATTAAAAAAAGCAATCACAATCATTGCAAAAAAAAAAAATTTGAAAAAAGGACATTTTCACCTCTCTAGCTCAAAAAGGGCGCCTTTGCTGCCCAAAACCAGTGAGCAAAAGTCGTTTTTGCTCACTCAGTGAGAAAAAGTGTTTTGAATATAGAACGCATTGGATTGGCGTTTCTTCAACTCACCGTCTCAAGAAACGTTCAGAAATTTTGTATATAATATTGCATACCCCATACATTTTATTTCGACAAAATTTTTTAACTCTCTATTTTATTATTTAAACTATTTACTTTTCGTAAATGTGTTTTAGACTTTATAATTCTGTAACACACATGAAACATAAAAGAAAATTAAAATTAATTAATTAATATATTTTATTTTATGAATGACACAATTCCGAACGCAGACAAAAGAGTAATATAAAATGGCGGCAAAAAAAAAATAATTAACTCTATTCTATATCTTAATTAGGTACTAATTTCTTAGAAGTTATTTGTTGTAAGAATTTTAAAATAACAAAATGAGTGAATCTACTTATAATTCAGAATTAAAAGAATTAGTGTCTAACGCGAATTAAACTTTCTTCCGGAATAGTCTCGTGAAAAATACTTGAAAGCCTATGAATTATTTAATGATTGGAGACTTTCCAAGGATGCGAAGTCCTATTCAGAGACTGTGATTTTATCATATTTCATGGAATTGTCTAAAACAAGGTAACCATCTACATTATGGAGTATTTACTCCATGTTAAAAGCTACAATCAAATCGAAATGCGACGTTCACATTGAAACTTATCCTAAACTTATTGTATTTTTGAAAAGACAGTCGGAGGGGCACAAATCCAAAAAATCTAAAGTTTTCACCGCTCATGATATTGAAAAGTTTTTAAATAAATAAACCTAATTTTTAAAATTTTAAAATATCCTTTATGTTTTAATAAATATTTCTCTTACATCTTGTACTTTTTCGCTATTGAGGTGAAAAATTGTATGTATCACACGATAGCAAAGTTTTTGCTTCTTGTGCCTTTGAATCCCTCACTACTCTCAGGATTCTAACTTCACTCGCTACGCTCGTGATTCTATATTAGAATCCTTCGTTCGCTCGGGATTCAAACTAGGCACTCGCAACAAAAATGAACTTTGCTATCTTGTTGAACAAATAACTATTTTAAAGAGACTATATAAAAAACCTTGCAAAAGCGTATAAGTACTGTGAATCTTATAATTTATATAAATAAATATATATAAATCAATTGCTGTCCGTTAGTCTGGCTAAAACCTAAAAAAGGCTTGACTTTAGGCAGTTTTTATGCAGTTCGTGGCATAAACGCCGTCTAAAATAGAATTCGCGCGAATTTAATCCTGTCAGCACCGCGTGAAATCTTTATCAAACCACAGATTTTTTTTTGGCACAAATAAATCGTAAGTGCATGTATATTATGAATGCAAATGTTAAACACTGCGAAAAATTATCGCGTGGTTTTTTTCGAAGTGCGGGCTGGCTCTAAGTTTTTCTGGTCTCAATTTTTATTTCTGATATAATCTAGGCTCAATATGTTATACTCGTCACAAAAAATCTTTTACCCGACCTTTAGCAGGATCAAATGTACACTTCTCATGGACTATTAACATTAAAAGCTAATCTCTCCATCCTATTAATCTTATTTTATTTTATATTATTATTATTATTATATTATAAATGTGAAAGTTTGGATGTATGTTTGTTACTCAATCACGCCACAACGACTGAACCGATTTGGCTGAAATTTCGGCACAGAAATAGATTATAGTCTGGAATAACACATAGGCTACTTTTTATCCTGAAAAAATCCCGTGGAAATTAAAAACCTGTATCCACGCGTACGGAGTAGGCGGGCATCATCTCGTTAGATATAGAAATATCACTAATAGATGATAATACCATTGGAGATAAGATAACATCACTACTGTTCTAAAAATAGTATTTTCTTATTTCAAAGTGCGTAGGTTAGTAAATGTAAATAAATATGTTTACAGAAAGATAGTGCAAAACGAATAAAAACAGTGCAACACAAATCATGCTTTGATTGCATGCAACTGAAGTCATGCTTTGATTGCATGCAACTGAAGTCATGCTTTGATTGCATGCAACTCAAGCCATGCTTTATTATGATTCTCAAGCACAGTACTAGTCCACCTGAAAACCATTGCATCCTTAGAGCATTCAGAGAAATGCACTCGGGTTAGCGCGCGGGTCCTTTTGGTTACGATATCTTACTGTCAACCACACACCCAGAAACTGTAAATAACCGCCGGAGTGTTAGTCACAACTACACATACATATAACATACCTTTACACAAATCTATAAACTAAAGCATTCTTTCTCAACTAATTTTATTTCACGACCCACGAAATACCAAAAGTTAAGTAAAAACCCTTGCACCCCTTCACTATACAACTATATATTTACAAATGTTTTTATGTATTTGCGACCCCTTGGTTAAGAAACGATGAACTAAAGAAGTTAGTTAGTATTATGACTAGTTAATAAATTAACAGATCTGCAAACAGTGCTGTATTATTATATTTTAAGTAAAGTAAAAAGTATTTTTCAAATATATTTTCTTTCGCATTTTAACAACACTTTTACTACTATTCACCTAATCTATGATTGATTGTTTTGTAAACTGAATAACTTATCTTACTATGTATAAACATAGATAAAGTTATCTTTTTCTATTTGTAATAATAATCAAATGTTTGACCTAGATAATAATATGTTTTCGTACACAGACATTAATATTAAAGTAGTGTACCTCAGTAAAACTGAAGAAAAGTCCGATCCCGCCACACAGTTTGAAAGCGCTGTCAATGGTCTCCTTGAGATTCTCGACGCAGGGCTGGCACCAGCACTCTGGTGTTATCTCCATGTTTGAACAGCAAATCCTCTGTAAATATCATAATAATAGAAATTATTGCAAAGAATTAAACAGTCCTTCTCACTTTAACACATATGCCCTGTAGTGGGCCGGCGATGGGTTGATCAATGCACGTGAAGCTACCACGTTACCACAGAACTGCGAGAATTCGTGAGCGTTGACATCCTTATGTGGTAGAAATCCAACTTACTCGAACGAAACGCTTTAATACAACGTTTCTGATAAGTACAGCGTCTAGAAGAGTGTAGAACGCTAAGGCGTGGAACACTCTTCCAGCTTCCGTGTTTCCTGCCACCAATAATTTGAGTACCTTCAAGGCAAGAGTGAATAGGCATCTTCTAGGCAAACGCGCTCCAACCTAAACCTTATCAGTGCTATCCAGTATTGATTGTCGTCAACCGCAAGCCTATTTCGGAAAAAAACGTAATGGAGAATATTCCCTTATTATCACTTTTAGGTCTCCATATTTTCTGTTAAAAATAAAAATTACATGTGAAAGTATTTCGATAAGTGAAGTACGTAATTTCAGAGATAAATGGAATTATAAAATGAGGGCTGGCGACTAATGCGAGTGAGTGGAGCACTTAGAAAATGACGTCACACTGATTATGATATTTAGGGGAAATTTAGATGTCCGTAAAATCTAGGTTTTTCTTGCCGACTTGGGGGGCCTGCTCGGATTTTGGAGGGAGCTCAGCTGGCTGGAGTGATCCAAAACGGGCGATTAATGCCTACTTGTGGAGAAAATTCCCAGGAAAAGAAGATGAAGATGATGATGATGATCTAGGTTTTTTTGAATGAAACAAAACCTAGTGTATATGTATACATATAAACTATAAGCGACAAACTTTCAAACGATTTTGCATACCTAGTAACATTCCTAGATACTCACGAACTTTTGTCACAGCACACAATTTGTATTAAATAACTAGTACAAAAAATATGTATATAATGTTACAATAATAATATAAATCCTTACATCAATTGCACTGCATGAAGGAAAGTCTGCAGTTCCATTGGGGGGCACGATTCTGCTCTGGAAGCCACAGCATTTGTATCTTTTTTGAACTTCTTCTTTTACATCCATATTGACTGTGTTCCAGCCCTAAAAATTATTAAAAATAATTGAGCATTGTGTTATGTAATTATTGGGGATAAAAACACCCAATACCTTCTCCCTAAGGATGTTCTTAACCATGTTGGTTTAATGATTTAGCCATGAAAATGTTCCTCCCAAGTTGTTTTTTTTTGTTACAAGGTGTCCCCTTTCATAAAAAGAGATCTTATTTGTGTGATTTATTCTAAGCCAATTTTTTAAATTTTTGTCAGTCCTCCCAAGTTGTTCAGGTGAGACAGAGTTAAATACCGCATTTATAGTCCAGTCAAAAAACCTCAAAAAATGACTCAACCTCTGGAAAATTGCGAAAGTTTTGAAACTTTGCACATCGAATTATGGGTACCTAGGGATGAATATACCAAAAGTCCTCATGCGTACGAGGCGAGCTCTAGCGGCAATTAGCGGAAACAGGACCCTTTTTTTGGTTTTTTGTTAATATCTCGAGAACCTTTGATCAGAGGTAAAAGTTTACTACTACATAATTGAAGCTTATTAAATTTGCAACAATAATGATTATATCCATTTTTCTCGAATTCCTAATAATTACCGAGTTTTAGGCCACTAAAAGATAGCTTTTTCGAAAAATTACGCTAGGGGCGCCCGGTACAATATGGCATTTGTAATAATATTTGACAACCATGTTTTATCATTTTTTTTTGGTACCAAAGGTAAATGAGAAAATAAAATTCACAGTTATGTACAAAAAAAAGACATATTGTTTATTAAACAACTAGCTTTTGCCCGCTGCTTCGCTCACGTTAAGTTAAATTTTTCAAACCCCTATTTTACCCGTTGTATCCCCTTAGGGGTCGAATTTTCAAAAATCCTTTCTAAGAGGATGCCTACGGCCTAATAGCTACCTGTATGCCAAATTTCAACCTGATCGGTCCAGTGGTTTAAGCTGTGCGTTGATAGATCAGTCAGTAAGTCTGTTACCTTTGCGTTTTAAATATTTAGATGAAATACAGTACCAATAAAAAATGCTATCAACGCACAGCTTAAACCACTGGACCGATCAGGTTGAAATTTGGCATACAGGTAGCTATTAGGCCGTAGGCATCCTCTTAGAAAGGATTTTTGAAAATTCGACCCCTAAGGGGATACAACGGGTAAAATAGGGGTTTGAAAAATTTAACTTAACGTGAGCGAAGCAGCGGGCAAAAGCTAGTTGTTTAATAAACAATACGTCTTTTTTTTGTACATAACTGTGAAGTTTATTTTCTCATTTACCTTTGGTACCAAAAAAAAATGATAAAACATGGTTGTCAAATATTATTACAAATGCCATATTGTACCGGGCGCCCCTAGCGTAATTTTTCGAAAAAGCTATCTTTTAGTGGCCTAAAACTCGGTAATTATTAGGAATTCGAGAAAAATGGATATAATCATTATTGTTGCAAATTTAATAAGCTTCAATTATGTAGTAGTAAACTTTTACCTCTGATCAAAGGTTCTCGAGATATTAACAAAAAACCAAAAAAAGGGTCCTGTTTCCACTAATTGCCGCTAGAGCTCGCCTCGTACGCATGAGGACTTTTGGTATATTCATCCCTAGGCACCCATAATTCGATGTGCAAAGTTTCAAAACTTTCGCAATTTTCCAGAGGTTAAACCTTGTTTTGACTGGACTATTAAATAAGGATTGCATATATGATGTAATTATACTAATAATAATATCATAAATGTGTGAGTATTTGGTTGTCCTTTAATCAGGCGTTTTTGCCTGATGCGAGTGCAATGGATTAAGGGCCAGTTTACGTTTATCATTACCTCTAGCACATTCCAATATTTTCAATTATTGTAAAAGTTGCATTATATTTTCATCATTAAAGCTTGTAGAGACATTGACTGTGTGTGCGTGACAGACAACGGCTGGCGTGTCACAGCCACATGAAATTTAGCTGCTTTACAAGAACACACACACACAGCACCAAACATCATCACTTACCACCGGGTCAGATCACATTTAAGTATATTGGCATCTAATTTTAAGTGTATATTTATTTATTACCTCTTGAGCCATTATCTGCTGTTGATCAGAATTAACTGCAAGGCATGCGCATGCCACAGAGAACTGCACCAGGAATAGCAGGAACAGAATCACCATGTACTGCATGCAAGTATATTAAGGACAATAAACTATTTTTTCAATGCTTAGATATACCTAGTGTTTAGAAGAGCATGGAAAGAATAAATTATTTATTTGTGCTTTGGGGCATAAATAAACTTTGTAAAATTTATATTTCTAATATCTTACAACTAGTGGACAGCTGATCCCCAATGGTGTCATAAATGATTCCTATGACCAATATTAACAAGTTATGGGCAAAATGGTCTAGCATCTTGCAAAACAAACTGTGTGTGCTGAGTGTGGCTTAACAGATAAGTGATCAGCCTAGGTTAATTGTGAATAGAGAAAATGGTTCTTTTGTTTTTTTAAGCTTTTAAAACCAGGGTTGTGGAGTTGGGAGTAGGCACTGTAATTAATTTATGAAGTTGATACAAACTTGGTATCTATAATATCAATTCTCAATTTCTTATCCTCAGCCAACATGCATCCACTGCTGAACATAGGTCTTTTTCAAAAGTACCAAAATAAAAATAAATTATTACAAACATACCTAATAACAGGGAAGTAGTTAAAGTTTACTCAATGCATTATTTCAATCTTAAACAAGGAAGTGTATTTGTGTTGCATTGTGTAATATTGTATAAGTAGGTAAACTTTCTCATTTATAACAAAGGATACAAAGAAAAGCATAACTTGGTGATGTTTCACAGCTCCAGCCAATCCCAGCAAAGATATAAGAATAAGAAATATGCCACATGCTAAGATGCCTCCAACGATGGGCAAATTTGTGACCAACGCTGACGCCTGCCCATACACAGCCACTGATATCAGGATAGAGGCAACCACCTTTAGACAAAAAGTTAAATTAGAATCCACTTGTTTCTTGTTACCATTCACGACTGTGTTAGAAACAACACTTACAACATAAAGAATGTTCAACGCGATTAAAGCGTTTTTAGAACAAGTAAATCCTCCACACATCTTGCACTATTCCACCACTATTCCACACAACGTATCTATTAGATCTATTAGGAATCCACTATTCAGTTGTATAATTATTATTATGAATTTTTTCACACTTTTGCCAAATCCTTTACAGTAATTGTTAAAAAGCTATAAACATAGTCTGACACCAATCTTATTTTATGAGTTCTTTAGCACGAATAATTTTTATCCAAGATTTCCGTGAGATTTTCACAATATTAGGCAGAACGGTTTATATTCTTTTGGATATTAAGTTTAGGTAACATTCTGATTTTATCATATCAAATAAAATCACTAAATTATATTATTCTCTTTGATGTTCTAATCACAGTGTAGGTAGGGTGACCAACCCAATAACTAGCACTGCACCAGTTTATTCGCACTTTGGCAAAAAAGATTAAAATATGAGTTTCTGATTGTGGTTTTTAAATTTTCAGATTAAAAAATATTTAGGGGAATTCATATTTTTCACAATCGAAACCTTTCTAATCTGGAAAGTTTTAAAATAACGTCAGTATCGTAGTTAAAAGATATCTTTCTGGAGTTCCCGAAGTTTTTCGGCCATTTTGACTCATCGACGTTAAGGGTCAGTACTTACTTAACAATGATTTAACTGTGGTTTTATTTGAGTTTTAATAATATAATTGTTTTCAATTGATTTTCTAAGTATTATTAGTTACTAATTCAAAAAGTAAATGAAACTTTCCCGTTATTTTATTGCAAAACAAGGGGTGTCAGTATCTGGTTACTAAATTTGGAGATTTTCCTGTTTATTAACACTCCGAAGCGATCCGATTCCCTAGCAGACTGGGAGTCTGTAGACGATCTTAACAAGTGTGTGTAAACTGTCCATACTCTGGAGTCTAAATTCTTTAAGACCCATCACACGAAAAGGACCAAGAAGTTCTCTGACCTTACTCTCAAACTGATGGAAGACAGACAAGAGATGAGACTTCAGTCGTCAGCAGACGCGGATGCCTACTGGTAGGTTAATAGGCAGATCTCTAAGAAAAGAACTCGCGACCTGCGGGCCTTGAATACCATGTGTATTAAAGATACCATCTAGTGGAACAGAAGTTCCATTCCAAAGTGTCCGTGAGAGATCTATTTATCGGACAGAGCCAGCTGACGCGGCTGAAAACTGACGAAGGCTGTCACGTTTCTTCTCCACCTGAGGTAGGGAGAGAGGTTGAGAAGTTCTATGGGCAGTTATTTATCACGATACAAAAATCATTCAGCGGACGATGGAGAGAGCTATGCTTGGAGTATCCCTGCGAGATCATATCAGAAATGAGGATATCTGTAAGAGAATCAAAGTCACGGACATAGCTAAGCGAAACTGAAGTGGAAATGGGCGGGCATATAGTTCGAAGAGCTGATGGTCGATGGGATCCCATGGTGTTGGAGTAGCGATCCCGTACCAGGAAGCTAGGTAGACCGACGACATCAAACGAGTCGCAGAGAGCCGCTGGATTCAGATAGCGTAAGACCGAGGCCTGTGGAAGTCCATATAAGAGACCTTTGTCCAGCTGTGGAAGTCTGTCGTTTGATAAAGACTATGTTTACGTTTTCTTATTAAATATGTAAGGGTGTTTGTTTTAAATATAATAAATATAAAAAAAATTAAGTCACCTACAGTTACTATAAGAATTTCCGTATATTATTTCGTAATAAAATCTATATTCTAAAAGACTTCCGTAGGTAGCCTAGCGTTATATTTCCCTTAAACTCTATTAAAATCTGAGTGTTGATAATTGGATAATTTTGTGCCCATAACTGGTAACAAATGTGCGAATAATTGGGGACTAGGTCATTTTTCAATCTTATTTAAAATTCTAGTTGATTTAAACAAAAAAATTTCAATATCTTCTTTAATTATATATTTTATTAAACAAGTAACCTTATGAACACAGTGATTTATAGGATTTGGTTAAATTTATACTTAAAAAAAATATTTGAAATAAGATAAACTCTTAAAGTGCCCATAATTGGGTCTGCCACCCTAAAACGGAGTGATTACATTCTCTTTGAGTGTAGGTACCCACTATGAATTATATACTCTTTGGTACTTGTGGCAAGTACCAAAGAGTATATAATTCTAGTACCAAGCCACAGTAACAAGCGTTGATGGAGAATGGACAATTCTCCATCAACGGTAACAAGTCACAAGTACCAAAGAGTATATAATTCACTGCGTTTACGTTATATTATTCGATACGATCGAACCAAGATCGAACGATTGAACCGTCCTGATTCAAGGCTCTGGGCTCATATTATGTAAAAAATAAGGTAGTAGGTACATACCTACGGTTAACAAAAACTCTATTTTTAAAATTTTTGTCTGATTGTTACCGCTTGCCGCTAATCTCAGGAACGGCTGGACCAATTTTGACGGGACTTTCACTAGAAGATAACTGTTATCGGGAGTAACATCTAGGCTACTTTTTAACAGACGTAACAGACTTTCGAAAAAAGAGTTGTGTTTTTCTACCTATAAATATCGATATCTCCGTGATTTCTAAACCGATTTGCATGAATCAAGCATGAATCTTTTTTTAATTGATACAAAAACGAGATACCGAAAGGTCATAGTATTCTGTGATCTACACTAATGAAAAACATTTTTTTCTACAAAATTCTTTACTTTTTGTTATGAATCATAAATTAAGTTTAGGATAACTACGACTAATGTATCTATACAGTTTTGTACTACTACAACCTACAACACTTGACTTTCAGTTAAAATATGTTCATTAAAATCTTCACTGTTTTGTTTTAATCTCTGTTCAAAGTATTGTTTTCTATGAATTAATGCCACTCTTGGTTGTCTTATGATATAATTCTCATTGCCGGTTTTAGTGTACTTTTTTTCACCTTCTTTGCCCATCAATTCTCTTAAGGCTTGATTTCTTTGTAGTAACTTATCATAGAAGATTATACCACTTTTAATGTAATCCGGGCCAAGCTCACATAATTTCTTGTCAACTGATGTTTCGTAGTAAACTTCTGTCATGTCTTTCATAAGAAAATATGTGCCTAAGCTAAACAACCCAACAATAGAATATAACACACCTCTTATAGCTTGTGGTGCTTGATACAAATTAAGCCTCCTGTTAACATATTGTGACAAATTATATGCAAAAAACAAGCATATAAAAGGGTAAGAAGACTCGAACATTACTTTATTATTATGACTCATAAGTATTTCTCTGCATATTGCAAATTCTTTAACTTTTTCAGGTAATATGAGCGCTTCACCTAATTTTTTTCCAATTTCTGATTTCAAATCAAGTAACTTTTGATTGATCTGTAACATCACAAAAATTAAAATGTTAGTATGATTTTGATTTTTTTTAATGTAGTTTGAGCAATCTAAATTTTGTTTAACTCAGTTTGCATTTGGACTGTATAATTGCAGTCTGTATGCAACTGCATACAAATTGTAATTATACATAGCAACATAATAGCATCACAACTTCTGACTAATCTGATCTGTGGTAAAACTACACGGAACCCTTATAGTTTTGCCATCTGTCCGAAGCATAGCGCAGAGACAATTCAGAAATGGAATGAACCTACCAGGAATCAAAGCGGAAACCTCCCACTTATAAGACCACAGCATTCACCGCTGGGCCCGTGAGTTTATTTGAACCAAATATTTCTTGACTTTAGTTATCAAATATTTTTGATAACATATTTAATTATTGTTACTTACCTCAACATTTTGCTTTTCAACATCGTCTAATGTCTTGTATGTAAAATTCACAGGAATTCCAACTAATACACCAAATCGTGAACTGGTACTACCTGTAATGAAAAGTCCGTAGAAATGTGAATACTCACTGTTAGAATGTACCATACAAAGATAAGGGAAAATGTAATATTACTTACCAGCATGAAATAGGTCAAATCCAAATACACTGAATGGTTCAATAAGTTTTCTGTGTGTTTCTGATATTTGTAGAAGATCTAAGCATTTTTGATACATATGATGAAGATCATTTGGAAGTTCCACTGGCTTTCCTTCACTATAATAAAGAAACAATAATGTTATATATTTAAAGCTTAAAAATTATTGTGACTTGGTGACTGAGATACAATGCACATCATAAACTGGTGGTCCTGCAGATTTGAAATAAGAAAATATTCTTCCAAAGTCCAAGCAGGGATTTTTGATATTCCATCTCTAAAGGGGTGAATTAAAGAAGAAATAAACAGTATAACTTTTATTTATATTATGTTTATCAACAATAGATAAGTACACTGACAAAAAAGACGAAAGTGGAATTTAAAAGGTGAAGGTACTCCTCCAGAATGCAAGCTACCTCTGTACTGGATTTCTCCTAGGTTGCCTCAGTGCTTAGTTCTTGTCTCTAATATTAAACGTTTCTTTAAGAAACCCGTTATTTCTGGAGTAAACTGTAACCTTATGTACTTTATGTGTAATCCTCTAACTACTTATGAAAATCGCATCAAAATCAGTTAAGCTGATTGATGACAGAGACAAAAATAAACACAGACTTCGATTTTTTAATGTAGATTTAGATTACAAGGTACAAAAAGGTTTAGATAAATATTATTGTTTAACCATGTCTTACAAAATATTAACTTACTTATAATAATGTACAAAGTCCTTGTATTTCTGTAGGAAAAATGTGTGAGGAGTAAACCTCGCTGTAGTAAGAGCCAGACCAGTGCCAGTTATTACTGAAAATGAGAACTTTCGGCCTTGTTCTGTTAAAAACCATGACACAGGCCTCCTCACCGACATTATATTAATATATTTAGATTTTTTCACTTATGCTATTATCTTCAAAAAATCTCTAAAGGTTATTATTTTCAAATTTCATAACCAAGAGAATGTGATTACTCCGTTTTTCATAATAGCATACAAGAACCACAGATTTCTATATTCCAAGAGATTGAGAATGTAATCACTCCGTATATTATAGATAGAGATACTACGTGACAATATTCACACACATAAAAAATGCCTATCAACGACGATAGACATTTTTTATACCTACATTGAAGGTTTGAAGAAAAATGTTACACGAAATGTTATTTACTATTTCATAGTAAACCTTCAACGGATAGAAAATATATGTCAGTGGCTTTAATATTTGATAGGCACAGCTGTTATTATACTCTTTGATCCGTTTCTGTGACTAGAGGTTTACCGGTGAAACACCAGTTTTTCTCCGGTATTTTCACCGATTACTTTCATCGGAGAATCACCGGTGATTATCCGGTGATCACTGCTCCGGTGCAAACCACTATCTGTGACACGGAGTGATTACATTCTCTTGGTCTGTGACCAAACCACTGTAAATTGTAAACAAAGTTATTTATCATCATCGTATCTTCTTTTTGATTTTAAAGCTTTAATAAGAAAACAAATAGAAGATGGAAAGCGTTTTAGAAAAGCTCCAAAAGCTACAGTTAGATTGTGTGAACGAAGAATGGGTGCAGGCAATTTTTTACTCAGAATTCATGGAGTTTGGCGACTTGCCTGCCGACTATGAAAGCGTGTTAGAATCACTTGATATAAGAAATACCTTTCGGAGTATAATGAAAGCAGTTAGTGCATGGCTGAAAAGTGATTCGGACGACGAGGAAAAATCCTGGACGAACTTGTCGAATTTAGTGAAGCATCAGAACTTATTAGCTGTACTAGCATACTTTATAGATGTTGGCGGTAAAAATGTTACTTCGAAAGAGCATAGGAACAATGCTATACTTGCTTGTCGGGTATACTACAAATTGCTCTCTATTCCCGGTTATAAGGCATACCACATTTACCATTCCCAACTATTTGCTCATTCTCTGTTATGCCTTAGTTATCCTAAGTCAATGTGTGACAATGAAGATAATTATTTTAACACAAAAGAATTGACCCACGAAGTAAATTCTGTCATAAAGGAATTGGGTAACTATGTAAGGGATCTAAAGGCTATTGTCCATGACTTGCACCTAGGTCCAACGGACATGAACTTTGAAGATATTATAAGTAACTTAGTGGATATTACAGGAGGAGCTATTGTTAACAAACTTCACATAGGTATGTAAATAATTTTGAATTTGATGTACCATGTGGAAACTTAAATTGGTTTATTGGTTAATGGAACTTGCTGAGTATGGCAGTGGCAATTCTACCACTTACCGTATGTACCTACTTAGTAGCTAAATCAGAAATAAAAGTATGTATACTTTTTCAGATAAAATTGAATTGGGAAACATTTCCAGAGTAATATATGAAATTATAGATATTCTTATATGTGAATCAAATGGAAATCCAAGTTCTGCAGCTATAAAATTATTATTTAAATGTTTACTTCCAAAATTTATTACTGCATCTTTGGACACACGTAATGCTAATGTAAGTAGTTACTGTTTAACTGGACTTGTCTTATCCTACTTAATATAATAAATGTGAAAGTTTGATGTCATGTTTTTTTTTATATTTATTACTAGACGATGCCCACGACTTCGTCCGTGTGGATCAAGGTTTTTCAATTCCTATGGGAACTCTGTAATTTTCTGGGATAAAATGTAGCCTATGTTTTAATCCTGGGTATGAGCTATCTCAATTCCAAATTTCAGCCAAATCGGTTCATTCGTTGTGGCGTGAAGGAGTAACAAACATACACACACACATACACATACAAACTTTCGGCTTTATAATATTAATGTGATAGTGTGATAAAAACAACTGTAGGTTATTATAATATAAATACAAAATATTATTATTACAGATCACTCTTAATTATTTTGCTATGCTTGGATGACATCCATCCTGGAAGGATGGATGGAGGTTTGTTTGTTACCCAATCATACAGCAACAATTAAAGTGATTTTGCTGAAGTTTGGCATCTTCTTCTTAATGTGCCGTCTCCTTGTGAAGGTTGGCAATCATTAGGGCGATTTGAACTTTTGAGACCGCTGCTCTAAATAATGCCTTTGTGCTCTTCCCGAACCATTGGCGCAAGTTTTTCAGCCACGATATCCTTCTGCAATTTTGCTTTGCGAAATTTGGCATAGAGATTGATTATTATCTGGAATAACACATAGGCTACTTTTTATCCCAGAAAATAATAGAGTTCCTGCGGGAACAAGAAAACCTCGATCCACGCAAACAATGTGGGCATTAGCTAATATAATTTCTTCTAAATTCTTCTCTTTTCAGAACATTGTTCGAGCTTCCTATGTGACTTATTCAGGCCTTCTACTTACTAAATATGGAAAAGCTGCTTTATCTGGTTATACGGTGCTCTTGCAGCATCTTTGTTACAATTCAGAGGGACTTGTAAGTACTTGCTTGATAACAAAAGTATTTCACTTAGTAAGCTTAGTTTAATGTAGTTATATTTTTTTCTGAAATCAACACCTTGATTCTATTAGTAGGAACCACATTAGAGACAAAGATCTGTAAAATAATATATTCACAGATCATTCTTTATTGCATTCACACTGAGTTCCAAACTTTACCAGGTTCTTTCTGATTCTTTAACATTAATTCTCCTTTGTTTTGAGTTCTTAAGTTTAGAAACTTACTCTTTAATTGTGAGAAGTAAGAACTCTTTTTTGATTTGTTATTTTATGAATATTATAAGATTTTGAACAAAGAATTCTGCTTTTGATATATTATAATGTGATTGTATTGTGATTTGATATTGAAGGAGAAGGCTGAAGTGCGCACTGCTCGAGTGTCGCTAGTCGTCGGTTTAATGAGCTTATTACCACAGAAGTCTTACAAAAAGATTGTCAAATGGTTGCTGACATTATCTACAACTGCCAAGATTTCACATCGACAAATTGCATTGGTATGTTAACTATTATACAAATAATACATTATAATGGTTTTTTTAATCCAAAATAGGTTTTGGTTTAGCTTGGACTGTTGGGTAGAGCTTTTAAATTTAGCTCTATTAGCTTAGCTGGAATTAGCAATAGAAAATTATGCACGATAAGTTGCCAAAGCTACATGACTTAAACCTAAGCTTAAAATGCTTGAGAGTTGGGTAAAGCATATTTTTTTCAAGATTTTACAAACTTATTCGGAACATTCAGTGGTTGTTGCAAAAATATACAACCAATGAAAATTTTATAATAATAGGTACTTTGATATAAATTATTACCAATTTTAGGAAATGTTGTCAAAACTTCTCAATAATGATCCTGAAGAACCGAAACCCATACCACCCAAAGAAAATGCTGCAAACCCAACAGAAAAAGCAACTGGCGAAGGTAAATTAAAATGTACTTCTAGAGATACAAGCACTTTCTACAAGGTCTCTACAGTAGTTTTTATACTAGCTTGATGTGTGTTGATTTAAATTAGAAAACAACATTGCCTCATATAAAATTTATCAACTTTTCTTTTAAAATTCCTTAAATACTCAATAAACGTACCTTACCTTAGTACTCTAGAGTACTCAACCAATGTTTCCTTCAAATACCAAATCTCTAGGTCCACTGGCTTAGACTGGTGTCTCATAGTTATTATGATTATATGTAGTACGTTTATCTCACGAAGTTACGGGCGCTTTACTTGTGGTTACGTGTCGTGAACATGCACATTGTGTAAGTGTGCGTGCCTGTCAGGAGCCTCTCTCTCACTTATACATCTAGTGAGGGGGTCTGCCAACTCCAGCACCCTGGGACCCCAATTGGACCCCAACGACCAACAGCTTCGAACTTCGAGCTTCGAAAGACTTCGAACTATGTACCCCGCCCATTACCACTTCAGTTCCGCGACTCGCTGAGCTATGATGTGACTATTTAACAATAACAATATTTTAGTTAACAATGAACAAAGTGGGCAAGCCACAGAAGATCAAATTCCAACTGAAAATCAGGATGGTGACAAACAAGATGATCCACCACCAGGAACTCCGAGCACTGAAGTCTTGACTGAAGATGAAAGTAGTCAGGAGCTCCCAACTGCGATGGAAAATGTAATGTATATAAATATTCTTCATATGTAATAGCTTTTTTTTCCAATCGGTTTACTTGCAACCCAGAAAGAATTTTGTTTTTTTTTTTAAAGAACAGCCAAGCTGAAGTTGATTAATGACAACTGTAATGTGTCGCTACTAAATGTTGCTAACAGTTGCTATAAAACTGATTGAATAAAGTAGGTACATATAACTAATTTCGTGACTGACGTGTGGTTCGGCCGTGGTGTAACGGTTAACACACTCGGGCGCGATTCCCAGAGAGATGTGGGTTCGAATCCCGCCGGCCTCGGAATTTTTGATATGTATTTATAAATCTATTAGGTTAACACTTCAATAAAAAATTAAAAAAGAAAGTCGTCCTTTCAGTTTCCAGTCCGAACCTTTAACTGTTGGGCTAACCTGCTTTCTGATCCGGTGGTGTAGTGTGACTTGTCATAAGAGCCACAAGGTAGTTGACATGAAATAAAGCATGTAGGTACTTTTTTAA
Organism: Hipparchia semele; assembly: GCA_933228805.2. Lineage (NCBI taxonomy): Eukaryota > Metazoa > Arthropoda > Insecta > Lepidoptera > Nymphalidae > Hipparchia > Hipparchia semele. Next base: position 6,085,995 of record OW121717.1, on the reverse strand, counting down.
TGCAGGAGGAAGTGACGGAGGAAGAGGTGGCGGGTCTACTGCGTCAGCGCTCGCACACCATCGCGCACGCGGAGGTGCTGCGCGCGGTGTACGAGCGCGTGCACGACACGTCCAGCACGCTGCGCGCGCGCGCGCTCAACATGCTAACCGAGTGCCTCGACTCAAGCTGCCAGCCAATGAAGGCCGCTATCAAGGTGATTAGAAGGTTGTGACACTATAATATAATATGCAAGGAGACAAACTTCCCTTGGGCGAAACTTGTTTCTTATCTATAACTAGCTTTTGCTCGCAGCCTTGCTCACGTTAAGTTTGATTTTTCAAACCCCTATTTTACCCCCTTAGGGGTTGAATTTTCAAAAATCTTTCCACGTTAGTGTGCACGTCATAAAAGGAACCAACTGTAAAAATTTCAAGTTTCTAACTTCAGTAGTTTAGGCTGTGCATTGATATCTCAGTCAGTCAGTCAGGACTTTGAATTTTATATATATAGATGAAAAATACATACGCAAAGTAATCTATCCATCCTGCTAATATCACATCACATCACACTAATATTATAAAGGCGAAAGTTTGTATATGAGTATAAAGTTTGTACATTTGAAATTCAAGGTGGCGGACAAATTCTCAAAATATGGATGTTATTTTCGAAGATTTTCGGGTTGTTAACACTTTGAAACAATGACGACATTTTTGTTTCAAAATTGATATGACTGTAGTTTTCCGATGTATTTAGGGATGTCGATTACCAAAATTATATTAATGTTCAAATAAGAAAAACTAGTGAAATAAGTTTCACTAGTTTCGCGTGTACACAGTACGCTGCCCTCCTAACGAAAAGTACAATAAGTCGGGTTTTGGGCCTCACAGACTTTCAACTCTATTTATATGTGCGTTAGGCTAAAAGTCCTTGAGGCCCAAAACCCGAGTTATTGCACTTTTCGTTAGGAGGGCAGAGCGGATACCTGGCAGTGTTTCGTGTGTGCAGGAGCTGAACGGCGACGGGTCGGTGTCGCGGCTGGCGGCGGCGGGCGCGCGCTGCGTGTGCGACGAGCGCGCGGTGGTGCGCAAGGCGGCCGCGGGCCTGCTGCACCGCCTCGCGCGCGACGCCGCGCCGCCCGCCGCCGACTACGCGGTGAGCGACACAATCCTACTAATATCGCTCTTTTGCGACAAGAGTGACTATTGAAAATAAGCGTTTAGCGCAGTGAAACACAAAAAAAACTTGAGAGGTGTCAAGGGACACCCGGATGGAACGAAGTTCAATGCGAAATAGAAATGAAAATATCTGGCTTGCTTTCTATAAGAGAGAGAGAGACAGACAGAGAAACATGCGACGCCGATAGCAAAAAGTGTCGTGACAACTTTTCGTAAGAATTTTTTCCGTCTAGCCCCCTTTCACAACGCGCGATAAGGAACTTCGTTCCAATAATCGATTAGTATTATTTAATTCAACACAAGACACTTTTACAAGAGACGCCATATTTTTGCAAGCTACGACCGGAAGGAAGAACATAGATATTACATGAACCCAACATTTCAAATTGACACTGACAGCTAATGTCAACTTGCCACATAACTTGTGTGGACTATCACATTTCCAATAGTGACATAATACAAAATCGACGAGGAGAGAATTCTCTCGTTAGAGTCATGTTTTGTGGATGCTGCGCTCTCGAAACACAGCGGCCAACAAAGCGACAGAGCATTAAGTTACAATCTCTTTCGCTCTTATTTTTTTGTGCTTAGCGTAATGTTGTTTTTATAGAAAAAAGTATAAATTTTCGACACTAAAATTGGTGAATTTTGAGTTATGTCACCCTTGTCGCAAATGAGCGATATTATAAATACGAAAGTGTGCTTATTTGGTTCATCCTTCACTCACAATTCAACGGATTTATGTGATTTTTTGTATGGATATAGTTGAGGACCAGTAGTTTACGCGTAATCTCTATGTGAATCTTTATAAAGATACAAGACTAAAGTGTATACAAAATTTTCTCGTAGGCATCTCAGTCCTCAGTCTCATTGACATAAGCTACTTTTTATCCTAGAGAAACGAAGGGTTCCCTTGGGATTTTAAAAACCTAACTCGTTTCAGTTTTCAGTACACATCTTTAACCGTTGGGCTATTGGGGCTTCAGTTTTATTTATTTATTACTAGACGATGCCCGCAACTTCGTCCGCGTGGATCCAGGATTTTCAATTCCCATGGGAACTCTGTAATTTTTCCGGGATAAAATGTATCCTATGTTTTAATCCTGGGTTTGAGCTATCTTCATTCCAAAGGAGGTTGGTTGATAAGGCCGAAAATCCGCCCCTCATACACTCGAAAAAAAAAGTTCCAGATTTCGACAAATTGTAAATGTATTTATATACTTGAAGATATAAACTTTATTTTAATATAAAGTTTAGGTGATAAAAAAAAATAGTAAGTTACAGAAAATATTACCCAAAAAGAGAGTGTTTCTTTTACTTTTCTTACATTTTCATACATTTTAGTCGTTTTTTAAGCTTTGATTTAATATTTTAGAATGAAGCGCTCCATGAACCATGGTAAACGTAACTGATAATGATGCACCTTTTTATAAGCTTTTATATGAGTATTAATTTGTTTTGGTTCCGTGAACGCTTCATTCTAAAATATTAAATCAAAGCTTAAAAAACGACTAAAATGTATGAAAAAGCCGAAACACTCTCTTTTTGGGTAAAATTTTCTGTAACTTACAATTATTTTTTTCACCTAAACTTTATATTAAAATAAAGTCTATATCTAAATATATAAAAGGCAAACGTGACTGACTGACTGACTGACTGACTGACTGACTGACTGATCTATCAACGCACAGCTCAAACCACTGGACGAATCAGGCTGAGATTTTGCATGCAGATAGCTATTATAACATAGGTGTCCGCTAAGAAAGGATTTTTGAAAATTCAACCCCTAAAGGCATAAAATAGGGGTTTGAAAAATCGAACTCAACGTGAGCGAAGCCGCGGGAAAAAGCTAGTCTTCAAGTATATAAATACATTTACAATTTGTCGGAATCTGGAACTTTTTTTTTCGAGTGTATGAGGGGCGGATTTTGGGCCTTATCAACCCACCTCCTTTCAGCTAAATTAATTCATTCATTGTGGCGTGAAGGAGTAACAAACATACACATACAAACTTTCGCCTTTATAATATTAGTGTGATTTAGATGCTAGTGGGGCTGTGCCGCGACGCGAGCATCGTGGTGCGAATGGCGGCCATCACGGCGCTGGGCGACCTGGTGACGCGGCGGCCGAGCGACGCGGTGCTGGACGCGTTCCTCACCGGGCCCATGCACCAGCTGTCCGACCCCGAAACGAAGGTACACCATCATTGCCATCATGACCAACCCATTATCGTCTCATTATTGAGCGAAGGTCTCCTCTCAGAAAACCTTATAGCCGGTTGTCCACCACGCTGGTACCAAAAAAAAACCCAGTGCACATTGGTAAACTTAACACACTTTTGAAAACATTATGAAGAACATTGCTTAAACGCACATAACTTTATCATATTGTATAGTATTCTACTAGTCTAGCCTTTTTGTGGCGACGGCCATTTTGGACCGATTTTCATCAAACATAGCTAAGAACTCTCACACTCCCGACTAATTTACCTTTCAAAAAAAAAAAATCAATCGGTTCATCCGTTCGCACGCACGCACGCATACAGGGCTGCATTTGCTCATGTGCAAAGTCCTGTAACTACATCACCAGCACGCGACTCTTTGACCTGAATTAAATACTATATGCCGTTTAATTTTTACAGGTTCAAGAGCAAGTTGTGACTCTCATAGAAAATATACTTATAAATCGTTTTGAGAAATACAACCCGAATATAATGGAAGATCCTCTACCATGGCTGTTCCTCACCGGTGTGGCCCGACATAAGATGAAGAAGCATTTACTGAAAGCCTGCGCATTGCTTTTGAAATCATCCAGCTGTATAAAGTAAGTGGGAATTATTTGCCTAAAGACATTCACATATCAAAAATAAACTATACAATTAATTTGACAAAATATAACAGTGTTATTATGTTAATTATCTACATAGAATAGAATAGAAATAATTTTTATTCAAATAAACTTTTACAAGTGCTTTTGAACCGTCGATGAATCTACCACTGGTTCAGAATGCCTTTCCTGCAGAGAAGAACCAGCAATAAACTCAGCGGTTGCTTTTTTTCAAAAAAAATTTTTTACAATAGGTAACAAAACTATACTATGTATACAGTGCTTCCGCAATGAAGTTTCCTAAGTCCTACATACAATCCAATGCATGTTAATACGGGTAGACAGAAAGCAGACCCATTCCCGTTAGTGGCACCCGTTCACGAGCATGACGCATAATCCAGCCGTTGCTTCGCTCAACCATATTTGAGGGAACGTAACAACCCGCACCACACGACACCACCACAGAAATGTTTAAAGAGAGCATGACATACTTAGGCTACCCATGTTAAGGCATCTAATTGAATACTAATAAAATACTCATTTTAAGACCTGACATAATTATAACAGATAGATTGAGTAAAGCAACTGGACATCAAAAAATAGTGTTGATTTTTTCTCAATATTCTCTAAGTCCACGCCAACAGACCTTTGCCCAACAGTGGACATCTATTGGTTCATAAAGAAGAATGAAAAAATAATATTTCCAGTCATCGTCTAGTGGATCTATTGAGCACCCACCTGGGCGCCGTGAACGATGAACGCGACCTACAATGTCTGATCCTGCTGGTGTGCGTTGCGCGTCACATCAAGTACTCCGACATTGGCTTCCTGCTGGACTACTACTACAACCTGGTGGACAGTCAGGTTACTCTTTTGAACTTATTACATTACTAGTTTTTGCCCACTGCTTCGTCCGCGCGAAAGGTGTTTAAAAATCCCGCAAGAACCCTCAGTTTTACTGTCACTCTGATAACGTAAATATTTGCAGGAGCGACAGCAATAGCAACGCGACAGCAATCACTACGCGATCGGTCGCAAAATGTCACTAAAAATCGTATTACGGAAGCCAATCGCACATCTATTGCTCGCCTGAAGATACTAGCGCCACTCGCGATAGAACAGTAATAGATTTGTTTTGTGTAGTGGTCTGTGGTAAAAATCTTCTCCAAGTATTTGGCCCTCCTTTCTTCGCCATTAAGCATCTCTAAAAAGAGAGAGAGAGAAAAGTGCATTTTGCCTCCGGTACTAAACATCACGTGATGCGGCAGGGGTACTGTCCCCCTAATCTGTGGGGATTTAGGAACTGTTAGGTGTGTAGGATTTAGGTACCTAGTAAATATTACATCGTTGAATTCCAGGATTGAACTCAATTCTGATGGTGCAGGGGTTCTGCCCATCTAAACTGGAGATTTACGGACTGTCAATTGGACGCACATACTCAATAGTCAACCCACACAACTTAAAAGTTGACTTTATTCCTTTACATTAAGTATGTATTTAATTTGACAAATCGCTCATATGATTGCGACAAGAGTGACATAATTCAAAATCGACGATGAGAGAATTCTCTCGTTAGAGAGTAATGTTTTGTGGATGCTGCGCTCTCGAAACAATACAGCGGCCAACAAAGCGACAGAGCATTAAGTCACAATCTCTCTCGCTCTTATTTTTTTTGTGCTTAGCGTAATGTTTTTATAGCAAAAAGTATAAATGTTCGACACTATAGAATTGGTGAATTTTGAGTTATGTCACCCTTGTCGCAAGTGAGCGAAATGTTTGTGGGTTGAATTGGTATTGCGTATCTGCGTATATATCAGTAAAGTAATTACCGTATTCGGGTTTTTAAACTTTCCTTGTTTGGTAGGGACGCGACGCACGACTGCTCCCTCTAACTCTAGACCTGTTGGGCGTGTGGTCGTGCAGCCTCGGCGACACGGAGCGACGCAGCCTGCGCGAACACTTGGTAGCTCGACTCGCGGCCGCCATTGATGACGGTAACTATACGTACAATACGCCTCATTCTTTGATTTTTTTTAATTTTCTTTCTTTTTTTTTTTGATGAGATTTGATTTAACTGAAAGGTCGCTGCTTCGATCCCCACCCGTTGCACTATTGGTGACCGTGTTAAAAAAGTAAAAAAATAAGCGCATGCTATTCCTGCTAAGTAGTACACAAATCTCTAAAGTATGTCTACTATCCTTTCACAATATTCGAATGAGGAAAAGAAAAATAATAACAATGTTCCTCTATCTTATTTTTTTTTTTTTTAATATATAGACTAGCGCTTGACTGTGATCACACCTGATGGTAAGTGAAGATGCGGCCTAAGATGGAACGCGTTTGCCTAGAAGATGCCTATTCACTCTTGATTTGAAGGTACCCAAATTATAGTTAGAGGCAAAAACGGAAGCCGGAAGGGCATTCCAAATCCTAGCGGTGCGTATCAGGAACGAAGAAGCAAAGCGCTTAGTGCGCGTCCTTGGGATTTCAACTACGTAGGGGTGCAGATCTTTTCTGTGCCTTGCGTTTCGATGGTAGAATGGTGACGGCGGAACCAAGTTGAAAAGTTCCTGAACACACTCTCCGAAATATATTCTGTAGAATACCGACAGACAGGCAACTTTTCGCCGATGCTCCAAACTTTGAAGTCTGGAGTTGACCAGCGCTTCGTCAATGAGTCTTATTTAAAGACTTAAAAAAAGTGAACACACTTTACACCACAATTTATAGACCAAAGTATTAGACTAAAACTTGTGGCTGCAATTGGCAGCCCAATGAGACCGTAGCCTGTGCTAGGGCTGTCCAAATATCCTCGGCCCAATTGTATCCACCAAACTATATTTGCTAAAGTTTCTGACTTTTTGTAACTTTCTTTGACATTTTATGTATCGCAATCAGGATGCAGGACGACCTGCGTGTCGCTCGCGGCTCAACTTGATCCCGACAACTTGCAGTGGGCCACTGAGCTGATGCAATTATGTGAGTTATAGTTCTATTAATATCGCAAAGTAAGGAGATTAGTTTTTAAGCTATCTGTGTCTATTCATCTCTTCGTCATTTCTTCGTCCTGGGATTTGTGTCCGCAAAGCTTTTTGTGGCATAATATATTATTGTAATGTGTGGATAGTAACATATTATGTAGATTGTAGAAACATAATATGTGTAGACCCGACTAACATGTTTTTTGCTTTGGAATTCTTGCGAGGCAGACGGCTGGCAAAAGCCAGAAATAACCGTCATGGCGGCTTAACAGAGAGGATGTGAAATCTTGTGTGATCGTGTAGTCAGAAATGTCCTAAAAATAATTTAAGACGTTACCTTTAGAAGTTTTCCAATTTTGGCACATGTGGAAAATGCGTTAAGTGAATTTTCTTAACTTCTCATTGTCCACTGCGCAGCGGAGCGGCGCGCGCTGAGCGGCGGCTCGGTGTGGGAGTGGGTGCGCGCGGCCGACGTGTCGCTGGTGGCGCCCGCGCCGCCCTCGCCGCAGCTGCTGCGCCTGTTCCGCGCCGCGCTCGCGGACCCGCCGCAAGGTACCGACATGTTCTATTAGCCACATCGCTCGGTGTCCACTGCGCAGCGGAGCGGCGCGCGCTGAGCGGCGGCTCGGTGTGGGAGTGGGTGCGCGCGGCCGACGTGTCGCTGGTGGCGCCCGCGCCGCCCTCGCCGCAGCTGCTGCGCCTGTTCCACGTCGCGCTCGCGGACCCGCCGCAAGGTACCGACATAATATTACTATATTTTCATACCAAGAGTAAGCGAGACAGATAAATAAAAATGATAATTCCTTAAAAAATGTGACATTAATCTACATCCTGAAAGAAACACCTGAAACTCAAAATCACATAAATAATAACAGCTTTTACTCACATTAAACAAATTTATATTTTGTAGAGTGGTCGGACGTGGAGCGCGGCGAGTGCGTGGCGGGCGCGGGGCGGCTGTGCGTGCGCTCGCGCGAGGCGGCCGCGCTGCTGGCGCCGCGCTTCGCCGCGCTGCTGCGGGACGCCGGGGCGCCGCTCAGCGCGCGCCACAACGCGCTGCTCGCGCTCACCGACATCTGCACCAGGTACTGTGTACCGACATTAACAATGGAAACAACGCTTTTCATCCGGTTACATTGATATTTTTAACCGAATACAAAACTTGTGAAAATTTTCTTTTGTATCCAAATACTTGTGCATTATGGAACTGTAGATTTATTTATTTAACCGTACACAAAAGTTGTAAAATTGTTGCTTGGGGTTCAGATACTCGTGCATTATGGACCCGCTGATGGAGTCGGTGTGCGGCTGCCTGGACACGGGCACGGCGACGCTGCTGCGGCGCGTGGCGGCGCGCTCGCTCACGACGCTCCTACTCGCTGGGTACCTCCGCTTGAGGACGCCACTCTACTATAAGTAAGTAGTATTTTTTTTTCTTTTTAATATTAGCCAAGCTGAACTTGATAATTATCCTCTCCTTCAAATAAGTGGAAAGCTTGTGTCGAGAGTGGAGACAATAATGCAACGAATAAAGATTATCCTCAATAGTCCAACAGTTAAAGGTGCGGACTGAAAATTAAAAGTTGGCAGGTTCGATCCTCGTTGCACTTTTGTCGTACCCACTCCTAACACAAGCTTTCCGCTTATTCGGAGGAGAGAGGAGAATAAAAGTCAAGTTCAACTTGACTAATATCTAAATATATTAAAGGAAAAAGTGACTGACTGACCCACCCCTATCGACGCACAGCTCGAACGACTGGACGGATCGGCCTTAAATTTGCATACCGATAGCTATTATATTGGACGTATTTCACGTAGGCATTCGCTAAAGAAGAATTTTTGAAAACAACCGCTAAAGGGGTTTGAAAAATTGAAGTTAACGTAAGCGACGCCGTGGGCAAAAGTTAGTTCTTTATTTAAAAAATCCTCCGCAGTAGCAATACTTCGTCGCCGTGATTGGCTTAAAATGCGTGCAGAGAGACAGTCGCCTAGCAATGTTCAGTTCTGTGAATGACGTCACTACCTGCTGCCGTCGGCAGGTTCTGCGCGCTGCTCGCCGACGAGGACCACGACGTGCGCGAGCCAGCGGAGTACTACGTGTCGTGCTGCCTCACCGTGGACGCGATCTACCACCACTTCGTGGACTGCGTGCTGCACTACAACCTGGAGACAGGTACAGTGCGACCGACTTAACCGTTCAGGTGGACAACGTTGGAACTAAAGCCGCTATTTTAAAATATCATTCCTCTCAGTTCCGCTATCCAACAGCCAAGTGTTTACGCACGTACGCACGCATGCACGCACGCACGCACGCACACGCACAAATTGGCCTACATGAAATAAATAAATTTGAATTTGATTATTACTTTTTCGGTTGTTAGATTTGTTGTTAGATAGTGGCGCCCCTATTTTTTTCTACTCTCTTGCAAGCTGTATACTCACTATAGTTATAACGTACTGGTTCAGAATGTGGCGTCGGCTTTTTAAGTATATGTATTTACTAGACGATACCGGCGACTTCGTCCGCATGGATTAAGGTTTTTCAATTCCCGCGGGAACTCTTTAATTTTCTGAGATAAAATGTAGCCTGTGTTAAATTCTGGGTATGAGTTATCTCCATTCCAAATTTCAGCAAACAAACACGCACGCACACGCTCGCATACACGCACGCATACACGCACGTACTCACTCACTCACTCACATACAAACTTCCGCCTTTATAATATTAGTATGATGTCCAGAGAGCATACCGTTCGACGCGCGGCAGCTGATCTACGACGTGATGCTGCAGCGAATGTCGCTGGTGCAGAAGCTCAACATCCAGTGCCGGCTCGCGCGCGAGGTGCTCGAGCACGCGGCCGACTCGTGCGACGAGGGCGACGACCTGCCCGCCGCGCTCAACGCCGCGCTGCTCGACACCATTACGCTGCTGTGCGGCCCGAGGATGAAACTGCCAAGTATTTTTTTTTTTATTTTTATTTTTTTTTATTTTTTTTTTTTACAAGAAAACTTACAGCTTATTAGAAAAATTAGTCAGTAAATACAGAAGAAGAATTAAAGCTAATTACAAGTTTTCACAGATAGAATTTACATAATATGAAAAAGAAAAAACACTCAACTGGGAGAATGAAAAATGATAAGGAATACAGGGAAAAAAATTGTAAAGAATAGAAAAAATAAAGTAATAAGTACTACATTTATCTTTTTACCAGATGATGATGTAGTGCCGACTTTAGCGTTATCAATATGCATGATAAGCGATATATGATATGCAAGATAAGCGATTTTGAAAAACTGTTGTTTGAAAAATATCTTATTTCAGCAAAAAAAAAAGGTTTGGTAGATACATTTGCTATTTCAATTTTAAATTTTGAAACGCAAAAACGCTCGAAAGTGTCGTGGCGTCGTTCGTGACGTCACTTCTATGTTTTTTCATAGTATTTTGTCGAAGTTTGAATAGATCGATAGACGTGACGTATCGCTCTGATTGGTATTCAATGCAATATGGCGGATTGCTGTACTTTATAGTTTTATTTTATCAAAATAAATATTAATCTCGCACAAAATAAAAAATAAATAAGTGCGTTTTTTATCCATGCATCCTATTTCACGAAAAAATTCGTAATTTCATTGATTCTTGGTTACTGTCATCATGCCTATTATTATACCTCATTGTCTTCATCCTAAAGATTTTTTTTACCTCCTTTAGGGTTGATACCTCCTTCTGTTACACCTTATATTGTTTTTTTTTTTTGCAGTATGCATGCCTTCGACCAGAAACTAATTTTAAACTGTGGTTTTCAGAAAAAGCTGAAAAAGGAGGAGATGCGGATATAGATGACTTACATGAGAGAGTCACCACTAACATCGTGTCTCATGTAAGTTAACGTTTGAGTTATGTTAGCCTTGAGTTTTTTCATATATGGATTTATGGCTATTATTAGCCATTTCAGCGCAATCTCTTGACAACCTAGAGTGTTTAGCTCTCATATCGTCCACTGCCCATCACCACTAATTAGTATATAATCACTTCGTTTTTAGTTTTTATCCACCATAACAGTAAAAATATAGAAATCTAAGTTCCAATCCAAGTAATATTTCGTATAATTTCGTGATTATGACATTATAAAATCGAGTCTCTATATTTCATCAAAATCTGACTTGATCATAATTCGAGGACTTATACTGTGTACATGGATGTTAGCTGAAATATTTTATTTGTTTACATTTATATTTTCTTATAGATGGGTTTATTTTTCAAGTAAAATAACATCCCAAAAACGAACTTTTCTTTCTGCCCTAGACTTTCACGGAGAAAGAACAGGTATTAGTGTTTGTCATACATAGATTACATAAATATAAATAAATAAAATGGAAATAACTGCCTGTTCAGATTGTTTATTAGTAGTTTTACATTTATTTTTATGCATATTTACGACAAAAAAAAAAACTAAATCTTTGAAAACAACTTTCAACAAACATACTTCAACTTCTACTTTAACTCGCAGGCAAACCCATCCAATGTGCAATCCAATCTCATGGGGCACTTCACTTTCACACTTGCAACACGGTAACATCACACCTATAACTCACTGCGTTGGCGCTCATAAATGCGAGGCTCGGCCTAAGTCCGACTCGATGGCCCACTACCCATAATTTGAACGAAAGCATAACCCGAAACATTTCAATTAAATTATACTTGTATTATTATGTATACTATATATGTAGGTCAAATATTTTTTTATTAATGAGTAAGAAATAAGAACACTATGTAGAATAACCAAGTAAGCCCCGCCCCAACGAAAGGTTCGCACGTCAGTGTCAGTCAGATTTGACGTTGGAAACGGAGCGGAGTGTCACATACCGAATCGAATGTGCCCACTTTAGTGGGTATGTGTATTGTGTATAGTGTATACGTGTAGCAACATCAAGTGTTAACTGTAGCCGTTCTAGTGAATGATTGTATATGTATACAGAAAATGAAGCGTACGGTGGCTGAAGTGCTGGTGCCGGCGGTGCTGCGCCTGTACGCGCACATGCGCCCGCGCGGCGGACAGCTCGCCACATACCTCGTGCGCATCGCCACCGACCTGCTCAACGACTACCGGCACGAGGTAACTAGCGATCTGCGGGGCTGGCTAGGTGCTGCGCCAGTACTGTAGAGTCACTTACTTACAATGCTGGCTCAGTTACCCAAAGAGGATCTTAGCCCTGCGCCCCTTCACGCCAATCGGATCTATTGAGGGCTTGCGGGTCTTAGCGACCCGTCGTCGGTCGTCCAAAAAGGCGGTTTCCTATTGAACTCTTTTTACGGCACGATTAGTCTCTCTTTAGAGTCTTCTTCTTCTTCTTCAACTTTTAGACGTCCACTGCTGGACATAAGTCTCTTGCATGGACCTCCACAGACCTCGGTCTTGCGCCGCCTGAATCCAGCGACTCCTTTGCGACTCGTTTGATGTGGTCGGTCCATCTAGTGGAGGGTCTGCCAATACTGCGCTTCCCGGTGCGGGGTCGCCACTCCAGCACCTTGGGACCCCATCGACCATCAGCTCTTCGAACTATGTGCCCCACCCATTTCCACTTCAGTTTCGCGACTCGCGACGCGACGCGACTTCTTTAGAGTCGGTGAGAAATAATTTAAAATTGTCAACAGATCGAAGAGCTCATCGAGAACGACGAGGAGCTGGTGGAGCGAGTGCAGCAGTTCCAAGAGACGATCGGGCTGGAGGCGTCGTTCGGCAACGCGCGCAACCTGGTCACCGCGTCCGGCCCGCCCGAGCCCGACACGCCGCGCGCGCCTCGCAAGCGGCCCGCCGCGCGCCACCCCGCGCCCTCGCCGCGCAAGAGGGCGCTGCGGATCTGAACATCGCCCACCACCCACTACGTGGTACGGCGACAGAATCAAAACTCTTCAAATTGAGACGATGAATAGAAATTGCATGCTACATATAATAATTTTTTGTTTAAAATAAGATCCTATGTTTATAAGATCAAATGTTATTTTTTTAACCTATTTACTAATTATATTTTAGATTAATAAAAAATTATGCAAATTGCAAATCATCCAGAAGAATCAGACTGCAATTAAATAAAATTTTATTAGATACGTTATTATGTTTTTTTATTTTGATACCATCAGTACTATTCCAGATTTTAAACTCCGGCAAACCTGTTTTCCTCTACACTCGTACTTTGGGTCTAGTGTAGCTTTTCAAGTTTATGTTAACTGTACCGTGTGCGTAAATCTGTCATTTAATAGTATGGTCGGAGAACTTTTCCGTCCGTTCCGTTTTTACTTGCCTTTACATGTGCGCTCTTTCTCGCACGAAAGCCGATTCACGCGTTAAAGAGTGCGTGTATAAAGGCAGCTTGACTGATTTACGCAATGGGGAAGAATACTGTCAATTAGTTGTAAGCGTCAAGATGACTGACCAAAGTAAGAAACCCCTTACTATGGATTTTGTTTGAGTGATTACCATTCGAGGGCTTCTGGTAAAAATCTCTTCCTTAGAGATAAGTTGTCCTTGTACACGTTATTTAAATGTTCAAGTATGCTTTATTTTTTCTTACTGGAACTATGCAAATGTAAATACATAAATAAATAATAAATTTCACAAAAAAGCTTAAATAAAACTACATTATTAACTCATACTCTGTAATAAATAACTGGTTTAAAATGATGATTTTGTTTGAACAGCATACAAGAATAATTAATTGTAATTGTTAAATTCACGCATAACAATTTTATTAATAATATGTACAATAAACTATTTCATCTCATTGCTTAAAATTAACTTTGTTTCTAGGTCACTTTCGTTTTCAATAATCAGTTCTTTGCTGCTAAAAGCTTTCTTCAGTAACATGTTTATCGCTGCTTCTTCTGGAAAATGTAAAAAAAATTATGTATAAACTTTGGTGTACGGTTGTATGTTGGCTAAATTCAAAATTCAAAATTTATTTATTTCATGTAGGCTAACTTGTAGCTCTTATGACACGTCATAAATCTACCACCGGTAGAATGTAGGATTCTTTTCCCAATGAATTCTGTAGAAGAGAATTCAACAATTTTTTAAGTTTAGAGGTTTGTCTATATCTGAATTAGCACCAAAACCTTACAGATTTTTTTATGAATTTACTTTTACTGCTATGCTTATATGCGTTATTAAATTTGCAGTGCGCGCCTGAAACGCATATTTTGTGAGACTCGCTCAGTGCCTTCAAAACGTATGTGTCCTATTATGCTGACTATATGCTTCAGATTGAGTTTCATGACTATGTAAGAATTAGGTGATAAATTTTTTGCTGAAAAAATACATAATGTTGAGTAATTAAAAAATGCTTGCTCTCACTGTTTTGCCTATCCCACTATTACGCTAAAGTCCAATTGATTCAATAAATAATGGAATGGAATTTTACTATTAAAAGTAGTACATGTACATTGTACATTTGAGAAAATTGGAAACAGGCGTTCAAGCGTGTTAAAGGTACTGAGTCCAGAGTCTGATGAATGTTTTTTTTACAAAAGAGCGGCAGAAAGTGTGTTTTCTAAGTTAATGTTATACAATATTATATTCAAGCTTACCAGTAACTTGTATTGCAAGTAGTTGGTGAACTATGTGTCTCGCAGTGATCTTAAATAACTCCCGACTGTTTATTTTCTTCTTCTTATAATAAGGCATTAATGATTTAACTACTAATCCGGCAACATCGAGCTTTTCCGTTTTCTTTTCCGATTTTTTGTTTGACCGATCCTTCTTTTTTAAATCCTCTTCTTTTCGTTTTTTTTCTTTATTATTCTGCGACTTATCTTTACTCTTTTCTTTATTAGCTGCAAGCTCATTTTTATCTTTTCTCATTTCTTTATCGATAAGGTCTATTGCAACTTTTAAGTGTTCTTTTCTTTTATCTTTATGTATGTCTGAAGTTGTTGTAGCCAAAGTCAGATTATCTTTCTCTTTATCTGTTGTGCCGTGCTTAGTAGGCGATTTTAACGTTATACTAGAATTTTTAGGATCACTCACTTTTTCACTGATATTTACGTTTTCTACAACTGGTCCAGATTTTATCTCTGAAAACTGTTTGAGCGCCTGCAACACCTTCTCTGCTTCTAAACTTAGTTGATACGCTTTATCTAGTGTTTTTCCCGTAGATTCAAGATTATTCAATTTATTCTCGTTACTTGATAAGTCAGTGGAATAGTCCGAATTATTAATTTTATTTTTGTCACAACCCTCCAAGAATGTTTCTTGGTCAGAAAGTTCAGATGTGACTGAAGTATTACTGAGAATAAGAGTATCATCATCATCATTTATTTGTAAGTCACTGCATATATTATCTTCTATTACCAATTTAACATCGTCGGATCGATAATGTTTTTTATCTTTATGCTCGAAATCAACTTTTTGTAGACTAGTTTCATTTTGTGATGTTTTTCTCTCTTTATGTTTTGTTTTCCCCTTTTCCATTTCTGCATCAGACTGTGATGACTTTCGATCTTTGTGTTTAGTAATAGAATGTTCTCGGTCGGTATCAAATTGTGATTTACTATGCTTATGTTTCGTAACTAACTTTTCTCGATCGATATCAGACTGCGAAGATTTTCTATCCCTATGTTTGGACTCTAGTTTTTCACGATCTGTTTCAGATTGCGGAGATTTTCTGTTTTTATGTTTTGAATCTATTTTTTCACGATCTGTATCAGATTGCGAAGATTTTCTATCCCTATGCTTTGAAACTTTTTTTTCACGATCAGTGTCAGATTGCGAAGCTTTTCTATCCCTATGTTTGGAAACTAATTTTTCACGATCTGTGTCAGATTGCGAAGACGTTGTATCCCTATGTTTTGATTCATTTTTTTCTCGATCTACATCAGTTTGAGAAGATTTTCTTTTCTTTTTACGATCGATTTTTTCCCGGTCTGTGTCAGATTGCGACGATTTTCTATCCTTATGTTTCGAATTTAATTTTTTACGGTCTGTATCTGATTGCGAAAGTTTTCTATCCCTATGTTTTGAATGTATTTTTCGACGATCTGTGTCAGACTGTGAAGATTTTCTATCCTTATGTTTCGAATCTAACTTTTCACGATCTGTGTCTGATTGCGAAGATTTTCTATCCCTATGTTTTGAATCCATTTTTTCACGATCTGTGTCAGACTGTGAAGATCTATCATTACGTTTTTTAACAATACTTTCTTGATCTGTATCAGAAAGTGGAGATTTTTTATCTCTGTGTCTCTTTTTGGATTTTTTAGAACTCGATTTTTCCGATTTCTTTTCCACCGATTGATTTTTAGTTGCACAAGAATCTTGAGAAAGTTTACATCTTTTAATATCATCAAATTCTATTTCACTGTCAGACGACTCACCAAATAGAGCTTTGATTTTTCTTTTAGCTGTAGGTTTTGTTCTTTCGCAAGGAATCTCCGTTTTTATATCACTATTATTTTTTGATGCAATTTCGCTATCGTTATTTTTCTCATTTTTACTTTTGTTTGGTATACCTTGTAACGTTATGTTTATAACAAAGGTTTTTGTGCGATTTCCAGAGTTAGATTCGTTGTCACTTTCTATTATTTGATCAATTTTCATCGTTCTGTCACTATCTTCCTCATTTTTCAAAGAGTCTGTTTCTTCCAATTTTAATGTTGAATCATTATTATTAGGTTGCATGTTTTCATCTATTATAAGTCCTCCATCGTCTTCACTATCATCTGAAGGAGGAGCTGGGGATTCTTGTGATTTTGTTGAGAAAAAGCTTTGAAGCTTGGTTTGAGTTAAAGGATCTCTTTTAAATGAGTTCGCTTTTCGTTTGGCTTCCTTATCAGATTTGGAGAGTGTATTCTTTTCATTGTTGTTTTCTGCATTATCTAAAATCACAATTTGTTGAAAAAGTCAAATTAATATTAATAAATAGCTGTCAACTGTAACTCAACTTTGTATCAGAATTTTTTCCATACTTACTATTTTCTATTTGTGATGCCTTTATGAACCCGTAACTTTTTTGTGACTCTTTATTCATTTCAAAATCCTTAACAAATTCGGCAAGAGTTTCGCGTTTCTTTGGTACGAATGTCTTTAGCTCTGGATACAAACTATCCTTACAGGCTCTAACGGATGATATCTGGAAAGAAAGTTAATATTGATTCATATTTGAAATTTAATTCAAGCAAAGAGTTTCAGGGCCTTCGCGAAATAAATTTTAGCCTTCAATTAAAAACGTTTTGACTTATTGCCAAAAGAAAAATTGTCTTAACATTGACTTTATTTGTTGGTCAAACACTATTTGGCTAATTAGGCCCTCAGAGAAATACAATGTCTTTACCAGTTTTGTCATAGCTCTCCTGTATATACTAATAACAGTACTTTTGGAGAAGGCTTCATACTCCAGTTCTACTGCGCAATCTTCTACATCTAGACGCGATAACTTTCTCTCTGGCTCATCGACATCTTTAACACCTTCGAGATTATTCTTCAAGGCATCTGTTAGTAATGACAGATAGCTTTCACGTCCTGTTAGCGTCAAACCATTAACCTGAAAAATAACCATTTTTAAATTATTATTTTGCTCTCTGCTTCCACCAAGTGATATATTTTATGTTAAGATTTGGTTTCAAGTTCTAAGTAATAAAGCCTAAGTTGCATATATCAACGCAGTATAATTTTCTCCTTGGTACATATCAAGGAGAAAATACATATTTAGGCCATAAAAAAATATTACAATATTATTACAATTAAATGTTAAACTGTTATAGCAGACTCATAATATAAGCTTATTCATTTAAACAAGTGTTAGATTTTTATATCACCTTGTTTTCTGTACTTTCGGCTGCTTTGCATTTTGAGTATTTAGCCGATTCGGCGTTATTGTTTTGGTTTTTGTCTTTGTCGAGGTTCTTCTTTCTATTGGCGAACTCTTTTATGATGAGGGACCTTGTTTCGTCGGCGACGCGTCGCCGGTCACCCTCGCCATCTGACTCTCCGCTGCCATCGGCATAATACGATTGCGCCTCTCTGGAACATTGTCTTATGGTACAATTTTTTATATTAATTTTATACACGACAATCTGTCCTTGTACCCATGGTTTTGCTGAGTTGAATACAACTTTACACGGCAAAGCAGTGATCTAAAAAACTATCCCGTCCCGACGTCAAAGTGGATTTGGTCTTTCCGAAGATTACTCAGCACAAAAACATCCAAAAGGCGTGTTAAGGTTATGGTTTTTAAATTGCATTCAACTCTAGTTTTACTCTCTATTGCGCTTGTATTAATTAAAGCAAAACTTATTTTGCGTTGATTGTGGTGCGTTGTGACTATTTCTTGCGAACAAACTTTATGAACTTTGCTATAAGTAAGCGTCAACTTAATCGTATGAATTTCAAAGATCGATGAGAGATGAGATACGTAAACCGGTTTGTACCGGTTGTCGACACTAGGTTCGTACCGGTTTCGTACCGATTCTTACCGTTGTTTGTCTTTTTGGGCAATCAACACAAACGGAAAGATGAGGTATAGCTTCGCGAGTTGTCGCAGTAGAATAGAATAGAATAGTTTTTTATTCAAATAAACTTTTATAAAGTGCTTTCGAATCGTCAAATGAATCTACCACTGGTTCGGAATGCCGTTCCAACCGGGAAGAACCAGCAAGAAACTGGGCGGTTGCTCTCCTGCTGCAGTACTGCTGCAGTACTCGTATGTAACGGGGACTGACCTGGCTTGTCCCTCGCGGCCCTCGCCGTACAGGTCGGCGGGGTCGGTGTGCGTGACGAAGCCGCCCTGGCCGATGGTGGCGCTCATGGCGCGGCGCTGGTGCTGCTCCAGCGCGCGGCGCACGGCGCGCGCGTCGCGGCACACGTCGCAGCGGCTGATGCACTTCGGCGCCTCCTCGCCGAAGTAGTCCGCGAATATTTTGTGACGGCATCTGAAATACATTGAAGACGTTGATTCCCCATCAACTCACATTGTGATCAAATGATATGATGTGATGTCATCCAGTATAATGATTAGAATCAACGATCAGGTTCAATCGACGCTCCGCCGCATTACGCATGCGAAAGCGAATCATTAAGGTGGTTACGAAAAACTCATAAAGGCGTTAAACGTTTTGCTACCGTCGAAGACGAAAGATAAAAAATTTTTCTCACTTGACTTCCTCGCAATATTTGACCATGATTTCGAAGCTTTTGTACGCATTCTTGCATCGTTGCTTCTGTTCCAGGGTCTTAGATCGGGCGAGCTCAGACTTGAGTAGAAAATCGACTGCGTTACGCTCAGTCCGGCAATAGTAAATTCTGCAACATGCCGGTCTACCGTCGCGACCCGCGCGTCCCGATTCCTGAGAAAAGTTCATTATGCCAAATATTTAGTATAATTTTTAAAATAAATTATAGTAAAAATTTTACTGGAAAATGTAACTTTAATATAAATGCAATAAAACAGAAAACGCACGTGCTTCAATAGATAATGTCTGATCGAATATTTCTAGGAACTCATAACATGTCCCCAAAAGTCAATTTGGGACTAAGGGCCAGTTGCCTGAGTGGCCGGCACGGTTACGTTACGGCTAAGTTAGGTTTAAAGCTAAATGTGACAGCCGAAACAAGCAAATTGCGTTGCACGAGTCCTTTTTTAGTTAACTTTTGACTTTAACTTTAGCCTTAAACCTTACCGGCCGAATGCGAGGGTTCACGGTCAAGTTAACCTCAAAATAAAACTTCAATGGACATTTATCAATATTTTTGATGGATTGTGACAGTTTGTTATTTTGTTAAAAGTACAAATAAAATAAGTAATCTTATCTACGAGTATTTTCCGAAGTATTTATTCGCAAAATAAATTGAAGATGAGAGTTCCAGTGATGAAGAAAATATAATGGGTAGAATATCTTTTCCAAGGAAAAAAATCATTACACAAATCAATCAATGTCCGTAGCAGATCAAGTAAAACAAAGCAGCAGGAGCAAATGCAGAGTTTCTTGTCGACTCTTCACCAGAAATCGTCGATTTCAATGTGGTGCAGAAACGGCTCGAGGGATTAATGATGTGTATGGTGGTGGTGTCGCAAAAGAAAACAGTGCGTTTTTGGTTCCAACGTTTTCGTTCTGGAAATTTCGACCTGCAGAACAAGCTCCGTGGACAGCCGGAGACCAAAGTTGATAATGAAGAATTGAAGGCTCTTGTGGAAGCGGATCGCAAACCACCGAGCTAGCTGCTCGTCGGCTGTAGTGTTAGTGATAAAACTGTTAATGTGTGTTGTGTAACGGGACGAATTCCATACATTAAATATATTTATTTTGAAAATTTTATTCGGAGGATGCTTTAATTATAGTATCGATACTGAGCCCAAAACAATTTTTTTTGAATTTTTTGTCTATCTGTGCGCGCATCACGCGAAAACTACTGAACAGATTTAAATGAAATTTGGTATAGTGATAGCTAGTACTCCGGATCAACATATAGCATACTTTTTATCCTGATAAACGAAATACGGGTTTATCCGGGATAGGGGATAAAAGTTTTTGTTGATTTTGCTCCATAACTTTGTCCACTGTAAACTGAATTTGATATTTCTTTTTTTAATATAATGTGTGTACTATTAGAAGTATTTTTTTCAATTTTGGTGAAGGTCTAATAAGTATTATCGGAGATAGAGAACACAACTTCTCGTGGAGTTGCAAGTCACTCTATAAACTTTTTCCATGTGGACGAAGTCGCGGGAATTAGCTAGTTATTACATATTTTAATTAACAACAGCTCTTTAGATATTGTCAATAAGTTATGTACTTAAAGACACTGTTACTATTGAATATCTAATTAAATTATAACATTGTATCAGTATTGTAAATAGTTAGAATATGTTTTTTAATAAAAGAAAAACCTCTATTTAAAATCTTTTATTTAGCTTACAATGTATGTATGTACAACAAAGTACCAAAAAATGGTTTATTTCCTTACTATTTCTGTATTATTGTTAATAAATGTGACTTCCTGACTTTCTTTTAAGTCTGAATATTCAGTTCCAATTGACTCCTCAGTCACCTGTAAAAATAAATAATTACAAACCAGCTTTTGCCTGCACCTTCGCTCACATCAAGTTAAATTTTTTAAAACTCTATTTTCCCTCTTTAAGGGTTGAATTATCAAAACCCCTTTTTTTAGCAGATGCCTACTTCATAATAGCTATACATATCTGTATGCCAATCAGTATGATCCGTCCAGTGTTTTGAGTTGTGATATAGTCAATGATTTACAGTCTTGATTTTGGTATGGTATTTTATTCATAATTACCATTAATTACCATAAAATATTTGGTAGGCATATTGATTTTGTTTGTGTATAATGTAACCTGTGTCACCTGGACCGACCTGGACTGAATCGATTGATACCTCATTCATTAAAATCGGCTCAGTAGTTAGCACATTTTTATCCCGGCAAAAGAGAGCTCCTGCGAAAATTAAAAACCTTTAATCCACACGGACGAAGTTCCGAGATAGTCTAGTTAAAATATAAACAGGTACTCACAGTTTGTGGTTTAAAATCATCATTTATTGATATATTTATAAAATGATCCTTCACATGCTCTATCGGGCACATGTTAATAAGTATAGTTGGGACCAGTGTGTGTGAACGCTTTTTAATAATACTGTGAAAAATCCCTTTTTCCGTGATCAGTGTCACTTACTTTGCATTAACATCCATATTATTTTTCTTTGTAATAAAACTAAATAAAATGACTATTTCGACAAAAATCTTTTAGTTGACAATCCAAGAGAATGTAATCACTCCGTGTTGACAATCAACAAACACAGATGAAAAGACAACTATCACATAATCACAGACTAGAACACTGACTGTTATTTCAGCATAATGTTGCATGTTGATAAAATAATTCAACATAATAAGACTAAAAAACCGAGAAGGGAATCATCATTTTACTGGCAGCCCCATTAGCTGAAGTTAATTTTGACGGGGGTCAAAATTGGCGTTGTGCAACGCCTATAATGGAGGTCAGAGCTCGGTAACGGTAAAAGTTAAAGTCAAATGTAGCCGCGGTTACAACTTTAACTTAACTTTAAACGGCCACTCCGGCAACTGGCCCTAAATGGATAGAACTAATAAAAATACTAAATTGTACTCAAATTCAGCTTCCGATAGCAAAGATGTTCTAGTTCAAATTCGCGTCAGAGGCATCTTTCGTTTTAGGTACTGAGCTCAGAGCCGCTGTAAAATGGAGATGTAGATACCTGATAGTACGCGGCGACGTTCTGCGACACCCCCCAGTGCACGACGGCCCGCACGGTCGCCTTGTCCACGCCCATTCCAAACGACACAGTCGCACACACACACCCACATTCTCCGTTCGACCACTGCTCCTGCACCGATACGCGATCGCCTGCCTTCAAGCCTAGATATAAAGGAGAGTTTATTGTATAACTTATCTTTAACGCCGAAAAAAGTCGTTTCTTATCTGGGGATCCCCTTTTTTATTTATTTTTTTATTATTTGTTGTCATAGCGACAATAGATATGAAATACACATTCTGTGAAAATTTCAAGTACCTATCTACCTATTGGTACGGTTAATGAGATACATCCTGCTGACGGACAGATAGCCGATGCTTAGTAATAGGGTCTCGTTGGCACCCTTTAGGTACCTAAAAAGGTACAACTGGCACCAATGTTGCACAGACTATACAAACAATCTTGTAACAAAGAATTTAAATAACTTTAACTGATGACAATACTCTTATACTGGAAATAAATCAAATTATAATCCCTATACAGTTTAAAATAAAAACTTAATTAACATGTGTTTAAATTTTATTAAGACTTAAATGCTCTAATACTCATCATAGTAACTATGTAGATATAGTTCTTACAATTCACGAGGGACCGTGGCTCATGGTTTGTGTGTGTCGTATCTGTATAAGTGTGAGCGAGAGCTTGCTCGCACCTGACCTCTCCCACCTAGGCTCCTGACAGGCACGCTCACTTACGCAATGTGCATGTACACGACGTAACCACAAGTAAAGCGCCCGTAACTTCGTGAGATAAACATACTACACTAAAATGTTAGTCTCAACAAGTGCATTATTTTAATGGTAGCCTTGGAAAATACTAAACATTAACAATCCATCAGACATTAAAAATAAATAAGTCCAGAAAGTTGTGCTTTATGTTAGTCATTTACAACAAAATTTAATAACAATAATAGTACACTAGTATTAATATTGTGATTATGTATTATTATGATACAAGATATTTACCACCATGATACGCCAAAGATTTGAGCCCTCGTTTTGTTAACATACTTGACATCTCTTCTGTTTGTTCTCGTGTTCTACAGTAAACAATAGCAGCACTTTTGTCTTTCTGTAATAATATTTAATTAAAATTGTTAAGTATAGTAATTGTAAGTGTTCCAAAATAAAAATAGTTTTATACTTAACTAGTTGATGCCTGCGGCTTTGCTCGCATGGAATTAATTTTTAAAATCCTGTGGGAACTCTTTGATTTTCTGGGGTAAAAAGTTTATGTCACTCTCCCGGTTCTCAACTATACCCATGCCAAAAATCACATTGATCCATTGCTTTGTTGCGATTGAAAAACAAACAAACACACTTTCGCACTTATATATTAGTAAGCCAGCCCAGCTCAGCATTGACAGATGAGTCAGTCAGTCGGTAGGTCAGTCAGTCAGTCATTCCTCCTTCACCACCTCATTCACCTTTTCCTTTTATACACATATTTAGATTACAGAGAAATGCTAATGCTGAAAACTGATTTAATTTTTTTTTGTCAACGCTGGTTTACCTGGTGATAGGTTGCGTCAAGATGACTGACCAAAGTGATCAATCAACATTTTTTTTGGTCAGTCATTTTGATGCTTACACATTTCAACTTCTTGGGACTCCAATATATATGGCAACTTGGCAATTCACTGAACTATGTTTGGTGATCTGTTTATGAGTAGGATTAGAAATTAATTAGTGGGTAATTAAATAACTCATATTTAACTTACAGGCTTAACACTTTCATCATCATTTAGATTTTTCTTAAGAAAATCTACTAAGTCTCCAATTTCATCTTGTATACAATTCTGGTAAACAACATCATAAAAAAGGTTCCTCCTAAAACTGGGTGTTTTGTATTGAGCAACGGGTTGCAATAGCTTAAGATTATCCAATATGTCTTTAGTCACTTCTGCACTAGCTGTTGCTGTGAGAGCTACCCACGGAATGCTCCTGTATTTTTCCCTCAAGAGGCCCAGCTTCAAGTAGTCTGGTCTGAAGTCATGACCCCACTCACTAACACAGTGGGCCTCGTCAACTACGATATATGATACTTTTTTAAACTTGACTAGATGCTCTATTAATGATTTAAATGTTTCTGTAGCTGCTTGCTCTGGGGTTACATATAAGAACTTAGTATTTGGTTTTATGCTGCGGAGGTCATTTAAAACTCTCTCTCTGTCTTTACCAGTCATTTTTGAGTTGACAGATTCTGCACAGATTTTTATTTTTGTCAAGTGATCTATTTGATCTTTAATTAGAGCTAAGAGGGGAGAAAATACAATAGCAACTTTGTTATCCTGCAACATAGCTGGTAATTGGAAGCACAATGACTTTCCTGAGCCTGTAGGCATTGAAATGTATACATCATGGACACCTGGAAATACAACCAATCAAATTCAAATATTTATTTTTTGTAGGCAAACTTATGACTTTTATGACAAATCAAGACTCTACCGCTGGTTTGAAAAAGAGTAAGATAATAATTTTATAAATAGTTGTGCATTCAAAATATTATTTTATTCAACGCAATTCATGTGCACTATCCTTTATGTTTTTATTTTGTATAATGGCAACATAGTTGTTATGCGTTTATGTTACTGAACATAGGCAAATAGACGGCAAATTACGTTTTAATATAGAGACACCTTTAATAAATATTAATTTACGTACCTCTTGCAACTGCTCTCACAGCCCTTTCTTGAAGTTCGCTTTTGAACTTTCTGTGACCAAAACATTGCACTAATTTTTCAGTTACGTTATCCATCACGTAGCTTATAATCACGGAGTTTTCACTGGTATGTTTATTTACACTATTATTGTTCTTTCCATTATCTTTTACGAAAAACACATAAATATAAGTTTAATACACGCAAAATTACATAAATTGATAAAATCATAACAACCTCGAAATAAATATACTCAACCTTTGGTTGACATCACAAGTTGACATTTTGGAGTTTTGGAGAGAGCAAATGTCATTGTCATTTGTCACGTAGGTACTAGTAGCTGCCAATGTCAAGCTGTCAAGCATTTAGAACTTTCTGCCAACATTGCAAAAATCTCTACTATGACCACGAGTGGTAGATTTCTACATTTTAGTAGATTTACATACATATTTATTTTCGTTTTTAACCGACTTCCAAAAAGGAGGAGGTTATCAATTCGGCCGGTATCTTTTTTTTTTTCTATGTATGCCCGCCGATTACTCCGAGGTTTCTGGACCGATTCACGAGATTTTTTTTTTAATCGACAGAAAAAGCTCGCGAAATGGTCCCATAAAATTTTTTACCTTCAACTCCTCAAGCCTGATGCTGCAGGGGTATTTCCCCCCTTAATTATGGGACTTTAGGAACCGTCGTTTACGAATTAGTATGCTGGGCCTAAGCATATACTAGATCATAGAGCTCCAGGTCCTACTCTTCAATCCTGATGCTGCAGGGTACTGCCCACCTAAATTATAGAGATGTAGGAACTGCTAATCATGAATTGTTATTGTATGTAATAAGCATATACTACACCATCGAGGTCTAGGTTCTAGCTCTTCAATCCTGATGCTGCAGGGTACTGCCCACCTAAATTGTAGAGATTTAGGAACTGCTAATCATGAATTGTTATTGTATGTAATAAGCATATACTACTCCATCAAGGTCTAGGTTCTAGTTCCTCAATCCTGATGCTGCAGGGTACTGCCCGCTTTAACTGTGAGGATTTAGGAACTTTCGCTTGCGAATTGATATTGTTAGTATCAAGCATATTCTACATCGTAGAATTCAAGGTCCTCGCTCTTCAATACTGAAGCTGCAGGGGTACTGCCTACCTAAACTGTGAGGATTTAGGAACTGTCGTTTACGAATTGATATTGTTGGTACCAAGCATATACTACATCATAATGCTCAAGGTTCTAGCTCTTCAATCCTGATGCTGCAGAGTTGGAGGAATTACGAACTGACGCTTTCGAACTGATATTGTTGGTACCAACCATGGACTACATCATGGAGCTCCTAGTCCTAGCTCTTGTGTATTGTTAATAAATACTGTAGGTACCAAGTGTAGAACTACATTAGTACCGTAGCGTTGGAGGGAGGGGAGAAAGAGAGCAGGGACAAGCTCCACTAAAAAGCTTAAAATAAAAATTCTTTTCAAAAAACCGACTTCAAACGCCACTACAAAGTATAAAAATAATTTTATTTTGTACACGTTTGTTGAAGTCGGGCGGGCTTAACTAGAAACGATGAAGTCGATGCGCGACGCTTACCTTATGGTGACATATAAGAGACACGTTTATTGAAATCGGGCGAGCATCGCGTATCGGTTTCATCGTTTCTATTTAAGCCGCCCGACTTCAACAAACGTGTACAAAATAAAATTATTTTTATACTTTGTAGTGGCGTTTGAAGTCGGTTTTTTGAAAAGAATTTTTATTAGTACAAATTGTTTGGTAGGTTTTAGAAAAAAGCAAAAGTAACCCCAGTTTTACTTTTTCTGACTTTTTCCCCGGCAGAATTTTAAAATTTAAATTAAAATGCTCGCACCTGACACCTTAGTAAACACGATTGATCAAACAGCCCACTCGAAAGAATTCTGTATGACTATGACAGCAGAACAGCTGCTATTCTGCAGTGCAGAAGCAGCTGTTCGTCTTTAAACACCATACTTACTAACTACATAGTACTTACCTAGTTTACATCAGCGCGTAAATAAGTATTTAATTGCAGGTACCTACATAATATTTATATCTGAACGAAGAATGAGTAAAAGAAAAAATCCTTCTGATACCGGAAACCCTAATGCTGATTTCTGCGATTTTTTAATGGAGTTAGCAGACTTTGAAAAGAATGTTAGCCGAAATATTCACAAGTACAATGCTTACAGAAAGGCCGCTAGTGTTTTAGCTAGCCACACCAAGAGGATTGAATCGGGCGAAGAAGCAAAAAAGTTGAACGGTATTGGGGACAAAATCTCAAAAAAAATTGATGAGTTTTTACAAACGGGTAAATTGAGCAAGCTAGAAAATATACACCAAGATGAAAATGCTCAGGCCATTAGCTTTTTGACAAGAGTATCTGGTATCGGGCCGGTGAAAGCTGCGGACTTGGTTCAAAACGATATAAAAACAATAGAAGATTTGAGAAAGAATGAAAATAAATTAAATCACCATCAACTTATTGGATTAAAGTAAGTACAAGGCTAATATCTACGGATCACACTGGTCAGACTCAAAATACTCTGTCTTGACTTTTGTATTTCAGTGTGAAATGAGACACAAAAATGTCCTTACCATAAACATATTAGTACCTACTTATTACTTACTATCATAGACCTATATATACTGAAAATGCTTACTGCCGTAAGATCCTGACATAAATATGTCTCGTTCTAACTGTAACTTGAGTTTGAGATAAGTAATTATATCTATGAAAATTAAATTAGAATTGGGATCACGAAAAACAATAATACGCTGCCATGCTGCATTCGGGTCGTATCAGATTTATTGGCAGTTCAAATTTTTTGACTACCTTCTCTTTTATCTAATACCGATCTGATGACGGTGGTGACGAACTGACGATATGTGTCTGTTGCTGAAAATATACATTTATGCGTAGGTACTTAGTTAGACTGTAAGTTTTTATTTCTCACGTATGTAGCTTACGTGATTATCTAACGGCAATTACGTAAGCTACTTCTGTGACTAAACTTACAAGTGTAAGGCCGGCCGGCCATACTTACATATGCTTATATAATAATATTTTTAGGTACTTCGAAGATTTTGAGAAGAAAATTCCGAGAGGTGAAATACAGGAAATCGAATATTTAATAAAAAGGAGTTTGAATGATTTAGATCCAGAATACACGATAACCATTTGTGGCAGTTACAGGTAATATTCTAAAATCAAGTAATAGGTATTAATAAATATATCTATCATTGAATAAGGTACCGGCGGTATTCATAATGTCCACCTTTTTGTAGTCAGTTAAAAATAATATTAGCCAAGCTGAACTTACCTAATATTCTCCTATCCCCTCCAAATAAGCGGAAAGCTTGTGTTACGAGTGGGTACGACAATAGTGCAACGGGCGGGATTCGAACCTGCGACCTTACACTTTTCAGTCCGCACCTTTAACCGTTGGGCTATTGACCATTGTCTTAGATTTTACATACCTACACATATTATCATGATTTAATTTTATATTTTCTTTAATTACCTACCTTCATTTTATCACATTACTTAGTTAAACATGGATAATATTTTTATATTTATTTGACAATTGACAGACGTGGAAAGTCGCAGAGTGGCGATATTGATGCTCTAGTAACCCATCCATCGCTACAGTTACAAGAACAGAAGAAGAAGCATAGCGAGAAAGTATTGAAGACTGTTGTGGGCGCTTTGAATGATCTGATCACTGATATCATATCAATGGGCGATACCAAGTTCATGGTATTAATCACGTTAATTAACCTAGTATTAATTATGATCGTAATCACTGATCATGATCGAACTTGCGGGCGCAGAAATGACAATAGGGCATCCCTATTGTCATTTCTGCGCGCGCGTTTCTTATTGTTTTCAATATCTGATATTTTTTAATCAATACTAATACGTGTCAAAACAAAAAGGGTTGCATGGATGTAATAGCGACATCATCGCTATTTAGGGCGGACGTACGAGGGAGATAGCAAGAGTTACTCGTAAAATGAGTATCCTCTAGAATCCTACCAAGCGTGTCGCCGAAAGGGATAGCATAACGCTGTGAAATCCTACTCTTGTCCGTAAGCAACAACTCAAAACGTGGCACGCAGTGAGGGACGAATATAGACGTAGCTGTGTCCCATTCTATCTTGTTTGACATCACTATACTGCATCTCTTTCGTGTGGGAGTGAAAAGGAGATATCATTAAGTTTATAGTACTTCTCTGTCTACTATGTTACCTACTATGCCCCCTAGTATGATGTCATTTATATTACAGGGGGTATGTCGCTTATCAAATAAGCACCCATACAGGCGTTTGGACATCCGCCTGCTGCCCAGCGACCAGTACTACTGCGCCGTGCTGTACTTCACCGGCAGCGACGTGTTCAACAAGCAGATGCGTGCACATGCACTTGAGAAGGGCTTCACTCTAAACGAATACTCCTTAAGACCTATTGGATGTACTGGTGAGTATATAATTACTACTATTACAAGTTCAGCTTGGCTAATATTCTGTATGAAAAAAAACTACCTGTTTTAAAAAAGCTCTAACGCAGATATTTGACTATGAAGAAGATAGCTTCTTCCCAAGAGATGATGATCGATGATTTACTCAGATTTCAGTCTCCGCGTTTTGTTTCGCTATATGCAATGTTTCACGGCTCAGGGGCCCGAGTTAATCGCCGAAATCGCGTGGAAAAGAGATTCATAGGAAAATCTCTTTGTTAGGACAGACGACAATTCACATGTGTGTCATACAATGGACAAGTCATGGCGGTACTTAAACAGTTTAGCTATATGTATGTCACTGCTACATGCCTTAAAGATATTCAGATGCGAAGGTAATAAATAAATTGTATCAGTAATACAACATAATATTATATCAACACGGTTTTATTAAGAAAAACATCTAGGTATAGTTCTTGCAGTTCACGAGGGCGCGTGGCTCATGGTTGTGTGTGTGTCGTATCTATATAAGTGGGCAGACAGGTACGCACACTTACGCAATATGCATGTTCACGACGTAACCACAAGTAAAGCTCACGCGCCCTCGTGAATTGCATGAAGTATATTTGTAATATAACCTTTGAGAGATCGTCTATTGTTTATTTACACAATTAATATAAAAAATATTTGTAGGTGTGCCCGGTCAGCCTGTGCCGATCACATCCGAGGAGGATATATTCGACTACATCGACTACCCCTACAAACTACCGGAAGAGCGTAACATGTAGATTACGAAATCTCAAGTCTAGCGTCCTTTTAGTGCGCCAAATAAACTATGAAGCTGCGTTCATCGCCAGAGAATCTCAATCATCAATTCCTCATCATCTCATTTTGAACGATTTTTGCCCTCACAACCCATCGCTTATTGTATTATTAACACTAAAGTCTAAGATCTTTTTTAATCGTAATAATTTGTTTTCATAAAAAATATAATTTTTTTTTAACGTAACTGCGATCATCGCCAAAGAATTTTAAACGAATTACCGTCACTTATAATTAATTATGTTTGCCTTCACTGGTAAACTCGACTCGATTCGAATGTTCGATAAGCGGTGCAAAATGGTGAAATTCTAATTTTTTTTTTTATATCAATTACATTAAAAAATATTAATAGAAATAATATACTTAAGCAGAAATAAACAGATAAATATTAAATTGATTCTAGAAAGTTATAGGCTTTTATTTTTATGATTACCAATCACATAATTCAGTCAAGTGACGACGTGTGAGGTAGTCTACAATCATTCCGCGCTTAAAATAGTATGCTAACTCTGATGATCTGTTTTTCCGTCATACTATATGTCATATCAAAAACTTCATTGATTTAATGAAATATTTTTTTGGATTTCAAAAACTGTTGATTTATTAATTTTCATTTAAATATAACAGTAGGGTTAGTATAAGATTTAATTTGATTGATCGTATTTGTATTCGATGACGTTAGTGTTACAGTAAAATGGTCCGTAACATCATTGAATTGGAGCTTAATTTCGTACATGCGTTTTTATTCGTTTACATATACGAATACGCTCCAAATTAAAATCGGTTGTACTGAATTTGTGACTTTAAATCAATAGATTTAAAGTACATTTTACTTTGACGCTAATAT
The DNA here is from genome assembly GCA_933228805.2 of Hipparchia semele. Lineage (NCBI taxonomy): Eukaryota > Metazoa > Arthropoda > Insecta > Lepidoptera > Nymphalidae > Hipparchia > Hipparchia semele. The sequence goes on along the minus strand of OW121717.1, from coordinate 6,054,933 downwards.
CGTCGAACACGAATCAATCAAATGAAATCTTATACTAACCCCCACACGAAACTTGTCCATTTTCGATTCGGTGCGTCTCAATTCGTTTGTAGACACTAATCTCTGTAGTCATGGTTTATATCACAAGGGGCTGTTTATATTTAGCAAAGCTGATCGCACATTACAACCGAGCCCGAAAACTCGAAAGAGCCGCATTTTTAAGTACTGAAATTAGTGTTAAGAACGTTCCAGGAGTCTCTCGCTTACACTACATTCTTTGACGTGATAGACGCGGCCAACGGTGCCGGTTATATTGTATTTCTTTTTGAGTTTCAAAAATGCATTGCGTTTGAGCGTGCGACTTTTGCTGTAATCTGCGATCGGCTTATAAACATTTTTTTAAATAATATACTTAACGCCGATTTCACCAACGTAATACATAGACTTAACCGAGCGTAAATCTGATATTTTGGCAGATTTTCAATACAAAAGTTGTCAACGCCCGATTTATTCCTCGGGTAAGCAAACGTCGAGGTTGGTGTACTCTGCATTTAACATTTCTATATGATTACATTTTTTCAATATGATTACATTTATGGTATACTTAATTTGTATATCGAATATTTTTTTGATTAAAATAAAAGTTTAAAATACTTTCGTTTACAGAAAGCTAACTTCTTATTATTAAATAGATTTATTTCATAACAAACAAAATTATTTACTAACAGGCAATTAATACACTTTTACATGATAAAACATCCTATTAAGCTATGCTGTATTTTAAGTTTTTAACTCGTATAAAGGTGCTTATTCAGTCGTACACAAATATCTAAACCATAATGCTTTCATAATTTTATTATTTATGAGAGTTTAAAAAAAGGCGACACGCTATTTCGGTATTAAACAATTACAGTGGATACCAAGTCCATTATATTTGAATATCATGCTGATAACTTCATCGAAGCCGGGGCAACGCATTGGTGGTGCCTCTGGTGCTACAAATGTTCATGGGCGGCGGTAATCACTTAACATCAGGTGACCCGCTTGCTCATTTGCCCGCTAAAAATATATTAAAAAAAAAATACTACATCATTATAAGAGGGACAGTACTAAATTAAAACCTGTCAATTTAGTTTAGAGATTCGTGTACAAGTGAATTAGTATGAATATATTTTAATATCTACCTTAATAAATTGCTCAACCAAACATGTACTCATTCATTCATAACAACAAAACACACATATATGCTGTAATACAAATTAAAGGTAGTTAAATAACAAAAGAATGCTTTAATATATAAATAACATCTTACATGTAGGCTGAAATCTATAAACCGCGCTCTCACTCAGCTCAGACTGAAGGCAGAGTTAAAACGAGACAGATTTATGTAACAGCATGTTTGTGTCTCGTTTTAACCTCTGTCTTAAGTCTGAGCTGAGTCAGAGCTTATAGCTCTCAGCAGTAGAGTTCGCGAGGCGTAAGCTCTCTTTTGTGTTCACGCAAAAGTAGTACAAAACAAATTGGATATCAAAAAGCAGTACAAACCGGCGTGAAACGTGCCTTAAGCTGGTTATCTCTCCTCTACATTATCGGTGTAAGTTCACACAAATACTAAGTTGAGGTTACGCCTCGCGGACTGTAGACATATTATAATCAGTTCGAATTTAAAAACCAATCTATAAACTCTAAATCTATAATCTATAAACCAATGAGCAATACTTGAAACTTAAACTATATAATCGAATTATGGTTTCAAATGATGAGCATGATTTTTATAGTAATTAGATTAGACTACTAGCGATAAAATGATAATAAATTATCGTTGAAAATATGTAATTTGAAATTTGATTGCGTGTATCGGAACGTGCGCCATTATCTATTACGGAGATTTCCCCGCATTGTGTTTCATATCTGAATCCTTAGCGGTCAAACATTCATCGTCACTTACCGTTTGGATCGTTTGTCAGTCTCTGGACATCATGCGAATGTAGAAGAGATGGGGGATGGAGAATGGGAGATGAATATGTCCCGGTATGAATGTGTAATTAAGTTTACATTTGCGCGAGTAGCGGACGGGACTGAAAAGGTCTGTTTACAAATTACAAATACGTTTCCTGTCTCACATACGCGCGATGGCTAGAGCGAGATAGGGCGATATATTTAGAGTGAACCCATACAAGGTGTAAGTAGTTAAGAAATTAAAATTAAAAAAATTAAATAGATGGAATGTACCAAAATTGAAATAAGACACCATCACACACAAGCACTCGCGAGCACCCAGCACGATAGCAAGCCACTACGAACACTACGGTACTGCTCCCAACGAGTAGTTTGTTCATTGCCCGTGAAAAAGAAATTGACAGAAAGCGTCACCTAACTTGGATAGTCCATAAAACTTAGGGAACGTTGGTGAAAACGGACATGAGTCGAGATGGGGTGCTTATCTGCCGTCCTCAAGCTATAACGTCGTTAACCAACATTTGGCCAAATACGATTTTTTTATGTTCTCTTACTTATAATTAAATCTCTATTGATCCATCGAAGCGGTATTCTCCTTAATGCTTTAGTTTGTGATATAGCAATATATTGACGTTTATTATAATAAACGTCATTTTTAGTTATTAAATGGCGTCATCTATACTCTATACAGTATAGAGTATAGATGACGCCATTAGCTTTATATATTAGTATAGCTTTATATATTAGTATAGACTATACTAATATATAAAGCTGAAGAGTTTGTTCGTTTGAATGCGCTAATCTCAAGAACTACTGGTTCGAATTGAAAAATTCTTTTTGTGTTGGATAGTCCATTTATCGAGGAAGACTTTAGGCTATATAACATCAGGCTGTGACCAATAGGAGCGAAGCATCAGTGAAAAATGTTGCAAGAACGGGGGAAATTATTCATATTTAAAATATATTCTTTTAAAAACTTCTTAATCGCGATCATAATAACAGAAATTGACGCGGACGAAGTCGCGCGCAACAGCTAGTTTCTTGATAAATTGGCGCTTTTTGGATCATAGCTCGAAATATGGGCTTGGTAGTTGACATTTTAGCTTACGGAGGGCAGTTATGCCTGTCCCTGGTCGGGGTGCAGCAGCCTGTAGAGGTGCGAGGTGGGGTCGGCGAGCGCGTCCTCGGGCGGGCGCAGCTCCAGCAGGCGGCCGGCGCCCAGCACCAGCACGCGCGAGCACTCCAGCACGCCGGCCAGGCGGTGCGCCACGAACACCACGGTGCTGCCGCCGAATGAACAGCGGATGGTGTCGAGGATCACCCGCTCACTGTCCTGGTCGAGGTTCGCCGTTGCCTCGTCCACGAGTAGGATCTGAGCAGACGATGATGATTGTTATAAGCCTCAATAGCCCAACGGTTAAGGTGCGGACTGAAAACTGAAAGGTCGCAGGTTCGAACCCCACCTGTTGTACTATTGTCGTACGTAGTCCTAACACAAGTTTTCCGCTTATTTGGAGGGGAGAGGAGAATACAAGTCAGTTCAGCTTGGCTAATATTCTTTAAAAAAAAAAAACGTGTTGTTAAAATTAATTTACTTTGACAATAGTAAAATCCGCTTAGATTTCATGCATTAACTTCTATGAACGGCCCCTCGAATAAAGTTTTTATCTAATGTTCTGCTTTGAGCCATCATTATATTAGTTAATTCCGAAGTTATAAGGCCCTGATAGACACTCAGATAGAAGGGCAAATGCAAATTCATCCAAGTAGACTTGAACCCTGCTTTGCTCAAAAAACTTGACAGTCTCTCTCTGCATCATATTCCTCATTGAGGGCCGTGACCTCTTACCATTATTCATGTAATAGTAGGATTTTTTTAGAATAATACGGTTGGTTCCTCGATCCTTTCACAAGCCATCTTCTTTACGTCCATTCCTGGGCGAAAGTCACCTGCATGGGCTTACACAGGCTTCGGTTTTGCGCCGCCTGTATCCAGCGATTCGCCTGATGTCGTCGGTCCACCTAGTTGCGGGTGTACGTACACCCCCAACGTGGTGTGTACCAACACTGCACTTCCCGGTGCGGTCACAAGATATGACATTATAAAATGTGAATATGTAAGTCACCTTAGCCTTCTGCAGCAACGCCCTGACGAGGCACAGGAGCTGCGCGTGCCCGCGCGACAGCTGCGCGGCCGGCGCGCCGAGCCCGCCGCGCGCGGTCACCACGGGCCGCGCGCCGCACGCGTCCAGCGCGCGCCACACCTCCGCGTCCAGGTACTGCCGCAGCGGGTCCACGTTCTCGCGGACGCTGCCCGAGAATATGAACGGCTCTTGCGGAATCATGCCGATGCGAGATCTGCAAATATGATTTTTAAGTATTATTTTTCAACAGCACCACAAGATAGGTTACCGAAATTAGGTCCTCAACTTTTTTTTTTTTAATTTATTTATTCACATAATTACGAAAAATAATCTTAAACTGGTGGGCCAGTCTGTTGGGGAGGTGGGCTATCAGTTCTTCGATCTACGTGGCCATTGCCACTTCAGACTCGAGACTCGATGAGCTACGCTCGTAACTGTGGGTCGTCTTGGATCTCCTCATTTTTGATTGGATTTTCGTTGCTGGAGAACTACTTCCTTTGTCGAGTGGACATCGTCTATGTTTTATTTGCATAAAAATAATAAATGTGCAGTGTCACGTCGCCATGCACATGTTGAAGCTTTGCACCTGAGCGCGTGCAGATGCAGCGTGGCGACGTCGACGCCGTCCACCAGCACGCGGCCGGCGGCGCAGGGCGCGAGGCGCAGCGCGGCGCGCAGCAGCGAGCTCTTGCCCGCGCCCGTGCGCCCCACCACCGCCAGCCGCTCGCCCGGCCGGCTCGAGAACGTCACGCCGCGGAGCGCGCCCTCGCCGCCCTCCCCAGTGCTACGCCAAAATACAACAGTCAAATTTTACGAATGCACCACCCGTTGCACTATTGTCGTACCCACTCCAAACACAAACTTTCCGCTTATATAGGATTCGGGACAGGAGAATATTAGTCAACTTCAGGTTGGCTAATATTCTTTTAAAAAAAAAAACAGTCAATTAATCCTTACATTAGTATATTAATACTAGCCGATGCCGCGACTTCGTCCGCGTGGATTTAGTTTTCTTAAAACCCCGCGGAAATTCTTTAATTTTACCAAATAAAAAGTAGCCTCTCCCTCCAGATCCTCCTCTTCACCTATGCAAAAAGTCACGTCCATCCATAGCTCTGTTGCGACGTGATTGAAGGACAAACCAATAAACAAACTTTCGCATTTATATTATAATGATTTCAAAGTCTAAATTAGAGAGGGCTTTCAAGGTTAATAATGTTAAATAAATAGCACTCTCGTGTATCACACTAACTTACCCATATTTAAGAAATACGTCCTCAAAACTTATTACTCCATGCGAAGGCCAGCCATAAGGTGGCGAGTCCCCATCAATTTTTTCACTTTCTACCTGTCAAACACAGTAAATCTTTAAAAAATCGATTTCTCTAAAAATTATATAATCATAATCTTTTTAATACAGAAAAGCTTTTAACTTCAACACTGCACTTTCCGGTGCGGTCACAAGATATGACAACAACAATTGATAAATGCACGTTGCATTTATCAATTTTTAATAATAGCAGAAGCAGATTGCCAATCTTGGCCATGTTGGATGACTATGACCTATGTTGGATAGATATGACCTAAACCTTTCTCATACGAAAGGAGAGCAGTGGCCAGTAGTGAGGAGATCGGCAATATTGGTTGGCTAGAGGGCAGGAACAATACTGCTTGGAGGTAGGAGGGGTTTTAGTCGGTAGGAGTCCGACACTATCAGTCGTCTTGGATGTCCATGAGGATTTCCCCTCCTACAGAAAAAAAAAAAAAAAAAGTAGTGAGGAGACGACGAGAAGCAGAGAGATTACCTGTGTAATGTATTCGCCGACCCGCTCGACGGCGATCATCTCTCGCTCGGTCTCGGTGAAGGAGTTGAGCACGCTGCTCAGCATGGACGTCATCGACAGCGCGTACGATATCGCCAGCCCCACGAGCCCTGCCACACAGTAACCATACGTGGTTGCAATTCAACCTACTCGTACGAAACGCTTTAGTTCAACGTTTCTGAAACGAACGGCTAAGATATGGAACGCACTTCCAGCTTCTGTGTTTCCGGCCACGTATAATCTGAGTACCTTCAAGACAAGAGTGAATAGGCATTTTCTGGACAAGCGCGCTCCAATCTCGACCTCATAAATGCTTTCCATCACTGATTGTCGTCAAGCGCAAGCCTGTCTCATAATAAAAAAAATCGAGGGTGACATTTAATTAATTAATTAATTATTATATTCTGTTCATCATAACCCTAAAAACTAAACTTAAATATAAAAAGAATGTGTACAAGGGCATATAATCGCTACAAAATATGGATTTCTTTCGGATGTTCTAATCTACGTTAGGAAAACATTCAGAGTCAGTAAAGGATTACACGAAATGAGAAATCCAAATCGGCTCTTAATTTCTTAATTACGCCTCGCAATAATCTAAATATGATTTGTGGGAATGGGCGTGATGTTCTATAATAAAATGCTCTAGTCAATTTTAGATTTGCCTTTACACAAGTTTAGAAACTCTATCAAAAGTATGCTCATATACTATACATAAATACAAAGACTGGCTAAAATCATAATCATTCCTTTTGGCTTTGTCGTAGTTGGGGCATAGATAAACAGAAAAATACAGTTTGTTTAAAAATACAGTTTGTTTAAAAATACAGGAGTTTGTCCCTACTCTCTGGTTGGGGTAGCCAATTATTTGGTACTAGTTTTTGCCTGCAACTTCGTTTGCTTGAAGTTAGACTTTTAAAATCCCTCGAGAACTTTTTGATTTTCCAGGATTTACTCAATTATACCCATGCAAAAAATGACGTCGATCCGTTGCTGCGTGATTGAAGAACAAACCAACAAACTCTAATTTCTATCTATTATTTCTATCTATTTCTAAGTTTTTTTTTGTTTTTCCTACCATAAAGCACCAAGTAACGGTGGCTTTATTTTATAGTACCATCTAGCCTGAGGGCTAATAAGTAATATTACTTTAACTTAAACTTCTACTTATTATTAATTTCTATATCTAATTTACAGTCCAATAACTGTCCTTAGTTTATTCTAACGAGTTCACTATGAGTTCACTTTGAGTTCATTGTTCACACACAAAAACACAGTGAACCCATAGTGAACTCATAGTGAACACATAGTGAACTCATATTTCTAAGTGTGAGTGCTCACCCGGGTCGGCGGCGTGCGTGGCGCGCTGCAGCACGGCGACGAGCGCGGCGCCGGCCACGGCGGCGGCGGCGGCGGCCTGCAGGCGCAGCGCCAGCCACTGCGCCGCCGCCGCGCCGCACAGCGCCGCGCGCTGCCAGCGCTCCACGCTCTCCTCGCCGCGCTCCGCCCAGCGCGCGCCCGCGCCCAGCGCGCGGATGCTGCTCAAACCTGAATGTCATCATCATCATTAGCAACCCATCAACGACTCACTACTGAGCGCAGGTCTCTTCTTAGAGAACGCTGGCTCGATGCGAATTGGTACACACACGCCTTTTGAATACAGTATGGAGAACTCTCAGGCGTGCAGGCGTATTGAATCGTTACTGTACTTTATTCAAGTGATTAGGAATTAGCAGTGATATATAGTCGTTAGGGCTGCGATTTCCTATTTGGGGGGTCGCGAGTTCGATCCCGGGGACCTCTGACTTTTCAGTCATGTTCGTATAAGCAATTAAATACGCTTGAAGCCAACCTGCACGCCTGAGTTTTCAGAGGTCCGTAATGTTTTTGAGAAATTTGCCATTTTGAATTGAGCTAGCACGGTGGACTATGGCCCATAACCTTCTCTGATAATCTTCTCGGTGAACTCATGATGATGGTGATTTAAGTGAGCCTTTCACAATCTTTGTTTTGCACTGTTTTAACATTTTGCCTTGAAATTGGCTTTAAATACTGTCTTTTAACTCTTCCACGTTTGTGCAGTTAGTGAATTTTTAGTTCGGAATTTTTGCATCCAAACTACAAGCAGACTGGGAAATTGCCGTTTGGATGTTTTTCGATTGCAGTTCTGAACCACCACGAAGATGGTCACCAATTGCGATGCGATCTATTCACACAGCATATACCTTTCGGTTAATAAATCTTACCTTCAAGTGTGTCATTGAAATGTACGTAGACCGGCGACATCGCGACACTCTGTAACCTTTTGAGTTGCCGGGAAGTGACTCGATAACGTCGCTGTAGTCTGCACACAAACAATAATGTATTAACTCAATTAAATTCTAAACCGTCACAGTAAAGTAACAATTGAGAAATGCCAATATAGGTAGAGTTATCAGGTTTTACCTTCGATGTTTCATTTCAAAATCACATCGATCCGTAGCTCTGTTGCAGCGTTATTGAAAGACAAACGAACAAACAAACACATTTTCGCAACACATATATTAGTAAGATAAGATGCAGTTCTATTGAAGTCGACATTTGCAAGTTTATATGTACAAGGATGGATGTAACATAATGATTTTGTCCATATAAAATATAGCCTTTGTTACCCGGACTATCATAACGAATCGTTTGACATTTCATTCGTCAAAATCCGTTTAGTAGTTTTTTCCTACAGTGGAACATTCGTAAATAATCACATACCTACGTACATAGATTGCTAAAATCATAACCTTTTTTGGTTTTGAATTAGTCGGGTAAAAATAGTCGCATCGGCAATAGAAGTGCATTCAAACTGCTGCAGTCCATCTAAGCTATAGAAGCAGTGGCAGATTAATAATCTAAATATATAAAAGGTAAAGGTGACTGACTGACTGACTGACTGATCTATCGACGCACAGCTGAAACCACTGGATGGATCATGCTGAAATTTTGCATGTAGATAGCTATTATAACGTAGGTGTCCACTAAGAAAGGATTTTTGAGAATTCAACCCCTAAAGGGATAAAATAGGGGTTGGAATAATCGAACTTAACGTGAGCGAAGCCGCGGGGTAAAACTAGTTACGAAATAAAGCAGAGAGCGGTTTAGGCACATAAAAGCGATATGAAGCAATATTTTAGTTAAAATTAGTAAAAGGTAAAGATCAATCCACACCTGTAGTATATGAAAGTCATAGGAAAGACGCCCACTAGCAACCAAGGGAGCCCGTAGACTGTTACCGCCACCGCGCCTACGACAAGAATGTGGTATTAATATATAACTAGGTGCAAAGTCGCCGCCACTCGTACACAAAAATATACAAATACCTTCGCATGATTGTTTTTTAGCAATTTTTTTTTTTACTAAGTTGAACTTGATATTTACGCGTCTAATAAGCGCAAAGCTCGTGTTAACAGTGGGTGCGATAATAGTGCAACGGGTGGAAATCGAATCTACGACCTTTCAGTTTTAACTACTGAGATGTAACAGGTATCTTCTATCTGAGCGATTATGTCATACTAGCTGATGCCCGCGACTTCGTTCGCGTGGATTTAGTTCAAAATTTCGCGGGAACTCTTTGATTTTCCGGGATAAAAAGTAGCCTATGTCACTCTCTAGATCCTCAAGTATACCCATGCAAAAAAATCACGTCGATCCGTAGCTTTGTTGCACCGGGATTGAAGAACAAACCAACAAACAAACACACTTTCACATTTATAAGTAATTTAGTAAGGATTATCTTCTTTGGAACATTCGAACAGCTAGTTGTCCCATTAGATGAAATCGAATTATAGTGTCATCTCTCTGTTGTGAAAATGACAGAAATAAAAAAATATAGACATATGAATGAAGACGAATTCTTAAGAAATGTATTAATTAATTCAACTCACCAATCAAGGAAAATATTTGTGCGAGCAATATATTCAATATGAACGGCAGTGTGTCGTCCACTGTATATGTATCTGAAGAGAATCTGTTAAGTATGCGTCCTGTTGGGGTAACATCGAAAAATTTCACGTTTGCCTGCAAAATAATAAAATATAAAAAATGAAAAAAAAAGACGTGTGGCACTCGGGGACTGCCGCGGTAAAGCTATTGCATAGCATTTTTTATCAACGCCATCTAGCGGCTCACCGTAGAGGAGTACCGTATCAGGTTATTTTTAACCGACTTCCAAAAAGGAGGAGGTTATCGTTACGGAATTTCTGGATTCGATCTCCACGCTGGCCCGCAATAGCTTAATAAAGCTGAAGCCATAAAGCTTTTTTTTTTATTCGGTGACAAGATATCCCTTGACTGCGATCTCACTTGATGGTAACTGACGATGGCCTCTAAGATGGTAGAGGGCTAATTTGGAAGGGGTATGGCAGTGTACATTCAACCCATATCCCTAGTCGGTTTCTACACGCCATCGTGCCGGAACGCTAAATCGCTTGGCGGCACGTCTTTGACAGTAGGGTGTTAACAAGCCACGGCCAAAGCCTCCCACCAGACCAGACCAGAATTAATTTAGAAATTATAAATAACGAACCCGAGACCTCCCAGTTAGAACACAGCGCTTACCACTGCGCCAGGGAGGTCGTCAAAAAAAGTATGAGTGAAGTTGGCACAAGCTGTCATCCATGCCTATTAGCATTTGAATAAGATAATATATTGGTTTACAGCTCACAACAATCAGCTACGACTCACTTTTAGAAAAAAGTTAGTCTTATAAAAAGAATAATATAAACGTAAAAATTCTGTTTACAAAACCGACTTCAAACGCCACTACAAAGTATATCAAATGTGCCTATAAAATTTGAAGAGTCCCCTCGATTTCCCCACGATCCCATCATCAGATTCTGACCTGATGACAATGGGACCACTTGGGAAGTATGCCCTTTCAAATAAAAAAAGAATTTTCAGGCGTCTTCGAGTAATCAGGGAACATACATAAAAAAAAGATTCCGATTAACTGAGAACGTTCTCGTTTTTTGAAAGTCGGTCAAAAAGATTTGAGTCCCTTACCTTTACAATAACTTTCAAGAGAATTCTGTGAATCTTGGCTGCAGCTTTGACTCCTCCATAAGCGAACAAGAACGCACGCATTACAGTGAATACTACATTTAGTCCAGCCAACCCGAAATATACTTCCAAATAATAATTATCTGTGAATGCCGATGCTTCTAACACGGGAGATTGCGTTGGATAAGTACTGCTTGTTGAACTGTTATTTTCTGTTTCCACTGGGGTGCCACTTCCACTGAATTTGTTGATAATATCAATCGTGGTGTTCACTATCTTGTGTACAACATTGTCTATGACACTCATGCCGTGGTCGAGAGCCGTCGTGTTTTCGTGAACATTGTCTATGGTTATCAAGTCTACGGAGCTGTTGCTCTTATTCCTGACCCAGAAAGTCAGCCAGATGAACGTGAAGTTTTGCGACAGCTGCATAAGTATCAGCGATATTATGATGCACATTGTCAGGAAGCCCCCGACGGAGCGAAGATATAGGCCGATGACCCACCAACCGACCGTGCCTTCAGACATACTTTCCTGTAAAAAAAAAACGAAATATATTATCAAAATTATTACACACTAGCTTTTGCCCGCGGTTTCGCTCACGCTAAGTTGGATTTTTCAAACCCCTATTGTATCCCCTTAGGGGTTTAATTTTCAAAATCCTTTCTTAGCGATAGCCTACGTCCTAATAGCTATCTGTATGCTACAGCCTAATCCGTTCAGTGGTGTCAGCCAGTCAGTCACCTTTGCCTTTCATATATTTAGACTGGCTATTTCTCACGTCCGCGTCGAGTTAGATATCTTGAAATACCAGAACTGCGAGAAGTTGTGAGCGTTGGCATTCTTATGTGGTAGAAATCCAACCTACTCGAACGAAACGCTTTAATTCAACGTTTCTGATAAGAACTGCTAAAGTGTGGAACACTCTTCCAGCATCCGTGTTTCCTGCCACTTATAATTTGAGTACCTTCAAGGCAAGAGTGAAAAGGCATCTTCTAGGCAAGCGCGCTCCAATCTAGACCTCATCAGTACTATCCAGTATTGACTGTCGTCAAGCGCAAGCCTATTTCGGATAAAAAAAACCGCGGGAACTCTTTATTTTCTCATTGCATAAAGCAGGGCTCGAAATTCGAAATACGAATGCAGTGCTACGTACGTCATTGTCCAAACTGTTTCGACTAACGACATCTAGCTGGTCATGTGATTTGTCGACCGCGTCGCGCCGCGGCGCCGGCTCTTCGCCTATGGATTCCGTTTCGCTGGGCAGAAACTCTTCTATTTCATTTAAAACTGTTTCTGGCGGACCTAAAGCAAAATATATTAGATCTTACTGCAATTTCTTTAACGTATTGACAAGTTTCATTTATGAGCAAAAAATGTTGGACAATTTTGAATTTTTATTCTGTAGTACCAATAAAAATAAACACCTGCAATCAAGAATTTTGTTTCTTTATGTGATAAAAGCAATAAGTTTCTTTTTTTAGTTTTTTTTTTTTAATTCATTATTTAAATTCCTAAAATTTTATTAGCATATAATTTCACAACCTAAAACAGGTTAACATTTTGTTTTTCACAACATGAATATTTTCGCGTTTTTGTTCAAGGAAGGAGATATGAACATAATATGTAAACTATTTTGGGTATACATTTTGCACGTAATTAGCGACTTTATGAAATCGCAGCGCGACTGTCGCGTCGAGAGCCGACAATGCGACTCACCTTGCGCGACTATCCGTCCGTCCTGCAACAACAGCACGCGGTGCGCGCGCGCCAGGTGTCGCGGCGAGTGCGACACGAACGCGCGCGCCGTGTGCCGCAGCAGGCCCAGGATGCAGCGCTGCATGATGTGCTGAGCGACTGTCGCGTCGACGCCCGACAATACGTCGTCCAACAGGTACACTGTACGCCAACAAGGATAAAGGTACTGTAACTGTAACCCAATTACTACAACGTGGATGTAACATCCGTCATATTGATTTTGTTCGTATTAAATTTAGCCTATGTCACCCAGACTATCATACTGAATCAATTGACATCTCATGCATAAAAATCGGCTCAGTAGTTATTCGCTACGGTGGAACACTCCTAAATAGTCACATACATACATAAGATTCCCCTTGGCTTTGCTGTAGTCGGGTAACAAATTACTTAAATCCTTTGGTACAAAAATTAATAAAAGTTTGAAGGTACACATATTTTCACTATCATTAACAACCCATCAACGGCTCACTACTGAGCGCAGGTTTCGTCTGTCTTGTACTTACGTCGTGTACATTGCGTAAGTGTGCGTGGCTGTCAGGAGCCCAGGTAGGAGCGGTCAGGCGCGAGCAAGCTCTTGCTTCCACTTATACAGATACGACACAAACACTATGAGCCACGTGCCATCGTGAATTGCAAGAACTATACCTTGTTTGTCTTGATATACAGCTCTTGCTAGGGATATACGCGCTCGCTGTCCACCACTGAGTGTGCAGCCTCCCTCGCCGACATAAGCGTTCCAGCCCAACTGATTTAGATCCTCTGATGAAAAAAGTGTAAATAAATATGGTTATATAACATAAACAATGCAATAGGCACGGAGGTAATCACTAAGAAAATTGAAAATCATTTAACTATCTCATATTGTCTGCATTCATAACCGAAGCGATCTTCCCGATGACATTCTTCTTCTTCAACTAATGGACGTCCACTGCTGGACATAAGTCTCCTGCATGGACCTCCACAAGCCTCGGTCTTGCGCCGCCTGAATCCAGCGGCTCCCTGCGACTCGCTTGATGTCGTCTGTCCACCTAGTGGGGGGTCTGCCAACACTGCGTTTCCCGGTGCGAGGTCGCCACTCCAGCACCTTGGGACCCCATCGACCATCAGCTCTTCGAACTATGTGCCCCGCCCATTTCCTTTCCAGTTTCGCAACTCGCAGAGCTATGTCGATGACATTCATATATATATAAATAGATAACGGCCAAGATTAATCATATTAGCCCATTTATCTTTTCAGGGTGACCCGCTTGGATGCCCATAGAACCATGTCACAGACAGGGGGCCTCAATTCGTATCTTACATCTTATTTAAAGACTACGGAAATCCCTTTCTTTTCAATATATATAGGTTAAAAAACAGAAATAGCAAACTATTCAAGAATCATTATACACTTGTAGAACATTTCAGCGACGAATCCTCGACCAAAAAATCAATATCATAAAAAAATAATGTACGTTTGGTATGCAATTTTATACTAGGTAAAAATAATCCTCTATCATTCCAAGAAAGATTATAATGTTATAAATGGTCAACGTTTCACATAATAATTTTTCATAATACATACCTGTTAATGCACAAGCGTCAATGACAGATCTGAATTTCACTTCATCATAAGGTTTCCCAAATAGTATATTGTCACGAATAGTCCCACGCACGAGCCACGGCTGCTGTGGCACATAGCCGAAACCTGAAAGACAAATGAACTAATTATTACATAAAAACAAAAACATAACTTAACTTTTTAATCGGTTAAAGTTTACTTGGAGGTGGTGAAAGAGGCACTAAAACTTACTATTAAGGTATTCAGGTATCTGAATATCCCCTGTCTGTTTTAACATGTCACCTAAAATTGCCAACAACAGAGAGGTCTTCCCACTACCCACAGGCCCGGCAATACCGACAAGTTCTTCTTTGCCAATCTCCAAAAATATATCTTGTAACATAAACGGTTCTTGTGTTAGCGCCTCATTCGAGGAATCCGAATCTCTCCTTTGAATACTATATTTGGATAGCTTCTTTTGGGATTTCCCCTTATTTTTCTTTGATTTCGGCGTTGATTTTCTGCGGACGGAAGACTTCGCCCAAGCAAATGAAGCGTTTTTAATTATAATTACTTTGTCTTCATCGCGATTTGTGTTGAGTCGATCATAGTAATGTTCTAGGTCCATGTCTCTTAGCTAAAACAGAAGAAAGAATAACATAGGTCTTGAATTCTAGTCTTCGCTGCGAAATAAATATAGAGAAATTGCTGAAGCTTTGGCATGATTGCGTTGTAAACACTCCACATTTGATTTCGCTAATAAATCGGAATAACACCAAAATTAATTATTAACGGTTTTATGTAATAATCAGGTCCACAAGGAAATACATGAATGTATTGTTTCGGTCACAATCGAGTTTAATATGATTTAAACTTACATCTAACAGTTTCTGTATACGCTTTATTGAAACCCAAGCCTCGGTTAGTCCATTCAGTACCCAAGGGAATGCGTTCAATGGCGCGATCAACATATTGATTAACGCTATGGTTGTGAATACCTGAAATCATTTATTTTGGTTTAAAATTGAAGACTACATAAGATGGGCGGGGAATATTTTGTTTGAATTGATAAACGTTGGGTTCCCGAAATGCTGACCTTGCACAGGATTGCGCAGTGTAGCCAGAATTCAATGTGTTTATTATGTGTGACATCTTTTAAACAAAACCCAAGAATTCCCGGACCATCATTGCAGATAAATAGAGCATATTTTGCTGTAGCAATGTGGTCTCTGGACAAATACACGCGCTCACCATGCGACCCCCGTGCAGTTTAATAATTGCGAAGAATTTAAACGTTATTGTTTAGTAAATAGAATCCACATTGCGATTAACATACATGAAAGCGCGGCTATCGCGCGGACACCGCGTGGCGGCCGCACGAACACTTTCGCGTACGTTTAACTTACGCCCGCACAGACACCTCCGCGCGACAAAGTTATACAACCTACGTACAGTGGGGGCGTCGAGCACTATCCCACGCAGCGCGTGCGTGCCCAGCGTGAGAGCTGCCACCAGCACGGGCGTCGTCGCCCACAGCACCACGCACACCGCGTCCAGGTACTTGCGCCCGCGCAGATACCGCAGCTCCCTAACGCGGGCCTCTGTGACAAATTAATACTTGGAAAACTTTGTACTCCGTTGTAAATGGCTTTCAGGGGACGGTTCATGGGTTTATACCAGAAGAATAAACAAGAATGGTCAAGTGGAATTAATTACATCGACCCCTCCGTAGAACAAAGTCTCATCTGCTAAACTCATAACTTGAGATTTGAGCCTTGCAGATGTGACTTTTAAGGCTCAAATTTCAAGTTGTGAATTTAACACATGAGACTTTGTTCTACGGAGGGGTCGACATATGTATTTCAGTCGTATTCTGTAGTTGAAAAACAAATTCAGTTAGGTATGCATTAGAAATAAAGTTATTACACTATTTTCTTGCACGTATTTTTAAATAGACGGGTCTTGCCACTGACACTAATTATTTATTGTTACTTATTGTTGTTTATTTAGCATTGTTTTTGGACAGCTAACAAGGTGTGTTCCTGACCAACCACTGATTGATATAAAACACATAGATGACAAACATAGTTTAACAGTATGTACCTGATACTTTATTAATGAAGTAGTCTTCCCACACATGTACTTTCACAGTCCGTATGCCGCGGAGCATTTCGCTGATTAGACTCACTCGGGTGTCCTTGTGTTTCATCATTTCTGTACTCAGCTGTCCAATCTTATTTGCAATTATTTTGTTGATTGGTATAAGGATAACTGAAAATGCTACCCCGGCCAGAAATGATATGCCAACTTGTTGATACAAAAGGAACAGTGTGATGACCAACTGAAATATAAACGTTCAATAACTGAAACTATGATGATCTAATCCAGGGGTGGCCAACTTGATCAGAGCTAAGATCTACTATTTACTGACGAAACCCTGCGAGATCTACTAATCTCATACTTCTTGATAAATGAAACAGTATAAGTTACTTTTGTAGTATTTTTTATTTCATTAAAAGGTTGCCTGGTAGAGATCGCTACTAAGCGATAAGGCCGCCTTTTGTGTCATAACTTTTGTCTCGTCTTATATATTTTTTTTTTCTTTGTTGTTGTTTTGGTGCAAATAAAGAGTTCAATAAATATTAAATAAATAAATAAAAGGGAAAACATTACAAGTATGAGCATCTTCCGTTAGATTTGTGTAGTTGTGTTGAAAGTCATGCCGCGATCGACTCGACTAATAGCGGCGGTCGACCAGTTGGCCACCCGTGATCTAATCTATCTAATTATAATAAATATCTAATTATAGTTATTTTTTGATAATTCCATTGATTGTTATCTTATACTTATCCAAATCAAATCAAAGTCATCTTGGACAAAAAAAAAAACAGAAATTTTAATGTATAATATGAAGATAGTCTTATTGGGTTGATAATAAGGATTATCTTGTAAAAAATGATAAGCAGAAAAAATACATTAAAAACGACTAATTTTTATACATACTTTGTTACTTATAGGTATGGTAATATAATGGATTTTTTCCCAGTGTTTCCCAGCAAATGTTAAATTCTTATATAAATTGTGTTGCATACACACAATTTATAAGAAAACACAAAATGTAAACTATACTTTTCTTGCCAAAAGTTTTCAATTTTTTGGTTTGGAATTCTTACCTGCAATGGTATACTCCACAGTGCATGAAAACTTGGACAAGAGTTCACAATTCTGTCTGTATCAGTTGACATAAAATTTGTAATTTCCCCAATTGAAAAGGCTTTGTTGAGTTCAGTTGAGGTCACGCTGAGTGTCTTTCTTAGAATAGTGGACACTATGGCTCCGCGCATTTTGAGCCCAATAATAGACATCAGCCAAGTGAAATGAACATTAAATAAAGCAGATATTACAGTAACTGCTAGAAGAGTTGCAGCATAAATATACCTGAAATAAGTAATATATAATAAGATTATAATAATATTAATACAAGGGAACAATCAACTTCAAGGGAAAAACAACTTTAAGTTCATTGTGTAAAACTAAAAAGGAATTAATTCCTCACCCATGAACCAATAATTTTAACACATCAATAAATGGCTCTTAAAGTTGTGCAAACATTTCTTTGTAAAATTAGGAACATTTTACTTGATGAACTAAGACTTATTTTAACTGCCTTAAGTTTAACCAAATTGACAGATTAAACTAAAAACAGTGCAATCTTAATAGCACTTTTTTTACTAATGCACCCTATGAAATGCGTTACATTTAGAAAGGTCAATTTAGTTTATATATTATGCATGTCTGAATCAGCACTATTAATAAAGAATAGAAATAAAGCAGTAGCTACTTTCATTGTTTAATTAATAAAATATAACTTTTACCCATAATGTTGATCAATACTGTCGTCTTCAACAAAAGTGACTAATTTATTGAGAAGTATAGGCCCGCCGAAGCCAGCCATGTCAGAGATCAGCTTTAGCATTCCAATACCATAAAATTGAAGAGCAAAGCAACTGTGCAAGGCTCGCAACAACGAAACATTTTGCCGCCGCACTGGACGTAGTAACACACGCGATGTCGGAGTAACTGGTGTGGATGATTGAGGGTACGTTTCATTTGTCGCCCCATAGCCTGTGAACAAGGACTCTTGAAAAAATCTATTTTCTGCACACACATTTGGCATTTGGTTGAATAGAATAGAATAGAATAGAATAGAATAGAAATATTTTTTATTCAAATAAACTTTTACAAGCACTTTTGAATCGTCAATGAATCTACCACTGGTTCGGAATGCCTTTCCTACCGAGAAGAGCCAGCAAGAAACTCGGCGGCTACTTTTTTCAAAAAAATAAAAATTTTACAAGTTGCAAGGTTGTATCACATCTGTGTGCATCGATTCAGATTTCAGTCACACTTCTACGCATTGTGCAAAAAGATCCATACAGAGTTACACTTGTACAGATTTGAGGTAAGTACAATGAGAAAGTTGAATCAATGCAAAAGGCTGAAGGTGTTGATTTGACTGGATCAACATCCGCTGTGGGGGGTCTGACACTGCACTATCCAGTGCAAGGTCGCCACTCCAGCAAGGATCAGGGAATCGGACAACTAACAATTCTTCAAACTCACAGATTATGAAATCAGCTTCTGTCAAGCAGCTTCTTAAACTACAACATCGGGCTATTCAAGAAGAGGATAAAAGAAATTCTCAAAAGTCAAAAATTTTACCAGTTCCTATAAAAGGTTGATGTGGTACTTCAGTGAACTGCTGGTAATTGTCTACATTGCCTATCAAGGCCTTGTCCATCCTCGCACCAACATAAGTACATCTATAACGTGCTGGAATGTCATACAGTTCTTCTAGATCTTGCAATTTGTTTTCAAACCCTAGAAATAAATTAAATAAACTATAAATAAAATTTAAAGAGAAGCTTTATTTTATATCGACGGGTGAAAGGCTAATTGATCTAAGCGACATTTTGTAAATCTTGCAAGAAGACTGATCAGTTTTTTTTTTGAAAAAAAAAAAATCATAAAAAAATTTATGATTTTTTTCCTGTCTTCCTGCAAGTTTTACAAAATGTCGCTTACATCAATTACTAGCCTTTCACCCGTCGATATGTACATACATTAAAGTACTTTAATTATGAATAAGGCTCAAGATAACAAAACAATGTGTCCAAACTCATCTGTCCGTACTTAAAAAAAAGCAAAGCAAAGAGTTAAAATTCAACTATACAAGCATATCCCATCAGAGTTCCAGTGCCCAACTCCAACCTCCATCATCAGACATGTCAATGGTCACATATTTATTAGTTCTTATTCAAACTACACATATTTATTGTTTTAGATGTTGTATATACAATACTTAAATTTTTAATTTTTGTTCCATGTTTATTCATTATGTGTTTGATAATGTTGATTTATTAAATCCATATTTTTTGTTGTTCTGGTTAAAAATCAGTTTCTAATTTCAACTTCAAATCAGACCAGAAATATGACCAGAGCAAACTTATAAAAACCTTGAATAAGCAAGCTTGAATACCTTTTTGTAAAAGTGGATCAACCCATGAGAAACAAAGTTTGGACCAAGAGTTTGCACCTTGCATAGCAGTACCAAGCACCCCTTCATCACCTTGAGGAAGAAGTGGGGTGTATTCACTCTGAAATTGTATATTATAGTTAAAGCTTATAAAAACATTTCTGATAGCATTTTGCTACAAACACTACTTACATGAGAATGCTGAGAGCCAACAAGACATGGTGAGTAGAATGTTGGCCTAGAATCACTTGCTGGTAGCAAACTTAGGAAATACACAAAATGGCAACATAATATGGCAATGTCAAATGATGTACGAGCACCAGCAAGAATATTGCTACGAAGTTCTATGATACTAAAACCCAGGACAAGACTCCACAGAACAATTTGGCATATTGGCCCACGAGAACTTTGCCCTAGGCGATGCTTGAGGGCTATGACATACCCAAAATGAACTAGCCACGATATGGATGCTGCCCCAGCAGCGAAGTAGTCAATGGGAAATAACCTAAGTTGATCATCAGATATGATAATGTACATGTGTATTATTGGAATCGAAGCAAGGGCCAATGCTACAAAACTGCGAAGAGTAATAGATCGTTCTTGGATTTTCTCTCTCACTACCCAATTTTTTCTTAATCCCACATAATAGCCTGAAGTTATAGCAAAGATAAAAAAAATTGGGATTTGTAAAAACAACTCTTGAAAACACATCCCAATGTCCTTTGTTGTTTCGTTCCATGGAACTAGGTCCTGTGGCCCACATATGTATTCCCATTTCCAAGTTAGATTCATAAACGAATTCATTATCGTTACCAAAATCTGCACAGCCACAATACCAGTCAAATTTTCTTTAAAAACATGTCTCTCTAAGCACTGAGGTTCTTCTCTTGGTTTATGGCTTTTCTAAGCGCCAAACCAGCACAATAGGAAAAGTTAATAGAATCTCAGAACCGATGAAGCTAGGTATTTTTAGGTTTATTAGTCACAAAGTAAACAACATTAACATTAGTTTCTAGATTTTTGTTAGGATTCCCCGATGTTTTACAAACTTTTAAAAGAAAAAAAAAATATTGAGTTTACAAAAACAACCATAAACAAAAGTTGTTGACATTTGACAGGTATAACCACAGAATACGAATGGTACCTACCACAGACAGGTAGGTACAATTCCAGAAACCATAACTACCTTCTTTAAAGCGCGTGATACACATGCTAGTAGATGGCATGCTAGGTGCTGGTAAGCTGGCACGCCAAGTACTGGCAGAATGTCAGCGTGTAATATACATATTATGCTATTGAATGGTACGCCAGTTTCTAAACACTTCTACGTTCTACGTACGTAACGTTTCTAAAAGTTCACAAAATGAATATTTATGAAGAAATAAATAGTGTTACAATACAACTCGCAATTATATTAGGCAAAAAACAACAAAAACAATTATATTAGGCAAAAAACAACAAAAACAATTATATTAGGCAAAAAACAACAAAAGCACAAAAATTAAAAAAATCTTGGCAGATAGTTGAGGGTTGCGATTTACTAGCAACACGTTACGATCTGTTTTACATACTTGTAACAGGCAATATGAATCTCCAGCCCCATCTTCCCTCAAGGGGAAAAAACCAAACGGCTTGCGATCTACTCGTATGCTTTGTACTGAGTGAGTTACTGGCAGAACCTCGATACACATGCGAGTAGTTCGGTTTTGATTGTAACTGGCATGTTTTTGTGCGAGTAACTAGCATGTGTATCCCGCACTTAATTTCCTAGTCTATATCCAGTCTGTACGTATTATCTATGCTAATCTGTGTCTGTGTTGGTAATTGAAATTGTCACAAACATATTTGTAAAATTGAATTTAATTAATATTTTCATCATTTTTCAATCACAAATCAAAATCAAATAAAAAAAAAATACAAACCAAGTTGATAGCTGTTATATTAATTAATTCAGTCTTAAATTTTTATAGTTTTGAATGTTGATTTTATAGTCACAGGAGCACTAAAGGCACCAACCTCTATTCCATTATAATATCATCTTGTTTTCGTCTACTGCATAATATCGGCCTACTTGCGGGCAGGCCACACCAGACAGTCCTCGGCCTTCAGCATCAATCCGCTACCTACCTTGATTACCCACCTACTTAGTACTTTGGGGTGTTATAAATTTTACGTGTACCAAATAAAATGGTAGATTCAAGTATTTCTTCACCAAATGAACAAGATGAAGACAAAATAGATCCTATTTATGATATTATCGATTACTTGGTAAGGTGTGCAAATATTTCTTTTAAGAATTCTCAACTTAACAAAGCAGAAGTACGGACAAATGAAAAAATTCAAGCTGCATATAATCTATATATTCAGAATCCCACACAATTTTTATTACAATTTGGCAAGTATTTATCGCCAAACCACTTACAATATTTTGAAAGTGTTCAAAGTAACAATGCAGATAAGGACTTAAGAAGATGTATAGAGCAGTTGAAAGTATATCATTCAGATGATTGTAAAAATAAAAGAATACGAAACAGGCGCTACAAAGCCATGCAGAAGTTGCAAGATGATACTGATTATTTTAGTGAGAAACAAATGATGTTTCGCAACCCATTGTTGTATGAACAGCTTGTAGGGCAGTTCCTGACTGAGGAAGAAATTAGGGAGCGAGATTGTGTAGACAATGAAAACTTGACTTTCTTAAGTATGATATTAGAAACTGTGGACCGAAATGAAATGAGGGAAACAAAAAATATACAAATGCTTATTGAAGATGAGAAGTTATCAACAGAAACTCTACATGATACAAAAGATACAGACATTGGGACATACAGCAAAGCAAAGCAATGGGGAGATTTTGATATACCAGACACCAAGCCAAACTACATGCCCGAAACCCAGAAACAAGCTATGATAAATGCAAATGAAAGAAATCTCCTAAGAGAAGAGTTTTTGCAAGAAATGTATAGCAGTTTTATTGAAGGCAGAGATATAGATTTCGATTACAACACTGTAGACAATAATGAAGAGTATGACGATTTACAGCAAATATCTCAAGATGCTGAGGATAAATATTTTGACTCTGAAGATAATGATGCAGAAACATTAGAGGAACATATGCAACATGTCCAAGAATATGGTAGAAAGAATTCTAATGACAGTAACAGTGATCCCTTAGATGTATTTATGCAACACATTTCAAATAAACTTCAACAAGTTTAATTATTATTTTATTGATTTCCTCTTAGTTATTCTGGCCTGTAAGGTTTTTTGCCACACCTCTGTTTGTATCCTCCATATTATGATCATATCTATGAATTGCCACCAGCAAAGCAGAAATTGTATTTAGGTATTTAGGTAACACTAGTTAATAAATGCACAACACCTACACTTACTGATTATTTTTTTATTCATTTATTACATGTATAATGTATATTTAATCTAGGGTAGATAGACGACTGCAATGAATTTGCAGTCAACTGCAAAATTGCATTTTGAATGCAGTTCTGTTTCAATTAACTGAAACTGTCGACCGACTGCACCGTCGAACCTTGCGGCGGCGTCACTGCTTTACTTCTGTGGCGTCCTGCACAAAAAGCCGTGTGATGCGCTGCGCCACAATTTGTTTATATGTGCCCTTTGTGGCATACAATCCGACAGTTTACGTTGCGGCAACGTGAAGTACCGTGTGGCTTCGCTTTTAAAAGTGCCTTTTTATTGCCAATTATCAAAATTTCTTAATGCTATCAGCCACAACTCACAGTTAAGTGATTGCTAATTAAATTGTGAAGGTATGTTTGCCTAAGGTGAATAAGTCAAATAAGTAGGTACCTAACTACCTACCTATATTTCTAGCGATCCTTGTTAGGCCCAAGCGGACCAAGTAGGAACTTAGTAAAGAGACCAAGACATCTAGGGCTTTGAGATCCGAGAATGACCGTCGGATTTTATGTCATTGTGTCAGTGAAATAAACGGAAATTGCGTCATGGAATTTATAAAAGTAGAGATTTTCCGTAAAGTAGGCTTCTCGAGACCTTCACATACAACCCAGTGAATATAGATTCTTATATTTAATCTTCTGTCAAGGTGTCATTTATAATGATGCCGCCTGACAAATAACCAGCCAGCTGAGAAGCATCACTTGCCCTGAAACAGAAACCGAATAATAGGTACCTACTCTTTTAGGCAAAGCGTATGCTAAAATGAAGGCGACGCAGCACAGCGTAGTACTTAGAAAGTTTGCAAGACAGAGCAATCGAGGCAGAGGTGACGAGAGTATTCTGCGATGCAACTAAAAGACACATATTATACGTAACTACATTAATTTGCGCAGTACAAAGAATACTTAGAGACCTAGTACATATAATCCGCGAGCCCTAACTAAATGGCTCTCATTGGTGCTCATTTTAGTTCGAAAGAGCTTATCTATACTTACGTAGGTAACTAGTTATAAGTCCACGGTAAAAACTAGTCAACACGCACGTGTCGCGCAGAAATCTGTACCGTCACTACAACGAGACGCGGAGCAGGCTAGTCACAGATGTCTGCGGGCACGTGCTTGCGCCGCGGCGTAAGAAGCTCTGCATATTCTTGCATTTGTTAAACCTGCTCTGTCCTGTTCTTTGTGGACTGCATCGTGACTCTTTGAAACTATTTATGAGAAGGTAGATAGTATATAGCGATCATTTATTATTTTTAAAATAATTACGATTTTTTCATGCAGGTTCCATGTATGAAATCTTGTAAAGTTGATTTTGGAGAAACACCACGTTAACAATGTAAACACGATGTATCTACTAACCTAGTGATTACTATATCGCGATGACGAAATTTGTGCACAAGTAATTTAGAGTCCTATTTAATATAACTTACATATGTGCAGTATATACGCACTAAGAATCTTGTGTAACGATTGATACAAATGGATGTGCAAGCCGTTAGCTGCGACAATTTTACTCTTACGTAAGTTTCAAAGTGGAAAGTTTAACGACTATGGATTATGGAACACCTATAGATACTTACCTGTAGGTACTTTGTTGCTAATCAACGTCTTAATACTATGAAAACATTTGCTGTTTGCTGTATAAAAATTCAAATAGTTTTAAAATAAAAAATCAGTTACCTAAGTAGGTGAGTGGGTACCTACCTACTACAGATTAACATACAATGGAATATCCAATGTCCATAAAATATGGTTTAAGTTGTACATAGTAAATAAGCGTTAAAAAAAATGTTGGATGTAAAAGCAGGTCATGGCGAGAAACCTCCCTGAATGACGCAGTGGTGATGGTGATCGGTGAGTTCTTATAAGCGGGCGTGGTTCTAGGTTCCATACCCGAAAAAGGCGACTGGGAATTTGTACCTAATTTCTAAATCTTTGGTCTGTTATGGAAGCTTTAAACTAGTTACCACCCTACTGGTAAAGACGTACCGATATTTGAATAAAAAATATTTCTATTTCAAGTGCCGGGGTGTGGATGCCTTGCCTTTTCCAAGTTAGCCACTTTCAACTTAGAATACATTGTCTTTTACCATCAAGTACAGTCAAAGGCCAGTTTTTCGATTTAAAACCCATCAAAATTTCGTACTGATCTGAGGTAATCGTAATAACTGCTAAATATCCTCTATATAACCTTAAGTCAACTTCAACAAAAGAAGGTTCTTAATTTGGAGCTATTTTTTTCCTCTACAAATGAATATCGTAATGAATTTACGAGTATCAGAACAAAATGATTAATCACTAACTGTTATATCTAAAAACTCAAGCTAGGATTGTGGAACTCTACGTGGTAAGCACAGCTATGTCAAGTTGTTTGCAGCCAAAGCCAATCTCGGGTTCAGTAAAAAGAAGAAGGTTCATTGTTGAGCTAACTACTCCAATTGGCTAAACAAAATTGCAAATAGGTTCCTACACAGAAAAAAATACCGAACCGACATACTGATAAATCAAAAAAAAAAAAGAAGGGGGTGGACCCAGACGGCAAACTGTTGTAGTGTAGGACTGATGTAGTAGTACCTAATCTATAATATGAAATAACTGATAATTAATTTTGAATTTTATAAATTGCAAATAGGTACAATGTCGTAAATACAATTTCCTTGTAGTTTTTTAAAAACACTTCAGATAGTTTTGAATCTACATATATAGATTCATTTGAAAAGGCAATTGAAACGAAAACCCTATCAAAATTTTGAATATTAATTGTTTTCATTTCATCTGTTGTAAATCGTAGGGGCAACATATTTTTCCAACACGTTAAAAACCTAGGTGCGATGACAATAGCTATGACAATAGCGTTGCATTTGCTTATATCCGGCGGCTCAGAGGCTTGCGTCCCTTTCCTCGTGCTTTATGACCGACAGACGCGAAGTAGACGCCGTGTGGAAAACGCGACTCGGTTCGACTTTGCTCCTAGTGCCCACGTGCTGCGACATTCGGAGACGGAGTGATTTGCGGCATCAGTGCTTCCTGAAATACTGCATGTGACTGAAATTCGACATGGTTTTAGTAAGTTTTTAAACTCAATTGATTACTTATTCTCAGCCTCTTCAAAACATGCTTAATTATAATTATTTTCATCAATTTATTTTCATTTTAATTTACTTTTGTTTGAACTTTCATGTCTGTAGGTCATATCTCAATATTTAGTTTATTGAGATATTTAATTCAGAAGTAATAACAAAGTTCAAACAATTGCGTAAATTAGCAAATTTTATATTCATAAATCAAAATCGCTCAAAAATGTTTAATTCATGTTAAATACATAAAATCACTAACTAATAATAGTAGCGCCATACAAAAGACATAAACGCGTTCGGTGCGTATTTCACGGCTGAAAATAATGCGACCGTTCTTTATCAAAGTTATGATATTATTGTAACGCAGTACTTTTGCGGTATTTTTATGTTAGAAGAAATGTTTAACTTCTAAAAAATTATATGATTTAAATTTTTAAAAGAAGTTAAATATTAAGAAAATATATAGTATTTCGAAAATTGTTCGGCCTAATCTTTACAATGATAAAACTAATTTTGACAGTATTTTATCAAGCAGATAGAGAAATACAAGCAATGATCTTGGTTACATTTTATCCCCCGAATATTTAAGGTTCCTTCGTAAAAAATAAAAACTCTTGATGACGTCTAACCGCCAAACCAGTAATCGATCCGAACGAAGTTTACTGTTTGGCACAAGAAGCTTGCATTGCGAAGACAGACATAATCTCGGAAAAGAATTCCTACGAGATTTTTAAAAAACTTAATTATGCGCAGACGAAGCCGCGGGCATCATCTGGAATTTATATAAAAAAGAATTTGAAAATAGCGCAATCTTTATTTGAATAGAATAGAATAGAAATATTTTTTATTCAAATAAACTTTTACAAGCACTTTTGAATCGTCAATGAATCTACCACTGGTTCGGAATGCCTTTCCTGCCGAGAAGAGCCAGCAAGAAACTCGGCGGTTGCTCTTTTCAAAAAAAATAAAAATTTTACAATTGTTATTGAAACTATGCTATGTATTCAGTGCTTCCACGATGAATTTTCCTGAGTACAATACAAGTAAAAATAAATACAATTCAATACATGTTAACACAGGCAGGCAAAAGCAAACCCATTCCCGTTGGTGGTATTGTAATGAAATAAAATGAAATGAAAATTAAAAAAAAACTGTATTTTTAAAAAGGTGATTTGTTGTTTTTTTTAAATATCTCCTTATACAGGGTACGAGCTATTTCCATTCAAAATTTCAACGAAATTGGTTCATTGATTGTAACATTAAGGAGTAACAAACGTCCATCCATCCATCCTGCCAAACTTCGCATTTACATTAGTAGGATAGGATAGTAGGATATATCATAGGAAAGCATGATAAGTATTTTTAGCATAAGCTTTACACTTAGATGGAAATGATGCATTATTTTTTTATAATATAACATTTCTTTATAATATGTATACGTATAGTGTATACTAAAACAACCTTTTCATTATAATAGTTTTTATTACATACATATATGGTTCCAATTTCTGCATGCAATCCATTTGAGCATTAAATATAGTCATAATTAATAATAACAGAGCTATCAGTAGGTATATATGTATGTAGGTACATGCTGTGCGATATAAAAATCCATGGAAATCGTATGATGAATGGTACTGGCCCTGACGTCGCGTGGGTTCATTTTTACCGTGGAAGTGTCTGGTCATCGACACATAAAACATACATATTGTGAAAGTGTTAAAATTTGTTTCCTTCACCCACTCAAGTGGGTTCACTGTAAACAAAGGCTGCTCAATTGTACGAGCGGAAGGACACCCAGAGTGTTGCGACGCTCAATACCGATAAGTAATGCAACTTTTATATCAAGTTTGAGTAATGATTTTTGTTTCCAACTAGAACAAGGTACTTAATAAGATATATAGATATAAAGAAAATATAATAGATAAAGATATAGATAAAAGAATGGGATGGTAGATTAAATAGCATAAAAAAGAATACTTTTTGGATGGCCTTCGTGTCATCTTAATGGAATTATTAATTTTTAAGGCAAATTAACATGAGAAAGCTTGCATTCTTCTTTTTGTTCCAACAAAATCTGAAATAAAGATTAGTTTAATGGCTTGAGGTTTGTTTGATGAGAGGTTTATAGAATTTAGTACCTATCCCTATTGAGATCTATTAGTAATCTAAAAATATTTGAGATTATTCAGAAATCTGGCATCCTTAGCATGTGGTGGGCGTCAAATCGCCCATGGCGCCATACGGTCTGCCTACGAAAGTTCCCACGCTATCTCGTCTGTACACAGCACACCGCTCCACATTGCATATCCATTTGAAATTAATAAATAGATCCAAAACTTTCACTATCGAAAAAAATATATGTAGGTTTCAGAAATGCGGTAGAAGAATACCATTGTTTAATTTTATAATAGTTTGCTATTAAATTCAAAACTCACTCTTAATTATTTTTATTACAATATTTTAAATCAAAAATAATATCAAATCAATAAAAGAAAATTATTATCAAATCACATATTTTCAAAAATATCTTTTACAAAGTTCGTAACCGTCCTCTGTGTCATATAAAAGACATAAACGCGTTCCGTACTTAATGGTAAGGTAATTTGTCCATAATACTCTTTAAAAAAAAAAAGAATATTAGCCAAGCTGAATTTGACTTATATTCTCCTCTCCCCTCCAAATAACTCTAACTAATATATTACTTAATCTGTCGGTTATATGCAAACCTGCATCTATGCTGCATCACGTTTGAAATAGTAAGTTGCAAGAGAAACTATTTCTGCTAGTCAATGATTTTGAAAATATTTATATAGGTAGCAATAGTACCTACCTATTTTAATAGGTAGTATATAATAGTGACATTTATGGAATATTTTTAAATATCATTTAACGATTTGATTTCTATAATCTTATCTCAGTTTTATCAAAGTAGATTTAATAAATTGAGCAAGAAAGTTATTTTAAAAGATTCCTCGGGTAGAATAAAAGAAATGGGCAGCTCTAATCCCCTAGATATTCTATCGGGTTAGGCCATAGATTTCCAATACCCATATAATTTTATGTATTGTACACTATTGCATATAAAGAAATTCATCCAAAGTAGACGAGAACACTTCATTTCGCTCAATCAATTAACAAAAGAAGTAATATACGTCAAAGTCTAAACTGCATACTGTCACGCTATATTTTGTTATGATGTATTACGTATGTTTTTACGTAATATTTGCATTTAAAATATCTAGATAGATGACGGTAAGTATTTTAACTGTTTATAATAATCCTATAATAATTATATTGACCGTAACACTCGCGAGACAGATGACATCTAACGGTAGGACTGGTTCCGTTGCTGCATCGAGGACTCTAACAATGGAAGATTAGATATGTTGCTACTAACTAGATGAGACACTACTTAAAACAAAATTCATAAGGCGCACACTCGAGATTCAAAAACATTGATATACCGGTGGTAGATTTATGACGTGTCATAAATGCTACAAGGTAGCCTACATGAAATAAATAAATTTTGAATTTGAATTTGGAAATGCTTTATATTCAACGACCCGACGCGCTATGAACTACGCGTGATCGCACTTCCATAATACTTAATGAGATAATGCGAAAAGAAAATTTAAATACGTGCACGCATTTGCAAAACAAAAAAATATGAATGTAACTTACTGATTTTTATACCTAAGTATTAAAATACTGACTGAATGTTGACCACGGAGGCCAATCTCAGCGGAATCTAGCCAGGAAGTGTACTCTGTATTCCCTCACTTTCATAGTCCAATAGAATGGTTAACCGAGGTAAATGGTTGTGACATCGCCTAACTCTCGTACCTAACTTTTTTCTGACCCGATTCAGGATTCCAACTAGACACCCGAACACTCATATTTATAAACTAAGTACATTGATTGTTGAACAACATAGAAGCCTTTGGCTGTGGACACAAAAAATTATGTCTGTCACTTTAAAGCAAAGCTCTCTAGTGGTCAACTAAAT
This sequence comes from Hipparchia semele, assembly GCA_933228805.2. Taxonomy (NCBI): domain Eukaryota; kingdom Metazoa; phylum Arthropoda; class Insecta; order Lepidoptera; family Nymphalidae; genus Hipparchia; species Hipparchia semele. The sequence continues at coordinate 6,024,637 of OW121717.1, read as the reverse complement.
AAATATTAGTTAGTATAAAGAATGTAACCGATATGTATTGTGTGACAAGTGAGACCATAGTGTTTGTAGGGTAAAATGATACATCCATTCTTACCAACGTTTTCACCTGAGTACGTGCACAGTACACATGATCAGTGTGTTCATTGCCAGTAAAACTAGGCGATCGGGTTAACCACAATAGCTTATAAAATTAGAAATTGAAAGTTAGGACCAGGTCCGAGTCAATATTTGCGGAACGTGACCATTGGACCATCACTTAAAGTATTAACTTTGTTGAACGAACATTAACCTAAAACTGTTAGTAACTAATGTATACTTCGCTAGTAGAAGCTTTATACTGTTAGCTTACCACCTAATAAAAGTTTGTATAAAACCATCATGTAAGTGTACATTATGTACGGTTATGGTTCTAATCTGCGATACCCCGTTTAAGTTCACCCGCTATGATCTTAGACTGCGTTGTCACTTATCATCGCGTGATATAGCAGTCAAGGATTAAATTATGTGTACCTAATCGAATAAAAAATGTGAATAGCATACATTTATTATCTCCGGTTTGCATAGCGAAAAGTTTGAAATAAGAGTTGATAGAGGCTTTTGTCGTAGGAATTGTATAGAATTACAAGGAACATACCTACATACATTTCCTTGATAATTTAATGATCGTGAACTATGAATAAAGTGAGCTTAAGAAGCCTTAGAAGATTGGAGCGAAAGGGCGACTGGTGAGCCGCCGACTTCTAAGTAGCAAAACGACGCGACTCGACGATCGAGTTTTCTGGTGAAGCTCATTCAAAAAACAATCACTCGAATAAACCCACTGAAAGTCTGAAACCTATAGGCATCTCGAACTAAGCACATTAACAACGCTGATGTACGCGGACCAAGTCGCGGGCATCAGCTAGTCAACAATAATTATAATTATCCTTTACAAACAAACTTAGTTACATGGTCCTAAATTGAAAGGGATTTGATTTTGAGTCGGTCGAATAATTTAAATAAATTACGTTATTTATAAGATACGGAACCCTCGGTGCGCGTATTTCCTACCACTTGGTAGGTTTTACTTAGTAGAAAAACCATTAATTTTTACAGTTAGATTTTTAAATAGGTTTGCACGTTGATTGTTTTATAATATTTAGAAAAGATAATAAGAGCACTCTTTGATTTCGGGCCAACTTTCTACCTATTTCTTATCATGTAACCGTGCGATATATGATGATGTAAATTATCAACGCTTTTACACGAACATGCAAACTGAGGTAGGTAGGTAGTTAAGTTAGTGTTGAAGAGTAATTCAATTCTTAGATTAGCGTAATGTAAGGTTTTTATTATAGTTTATATTCATACTGAAATCTCTAGGAATAAATTATTATAATATTAAGTATCTACCTAAAGATGCTAATTTGGCTCTACACTGAGGATGCTTCGGTGTCGGGGCGAAACGTGCGTCGAGATTAGTATAAAAGTCTTGTGTGGTGGTGCATGTGATTGGTGGTGGAATTGCTTGCTTGGGAACTTGGCTTTTTTACTTGATCGCGAAGATAACTAAGCGGGGCTTAGCTTTTAACTGCATGTTTGACTATTCAGATTTTTTCTGTTGGCGGATTATAGCAAAATAACTCTAACCTTTTCTTGCTTTTCTGTCTATATCTATCTGTAGGTACGGGCTAATCTTCGTAACGAAATGAAATCTTTGGAACGGTATTCCGAACCAGTTTTAGATTCATTTGACGATTCGAAAACACTTTTTAAAAGTTTATTTGAATAAAAAATGATTCTATTTTATTCTATAACGACAAACCGATTTTGATGGGATTTTCACCTGCAGATAGAGGATTACATAAGGTAGCTTAGGCTACATTAAAGCACGATACCAATAAAATTATAGAAAAAAAAGAAACTTTCGCTTAGTAAGTACTTGAATCAGGATACAGAAGGCACGCGTTGTGAGGAGGTTCCTCACTCTGGAGCCTTGACCACTGGCTGCTTGGGTCCTACCCTGAAGCAAGTAGGACCCATTTCTTTTTATTATTTTTCATATGATATATGTAAGGTTGGGTCAATCACACTAATATTATAAAGTTTGTATGTGTTTCTGTGTGTGTATGTTTGTTACTCCTTCACGCCAAAACGAATGAACCGATTTGGCTGAAATTTGGAATGAAGATAGCTCATACCCAGGATTAGCACATAGACTAGGTGTTTTATCCCGGAAAACTAAACTGTACTCCAAAAGGCAAATATTTCAAATCAATGATATAAGAGTGAAAGGACATCATGGGGCAAATGGCATGCAAAACACCATACACCTATTCCCGTCATGTAACGTCCCTGCTAGCTATGCGAATCACGCGCAGCTTTCACTACACTCGCAAACGTATCCTGGTGATCTACGCAGTCGCATTTCTTGTGAACGTCACTCTGCAACTCTATAAATGCTAATTAATAAAGGTAATTTCAATTCTCCGTACATCTATTCTATTGAACAAATACCTATGTGGCGTGTGTACAAATAAATAAAATTGGAGTGTCTGTTTGTAATATCAAAATAACAGTTTTTCACTAAATGCATATATAAGTAAATACTGTAGGGTCAAGTGTTCAACAATGAAACACAAAAAATTCAAAGTCTCATGCACCTTTTGTTTTGACAGATAGAAGTCTAATTTTTTTACAGGTGTGTAGGTAATTTTATTCGGCATCGGATTTCATTTACAATTTTTTTAATTAATATGTAATCAATCGACAAAAAATTATAAACTAAAAAATGGGAAATGTTTTATTGTGTCCACAGTGGTGGTACACAATGAAACACCACAAATTCAACAATGAAACATTAATAGTATTGTCTCGACTTTTGTGTAATTTATGAAGTAGGTGAATAAAAAAAAAATGCTTGAGTTAATAATCACAAAAGGATTTATTTTTAATTAACTTTAATCAGGTTACCAGTACTATTACTGGTATTATAAAAAATTTAATGTTAATAAGATTAATTTGTGAATTTGTAGCCACAAAAATTATTAATTTGCACGGAAAGTACATGATATTATGTATATACAATTATACGGTACACAATAAAACAAAATGATACACATTGAAATAGTGTTTCATTGTGTTACTGTGCAACTGTTTCATTGTGAACTACCTAAGGTTTTTTTTACTAATCTCAATTTTTTACCCACTAAATTGTAACACTTTAAGATATAATTTATTGCACATTAATCTACGAAATGTGTGTAATGCTAATTAATCATGAAATTTATGAAATTTTCAACCATACTTTAGTAAAAAATCTATAAAGAATGCTAAAAATACTTACTTTTTGTCGAAAAAAACCAAAAGTGCTCCGCAAACCTATCTTCTCGCACGCGGCGTCGATGCAAATTGGGTCAGGGCGGGGGGTTCACGAGAGTGTCCTAACGCAATATAATGCACGAAATGGCAACGCAGAATTTTAGAAATATCACAGTGTTTTATTGTGTACCACTGTTTCATTGTTGGACATCTGACCCTACTTATAACAAAAAAACAATTTTTTTAAATTTTTGTCTGTCTGTCTGTTTGTTGGAACGGCTGGACCGATTTTGACAGAACTTTCACTGGTAGATAGCTGATGTTAACAGGAGTAACATAGGCTACGTAAATACATCAATATCTCCGTGCTTTTTAACCGATTTGCGTGAATGTTTCTTTAATCGATACAATAAAATTTCGGTTTCCAACTCTTCAATCCTGATGCTGCAGGGGTACTGCCCCGGGCTCCCCTTAACTATGGGGATTTAGGAACTGTCGATTGTTAATTTAAGATGAAGAAGCGGACGAAGTCTCGGGCGTCCGCTAGTATAGTATAAAGCCGGCTTGATATATCAAAAATTGGCCGCCAAAAAATATCTGATGCCCGCCGGAAACATACCGGAAGGTATTCTGTTATTTCTGTGAATAGATTTTTATTAGACCCTAGCAAAAGGTAAATACAGGTACTGCTATAGTAGGTACTTTATTTTTTATTTGTTGATAAGATAGTCCTTGACTGCGATCTCACCTAATGGTAAGTGACGATGCAGTCTAAGATGGTAGCGGGCTAACTTGGAACGAGTATGACAGTGTAGATTCAACCCATACCCCTTAATCAGTTTCTACCCGCTATCGTGCCGGAACGCTAAATCGCTTAGCGGCAAGTCTTTGTCGGTAGGGTGGAACCTAGCCACAGCTAAAGTCTCCCACCAGACCAACTTACAGAACATGTAGGGCAGGAACGAAGTAGTTTACATTACCAAATGTACCATCTTAGACTGCATCGTCACTTACAATCAGGTGACATCGCAGTCAAGCACTACCTTGTCATCGAATAAAAGAAACTACTTAATATAAGTAGGAAAGTACATAGGTAGAGACACCTAAGTAAATGTAAGGTTTTTAATATTTCTATAGGTAGGTAAGTCATAGGTACCTAGAACCAGTTTTAATGGTCGATACCTAACCTACTGATAAAATTAAATTAAACTTATTATCTGATTCATTTTGTGCAAGTTATTTCATTCACAAGGATTAAAAAAGTTAATGAAGCAGATTCGAATTCACGATAAGTACATTTTTGTTCTTGTTGTTATGTGTTAACAACTGTTAATGGTTATTTCTTCGAATCGGTTCAGGCTGCAGATTCGCGTACTTACTAATATTTTAAAGATTTTAAGTTTAGTGGATTTATTTTGTACTAGTTGATGCCCGCGACTTCGTGAGTGCGGATTGGGGTTTTTTTGGATTCCCGCGGGAACTGTCTTATTTTCGGGGATAAAAAGTAGCCTGTGTTATTCCAGACTATCTATCACTGTGCCAAATCGGTTCAGTCGTTGCGGCTTAATTGAGTAACAAACTTACATCCATCTATCCATCCATACAATACATATATCCAAACTTTTGCATTTATATAGCAAGTTCGACAATCGTGAAAGGGGATTTAGCCTATAACACAAGTGTATATTGAACTCAAAATTTAACACACCCATACACACATCCAAACTTTAACATTTATATAGCAAGTTCGACAATCGTGAAAGGGAGTTAACCTATAACACAAGTGCATATTGAACTTAAAATTTAACACAACCTCGACATCTTTATCTATGGTTGGACTATGTCGATATTTATGACATCCTGTTACCTAGTTTTCTACTCTATCATCAGACTTTTCCGGGTTGTTAGATCAATCGAACTAATAGTAGAACAGAACGGAATAGACGAATTGATGCTGCAGCATCAGCTTAAGGTTTCCCTCGCTTGGAATTAATTCGAAGAAACACTATACCAAGTTAAATCAACCCCTGAGTATATCTTGATAAATTATTATAGCTAAGATCCATCCCGATCACGTTAGCTTTCAAACAGAAAAAATCTCACCAATATCGGTCCATTCGTTAGGGAGCTACGAAGGATCAGACAGACACGCAGACACACAGAAAAAGGATACACAGATAAACACGTCAAACTTCTACCCTCTTTTTCTGTCGGATAATTTTAATTAAGTTATAACCATAATTTAAGCAAATTGTATCCATATTTCCGTACAAAAATATTGTCGATAAAATTAGCCGATACTTTTTATTTTAATAATTGTACCTACCTTAACCGTAGGAAATATCCTACCTATATGTAAGTAGTAAGTACCAATGATATACTTATAATGGTACAACCTAAGCTTAAAAAATGCGTTACTTGATAGGTATGTACCTATAACTAGGTACCATGATACAAGATCGTGATCGCCGAAATAATCAAGTGTGGGCCACCGTTATTTTGCAGCAAGATTGAAAGAACAATGTATAAAAGTAATTATCCTTTGTAACCGAGGCGGCTACTCGTTAACACACATTTCTTAACCGTTTTGCACGAAGGAACCAATATATTCATTTTTTCATATAAAAGATCGAGGTCATGCATTTCGCATACATAATATGCAAGGAGGATGGTTACTTATAATAGGTACAAAATTAGCTCGTCTTTCTTCCTGCCAAGCCGCCCGGTATTTTAACGAGCGACTTGCGTGCCCAAAAAAGCAGTTGCCAATCCACAATCGCTCTAATTGCTTAAAAAATGCCGCGATTATTATGTAACCGAAGATTTTTTATAATTTAATTATAAACATACATATTTTAAAGGATCGAAGGAAATTCATCTCTTTGAAAGTAGGTAAACGTATTTAATAATAGCTATAATATTGTACCTACTATATATAGGTCAGGTCAGGTCGCAGATTATTACAAGCGGTGCAAAACTATACAGTGTGTGGAAGTTCATACAAGAGACACCTTAGTCTAGCCCTGAATGACATCGAAAACGATGACGACGCCTTATGTACTATTGATAAATAGCATTTAGGAATGATTTTGACGACCGCCCTGGCGTAATGGTAACCGCTGAGGTCTTATAACTGAGAGATCTCGGCTTCGATTCCCGTCGGAAACAATTTGGGAATTATTTCTGAATTGTCTTTGGTCTGTTCTGATGGAACGCATTGACTAGCTACCACTCAACCCCACCACTACCACCAAGACGTGCCGTCAAGCGATTTATCGTTCAGGCACGATGACCAGTAGAAACCAATTAGGTATATAGGTTGAATATAGACTTCCATACCCCTTCCAAGTTAGCCCGCTACCATCTTAGATTGCATCGTCACTTACCATCAGGTGAGAAAGCAGTCAAGGATTATTTTGTCATCGAATAAAAAAAATTATAATACTTAATCTTTATACGAAATAGACAAGTTAACTTTTACTGATTGATATTTTATTTACAGAGAAAGAATAGTAAGCTGCTCGGACTTCTGATTTGGATAATAAACCCAGCGAGCCTGGCATCTCACGCAGGAAAATCAAAACTTACCGCAAATACATCTTGTGAGTTTATTTTAAGTTTTTTTTTATATATAAATAAAAAATATATTAAAATTAATACGTATTACTTTTCATTCAAACTAGTTCAAAAACAAAGAATAATATTTGATTTCATTGTTTTCAGATGAAGGGAACCCGAGCAGTTTTGCCTCCGTATTTTCACCCCGGATGGATTTTGATCAATGGAAGCCGTTGACTGGACGCGGCGATCCTCTCCGTAATGACCCTACTTATGACTATGAACCTCCCGTTTTAGAAAAAGTTCATTACTGGGCCGATGATAGCCGCATCGAAAGGGAGCAAGAACGCAAATCCGAAGTTTTAGTGCTCGGAGTTTCTTCTCGGAAACCAAGTGTTACCTCCAAGCCACCGATGCCACCAAGAAGGCATTCTAGACCACCAACATCCATCCCATCCAAATATCAAGACTTCGCTTATAAGTTTGGGGATAATTTTCCTATGACTATTTTGGTCCCGCCACCGCCGCCTCCACCTGGACATAGTCCGTCTTTATTTATTCTTTCGCAAGAAAAAGTGCCAATGCCCACACCTCCTCCCAAAGTAAGGATTGCTGATTCGACTGCAATTACAAGAGACACTACAACAATTCCAGATTTTATGCTAACATCTTATGCTCTACAAGAAGCCAATCTTGTATATCAAGCTTCAACGACTAAACAGAATTGGCTCCACGATTACAATAAAACTACGAATATCCCAAACAATACCGTCAGTAGTGATTATGCAGGGTGGGGCCCAACGACACCGTACGAAGACGTAAATGATACACATAACCTTATATCTTATAAAGATCACCAAAATATTGAATTCACTAAGGAACCTCTGTTTTACTATAAACCTGTACTTTCGGAGGCCCCTCCTCCCCCTCGCGCAGCCACAAGTCCGTTTATTCTGTCAACATTTATACCAACTGCATTACCTCCAACAGTCAGTTATACGGAGGAGACATGGCCGTCTAGAGAAACAATACCCGAAACGACAACAGAAATTACAAACATTTTCACAGAAACAACTACCGAAAAAAGGTTCACTGAATCGTTGCATTCAACACCAAGACCGCTATTGAAACCAAAACCGAATATTATTGACATGTTGGGTCCAATGATATCCATGCCCATGGTAACGGATCCAGATAGGCCAGAAGACAATTTGTATGCTCATTCATCTAACACTATACAAATATTCAAGGATCCCTCAATGGTAGATGAAGCGAATTTAGAAATTATGCAAACAATGCAACCTCCTCCTCCAGTAAAATTTTCAGAAAATACAACGCCACAACTTATCGAACGATTTAATGTAAATCCACATATTCTGAATAATATACTCCACGAGAAACCTGTAATGCATACGCATGATCCTTATCTTCACATGCGTTTCACTACTCCAATGTCTGCTACTGTCGCTCCATCTCAAGACAGCCATTCTACAACTGAAGTACAATCTTTACCTACCTACTTAATCATACAGGGACATTCTAAAGTTAAAACATATGGATCTAAGCCGAAAGTGAGTGGCTCTGTAACTAACGAAATTCCTCATCCCAATGAAACAACTGAAGTTAAGCATTTACATCCAATAAAGGACAAATATTCAAAAAAATCGGATAAAACGGATAAGAACAGAGAGGGCCGAACACAAAATTTGAAATCATTGATAGATACCGGTTTAGGTTCTATAGAAATACAAGAAGTTGATGTAGGTATAAAGTACGATGTAAGTGATGGAAGTGAAGTGCCGGTAGAAATATACAGAAAAGGTATTGTCGATAGCGATGAAAATGATTACTCAAAAATCCATAAAAAAGAAAATCGTAATAAGAGGCAAATAGATCTTGAAACTATAGTGCCGTTTGATGGAGATTCGTTAGAAGAACTCGTTTTAAATTTTTTTAACAATAAAAATAATGAAACAGGAGAGACTGGGCTAATAGGCCAAGCTATGAGCGAGGACACAGACTCTATTGAAGATGCTAGATAAAGATGGCACATTCTCGAAAATTAGCATCAATACCAACAATTTTAGGATGAACAATTCTCTCATAAAAATTTTATTTTTATTACATTTTTATCGTAGTTAGCGAAATTAAAAATGTAGTGAAAATCCAACATGTATTTTTGTCATTGTGTATAAGATATATAGGTATGCGCTGTAATGTAAAAATGACTATTAACAACTTCTTGCAGTACAATCAGGCGAATTATTTTTTTGCAAGTTTTAGTAAATTTGCTACGGTGTGAAACAAATGTATCAAAAAAATATCTAGGTATCTGTTGGGTTACCTTTTGTTACACAATTTTATATTATTTATAATGTTATATATAGTAAGTTATGTATGTTAATCATTCCCACCGTCATAAATATCTCCAATATAGATATTATTCTGTGCGAGGAAAATCATTCATAAAACATAATACATGCACGACTTTAAGTGCCCACATAGGGAAAAAATTCTTTGAGCATTTAACTATTATACTCGACGTATATCCTTATAAAACTAGTAAAAAAGTTTATTTCATGATTTTTGGAATTTTCAATTATTACTCCAGTTTACGATCTACTTTAGCCCAACGTTAAACTTGTAAGTTTTACTCAATTAAGTAGCTTATATATATGTAGGTACCAGATTAACTTACAGTAGTAAATAGTCCAGTAATTTAGCAAAGGTTTACCTTTCCTAAATTACTACTTATCTACAAGAGAATTTGTCTTGAGGTTAATAATTAAAACTTACAGGTGTACACCTACTACACCCTTCGCCTTGACTCTTAACTACCTGTGCAGTTAAAACTGCACAGGCAAGACGGAGGAATAGTGACCACACGGTAAAGTAAGCTCGCGCAAACCAAAACTGTGCAAATCTCAAAACGTTTGGAGAACTGTGGTGAAAAGTACTTCAGTAATGTGGCCTATAGAAGAGTAAGAGTTGTTATTATAAATTCATTATATTATTGTTTACCTACTGTTAAAAAAGCAACAGATTAACAGGCGCCGTAGAAGAAGCTAAGTGGAGCAAAAAGTGGTTTTTACGGAGAAACATATACCTAATTATACATTTAAAATTGTAAATGTTCATTTCTTCTTCTTCTTTGTCAACCAATACACGTTTTACCTAACCCTTAGATGGGTATAGAGCTTCATCTAATCTTTATCGTTTTGTAGGTATGTTACAGATTTTAGTCTGAAACAAAACGGAGTGGTAAGTTATATTCTCTTGGTCAGAAATTATAAAAGCTGTAAAGTTGAAACAATCCACAGTTATAGTTTTATACAAAAACCTGTGGAAAAGCTACCTTCAGATATAGATCCTTTTCGATCCTCGATCATCATTTATGTAACATCTACTCATTGTGACCATTTAAGGACGGGATTTCGCAAAGAGTAGGTATAAAAACGCACTTCTACACATGCACCGTTCACACGCACACACAGGCGCGGGCAAGCTGCGTTAAAAATGAGTGAATTAACTTGTTTTGATACTTGGATATAAATTGTTTATGTTTTATTTTTTTATTTTTTATTTTCGTCCGGACTTGCTGTACACTAAGTTAGACTTAGATTTAGTCTTAGTCTTAGACTTAGATTTAGACTTTTTTAAGCCACTGGGAAATGCATTAGACTAAGTCTCTTTAAGTCTAAGCCTAAGTCTAACACTAAGACTAAGACTAAGACTTAGACTTAGTCTTAGACTTAGACTAAGACTAAGTCTCTTTAAGTCTGAGTCTAAGTCTAAGCTAAGTCTAAGTCTAAGATATAGACTTAGACTTAGTATTAGTCTAAGACTTAGTCTTAGTGTTAGACTTAGGCTTAGATTTGAACTCAGACTTAGTCTAAGTCTAAGTTTAATTCTAAATCTAAGTCTAAGTTGAGCAAACCAAATTGATAATATATTTTGAAAAGAAGAAACTAAGTACTAGGTACCTATGGTACCTTCAATATAATAGCATTATTTTATTATTTGATAGAATTTCGAAATTTCTTGCAAAGTTACATTCCCCGAATGTAGTACTGACCTGCATGTATACCTCGAAAACTTCTATTGGAACTCCTAGATCTTTAGAGTTAGTTGTATTGAGTTTGGGCTCGTTTTGTAAGTTATGATGAGATCTTACCACTGGCCTTATTGGAGTGACCTGATGGTATACTTCGAAGACTACTACTGGATCTTCTAGACAGCTACAGCTAGTTATATCGAGTTTGGGCTCGTTTTGTAAGTAATGATGAGATCTTACCACTGGACTTGTTGGAGTGACTTGGTGGTATACCTCGAAGACTTCTATTGGAACTCCTAGATCTTTACAGCTAGTTATATCGAGTTTGGGCTCGTTTTGTAAGTTAGGATGAGATCTTACCACTGGACTTGTTGGAGTGACCTGATGGTATACTTCGAAGACTACTACTGGATCTTCTAGACAGCTACAGCTAGTTATATCGAGTTTGTGCTCGTTTTGTAAGTAATGATGAGATCTTACCACTAGACTTGTTGGAGTGACCTGATGGTATACTTCGAAGACTATACTACTGGATCTTCTAGACAGCTACAGCTAGTTATATCGAGTTTGAGCTCGTTTTGTAAGTAATGATGAGATCTTACCAGTGGACTTGTTGGAGTGACTTGGTGGTATACCTCGAAGACTTCTATTGGAACTCCTAGATCTTTACAGCTAGTTATATCGAGTTTGGGCTCGTTTTGTAAGTAATGATGAGATCTTACCACTGGACTTGTTGGAGTGACTTGGTGGTATACCTCGAAGACTTCTATTGGAACTCCTAGATCTTTACAGCTAGTTATATCGAGTTTGGGCTCGTTTTGTAAGTTATGATGAGATCTTACCACTGGACTTGTTGGAATGACCTGATGGTATACTTCAAAGACTACTACTGGATCTTCTAGACGGCTACAGCTAGTTATATCGAGTTTGGGCTCGTTTTGTAAGTAATGATGAGATCTTACCACTGGACTTGTTGGAGTGACCTGATGGTATACCTCGAAGACTTCTATTGGAACTCCTAGATCTAATCATCATAACTTACAAAACGAGCCCAAACTCAATACAACTAACTCTAAAGATCTAGGAGTTCCAATAGAAGTCTTCGAGGTATACCATCAGGTCACTCCAACAAGTCCAGTGGTAAGATCTCATCATAACTTACAAAACGAGCCCAAATTCGATATAACTAGCTGTAAAGATCTAGGAGTTCCAATAGAAGTCTTCGAGGTATTCCACCAAGTCACTCCAACAAGTCCATTGGTAAGATCTCATCGTTACTTACAAAACGAGCCCAAATTCGATATAACTAGCTGTAGCCGTCTAGAAGATCCAGTAGTAGTCTTCGAAGTATACCATCAGGTCACTCCAACAAGTCCAGTGGTAAGATCTCATCATTACTTACAAAACGAGCCCAAACTCGATATAACTAGCTGTAGCCGTCTAGAAGATCCAGTAGTAGTCTTCGAAGTATACCATCAGGTCACTCCAACAAGTCTAGTGGTAAGATCTCATCATTACTTACAAAACGAGCCCAAACTCGATATAACTAGCTGTAGCCGTCTAGAAGATCCAGTAGTAGTCTTCGAAGTATACCATCAGGTCACTCCAACAAGTCCAGTGGTAAGATTTCATCATAACTTACAAAACGAGCCCAAACTCGATATAACTAGCTGTAAAGATCTAGGAGTTCCAATAGAAGTCTTCGAGGTATACCACCAAGTCACTCCAACAAGTTCAGTGGTAAGATCTCATCATTACTTACAAAACGAGCCCAAACTCGATATAACTAGCTGTAGCCGTCTAGAAGATCCAGTAGTAGTCTTCGAAGTATACCATCAGGTCACTCCAACAAGTTCAGTGGTAAGATCTCATCATAACTTACAAAACGAGCCCAAACTCGATATAACTAACTCTAAAGATCTAGGAGTTCCAATAGAAGTCTTCGAGGTATACCACCAAGTCACTCCAACAAGTCCAGTGGTAAGATATCATCATTACTTACAAAACGAGCCCAAACTCGATATAACTAGCTGTAAAGATCTAGGAGTTCCAATAGAAGTCTTCGAGGTATACCACCAAGTCACTCCAACAAGTCCAATGGTAAGATCTCATCGTTACTTACAAAACGAGCCCAAATTCGATATAACTAGCTGTAGCCGTCTAGAAGATCCAGTAGTAGTCTTCGAAGTATACCATCAGGTCACTCCAACAAGTCCAGTGGTAAGATCTCATCATTACTTACAAAACGAGCCCAAACTCGATATAACTAGCTGTAGCCGTCTAGAAGATCCAGTAGTAGTCTTCGAAGTATACCATCAGGTCACTCCAACAAGTCCAGCGGTAAGATCTCATCATTACTTACAAAACGAGCCCAAACTCGATATAACTAGCTGTAGCCGTCTAGAAGATCCAGTAGTAGTCTTCGAAGTATACCATCAGGTCACTCCAACAAGTCCAGTGGTAAGATCTCATCATAACTTACAAAACGAGCCCAAACTCGATATAACTAGCTGTAAAGATCTAGGAGTTCCAATAGAAGTCTTCGCAGTATACCACCAAGTCACTCCAACAAGTCCAGTGGTAAGATCTCATCATTACTTACAAAACGAGCCCAAACTCGATATAACTAGCTGTAGCCGTCTGGAAGATCCAGTAGTAGTCTTCAAAGTATACCATCAGGTCACTCCAACTAGTCCAGTTGTAAGATCTCATCATTACTTACAAAACGAGCCCAAACTCGATATAACTAGCTGTAGCCGTCTAGAAGATCCAGTAGTAGTCTTCGAAGTATACCATCAGGTCACTCTAACAAGTCCAGTGGTAAGATCTCATCATAACTTACAAAACGAGCCCAAACTCGATACAACTAACTCTAAAGATCTAGGAGTTCCAATAGAAGTTTTCGAGGTATACATGCAGGTCAGTACCTACATTCGGGGAATATAACTTTACAAGAAATTTCGAAATTCTATCAAATAATAAAATAATGCTATTATATTGAAGGTACCATAGGTACCTAGTACTTAGTTTCTTACCTTTCTTTTCAAAATATATAAAGTATCAATTTGGTTTGCTATGAACTATTTCGTGTTCGTACAGCGATGTTTTTCGATACCAGCATCTGCTTGCAACCAGCGCAGCTTCCACTCAGAAAGGCGGTCAAACGCCGACTGATTGATATTTGAATTTTGAATTTTGAAATGAAATCAAACCAGTGACCGAGTAAAATCAAAATACCTATGTGCCTTATTGCACATTATTTTAAGATTCGGTTTAAACCAAAATATGTGAAAAAATTACACGCGATGCTATATTTTTTTTTTAATACTATTTGTACTATTTTTGATATTTTTCTCTCCAAGATTTTGAGTTGAACATATCTGCTAACAGATAGTATTTTTTAATTACATAAAACCGGTATATTATATACAAGAAATGTACCTAAAGTCGCCCCAAAATCGTGAATTTTGTGTGAAGAGGTGACGGGAAATAATTTTTATAGTACTAAAAATTGAGATTTTGAACAAAATCAACTCCCAAGATTTGGAGATTAAGGACCAATCTATGTGTAGCAATTTTTATTTCCATCTTATTTGGTTTAACTTAGTCACAATATGTACCGAAAGTCACCCGATATGCGGAAACGCACATGAGACCAAAACGCTATAGCTCCTGTAAGTTACTGAGTAGTTGGGTACCCACAGACTACTTGATGCTGCAGCATCAGCTCAACGTTACCATGCCTTGGATATACTCCGAAGTAACAGTACCTACACCAAATTTCAAATCAATCGCACCATCATCATCAGTGAAAGTGTGTAAAACCCTTTAATCAAGTAGGAAATTAGCTGCTGATCTTCACAAATTATAACTAAGATCCACCTCCATCTCGTCAGCTTTCAAACAGAGAAAATCGCATCAAAATCGGTTCATTTTTTAGGAAGCTACGAGGGAACAGACAGATACTCAGATATAAACACACGTCAAACTTTTATCACCTCTCTTTTTTCGTCGGGGGTTAAAAAATCACATAAAGATAGGTAACTCATAAATAGATATCTACTTAATAGAAAGATTTTTTTGGGCATGACTTCGGAAATCTGCCACTAGCGTTCTCCGACACGCTCTAGGTAGACATATACCTACTAATGGTAGCTTACCAAGGTATACCTATTATATTTTTCTAATTATGTAGGTTTAGATGGACACTTCTACAAAAACGATGTACGCGGCTCCGATGCAGCGGACGCGGGCACACGGCCCACTAACACACGTTTCTTACCATCCTTTTCGTAGAAAGACACTGGCAACTAAGATAAAGTGAAAGCTGCTTATAAACCTATAAAGCCACCGTTTATTGCAATCCCTACAATTCTAAGGAAATCATGAATCACGAATAGGTCACTAGTTTCCAAACTTCACTGTTGATCCAATGGTATTCTTTGAAGTTGTGTCAGTTATGAAAGCATATAAACACTGAGCAAGTATAAAATGCTTTTTACAATTCGAAGGTACTTGAACGGATTCTTGGACAGGGATGTTGCGTTACACCAGTCTGCCCGACACAGGCAAACCCTGTATTCAGCATCAGCAAGTCTACAAACGAATTTATCATTAGTTACTTAACTACAAAAAATATAACCTGTAAGCTTCTGTAAGTTACTAAGTATTTTTTTTATTCAATGACAAGATAGTCTTTGACTGCGATCTCACCTGACGGTAAGTGACGATTCAGTCTTAAGATGGTAGCGGACTAACTTTTTTTTTTATTCGATGACAAGATAGTCCTTGACTACGATCTCACCTGATGGTGTTACGATGCAGTCTTAAGATGGTAGCGGACTAACTTTTTTTTTATTCGATGACAAGATAGTCCTTGACTACGATCTCACCTGATGGTGTTACGATGCAGTCTTAAGATGGTAGCGGACTAACTTGGAAGGGATATGGCAGTGTTCAACCCAAACCCCTAATCTATTTCTACACACCATCGTGCCGAAACGCTAAATCGCTTGGCGGCACGTCTTTGACGATAGGGTGGAAACTAGCCAAGGCCAAAGCCTCTCACCAGACAAAAATGTGTGTATGTTTGTAAACTGAATGTAAACCTCAGTTACATGAATGGGTACTTCTGAAGTAGATAAGGTGTGTTTCCTATCTTACTTCTCTGGGTGGGTCTGGAGAGGCTTCGGCCGCCTTTTAAACTAAACGTACAGGGTTTAATTAAAACAGCCTTGCCCCTTCCAAGGCAGCCTGCGTCGAACTTAGACTGCATTGTACTTACGGCCATGTGCGAAGTCAAGTTCTTTTTTGTCATCGAATAAGTAAATAAGAGGGTTTGTGCTTTAGGACGCACATAGAGAGAGTGTTGATACCAGATCAATACCTGTAATTAAGGATTTCTTGCAAAAGTATGAGTGCAGTATATATTATTGTTATTATACGTATAATTTGATTAATTTTCCCTTCAATCACGCCGCAACAAAGCAACAGATCGACGTGAATTTTTGCATGGGTATAGTTGAAGACCGGGGGAGTAAGATAGGCTACTCTTCATCAAAGAGTTCCCGCAGGATTTTAAAAACTAAATCCACGTGAACGAAGCCTAGGGCAGCAACTAGAATACTAATTTACCTAACCGTCTTATTTTTTTAAAGAATATCAGCCAGCCACTGAATCTGACTAATATCCTCCTATCTCCTCCAAATAAGCGGAAAGGTGCTAGGAGTGGATATGACAATAGTGCAACCGGTGAGGTTCGAAACTGCAACTTTTCAGTTTTCAGTCCAGACCTTTAACCGTTGGGCTATTAAAGCTTCAAATTTTTTCTGTGACGTTACCGTTCCAACTTGCAAGTCATCGCTCTAGTGGGTGTATCCATTGATTTGAGAAAAGGGTCTGTACTACTGACTTGATAACACCCCCGTTGTACAATCCATGCATGCTTCGCTCGAGCAGTCCAAGATCGGACGAAACACATCGCGTTATCTGTACAAAATGTAAAATAGGAATGTTTATTCTATGAAACCCATAACTGACTCCACCTAGTCTGGCCTGGTTAAGGCCCCACACACACGATAGATGTTTTTAATCAACTTCCAAAAAGGAGGAGGTAACAATTCGGCTTCGGTTAACCTTCGCTATGCGGGAAAGACTGTGTCGCAGTAAGTGCGCAAATGTGTCAAACTTCTTGAGAATTCAGTTACTACATTATAAGTTCTTGCATTTCACGAGGGTGCGTGTGACGTGTGCCTTCTTATGACATGCTACAAATGGAAACATTTACGGTAGGCAGCCTGTAACATGCAACAAGAGGCACGACGAAATAGTTATCAGGAAGCACGCCGAGCATGCCGCGTGTCGCATTTCGGTACTGTTATCCCTGATAAAAGGTTATAATAACTTAAAATTGGCACCTTTAGAACAATTAAGCAAATAAGTACGACTGTTGTTGAACTCCTGCGAAGACCTAACAAATTCTCCACCGCACAGATTCTCGCTGCGGTGAGTAGACGAACAATTGTAACAAAGCAATGCCGACGATTTATTCAAACAATGCATTAAAACCAAAAGTGTCCACACTCTTATACAAAGAATACCGTCAATGCTCATGGCTTGGGAAATAAGCTGTTTATTGGGATTTTCTTCGCTTCGTTTACTACAATTTTTAAATATGGTAAATGTTATAGTGTGTTGTACCTAGCCTAATCTGACTGTTCTGACTTGGTGGTGACATGTTGGTTTGTGACTTATAATCAGCAAATAATACCTACAGATAAGAGATAAAGTATAAAAAATTGATGATTGAAGATTTAAAACGCTTTTTGATTCTGAATATTTAGGTACCTACCTACAACTTTCTACTTGCTACCTACCTGTCTACTAAATAGCAAGTAGGTAGGTGTGCCCACAAACATATAAGAGTATATATGTTTGTGGTGTGCCTACTCCAGCGTTATTGGTACAAAATAGCTACAAAATAGCAATTCAATAAAATTAATTTCAATCTCTTGGTATTATATAGGTCTATAGGTGCCCTGTACCTTGCCTCTACCTACCTACTTATTAGAAAATTAACTACTTATTAAAATTTCCCATCAGGATTGTAACGGAGTCTTGATAACAGGATCGATCATTCTGAAAAGCTAATAGTCTAAGACCTAAGTAATACTAAGGACTATCTTTTCTATCACAGATTAATTATATGTGATGATAAAATTGAAATAATTCAAGAACAATTGTGTAAGTAGGCACCTACCTCTACAAAAAACTGTTGAGGAACATCGTAGTCTGCAAATATCACTTCGGCTCCTAAGAAACGTCCGCCTTTGTAATGGATCCTCTCCATATAATTTATAGCTCAGGGTTCCGTTGTAGCATAATAGAGTCAGGGTATCATGAATGAGTATAAAATAAATACACAAAGATAGAACACGTGGAAAAGTCATGGCCTACATGATCAAAGCTTTAAGAATCTACCTACCTAAGCAAGTAATTCGCTGTAAATAAGGCATACCTATAATATTTAATAGATAATTAGATATAAGTATAACTACATCCAAATCTCAAGTTATAGAGTGGCATTTATAAGAATTCTCAACATCTACCTATCCCGCACGTAGGTAGATACCTTCATAGGTTTGTATGTAAAAAATATCCTTAATGTTAATCCAGAGAATAACTCTGGCAAGTTTCATTCAAATTCATGCCTTTTACGTCGGCACGTAAGCTTGCTCTGCCCTATTATTATCATGGTGACATAGGTAAAGGTAAAAGAAAAGATTATATATTTTTTAAATTGTATTTTTAGTTTTCATAAATTGATAACTATTCACTATCGGTGAGGTAACAATTTTTTGTAGAACCATATTTCTGCAATCTATAATATTCTAAACTCACAATCTAACTGGTAATTTTTTCCAATAATAAGCACTCCAATCCAATGTTTTCAAAACAAACAGGAAGGAAAACATTTCAATCGATTTTACATTTCGGCTCTGAAATACAAGTAGCATACAGTAAATAAGATGCACCTAGCGTGTGCAACCGCACTGCGCCGCTCCGCTCAACCCATCGCTGGAACGCTTCTCACACAACGCAAGTAACAATTTCAAGGTATTTAGACGTATCGCTCATAGGACCATGAGTCGAGGCGTCATGAGCGCAGAGCCAGATCATCGAGGCACAATGCGCCAGTTCCTCGACTCAACCCAGCTTACTATACCAGCAAGACACAAACAAAATCATGTTCAAAACGATTACGTTGTTTATTTAGTTTTGCTGTACCTTACTGAAACGAAACGAAATATGTAACGAAATACTTGATGACATTTTCTAACGCGTGCCTCGATTGCTGTTCGGCCAAACCGCTGCGCTGCCGTGCTTTGACGCCGCGTGCTGCCGCGAATTTTATTGTGGGATGTCCTTAATATTTGTTAAATATTAAAACATGTTTAAGAGTCTTATAAGGATAGTAGCCTTGTAACTATTTGAAAAATACATAATTAAATTATATTAATTTTAAAGTTTATTCAACGTCATAACACATTACAGCCTAATTTGGTTTTTCTATACAGAACGACATGTATCTCTTTTGTTCCTGAATAAACCTTTATAATATTTTTTTAACAACAAATTAAATTTTATATTTATCACGCAAGAAAATATTTTCAATAATTAGAATTACGCATACATTTATTGACCTATACTTTTTTAATTATTTAAGATTTAAAAGTTTTATTGTTAAGTCAGCAATTAAGATCGAAACCTTAAAGAAAAAGCTAGACAGTAAACAGCGTCAGATGTAACTCATAGCCAGAGAAAAACTAAGCCAAGTCTAACCGGCAGTGATAGTTACGAGTAAGTCTGTGATTTGCCTTTACTTTGTAGCCAATAGGTACAACCAAAGAATTTATCGATAGGTACTCGTAATTATTATAATATACCTACTTGGTGCTCTAACAACCTAATACAGAAACGTTTGTTTTTACTTAGTCTCCCGTAAGCTCGAGATTTCATACGAACCTAGTTTTACTTTGATTTAGAATCTAAAAACATAAACTGTTATAATAAAAAAAACTACGTTCCTTGACGCAGATACTCAATTAGTTCCATTTTTTTTTATTTTTACCACAAAAATCAATTTCAAGTTTCGATATTATAATTGTCTCACGCCATTATATTTACAAAGTTATTATAATAATATCAGACATGTAGTTTCTAAATTGAAGCAAAACTATGTTTTTATGGCAAGTCGAATTTATATTCATGCTTATATACCTACTCTTTATATGTTAGTATATGATTTTGACAGTTGATTAAAATTAATTCACAGCAAAATTAAAATCCATTATTAAGTAAAAAAAAAACAATATTTTACAATAGAAAACGTAATGTGACAGACAAACAGAGTCGAGATGTTCGTGTTCACCCGTTTCCACTAAACGCCTGTTCTGAGCTAGTGGTGCGATGCGGGTGGGATAACACTTTGGTAGGAGAGTTGACGATTGGTTGGCGAGAATGGTGACGTAAAAGTTGAATAGTTAAATCAATCACTCGCACCGCTATGTTGAATAGTAGGCTGTATTGTTATATTTCTTATAGTTGATTACAGGCAGCGCGTGCTATTTTAGTTTATAATTCATAATATTGTAGCTTCAAGTGAAACACAAAACCGTTTTAATATTGTATGTTTTTCATACAGAAAACTACATTATATTACATTATAAAGAGGCAGTGTTAAATGCAGGCATGTTTATAAAATAAATTGACCTTACAATTTTTAAAAAAGAAAATATTCCGAAAATATTATCTTTTAATTTTCATCCATCGGTTCATACAATTTCATTTCAGATTATCTGTGTACATACACAAATCTTTTTCAATTAGAAAACTAAGACTAATTAAACTAGTAAAGGCAGCGAGTAAAAGGATAAAATTATTTACCAAAATATTATTTTTGGGAAAATGATAAACTTTACTTGGATATTGATCAACAAATCATAATATTTTATAAAATGATATGATCAATCAATCTATGATGCCTGAATTTTTATTGACACTTGCCAGTATAAATTATTTTAGCTAAATAAAATAAGTTGTTTGCATTCCATGTGTACCTGTTCAACTACTTAGTCATGAATAAGTAAAAATCTTATACATTTATGTTAACAGGAATATTTTAATTTAAAATATACATACACATATTAAATATTGTATATATATACATATTAATATGGCCCAAAATTTTCAGTTTCATCTAACCTTTAAACTAACTAATCTAAAATTTAAATGCCACATATTACATAGTCTTCTAAGTAGGATAATAATTACATAGAAAATAGTTAAAAACTGTAACCCAACTACGGAAAATTGGATATAACATCCATGATATTGATTGTGTAAAATGTAGCCTATTTCACTAAAACCATAATAACCATAACACCTCATCAATCAAAATTGGCTCAGTAGTTTGGCCCCACTGTGGAACATTCGTAAATAGTCACATATAATATACATACATACCTACATACATAGACTGCTAAAACTATAATCCTTGTCTCCGCCGTAGTCGGGTAAAAATAATAAAAAAAACTTCAATGTGAAGTTTAGTGCTTAATTTTAAAATGCCTGTGGATTAATAAATATTACATGTATATAAATTTTACTATTTGAAAATAAAATTATATGACCAGTTGTTTATACCAATTATCTCAATAATTGATTAGTGTAAAATTTTAAGTCACGAAATGAAAAGGACTATAATAAAAATTAATTACAACTGAAAATTACGCATATATGAGTTTACAAATATTTTTTATGTATTATCACACAAATAAATAAAATTATACACAAACAATTTTGATATTATATTATATACTAGAAATAAGGACCAGTATGAGATACCTGGGATGTCTGGAGGTTATTTTACAAACAAACAATTATATTTGTACATTATATTAAGTATAAATAAAAATTTATCAGCTGCATGTAATGAAGTCATAAGTAACTATTATTATTACAATAGTTTATTTTTAGGGAAAGGTGTGGAGAATAGGCGACGAGTTGACGGCGGTTGGGTATTTTATGGTAAATTACAGCACAATTTGTTCACAACAAGATGTTTTCCAATATTAAGTAATGATACTAACCAAATTCGTCTAAACCTCACATGTCTACTAAAACTTTCTAACATTATTTTAACAATACAAGATAAGGTTTATACAGTTTTCACAAAGTACATCAGTTATTAAAATATAACCAGTTAATCTAACACATATTAAGTTGAACATGAAAATAACTAAGACAAGCAATTTAAATAGCATTTGATGTCTCCAAACTACTTGGACGTACCATAACCATACTGGATGTTTCTCGTTGTGCATGTAAACTTGAAGTCAGTATATGGTCTAGCTGACAGTCCAATCTAAGCCCCAACGTTCTGACACCTTCAACTGGGCAGCGGCAGCATCTTTCAGGGAAAATAAGTGGGTCATCTCCTGTTCTGTCTTAGCTAATGCAATAGCCTTTTCGAAAAGCTCTAATGACCTTCGTAGATTGCCTCTGAAAAATTACAAATTTAATTCAGAAAAAATGTGTTAATTTTTTTTTAATTTACAAATTAATGGACACATTATGATTTGTTGATTCTCAACATCTTAAAACAAGAAGAGTTGAGTTGAATTATCCAATTTCCTAAGTGCATTCACACAAATACAACAATCATACATACAAACAACAAGTCATACAATGATTTGTGTGCAAGCGGATGCTTTCAACATCATCCATGGGATTTAAAAAATCCTGTAGGTATTTTAGTTTCCAGAATAATCTAGTGGAATTATGGTGGTGGTCAGAAGGATCTAATGTCCTTTCTCAGGACACTAACTACCCTACTCACCAAATTTTATAATATCTAGGGTCAGATGTCCAACAATGAAACAGTGGTACACAATAAAACACTGTGATATTTCTAAAATTCTGCGTTGCCAATTCGTGCATTATATTGCGTTAGGACACTCTCGTGAACCCCCCGCCCTAGCCCAATTTGCATCGACGCCGCGTGCGAGAAGATGTGTTTGCGGAGCACTTTTGGTTTTTTTCGACAAAAAGTAAGTATTTTTAGCATTCTTTATAGATTTTTTACTAAAGTATGGTTGAAAATTTCATAAATTTCATGATTAATTAGCATTACACACATTTCGTAGATTAATGTGCAATAAATTATATCTTAAAGTGTTACAATTTAGTGGGTAAAAAATTGAGATTAGTAAAAAAAACCTTAGGTAGTTCACAATGAAACAGTTGCATAGTAACACAATGAAACACTATTTCAATGTGTATCATTTTATTTTATTGTGTACCGTATAATTGTACATACATAATATCATGTACTTTCCGGGCAAATTAATAATTTTTGTGGCTACAAATTCACAAATTAATCTTATTAACATTAAATTTTTTATAATACCAGTAATAGTACTGGTAACCTGATTAAAGTTAATTAAAAATAAATCCTTTTGTGATTATTAACTCAAGCATTTTTTTTTATTCACCTACTCCATAAATTACACAAAAGTCGAGACAATACTATTAATGTTTCATTGTTGAATTTGTGGTGTTTCATTGTGTACCACCACTGTGGACACAATGAAACATTTCCCATTTTTTAGTTTATAATTTTTTGCCGATTGATTACATATTAATTAAAAAAATTGTAAATGAAATCCGATGCCGAATAAAATTACCTACACACTTGTAAAAAATTAGACTTCTATCTGTAAAAACAAAAGGAGCATGAGACTTTGAATTTTTTGTGTTTCATTGTTGAACACATGACCCTACATAATTCGTTACTGACAGACAGAGTTACATTTGCATTATTTGAGTATGGATGATATTTTCTTTAATAGGTAATATATATTTAGTTATGTAACAAACATACTGTTACAATGGCAATAAATCTAAAACAAATAACTTATTTGGAATTTCACATTTTGGTAGAGTACAACTAAGATAAAGTGTGGATAAAAGAAAGATAAACAAATCAAATACCAAGATTGATAACCTTTATAATCTTAGATCACACAACCAACATTATAAGGTTAATCAGAAATTCATAAAATTTTTGCTACGAGAATAATAATTCATAACAAGTTTTACTATTTTGGGAGCTTGTATTTGAACCTGTTTTTGATACTCACTATATCACTTAACTTACTAGACTACACTTCAATAAACATAATAGTATTTATTAAGTGTAGTAGTGTAGTAAGTTTAGATTGTTCAGTAACACGGAAAATAAACTGACTGTACAATCAATGCTACTATGTATTAAATTATGGGCACTAATGTCATTGTTACTAAATGGAGTATGTTAGCCACATTATTATAGTTTACGGAATATATTTTGAAAAGCGCAAATCTTCTATACATCTATACAAATCAAAATATCAATGAAATTAGGTGCTTATTTTGCAATATTTTCTAAATCACATTTCGAAAATTTAATAGTTAAAGTATCTTACCTTTGTACTTCGATTGTACCCAATGTCTCATATGCGAAATCACATTTGTCATCAATTTCAATAGCTTTGTTAATTAACTTGACAGCCTTATCAAAATCTGTGCTCTTCTGAAGCTGAACAAGTCCTTTGTGTACATATAATGTGGCATTATTGGGATCAACAGCTAATGCAGACTCAAACAAAGCTTCAGCACGACCCCACTCCTGCTGATCAGATAATACTTGAGCATAGAGAATGTAGACTTCCGCACATCTTGGAAACCTTTCCAGGGCACGCTCAAAGTCAGCTCTCACTTGTGTCAAAGCTCCAACATTTTTATGCAACTGAGCATGTCTATAATCAGCATAACATTTTTGAATGTAAGCAATGGAGAAATCAGGATTGAGTTCAACAGCCTTTGCAAACTCAGCAGTTGCCTCATCCATTCTCTCCAGCAGCAAATACACTTGACCACGATGGTGATAGATATCAGAGTTATTAGGGTCCAACTTTGCAGCATTGGAAAAATCTTCCAAGCAGCGTTCTGTGTTTTCTAGCTGTGTATACAGAGAAGCTCGCTTAATAAGAGCATTGACTCTTATTTTAGTAGGTGCATCACTTTCAATTACATTTGCAAGATCAGCCTGAGCCTCTTCATGCCGGCCTAAAAGGAGATAGAATGTTGCCCGTAAGAGTAGGGCCTCATATTTGTACTTTCCTTCACTGTCTAACTCTTCAGTACAAGCATCAACTACTGACTCATAATCTTGAGCATCTAGAGCACGCTTTGCTTTAGCAAAACCACTATTATCCTTTTCATCTACATACATTTTTGTAATGGGGTCTTCAGAGAAAGCAGAAAAATAAGTCTTGATAAAATGCTTGGATGGCATAACAGGTTGTCTCTTAGCAAGAGCTTCGCGAGCATGCTGTCTGCCGAGTGCTTTTAGAATACGATCAGCATTAACCAGGGAGCTTTGCACTTGGAATCTCTCAAGAATACAAGCAGATGTCACATCTTCTAAAGCGAGCACAAGGTCACCACTCTTCTCAGCTGCTCGGGACCGCCGCAGAAACGCTTTGACATACTTTTCATTGAGTTTGAGTGCAAAAGTACAGTCTTCCTTTACCTGCTCCCACATTTCTCGTTTTTCGTAGCAAGCCGACCGGTTCTGGTAAAAGGTAGCCAGATCGACAGGACGATCGGGTGGGCACGCCTCGATCGCTTCATTATACAGAGAAATAGCTTTATCGTATTCACCTGCATGGAATGCTCGGTTTCCTGCGCCCTTCAGTTTCATGGCACGGTCTATAGCACTTTCCGCTGCTTTGGCGTTGTCTTCGTTATCCAAGGAGATTGTAGTCTTTGCTTTTAACTCGGCTATTTTTTTCTTTTCGGGGTCTTCTAATCTATTTCTAAGATAAAGGTAACCTAAACCTATTGCCAAAGGAGCACCGAGAAGGATGGCAAGCTGCCATTTAGGAAAAGGTGTACTGCCCGTCGAAGCCATCCTTTTTATTTCTTAAGTTTTTAAAGATTCACCATTTATTTTCTGATAGATAAAACACTAAAAGTACTCCAAATTTTTTGATTTAATAACCCAAGGTCTTGTATCCCAATTTTTGATAGGTAACCTTTTCGTTTTCATTTGAGAATAATTGACAACATTGACAAATGACAATTTATTGACCAAGGAATAAACTGCTCTTGACCACAGAATACAAATACTCCTAGCGGAGCTCTTGATTACTTGACTATGAGTTGACTTAAGTGCGTGATACACATGCTAGTAGATGGCATGCTAGGTGCTGGTAAGCTAGCACGCCAGGTACTGGCCACAGATTAAGCATGTACTAGCAGAATGTCAGCGCATGATATACATACTAGTGAATGGTACGCCAGTTTCTAAACTTCTACGTTCTACGTACGTAACATTTCGAAAAGTTCACAAAATGAATATTTATGAAGAAATAAAGAGTGTTACAATATAACTCGCAAAACACAATAGGTACATATTAGGCGAAAAACAACAAAAACAAGCACAAAAATTAAAAAAATCTTGGCATAGATAGTCGAGAGTTGTGATTTACTAGTAACACGTTACGATCTGTTTCACGTACTTATAACAGGCAATACGAATCTCCCGTCCCACTTCCCTTCAAGGGGAAAAAATCAAACGGCTTGCGATCTACTCGTATGCTTTGTGCTGGCACACGAGTTACTGGCAGAACCTCGATACACATGCGAGTAGCTCATTTTTGCGACTGCATGATTTTGTGCAAGTAACAAGCATGTGTATCACGCACTTATCACGCGCTCATATTCTATCAGTACCTAGCGTGCCAGCTTACCAGCATCTACCATTCAAGCCTGCACCTAGCATACCATCCACTTGTATGAGTAGCTTGTGCGAGTAACTAGCATGTGTATTATGTAGCACGCACTTTACGTAGTGTATACTCTTTGATTTTTATCATAGAATATTTCACAGAGCACGTACCTAAGTGATTTAAATACTCTTTGTCACAGAATCACACAGAGTACTGGGTATTTGGTACCATCTATATTTAGAGATCTGTGTTACTGTTATACCGCGTCCGCATGCTTGTGGCAAACGGCAAACGCCAAACCTCTACAAACGTTTGCCTTGAATTTGGGAATCATCCGCACGCTTGCGAGGGCGTTTGTATGTTCTGAACAGGCAAGCATGACGGACGTCGAACTTGTGTCGGCTTTATTATTTGGCTTAAGTTATTTTTACAAATGTTTTAAGCTCAGTATCGATCAATAATCCTACTAAAATGGAATATGGATGGATGGATGGATGGATGTTTGTTACTCTTTCAGCCACAACTAATGAACCGATTTGAATGAAATGTGGAATAGCGATAGCTCATACCTACATTTTAGCCCGAAAAATTAAGGACTTTCCGCGGGAATTAAAAAACCTTAATCTGCGAGGACGAAGTCGCGGACGTCATCTAGTTGATAGTAAAGCGTCCTCTAATTAAAATTTTCAAAACATATTTCATGTGCACAATTTGTCCAGTTACAGTTTTAGTATAATATTATAGATTAGTAGTAGTAGCTAGTAGTATGTTCGAAAACACTTGGTACCTACCTAGTTTATTTATTTGAATAAAAAAATATTCTACTCTATTCTAGTATGTACCTACTCAATAGATATTTTGTTTTTTTTCTTTATCAACCGATAGACGTCCACTGCTGGACTGTTTATTGCATGGACTTCCTCAGGCTTCGGTCTTGCGCCACCTGTACCCAGTGGCTCCCTGAGGGTCGCCTGATGGTGTCGGTCCACCTATTACCATACCATTATATACCATTTTCCGGTGCGGAGTCGCCACTTATTATTATTAATATATAAAACTACTTAATTAATTAATTAAATTATATAAACAAATCGTCTTCAAAAGTCTTCAGTCGACCAGTCATTCATTTTACATTTTTACCCACTCACAAAATGAAGATTTCTAAAGGTGCGATACGTAAATCGTAATACAATAAGACGTCTAATCGCCGCCAGTGCACAAACGAGCACAGAACACTAATACTGCAAACGAGACTGAGTGCGCGCAAACGTGTGGACGGAGACGCAAGCGCTTGTGGCAAATTCCCTTTGGTTTGCGATCAAAAGACCGACACTCGATGGATCGGCCACAAACGCTCGCAAGCGTAGGCAAACCATGGCAAACGCTCTATCCGCACGTTTGCGTTTGTGAAGGTTTGCCGAGGTTTGCCAAGCGTGCGGATGCAGCTTTACGGTTTGTACTTTGTGGTCTTTACTTTTAATTTTCTTTTTCAAGTTTCAACTTTCAACTTTTTCAGCATTTTCAGCAATTTTCAGCACCAGCCCAAGAGAATGTAATCCAAATTCCAAACTAATACCACGTTTTTCAGAGAAATTACAAAAACTTTATATCATTTTAAAGTTTAAACTGTAGTATGTAAAAAAAATTGAGTAGGATAAATATATAAAACTAATAAATACTGCAGCGAAATTAACTTTCAGTAGGTAGTATCTATAGTAATCTGTAAAAAAAATGTTTGCTATCAAAAAAGTGAATGTTGTAAGTATTATTGTATCTTATACTATCGTATCAAAAAATAAATTTACTGTCATATTTGTAATATTACGATTTCCTATAAATTACAGGTTATAAATGGTCTCATAAGAACAAGTACAGTCTGTAGAAAAGTTTCTCCATCTAGTCAACAAAAACGGCTCAAAAGTGATTTATATGAACCTGATTATCTTATTGTAAGTAATAAGTATACCTACACAGTAAAATAAATTTCTTAAGTGATTGTTTCAACACCACTGTCTAATCTGTAGACTATTACTATTTACCCATATTTACCAAACAAATTCAATACCAAACAAGCTATAATATAGTTCACCTCTTACAAAAGTGCTGCAATAAAATCAATGCCCTATGTACTGTAACATTGGGTTGGGTATAGATATCCGGTACTCGCGTACGGGGATGGGAGTGGGAGGGAAGGGTAGAGGGGGGAAGAGTAAGCCTCCCCTCCTACCCCCAAATGTCGGAAATGTATAGTTTTTGAGTTATGATTTTTTTTTGTAAAATCATAACCTCTAACCTATCCAAACAGTAAGCACTTCTGAGTGGTTATAAAAAAAATAAACCACGAAGACAGTGGCGGGAGCTACGCTTCGCTTTTTCCGACATTTTGGGTTTGGGGGGAGGCTTACCACTCCCCCCCCCCTCCTCTCTTTCCCCCCACCCCCATCCCCGAACGCGACTACCGGATATCTATAGTTTTACCGTAACATTAAATGCACAGCTTATCTAACTTTTCACACTTTGTTTCAATTTTCTCTTCAAATGTACCAAGTCTTATGAAAAGTAAAAATTTATTTTTTGTCCTATGAGTACTATTATCTAGCCATAGCTTTACATGTTATATGTAGAAATTATATGTTTATTAATTTATATACAAGACTCTAAGAGACACTAAGACAGATGCACATTTACCAACTAGACTAACTACTAAGGAGACTGAGACCTCACATCCCTAGGTCAATAATGTGACTAGTATAAGAGAATTGTTTACTCTGCCTGCATAAATTTCTCATTTTATTCCAGAGTATGCAACCTGATGAGCCTGTATATGACTGTTTGAATTTGCAATTGAAGGGATACGATTTCACTGTCCTTGAATCTTGCCAGAAAGAAATACACAGATATGCTGAAATAATGGGAATACAAGTTGAAGAATGGTTTGTTCCCACTGTCAAATATCATTACATACAAGTAACAAAATATATACCTATCACCCTATATTTCAAACAAGAATAACATTGGAAATATCAAACACAGTGGTGTAAGTCGTAACTATACACTTTAAGTGCCCATGGCAAATTCATCAGATGGGACCCTCCCCCAATATAAAGAAGCTCAACCAATGAGATAGGCCCTTCAGGCTGGGGGCCCGTGGCATTTTGCCGTCTTGCCCATCAACAGCTCACTAATGAGCGCAGCTCCTCTCTAACCCAATGCAAATTGGCAGACTTCACAAAAAGAGAACATTATGGAGAACTCTCAGGCATTCAGGTTTCCTCCGTGTTCCTATCTATATACTTATAATAAAACTGTAAAGGGCGAATTCTGAAAAATTTCATCGTAGCATGTTTTATCATCAATACTGAGCCCAAAACATTTTTTTTTGAATTTTTTGTCTATTTGTCTGTCTGTGCTATCAAACTATCATACTATGTATCATACTAAATGAGACTACTGAATTAATTTGAATGAAATTTGATATAGGGGTATGTAATATTCATTCATTTATTCAATGTCATTAATTAAATAAAAATAGAAATACAATGTCCAGCAGCAATAATGTACACAAATCAAAATAATAATATAAGCAGCAAAATAAATTTTTATTTTATTAGAGGAACTGTCCAAGCGTCCCTATCTGATAAGTAATCATCTAAAATATAGTAATCCTTTTTGCATAGGGTTTTCTTAATAAAGCATTCAAATCTACACTTCTGAAGGGATTTTATTACGATAGCGGACTCTTGCGAAAATTTCGTTATGTTTGTCGGTTTACAGTTGGGCAACACCGGCACAGCAGTTAAAAGTTCAGAGGTTTAAGCCTGCAAGTACCGCAGTAGAGTCGGAGTATCATCTTAATGTATATGAAAGAAATGTTCAGGTAAACAAAAATGAAGTTGCTAGCCTTGTATATTCTCATTACCGAAAAACTTGAAGTTACATTTTTATTTTAGCAATTTATTTATTATAGTAAGAAATCTGTCAATTTAGTATGATTTAATAATATACATACGTAAAATTAAACAAGTCCTTACGCTTGTTTAGTTTTTCTGTTGTAGTACTTAAAAAGTCTTTAAAAACCTTTTAGGTAACGGATGTTCCTGCGTGGGCACTCGGCACTCTACTGAGAGTCTCGCGCGCTCTACTCCCGGAGGGATGCACTCTCAACGTTCACGAGCATTCGCCAGAACATGAAGAAGTTCGCTACGTGCCAGACAACGAACTGATTGACTTGAAACAACAGTTGGACGACATGGGCGGCGCACGCGTGGACAAAAAGAAGAAAAAGTAGTTTTCTTTGTGTGTATGTGTGTGATATACATTAAATTAGACACTATGATTAGCTTATAAATAACTTATAAATGAAATAAAAATGTATTGCTAATTATTATTTTATTTTCAGCTTTTCATTTGGCGGCACAGATTTTTTTTTTTAATTTTTATTCGTTGACAAGATAGTCCTTGACTGCGATCTCACCTGATGTAAGTGACGATGCAGTCTAAGATGGTGGTGGGCTAACCTGGAACGGGTATGGTAGTGTAGATTCAACCCATACCCCTAATCGATTTCTACACGCCATCGTGCCGGAACGCTAAATCGCTTGACGGCGCGTCTTTGACGGTAGGTAGGTATTTTTAATGTAATATTAATATTTTTAAATAAAAAAATTTTTAAACGCCACCGAATGGATGTAAAATTTGATTTACACTTGGTAATTAAAATTCAATGTGAGAATCACCTCTCAGAAAAGGGCTATAGACCATTGTCAACAACAATTATATACCTACTTAGTAGTCCACCACATCCACCATGCTAGTCCATTTAGTTGACTTCACACACCTTTGAAAATATTCAGGCTTGCAGGTTTCCTCATGATGGTTGTCTTCAGCGTCGAAGCATGTGATATTTAAATATTTAGGTAAACGCCCATAACTCCGAAAAGTTAAGAGGTGCGTGCTCGGGATCGAACCTGTGACTCCCCGAATAGGAGACCAGTTCTAACCACTAAGCTATCACTGCATTTTTACATGCATCAATCACCGACGTGATGCTGAAGTAGGTAGGTATATTTAAAGATGATTTCTCAATGTAAGAGAGAGGTAGGTCAGTGGTCATCACGAATGACTTTGTTGTTTCCGTCAGATATAATAATTATTCGGCATATAAAGGGTATATCGCAATCAAGTCATTTTACAAAATTCTGTCGGCGATTCGCCGATAAAATGATGTTGCAATAAAAATTATTACCTATCCTAATTAAAACATATATTTTTGCCTCAATGTTTCTTCGTCCGGGTGGAGTTAGATTTTTAGTAAATGTAATTTTTTTCTTTTTTAATACAAGCTTTTATGGTTGCTCAGAGTTCAGACCTTGAATATCATCTAGGACAAGAGTACTTATTAAAACGAATCAAACTAGCCCAAACTCGATGGGGTTACTTAGTTTTATTACAGAGTTCCCATAGTCACCTTCCAGTGCCGTCTTTAGACCCTGGATATCATCTGGGTCTAGAGTACTTGTTAAGACGAAACAAGCGAGAACTAAATCGATGAAGTTAAATCGTTTTATTACAGAGTTCTCGTAGCCGCTTTCTGACTTCAACATCAGGCCCTGGGCCAAGACAAATCAAAAATGTCCAAAATCGATGGGGTTATGCTGTTTTATTACAGAATTCCCATAGCCACTTACCGGCTCTATCATAAGATCAGCTTCATATCACAATAATGCCTATTTATTGCGTTGTCATCTAATTTACATATATACCTACTACATGCAAAATTTCAGCTTAATGTGAAACCGGGAAGTGGTTCTAATTCAGCTTGCAAGATTTGACCTAAACTAACATAAATACATAGGTACTTGCAATAAATGTATGTAGTTATACATATTAGGTACATACCTACATTTATTGCAAGTTAAATAAAGGCTTCTAAAAACCTCGCCAGAACCCTTTGTTTCAAAAAGCTATAGTAGTTATGCCCACATAATATGCTGTCACTCTTCTCGTACCTACTGGTAACTATATCCATGAAAAAAAAGATCGATCGGTTAGTTCGTGATTGAAGGATAAACAAACAAACACACTTTCGCATTTATAATATTAGTTAGTAAGGATAGAGGTAAGTATCTACTTCACAAACAAGCCTTCGGCAGCATTTCTTATATATACAGGGTGTCCCACGGCTATGCCACATGGAGGGGAAGTACCTTAAATATTGTAGATGGAACATTTTACTGAAAGAAGACTTCATTTTAATTTAAAAAACAATTTAAACTGCATTCATAGATTTTTAAATAATTGCCTGGTTGAACCGGGACTCGAACCCGCTATACGAGAAAAAAATTAACCTGTATCTTTATCATACCGATCGGAAGGCTTCATCATAAGGATTATTTTTTGTTAAATAACATAGCATGAGAAATAAAAGGAAGGCCATGAATTTTAGCATTTGATGTAAAATTTTGTGCAGAAAAATGAAAAGCTGACATTGGCGTATCGACATACAACTGACATGAACTATTACTAATGAGTACCCACTTGAGAAGTACGCATCATTTCCCGATCCTTACTATCCTTACTAATCCTTACTTATATTACCTATAAATGCGAAAGTGTGTTTGTTTGTTGATTTATTGGTTTGTCCTTCAATCCCGCTGCAACAGAGCTACGAATTGCAACAGAGCTACGAATTGCAGCGGGATTGAAGGACAAACCAATAAATCAACAAACAAACACACTTTTGCATTTATAGGTAATATAAGTAAGGATTAGTAAGGATAGTAAGGATCGGGAAATGATGCGTACTTCTCATCTAATCCTTATGATGAAGCCTTCCGATCGGTATGATAAAGATACAGGTTAATTTTTTTTCTCGTATAGCGGGTTCGAGTCCCGGTTCAACCAGGCAATTATTTAAAAATCTATGAATGCAGTTTAAATTGTTTTTTAAATTAAAATGAAGTTTTCTTTCAGTAAAATGTTCCATCTACAATATTTAAGGTACTTCCCCTCCATGTGGCATAGCCGTGGGACGCCCTGTATAGGTACTAAGGTATAGGTCACAGGTCTGTAGGAAATGTTATGATTTTTAGCCTATAGTTATTATACGAAAACAGTCGGTCCAGAGCCGTGTTGCAAGTTAGAAGGTGGTAATTTTGACGAGGGGAAAGGATTGTCGACGTACCTAGTTACTTGTTACAACAGTGGGTATCGTATTGGGTTGCGTTAATTCAATACGAAATGCTCTTATTTTGTCTCGTTGAGTCACTTAAATTACAAAGAAAATGTCATATATAGGTAATATAATTTAAATAATTACCTAGGTATCCAAGAAGTACCCAACTACTTACGTTAGTACCCTGTACTTACAGGAGGTATGGTAAACCTAACTAAGGATCGGCTTCAAGAAAAATACGCACCGCACCGTCTTGTGAACTGAATCAGTCTTTTTTTGTGATTCGGCGGAAAGATGTTTGCGCTTTTACTCCATCATACCTAGTACCTACACCATTCCACAAAGATACTTGTTTCGCTGATGTTGAGCGAAATGGTTGATTGACATATGCCACCTTTTATCCCGGAAAAACCGAAGGTTCCCGCGGGATTTTTAAAAACTTAACTACGTGGACGAAGTCGTGATCAATAGCTAAGTAGTTGACCATAAAAATCTGATATGAAAACCCACTTAGTATTAAACTTATGGGTTGGTAGTTATACCTACCTACCTATAGCGTTTCTCTGTAGGTAGGCACCTATAAAATAGCTAATTTTACCAAATTATCTATTTGTTTTAGGTAGAGCTATCCAGAATATTTCTCTGTAAGGACTTCAGGCGTTGGTGTTTCACCTACAGCTGATATCTGATGATTAAAACCCCAGATGAAAAATCGTGGGATCTAACCTACGGACAAAAACATGTAGATTAAGTCGTATCATTCAGTAG
The DNA here is from genome assembly GCA_933228805.2 of Hipparchia semele. Classification (NCBI taxonomy): domain Eukaryota; kingdom Metazoa; phylum Arthropoda; class Insecta; order Lepidoptera; family Nymphalidae; genus Hipparchia; species Hipparchia semele. The sequence continues at coordinate 5,989,947 of OW121717.1, read as the reverse complement.
GACTTAGGAGATTAGGCTCTACGAGCTCATATGAAAATAGGTAGATATAAGTAGATACCTAGATACCAATTTATGTAGGTACGTGTGCGTGGTAGGTACTGTTATCATTCTATTCTATGGCAGTTAGTAGCTATGTACTTGTGTTCATTGCAACATATCTACCTACGAGGCACTACTAATGTTGAGTCCCTGCTATCTATTTATTTACGCTGCCTGTATAGTTATTCCCATATTATTTATCTTGATAGGTAGATATAAGCACCAATACTGATTGCTGTTTTGCAATGAGCGTCACTTGATTATTTATCTCAGTCTATCCATGACCCGTCGGCATAGGTAGGTAAGTTTGTACATCTTGGTCGTTTAGTCACATTTGCAGTAAATACCTATTCAGGGCGCGCACTTATCTCATGGCCCTCGCTCCCTACTCAGATTCGCAATAGTCGCACTCGCCTTCCTTTAACTAATGGTAGGTACTATTTAATTTACAATCTATATGGACGCAGACTTGTGGAGATAAGCTACAGACGTTGTTATGCTTTATTATTGTTATCAAAGATTTAGCTATATATCATACCTTTGGTTGTTATGATAGGTAAAATGATTTTAAATATCTCATCATCGTTACCGTAAGATAAATAAATTCAGCAACCCATTAACGACCTATAACTACTGAGTGCAGGTAGCCCCTCGCAGAGCAAAGGTATTGTGAAGTGGCCAGAGGTAGCGCGGGCCCATACAAATTAATAAATTATTACCAGACTCCACATACATTTGAGAACACTCTCAGGTTGCATTGCAATGTTTTTTTTTTTAATTCTCATTTTTTAATAGCATCGCAATGTTTTTCCTTCACCGTTGTAGCATGCGATAAATCCGAAGAGTCAAAGGTGTGAGCGCCCGGTATCAAACAAGAAGACACCGCCGCGCTCCTAATCCCTAGGCTATAACTGCTCCTTTCTACATAATTTTTATTTTCAAATTTCACTTTACTAATCTACGTGTTTATTTTTTACTACCTAACTAATGCCCGCGACTTAGTTCGCGTTTATTGAGGTTTTTTGATTCCCGCGGGAACTCTTATTTTCTGGGATAAAAAATAGCCTATGTGTTATTCCAGACTATGATCTATCTCTGTACCTAGCCAAATCGGTTGTCGTTGCGGCGTGATTGAGTAGATAACAAAAATGCATCCATACATCCAAACTTTTGCAATTATAGCATTATTAATTTTAACTTAAAACTAGAAACTTTTGTACATACATATACAGAAGATACTAGCACAAGCAGGAGCACAAGGACTAGCTTATTTCTAAAGAAGAGGTTTCTTCCAGAAGCTCTCGAATGTGAGAACTGTTCTCGGGAGGTAGTTACCTACCAGTTACCCTGAAAAAAATATTGTGACACCCAGACGGACACGGATTACTTATTTAGGGTTCTTTTTCTTTGTTTAACTTAATATGACTAAGGGCATGCTTATCTAAGTTGAGTCAGAAATAAATTAAGAGTAATCTTCACAAAGTCACATGTTTCAATTCAACTTGCAAAAAATGCCTACACGTAAAGTTGCATTATAACCATGAACAAAGCTCATTGAATCTATCAACGCGGAGCATCTTGATCCACATCTGAATTTGTTCCTATCATCTTGAAGTACCTAGTTGCATCACCACCTTTTGCCTTGGTTAAGTAATGTGCGCTCGAGACACAAAACTATTAAATCATCAATATGCTTCACGGCCTTTACAGCATTTTTGAGGCAATTATACATATTGGCATTGATTTATTATTTTTCTATATCGTTTTGTATTAATTATTATATTATTATTGTGAGTTTACCAATTTTTAGGGTTCCGTAGCAAAATTACAAACCCTTATAGGTTCGCGAAGTCCATCCGTAAATTGGTACTAAAGAGCTGTAATTTGGCAAAGTTATGCATCTTAATTACGTTGAAAAAGTTGTCCAATAAAATTTTGGAAAAAAAAAACTATTATTTTGGGTATACTTGCCCTATAGGTACGTAAAAGGCGATGATATTTTTTTACTCGTCTATCCCATTGTATAGAGTATCGTTGTAAAGGTCTTTCAAATGTATTGGATACTGTTAATTAATAACTTGGCGCTTTTTGTACTGTTATTTTAAAATGTAATAAAAACATTTTATGTTGAAATATAATTATGCACACTCTTCTAAGTACTTATTGTGAAATATAGCTACGGAACCCTACACTGCGCTTGGTCTGACACGCGGTCGACCATCTATTTTTTATTTTTATGCAGGTCTAGATACTATGTAATTAACCGCATAAGATGGACGTGTACATGGGCAATAATCTCGCCATTTTTTTCAAGGCATGTCATCATGTTTAATGCCTCATAATGTCATCATTATCATCTAATATTATTATGATGTTGTTGATTTCAAGTAGGTTATATCATTTCAGCGGGACGTACCTAACTCCTCGCGCACACATTTTACCATGTGCAAGTTCGAGCTCGTATTTATTTATCCGTGGATCTCGCCACGTGGTTCAGACCACCTCAAAAGATTGGCGAGGACTTTATGCCCATGACCTATTACCATAAACGTAGCAATACTTACATAACGCCCATAGCGATTTCACTTGATGGCGTATGTTTACGCATCAAGCATTTAGAACCATAGCGAAAAGGGTTTTGTAATCATTGTTCGATGGAAGATGCAGTATTAGTTTCCATAGTAAAACAAAGAGCCCTTATAGCTTTGTCCAGTTCGTCCGTCTGTCTGTGTAGACATAGTACTGACGACATGACATTCGACACTCTGCTCCTCATGCTTGTACTTGATGCCTCATATACGGATCCGGTAAGCCTACGAAGTCCTCATGACGCCTCACTTCACTCTGCACCTCTAGCTTGCGCATTTGATGCCTTCTATAGACCAAAAGCCTTATACTGTATGTACGCAGGTATGAGTAATTTGTAAGTCCGACTCCTCCCAACTTTAAGTACCTACTTAAACCAAAGATTAGTAACAAGAAAGTGACACGTGTGTCTATTCCCACCTACTTTCTCCTAGCATAGGTTAGAAGACGAATATGTAGAAGGTATTTGAATCTACGACCTGTTAGAATTCAGTCCGCCCCTGAATCGTTAAGCTATTGGTACCTACTTTTCTTATTAAAACGTTGATGTTTTGGCATTGGTGTTGATTATTTAATTGATTCTTCGAGTGATAATGGCAGTTACCGAGTTAAATTAGAAAAATAAAGCTGGCATCAAAGCCTTGGATGCTACGATGTTGTTTGTGAACTGTAATTATACTCGTAGTGTTTACTTGCCTTTCTGACCTTCTTCGAATATTAAAATAATCCACGCCCTGCATCTCGCAACAATACGAAATCGCAATTATTGCAAACAAAACTATCCATGTCTGTCTCTCGATTTGGTATCCCGATTTTGACGGAAGGCACCATGATAGCTATCCTGGAGACAGTCGGGATACTAACTATTCCATTTCGAAATTCGAATTGGAATTTAGCCTAGCGCCTAGCGGCATATCTAATAGGTATCCAACATCCACTGTCTATGAACCTACGCAATCAAAAGATAAAATAAATTATAGAGTAATAAAACTATAAGGGCGGAAAAAAATACAGTCGAGCTTCAGGTGAACGTTTTAAATTGCACTTTATGTGAGTTTAATGCGTTAATGTTTATGTGAATCTACCTTCTTACGTGGCGTATAGTTAGCGACTAAGTAACTATATCCACAGATTACTATATCTATGTGACTAGTAATAAACTGTTTCGGATTTTTAAGTTATCATTGGCAACACGACCTTTTTTCCGGTCTTCACTCTTCAGGCACTGAAGATTTTGGACTATAACACATCGCGAAGTTTCAAGTATGATGCTATCTAGCTAGTAGACATACAGAATGTATGCCAGGTACTATACACATATTATACTCGTCCACAATGTCGAGTATCTACCAAATTCTCAAAGATTGGAGCAGAGTTGAGCAGGTTGGAGCAGAGTATGAGCAATGAGCATTACACTCGACTTACTCATATTCATAAACATGGTCTACCTGTTAAGAAACCTTGCTGAGGTCATTGATCATTGTATTAAGGTCTTTCGTAGTGTCTGCAATACATCGACTATGTCATCGACAAATCGTAGGTGATGTACGTACTCGCGGTTGATGTCAAGTCCGTTCCAACTTCCAACGTGATTCGCTCTAGGCTCTAACGCAGCGGTAAACAGCGGAAAGTTTACCTACATCTCCCTGTCGCACTCAGCGATGTACCTAATTTTACGAGAAAATGTGTTGAAAATGCAATAATAATATGATACCTAATAAAGATTCATTCTCTAACATAATAATTTTACAAAGCAAAAAATAATACCTACTCTATTTCCCAATTCACGACATCGATCCGACGGATGTAGATTGTAGGCAGATAGTATATATCTACAACATGCTCAGCTCCTATAGTGGGTGTATACAGCTAATCATATAATGTAGGTAATAGGGTTGTTACTGTTGTGTATTATTTATATTCTTAGGTATTAGTAGGGGTAGCTATTTTTCCATACACACTTTATTCTAAGTAGGTATGCGTCTTAGGAATAATTAGAACATGTCTATGCGACTTACGCGGTAAGGCAGACGACGTATTACGAAGTGATTTTTTCAGTGTATCGTAGTATTTTGTCTTAGGATTTGAATACAGCAGCTTATATATCTAAACCAAATTACCAAGCTACAGTTGAAAGCATAGATAATACATATAGACTGGTTGAAAGGGGCCGGCTATATAGTACGAGTAGGTACGAAGGAGCAATGGTCATTGGGGCCAACGTTGGGACTTGGGGTCCCAAGGTGATGAAGTGTCGACCTCCTCCATAGGTGACCTCAGCAATAGGTATAGCTATATAGGATAGGCGCTCAAGGCAAGCTGAGAATAACGGAGAAGAGCTTAAGCCACAACGAATCAACCGATTGCTGAAATTTGGAGTGGAGATAGCTCGTACCCTGGATTAACACATAGGCTTACATTTTATCCTGAATAATTAAAGATTTCCCGCGGGAATTAAAAACCTTAATCCACGCGGAAGAAGAGCAGGCATCATCTATTCGATAATAAAGCTGTCCTCCAAATAAAGTTTTCCAAATATATTTATTTGCAGAGATCACCCGGTGATAGTTTTATTAGTAGGTACAGATAACAGCCCTAGCTGTCCTATGCGTGTGAGATTATCAAAACGTGATCCGGTAAACTTAGTGGCGGGCAATTACTTCACCATTTGTACAGTCCACAGCGTACAGTGCAACGTTTCGCATTTCGACGCAATGTTCACACTGGGATGTAATACATAATTACACGATTTAAATTTTAAACAGAAGAATAGAGCTCAAATTGAGTAATAGTGGGTACCCGCTAGGTACTACTACTTTAGAGCATATCCGAATGTTTTAATGTCGAACATCCGTGAGTTGAGGGTGTGCAGTGTTACGATGCGTTTCAAAAGATTGTACATCATGATAATTAAATATAATTATGTAGGGGTCGATTTCACCAACGTAAAATACTTACGTCTAAATCCGAGTGTTTTGATATTATGGCAGATTTTCAATAGGTCCAAACTGTCAGAATGCCCAATTAATTCCTCTGTTAAACGTTAATCGACGATGTTGGTGAAATCGGCACTTAGTTTTTTTACTTCGGCCTTAAGCTTTAGCACACCTAGCACCGCCAAGCTATAATAGCAGCAGAATCACCGAAGCTGTATCATGACTTATTTTTGTTGTGACATATGAAATATACCTCTGCGAAATTGCCTGTTCTTCTAACACAAAGATTTGATTAAGCAAGTCGCAAAAACGCGATGCATGCATCAGCGTTGCATGGCGCTCTGGCGCAAAATGCGGTCGCATTGTTTCGTTCGCGGGTGGCCCAAAAGTGGGCGATCTCTTTTGCTCTGAACCTCATGAATTTGTCCCTTCATTATTTATAACATAACGCATTCAAAATAGTAGAATTGTTTGTCTATCATTTATTTTTACACACATTTATCTTATTATTTTTAAAAATGATTACAAATATACATTATACAAATATAAATATAAAAACATAGTAAAATATAATATAATATAGTATAATATAACATAATATAATATAGTAGAATTATTAATAAGTATTTGTTATTATTTGTTTTTGAAGCGTAATCACAGTATGACAAAATGATATTTTAAACTTCGAAATCTTTTAACAAATCGTACCCATCTTGTAAATATTAATCATCATTATTAGATGTTTATCGATAAAAATTAACCGCAATTTGAAATGAACCAACTCTTATTGCGATAGTGCTTTATTTGAGCGATTTCGATATAATATCTAACACGAGGTAGTACAGAATATGATGTAAACAGCTGTATAGTGCTAATCGTGATCTGCCAAATTAATATTTTTCAAGGAGATTTACATACCTAACTAACGTATCTTCAGCAGAATTTTATTAGAATTTTAGCCGTTAATGTTCGTTGTAATTTGAAAGTCGAAAAGCTTATCTTATAGCTTATCTAATAAGAATAACCAATAAGAGTCAAAACTGAGTGACTGTGTAAAAATTTAGTCTGGTCTGGTGAGCATATTGTGGTCGTGGGTAGTTAGGTAATATCATAACACTTTTCCGTCAAAGCGTCTAAGCGTTCCGGAACGATGACGTATAGAAACCAATGTTCAGTGTATTCTGTGAAACCGATTAAAGATATGGATTTAATTGAAACCCCCATCCATGTTAATCCCCAACCACCCATTTTTTTTTTCGGAACTCTAAAAAAATCACAATTTTCTATCTTTCAAAAAATGGGCTACGTTACGAACAAACTATAGATTTGGAGTTCGTTGAATAGCGGGCTTGTTCAGTAGGTACAAATCTTTGTAGTAATTAGAGATAAACTTTTGAGATACGTTGCAGTATCTTTTGTTTACTTATTTGATTGCAAGTTACGCAAACCGCTATTATGAACATTAAAATCTGCCTTTTTGCGAGATTTTGCGGTTTCTTAATTTACTTTGGTAGCACCCTAGAATAACGCCTTGAACATTAAAACTTTGGGAGTAAATAATAAATAATCAGTCTATATGATTAAGATGAACAATGCGTGCAACCTTATTTTCTATCCGATCATCATATTATCCTCTGCAGCATGGTTGTCTAATAGAGGCCGCTTCTTAGCGAAAAGGCCGTAGTTTGAAGGGTTCCCTCTTTCTTGGGATTTCTCCAGGATCCCATTATTAGAGCCTGATCTGATGACAATGGGGCCACCTGGGAAGTATACCTACCCTTTCAAATAAAAAATAATTTTCCAAATCGGTCCCGGCGTCTTCGAATAATCAGGGAGCATACCTACATAAAAAAAGATTTCGAAGAATTAAGAACCTCGTCTTTTTTGGAAGTCGGTTAAAAATAAAAATAGCTAAAAATAGGCAGTTCGCCATCATTTACAACAGCGCACTTAAGTAAGGAATATCGTGTTTAGTTTAGTCAAGCAATGGTAACCTAAGTCTGGTGCTGAATGAGTGGTAAATTTTTTTGAAGATTTTTGTCATTAGACTTTCATTTCCTGTCTTGAAGAGAACGTTAAGTTGTTCACGATTATATCACTGACATTTGATTTAATGGTTAACCTTAAGTTAAGTACATGCCTACTTTAAAGTTACCTATCTCATTAAGATGTTGGGTTTTCTCTACCCTAAGTCGCAGTTTCATCAAATTCTAGAAAGACGTCCGAGGGTCCACCTATCAACCAATCTGAAGTGACTTAATCACGATAGGTATTGTTATCAGTAGAGACCGGATTATATGCATTTGCATATTCGCATATGCATTTGCATATTTTAGCCATTCTCAGCGGTAATAGCATATTTTACCTAAGATCTAGTTATGATGCATATTATCGGTACATTTACAATATTTTTCACTCACTCTGCGTTCCGCCGCCGCCGCATTGTCCCATAAACTTAAAGAAAAGTTTGAAAACATTTGAGCAATAACCCAAGTTTTCAAAGCTTGTGTCAAATTGATAGTTTCATTAATGGCACGGCAGAAATTTTGCCGGAAACTATAAGTGCCATAGCACCCAAGTTCAAATTCTGCCCAGTTACCTCAATGGATATGGAGCGAACCTTTTCTACTTACAAAAATATTCTAAATGATCGTAGACACAATCTTACCACTGAAAATTTAGAAAAATATTTGATTGCTTACGTTTACACAAATTCTAAATCATTTTAATATCATATAATGTTACTTACTGTACCTATTATCGCCTATCAAAAAATAATTTACTAATTGTATGCTGATTTTGAAATAAAAAAAATGAATACTTACTTTTCTATTTTTTAGGGATTCCTAAAATTTATCATTTAATTTTGCATATTCTGCCAGTTTTCGTGCATATTTCAAGCATTTTTCATGCATATTTGCATGCATATAACAAGCTTTTTATGTTGCATATAATCCGGTCTCTAGTTATCAGATATATTAAGAAACTATATTTATTGTAAGAAAGAACCTATATATAAATGTGTTAAGGGTATGTATGTGGTACCTTTACCTACTAATTTTGGTTGGTAGCTTAAAAATGCTTGTACATACTCGTATTAATTCAGCTATTCGATCCTGTTGCCCGACATAAACCTAAGTCGAATCCGTTCATTCGTTAAATCCACTTTCTATTGGTAGAGATTCCAAATGAATGGTGAATGAAAACATCGCATTTGGCCAACATGATGGACTATAACCCGTAAACATCCTCTGAAAGGATATCTGCGCTCAGTAGTAAGCTGCTTTTGGGTTGCTGCTAGTGCTGCCGCTATTGCGGCTGCTGCTGCTAATGCTGCTGCTGCTGCTGCTGCTGCTGATGATGATGATTTTTATAAGTCATGATGAAGAATTTAAACAAACAGAGCGCGGCGCCACACCGCGCGTAATACTGCGCGGCTTGCCAAATGTAACTTTTCGGGTTGTAAATGACACTAACGACGTTCTACTACCAGTGAGACATACAATCCGACAAAAATCACTGCTTTGTGGCGCCGCAACGCGCCATGTGGCATCGTTCTGAGTAGTTATCTGTAAACTCAGTGCTAATGTTGTTTCCTTATTCCATAAGACAAACCTATGCTCTCGTGTAGGTACAACGCAATATTACATAATGTGCTACACGCTTACACGCGAATATTGTGATAGGTACGTATGCAAACCTATCTAATGATTATTTGCAAGAAAATGATCGTTGGTCTACTTGCGACATTTGCATTGTTTATAACTCACTGACTAAAATGCCTCTTCCAGTCCAACCTTTCTTTCCAACTTATCAGTTGTCATCATACGATTTACCTAAACCTATCAGCTTACAAAATATAATGCGTAGGAGTTTATGCTCTCATCTTCTACTTATTTCATAAACCATTGTAAAAATTAGGGAAGTACTTTCGAATCGTCAAATGAATCTACCATTAAATCAAACCTCTCACCATTATACATGTAGGTATGCAAAGTTTGATATCAATCTGAGATGTCGCTAATAAAAAGCAAAACTACATTTATTTGTATGGAAACTCGAGCATACCGGAGACCTTCTTCAGTTTAAGAGTATCGGATATACGAAAAGTTGCAATTTCTAACCTTGCTTTGTCAGACAATCTCGCCACTACAAATGTTTGTTGTAATTAATGCCTCGTTGATCTAGTGGCTAGCTTATCTGGCTACCGATCTTTTGGTCCCAGGTTTGTTGAGGTCAGGGTCAAAAAAGTTTTTCAGTTTTTATCGAGAAATTTTCAATGAGAAGAGGGAGTATAGATGTGGGAAATCGTACTCGGTAAAAGAGTTGCGAAAAGGACGTAGTTAGATCGCCATGCTTTAGTTAAAGTCGGTCCTGCTGCGCCAGAATCTGCCCGTTCTTGTGGCATTGCTACCCCAGCGGAGTATGAAAGCGAGGGAGTGCTTAGTCTTGTGTTTGCGCGACACTCATCTCCTATTCCCTGCTCTAAATTCGTTCAGGAGGACATTGTAACTATGTCAAGAACAGAATAAACAAAAGCTAGTTACTCTGAGTATGTCGCGTGCCCGGTTGATCCCATTTTGATAATGGCGGTGATGGGTCAACACGAGATGAGTGAAGCCGCAGGGACAATGGGTTGCGTCACGCCGGCCGCGGCCGCGGAACTGCTTCCGTTCTCCAGCTCTGAGCTCGCTCGTCTCACGGCCCTGCACCCCCGGGTGGGGCGAAGCTGCGCATATATAAAATACACCGCCGACCCCTCGGCAACATATCGCATAGCATCACCATGAAGGTAGGTACAATATCTCATACATGCAGTAGTAACAGTAATTTTGTAATTTGACGATTCGTACGATCTATGTCGCTATCGACTATCAATCGTCAAATCCTCAAAATTAATGTTACAAATATTTTTTTCATAAGTATTTTTAATCGACTTCGTTAAAGAATTGATTAAAAACAACATCGTTATAATTAATAAATACACAAGTAGGTAGGTTTAGTTCAAAAATTAGTAGATATAGAAAATTTAATTTTTTAATAAAAGCTCTAAAGCAGGTGTAAAAAAATAGTGCTATGCTTTGGCACAATGTTCCCTGCAAAAAAGTAGGAGTATAGAATAACATTTAGATCTGTCAGTTAGGTTAGACATATATACCTACTTTATATTATATACTTACAATGTAGATACTAACCTTTGTTTCCACTTCAGGTATTTATTTGCCTGTTGGCCGTTGTGGTGGCCGTTCAAGCCGGCTTCAGCAGTGGCTGGTCTAGCGGCGGCGGCGGAAGCGGCGGCGGCGGCTGGTCTGGCGGCGGTGGCGGCGGCGGCTGGTCCGGCGGCGGCGGTGGCGGCGGCTGGTCCGGCGGTGGCGGCAGTGGTGGAGGCGGCCGTAAGTGAATCCTTCCTATTTTTTTTTTATTACAAGATAGGCTTGAACTTGACGAAAACCAATGACTGAAAAAATTGATGAGGTCTAGGTTGCAGCGCGCTTGCCTAAAAAATGCCTTTTCACTCTAATTATGCGTGGCGGGGAACACGAACACAGGGCATTCCAAATTTAAATTTTTAGGGATCCATACCCAAAAGATGCCAGCGGGACCCTATTACTAATCCCCCGCTGTCCGTCCGTTCGTCAGCGGGCTATACAATAAACTTTTCAATCTCAATAATAGCCGGTGTTAAATTTCGTACGATGGAACAGAACCCTTCGTGTGCGGGTCCGACTCGCACTTGGCCGGTTTTATTATGTAATTCGGCAACAAGTCTTGACCGATCTCATCGGCCGGCATCAGTCGATGCAGTTTAAGCGCGTTAACCTGGTATAGTTAGGTAGGGCCGTTTTTGTCTGTCTTTACGCAACATAGAAATGCAGAATGAGAACTGCTAAATCGCTGAATGGTTAATATGGTACCACCATTGCCAGTAAAATGCAGTGCACCAGCTGAGTTTCTTGCCGGCACGTACCTACATGTCACCCAGTAGTAGTCTTGAATTCTCAAAACAGTCACAAGCTGGTTATTTCAGCCATTCATGAATATTTCATTTCGAGTTTTAATTTAGTAACAAGTTTAGTTTGAGTACAAAAAACTTCCCACTATTAAACCACTCATCAACCTAACCTAAGTAGGTGCGTTCATTTAATATTGATAACCCACAGCACCTATCTGGTTATAGTTACATACTTAAATTGGAACCAAGATAGAATTTTTGCGTAAACGAAAAACCTATTAAGGAGCATCATTGACCACTCAGCGCATCAATCTGCTTGGTCGCCTGCCTGCGTGGACTCCCTAACTCATCGCTGTTTGGGTCATCTTTTCTAAACTACTTTTTACCTTTGTCGTAAACTGTAGCGTAGTTATTTCACTATTTGGGATTTTCTATTTCGGAGCTCCATGCCATAGCATGTTCTACGTTGAAAGGGCGATTTGGAAATACTTTCGAAACCTTAAGTTACATTTCATGCAAATATCTTCCAACATTCATTACTACAATCTCAATTATGATGATGATTGGCTGAATTAATGGTATTCTTGTTGAAACAATGCCTCTGTCATTAGCGAGAGAGTGTCAGCTCATTGCGATCGTCGCACTGTAGAAATCAATTTTAGATAATCCCGCAGCTTTAACAACCCGCTATTTAACTATGCCACACTAAATGAGGTCCGCGCGCTTTACGTTTAAATAGGTATTCCTTTGGAAATTTTTAATTTTCTGGATAAAAAATATTTTGGTTCACAAGAAAATCCCGCTAAAATCGGTCCAGCCGTTCTGAAGATTAGCCCGCATAAACAGACAAAGTCTATGCAATGTCAAAACGTGTGTTTGGGTCATGATATCCTTTAAATAACATAGTATTAATAATTAAGTAAATGATAGCAGGGAAATTGCTAACATGGCTACAAGTACACCTAGTCAATCCGTAATGCAGGATTGATGTATATAGTTAGTTATGTATTCACATAACGGCATATTACGTTAACTAAGTGACTATTGTTAGATTCATTTTTGCTATGTTACGTAGTTCATTCTAAGCTCATTCCTTTTTGTTGCACTGTGTTACAATCACAATGTACTACTCAGTCAGTTTCCTGGTAAAATACTTCTTGTATGATTAGGGATCTACTTACCATATCTTTCATTGTAATTTCCGTTTTATTAATTATATTTATTATTACCCCAACTTCTACGTTAGGAGTTTTTGAGGCACATGGTTAGGTAATATTTTTTTTTTCAGTAAAAGAATAATATTTCTAGGAATAATAATTAATTAATTATTATTACTTACACCTATAAAACAGAACGCTGACTAGTAGAAAAACGGACAGTTTAAATCTGATAAACATAGAGATTATTTGAAATTCCCTCCCTAAAAATGTATGGGATTTTCCCATCATGAGAATAACTTTTTAATAAAAAAAATGGGTACCTTATTTAATTTTATTTTGTCACATGTACTACAAACTAAGACCATTTAGGCTTATAAAAATGAAAAAATAAAATAAAATTTCTTCAATTTGCATTCGCTCGTGCCCTATAGTGTTAATAATAGTATCTACCTACTTATATTTTAATTTTACTACTATTATAACAAATATATTTTTTTTAACAGAGGTGAAGATTATCAAAATCATCACAACTGGCGGCGGCGGCGGTGGCGGCGGCGGACACGGTAAGTTCAATACGACATTTAGAAAGGACTACCTAATGTAGTCTTACATAACCCCGCGGAAACAGAACCTGACCTAACTGGGAGGTACCTACAGGGTGTCATTTTAAGTATTAAGTTATACTAATACTAACTTTAAGCTTCTGGATTGGAACGGACTTGGCATCAACATAAACGGCGAGTACATCACTCACCTTCGATTTGCCGACGACATAGTCATTATGGCAGAGACTCTCGGAGACCTCAATACAATGCTCAATGACCTCAGCAGGGTTTCTCAACAGGTGGGCCTTAAAATGAACATGAGCAAGACGAAGATCATGTCCAATGCTCATGCTTCGCTCCACCCAGTAATTGTTGAGAACTCTGCACTCGAAATTGTAGACGAGTATATATACCTGGGACACACAGTCCAGCTAGGTAGGTCCAATTTCGAGAAAGAGATCAACCGCCGAATCCAACTCGGCTGGGCAGCATTCGGGAAGCTCAGAGATGTCTTCTCGTCCAAAATTCCTCAGTGCCTGAAGACTAAAGTCTTCGAACAGTGCGTGTTGCCAGTGATGACCTATGGATCCGAAACATGGTCGCTAACTGTGGGCCTCATAAGAAGGCTCAGGATCACTCAGCGGGCGATGGAGAGAGCTATGCTCGGAGTATCCCTGCGAGATCAAATCAGAAATGAGGAGATCCGTAGGAGAACCAAAGTCACCGACATAGCTCAGCGAGTCGCGAAACTGAAGTGGAAATGGGCGGGGCACATAGTTCGAAGAGCTGATGGTCGTTGGGGTCCCAAGGTGCTGGAGTGGCGACCACGCATCGGGAAGCGCAGTGTTGGCAGACCCCCCACTAGGTGGACCGACGACATCAAACGAGTCGCAGGGAGTCGCTGGATTCAGGCGGCGCAAGACCGAGGTCTGTGGAGGTCCATGCAAGAGACTTATGTCCAGCAGTGGACGTCCATAAGTTGATGATGATGATGATGATGAATACTAACTTATTTACTAAATAGCAGACGCTCGAGACTTCATCCGCGTGAAATAGAGAAATAGACTAACTCATGCTCTGGATCCTCGATATACAAAAATCACGTCGATTCGTTCCCGTTTTTCTATAAAATTGAAGGATAAACAAAAAACCTTTCGCATTTATACAATTTGTTAGCATTTCAGTGATATCCTGTAGTTTAACAACATATAGGTATAAAACAGAAATAAAATTAATACATTAATTTTCTGTTGCCAATCATTGGTCATGAATTAATAACTAATAATAACAATACGATCATTCGTAGTAGGTACATACATCGTATTCATTCGCTGGGTACATATCATTATGTACCTACTTCCTACCTAGTCTACTTTTGACTATAGGTATATTATACGGAAGGGTCTGATAACATACTATTCAAGAAAATTCATTAAAAACAACATTATAATATGAAAAATGGAAAGGATGTAACGTCCCTCAGTAGTGAGGAATACGATCTAGAAAGAGAGACAGAGTAGGTACACTGAATTCACACCCACATAAACAATGGACAATGTATGTATTAACGTAGGAGGTATTGCGTTCGAAATTCTGAAAACGTTTTACAAATATTTGCTTCATTTCAACTAGGAAAAGTTACGCCAAAGCTTGTATTGCGTAAAACTTTAGTTCACCGCGACTTCGCAAGGAGTTTATTTTATTATTTAGATATCTAGATCTAGATTTTTATTTGACTCCTAATCTCAGTGTACCATTTCCATATTCTTACCTTTATTTGAGTTATTAATAGGCCTTCATATTATATGGCCTTTCACATATAGGTATTTAGCTATATGTGGTGCGTATTAACTATTAATAAATAAATAAATAATATTTTATTCATCCAAATGTAGGTTTGTATGCAAAAATGGTTGGTAGGTATTAAGTACAATTCATACAGTCTGAAAAAATAATGATAATGTATTAAGTCATATTTGTTTAGGAGTTCAGCTCTATCTCTGATAATAATTTTCATGAAACCTTTACTCGGCTCAGATTTGACGGAGTTACACTATTTTATTATAGTCTCTATATGGAATTATGGATAATAAAGCTTAAAGAATTTATAATAGATTTATAATACTTAATGTTGATTACAATAGTTTTCACACTCTCTACATCATAAGAGTCGTAATTAGTACATAAGTAGTTACCTAGGTGTTATAAAATTTCATTACAAACTCTAAATACAAAGCTTTAAACAAGTTCGCATCTACATTTCATGAATAATACAAGCATACATTAAATCGGACGTTTAAAACATAAAAATAGTTGTACAGGTATAAGATAAAAAGTGATCATCACAAACTCTACGTACAAAAGATTTCAACGAGCTTGCATCTACGTTTAATGAATAATACAATCATCTGGTACTTAGTAAATAGAAAAAAATCTTGCTGCCTTGCACATTAAGAGAGGTCAAAAGATCGCACAAGAGGGTCATCCGTTCACTTGACGGTACAACAGAATGACGAATTTCGCAACGATTATTATCTAACAACATTAGAGGTGCGTGGCGGTGGTACTCGTGCTGTGTTTGGGATGATAATTAAATTCATACAACATTCCTCCTAATTTTTTTTTATTAGGGGACAGTGTGTGGTGGTTAGGTATATTTGTTAATCATGTAGAAACAAGAAAAGATTATTTCTTAGTTTATAATTTAATGATTTCATATATGTATATATACACATACCTACACATCTGCATTCCAACTGTTATGGATAGGCTTAGGTATTTTTTTTATTTTAATCAATCTTTTTAAAACAAGAAAATCATATTTCATTTAAACCTAGGTTCTTCCTCATACAAATCAACTCCGGTCTGCTACTAAAAATTTCTTGACAGAAAACCTATTTTGTCCAACCTGCCGGCCGAGGAATGGTGATCGCCAATCAGTGGTGCCGCTTATAATCTACTAGCTCATGCCTGCGACTTCGTCCGCGTGAATTTAGTTTTTAAAAACCCGCGGAAACTCTTTGATTTCGGTGATAAAAAGTCTGGAATAAATTCCACTCTTCAAGTCCTTAACTATTTACATGCAAAAAATTATATGGATCTGTAGCTCTGTTGCAGCATGATTGATGGACAAACCAACAAGAAACTCACTTTCGCATTAAATTATTAGTAAGGATATAGCCAACATAAAAGATAAATAATCAAATCGCAGAAAACGTTTCGGAGAGACGCGTAACTGACGAACGTAGCCCTATGATGTTCTTAGGTTTGGTTTTTCACTTTTGCCTACCTACCTAGCTGGCTTTCATTGTCAGTGCGGAAAAAACATTGCAGGGTAAAAACATCCGCTGCTGTTAAAGCGTCGCTTACCCTTTTCTGCGAGACACCACTTTAAGGAAAAATAGATTACGTACCTACGATACCTTTCTTACTTAGTTTTAATCTATCGGGACTCGTTTGTATAAAGTTGTTTGGCTATAGATATGCTCATAATATGTTGTTATCTACAGGTGGTGGCGGCGGCGGCTGGAAGAGCGGCGGCGGCGGCGGAGGCGGATGGTCTGGCGGCGGCGGCGGCGGCGGCGGCTGGAAGAGCGGTGGTGGTGGCGGCGGATGGTCTGGCGGTGGCGGTGGCGGCGGATGGCCCAGTGGCGGCGGCGGCGGTTGGAAGAGCGGCGGCGGCGGAGGCGGCTGGTCCAGCGGTGGCGGCGGTGGCGGTTGGAAGAGCGGTGGCGGCGGCTCTTCTGGATGGTGGTGATCAAGCCTAAGAACGAAGCCTAGTGATGCTAAATAAAGATATACAATTTTACCTCGATATAAGCCTTGATTTATTATTACCCATCAGAGACTAGCCTATGCTCTGTGCTATAGGTGCCTGCAGTACCTACCTAGGCATGAGAGACTAGATCAGGGGGGCCAACTTGATTAGAACTAAGATCAATGCTTAATTGTGGGCTGTGGCCAAGGCTTGTATAGTAGGTACTTTTCTCGAATAATGCGCGGAAATTAAAATACAACTTAAGTGATTTTCAAAATCAATGACGAAAAATGAACAACAATAATTTTCCCTGCATTGAAGTGTTCATTTGTTTTTTTTTTTTTCAATAAACAGCTTTCTATTTGCAAGCTAGTTCGAAATTTAAATAAAACCTTTGATAATTTACCTCCTTGGTTGCCATGTTTCGGAGTAAAAGTTCCATTTTTAAATTACACGACTGATATGAGTTGACTACACTATCCTTCAAGGTTTACTACTTGAAGGATATAACCAACGTTTACTATGTAATTTATTTGGCCGCTAAACCAAGACAAATATGGATTTTCATACAACTTTTGACGAACGCTGCTCGCATGTATTTGGCCATTACAGCAATTTTGATTTATCTCTAAGAAGGTTGTTAAAATAATGCTCAAATTTCCAAGCTTGTTTGAGAAAAATCGGTATCACTCCAGCAGCGGCGCCATTATTGTTTCGAGGCCGATGGATATGAGATACATACCGTGAGAGCCGTGTACATACTTATCTACTTATATACCAAACGAAAGGTTCAGCAACTTTACAATTATGTATTCAAATTAGAAAATCTTTGATAGAACCGTAGAATTTCGGTTCAAAAGTGTTTTCAAGCCAGTGGGCCCTTTCTATCCTATATTATTATCTTGGTAGATATTTATAGGCTTTATAGGTGTATAAATACAGCACCAAATAAAAGGGTATTGACTGAACTTTTCAGTTTCCAGGCAATTTTCAAAAATAGCAACTGCTTCTTAATAATTTTGGAAAAAGAAGATGACTTAACTACTTATCCAAAATGATTATTATTTATAGGTAAATATATAATAGGTTCTACCCGTCCACGTCAAGTTAGCCATCGTCGTTACAAAATGACGTCATGCCGTACCGTTGACAAGAAAATAATAATTGCATTTTTTTACTGTAACCACGACTGTGACGGAAGATTTCATGGCAGTGACATCTTGAATGTCGCTTGAAAAAGTCATGAGGTAAGTAAGAGTAATTAAGTCTTTATTTTTCTTACACTTTTCCTTTTTTACCAGAGTAGAAAACGATACGCTAACAAGACTAACCTAACAAAAATTAATAACTAATTTAAAGTTAACAAAAACATTCAAAACGTAACAATAAAAACCTGAGCGGTACTTTGCTATCTTTACTACTGACTTGAGATGCGGTGCGGGGAAGCGCTAGGCGAGGTAGCGACCAATTTGACGTGGAAAGGTAATAGGTACTAATGATAAATGTCGATAACTCAATTTTGGGGTCTTGAGAGCTTCATTAAATAATTATTATGATTAAGTATTATTATTAGGATCATACATAAAAGCGAACATTAGTATTAATGTGCAACTGCTTATATGTATTTCAATAAAAAGACCTTTTTAAAAACGTACAAAAATAAATATAATACAATGTCAATTACAAAACAAACATGTTAATTCTTAAAGATTCATGAGATATCAACATTTTTTACAATGTTTCTTGTCTAACTTGTGACGCTTAGCTCTGTTTGGATCATAGTTTTCTTTGTCCGAGGAGTCCGTGCTAACAGGAGTATGTCCCCGAACGGCATGCCTCTTTCTGTGTTCATATTCCCCTTGCTCTAATTGAGAGAGAACACTGCAATCGCTGTAAAAAAATTAACGTTTAATTTAAGAACATTGTAGGTACCATTGACGTAATGATTATTACTTTTCAGAATATTGCACTTTTCGTGACGCAATTATGTATTAATAATGTACCTACTTAATCTAGGGAGTATTTTTTTTTATTAAATGGCAAGGCAAGAAGTCGCAAAGAAAATTTTAATTTATTACCACCTCATTAAGGAGTAAATCTATACTTATAACAAGTTTCAAGCCTCAATACCCCAAGGGTTTCAGGTGCGGACTGAAAAGTGAAAGGTTACAGGTTCAATCCCCATCCGTTGCACTATTGTCGTACCCGCTCCTTACACAAGCTTTCCGCTTATTTGTATGGGAGGAGAGAATATTATTTAAGTTCAGCTTGGCTAATATTCTTTTTTATAAAAAAAAAAAAAACTGTAATGGGACGAATTCTGTACATTAAATATATTTTGAAAATTTTAGTCGGAGGATGCTTTATTATCGATACTGAGCCCAAAACAATTTTTTTATTATTTTTTGTCTGTCTGTCTGTCCACTTCACGCGAAAACTACTAAACAGATTTGAATGAAATTTGGTATAGTGGTAGCTGATACTCCGGGTCAATATATGGGATACTTTTTCCTGATAAACAATAAGGTTTATCCGGGATAGGGGATAAAAGTTTTTGTTGATTTTACTCCATAACTTCGTCAAATCTAAACCGAATTTGATAATTCTTTTTTTATTATAATTGTGCACTATTAAGTAGAAATATTTTGTCTAATTTTGGTTGTCTACTAAATATTATCGGAGATAGAGGACATAACTTCTCGCGGAGTAGCACATCAGCTAGTTTAAAATACAACAACTACACAATTCAACTTAAACAAACTTTAACTAGAAATTAAAACTAGCTATTTTAAATTAAAAACAATTACTTTTCAGTTTCAGATCTGTGTACTTCTGCAATAACCTCCAGTGAATTATCCTTTCCAGTGGGTGATATATCACTGTCTGAATCTGAATCATAAATTATCAAAGTAGTAGGTTTTATCACTGACTGACTATTTTTGTGATTAGCTTCAGTTGTTTCTTCAAACAAATCAGCACTCTCTTTATTAACATTATGATTTTTATCTGTTGGGGTAAATTTCTCATTAATATTTTTGCTTTCATTTGCTTGCACTTTCAACTCAATAATTTTAGACAAATTGTCAGAATTTGATTCAAAATTATTTTCATCCTCAGTCTGAACTCCAACAGAGTATTTGGTACTTTCTGTAGTATTATCTTGTGCTTCAAAGAATTTAAGGGTAGTTACAAAGCTACTGTGATCTACTGTAATTGTAACATTATTATTTGTGTTTTCAATATTAGTACTTTCATTAAATTGCTTATTAATAAGAAATGAACTTTTCTTGTAAAATGGAACCTTACTGACAGCTTGAACATTCTGGGTTAGAATTGGTTTTTCTATGAGATATTTTTTATTTATCTCATTTTCGCTCTTTAATTTAGAGACACTTATATCACAGGGACATTTTTTATCAGCCTCTATGACAGCTTTCCAAGCATTTTCATCTTTATCTAAACTTTGATGAGTATTGTCAATGATTAAAATTTGATCTTCAATATCATTACTACTCTCGTTTTTGTCACATTTAATCGTTTCATTGAGATCCTCTTTATCAATCTTTATTACAATATCATGTTTTCCTGTTCTTGTTAAAGATAACTTAGATTTATTTTTTAGCCCAGATTTAAGGGACTTTGAATGAATTGTATTTTTACTCAGAGTACTTTTCTTTTTAGTAACTTTTTTTGGTGTCTTAGGTCTTATAACATTTTGACGATTCACATTGATATCTGTGAAAGGTTTACGAGGTAGATTAGACTCCTTTAGGCTTGTTTCACTTTTATTTAACCATTGTTGCACATAACTCATTTTGTTCTCCATATTTAAAATTTTAGGTATTGAGGTATTTTCACCAGGCAAAGCTGTATGTTTTATGTTTTCTTTATTTTGTATTGAAATATTTAAGCTTCTCCTGCTATTGGAATACTTTGATGGTGCTTGGATGCATTCTGGAAACAATTGCTTCTCCAAATGTAACTTCTCTGAAACTCTTTGCCTCCTGTAAACTGTATATTTAATACCAATTTAGTTTTTAAAATTTGTAATTGCATCATCATAGGAGCTAGTTCAAAAAGATAGTCCAGATATATTGAGATCGAGTATTATGTAAAAAAACTAATTGATAAAATTAGAGTCAAATTTGTTGTGGGAAAAGAGATAGGTGCATAGCCAATATCTTTCTTAGAACAGACAATTCTATGATAGTTTTGCTTCTGTTTGATATACCTACTAAACAAAAGCAAAACTAGTAAACTTGCCAGTCCTCTCACACCAAGAGGCGACGCGACGCGACGAGGCGCGCAGATGCTTGAAGTAGCACGAGACCGCGCTGCGTAGAGGCGCCGCGAGGCGCATCACGACGCAGTGCGGCATTGCGTAGGGCGGCATAACGAGCCATACTACGACACGTATCTAGGTCGCTTTCGCGCTCTCATTGAATTTTGTACCTTATTACATATTAAAGAGGTTCTATATTGATATCGAGAAAAGTATGAGCATCATCGTGTCGCATCTTGGTGTGAACTGACACTAATACAGACATTTGACAATGCTTCTTCTCTTTTGTTCTGCAGCTATGATTTTACAGCTGAGGTGTACTAAAGGTGTACTTATGTAGAGTAAAAGTTTGTTAAAAAAGAACATACCATCGACTTTAAATAATTCCTGAAAAGAATGTAAGAGCTTTGAAGCATGCTCTACCCGGAGTGTTTGGGGGCAATCTTTGACTTGTGTTGTTACCTCCGGTGGTGACAGGCAGAGTGAACAGTCTACAGCTGTTAACGCACAGTTCTCACAAAATGAATGCCCACAGGGATACCTTACACGAAGACCTTCAAGCTTGTCACTTAAAAATAATAATAAGATAATTAAGTGACGAAATAAGTTATTTATTATTTATTACTATAAAGCCAAATTCTGAACAGACATCGAACATTCATATACATGTAGATAAATGGGCGTGTTTTATAAATATGTATGTTTAGACATTATTTTTAAGGCATTTTTTTCCACCCCAACTTTGTTATAGAAAATAAGGCATTGTTGATAAACTTGTTGTGAACCCTACATGTATAAATTCATTTTTGATGCTATGTGATGTGAAGTGGAAACTTATTATTCAAAGAATGATTTCAACATTTTGATGAATGCCTCACAAAATCTCTCTTGTTTAACTGTACTACCACTTTTTAGAACACGAACTTAAGTATATATTTTTTCTAATAGAACAAATTATGTGGTCTTCAAAGGAATCTGTTGTTACAGGAAGAAACAGATAAGATACCTACAGGCGTAGGGCCTATTCCAAAGCTAGGTAATAGGTACAGGGAAGTTTCAAAGTTGTTTACACACTTTTCTTACCAACTGACACATCGACATTTATCTGCTATGGATTTTACATTCTGAACTATTCGTTCCACATTGAAGCTATTCATAGTAAAACCAACATATTTCAATAAACTTATAAGAAATCCTATTATTTGTATTTAATACACAATTAACGTAGAAATTAATAAAACACTTAACAAACTTAGGTAATCTAAATTAATGTACCACACAGGGTTACCAACTCCTAAAAAAAATTAGCCCTAACATCAACATAAAATACCCCTAAATAACCCTAAATGCAATATTCAAAAGCCTCAAAAAACCCCTGTATCTTGTTACCATTCAAGGCTAATGTTTAAATGAGTTTCCCGTTTTATTGAGGTAAATAAAAATAATATAACTTAATTTTAATTACATTATTCGGAATTCTTATTGTCATACAATATGTTTACATTATAACTGTAACATTTTTTGGAGATGGACTAAAAGTAACGCAAGATCCACCATCACGTTTTAAAATGAAAAGGGAATTATATATCGAAAAAGCGTGTTCAACGTTAATGTATTGAAATATTTTCAAAACGCTTTAGCTAAAACGATTTTAAGCATATTATTCCGGAATACCATAGACGTTTTGCTTTATTTACTCGTTTTGGTCAGTCAATTATGTGACGCTTGAAAATTTATTTATGCCCCTAAAAATAGCCCTAAATTTTTTTGGGCCCTGAAAAAATCCCAATAAGCAAAATTCCGCCCTAAATTTGGGGCTAAAAGCCCTAAGTTGGGAACCCTGGTACCACAGCACAGATTATTATCCAGTATCCACAGTAAATAGTAATATGACAGTAATGGGGCTCGCACACTGTCAAACATGTTTGTCAATACGTTTTTGTTTGAACAAAGTCATCAAACACCAGCGCACACGATCAAACACCGTTCAAACTCCGTCCGTTTCCGTTTGCCAAACACGTAGTTTGTTTGACAAACGTGTCAAACACGACCGCAGACTATCAAATAATTTGACAAACACGTAAAATTTGACAAACATGTTTGACCGTGTGCGGTCCCCTTGAATGTAGGCCAAGAAGCTTATATAGAACACTGGAGAATGCACCTAAAACATTTCAGTGAAGACAAGTTCATTCACCCCTGTTATGTTTTCTGTCCTCCTCACACTTTATCTAAAATTGCCATGTTATATACAAAAAACCCCATTCAGTATATCTGAAGTTCATTAGCACAAAAGCATACTTTTTTTCGAGCAAATGCTACCTGGTAGCAATTTTTTAACGTATTGCATTCCAAGCAAAAGGATGTGTGTGGAAAACTGTGGAACTAACTTCTTTCGACAGTGTTCCCACTAGATTACAACATGGGATTATTCAAAGGGCGGACCAACGAATTTCTCTAAGATCGGCAACGCACTGGCGGTTCCTTTGGTGCTGCAAATGTTCATGGGCGGCGGTAATCACTTAACTTAGGCGACCCGCCTGCTCGTTTGTCCGCTATTTTTATTTACAAAAAAAAGATACCGGCCGAATTGATAACCTCCTCCTTTTTGGAAGTCGGTTAAAAAAAAGGATAATTTTATTTAGTTTTGTGCGCAGAGCCACTTGGTTTTTCATTTTTGACTAACCGCTGCACTGGCAGAGATTTTGCTATTAAATAGTATCGGTATTGGAATTCATGCTTTGAGCGTGCTTATCCAAGAGCATGCTCAAACCATGTACATAATAGCGTGTTTATCTGTACCTACCTTGATATGGATGCTGATTTCAAGATTTCACAAAGGGTTCTTCTTTCTGGTTTACTTCCGTGATTATAGGGAGCTGTCATTTTATTATTATAGCAACACTGTATGAAACTAAAACACTGTTTGGCCGATCTGTCAAAAAGATTTTCGACCAGTTCGAATTTTACATAAAATTGTTTTAAGTAAATTCTTGATAAATGTGATAATAAAATAATGTATTGTGTTGTGCGAAATTGCAGAAATGTTTGGACAACAAATTCTAATATTAAGTTTCACAGGTGATTGTATTTTTACACTAAGAACCATATTTAACCATATTTCATACATTTTTACGTTCGAAATAAAATATAACGATAATAGTGATTAATTTTAGCGTTGTGTGGCTAAAAATTAATGAGATAGGTACTTATATTGTGTACTTTTCGTAGCATATTAAAGTTTTGAATCTTTTTAAAATTTGCAACTTTTATAAGTAGGGTGACCATTATCACTCCACTTGAGATTTTATGAGTACACCAACATTACCAACACACCAACATTAACTTTTATAAATTATACAAATCATGCCTATGTTCTAAAGTTAAAAATATCGTCTTGTTGCTTTAAGAGAGTCCTTACCTACCATATAATATTGTGAGCTGTAACACAAACCATATTATTTGAAAATATAGTATACCATTATAATATTAGTTTTATTTATTTAAAGATCAGTTTAATTTTATTTAGATATTAGTTACATATATATTTAGAACACTTATCAAGCTAGACACAAATGTTGAGTTCAAATAAAAGTTTTTTTTATAAGAACAGGTACGGCTCGATATAAAAAGTCTAAATGTTTCAAAATCCTGCTAGGATAGTATCTGGTAAGAGAATCCAGATAGAAATAGTTGTAACAAAATGTTTATATGATAATACATTACACAATTTTTACAATGCATAGGAAAAATAAAATATTTACTAACTTAAAAAAACTTTTTACGTAAAAGTGATGCAAGAATATACATTGTTAATAATTTTTATATTGCAGGTTCCCAAAAAATGTCGAAAGGAGAAATACTTGGTAATCCATTATACCAATAAAAGGTAAATTTTATTCATCGGTTAAAATATGCAGTTTGCATTTTAAGTTAGAAGACTTAGACAAGACAGGACTCACAGGACATCTTGAAAATAATGCTATACCATTCTATTTACCAAGTTCATGTGATTGTCAAAAAGAAGATAGGATTGTTTCAACTGTTACGGAGATACAAAATATAAATATATTATTTAAGTATTTTTGTGTAATTAATAAAATATTATTAACCATATTGTTGTTTTTAATTACTATTAAATAAGTTTCAAATAATGTTTCTATCCTGCGTATTTACCTACCTCGTTGGTTTAGTTGCGTAAAGCGTCGCTTTGAAACCTTGAGGTCATGGTTTCGATGATCGGTCATGTCTCCAGGAGATTGATGTAAGATATTTCTGGCATGAAATTCTGATTAGCAGTCTAGAGTCTAGAAATGTGTCCAATAGAGGGCAATAACTTCAGCCCGTATTACATGGAACATAAAACAATAATTTGCGCAGTGTGTCGGTAACACATCTGCCTACCGGTTCGGGGATATGCAGCCATGATCATGTACGTGTATATTACGTTAACCGTAAGTATGTATCCTGAACTTAGGATCAACGTGGTCACCCTATAAAAAGAGATAGAGAACATACGTGACGTCATTCAAGGCCAAATTTCGTGGCTTCAAAACTTTCTTTGAGATGAAGTCTCCAGTGTTCTATATAAGCTTCTTGATGTAGGCACTATCCACTGACCAGTAAAAGATAGGTACCTACTATCTTTAATAGGACCATAGACAATGAACTGAAGGTAGGTATCTACGCCATAGTAGGTAGATACCGTAGAATGAATATCCCACAGACATTTAGAATATCCTCTAGAATCCTACCAAACGTGTCGCCGAAAGGGATAGGTAATAAAGTACATACTTACTCTTATATGTTTGTGAGTACATACAATATTAAAACCGTAGATTAAAACGCTGCAGCGCACCATTGTTTATATTGTAGATCAGTTTTAATAACTTAAAGTACTCTTTATTTCGGGTTAAAGAATTTAACTTAACACTAAAATTATCATAACACTGTGAAATACCTACTTTTGTACGTCTTGTTGCTCACAATGTATCACAGATTACTATAGATATTACGCAATGTATTGTGAGCAACAACTCTGAATGTGGCACGTATAATAGTGAGGATGGATATAGATCTAGCTGTCTCATCCTATCTTGTTTGAGATCGCTATATTGCATCTCTTTGTGGGAGTGAAAAGGAGATATCGTTAAGTTATATATAGGTACCTACTACGCTGTGATGGTCATGGAAATGTCGTCACAAAATATCAATGACAGCTATGAATAGTGTTACCATAATAGTAGTCTGAAAATCGGTACAGTCAAACTGAGCCAAACCGAATGGATGCGTACAAGACTCCATACAAAATAGCACTTTTATATGGACAAAATGGCGATGCGACGCGACGGTTGGACATGACCTTTTGCATGGGTAATGGCTAATGGGTATAGTTGAGTACCTGAGTGAGGAGAGTAACATATAAGCTACTTTTATCCCAGATATTAAATCTGAGTTCTCAGGCGATTTTCAAAAACTAAATCCACGTCGCGAAGTCGCAGACATCAGCTTCTTTGTGTATAAAATATAGCCGTCCATACCTTTCAAAGAACTTTTAGGTTCGCGTACTTGTGTCGACGGTCGGGCTCTTGCCGTGAGCAAAGATCATTTTAACATTCTTTGCCGTGAGGTCTTACACACAGGGTAGGTAGTCAATTAAAGCTCTTGTTGTATAAATCAAATGTATTTACATTTTAGAGTGTAATTCGAATTATATAAATATAATGTATTAATTAAAACTATGTATAAATGCAACTATTTTATCACGTTAGATATAATTTATGTTGGATGATAGATCTACTCAATATTTTAATTAAACATACTAATAATACATATATTGTAACATTCATTAACTCGCTTAGAAGGCGCTTGAAACCTATTATAATATAATTTGTTCAGTTATTATTAGATCTGTGGTGCTGATCCCTCAACTGATGGTCTACCATAAGTTTTCCAGATAACATTGAATTCAAAATTATTTATTCATGTAACTTAGGCCTTGTGATTCTTATGACATTTAACTGTTCGCAATAGTCCCTGAAATGAATTATAAATGGAGTTATAATTATTATAACTCCATTTATAAATAGAGTTGAAACATCAAAGCACTATGTGAGACTTCACGCATAACAGGGATAAATAAAATATTTGCAATACAGGGAATTCTAACTGAAGAAGAAACTTTTTGAGTACATTTTTTTACAAAATCTTTCTGAAGAGTATTACTGAAACGAATATACAGGGTTAATTGTAAAATGTCGACAACCTTCTACAGGCAACTTCTATGTATAAAACTAAATAAATTTTGCTTCACGACTTTTTAACATTCTTAAAGAAATTTTGTTTTCATACAAAAATAAAAATATTTATCTTTCCTTCAAAAAAAGCAACGAAAGCCAGGTGGTAGGTAGGTACTTAATGCCTATCCGACACGTCTGTCGTCTGTCGCCGCGAGAAGCTTTTTTGGTGTTAGCGATAAACGCTAATGTAGGAAGAAATTATTGACATCAGACCGATGTTAGTAAACATCACAAAGCATTTATAATACGATAGAGAAGCGATAACTTCTGACGGTAATTGTTGCGCGGTTAGTAGTCGACGCTCATCACGCAGGTGTGGAAGAGGCATTACATAAAATGACCATAGAGTTATAAAAATGACAGACTTTTCAACAAGAACTTAGAAATTCTTTTTTGGTGAATTTATTGAGTTACATGTGAAAAGTCGTTGAACAAATGTTGTTCAGTATCATGCATTGAAGTTACAAGTGGGAGGTTGTTGGTAAATTACAATTAACACTGTATAAATAAATGGGTCATTCCCACTAGTTCAACTGATTAGTTCAACCGTTGAACTAGTAACCATAATTTTCATTGATTTCAATTTTCAACAGTCATTGTAAGCATAACTCAAACGTAACTACTTGAATTTTTTAAGCACTCTAGAAACTTTCACGTACGCTATTCGTTTTCTAAGTAGCTTTAGAATACAATTACTGAAAGAAACATCTACTTTTATAACTACAACTAAAGTTAAAAATAAATTACTTAGGTAAATTATGGTAATTATATAAGTTTAATACAAAAATTAAACAATTGATTTCATTTCAACCAAATCTTATAGGCAGCTTCATAGTTTCACGAAACTAGTTATTAGTTGTGAAATCTTCGTTACCTATCGCACCAATCAGGGTCAGGCTTGGCTTATTTTTGCAGCCAAAGAACCTCACCTGTAACGTGTTGGGCCGCAACGCAATTGTCATTTCAGAATATACCTGAAATATACATATATTTAGTCATATAATTGCATGTGCCAAATATAATTATAATACTAGATGATGCCCGCGGCGTCGCTCGCGTGGATTTAGTTTTTAAAATCTCGTGGGAACTGATTTTCCGGGATAAAAAGTAGCCTATGTCACTCTCCCGGCCCTCAACTATGTATACCTATGCAAAAAATCACGTCGATCCGTTGCTTTGTTGTGGCGTGATTGAAGGACAAACCAACAAACAAACACACTTTCGCATTTATAATATTAGTAAGGATTGTGTTCCTTGGACCATTCGAACAGCTAGTTGTCCCCTTAGATTAAATTAGAATTATAAAGTTAAACGAACTGTTATTACATTTTTCATGGCTACCTGCCCATAGATTTAAAAAAATTCTTCATATCATTTTACATCTTTAATACTTAGTTAATTATTGTCCTTTTGTACTTAAATCCGCTGTCTACACCAATAATTGTACATACTATATTCAGGCGAAAGATTTCTTCCCACAGCACAGGGGATCCGTAATATCATATAATAAAGAACCTAACGATAACAGTCCGGGAAGTCAGTCAGTATTTGGCACAAGCAAACGTCAAATTATACATTTCAATTTCTTTTACTTCAATGTCAATTGCCCTCCGCTACCGTCCAACGCGCCCCATTTAGATGTGAATCATATTTTAGTATCTAATTAACACTAAGTATGATTCACATCCGCCTCGCGCCGTGCTCATAGTCATATGCTGAGGTCTATAGAGCGTGCTCTGGCTCTAAATAGAGGTTAAAACGAGACACAAATATGCTCTGATATAGATCTGTCACGTTTTAACTGTCTTGAGTCTGAGCTGAGTGAGAGTACGGTCTATATATCCCGTGCGAATTAACATGGCACCTGGTTCGAATGAATTACGTTTAAAATATTGAGTGCAAAAAATATATATATTTTATTTTATTATTATTTGGATGGATGGATGTTTGTTACTCAATCACACCACAAAACGGCTGAACGGATCTGGATGAAATTAGACACAAAAATAGAGAAATAAAAACGACGTGTGGCACTCTAGGACTGCTGCGGTAAAGCTATTGCATAGCATTTTTTATCAATGCCATCTAGCGGTGAGAGGAGTCCCGTGTCAGGTTATTTTCGTTACGGAATTTATGGATTCGGTCTCCACGCTCAAGGCCCGCGATAGAAGCTATGCAATAGCTTAAAAATAGGTTCCCGAGTCAGGTGCCATGTTAATGCGCACGGGTTATACAGTTCAGCCGCAGACACTGACTATGAGTGCGGACAAGGACTTGCGATGTACTTTAATCTAGCGGGCCCCTCTAGAATAGATTGAAGGAATAAGATGAAGCCGGTGGAAACTCATGGAGTAGAGAGTTCAATGTACCTTGTGTATGTAATGAATAGTTGAAAACTACTAGTTTCCACTGATTTAATTTTATTCCATCAATGTATTCTAGGGAAGCCCGCTAAGTTGAAGTACATGGACTTGCGCCCTTTAACTAATTCAAAACTTTTTATTTAGATTGATTCGAGGGATCTCGTGCACTAGTAGTAGTAGTAGCGCAGTTGGCTGGTTTCATAGAACATCTGTGGCCGTATTCTCTAAAATTTATTGTATCAGTGTAACAATCGGAATGACCTTTGATTGGCTGGTACACTCCAGCGATTGGTTAAAATGCATTGATGCAGCAAGAACGCCATAAATTCAATCAATCAGCGACCATTTTGATTGTCACACTGATGTAATCATTTATTGAGAATTACACATTACCAGACCAGTAGGTCTAATGCAGCCAGCAGTCTAACATGGACTATTAGTGAGCGAGATCCCTTACTTGTTATATTTTAAAACAATACTATAATAATATACATACCTTCAGGTAAAGTTTACAAATCAAACATCTTAAAAAACTTATTTATACATAACAAAGTGCACATTTGTGTTTCAACACTTGTAGTAAAATAGTAATTTATTACGATAGTATAACTTTAAGACTTAATAATGCAATACAACAACTATAAACAATAGTAATATATTCTATAGTCTAACATGATAAATTCTAATGATAAATCTAATAATGTCTATTCCTACAATAATACCCTTTTAGGATTTAAGTAATTTGTACATGGCAACAGGTTAATTAGTCTGAATGGATTCATAATTATTATTATTACTACTAATCAAATTTTAATATATTGAAATAGAAGATTTATGAGTCCTCTCATAGTATATTATAATAATAATTAACTATCTCAATAAAAAGGCAAAGAAAGATAACTTTCTTATTATTCATATAACTAAAACGTTCATAATATTACATAAACAAATAAAAATATAATCCAGATAAACCCTTTATTTATTTATTGAGTCTGATATTAAAATGAATGGTTTCATTATGTACATTCCGAAAATTTATATAAAAGTGATGAGGTTAAAAGTTGCAGAAAATAATTTTCTCCTAAAAAATTAAATTAACAGGCATAATCCTCGTAGCCATAGGATACAGTCTTAAAAAATTTGAGGTTTTTGGACACAAAAAAAATCCTGAAGGATTTACCGGAAAACTCGTTTTTCCCATGGCGGCATAGATATATTATGTATTAACATAGCAGAGAAGCTAACATCTATTAAGTATGTACTACCCAAAAAGTACTTATAAAGATGTATCGCAATAACAATAATACTGGAATATTTACATAGTATTGTACAGAGTGCTTAGCGTTCGCGGCGAGCTCGCTTCGCTCGAGCTGTAGGCGCTTGTGCACTGTGCTCATCGTCCTCGCGCCGCTTGGCCGGCGGTTGCGGCCTCTGCAGTTGACTTTGCGCCGTCAACTGCAACTGCAGTGCATGCGTGTTGAGCCGCTCTGCCAACAACAATGGCTTGAGAGCGGCCATCTTGTGACTATACAATGTAACGCGAGGCCTGCTGTTCACAGCAGCCGTCAGTTGCTCCCTTACTGTCAACTCTGTGTTCTCTGAGTTATTGTTCCATCTATCATTGTCCATATCTTTGTCCTCTTTCTGACCATTATCGGATTTTTGTGACTCATCTGTGGGCTCGCCGTTGTCAGGGCTGCAGACTATGTTCACTTGTGCTCGTACCTCTGCATCAAACTTTGATATTGTACTAACAAGAGGCTTTGCCCACCCTATGTGGAGGATGGGTGTCTGGCTTCCCTCTTCCCATTTACAAATGCCATCATAAAACCTGTAAATAACTTATATTAATGGACTGAATAATTGTACCAGAAGTCCATAATAATGAAAAAATAGTGTAAGTATTACAATCTTATAAGCAAGTTTAGATTTTCTCTACTTGAAGTAGAACCACTAACACATCTTAACTGGCACATAATAGTTAGGGGTCCCAAGGTGCTGGGATGGTGATTTTGCACCAATATATTTTATACTACATACTCTATTGAAATGATTAGCTCACCTAAGAAGAGATGCGAAACATTCTGGATCCTTTAAAATTGATCTTGCAGAATGTCCAGAGCTTTCAGCTTTCATCAGCTGAGGTATTAATTCATTTGCAATTTCTGAAAATTCCTTATATATTTCTTCATCATCTCTTGAGTAGTTGTAGCTGAAAAGGTTAATATGTTAATTTAAGAAAGTTTTTTGTACATGCTGCAGTTGTAACTTTTTTTTATCATTTAAGTATTGAGGACTGAGATTTTATTTAATGCTATGGTCATGGGATATTAAAGCTATACTCTAGCATTGAATAGAAGAATAGAAAAGTTTTATATTGAAATAATTTTATTTCATTATAAAACTTTAAAAATTATATTGAAATTCTGGTTCATACATGACATCATACTGGAATTCTTTTGGTGGTATGCCTCTGCTTGCTATGCACATGGAAGAGATGTATGTCCTGCACAGTGGCTGGCAACTATACGGAATGTATCAACATGCTAATGAAACCAGGGATTCAGCATATGATTTTGAGTCGCTCAGCATTGGAATTTTTCATTGGTCTTTTCATGTTGATAGTTTATTTTTCCAGTGTTTTAATTCATTAAAACATGGTATTGTGTATGTAACCCAACTCAACTTGATTTTAATTGTAAAAACAATAAAAGACAATATTTAACATAAAGCAATTTTCAATATGATCAGCTGTTAAACAATAGTTCACAGTAGGTATTGACATTTGTCATTTGCTATACATTGCATGCTCAAAAGTTACAATATAGGAAATCAGTGGGGTGCATACAGGGAATGCATTAAGCGGGCACATGATATATAAAATGGAGAAAATGTCCAGTACAAGATAAAAACTTAAGGGGTAGGCTTTTTATAATTTGTACAATGCCTACCCTTAAGTTTTCTATAACTCATACTGGAGTTTTTTTAAACTTTATATCATTTTTTATTTACATTTTATATCATCTTCCTGATTAATACCTACCCTGTATGCACGCCACTGTAGGTAATCCATCATTCCCAAGTTAAGTAGCATTTGTAATTTCATTATAGGCATTACATGTAAACTATTCACAAAGTTTTCATTAACTTTACACCATGAAGATATATAGATAGGATAACAAATACTCACTGTCTAATAACATCACCAGCGCAGGCCCAGGCATGAAATGCTTCCTTATACATCTTATGTCTGTGATAATAGCCACCCTGAAAAGTGTATGGATACACATGCCTATCCTCATAATGTGTTCGTGAAGAGCGAATTGCTTGAACATATAAAGCAGCAGAATCTGGCCTAGGTGTATTTGATTTCGAGACTCCAGTTTCATCTT
The DNA here is from genome assembly GCA_933228805.2 of Hipparchia semele. Taxonomy (NCBI): domain Eukaryota; kingdom Metazoa; phylum Arthropoda; class Insecta; order Lepidoptera; family Nymphalidae; genus Hipparchia; species Hipparchia semele. The sequence goes on along the minus strand of OW121717.1, from coordinate 5,956,635 downwards.
TTAATGTCAAGTTGTCCTGTTCTTCAGTGCAATTAGATATCTTCATGTACTCATCCAGATCACCAAGATTTCCTAAAGCCATAGGATATGCATCTAAATGACCTAAAAACATATTAAAATGTATTAAATTATTATTTTATTATTTCAAGACATATTATTGAAGAGATTCAATTCAATTCTTAAGTTTGTGGTGCACAATTGCAGAATTAGGTGCCATGATTCAACAATGAACTAGTCAATGACATATAGAATGGAAGAGACTTATTTCAGAGAATACCGGAAATCCACTTTAGTTGTCAAACTGATCAAAGATCATACTTTCACTACTTCTAACAGTCCAAGAGAAGTTGGAAATAAATAATCATTAATATTATACCACCTTTGAATCATAATTATTATTAAATTGAAGATGCCATAGGTTTTTTATTACAAGTATTGTTCTTATATAAAATCCTATTAATCCTAACATCTAGTATTATAAATGCGAAAGTTTGTAAGTTTGTTACTCAGTCACGTTGCAATGACTGAACTGATTTGGCTGAAATTTGGGACAGAGATAGATTATAGTCTGGAATATGACATAGGCTACTTTTTATCCCAGGAAATAAGAGAATTCTCACGGAAATAAAAAACCTTAATCCATGTGAACGAAGTCGTAATCAACAAAGGTATCAACTAGTAATTCATAATTTTAAGATTTAAATTTAAATTTTGTACTGACTAGTTTAAATCATACTGGTTGTATACTACCTACCTTTATCAAACAACAACCAAAGAAGCTTGTGCTGCAACTGAGCAACTTCATGCACATCAATAGTGGGTGTTAGTGTTGGGTTAATGGACGACACTAATGCTGCAAGTTCCATAACCCGTGAGCAGACTACGGGTTTGCCAGCAACGTACAGCCAAGACCGAGCAAGCACCCCTTCTCCAACTGATCGACCCCTCTTGTCTTCGTTACCTTTGCCATGCCATGTTACCTGATTCAAACAAGTCATATGTCACAGTAAGATGGTTGAAGCTGTACTATAGTTATATCTATAGAGATATAGCTATATACTGTAATATATGAGCATGATCTAGTGACCTTAGGTACTAGATTAATGAAGTGAAATATTTTTTAATAAATTAGATAAGGTTGTTGTACCCGCTTAAGACAACGCCTAAAATTCGGTTGTTAGCATTCCCCGGCCGCTACCACTGTACACCCACTGTGCTCACTTGGCTCATACATTATGTGTAACATAACCAAACCAACAGTAAGTATTTCTGGGTGGAAAAGTTTTCTAGGTAGTTATAGACTAAAATATCTAGATAATATACAATGAGTCTTTCTCTTATTACAGTTGTTTTACTGAAATGAAATACTAAGAGAGTACAGTAACAGACAGTTTATATTACAATCAAGCCCCAGAAAGAGACCAATTCAATAAAAGTAATAACTTACCTCAGCTGTGTTTGTTCCATCTTTTCCGAAAACAACCCAAGCGTGATCTTCTGAGAGTGCGAGGTGTACATCTTGTTTACCCAGCACTTGACAGCCAGCAGTCACTGCAAAAGCTACTCCAAAGCAGTCCAATTTGTTCCCAGTCAAAAAGCTGTAAATGGACTGAAGATGTGCTCTGTCCTTATAGTAGCTTCGTGTCAAAGAATTCCAAACCACATCCGCCACCCTCTTGACTAGATCACGGGTAGCAAGTTCTCCACTAAGTAACTTTGCGTCGACGCCGCTTTTCATCAAAGATACGAAACGATCATATAGTGTTTTCACTTCTTCCCACTCTACGGAAGGAAACTTCATCTTGATAAATTTATTTGAGGCTAAAGTTACGTCTTTATCGCCGTTTTTAACTTTTGTTAAGTTATTTTCAACAGCGCCAATTATAATGGAAAACAATGCTAAATCTGGTTCCTTACTGCTACGCAACTGCTCCTCAAAAAGGTCACATACTTTTTGAATACTGTCTATTGGGAAAAAATGCTTATAATCTGATAATACAGACATGTTTTAAATATTACATTATTTTTCGATTCTTAATGCAAATAAACAACAACATCAGCGGACGCCGGTTGACCATAGACTATAGTTCAGTTCAGTATAGTGTTCTGCGTTATAGAGTATGTACTAGGTATAACCCCTAGACTCCCCCTAGATTAGCTATTATCTATTATCACAGACTATTATCATCACAGCTGTCTACGATCACAGCACTATTTCAGCTACCTACGTAGGTACTTGGTAGGTAGGTCTCTCTCTACGGTAGGTACGGACCCTATGCTTACAGCGCCAAGATGGTATCAATCCGTAGACAGAGAAGGCAATAGACCAAGGTACTGTGTAACCGCGACTGAAATAGAGATAACATGACGTAACGATGACGTCACATGACAAGTTCGAGTTTAATGTTGCCACAATAACTGCACTCCCCTAGTACCCCAAATTAGATGGAAAATTCTTCCCAGGATTTTTAAATAAAACGACAAAACAGATGCTGAACTGTTTTATTTTTTAAATAACATACCTACACATATAAGGTTGTCTGGGAGAGACATACCTATTAGGGTAAGCTTCTATTTTTTACATATATCTTAATATTGTGTGCAATAAAGAATTTATTATTCTTTATTGCACACAATATTAACTTCAACCACCACTTAAAAGTATAAAATAATTTTAGTTTGTACACGTAAGTCGGTTTTTTAAAAATATTTTTTTTTATACTAAAGTTTTTTAATGTACTTTCATAGGACCAATTCACTAGATAATTATTTGCTCCTTAAAAAAAATATTGAAATGCCGAATAGAAATTTAGCATATGTGAGTCACTTTGAAAAAAGATGTATGTAACACAAAGGAAAATTTTTTTTCGTTACTAGTAAGAATGTTACACAAAATAATTTGTAATGAACAGTTAAAATTTTCCTTCGATCGAGTAATGCTATTGAATTAAAAGCAACAAAAATTGTATATTTAGTCATCAAAATCATCATTAATGAAATTAACAGTATATTCCTTTTTTCAGGCAGTCGTATAAAACTGCAACTCTTCATAGTTTAAGTTAATAATTATTTAAAAAAAACATTAAAAGTCTGCCTCTAGCTATTTAAAAATGGCTTTAAAAATTAAGAACTTTGTAAATAAAATAATTCTTAAGATCGCCAACAGTTCTCGACTGGTTGTTGGACATTCGAACGAAACTTCAGGATGATTCAGAACAGTAACCGACACTATCTAACTGAATACACTTTAATCATCGCCGACATATATTATATTCTAGTATCCATCATCTTTCTTTTCTTTTCTCATAATATTCATTTCTTCCATCACGACTTTATTTTGTTTCAACAAAAATTAAAAAAAAAATTGAAAAAGTAGCCAAAGTAACCCGCCGTTACGGTATGTCAGAGGACATTACTAAAAAAAACCTATCTCCGTGCCAAATTTCAGCCATATCGGTTTAGTGTGGCGTATTGAGTAACAAACATCCATATGTTTGTTACTCAATCACGCCACACTAAACCGATATGGCTGAAATTTGGATGTATGTATGGATGGCCCTACATACATTCAAACTTTCACATTTATAATATAAGTAGGATAGGGAAAATCGGGACATTGTATAGGTACCTAAAGCTGGCAACACACATAGATACTAAATTTTCTTATTAACTGTCAGTTTGTTGGGCACAAAAGTGTGTCGACCTTGAAAAAAACTGGTTACACGATGAGGGACAAAAAATTGGGTAGCTGCGTCTCTGTTTATCACATTAATAACTTTATCTCTGCTCTCTTTTTAGTGTGAGTGAGAAAGAAATCGTCACTGACTCTATGTCTTCTCTCTCTACGTATCAATCAAATGGCGTCAATCAACCGTTCAAAAAAGAAATCACACCAGCAAAGCCTAATTGGCATGTTCATCACGCGCTGACTTTGCCAGTACCTACCTGGCGTGTCAGCTTACCAGCACCTAGCATGCCATCTACTAGCATGTGTATCACGCGCTTTAATAGCAAGTCCAGTGTTAATCATAGATTATAGAAATGTCAGTGCAATTTGGTCTATGGGTCAGGTGTGTATCAGTGATGTGCCGAGTCAGCTTTTGGTCCTCGTTGACAAAAGAATCGAGTCAGTACTCGAGTCTGAGGACTCGGACAGATACTCCAATACTAATTGTATGAGTTTTCGAACATTTAATAGAACTCGATTCATTTTCGCTATAGTTTTTTTCATTGGAAGTAGTATAAATTAAAGGTGATTTTTTTAAAATACTTCAACAAATTAAAGGCCGCTGCATACGTAACGTGCACGGGACGGGACGGGACGTGGACGGGACGGGGCCCGAACGTGGTTAGTAAACACGGACGGGAATTTTTAATGCATACGCAACGTGGCAATAACTCAGAACTACCGTGCTAGTGACGTGAACAAGGAAAGATGGATTTTTCTAAGATTGTAGCGAGCTAACTTGGAAGGGGTATAGCAGTGTAAATACAACCCATACCCCTAATTGGTTTCTACACGCCATCGTGTCGAAATGCTAAATCGCTTGGCGGCACGTCTTTGACGGTAGGGTGGTAACTAGCCACGGCCACAGCCTCCCACCAGACCAGACCAGAGACAATTTAGAAATTATAAATTCCTAAATTGCCCCCGCCGGGAATCGAACCCGAGACCTCTCAGTTATAAGACCACAGCACTCACCACTGCGCCAGGGAGGTCGTCAAAGGTTGATACTATATACCTATTGATTTGAGCATAAAAAGTTCAACTGTAATTATTATTACATATTAAAATATAAGTAGAGATACGAATGCAATAAATTAATAAAATAAATCTGACCATTTTTAGTGAGTGATAGTTCGACTGCAATTTTACGCCACAGATAATTTTTATATTTGGTGTCTAAATACTTTCAATGATCGTACACACTCAATTAGTTTTTCCATTCGTCCATTTTTGCTTCGTAGGTAAATACACAAACATCACTACTTAGCTCTCCGGAGCGAACGGGGCGACTGTGCATACGCAGCGGAATCACGGACGGGGCGGGGCACGTGCGGGACGGGACGTGCTAAACATCGTCACCGACGATATTTTTCCCGTTCCGCGCGTGGCACGTTCCGGTCCCGTCCGTGCTCCGTGACGTATGCACAGTCGTTTACATTTTCTATGAAACGATATTTCCAAAACTCCACGTCCCGTCCCGTCCACGTCCCGTCCCGTCCCGTGCACGTTATGTATGCAGCGAGCTTAACTAGTTTTGTTTTCAAAATTAGTAAAAATTTTTAAACTCCTTGTACTCTTTTGTTTTGTTCTCCAATTTACAGTAAAAGCTCCTTATTCGCGCTTCCTTTATTCGCGTTTTCACTATTCGCGGGTTAAAAAAATGCGACCCAATTCCTATATTCGCGGCTAGATTTCTCTATTCGCGGATCTAAATCGGACCTAAACCTGAAAATAATAATTAATCAAATATGGTCAAAAACTGGTTTTTTTTTATATACTTATTTGTTTTTTATTTTGTCAGCTAGGAACATATCCCCTATAATCCCATACAAATTACTATTCCATATTCACGGTTTCTGTATTCGCGGCATATTTACGGAACGTATCCCCCGCGAATAAAGAGCTTTTACTGTAATGAAAAAGTTCCACACCTCCGATTTTTTCTTCAGAGACATCTTAACACTTTAAAAAAGTCAAACAAAATGAAAACACTACACTTAGGCCTTCCTCCACCAATCTGCTTAATTTTGTTTAAATTTTGTAATGCTGTCTCTTTTAGGCAAGTTTAGTTCGGAAGGAACAAGAAAAGGACAGGTATAGAAAATTTAACTTAAATATATTTAGGGGGTTGGTGCACGTGGACCTTAAAGTCTAAAAAAGTTTTAAATTTTGCACGCTAGCACACAGAAATTAAAATGAATAGGTAAATATTATTAATATTATTTCTACTAAGTATATAATCATTCCCGTTACTAGATGTCGCTAACAGTTGCTATAAAACTGATTGAAAAAGTAGATACATATCACTAATTTCGTGGCTGACGTGTGGTTCAATTTGGCCGCAGTGTAACACACTCGGGCACAATTTCCAGAGAGATGTGGGTTCGAATCCCACCGGCCTCGGAATTTTTAATATGTATTTATAAATTTATTAGGATATTTCCTTTAAGTGTAGGTTAACACTAATAAAAAAAAAACATTCTCGTTCATTTCTTTTGACGGCCGGCCGAACGAAGTAGGTACACAAGTTCAGTCGGGTTACTCTCGGTATGTCTGCGTTCACAATAATAAATAAACTTTTATCAGGTAAATAATATAAGGTCGCGATTTGAGTACCCGACTTTGGATTCGAATACTATAAAGTACTCGGAACTAATAATCTAATACCAGTAAATATGATAGAAGTTGTTGGAGCAGCAGAGCTATGAAGAATAGAAACAATGATGATGACCAGATAAAAGTATATTTGTAGACATCATCTTACGAAACAATAAATCTTTGTTTACACATGACAAGTAGGTTGACTTGTCAATAGACAACGATAAAACTAGCCTGCCAGTAATGGCCAGTACAGTATATTAGTATTTGATACAACCTATTTTAACACCCCCACTGAATCAATACCAATATACTGCACACAAAATTCAAATTTCAGTTTACATAAACTCTTTGTTAGAAAATCAGCTGGCATAAATTTTGTCTCACAATATTTGATACAAATTTCCTTTGCTTGAGCTAACTCTCTAACATAATGATAACGTATATTTATGTGCTTTGATCTCCTACCTACTGCAGGAGTATAGACTAATTTAATAGCGCTTTGACTATCGCTATTTATGTCGACACTATATGTATTTCCTGTTATTTCTTTGAAAAGCCCTTTAATTTAAACAATCTCTTTTGAAACTTCACAAAGTGCAATATATTCAGCTTCCGCAGTACTTAAAGCAACACAATGTTGTTTGCGAGCCTGCCAAGAAACTGCTGCACCTCCAAACATAACCACGTACCCAGTAAAGGAATGTCCGTCAAGATTATTTCCCCAATCTGCATCGGCATACGCAGTCAGAGGCTTGCCTGTTTTCTTGTAGATTAACTTATAATCTCTTGTACCCTTCAGATATCTTAGAACTCTTTTGAGAGCGCTCATGTGAGTTGAATTCCAGCAAGAATTAAATTGGCTTAAATAACTCACAGCGTAAGTCAGATCTGGTCGAGTACCACAGGACAAATACATTAGTGAACCCAAAATCTCCTGATAAGTCATATCTTGAGTTTTATCACCCTTTTTTAATTTCAAATTAAGTTCCATAGGAGTTTTAACTGGCTTGCAGTCTTCCATGCCGTACTTACGGAGAACTTTATTCACAAAATTTGTTTGATTCAAGTGAATTTCCCCCTTTTTGTGAGACAATTCTATGCCCAAACAATCTTTTGCCTCACCCAAATCTTTTATTTTAAAAACTTCTCCTATTTCCCTCTTCACAACTTCTATATCTTTGACAGAATTACCTAAAATATAGAAGTCGTCTACATATAGAGCTATAACAATAATTCTGTTATTCACCCTCTTCACATAAACGCATGGATCATATTTACACCTTGTAAATCCTATTTTAATTATATGAATCAAGCCAAAGTTTTTTATCACTACGCTCCATAACATCTTTAACTGATACTGGATCGTTTGATATCACAAAGCTATAGTCAAAATCCTCCCGTCTATTTTTGACTCTATTTCTAAGAGGATATCGACGCTCATCAACAGCTTCTCCTTCAAGTTGATTATTTTCAAATTCAGCAATATTAGAATCAACTGAATCATGAAATTCTTCAAAGTCACTATCTGGTATAGCAGACTCAACTTGTATTACTTCGCTTCTTTGACTTGACAACTCTATATTATTTTCTTCTGGTACTTCAAACTCAATAGTTGCACTTTGAATTGAAGATACATTTTCAACGGGCTTATTACAAGAGGTCGGAAAATTCTCATCAAAAACAGCATCCCGAGCTATAATGCAATGCTTAGGACTGTTTATCACATCACAAAACCTATACCCCTTTTGAAGCTCAGTATAACCGATGAAGGTTAACTCTCTTGTCTTCGGATCTAATTTCTTGCGACTACCATCTTTAATAAGGACTTGAGCTTTTGAACCAAATATTTTCAAATGAGAGACGTCTATGTCTTCTCCAGTCCAAACCTGCTCCGGTACTTTACCCTGAAGAGCCATTGTGGGTGATCGATTTTTCAAATAAATCGCTGTACGCATCGCCTCTCCCCAAAACTTTTTATGTAGCTTACTTTCTGATAGCATACATCTGGCCTTCTCAGTAAGCGTCCTTATAGTTCTCTCTGCAATACCATTTTGTTGCGGAGTATGTGGTACGCTAGTTTGGTGAATAATCCCGTGCTTTTTCAAATAATTTTGAAATTCTTTACTTGTATACTCACCACCATTATCAGATCTTAACTTTTTTATTTGCTTACCCGTTTGTTTCTCAACAAGTGCTCGAAATTCTCGGAAACATTCAAATGTCTCCGACTTGCACTTTAAAAAGTATCCAAATACTTTTCTGCTGTAGTCATCTACAAATATCAACATATATCTCTTGCTACCCCATGTCTCCACTTCCATGGGACCAGCAATGTCACTATGTACTAACTCTAATACATGTGAAGCCCTTTTAAACTTTCTTTTCGGAAACTTCTTTGAACTAAGTTTTCCTTGACTACAAGGAATACACGGAACCTTGTAATCCCTTGGGTTATAACACAAGCCCTTTACGATACCCTTCAACTTTATCATTTCCGGTCGAGATAGATGTCCCAATCGCCGATGCCACAACTCAAAGTCGTTCTGACCTTGACCTATAAGTACCGTCCTCGTGTTATCAATGGAACCCAGAACATAAAGACCACCAACGCGCGGTGCGCTGAATAAAGGGCTTTCCATCACAGATATATTGTTATCAAATACCTTACAGCTATACTTATCGAAAACAACTATCTTGTCATCATCTGCAATCCTGCCAACAGACATTAAGTTGGTAACTAATTCAGGAATAACTAATACATTGTTCATAGTCAATCCTTGAGTACGACCCTCATGACTTACCTTTAACTGTAAACTACCTTCTGAAGTTGACACAATTTTTTCATTATTAGCACAAGTAATAACCTTTGCACAAGGTTTGGTAGGTGCTAAAATAGCTTTATTTGAAGTCATGTGGGAAGTCGCTCCACTATCTATTACCCAACTATCACTACTACCACTAGCAACTAAAGTAACAAAATCCCTAGCTACTAGCATGTTAGCATCTTTCTTAACGTCGTCTTTCGGCTTTTTGCATTGCCATTTATAATGCCCATTTTTCTTACGTAAATGACAAATAATGTTCTTACTACGATTACTATTACTACTAGTACGTGAAACCAGCACCGAATTGTCCTTAACAACACTGCTGCTGCTGCCTGTTTCTTTCTGCCTTTGTCCTTCTCTTAACAAGGCGGATGTGACGTTCTCGGAAGATATTCTCGTCCCAGAATGTTCCATGGCCATAACAAGAGGATTGTAGGCTTCTGTTAGCCCAGCCAACATTATGATGCCGACGAATTCATCATCAAGACCAGCTTGTATGGTTTGAAGAGCTTGTTGTGTAGATTTTATTTCAGTTACATACAATTCCATGTTTGAAAAGTTTTCTAACTTCATTGAAAATAATTTTCTAAGCAAACTTAGCCTTCTGATTAGCCCTGAATCCGCATAAGCCTTTTTTAATGCAGACCATGCCTCCCAAGCTGTCTTCGTGGTTTGCACTATCGGATAAATATGCTCCGATATCGATAAACAAATTTTTGCACGAGCTTTATTGTCTCGCTTCTTGTTCTCATTATTAGTAGTATCATATTTGCTACTCACGCAGTCCCACAGATCAAGATCTACGAGCAGCAACTCTATAGCAAATGCCCATGAACCATAATTCGATTCACCGACTAGCTTCTGTATATTACACGTAGTGTTACATTTTCCGTTACTATTCTCCATTTAGGCGGGCGGGCGGGCCAGCCCATAACCTGATAGAAGTTGTTGGAGCAGCAGAGCTATGAAGAATAGAAACAATGATGATGACCAGATAAAAGTATATTTGTAGACATCATCTTACGAAACAATAAATCTTTGTTTACACATGACAAGTAGGTTGACTTGTCAATAGACAACGATAAAACTAGCCTGCCAGTAATGGCCAGTACAGTATATTAGTATTTGATACAACCTATTTTAACAAAATACTCGGAACCAGTATCCGAATATCGTGTATCGAATCCTATAATCTGAGTACTCGAGTCAGCTTGACTCGGCACATCTCTAGTGTGTCTACAAATGGGGCCTGTAAACGGTCAAACATTTTTGTCAAATTTTACGTATTTGTTTGAACGAGGTCATCAAACACCAGCGCACACGATCAAACTCCATCCGTTTTCCGTTTGCTAAACACGTAGTTTGTTTGACAAACATTGGACAAACACGAAAACATTTTACGTGTTTGACAAATAAAACGGAGTGATTACATTCTCTTGGTTGACAAACATGTTTGACCGTTTACGGACCCCTTAACATATTTATCACGGAGTGATTACATTCTCTTGGATATTTATTGCCTACATAATTTAAATTTCGTACCAAATATTTATTTGTTATAAAGTTTGAGCCTGAGCATTATTAAAAAGCTTTGAGATTTTCGAAGAAAATAAAATGATGAACATTGTAAACGAAAAACATATTAAACGCTACCGTAAAAAATATCATTTCATGAAGATAAAAGTGAGAAGTTTAATAATAGTAAGAAAGTTTATATTTACTATATTTTTAAAAAGTAACATAAGAGGTGCACCAAGACCCAAGAATAAAAATATTAGTTTAGCAATGTTTAACCCACTTGGTTATTTATAGGAAGCTAAAATAATGCAATATGCTTTGAACAAGCTTATTGTCCAATCCCCATGGTAGGCCTGTGGGTGTGACTACACTCAAAAGGCTATGCTTATATTGAGCGCTGCGGTTTTATTTAGCGTAGACATGTTTGCTTACTTTACCGACATACTGCATAGTTTAAAAGCAATAATTGTTACTACTATTTACAGGATGTATCTGATAATCAAGTACACTCTGAGCCTATAGTATTAATGCATTTTAACCAAAAACGAGACTACCAGCCAAACAGAGGTGATTGCGATTGTCACACTGTTTAACCAACCATTTTTAACCAACTTCCAAAAAAGGACAAGGTTCTCAATTCGTTGGAATCTTTTTTTTAATGTATGTTCCTGGATTACTCAAAGATGCCTGGATTGATTTGAAAAATTCTATTTTTGTTTGTCACTCCCATGGTCATCAGGTCAAGATCTCATGATGGGATCCTAGAGAAATCGAGGGAACTCTTCAAATTTTTTTGGCGCAATTATTATACTTTGTAGTGGCTTGAGATCCGTTTTGTAAAAAAAAGTTTGGTGCAGGTTTTTACATTCCCTCAAATATGGTTGAGTGAAGCAACGGCTGGACCATGTGTCATGCTCGTGAGCGGGTATGGGTCTACTTTCTGTCTGCCTGTCATGTATTGGATTGTATGTGTGTATGCATTTTTGAAACTTCATTGTGGAAACACTGTCTTCTTCTTCCTTTCCTTGGAATCTTTTCCGCAAGTAGGCGTTGATTCACACATTTTACCTATTATAAAAAATTATTTGAAAAGAGCAACCACTTTATTGCTGGCTGTTGGCAGAAAAGGCATTCCGAACCAGTGGTAGATTCATCGATGATTCAAAAGCACTTGTAAAAAATTATTTGAATAAAAAACATTTCTATTCTATTCTAAAAAGAAATTATTTTTAGTTACCCACACAGCAGTTGTCAGTCTATGTTATATCTATTTGTAACTTAAATACTTAAGTTTAATTTATTTTGAACTCATTCTTTCTATTTATGACTTCAGGAAAATGCAGCTCTGTGTGATGAAGTTGCAAAAATACAAGAGAACATTCAAATTGTAAAAGATGAAAGAAAATTTTTATTACGGAAACTTCTTGAATATGAAAATGATGTTGATATCGTACAGACTTTCTACACAAATGACCAGATGGCAATATCAAATGGGACTAGATCAAAACCAAAAAAACGTCGTAGTTTGGAAGATGGTGGAAAGAATGTTACAATGTGATAAAAAACACTCCAATCAGAATAAATTATCTAAAACATCTTTCTGTAGTGTTCAACTATAGTGAATTGGATATTGGATTAATAATCACTTGGCAAATATTTAGAAAAGTTATTTAATTTTCTGTTGTGTTTAGACTGAAATCACATCTGTGCACACCAATTCGCATCTAGTCCATAAAACAGTGCTATTTTGTATGGAGTCATATTATATGCATCAATTTGGCTTTTCATTTCTTTTGTACAATTTAAGAAGGAATACTTAATATATCTATAAGGTAATAAATAATTTAAAAAAAAAACAATTGATTTTATTACTGAAACTTTTCAGAATAATATTAAAACAATTCAGACGCTATCACTGCAAGCCAAGTGAACTGACAGCATAATCCAAGTATGCTGCAATAGCAATGCAGCTCTGTCAATTGTTTCCAAACTCCAACCGTCAAACTTAAATTAAACGTAGATTAAACTTTAAATATCAAAAATTTTTTCACCTGGATGACTTTGTTCTTAAAATTCAAAGAGTGGTTTCAACTGGCATATTTACTGCACATTTTATTTTTTGCATTTGTAAACATACTGCCACCTTTACTTGGCAATTCTTTTAATGTTCAAAAATATATACATATTAGGTAGGTATCTTCATTAAACAAATATCCTAGGTATCACTATCAGAAGCATCATCAGCAAATGATAAAAGTTGTCTGTTTTTATCTTTACATTGCTTGGGTAAAAGCGTTGATGAAAGCTTTTTTCGGTCCATGTTTTTACTAGTTTTGCCTTTAAAAATAACTTTCTGGGAGAGGTCTGCCTTAGTTTCCAATTCTACCTTTTTTATTCTTTCCTTCTCTGCTTCCGCTTCTTCAGCAGTCAGATCGCCCTTTTTAAGAACCACTACTTGCGGTAATTCACTATCTTCATCATCGACAAAGTCATCCTCAGCATTATCAAGTTTGTCAAATGAGACGGTCCAAAAATGTATGGAGCCTGGGACAGGTCGTGTACCAGTAATAACATAAAATAAAATAAAATATTAAAGCATTTTTGACCCATCAAATCCACGAACTCATCTTAATTTCAATGCTAATATTATTTATTTTCGACACGTAAGGCAACATAACATACGTAATCATGGCGGGCGGATTCATGTTTCTGACGTTAGCTGTCAAAATATTATGGGGTCATTGATCTGCATTTGAAGATAATATAATAATTAATAATTACTTCCCAAGAGAATGTAATCACTCCGTTTATTAATTATTTGTGAATTACAACGAAAACCCAATCACATCCCAATCATTCCCAATCACACGCCATAATATCACGTCACTTGTCAGATAACTCCGAAATGACATTTGACAGAACTGTGTCTGGGTACCTACCTACTGCCTTCTATGTGGCTGAAAGGTAGCCATCTTGTAAGTGTTGTGTACAGTACCGAAAAACTTGAAATTACATTTTTATTTTTGCAATTTATTTATTATGATTGTCTAATTGATTTTATTGTTAATGATCTCTTTGTATTTTGTCACTTTTCATGGTATATGGTACAAGAGTAGTCCCAAAATGGACCGTCTCCTTTATGATTAGAATTGTCATATCCAGCTTCCTTTTTCAAAACTTTCAAAAAATGTGGATCTTCAGGTTTAATAAAGCTAACATTTCTCTTTCTGTTCATTTTGTATTTCACAGGTTGTTGTACATCAGTGATGTAAGATGTTGCGGTAGTAACAGTCTATCGATAGTATCGTAGTAAATGGATAGCACAGATTAGGTATTAGTTACTAATTAGTAAAGATCGTGACCTCGAAAATCAGTCATACAATCGATAGTTCTATCGATACTATTTGCACGTGAGAATACTATCGATTCTATCGATTTTTAAAAAAGAGTAAATACTATTGCTCAAGCTCAATAGTCTCAATAGTATCGATAGTATCGGTAGCAAGTCTGTCGATAGGTTATATACTATCGATAGTATCGATTACATTACTCTCGATAGTATTACTGAAGTATCAATACTATCGATACTTATCGACAGTTTTATGTTATCGATAGTTAGATATATCGCTCAAGCTCAATAGTATCGATAGTATCGGTAGCAAGTCTGTCGAAAGCAGAGGCGTAACTATAGGGTGGCATGACGGCAAAATGCCACGGGCCCCCAGCCGGCAGGGGCCCCCGATCAGAGAGGGCCGGAAGCACAAGATGATCATAACATTTATAGCCATTGCTGTGACTACGGCTAGTGCCGAGTTTTTAAAATTAAAATTGATATAAACTAAACTCTTTGGGACAAGAAGAAAGGTTACGCACAGTGGTAGATTTACCAAATGGCTGATTTGACTGGAGCCTAGGGCAGCAGATTTTAGGGACGGTGAATTTGGGGCCAAAATTTTTATTTATGTCTTACAGAAATTAAAAAGATACATATTTGTAATACCTAAATGTCATTAGGTCCACAAACACATTTTAAAATAACCCCAATAACAATTACTAAATAGTTGGTAGGGCCGACCGGCGCATACAAACGCAAGGTCTCAAGCGCCAAAAGTACAGGACTAGATATGGCGCAGTGCAGAATAAAAAATTTCGCGCTCACTTCGTTCGTAAAAATGTCACTTTTCTGTTGCTATTGTAGGTGCCAAGAATGGACTTCTAAGTGCCGTAATGCAATCATAAAAAGTTTCACGCTAGCTTCGCTCGCGAAAATGTCACTTTTATGTTGCTATTGTAGGTGCCAAGAATGAACTACTAAGTGCCGTAATGCAATCATAAATAATTTCGCGCTCGCTTCGCTCGCGAAAATGTCACTTTTATGTTGCTATTGTAGATGCCAAGAATGGACTACTAAGTGCCGCAATGCAATCATAAAAAATTTCGCGCTAGCTTCGCTCGCGAAAATGTCACTTTTATGTTGCTATTGTAGGTGCCAAGAATGAACTACTAAGTACCGTAATGCAATCATAAAAAATTTCACGCTCGCTTCGCTCGCGAAAATGTCACTTTTATGTTGCTATTGTATGTGCCAAGAATAAACTTCTAAGTACCGTAATGCAACCATAAAAAATTTGCGCTCGCTTCGCTCGCGAAAATGTCACTTTTATGTTGCTATTGTAGATGCAAAGAATGGACTCCTAAGTGCCGTAATGCAATCATAAAAAATTTCGCGCTCGCTTCGCTCGCGAAAATGTCGCTTTTACGTTGCTATTGTAGGTGCTAAGAATGAACTACTAAGTCATCATCATCATCATCATCATCATCAACTTATGGACGTCCACTGCTGGACATAAGTCTCTTGCATGGACCTCCACAGACCTCGGTCTTGTGCCGCCTGAATCCAGCGACTCCCTGCGACTCGTTTGATGTCGTCGGTCCACCGGGTGGGGGGTCTGCCAACACTGCGCTTCCCGGTGCGGGGTCGCCACTCCAGCACCTTGGGACCCCAACGACCATCAGCTCTTCGAACTATGTGCCCCGCCCATTTCCACTTCAGTTTCGCGACTCGCTGAGCTATGTCGGTGACTTTGGTTCTCCTACGGATCTCCTCATTTCTGATTTGATCTCGCAGGGATACTCCGAGCATAGCTCTCTCCATCGCCCGCTGAGTGATCCTGAGCCTTCTTATGAGGCCCATAGTTAGCGACCATGTTTCGGATCCATACGTCATCACTGGCAACACGCACTGTTCGAAGACTTTAGTCTTCAGGCACTGAGGAATTTTGGACGAGAAGACATCTCTGAGCTTCCCGAATGCTGCCCAGCCGAGTTGGATTCGGCGGTTGATCTCTTTCTCGAAATTGGACCTACCTAGCTGGACTGTGTGTCCCAGGTATATATACTCGTCTACAATTTCGAGTGCAGTGTTCTCAACAATTACTGGGTGGAGCGAAGCATGAGCATTAGACATGATCTTCGTCTTGCTCATGTTCATTTTAAGGCCCACCTGTTGAGAAACCCTGCTGAGGTCATTGAGCATTGTATTGAGGTCTCCGAGAGTCTCTGCCATAATGACTATGTCGTCGGCAAATCGAAGGTGAGTGATGTACTCGCCGTTTATGTTGATGCCAAGTCCGTTCCAATCCAGAAGCTTAAAGACGTCCTCCAACGCAGCGGTAAAGAGCTTCGGGGAGATAACGTCTCCCTGTCGCACTCCACGCTGCAATTGAATTGGCCTTGTAGTCTGGTCCTGTATACGTACTGACATAGTGGCGTTTTCGTACAAGCACTTCAACACTTGAATGTACCGATAGTCGATACGGCATCTCTGCAGAGACCTCAACACAGCCCAAGTTTCCACCGAATCGAAGGCTTTCTCATAGTCCACAAACGCTAAGCAAAGTGGCCTGTTATACTCTTCTGTCTTCTGTATAACCTGCCGCAGCGTATGAATGTGGTCTATGGTGCTAAAGCCTTTTCGGAATCCGGCTTGTTCGGGAGGCTGGAAGTCGTCGAACCTACGGGCGAGACGATTCGTAATGACTCTCGAGAACAACTTATAAACATGACTCAGCAGCGAGATGGGTCTATAATTCTTCAACAAGGTGTTATCACCTTTTTTGAAGAACAGAACCACCACGCCCCTGTGCCATGCTTCCGGCGTTGTACCCTCGTGAATGACGGAATTGAACAATCGCTGAAAGATCTTTAAAACCGGTTTTCCACCCGCTTTCAGGAGTTCCGCCGTGATTCCGTCATCACCAGGCGCCTTGTTGTTCTTAAGTTGTTTGAGAGCCATACTAATCTCGTATAGGCTGACGTCCGGGATATCTTCGGTATAGTGTCGGGTCAGTTTGGCTCTGGGGTCTTTGGCCAAATCATCAACAGGTTTCTGTGTCGTGGTATATAACTGCCCATAGAACTTCTCGACCTCTCCCAAAACCTCAGGTCGAGAAGAAACGAGACGACCGTCGTCAGTTTTCAGCCGCGTCAGCTGGCTCTGTCCGATAGACAGATCTCTCGCGAACACTTTGGAGCCTCGGTTCCGCTCGATGGTATCCTTAATACACTCGGTATTAAAGATACGAAGGTCGCGAGTTTGTGCTTTAGAGATCTGTCTATTAATATGCCGGTATGCATCCGCGTCTGCTGACGACTGAAGCCTCATCTCATGTCTCTCTTCCATCAGTTTGAGAGTATGGTCAGAGAACTTTTTGGTTCTTTTACTGCGATGAGTCTTGAAGAACTTAGACCCCACAGTATGGACAGTTTCCACAAACCTGTTGTTGAGATCGTCCACAGAATCGCAATCTGCTAGGCAATCGAATCGGTTCTGGAGTTCGAGTTGGAAGTTTTCGGGGTTTTGGATATGGGCACGAGTAGGTCGGAGAGTTGACTTCACCAGTCTAGCCCGTTCCAGCCGTACGTTGATATTCAATGTGCCTCTTACCATACGGTGATCGCTGCCGGTTTTCACCCCATTGATCACAGAGACATCATTGAATATATGCCGCTCGGTCGACATGATGAAGTCTATCTCATTTCTCGTGGAACCATCGGGGCTCATCCATGTCCATTTTCGATGTGGCCGTTTCTTGAAGAAGGAGTTCATCATAAAGAGGCCCTCCTTCTCCATGAAGTCGGCCAACATTTGGCCCCTATGGTTCCTTCGCCCATGCCCAAATTGCCCCAACCTCGTCTCTACACCGCTTCGCTTGCCCAACCTTGCGTTGAAATCCCCCATCACAACATTGTAGTGAGTTGTGGAGGCATGTATGGCTTTTGAGATATCCTCATACATGACCTCCACCTCCTCGTCAGGATGTGCCGTTGTCGGTGCGTAAACCTGTATAACCTTCAGCGAATACCGTTTGGTGATTCTGAGTATAAGGTACGCTACCCTACTCGACACACTTTTGACTTCGACAATGTTGTTGACGAGAGATTCGTGGACGATGAACCCGACACCACCCTGGGACTGTTGGTCGCCCTCCCGGTAGTAAAACAAGTTGCCAGAATTGAGGATTATCGAGTCCTCCCCCTCTCTTCGGACTTCAGACAACCCTATAATATTCCAGCGCAACTTGTTTACTGCTTCTTCCAGCTCGATGATCTTCTCGTCGGTCCTCAAAGTGCGTGCGTTATATGTCGCCAGGTCCAGTCGTCGGGGTTGGCAGCGGAATCCCATCCGGAGATTCTTAGCACCCCCTGCCCCGCCATTACCACGACTGCTGCCAGGGTCGGGAATAGCGAGGCCGCCGGGAACTAGGGGCCTTGGCCGTGTGGTTTGTACCATGCAGGTTTTGCCCATAATGACCACGCTGGGCAGGCGGGTTGGTCATCGCAGGGCTAGGCTGACCGCACCGGTGTCGCTGCTGCCCGACACCGGCCTATGTCATTTGTTCAGTCTAGCCAGTGTGAAATGGTTATACCGCCATTTATCGGTCGTCAGAGCCTCGTTAGTAGACCAGCAGGGGGCACCGCGGGCAGGTGAGGTTGACAGTTGGAACGCTAGATGGAGGTGCGTTCCCTTACCCCCCAACTACTAAGTGCCGTAATGTAATCATAAATACAATACGCTCCGAATTAAAGGTTATTAGAAAATCAAGTAATTGTAATTGCGTTTGTATGTACCTACTTCACGTAGTGATTTATGAAAAAATAAAAAATACTATCTCATTGGGTGAGCTTCTTTATATTGGGCGAGGGAGGGCCCCATCCGATGAATTTGCCACGGGCCTCAAACGGTATAGTTACGCCTCTGGTCGAAAGGTTCGATACTATCGATAGTATCGATTGCAATACTCTCGATAGTATTACTGAAGTATCAATACTATCGGTAGTATCGATACTATCGTTGATTTTATAGTATCGATATAATCGATAGTACTATCACGTGCAAATATTATCGATAGAACTATCGATAGTTCTGCAACACTATTGTACATATTATCCGTAGACAGAGAAGGCAATAGACCAAGGTACTGTGTAACCGCGACTGAAATAGAGATAACATGACGTAACGATGACGTCACATGACAAGTTCGAGTTTAATGTTGCCACAATAACTGCACTCCCCTAGTACCCCAAATTAGATGGAAAATTCTTCCCAGGATTTTTAAATAAAACGACAAAACAGATGCTGAACTGTTTTATTTTTTAAATAACATACCTACACATATAAGGTTGTCTGGGAGAGACATACCTATTAGGGTAAGCTTCTATTTTTTACATATATCTTAATATTGTGTGCAATAAAGAATTTATTATTCTTTATTGCACACAATATTAACTTCAACCACCACTTAAAAGTATAAAATAATTTTAGTTTGTACACGTAAGTCGGTTTTTTAAAAATATTTTTTTTTATACTAAAGTTTTTTAATGTACTTTCATAGGACCAATTCACTAGATAATTATTTGCTCCTTAAAAAAAATATTGAAATGCCGAATAGAAATTTAGCATATGTGAGTCACTTTGAAAAAAGATGTATGTAACACAAAGGAAAATTTTTTTTCGTTACTAGTAAGAATGTTACACAAAATAATTTGTAATGAACAGTTAAAATTTTCCTTCGATCGAGTAATGCTATTGAATTAAAAGCAACAAAAATTGTATATTTAGTCATCAAAATCATCATTAATGAAATTAACAGTATATTCCTTTTTTCAGGCAGTCGTATAAAACTGCAACTCTTCATAGTTTAAGTTAATAATTATTTAAAAAAAACATTAAAAGTCTGCCTCTAGCTATTTAAAAATGGCTTTAAAAATTAAGAACTTTGTAAATAAAATAATTCTTAAGATCGCCAACAGTTCTCGACTGGTTGTTGGACATTCGAACGAAACTTCAGGATGATTCAGAACAGTAACCGACACTATCTAACTGAATACACTTTAATCATCGCCGACATATATTATATTCTAGTATCCATCATCTTTCTTTTCTTTTCTCATAATATTCATTTCTTCCATCACGACTTTATTTTGTTTCAACAAAAATTAAAAAAAAAATTGAAAAAGTAGCCAAAGTAACCCGCCGTTACGGTATGTCAGAGGACATTACTAAAAAAAACCTATCTCCGTGCCAAATTTCAGCCATATCGGTTTAGTGTGGCGTATTGAGTAACAAACATCCATATGTTTGTTACTCAATCACGCCACACTAAACCGATATGGCTGAAATTTGGATGTATGTATGGATGGCCCTACATACATTCAAACTTTCACATTTATAATATAAGTAGGATAGGGAAAATCGGGACATTGTATAGGTACCTAAAGCTGGCAACACACATAGATACTAAATTTTCTTATTAACTGTCAGTTTGTTGGGCACAAAAGTGTGTCGACCTTGAAAAAAACTGGTTACACGATGAGGGACAAAAAATTGGGTAGCTGCGTCTCTGTTTATCACATTAATAACTTTATTTCTGCTCTCTTTTTAGTGTGAGTGAGAAAGAAATCGTCACTGGCTCTATGTCTTCTCTCTCTACGATATTATCACTTTGTACCTCCTTCCTACCTACGTACTTTTCGTAGAGAGTAGCACAGATTACTATAGGAGAGTAGTATCCACAGAGTAGGTCTAGATAGGTACCTAGACCTACGCTTAATATTACGATCAAAGTAGGTAGGGTGACCAACCCAATAGCTAGCACTGCACCAGTTTATTCGCACTTTGGCAAAAAAGATTAAAATATAAGTTTCTGATTGTGGTTTTTAAATTTTCAGATTAAAAAATATTTAGGGGAATTCATAATTTTCACAATCGAAACCTTTCTAATCTGGAAAGTTTTAAAATGACGTCAGTATCGTAGTTGAAAGATATCGTTCTGGAGTTCCCGAAGTTTTTCGGCCATTTTGACTCATCGACGTTAAGGGTCAGTACTAACTTAATAATGATTTAACTGTGGTTTTATTTGAATTTTAATAATATAATTGTTTTCAATTGATTTTCTAAGTATTATTAGTTACTAATTCAAAAAGTAAATGAAACTTTCCCGTTATTTCATTGCAAAACAAGGGGTGTCAGTATCTGGTTACAAAATTTG
Source organism: Hipparchia semele (assembly GCA_933228805.2). NCBI lineage: Eukaryota > Metazoa > Arthropoda > Insecta > Lepidoptera > Nymphalidae > Hipparchia > Hipparchia semele. The sequence continues at coordinate 5,935,414 of OW121717.1, read as the reverse complement.
GAGATTTTCTTGTTTATTAACACTCCGAAGCGATTCGATTCCCTAGCAGACTGGGAGTCTGTGTATGTGACGATCTTAACAAGTGTGTGTAAACTGTCCATACTCTGGAGTCTAAATTCTTTAAGACCCATCACACGAAAAGGACCAAGAAGTTCTCTGACCTTACTCTCAAACTGATGGAAGACAGACAAGAGATGAGACTTCAGTCGTCAGCAGTCGCGGATGCCTACTGGTAGGTTAATAGGCAGATCTCTAAGAAAAGTACTCGCGACCTGCGGGCCTTGAATACCAAGTGTATTAAAGATACGATCTAGTGGAACAGAAGTTTCATTCCAAAGTGTCCGTGAGAGATCTATCTATCGGACAGAGTCAGCTGACGCGGCTGAAAACGAAGGCTGTCACGTTTCTTCTCCACCTGAGGTATGGAGAGAGGTTGAGAAGTTCTATGGGCAGTAATTATCACGAAACAAAAATCATTCAGCGGACGATGGAGAGAGCTATGCTCGGAGTATCCCTGCGAGATCATATCAGAAATGAGGATATCTGTAAGAGAATCAAAGTCACGGACATAGAATAGAATAGAATAGAATAGAATAGAATAGAATAGAATAGAATAGAATAGAATAGGATAGGATAGAATAGAATAGAATAGAATAGAATAGAATAGAATAGAATAGAATAGAATAGAATAGAATAGAATAGAATAGAATAGAATAGAATAGAATAGAATAGAATAGAATAGAATAGAATAGAATAGAATAGAATAGAATAGAATAGAATAGAATAGAATAGAATAGAATAGAATAGAATAGAATAGAATAGAATAGAATAGAAATATTTTTTATTCAAATAAACTTTTACAAGCACTTTTGAATCGTCAATGATTCTACCACTGGTTCGGAATGCCTTTCCTGCCGAGAAGAGCCAGCAAGATACTCGGCGGTTGCTCTTTTTAAAAAAAAAAATTTACAATAGTTAATGAAAGCTATGCTATGTATACAGTGCTTCCACAATAAAGCTTCAAAAATGCAAAAATGCATACGTAGGTACACCAATCCAACGCATGTCAAGACGGGCAGTCAGAGCAGACCTATTCCCGTTGGTGGCACCCGTTCACGAGCATGACGCATGATCCTATACTAGACGCATAGCTAAGCGAAACTGAAGTGGAAATGGGCGGGCGTATAGTTCGAAGAGCTGATGGTCGATGGGATCCCATGGTGTTGGAGTAGCGATCCCGTACCGGGAAGCTAGGTGGGCCGACGACATCAAACGAGTCGCAGAGAGCCGTTGGATTCAGGTAGCGTAAGACCGAGGCCTGTGGAAGTCCATATAAGAGACCTTTGTCCAGCTGTGGACGTCTGTCGTTTGATAAAGACTATGTTTACGTTTTCTTATTAAATATGTAAGGGTGTTTGTTTTAAATATAATAAATATAAAAAAATTAAGTCACCTACAGTTACTATAAGAATTTCCGTATATTATTTCGTAATAAAATCTATATTCTAAAAGACTTCCGTAGGTAGCCTAGCGTGATATTTCCCTTAAACTCTATTAAAATCTGAGTGTTGATAATTGGATAATTTTGTGCCCATAACTGGTAACAAATGTGCGAATAATTGGGGACTGCGTCACTTTTCAATCTTATTTAAAATTCTAGTTGATTTAAACAATAAAATTTCAATATCTTCTTTAATTATATATTTTACTAAACAAGTAACCTTATGAACACAGTGATTTATAGAATTTGGTTTAATTTATACTTAAAAACATATTTGAAATAAGATAAACTCTTAAAGTGCCCATAATTGGGTCTGCCACCTATATAATATATTTTGTGTCGACTTACAAAGTTTGTCACTTTTTTAATGTTACCCGCTTCTGGTGTTGCTACGCATAGACTTTCTAGACAATTGTCCTATTGTATCTATGTATAGTAGCTTTTTCATTCAAGCATCACGAAAACGACGAAAACAACGGGCAGTGTATATGGAAGTGCATTTGACCGATTGCGCCGCAATTATTCTACCCGGGTAAGTAATACACGACTGTACAGAAACCTTTTGATACATTGAAAAAATCTACAGTAAGTATTTAACTTAAAATCTCCTGTGGGTTTTTATTTCCAAAATGTCATTGTAATTGCACGGGTGTGTGCCCACCGTAAGACTCTTTCTTTAAACATGAGGACTGTCGCAAAATTTGTTAACTTCCTTTTCTGTTGAAAGAGCAGTTTTTATATAAATAACAGTTTTTTTACACACTGTAGGATTAAGGAATATTATTGTTAAATTTATTTGTACCAAGGAGGTTAGAGCCAATTCATTTCTAATTATATTTTAATTTCTTTCAGTGTGGAGTTTGATGATGAATGAATGAGAATAAGGCACTTAAATCTTGTTATAATTAAGGGGAACTAGTTCAGTAAGTTTCAAGCACTATCAGAATGGCAACTTTAGAGCAACAAGCTTCTAAACTTTTGGATTTTAATCAAAAACTGGATATCACCCTCCTTGACAATATTGTGGGATGTTTGTATTCTTCGGTAGGAGATCAGCAGCGAATTGCACAAGATATCCTAACTGCATTAAAGGAACATCCAGATGCTTGGACCCGAGTTGATACAATATTAGAGTTTTCACAAAATCAGGAGACAAAATACTATGCCTTACAGATATTAGAACAAGTCATACAAACAAGGTGGAAAGTATTACCAAGGAATCAATGTGAAGGCATAAAAAAATACATTGTCGGTCTTATAATAAAAAATTCATCAGATCCTGTTACAATGGAAAATAATAAAGTGTATTTAAAAAAGCTAAACTTGATATTAATCCAAGTTTTGAAAAGGGAGTGGCCTCACAATTGGGAAACATTTATCAGTGATATTGTTGGGGCGTCCAAAACTAATGAAAGTCTATGCCAGAACAACATGGTAATTTTGAAACTTCTCAGTGAAGAGGTTTTTGTCTTCAGTACTGGTCAACTCACACAAACAAAAGCTAAACATCTCAAGGATACCATGTGTTCTGAATTCAGTCAGATTTTCACACTTTGTCAATTTGTTCTTGAGAATTCACAAAATGCACCACTCGTTGATGCTACTCTGCATACACTTCTGAGATTTTTGAACTGGATTCCACTTGGTTACATATTTGAAATGAAGTTGATAAGCACCCTTATATTTAAGTTTTTGAATGTTCCAATGTTCCGCAATGTAACACTCAGCTGCTTAACAGAAATAGCTGGAGTTACTGTCAGTAATTATGAGGAGCAGTTTGTAGCGCTTCTTGTGCAGACAATGGAGCAGCTAGAGGCAATGCTGCCCCTGACCACCAACATAAGAGAGGCTTACGCAGCTGGAAGAGACCAGGAACAAGTGTTCATTCAGAATCTTGCTTTATTTCTATGTACTTATTTAAAGGAGCATGGTCAATTAATTGAGAGGAGAGGTCTTACAAATACTCTGATGAATGCTCTTCGTTACCTTGTATTAATATCGGAAGTGGAAGATGTTGAAATATTCAAAATTTGCTTAGAGTTTTGGAATGCTTTGGCTGCTGATTTGTACAAGATTGCACCATGCTCACATTCGGCTGGCCTCTACAGCTTAGGGAAAACTGTTGGGCGTAAGACACTTTATGCTGATGTACTCAGTGGTGTGCGTTATATAATGATTTCCAGAATGGCAAAACCAGAAGAGGTTCTGGTTGTCGAAAATGAAAATGGTGAGGTTGTCCGAGAATTTATGAAAGATACTGACTCTATAAATTTGTACAAGAACATGCGAGAAACATTGGTCTACTTGACACATTTGGATTATCAAGATACTGAACGTATTATGACTGAAAAACTTCAAAATCAAGTTAATGGCACAGAATGGTCTTGGAAAAATCTCAACACTCTTTGCTGGGCAATAGGCTCAATATCAGGGGCTATGATGGAAGAGGATGAGAAGCGGTTTCTAGTAGTGGTAATTAAGGAGCTGTTAGGACTGTGTGAACAAAAAAAAGGAAAAGATAACAAAGCTATCATTGCTAGCAACATCATGTATGTAGTTGGGCAGTATCCTCGCTTTCTTCGTGCCCATTGGAAGTTCTTGAAAACAGTTGTCAATAAACTTTTTGAGTTCATGCATGAAACCCATGATGGTGTTCAAGACATGGCGTGTGATACGTTTATAAAAATTGCTTTGAAATGTCGTCGTCATTTTGTTACCACACAAGTAGGGGAAGCCTGTCCATTCATTGAAGAAATCTTAAGTACAATAAGTTCTATCATCTGTGATTTGCAAACACTTCAAGTGCATACATTTTATGAGGCAGTGGGATACATGATCAGTGCACAAGTTGATCAAGTTGCACAAGAGCAACTCATAGAAAAGTACATGTTACTACCTAATCAGGTGTGGGATGATATCATCTCTCAAGCTTCACATAATGTCGATATCCTTAAAGATCCTGAAGCTGTCAAACAACTTGTCAGTATACTTAAGACTAATGGTCGGGCCTGTCGTGCATTAGGTCATCCATATGTTGTGCAACTTGGCAGAATTTATTTGGACATGCTCAATATATACAAAGTCATGTCGGAGAATATCACTCAAGCTATAACGTTGAATGGTGTGGTGGTAACAAAGCAACCTCTTATTAAAAATATGAGGATAATTAAGAAAGAAACTTTAAAGTTAATTGCGAGTTGGGTATCACGATCAACAGATAACAGTATGGTGTTGGAAAACTTTATCCCTCCTCTACTGGAAGCTGTTCTAGTTGATTACCAAAAAACCACAGTACCAGATGCACGGGAGCCAGAAGTTCTATCCTGCATGGCCGCCATTGTGTATAAACTGGGAGGACATATAACATCAGAAGTGCCAAAAATCTTTGATGCAGTCTTTGAATGTACTTTGGAAATGATTAACAAAGATTTTGAAGAGTATCCTGAGCACAGAACAGAATTTTTCCTGCTATTACAGGCAGTCAATACACATTGTTTTAAAGCATTCCTAAGTATACCACCAGCTCAGTTTAAGTTGGTGCTGGATTCCATAATTTGGGCATTTAAACATACAATGAGAAATGTGGCTGATACAGGACTGCAAATACTGTACAGATTACTCCAAAACGTAGAACAACACACACAGGCAGCCCAAAGCTTCTACCAGACATATCTCTGTGACATACTGGAGCATGTGTTCAGTGTTGTCACAGACACCTCTCACGGAGCAGGTCTTACTATGCATGCTACAATTCTAGCATACATATTTTCGTTGGTAGAAACTGGACGTGTTTCTGTTGCTCTGGGTCGCACTCCAGATAATGTTTTATACATACAGGTAATTATTATTGTAATATTTTTGTTTTGTACTATCTCAAGCTTGCAACTTCATTTGTGGGTAGTTGGATTTTTGACATACATAATGACGAATTCTATAGGAATAGGTGTTTAAATAACTAAAATTCGAAAGCACTTTGTAAAAGTTTATTTGAATAAAAAATTATTCTATTCTATGCTAATAGTATTTGATGTACATAATAAGTGAGTTAGTTTGTATAAATTAAATTAATAATGAGTTAACAAATTAATTCCAGGAATATGTGGCAAACCTTTTGAAAACTGCATTCCCACATCTGACTGATAATCAAGTTAAGATAACTGTTCAAGGATTGTTCAATTTGGACCAAGATATCCCTGCTTTCAAAGATCACCTCAGAGACTTCTTAGTGCAAATAAGGGTAAGAATATAATTGAATCTAATAAATGAAAGTAGTTATATAACAATGTCTGGTCTAGTGGAAGGCTTTAGCTGTGGCTAACGTCAAAGACGTGTCGCTCGACGACGACGTGAGAGCGATTTAGCGTTATAGCATGATGGTGTGTAGAAACATATGAGGGATATGAGTTTAATTAAAAATTGCCATACCTCTTAAGTTCCCCATTCAAAGTTAGCCTACTATCGTCTTAGACTAGGTATAGTACCTTACCATCAGGTGAAATTGTAGTCTAGGGCTATTATAAGGAATAAACAGCAGGTTTTACAAGAAAATTAAATCACAGGCATTATCTAGTTTGAGAGTACAGTAGATTATTTAATATTTTATTTTTTTCTTCAGGAGTACACTGGTGAAGATGACAGCGACTTGTATCTCGAAGAGCGATTGTTCGCACTCCGGCAAGCACAGGAGGAAAAAAGAAGGGTCCAGCTATCTGTTCCGGGCATTATTAACCCCCACGAATTGCCTGAAGAGATGCAAGATTAAATTTAGTTTTAGTAAGGAAGGTTATAAATGGTAACAGTTCACTTAACTATGATTCTATTGAAAATTAATATCTAAGTCAGCCATAAATATGACGATAGATAATATGACGCCAGAAAAAGTTGTATCGTAAGCAATTGATCTTAAAACATGTGATGCTATACAATGAGTGCCAGGACAAAGTTAATACATAGCCCAATGGCTATGCCAGCATTGCTGTCGTCAGTCATTGGATGACTGCATTAGTTAAACAAAACCTGTCATTAGAGAGAGTCAATCTGGCATCAGTTCAATCCTTGACTTTGTTGTATGATTAATGTCTGATTTATAGTGTACTAGTTGATGCCCGCGGCTTCGACCGCGTGAATTTAGTTTTAAAAATCTCGTGGAAACTCTTTGATTTTCCGTAATAAAAAGTAGCCTATGTCACTCTCCTGGTCCTCAACTAGATCCATGCAAAAAATTATTTCGATTCATTGCTTGGTTGCGGCGTGATTGAAGGACAAACCAATAAACAAACACACTTTCGCATTTATACTATTAGTAAGGATGTATGGATTAATAAGTCAGATTGCATATTATTGTGATCTCTCCAATCTATGTTCGCAGATTGTTTTGTTATCAGCTAGCTTTCTTAAGGTGTGTGTTTTATTTATATTTTATTTTACTCATTTCTTTTAATTCACAAGTACTGTAAGGGTGTTTGGATCAGTGCATGATTTATGTAGAGTTCATATTTAATTTTTCCATGTTTTAAATATTAACGAATAGGAGGATTACCTACCAACTTTATTTGCGACAAAAAAATATATCGTGTCTACTTTGATAATGTGGCGCGCCAGAAAAAAATAATTTATTGGATAGAAGCGGTGTTAGTTTGCAGAAGTCCATGATGTGATAAACTTATTTTGCTAAAAATCCGCCAAACTAAAAAAAATCGTATGGAACAACTTGCAGCATCAGCTAGTCCACAATCAGCATTTCCTGAAGATGCTTCTGTGTTAACGAGCGTAGAGTGCACAGTGAATTTGCACACAAAAAAAGAACACTACAGTGGTTTACGTTGGTTTAGCGTATTACTTGCTTGTTTGATTATTGCAACATTTCTAGTGGCCGGAAGGCGAAACGGATTTTTGTGATTTAGCACATTATAGCTTAGATTTGGACGCACATACGCGATAACGTTTCAACCCACAAACCTTTGTCAAATAAAATTAAATACATACTTAAAGTAAAGGAATAAAGTTAAGTTTTCAATTGATAAGTTGTGTGGGTTGACTCTTTATTGCATATGTGCATCCATTTATTAGAAGTGTATTATTTTATTTGTTGTTCTATGTATTTATCTATACAAACAAATAAAATTGAAGTACTAGGAATGAAAAACATTCGCTTATAAGCTGCGCGTAACATCGCGTGCCAACCTACAGCTAGCGCCATCTATTGTAACTTGCGAAATTACTAATGTTAGTGTTACATCTATTTAAATTGAAGACACTGAACAACAAGTCAACAACAGACAGACAGAAAAATATTAAAAATTGTTTTTTTTTTTTATTATAAGTACCTTCCGTATTTATACTTATATACTTATGAATTTAGTAAAAAACTGTTATTTTGATATTACAAACAGAAACTTAAATTTTATTTATTGTATAGAGAACTAGCATCTTCATTTTAAATGTATTAGGTGATATTTTTGCATGCAACATGCACCGCTCGGGTAGGGACCGCCGCGCGGCCTGCTTGTTTATCTACCTACACACCTATAACAATAATAAAATAAATTAATCAACGACGAATTGATTGTTGTAGGATTCATAATATGTCTTGGCATCTTATATTCAGTGGACTGTTATCATTAAGACAAACTAAGAACTCTTGTGCTTGTTCAAATTATACCTTAATATGTCAGTATGTACAAAGGATCGCCTGGACCAATGGAAGATGATGAATGTAAGTGACAAGGTTATACCGAAAACCTCCTAAAGGTTTATTTTGACAGCACAAGATGTACGTACCTAGTATATGGCCTTTTTTATTTATAGGAAATAAATCATGCAAAAATCTACATTGCTAGGAAATAATTCCAGGAATAAGTTGTTCTGTTTTTGTAATAACATTGGATGGTACATATAAGAAATCTCTGTGATTGACCCAGTGTTGGCTGTTCAACATGTACGCTATAGAATCTGAGTATTATGTCACACGAGTAGATTCTAGGTAAAAGTTTATAAAAGTGCATTGCTGTTAGTAACTTTTTATTTTTCGTCCCCCCCTCCTTTATTAACTTTATAATGAATTGAGAGTCTTACCAAATGCGTTTCGGGTCCGATTATTGTCGAATCTTATAATTTGTGTTTGAAATAAAGTAAAATAATAATATACACGGTCTTTATGTTACACAAACGACCATTTTTTGTATCTGACCAACACCGAATACCTCACCACCACTGCACCGCCGCATTGTTGTTTTGAGCTTAGCCACATGGTTAACGATATTAGCTACATGGCTAACAACGCATTCAAGTGCGATTATTGGAACGACCTATTGAGACTCACCCCTATAGCTTCAGGATTAGCCGCATTAATGAGAAAGTCTTACATTAATTTATTATTTCTCAACTCTAAATCGGCTATTCCTGAATCCTATAGTTTGGGTCTGTAAGTACCTACTTTACTCCTGCAGAATTGAAGAGTTCTAAATTAATTTTAAAAAGACCAGCCTCACGATCGAGTAAAATTGATTGCGAACTCGAAGTCACCATTAGCCTGAGTGATTTATCCTTCAACTGTTTTTTGTCTTTCCAAGACAATTAATTCATAATTACATAAAATAAATGAGGACTTTTTAAAAGTGTAATTAGAATATAATAGGAAGGGTAGACATAGGTATATACTAGATTTTATTCAAATAAACTTACAAAATGATTTCAAAATTCAAATCGTCAATCTACCACTGTACGTTGATCGTTTGGAATGCCGCTCGTACTTCGTATCGAACTTGTATCGAATGTCTGTGTACTGCCCCTAGCTAGTAGCTAGTACTGGCTAGTACACTTGAGTGAGTGTACTAGCGCAGAGTTGCCAACTCAGAAATTTTTACCCCTAAAGCGAAAATCAAAAACCCCTATACCTATTACCCACATGAAAATACCCCCAAAAAAGAAAAACAATTTACGTATACGTATTATTTGTATTGACAAACCATCTAACGTTTATAATTTCGTTTTCTGCTGGTTCAGAGTTTTTAAATTTACATACATTTGGATATTAAATAAACTTAACATTCTAGTTTTAGTGGATGGATTGAATGTTGTGCAAGATCCACCATTTTTTCCAAATGTACCAAAGAGATCATAGATAATACACTATATAAAGAGATAATAATAATATGTTTACATCTCATCTGTGAATTACATGCTCTTTGGTTATTCTAGTGACGTGGTATATGCTCTTTGGTTTCGTGTTAGGGATGTCAATATTGCTTGCAAAAACATCGTTGATGTCATACATGTTGACATTGATAGCTGAACATCGATACTCAAAGCGAAGTGATTATATTCTCTTGGACTCGAAGTTTATCAAACACAAAACAACACATTTTTTGCAAACATTGTTATCATTAAATAAAACATCCATAAAATCATAGAATTTTTTAATTACACAAACACAATTATTTAAATGGAGAGAACAGGACGTAGGAACAGGAACACATTATAGGTTCCACTATTTTTTCTTAAACTTCGATTGTGTCCGTAACATCGCGTTACGGTGCTTCACATAATATAACAACGATGTTAAAACTTCGATGTTTTATCTCTTAACATCATCGAATTCATCAAAATAAGGATGATCTTATAAATCCTATGGTAAACACGTACCTAGTAATTATACTCAGTACCCACTGAGTAGGTATATAATAACTCCATGTCAGCATTAATGGTTTGATACCATCAAAGTATTGATACCTTCTCCTATCCTTTTTTATTTGTTGTTCTGCAAATGAAGCATATGGTTAATGTATTATGTATATTATATTATGATATTTTAATTATTATACTTTTTCATACTTGATTTCTTAACTTATGTAGTCTAATAAAGCTCGTTATATACTTTTATTTGTTATTATAATATTATGAATTAAATAAACAAAAAAGTCATCGTTTTTAAGTCTCCTAAAAACAGCAATTGTTGTGAAATATATTAAGGAGACAATATAATATTTTTATTTTTTTACCGGTCATAATTAAATCCCTTTCTGAAATAAACATTCACATGGCACAGATATCTCAACAACGACGATAATAGATGGAGATTTTTCTACTTATTTTGTTTTATAGCACTCGGAGCATGTCTTTTTAAGCCATTTTGTTTAATATGATAGACAGTGTGGATTCGCGTCGAATCGATTCAATACAAGTACTTTTCTTTCAATATTAAGTAAGTATCGAAACAAATAATTCGATACTAAAAGTACTCGGCATCGAAAGAAAACTACTTCATACTTGTATCGAACATCACTAAGTGTCAATGCCTATTGCCTACTAACCTATCCTATTGCCATTTGCAGAGTGATTACATTCTCTTTGGCCATTTGCCCACAGAACATTTGCCACCTACTGTCTACCTACCTATAATGATGTTGCTGAAAATCATTATCTTATTGCAGTAGAATTACTCCAAAAATTTAATTGAAAATAAGCTTTGTTAATTTTTGTTCAAAGAGTATCACGTTTAATCTAGAACTATGGCAAATGTAAGTGAAGAAAACTCTTCTAGTGAGAAAGAAGATAAGTTGATTCCTAGCGACGATTCTTCTAGGCAAATTGAGTCGACTGCTGATGAAAATGTCGATGTAAGTAAAAATTAAAATTATAAAAGTTAATGGTCGTACCATCGGAACGAACTTACACATAAATAATTATTAAGTACTTTTTATATGTTGTATTAAATTGGGTCAATCTTCACGCACTTGACTTCGATTTTTTCAGATCAATGAACAAATTGATGAACAGCGTCGCAGAATGCAACCAACAAAGATGGAATCTTTTTTTGCCGTAACAAAATCTTTAATAATAAGAGCGTTAGTGGTTTATTTTATAACATCGATGTTTCGCCAACCATCGGCTCCAAAGCCTGACGTGAACAGTCCGCCTGGAGTTGTTCGCACTCCGGCGGTTAATATGTTTGCCAACGGAACTGTCTTAGACATGTATACATATATATCTGAAAAAGAATTTGTAAAGAATTTTGAAGACGCTGAATTAATTTGGAAGTTACCTGGGTTAATATATGGAGATTGGGCAGGTGGGCCAAATGGAGATGGGACGTTTATACATACAACTAGTATTGTTCCCTCAGATGCATTAAAAAATAATGGTTCCATATATCTTCACGTTTATATTGTGCAGTCAGGAAAGTCGCCAGATCCACGAGACAAGAACAATTATGCTGGATCCTATGTAACGTATGGTAGAAAGATGGTAAACAAGTACAAGAAGCTGAGATATTTAAAAACTCATAATTTATTAACTGGCCAAACTGAGAAGTCAGAAGAAGAACAAAAGAAAGCAGAAACACTAAAAGAAGAAATTGTTTCACATTGGCATCCTAATTTAACTATTAACTTAGTGACAGATCAAACAAATTGGATGCAGGGCAGTGTACCCCCTCCGCTTGACGAGTTTATCTATTTCTTACCTGATGGGAAACAATACAAACCAGCAGTATTTCTAAATGACTATTGGAACATGATGAGAGATTATGTTCCACTCAATAAAACAACAAGTGACCTTGAACTACAGCTAACATTCCAACCACTGAGTCTGTTCAAGTGGCAGCTCTACACTGCTCAGGCCATGCGAGACAAGCTAAGCATGTTTTCAGCGTTGGGTGCTGAGGAGCAAGACGAAGAGCAGGACACAGTTAAGGAGTTGCTTTTAGACACCTCTCCTTATCTTCTGGGTCTTACAATATCAGTGTCTATTCTGCATTCAATATTTGAGTTGCTGGCTTTCAAAAATGATATTCAGTTTTGGAATAACAGGCAGTCCCTGGAAGGGCTCTCTGTACGATCAGTCTTCTTCAACGTGTTTCAGTCGACAGTTGTCCTTCTATATGTTCTTGACAATGAAACCAATGTGATGGTCAGAATTTCCTGCTTCATTGGCTTGATGATTGAGATATGGAAAATAAACAAAGTGATGGACGTTAAACTGGATAGGGAAAATAGAATATTGGGAATTCCCAAGATAACATTCACAGACAAAGGCTCTTATGTAGCGTCTAGCACCAGGGAGTATGACATGCTAGCATTCAGATACCTCAGCTGGGCATGTTTTCCACTTTTGATTGGATATGGGGTTTATTCTTTGCTATATCAAGAGCACAAGGGATGGTACTCCTTTGTTCTTAACATGATGTATGGTTACCTCTTGACTTTTGGATTTATAATGATGACTCCTCAATTATTTATTAATTATAAATTGAAGTCTGTTGCACATTTGCCATGGCGCATGATGACATATAAATTCCTTAATACATTTATTGACGACATCTTTGCATTTGTAATTAAAATGCCTACTATGTATCGTATTGGCTGTTTCAGAGATGGTGAGTAATATAATTTTCTTAATATCATTACTAAATTTTTAAATCTGATAGTGTTTGTTTGTTACATCAATTATGCATTAATGGTGCAATGGATCAATATGATTTTTCACATGAATATTATTGAGGACCTGTAATGACCTTTGAAAATCAAACAGTTTCCAGAATGTTTTTATAAATTAAATCCAAACTAAAAAAGTCTTGGGTATCAGTTAGTTTAAATATAAATAAATTTTTCACCAGTGATTGTGAAATGGCCACTTGACAGGCACTAACGTTATTGCAGTAATGCAGAAGAAGGATTGCCATAGATATTTTGTTTATTTTATGCAAAATCCTTAATTCAAGATCAAAATTATTTATTTCATGTAGCCAACCTGTGGCTCTTATGACACGTCAAGAATTTACCATCAGAATGCAGTCCGAATATATAAACTCAATCCATTTTAGAAATCTTATATGTACAATGATTTATCATTTGTGACAATAAATAAGCTAAATATTGAGTGTATTTGCAAAATTTTCACTTTCATAGAGTCTAATGCTGAATGATCAATTAGGTATATTATTATTAAGTAAAAGAAAGGATATTCGACATGCTTAAAATCCATATTTATGTTTTCAGATATAGTATTCTTCATATTCTTGTATCAGCGTTGGATCTACAAGGTTGACCACAAACGTGTCAATGAGTTTGGGTTCTCTGGAGAAATGGAACAGCAACAGAAACAATCTGGAAATGGTAACCTTGCCATCACTGAAGGGGATCAAGGTACCACAGATAAGAAAAATGATTAAGTTTTAGATAATTTTTAGCTAGTAAAAATTATGACACATTGGTAAAATACTATAAAGATTAATTTTGCTTAACAAAATGTTAATATGTGTTGTGCATGTTATATACCTACAAATCTTAAAAGTTTGTTTGCAATTACATGATAAGAACATTATAATATTCTATTGTGAACCAGTACAAATAATGATAACAATAGGTGTGTGTGTCTATGAATAAACATAGTATAACCATTTGTATTTATGTCATAGCATTTAGTAATTTTGTTAGATACCAATAACACTCAAAATCTCAACCTTCCAAATGTAAGTACAACCACTACAAAAGTTATATACAAATGGGTAGTATTTAAAAAGAAACAAATCGTGACGAATCATGATCACTATGAATGCATACAGATAGTAGTATCCATAGTGGTTTAAGATATTTTCATACTCATCAAAATATATCCAAGCAGGTATCTACAACCTACCATTATAATCTAGACAGGCATTCTAAAGGATTGACATTTTTACTAAATCTAACCTATCTGTATGGATTGGAATCCATTGTTATAGATAACTTTTTGGCATTTTTGAGATCTTTGAGAACTTTGGAGCTCAAAACGTGTGTTTGACAATTTTCTGATGTTAGGTACTTATTTATGTTCTATTGATTATTTATCTTTGAATAGCATTGGATTGTTGTGTTTGATATTATGAAGTTATCCTATTTTGTTACTTATTTTAATATAAAACACTGAATTATGAATATTAGATATAGTTTGTTGATACACCAATGGAACAACACTTGTCACTTATGAACAGTATTGATTAAAAAAAAATCAGATTTATTTAGTAAGTTTTTTTTTAAATTAAATCATAAATATTAAGTAGCCATTCAGTAAAAATTTATATAGTGAGCAATGTAGGTATACATCACCAGACTATAATTTTTAACTTTTATTTGAGGTAAATTTAATGTATTTTGCACAAAGTTATTTAGCTAGTACATAGACCATTATAATTTTGTCTAACCTAACTGTATCACATTAATATTACGCTATATTAAATAGGATTGACATAAATTATATATATATTACAGTTTACATTACCTACTATATATATTTTACATTTAATTAATTATTTTATGCAATACAGACTAGGTCCATAAAATTTTATGAAATTAGGTAAATATCAGTTTGTGTACCTATTATATTTTAAATAAATTAAAAATTATGTAATAAATTATACAATAAATATTAAATCTTTATCTCTACATTTCGTATCAACTTATTAAATAGTTTTTTAATTAATTAAATATAATAACGATAAAAAAATCACAGGTCCCGATTCATAATACAATACTACTAACTGTTGCCTGGGGCCGAGTCCGCGTGGAGTAAGTTTTCTAAAAAACCCGCAGGAATGCCTTGTTTTTTCGGGATAAAAAGTAGCCTATGCCACAGTCCATGTCCTCAACTTTCCGTTATTGTTGTAAGTATGTATAAATACCACTATGGCAGTACTTCGTAAGACTTTCATCCAACATTTCAACTCTCATTTTTCCCCCTTTGGGGTGAATTTTTGTAATATCTCTTAGTATATACTTACGTCCTAGGAAGAACCTACGTGTCATGTTAATAGTATCAATAATTAAAATTTTACCATACAAACTTTCATCCCCAATTTTATCACTTTCATGGAGTGATTTCCTACATGTTTTTATTATTTAAAACTAATAACTTAAATGCCAATTTTTATGTTTGACTTTAAAAACATAGGACTTGTATACAACCTTCCAACCAACATTTCACCCCCTAAGGGTCAGTCACACCGAGACGACGCGACGATGCTCGTACTTTTGTTGATAGCGATAACAATATAGAACCTCTACTTACACAATAAGGTACAAATTTCAGTGAGAGCGCGAAAGCGATCGGAATACTTGTCGAAGTAGGCTTGTTACGGCGCTGCGGAGCGTCTCGCCGATTTCAACAAAAATTGAGACGCGACGCGTTGCGCAGATACTTGAGAGAACTTCTATCAATCTGGTTATCATATTTTGATCACTATCATAATAATTTACAAAATTAATGTTCATTAAATTGTTGTTTCAAAGTTGTGTTTCATTAATTACCATACTGCTGCTGGTAGACCTCCCACTAAAAGGAGAAACATCAAACGAATAGAACAAACAAGTAGAAAGTGTGGAAGACCCCACAACCTACATTATGTCCGATAGTAGATTTCCATTTGTAGACGAAAAAGAATAGAACTTATTGAAGTGATCTTATTGCTAAACACAACATGGATAGGTATCTTTGAACACACGTGATCCAAGTGCTTTTATAAGTTTAGAGTTAACGAGAAACTTATGGTGTCATACAAATCTCAAGTGCACAAAAGGTCAATGAAGTTTTCACTAGAATAAAATGCAGTTAGAATGATGAAATGTTAAAAAACCTACATAATGATCTCAAGAAAGCGTAAATGCACATAATTCGATTTTGATCAAAATATCACTTGGATCACCTGTGCACTAGGGTGATATTCTGATTTTTGTGGAAAGCAATTAAACTGCACTTCAAAAAATATATATTTATTAAATTACAATCATGTCAAAAAAAAATTGTTTTGTATTGTGAACATTATGGCCGGACGCTTAGCGGGCAGCCGGGCGCCCAGTGGCCGCGCGCGCCGCAACGGAAGCATCGCCCGTAGCCGCCGTAGTAGGCCCCGGGGAGACCTGGTACCCGACCTCGACGTCCTCTCCCACTATTATTACTTCTCCTGGCACTATCTCCTAATCATACCAATACAACAGTTAAAAGTTTTGCTTTTATCAATAAGTTTTATATAAAATAGAAAGAAGTTTGTGAATCTGGTGTAAAAGGAACAAGTCTGTGAGGACACTTGCTAAACGACAGAAAATAATTATCACGAACGAAACTACGTTCCCATTTACTTGTTTTAAGAGGTAGTTCACTTTCCAGAAAATAATTTTATCACCAAATCCGTGCGACAATAACAAGTATCTATATTTTCCACAAACTTAACGAAAATGAAAAATAAAATATGACAAATTGAAATTCTGACCTGCAGTATTATTTGGTTCGGCATCTGGACTGGCGGCATCATCAGTGTCGTCAGATCCACCATCGGAATCTGAGCCGCGCTCACGCCCGAGCCAGGCATTAAGCCAGCTGGAAAATCGTAATGACCGTTATAATTAAGTAGATTGTTTACGAAAATAAGGTTGGGTACAGGTACCATTACCAGCCAAAATGAAAATGAATAAAAATGACAAAAAATAAACCTGGGGTTTTTTGGTAAGTAGAAAAAGCTCTAAAAAAAATTTATCCACTATTTATTATATACATTATAGTCATCGCCAGGAATTAATTTTTGTATCCTGAATCAAGTTATTTGTTCCACTTGATATTTTCTGAGTTTCGTAGCTATAGGTACTCACTTGTCGCCGAAGTAATCGTATTGTTCGAGTTCCTCGTATTCCTGGTATGTGTGGTAATCGTCTGAGTCGTGGGACGCATCGGAGCCATCTGAGTCGTGGGACGCATCGGGGCCATCTGAGTCGTGGGCTGCATCGGAACCGTCTGGGTCGTGAGCTGCATCGAGCCCCTCGGAGTCCTCTGATAAGTCGAGCCTCTCGGAGTCCTGCGATACGTCGAGCCCCTCGGAGTCCTCGTGTTCCTCCTCGTCGAGGTATTCACTTTCGTCCTCGTATTCATCCGAGATACTTCGTCTGTTACAATTGCAAATGTTAATTAAAACGATCGCACTGCAGCAGGACACCAACCGGAGACGATATCACGGACTGACCCGGTCCAACCGTGCCCCGTGAGGGTCTGTGTGAAAGACCCGAGATCGAAATTTTAATTTCAAAAGCAGTATCGTGTGAAATGGCCATTAGATAAGATTTAATTTTTGTCATAGCGAATCAGATCGCAGCTGTGGGATTATATTTTATAAATTACTAGCGGCACGTCCCAGCTTCGCCCGGATGGACATAAGATTTTTTTTATAGCCTATGTTACTCAGGGTGAATGTAGCTTTCCAATGGTGAAAGAACTTTTGAAATCGGCACCGTAGTTTTTGAGTTTATTCATTACAAACATACACACAAAAATACAAATCTTTCCTCTTTATAATAGTAGTTTAGATTTATTGCTACAGTAGGAGTACCTATAAACGATCGGAATCACCCACCAACCAATAGCAAGAGAGTAGGTACTAGTGAATAAGAGGAGATTGTGATCGTTATACTGTAGCAATCAGTTTTAGACAATCCCACGGCTGGAATCTGTTTCGCTTTATCTTATAAATCACACCATTGCCATTTTAAACAAGGGCAAAGCAGCGTGAGCAGAACTGTATATGAGTGCGCGGTGTGGCGCTAAGTAAGTTAATTGGACGCACATATGCAATAAAGTGTCAACCCACACAACTTATCAATTGAAAAGTAGTTAACTTTTCAATTGTTGAGTATTGTACATTAGAATTTAGTTAATATAAAGGTTAGAAAAGCCAACACATGCGGAACCACGGCGGGGCAAATAGTTTTAAATTAAATAAACATAAATTGAAAGATAATAGTAGGCAAGCATACCGTGTCGTGCTGACCCTCGGTCGATTCAGTTCGCTTTCGAGTTCTGTGAACAACACAGCTTCATAAAGCTTATTATTTAATAGCATTTAAATTATTGTTTTCATTGTGCTAACTCGAAAACTAATAAAAAACATGCGCACCTATCAGCGTTAGCGAAATAAACTTTCTTGGGTTGCAAGTAAAAAATTGTGCTTGCATGGATTGGGGTACTCCTACTGTCATGACAAATTTAATATCCGAACCGCGGGCGAGGATTTTAAATGCCTAGTTCCTGAAAAGGCTTGATGTGGAACTGTTTCAGAGCATTCTGGCAAACTCGAGTGTGTTAACTGGGGAAGGAGTATATCATATTCCGCTCACCTGTTTGCCATTTGTGACTTTTAGACATATATAATTTGATTCATTTTTGTTAGATATTAGAATGATAGATAAGTACTCCAAGACAAAGAGAAGAGAAAGAATTGAGAATCTATTCCATTTTTGAAGTCGGATAAAAAGTACGAGTTCGATTGTTGACCTGGGTATGAATGTTTTTGAAATTTTTAAATGCAATTTAATCTTAAAATCGACACCATTCTTATACGAAATTCCCCTAACACTTAATACCTACATTGCGTTTTCGACTTATTCACTGCTATCGAAATAACACTCCATATACCTACTATTTCGGTTAAAAATATTGAATCCTGATTTAAAAAAAACATTATGAAGCTGCCTTGTGCACAGTACTTTAAGTAATTTTATCGTAAAGTATCAAAAAAAGCGTATTAAAAAAGTGATCATTTTCTACCTTCTCGACTTTGAAGCATATCTCTTCTCTTTTGCTTCATTTCTTCAGTGAGATTTTGTACCATTTTTTCTATAAAGGAGTTCAATACCAAACTATTACATTCAGAAGTAATCACTGCCCTAGAAGAGAAAAATTAACTGTAGAATGAAACTGGCCTTATAATATACCTACAGAAGACATGGTATTTGACTAATTCTTTCCTCATTTTAAAAGCTAAAACTGATCGATAAAATATAATGTAGGTAATGTAAAAAAATCAACAAAAATACAAAGTTTAAAAGTTTTAAGATCGTTCACTGCACAGAAAGTTACAATACAAATATCGGTTTTGCGTAAAAAGGCAAAAAAAGCATATAACAAATGAGTCATCGTGGAACTTTAGCTAGTTAATTAATTACGCTGAAGGCTGCCAAAGGTTTAATTTTTTCTAGTTATATCACATTCAAATAGTACTTAGGTTTACGTAGACTTACCTGCAAATAGGACACTCCTTCTTTTTCTTCTTCCACATATTGATACAGTATTTGCAGAATGTGTGAGAGCAGTTGAGCGTGGTGGCCGACACGAACAGTTCCGAACAAATGCTGCACTGCAGTTCACTCTCCATAATTTCTCCAAATTCCGCTAGTGTACTTTTTGAAGCGCCCTCTACATTTGCTTGCGAAGTTGTGTTTTGGAGAAGTTTCATATTTTCCTTTTCGACACATTCCAACTGGCTACGGAGCTATGCAAAATAATAATAATAAGTATGAGGTCAATCCCAGAATACAGAACAGCTTCTTCAAACTAAAGCACACTTAAGTTTGAAGAAGCTTATTTTTATTTGTTGACGATATTCCTTGACTGCTATCTCACTTGATGATGGTAAGTGACGATGCAGTCTAAGATGGTAGCGGGCTAACTTGGAAAGGGTATGGCAGTGCATTCAACCCATACCCCTAATCAGTTTCTACACGCCATCGTGCCGGAACGCTAAAGCGCTTGGTGGCACGGCGGCCAAAGCCTCCCACCAGGCAAGCCGACCTTTATTCAGAGGCTGACATTCAATACTGACCCAAACCTTAAAAAGCAGCTACGTCATAAGTCAGTATTGTCTAATTCAAATTCAAATTTCAAAATTTATTTATTTCATGTAGGCTAACTTGTAGCTCTTATGACACGTCATAAATCTACCACCGGTTCGGAATGCGGATTCTGTTGAGAAGAGCCGGCAAGAAACTCAGCAGTTGCTCTTTTAAAAAAAAAAAAAAATTTTTTTACAAAGTTATGCTATGTATACAGTGCTTCCACAATAAAGCTTCAAAAATGCATACGTAGGTACACCAATCCAACGCATGTCAAGACGGGCAGTCAAAGCAGACCCATTCCCGTTGGTGGCACCCGTTCACGAGCATGACGCATGATCCAGCCATTGCTTCGCTCAACCATATTATTTACGTCTCTGGAATAAAATATGTCTTTAGTTACCTTTTCTAATTGATCCTGCAGTAAGCATATAACCTCACTGGACTGTTCCGCTTGCTTCTGTATTCTTTCAGCAGCGAGAGCCGAAAGCTCAATTTCTCTTTCTGTGACTCTAGTCTGAAAGGAACAAATTAATAATATTCAAGGTTTTTTTAAATTTCGAGTATTGTATATTCGATAGTCTCGTTGATCTAGTGGTTAGCAAGTTCGACTGTTGATGACGAGGTCCCGGGTACGTTTTCCGGGTCGGGCCTTATTTTTAACCGACTTCCAAAAAAGGAGGAAGTTCTCAATTCATCGGAATCTTTTTTTTTATTATTCCTATTTCCCAGGTGATCCCATTGTCATCAGGTCAGGATCTGATGATGAGAACCTGGAGAAATCGAGGGAATTCTTCAAATTTTATAGGCGCAATTGATATGCTTTGTAGTAGCTCTTGAAATCGGTTTTGTAAGAAGAATTTTTACGTTTATATAATGAGTTTTTTCAGCTGTACGAATTGTCAACAATAAAATTTTCAAAATTCAAGATTATTTGTTTCACATAAGCCAACCTGTAACTCTAAGTCTTATGGCAAATCAAGACTATTATCAGTTCAGTCAAAAGCTACCACAAGTTTTTCCTTATAGGGTTCTTCTTGATTGGCATTTAAAATCAATATAAAACTTTAATTTACCTTCAGATTTTCAATAGATTTTTGAGCATTTTGTTGGGCTTCATGTAACCTCTCGTGCATCTATAAAAATATATCATTCATTAGTTGTTGGTTATCATACTAAAATTATAGAATAGAATAGAATAGAAATATTTTTTATTCAAATAAACTTTTACAAGCACTTTTGAATCGTCAATGAATCTACCACTGGTTCGGAATGCCTTTCCTGCCGAGAAGAACCAGCAAGAAACTCGGCGGTTGCTCTTTTCAAAAATAAAAAATAAATTTTACAATAGTTAATGAAACTATGCTATGTATACAGTGCTTCCACGATGAATTTTCCCAAGTACAATACAAGTAAAAATAAATACAATACAAATACAAATAAATACAATCCAATACATGTCAAAACAGGCAGGCAAAAGCAGACCCATTCCCGTTGGTGGCACCCGTTCACGAGCATGACGCATGATCCAGCCATTGCTTCGCTCAACCATATTTGAGGGAACGTAACAACCCGCATCACACGAGGGTAATAAAGGTGAAAGTCTGCGTGTGTGAATGTGTGTGCGTTTGTTATACTCCTTTACGCCACAATGAATGAACTGATTTGGTTGAAATTTGGAATGGAGATTGCTCCCACCCAGTATTTACATAAGAGTTCCCGCGGGAATTGAAAAACCTTAATCCATGCGGACGAAGTCGCGGGCATCATCTAGTTAAAAATAATGTCCTTATTGATTAAGATCAATTAACACTATAGTGGAAATACATCCAGAGCTATGAGACGAAATAGATGATCATTACACGGACAACATGTGGCAACTTTTCATTTTTCAACAATATCATATAGAAAACATTGTGCAACCGCCAACCATGGTGCAACCTCGAATCGTCAATTTTCACCTTTATTTTTAAGACACATTAAAAATAATTCACATTAATAATAGTTTATGACATACTAGTTGTTCCATTTTGAGTTTATCTTCATCTGTGAGTTTCTTCAATTCCTCCATCTGATTGTTGAACTGCTGTTGGGCCTCAAGTTTTTGCTTTTCTTGCTCTTCAAGATTTTTCTTTATATTTTTAAGCTCTTCTATCAACTCCGTTTCTTTTTGTTTCCTTTGCTCAATCAGTTCATTTAATTCCTACAAAAATTACATTAATAAACCTATACAGGTAGAATAAATTTTAAATAATAATTATTTTAACAGGTAGGATTCCAACCCTAAACCCTCTTACAAATGCACCCTGAGTGTTAACCACTACCATTTACATACTCTATGATACTGTTAATGATGTGTAGTGACTAAGTAGCCAGTCTAACCAACTGTTAACTACATTTAAATAAGACTTTTCTGAAAAATTTTCGTCTAGATTATTGATTAGATTCTTTAATATAATTAATATCCTTCAAATCATTGAAGAATGTTGGGATATAATCTGTGTTTAACTTATCAATTAAAATAAGCAGTGATAGCCTAGTGGTCAGGACTTGGCCTCCTATTTGGGGGGTCGCAGGTTCGATCTTGGGTATGCACCTCTGGCTGCAGGGGATAATCCATCAGGAAAACATCAATTGATATGTATTATAATTGCAAAAGTTTGGATGTATGCATGGATGGATGTTTGTTACTCAATCACGCTGCAACGACTGAGAGATATAGACTATATAGTCTGGAATAACACTTAGGCTACTGTTTATCCCGGAAAATAAGACTGAAATCTATAGACTGAAATCTATAGACATCTCTCACTCAGCTCAGAGTCAAGACAGATTTATGTCAGAGCATATGTGTATCTCGTTTTAACCTCTATCTTGAGTCTGAGCTCTATAGTTCTAAGCATAAGAGTGTTCTCATGGGAATTAAAAAACCTCAATCCACACATACAACGTCACAGGCATCAGCTAGTTTACTATAGGTACCTTCTCCTTAGCTAGTCTCAGTCGCTCGGTTTCCTGTTGCAAAAGGGATTCAAAGTCCTGTTTTTCTTTTAACCGAACTTCCTCTTGCTCCTTCATTTTTGCTTCCAACTTATTCAACATGTCCTGTTTTAGTGAACTCTCTCGATTCAGTTCTGCAAGAAACTCTTCTCTTTCTTTGAGCAGCTTTTCCTTCAGAGAATTGTTTTCCACAATAAGCTCAGATTCTATCTCATTTTGTTTTCTTATTTGTTCCTGTAAAGTGCATTCAAAATAATTGCATTAATTCAGTTTAACAATTAAAAAAAAAACACCCAAAAATAAAAGAATATAGTATTTCCTACATTTTATAATTCAGTAAATAAAGGTTTATAATATTACTAGTTGATGTTCACGTGGATTAAGGTTTTTTAATTCCTGCAAGAATGCTCTTATTTTTCAGGATAAAAAGTAGCTTGTGTGTTTTGGCTGAAATTTGGCACAGAGATAGATTATAGTCTGGAATAACACAGGCTACTTTCTTTCAGGCTATTTTCCAAGATAAAAAATAAGAGAGTTCCACAGGAATCAAAAGTTCAATCCAAGCGAACGAAAGTCATTTCAATCGGGCATTATCAAGTAGGTCATATTATGGCTTTATTTATTTAGGTAAGAAAAACAGCTCATCCCTAAATATGTAATCAATTCATTAATTTTTATGTGATCTGGGCTCTGGGGCATGGGAGTATATCTTACACCTGCAACTTCTCAACTCTGGTACTAGGAATTTCTTGTCAGAAGATCCCAGTTACATTTTAGGCCCAACCAAGGATTCAACCTTGGCATCTCATAATCCACAGCAGAATAAGTGCCGGCGCCCGCGTCCGACAATCGGTGACTGACTTTTTGTCAGCATAAAATGAAACATACAGATTGCCCTATTGAAATGCATACATCCTACAAAAAGTCGATCGGAATCACACAAAATGATAAAAGTCCGCGAAAAAATAGATCTGATTATTGGACCTATAAAAAGTCTGACGTGGGCGGAGAGTCTAAGCTAGCCACTAGAACATAGGTTCTCAACCTTAAGAAAAATTTATCATGTATGTGAAAATTATAGCTATCGCCCACATTGATAACTTTAGCACTAGAATGTTGTGGCTGTTTGACTCTTATTATAACAAATTTTACCCTAAGCTCTGATATTTTTCCCTCCATGTCTTGTCTGAGAGTAGCTAACTGTTCATCCCTCTGTTCAATGAGAAGTGCTTTCTGTTTCTCTACTTCATTTCTTTCTCCCTTCAAATTCTCAATTTTTGCTGCATAGTCACTTTCGAGTTTTTCAATTTTTCTCTTCATATCTAACTGCAATTGTTCTTTCAATAACATATTTGTAGTTTTAATTTGTTTTGTAATTTCAATTGTATCTTCAATATGTCTCATTTCACAGTTCTGTGATTCCTCAAATTTAGTTTTCACATCATTTAAGATTTGCACGGATGTGTCTTCTGGCTCTAGTTTGATGCGCTTGGCAGATGATGGCATCAGTTCTGCATCTCTATTAACAAACTTATACACAAATTCATTTACAGGATCCAGTTCTATTATATCATCATCACATATTTCTTTTCTTTTGCCTTTTCCTAATTTAACTCCATTTAATTTGATTCCAAAGGTACTGTAGTCTTCTAAAATCCAGTTTCTATCATTCTTTATAAGTTTACAATGGCTTCTTGATAAAGCCAAGAATGGAATAACTACTGCATTATTGATTCCACGGCCAATGGTAAACTGAAACAACAATTTAAAAACTTTTTAATACCACTTTGTTGACACTAAATCAAAACCATAATTTTTCTTTAATACAGTGGTGATTTATTAGATTGAAACAGCTCTTCGCAGCAAAATCTTTCAGCTTTCTGGTTATAGTTTTGACTTGTCATTAAAGTTATTTAAATACTGATAGCACAGTGGTTAAGGCTTTGGCTCTTTGTCTGGACATCAAGGGTTCGATTCCAGGCACAAACCTCTAATTTTTCAGAGGTATGAGCGTTTTTAAGTAACTGAAATATTACTTGCTTTATGGATAAGCAAAACATCGTGAGTAAAGCTGCATGCCTGAGAGTTCTGCATAATGTTCTCAAAGGTGTGAAGCCTGCCAATCAGTACTTGGCCAGCATTTGGACTATCGCCTCAATCCTTCTTATTCGACAGGGGAACCGTGTCCAGGGGGCTACCAGCAATATTACTGCCTAGCATTGATTATATAGGCCCAGTAATGGGCCAGCGGTAGGCCAGGTTGAGATGATAGATGATGATGAGTATTTATTTAAGTAGGTATATAGGTACGCAATCGCTAGGTTACTTACTTCCTCCGAACTTATGTCGATTTGTTGAAAAACTTTAAATTCCTTCTTTAAGGGTTTGCAAGATATTAACGTTGGAAATGTTTCTTGCATCTTAATTTACTAATAAAACACATAAGTATAAAAACAAAATGATAAAAGACGTTTTGACTTTTGTAATTGTGAGCAAGAGCACATAGGTAATAACAATGGGTATATAATAATCATCGACTTGTAATAATTGATATTATCTTATAGTAAGGTTGTTTACTTGTTACTGAAAAATTTGCAAAAGTTTTACAAATGACGGAAAAACAATCGAGTCTCCTTTTCTACGAGTTTCATTGTTTTGACAGGTAGGTAGGTATAAGTCGGGTCGCCGGTCGATTGCGGAAAAGCGGCATCAATCATGATTACAGTCTCAATTTTAGTCACTGGCTAGCTACCTATTGGATAAGTGCGTGATACACATGTTTGTTACTCGCACAAAAGCATGTCAGTCACAAGCAAAAATGAGCTACTCGCATGTGACATCGAGATTCTGTCAGTAACTCACGTGCCAGTACAAAGCATACGAGTAGATCGCAAGCCGATGGATTGTTTCCCCTTGAGGGAAAGTGGGGCGGGAGATTTGTATGCCCATAGATAATACACTGTAACGTGTTTGCTAGTAGTTGTTTTTCGCCTAATATAATTGCGAGTTGAACTACTGTAATGCAATTTATTTCTTCATAAATATTCATTTTGTGAACTTCAACTCGCACGTCACTGGCAAGGTCCGAAACTTTATAGAAACTGGCATACCATTTGCAAGCAACGCGCTGACATTCTGTCAGTACCTGGCGCGCCAGCTTACCAGCACCATACCATCCACTAGCATGTGTATCACGGGCTTACAGACTGAGGTGATTGCGACCGTCAACCGACTTCGTAGACAATCTCGTCTGTTTTGAACATTTGAATTTATGTCACAGAGACGTAGACAGAGAAGGCAATAGACCAAGGTACTGTGTAACCGCGACTGAAATAGAGATAACATGACGTAACGATGACGTCACATGACAAGTTCGAGTTTAATGTTGCCACAATAACTGCACTCCCCTAGTACCCCAAATTAGATGGAAAATTCTTCCCAGGATTTTTAAATAAAACGACAAAACAGATGCTGAACTGTTTTATTTTTTAAATAACATACCTACACATATAAGGTTGTCTGGGAGAGACATACCTATTAGGGTAAGCTTCTATTTTTTACATATATCTTAATATTGTGTGCAATAAAGAATTTATTATTCTTTATTGCACACAATATTAACTTCAACCACCATTTAAAAGTATAAAATAATTTTAGTTTGTACACGTAAGTCGGTTTTTTAAAAATATTTTTTTTTTACTAAAGTTTTTTAATGTAGTTTCATAGGACCAATTCACTAGATAATTACACTGGTCAACAAAATTTGAACTTTTTTTTGTCACATGAAAACTTATATCAAATTTTGAATGTACTAGGGCCACCAAACAATAATATGTGAATGAAAAAAAATTGACACGTCAGGTTTCCTTGTGACATCAAAACATGTATTTTCGTAAAAAATACAAACATCGGCTACATTTAAAGAAATTTTTGGTTAAAATAGAGTAAATACTTATGATTTTCGTAAATATTTGGCTTCTGGAAGGTCTCTTTTAAGTTTCCAACATTAATCTGCTAGCATTCCTGGACTCTATTTCCCTTGATAGCGCTTTTCCATTAAGGAAATGTCCTGATGGAACCTCTCGCCTTGTTCGTCACTCACATCACCCAAATTTTCCGGAAAGAAATCTAGATGAGAGTCTAGCGTATGTATTTTTAAGGACATATTACACCCCAAAGCTTTATATGACATTATAAGTTCATTTATTAAGTCTTTGTAATTTTCCGATTTATGGTTTCCTAGAAAATTTTGGACAACGTTCACAAAACATTTGGAGGCTTTGGTACAGGCAGTTTGGCACTGTAGGATGGGCCTATTGGCCGAAGACAAGTTTGGATACTGGATAGTGTGTTTGGACTTGGTTGTAATGCCTTTTGTCTGAGTCAAACAAAAATAACAATCACTTACTTGATCCTTTGGTTCGGTCTAAATCATTGGTATAGCAAATGGCTCTTTTATAGGTTCTTGTGTAGCCCAACCTAATAGCAGACTCACACGCGTTACACAACATTTATGTGGGACCCAGGATTTATTTTGATTCCTCACAGGAAATCCAAAATATTCTAAATAGCACTTGTCCAATTAATGATGTGAAATTTCGACGCTGACATGTAAAAGTTAATTCTCCACACCCATAACAAAAACTGTCGGGGTTGTTAGAACACTGTCTTGGCATGTTTACGATGTAACAAACGTATATAAATGTAAGTTAGTTGAATGCAACAGTTATACAGTCAAAAATGAAGTTATTCAAAAAAGACTCGTATATGAGGTCAGAAATGAATATGTAGCTGTCACAAAAAAACTGGACGTGATTGAAACAAAATTATTGTATATTGTTAATGAGGGTACATCAACATAAACAAAAATCATCACAAAGATCGTGTGACAAAAACAGTGTTTACCAGTGTTATTTGCTCCTTAAAAAAAATATTGAAATGCCGAATAGAAATTTAGCATATGTGAGTCACTTTGAAAAAAGATGTATGTAACACAAAGGAAAATTTTTTTTCGTTACTAGTAAGAATGTTACACAAAATAATTTTTAATGAACAGTTAAAATTTTCCTTCGATCGAGTAATGCTATTGAATTAAAAGCAACAAAAATTGTATATTTAGTCATCAAAATCATCATTAATGAAATTAACAGTATATTCCTTTTTTCAGGCAGTCGTATAAAACTGCAACTCTTCATAGTTTAAGTTAATAATTATTTAAAAAAAACATTAAAAATCTGCCTCGAGCTATTTAAAAATGGCTTTAAAAATTAAGAACTTTGTAAATAAAATAATTCTTAAGATCGCCAACAGTTCTTGACTGGTCGTTGGACATTCGAACGAAACTTCAGGATGATTCAGAACAGTAACCGACACTATCTAACTGAATACACTTTAATCATCGCCGACATATATTATATTCTAGTATCCATCATCTTTCTTTTCTTTTCTCATAATATTCATTTCTTCCATCACGACTTTATTTTGTTTCAACAAAAATTAAAAAAAAACGGTGGTGACACACTGACAGACAGACGGACAACGAAGTGATCCTATAAGGGTTCCGAAGTTTTTTTCGGAACCCTAAAATTGAAAAAGTAGCCAAAGTAACCCGCCGTTACGGTATGTCAGAGGACATTACTAAAAAAAACCTATCTCCGTGCCAAATTTCAGCCATATCGGTTTAGTGTGGCGTATTGAGTAACAAACATCCATATGTTTGTTACTCAATCACGCCACACTAAACCGATATGGCTGAAATTTGGATGTATGTATGGATGGCCATACATACATTCAAACTTTCACATTTATAATATAAGTAAGATAGGGAAAATCGGGACATTGTATAGGTACCTAAAGCTGGCAACACACATAGATACTAAATTTTCTTATTAACTGTCAGTTTGTTTCGCACAAAAGTGTGTCGACCTTGAAAAAAACTGGTTACACGATGAGGGACAAAAAATTGGGTAGCTGCGTCTCTGTTTATCACATTAATAACTTTATTTCTGCTCTCTTTTTAGTGTGAGTGAGAAAGAAATCGTCACTGACTCTATGTCTTCTCTCTCTACGCACAGAGATGTCACAACTGCTGATTTTTACGACATTAAAAATTGTTAAAACCATAGACATGTAACATGTAAGGGGCCCATACACGGTCAAACGTGTTTGTCAAACACCGTCAAACACGTAACATTTTTACGTGTATTTGATAGTCTGTGGTCGTGTTTGTCAAACAAACTACCTACGTGTTTGACAAACAGAAACGGAGTGTTTGAATGGGTGCGCTGGTGTTTGATGACCTTGTTCAAACAAAACCGTAACAAAAACACGTAAAAATTTTACGTGTTTGACAAAAATGATTTTTTTTTTAATCCGAGATAGGCTTGCGCTTGACGACAATCAATACTGGATAGCATTGATGAGGTCTAGGTTGGAGCGCGCTTGCCTAGAAAATGCCTATTCACTTTTGCCTTGAAGGTACCTACTCAAATTATAAGTGGCAGGAAACAATGATGCTGCAAGAGTGTTCCACACCTTAGCGGTTCTTATCAGAAACGTTGAATTGAAGCGTTTCGTTCGAGTAGGTTGGATTTCTACCACATAAGGATGCCAACGCTCACGACTTCATTTAGCGCAGTAGGTTGTGAAGTTCCTGAGCGCACTCTCCAAAATATATCCGATAGAAGACCGATAGACAGGCCACATTGCGTCGGTGCTGTAGACTGAGCATTTGATACGGCGGGCACGGCGATCTATCGAGTCTAATGCATGCATATGAGTTGGTACTTGGCAGAGCCATCCCAAAGGTGGCAGCCGTAGAGAGAGAAGACATAGAGTCAGTGACGATTTCTTTCTCACTCACACTAAAAAGAGAGCAGAAATAAAGTTATTAATGTGATAAACAGAGACGCAGCTACCCAATTTTTTGTCCCTCATCGTGTAACCAGTTTTTTTCAAGGTCGACACACTTTTGTGCCAAACAAACTGACAGTTAATAAGAAAATTTAGTATCTATGTGTGTTGCCAGCTTTAGGTACCTATACAATGTCCCGATTTTCCCTATCCTACTTATATTATAAATGTGAAAGTTTGAATGTATGTATGGCCATCCATACATACATCCAAATTTCAGCCATATCGGTTTAGTGTGGCGTGATTGAGTAACAAACATATGGATGTTTGTTACTCAATACGCCACACTAAACCGATATGGCTGAAATTTGGCACGGAGATAGGTTTTTTTTAGTAATGTCCTCTGACATACCGTAACGGCGGGTTACTTTGGCTACTTTTTCAATTTTAGGGTTCCGAAAAAAACTTCGGAACCCTTATAGGATCACTTCGTTGTCCGTCTGTCTGTCAGTGTGTCACCACCGTTTTTTTTTTAATTTTTGTTGAAACAAAATAAAGTCGTGATGGAAGAAATGAATATTATGAGAAAAGAAAAGAAAGATGATGGATACTAGAATATAATATATGTCGGCGATGATTAAAGTGTATTCAGTTAGATAGTGTCGGTTACTGTTCTGAATCATCCTGAAGTTTCGTTCGAATGTCCAACGACCAGTCGAGAACTGTTGGCGATCTTAAGAATTATTTTATTTACAAAGTTCTTAATTTTTAAAGCCATTTTAAATAGCTCGAGGCAGATTTTTAATGTTTTTTTTAAATAATTATTAACTTAAACTATGAAGAGTTGCAGTTTTATACGACTGCCTGAAAAAAGGAATATACTGTTAATTTCATTAATGATGATTTTGATGACTAAATATACAATTTTTGTTGCTTTTAATTCAATAGCATTACTCGATCGAAGGAAAATTTTAACTGTTCATTAAAAATTATTTTGTGTAACATTCTTACTAGTAACGAAAAAAAATTTTCCTTTGTGTTACATACATCTTTTTTCAAAGTGACTCACATATGCTAAATTTCTATTCGGCATTTCAATATTTTTTTTAAGGAGCAAATAATTATCTAGTGAATTGGTCCTATGAAACTACATTAAAAAACTTTAGTAAAAAAAAAAATATTTTTAAAAAACCGACTTACGTGTACAAACTAAAATTATTTTATACTTTTAAATGGTGGTTGAAGTTAATATTGTGTGCAATAAAGAATAATAAATTCTTTATTGCACACAATATTAAGATATATGTAAAAAATAGAAGCTTACCCTAATAGGTATGTCTCTCCCAGACAACCTTATATGTGTAGGTATGTTATTTAAAAAATAAAACAGTTCAGCATCTGTTTTGTCGTTTTATTTAAAAATCCTGGGAAGAATTTTCCATCTAATTTGGGGTACTAGGGGAGTGCAGTTATTGTGGCAACATTAAACTCGAACTTGTCATGTGACGTCATCGTTACGTCATGTTAT
Organism: Hipparchia semele; assembly: GCA_933228805.2. NCBI lineage: Eukaryota > Metazoa > Arthropoda > Insecta > Lepidoptera > Nymphalidae > Hipparchia > Hipparchia semele. Next base: position 5,903,907 of record OW121717.1, on the reverse strand, counting down.
CTCTATTTCAGTCGCGGTTACACAGTACCTTGGTCTATTGCCTTCTCTGTCTACGGTGGCAGCAGTACTCCATGGCTGTGTTTGACCGTGTCTCTAAGACAAGTCCGTGACTCTAAGAATTCTAGACCGCGCATTCCTTGTGAATACTAATTTGTATTCTATGCCGCGCACGAGCCGAGCGAGAGGCTCTAAAATAGTAGTGCGTCTCTTTCTAATAGAGTAGCCACTCGTTACGCGTTTCGATATTATCTATGTAGGTAATAGGTATATTTATACTAATGGTCTAAGATTTCCGCCATCGCCAGATCCGCCCAGAGCCGCCAGACCTTAGATACGCAGTAATATTATAGATAAGGCTCTGGGATCTTGCTCTATAATATTATAAATGCGAGGTTTGTATGGAGCCGAGGAATAGTGGATGGATATTTGTTACCCAATCACGCCAGAACGGCTGAACGGATCTGAATGAAATTTGGCACAAAGATAGATTATAGTCTGGAATAACACATAGACATTAGGCTACTTCTTATTCCGGAATATTAAACTATTCTCGCGGAAACCAAAAAGCCTCACGTACGAAGTCGCGGGCATTATCTAATATTATATAGATACGTTTAGCTTGTTAAATCCTCGATGTTCTCAATAGTTATGTGTATGTTTATAAAGCTACTTCTCGTGCTAATGACTGCTACTTTTCTAAAAAGCAAATAGAAATTATAAAACGTCTTAAATAAGAGACACCCTACTCTAGCAACTTGAACACTGAACTATGGGGACAGGCACTACAGATTGCAGGCAAACAAAAGAGGCTTTTACTTGCCTCAATCAACGCCTTATAGCGAAACTGCTACAACGTTAGTTAATTGCTTAAAGGCTATAAATGAATTGAACCAAACTAAAGACTGTAAGTACAAGTAAGTAGGTACGAATACAAGACATTTTTTGCTCAACAAACACCTTTTCAGGTAGGTATTCTAGGTATCACCGACAGCCTCTATGCAGAGCATGCATATAGGAAGACGAGCCACCGGGACACGTGCCTACTCCTTATATGCAGGGGTGTATCCTACCAACGACAAAGATACATTGGCCCTCCAGCAACTGAACACTTCCTGAAGTCTTCGCCGTCCTGGGTGGCCTCCTCGGATTCTGGAGTGAGCTCTTCTGGCTGGTGTGATCCGGGGAAAAGCCGTACCAGCGGAATCACGCAAATAGGGATATCGCCTAATGCCTATAATAAAATACAAATGCCACTTATATTGGAGATGATGGGTTACCAATATTGAAATTTTTGTGCCCGCAATTTATCGCGAACAACGGACGCTGGTACCTACACGCGCCCTATGTACTTCGCATCGCAGGCGGCATTTTGTAGGCACCTAGTCCCAGTGCTTTGACCTTTTCATAAACAGTTAATTGCATTCGTAATACATTACTGTTTTGTGCTAATTATTGTCATTTCTTGTTTTTCAATTAAAATTAAGTTGAGATGGGTTACAATACGCGATTCCATGTTGTAATTAAGAAAATAAAAAATAAAATCCAACGCTGAGTGACCCAAAATCATGCACTGAATCCCTGGTTTTCGCAGTTTTTGTTAGCATGTCCTCTAGACCCTGTATATTCGTCTGTGTAACAGCCTCGTTCTACTGCGGTTCGATTCCTAGGTCAGACCCTAAAATGTATTGGGTTTTCTGTCAAGAAGCTCTCAGAACTAGCCTAGAGTGAGGAAGTTGGTGGTGAGTCACCCCCGTGCCTCGGATATCACGTAAAGCTGTCGGTCGTGCGCCTGATCTCCTCTCTCCGGTCGTATCTGGTTTCTGTCCCGTTAACTAAGTCGAAGAAGATTAAAACAAAATTAAATCTAAATTACCTACTTACTGACGTAGCTATAATAGGTAGATAGATAATAATTTATTAGTTGCTGATACTTTATAAAAACTACAAATAAATTATTATTGTATCTAGTCTAGTAGTAGTAAGATTCTAGGAAAAATTCTTTTGAAAAAATGTCCGGAAATTTTTCTTAAAAAGATGAAGCGAGAGGTCTTGGTATAAAGAGATGATGATAGTGAAAGCATATTTCTCGGCGGATAAAACGAATAGATAGAGGTCTTTAATATAAACGAAGCAGACTTTAGTCCTACTCTCGAAAACTGCAAGCGTGCGGTCGGACACACATTGAATTTTTAAAGCGCTGGTTTCAAGGCTTGTTGCCTGCCAGGGGGTTCAAAAATGCTTCCTTTTAGTGGGTACGAGCACGGAGGTATGCCTCCTGTCTTTGTGGCATGTTTCGCACACAGATTCTTACAGATTTTTACCTATAGGAAGGTATCAATAATCTATATCTAACTAAAAAGATAACTATGGCTTTATAAATCATACTAATTCCCTCTCAACCGCAATCCAGCCACGGCGGCGAATCTCCACGGAGATTATACACGTCATCTGCACAGGACATATTATAGTGCACAACTATATGCGCAACACAGTAGGTATACTTCCCAGATGGTCCCATTGTCATCAGGTTAGGATCTGATGATAGGATCCTGGAGAAATCGAGGGAATTCTTCAGATTTTCAATTGATAAACTCTATAGTGTCGATTGAAGTTGGTTTTGCAAAAAGAATTTTTACATTTATATTATTAAGACCACCGGGTGCTAGAAATTAACAGTATACGACAATAGTGCAACGGATTTGGTTCAAACCGCCGACCTTTCAGTTTGCTGTCCGCACCTTTTACTTTCAAGCTATTGAGGCTTTCAATAATATGTCCGAATAGCATTTACAGAAAAAGCGAAATGAGTTGTGTCGTCGGTCAGCGGCGAAGTCCGTAGTGGGTTCACTTCGGCCCTCAATATATCAACGTAGACAGGACGAAAATTGGACTGGACCCTTGTTAATGTCCCGCACTTAGGCCCTTCCACCCTTGTTTGTGATTATTTATTTAAGACCTATTGATACTGCTATATTTATCTCTCGAAGAAGAGGAACGTGTGAACATGAGGGTTTTATAAATTGCAGGTAGGTAAGGTAAAAGAAATTTAAGGGGCTGAAATGTACCTTTCATGGGGGTTAGACAAACCATCGATGATTTTAAATATATTTATCTGAGTATTCTTAGTTATTCTTAATTAATTTTAAGGTTATGTACATACAGTGGTAGGTAAGCGAAGCAAAGTTATTTTGATGTTTATAATAACGAACTATGTGAACTAAACTGTGTGTGTGTATATGTGTACTATATCTACTAAAGGTGATTACACGTATATTAATTAATTTCAGAGAAACTCGAATGTCAAATGTGAAGCTTCAAGTTGATCCATAATTTAAGCTCTCATTTGTATAGGGGCAGTCAGTACAGTGTTAATCATAGATAATAATAGATGATATACTAGATGATGCGCGCAACTTCTTCCATTTTTTTCAATTTCTGCAGGAACTCTTTATTTTTCCAGGTTAAAATGTAGCCTGTGTGTTAATCATGGGTATGAGCTACCTATCTCCATTCCTAGCCAAATCGGATCATTCGTTGAAGGAGAATACACACATACACACACACACACACACACATATACATACATACACACATACTTATACAGACAAACTTTCGCCTTTATAATATTAAGTGTGATGTGAAGTGTGATAGAGGTCAGTGTCCATAAGAGTACCTATTTATTTTCATGGCGAATTCAGAATTCTCATAAATGCGAACCAGCTTAGGAGCACGTCTAGTCGGGGTCATTCCACGCTTCAGGGAGCTGCTCTCCATGCGAGAAGTGCACTCCGAGATCGCGCCTTCCGCCTGCATGCGTGACCTCGCATTACTGCACTACACTGAACTACTTTACACAATGTATTACAACTTTGCAAAGGATCTTTTTTGATACCTAGTTGTATATATTTTGTTAGGAAGCACCTGCCTGTGTATTTTGTCAGATCTTATAAAATGAGGAGCTGGCGAACAAAAAGGGGTAATTGCAAGATATTAAATTTTACAGTAGAGGCAAAATACTAAAACACTAGGTTCACGTTTTGAATAGAATAGAATAGAATAGAAATAGAATAGAAATATTTTTTATTCAAATAAACTTTTACAAGCACTTTTGAATCGTCAATGAATCTACCACTGGTTCGGAATGCCTTTCCTGCCGAGAAGAGCCAGCAAGAAACTCGGCGGTTGCTCTTTTCAAAAAAATCAAAATTTTACAATTGTTATTGAAACTATGCTATGTATTCAGTGCTTCCACGATGAATTTTCCTGAGTACAATACAAGTAAAAATAAATACAATACAAATACAAATAAATACAATTCAATACATGTTAACACAGGCAGGCAAAAGCAGACCCATTCCCGTTGGTGGCACCCGTTCACGAGCATGACGCATGATCCAGCCATTGCTTCGCTCAACCATATTTGAACGGAATCGTCAACTTTGAGTCCCTTTTTATATAACTTTTAGGTCGTTTTGACAGACTTTTTTTAACGTAATAGATGGATATGTATGACAAGAACACGATTTCATGAAAAAAGGTGTTCGAGAAAATTACGTAATTACGCCGTTTTGTTCGCCAGCTTCTATTGACTTTTGATATATGTAATAAAAAAAAGTAACAGTTAAAGCAGAATTTGGAAGTTTTGGTACCCAGTTAAAATCAAAATGTTTTCGGTCAACAAATAGGTATTTATAGGTACAGCAATAATTGGAGGGGGTGATAAAAAAGTCTGTTTAACAGAATAAAATAATAATTAAGTGGGGCTAAAGGATGCGAAAGGCCGAAGATAAGCAATGTTGGCGCTACTTAAAAGAGGCCTATGTCCAACAGTGGATGCATGTGGGCTGATAGTGAATGATGAATGAATGGGGCTAAAGCTGCCTACATTGTGGCCTACATATTAAAAATATTCAAAAGCAATTTGCTATTTTTCTGGCCCACAAGTATTAATTTGCTGATAGTATTTCGTTTTTTAGCTGTTAATTAGAATGCACTGAGACTATTAGTTTAATTGCTGAATTAAACTTGATTACGGATATCAAATTATCACAGTTCCGCAACTGTCTATTTGGCTGGCAAGAGATATCCGCAAATCTCTTGTCAGCCAAATATTTATATTGTCAACGATTTAATTATTATAGGTATATACTGTCCAGTCGCTTATAAATGAGAACCTCCTTTTCTTAAGTCGGTTGAAAATACAGCATATTTTCTCACTTTTTTCAAACAAATGAGGCGTAACTACGCGTTAAAACGGTTTTTTGTTTTAAGTTTCAGCGAGGCATAAAAACTTGAAAGCTGTCACAAAAAGCTATCCCCTCATTTTTCAATCTAGACACTAGTTACTTGCACGTAAAATCAAGCTAGCAGAGTGCTCGTTTTGTATCTTTCGCTCAGACTTTTGTGCTTTTACCAACACAGAGAATGCTTACTGCGTCCCTATCTACAGAGTAAAGCAATCTTTTAGGTACTATGTAAATAGTAAGTATAAAGAAAGTCACTGTCTGTTTGTTTATTTTTAAACATAATAAAAATTACTTAAGTATTTAATAATAACATTATTTTTTTACAACATTATTTTCGTTGTTTTTGTATACTTAGGTTCATAATATGTACTTATTAGTTTTTGGGGAAGGGGTCTGGTGACTTGAAACACAGATTTTACCTAGTTTAAGCACTAGTCCCCACATAAATAAAATTGTGAAATAACGGTAAATGTAGATAAATTATAAAATATTATGTGTAATGTGGAGGAGAATAAATAAAATGAAATGAAATGAAAAAAAAAAAAATTGCTACGATCTTGGAAAATTTTAGCCACGAATTGCCACGAGTATGGCTTGTATTCTAAAAAGGGCATTGGATACTTTTATCTCACGAGATTTAAAAATCGCGAGCAATATCTAAGGCGTCAGTTACACAAGAAGAGTTTCTCGAATGCGAGCGCCATGAAATAGTTTGCAATAGGGATGTTAACACTAATCACAAATTAATGTTTAGCGTTAATTTTGTGATAGTTTGTAATATTAGAATATTGAAAATTACATTTTTGTAATTTAATATAACCTAATAAATTTATTAAAAATGATTTTAAATGCTATATTTATAATCTGATGTCACGTGACTGTAAACGTCAAGAAGAGCTTGTGACGTCACTAATCGCGAAACAAGCTGACGACTGTATGTATGCCATGAATCGCGACCAATGTTTGTTTGACGCATGACGTCATGTCAGTCACGTGACAGTTGTGGAGTGTTTTAGCGGGAACATTCAAAATTACTCTATTTTTGTATTATCTCATATTTTCTCATCGAAAATACTAATATTTTTAAATAAAATATTTTTTTTAATGGTAAACAAGTGTCAATCTTCAATAAAAGCAATTCCGAAAAATTGTTAACATCCCTATTATCTTATGCCGAAACTTTCCATGCAATTTTCGCCCGCGATTATACATTATATTATCATATATTATGACAAGAACCCGTACCAGGTAAGAATACTCGAACATCAGGGCCGAAAATTTCGCTCGTATTTAGAAATTAGTAAAAATTCTTTGTGTAACTGAGCAATAAGGCATGTCTATTGTTACAAATTCAAAGTAGTAGTAGTTCTTTCAACTCATGATGACGCGTGGGTCATGGTTGGGTGCGTGTTGTATCTGCATAAGTGTGAGCGAGAGCTTGCTCGCGCCTGACCGCTTTCACCTAGGCTTCTGAGTCCTGACAGGCACGCACGACACGTACACGACGTAACCTAAGTAAAGTGGCCGTAAGTTCATGAGATAAACGTACTATAATATTATAAATGCGAAAGTAACTCTTTTTTAAATTTCATTGCTTGCATGGCATCCTGAGGAAGGACATACTATCTATGTCATATGTATGTAAGTAGGTAGTATTTACTGGTAAAAGAAATATCAACACCGATCTCTAGCAAAGTTAAATTTTTTGCCACGGTTTAGTAATTGAGGCGGTATGACGTATAAAGAGGTATTCAACAAACAAAGAGTTTTCTGATTTATAATATTAGACTGCGATTTTTCCCAACAGGGTCCCAAAAGGTCTCCTCAGCCTCGTAACGAAATCCGCGGCACGCTAGGGGCGCTTGATTTGAATAAGTAGATCAAAGAGAAATTGTAGACGCCTTCTTCAGATTTCTTAAACTATTGTTTCGTCCAATTTTCTTTCTTCATGTTAGGTATACAATTATTTGTATTGTATCCTAAATTACTTATATTATAAATGCGAAAGTTTGGATGTATGGATGGATGTATCTATGGATGGATGTTTGTTACTCAATCACGCCCCAACGACTGAACCGATTTGGCTGAATTGTGTCTGGAATATATTATATACTACGAGTACATAGGCTTTTTCTCACGGTACATGAGAGAGTTTCCGCAGGAATTAAAAAAACTTAATCCGCGCGAACGAAGTCGCGGGCATTAACTAGTGTTTAATAAATATCAATTCAGTTTCTAAAGTGAGACAAAGTCGCAAAAATTTTCATGTAAACATATTTACGTAAATTTTTTAATTTATGTAAAAAATTTACGATAAATGGACTTTTTAACATATTTCATTAGAAACGATATATTATTTGTCCAGATTCATCTTATTGATTGATTGAGAGAACAATAAAACAAAGTAGTTCTTAGGTACCTACCTAGGTACTCTGAAAAACACTGTTGATATTGACTACTGTTAAGTTTTATCCATAACGTTCACTGAACTAATAAAACTGCTAACTCCATTCGCATTGGTAGGTAAATAAAATATATCTGATAAAATAAAATGTTACGCCGTGGTTGCGCCGGCCATTTCTCGGAAGATCTGAAGAATGATCATACATTGATTTTATTCGTAGACTGAAACCTCGAAATAAAATTATTAGGAGAGCTTTGTCAGAATATAAATTTTACTTAATGTTTGAGAGTAAAAGAGCAATTTAATAACGAGGGGTACCGAAACGAATTGTGGAAGAGTACGGCGTAAGTTAATTACACTAATGAACAAGCGAAGAAGGTACGCTAAAAAAATCCACCCCAAGATCACTCCCAAGTCTTTACTACGATGTTCATCGCGCGGTTCATTAGCGCCTGAAATTTCTGCACCGTTTACATCTCTCCGTCTAAAATTTTTTTCTAGAAATACAATTTTAACAAAGAAACAATTAAAAAACAACAACAGTGTATTTTAACTATAGCATACTAGCTTTTACATGCGACTTCGTGCGTTTTTTAAAATTCCTCGGAAAACCTTGTTTTTTTCCGCTACGGAATTTATTTAGATGCTACGTAATATAATTTATGTAGCATCCTATTTCATAAGGTACACTTAATAATGACTACTTATTAAGGTAAGTATTGTGTAAGTTTACCTTGCAACCATTTTGCAACTATTTTTAGGGTATCGCTTAGCAAAATAGTAAAATTGTCATCTTATTGTTTTCTGTTCGTTTTCGAATTCAGTAAGAATTTAATACAAAAATAATCTTATAGAAAAATTGTGCTCGCTTCGCTCGCTATATGCAATGGATAGCAGAACTCATTACATGCTTGCATTTTGAACCAGCTTTGTTTCTGTAGAGTTCAAGAAAAATGTTCTCGCTCTTTACACTCGCGCTTCAAATTATTATTTTCTCTTCATTTTCTTTCTCGTGATATTCAGTATCTGATGATTTTCTTGCTTTAATTTAGAATATATTAAACTGGACGATGGCCACGAATTCGTCCATGGGTTAAGGTTTTTAATTCCCGCTGAAACTCTTTAACTTTCCGAAATAAAATGTAGTGTTCCTATGTGTTAATCCTGGGTATGAGCCATCTCCATTAATCAACTAAAGCAAAAATTACTTTTAGCGCGGGACCCTCAGCAAGCGACTCTTACTTCGCTGGCTCTATTAAAAAATGCATATTAAATATAATTAGGAATGACTACATTTATTTAATTAAAGTAAATATTTTGTTGATGTTACGTGAAAGTGGTACGCTTTCGACCGTGAAACAACGTCAAGCAGAAACTAGAAACGCGTTCACATGCTCGCTTAGGCTGAAATTAAATTTGTGCGCATCAATTCGGATTTTTGTGTATGATTTCAGTCACACTTATACGCATCGAAAGGATCCTTACAGAGAGTTACACTTATATGGATTTCAGGTACAAATCCAAAAATATTTATAATAATGGAACTAAATGGGGTGCGTGGTAGATATGTTTTATTGCACTGCAATTGGGTATTTGACTGCATACTTATACTGTATACTTATCCACATTTTGACAATGGTCAAAATGTGGATAAGTATTCATTAATTACAATCGAAAGTGTAACATGTAAAAACAGAAAATAAAGTCGGCTGAAAAAAATTGATATAAGTTGTTTTACTGCGACTGTCCGTCTTTTTCTAGAACAGTATGGAGAGTGTATGGAGCTTCTGAATCGTGACAACATGTTGTAATAGCGCTCTTTTTTTCTAACAGGAAACTTAATCAAACTCAAATACCCAATTATACGGCCATAATGAATTTGTAGGTCTTTAGTGTGAAATTTTTATAAGAAATACACCACAGCCACAATGTAATACGAGCTTTGTAATAGAGTAGCTCCTTCATTAGTAGGTACGTACCAGCAGTGGTAGCAGGGTCGGTAGAGTTTTAACTATGGAGTATTTTTGTCCTTAAACAAAGGAAATGTTGCGTATAAATGTTTGACACGACTAGCTTTTCAAATTGTAACTTAGTACACAATTATGGTTATTGGTTAAATGCTCTGACAATTACAACCTTCTCATACTTTAAATAAGTATCTTTGAGAACACTTGCTGACGAAGTTTTCTTTCGCCGTAAATATGAGTAATATTAAATTGCTAAAACACACATAACTCCGATAAGTTTTAAGCTATTGCATAGCTTCTATCGCGGGCCAGCGTGGAGACTGAATCCAGAAATTCCGTAACGAAAATAACCTGACACGGGACTCCTCTACGGTGAGCCGCTAGATGGCGCATTTTTTATCAACGCCATCTAGCGGCTCACCGCTAGATTGCGTTGATAAAAAATGCTATGCAATAGCTTTACCGCGGCAGTCCCCGAGTGCCACACGTCTTTTTTATGCCTGTAATTCAAACCGTGGACCCTCCGAAAAGGAGACGGATTTCATAACCACTAGACTATCACCGCTGCAGACGCTGTAGTATATCTACCTACACACAGATTCTGAAAAACCCTTTCGTAGTCGGGTAAAAGTGCTTAGAATCGTAGCTATTTTCTACGCGATTAAAAATCCAGATAAGAGCCGTTCCATTTTCTGTTTCTAAAGTCGCTTGCCAAGTCAATAAATAAAATGGAACAAATCTACGCGGTTTCACTTGTATTTTTCACTTTAAAGTAGGTTACTTTGAGAGCTATACTCGAGGCGAAGGAATCTCTACAAATAAATAAAATAGAAGTGTCTGCTGTGATTTCGAAAGAACTGCCCCTGCTCATATTATGAATATTTCAACGAGATCAAAATCGTTTGTCAAATAGACCTTTTTAAAGTTTTTATATGTCAGTCTGTCCGAGCTGTCTTTGTAACGGCAGAACCGATTTTGACGGGGCTCTTTCAAGTAGGTAGAGGAAGTTGGCCTTTACCTCGCGTCGCGCTTCCCCGCACCGTACCTGAAATTAGACCCGCTTAGTACAGATAGCAACGCACCGCTCGCGATTGTCACTATATTTTTCAAAGTTTGTTAATTTTACCTTCTGAATATTTTTGTTAACTTTAAATTAGTTATTTATTTTTGTTTGGTTACTATTGTTCGTGTGTAGTTTTCTGCGATGAGTAAAAAGGAAAAGTTTGGCATAGCGCAGGCTATTTATTACTTTAATTAATGACTTTCTTTCAAGTGGAAAAAATAAGAAATTAAAAATCATGAATTTCATCTTCGACATTCAAAATGTCAAGATTGCCATGAAAAGCATTGCCAGAAAGAAAAACTTCCGTCACAGTTGTGGTTACAGTAAAAAATACTTAATTACTTAAGTAATTTTTTTTTTCTTGTCAATGGTACGGTATGACGTCATTTTGTTCGACGATGGCTAACTTGAAATGAACGAGTAGTATATATTACCATTATTTTATTACTTTCTGCACCAGCTTTACGCTTATTTGGAGGGGGAAGGGATTATTAGTCATTTTCAGCATGGCTAATATTCTTTGTTCAAAACGAAACCTATTCGTACCCGCATTTTATCAAAGGAGTAGGTACTGTGTCCCTGTCACCAGTATAATCCGTTCATCATGGCATGCAAATTAACGTCACGTCTCTCATCTGCTCACAGAAGTGTTCCCCCTGAAAGCGTTTTCGAAAGCTGGATGTAGCAAAAATTCACGAAAACTTTTACTTTACTTATCCAGTACAAAAGAAAAGTCAGTTTCTTCCGTCTTCTTGCAAGCTCTACTACTACAGATTGCGCTACATCTATTATTCTGCTATACCTTTATCATTTAATTTACCTACTTCACTTATTTCAATAAAAATTACTTGTAAGTTGTTACGAAACGAAGTTGAGAGTTAAAATATCAGGAGACGAAAAAGCGCATCTATTTTGAAGGTAGTAGGTAAGTACCTAATAGTCCATGGTCATATAACAAAATTAGAGCCATAAACGTTATTGAATAATATTTCTGGTTTTATTGTATTCCAAACGGTCGGTATAAGAAGAGGGTACATAATAACACAAAAGCTTGTTTCCGTCGACAAATGGATGAAATAATATTGTGAGGACACGTAGACGCAGAAAGTTTCATCAAGCATCAATAGTTGTCTAACAAAGACGGATAAGTTGGAGGCGAATGGCGGACTCGATCTGCGTTCGAATTCGAACCGGGAGCGAACGAGATTTCGCTTTGTTCGTAAACAATGCGCGACGGACAAGGCTCTATGAAACTTATTTCAAAAATGGAATGTCACCGACGTTGCCTTCCATTCGTAGTGAACTTGTGAACGTTATTACTCGCGAAGATAATAGTTTTATGGCCCAGTGAAATTAAGCAAATAGAAGTCTCAGGAATAATTTCCGGGGAGCCGCGGATTTTATGACCCTACGAGTACTTTTCGTTATTAAAAACCAAATTAAAAACGTTCCCAACCATTCGAATGTCTGTAGTCTGTACAAATACAAGGATTGACTCCTTATAATAAGTCTAAGTCACTAAAACGGTTTTCCGTGAAATCTTCAGTTCTGTCAGAACAGTAACTATAATAGTGTGTCTGTATCCTAGCTCTGATGTCCTTGTGTGAAGTGGTCATTTGGTTCGCTTCGCCCAGACTTATCCTATATAATATGCTCGAAACTTATACAACCACAGAGTTACAATCTTATAAATTACTCGCATATAAAGCGACTATTATAGTTTACCTACTGTACGATTACAGAAACTTTATGAAAAGAGCTTAATAGAATAAAATGAGTTTCGCCTTGCAGGTACCTAACTCGTGATTAAAGCTTTTATCAGTGGACTGAGTAACTGTCGAGGCCAGGACGGATTTATTGTAAAAGTTGGCCGTTCAGTGAGGTTAGTGATTCAAGCCCGCACACTTTACTCGAATAATTGTCTACGTGATCGGAATGGGGTGCCGTGCTGGCTTTAATAAGATCAGATAAAGAGCTCAGAGCTTTACGTCTCGTAGAGACGCAGCGTGCAGATTCCTTGCCAAAAATGTAGAAGCGATGAAAAGGTAGTTCTCACTAGAAAATTAGGCGACCGATTTGCTGTTACATACGAGTAGTATACATTTCCTTTCGCCTATCTATGAGAACTTAATATTCTTTTTACGAGGGATGTTATAATTTAATGTGACTGCTTTGTCTATCTACTGTGTGAAACGTCGCAGGGCTTATAAACTGATGGAATAATTTGAAAAGCGGCTTTATCTGAAATGGTTCTGAGCTATAGTTATTTGATGAAGATCTGACAAGCCTATTTAAAAATTAGGACTATCCGTTCTTTTTTCAGACGGTGTATAAATCTGAGTCATACATGCAATTGATATTCATTATATTATTTTCATAATTATATCTATCTAATCCATTTGCACTACTATGCCAAGCTTTACCTGATGCTGCAACCGGAGCGTCCTTCTCTTCTGAATGTATGAAATATTTTATTGAACACCGACAACAAAATTTACGTAGATTTCGCGGCAATAATCACTTAGAAACGATAACTACTATCGGTAGCGGCCTTTTTCGATACTCTTACAGCGGTAGGTATTTCATAATGTCATAGAAAATTATAAATTTTACGCAGAAGAAGTCACGGGCAACTGCTAGTACTGAATATAAACATTTAATATCGGTCTTATAAAGAAAATGTTTGCTGCCGGAAGCAATCGCACAGGATATTAAACTTTGCCCCAGCAAACACAACTTAAACTTAACTAGTAAAAATACTGAGAAGTTATAATGTAACGTACCTACTTATTTAAATAATATGTTTTGTGGTTACTATATTTTTTTATTTTATTTATAGTTTTTGCATTTTTGAAGCTTTATTGTGGAAGCACTGTATACATAGCATAGCTTTGTAAAAAAAAATTTTTTTTGAAAAGAGCAACTGCTGAGTTTCTTACCGGCTCTTCTCAGCAGAATCTACATTCCGAACCGGTGGTAGATTTATGACGTGTCATAAGAGCTACAAGTTCCCGGCGCGGCAGGACTAGTTGATGCTTTGGAGCGTTTTGGTAGCGGAGATCTACAACCCGCTAGCAGACTGCTTCCAACCATTCGCTAGCCCGGCTTTGCGAGGCATTCCTTCATGCAACCGGGCGGGTCGGCGGAGTTGCGGATCGCCGGTGTCCTTGTGGCCCTGGACAAGAAGGAACTGCTCAAGTGACACTCCCAACATTGAGCAGGCCCTATACCTTTTTCCCCTGTGTTCCCCCACCTCCTTAATGTACCCTAACCCCGCACACTCCACACTCACTTACACACAGATACATACAAAAACTAAACATGACCACACAAACTCAAAAAAAGCAATGACGGACCGAAATACACGTAATCGACTCCTGGCGGGTAGCGAGCAATCCAAATCCCGTCCTGGACCCTCGGCGCTGACTGCTTCAGACAGCGCCGAGAGCCCAGGCTGCCCTTCGTACTCAGGAGGGGGCAACGACCCGTTAAGTGCCTTAACCACAAACAAACCGACGACCCCTGCGAGCCCACTGGACCTCACCTCTTTGGCCGATGCGATCCCGACAACCGCACCTACTAGTGCATGGACGCTTGTGGCCCCAAAGCAACGAAAAGGCAAGAAGACGAACAGACGGACAGACAAACGGACGGACAGACTGACTGACGGACCAAACGACAGACAGACTGACACACATAAAAGAGGCGGGAATCGGGAAGACTCCGACTGCACAACCGCTCACGTGGGCGGCGCGGCCGGGGGAAGCAAAGGTGGAAGCGAAGGGCAGTCGTCACAACAGGGCGGCAACCCGAACGTGGACACCAATGCGACCTCGGGTCGCTCCGCCAGCGATGATGCGGGCGGGCAGAGACCGGGCCCTGACCGAGACCCACAAACCTCAAGGGAGTCGAGCACCACCACCGCTGGGGCTGGGCAAACCGCAGTCAAGGACAGGGCGAACACTGGTGGTCACACCGACCCCGACGGGAACCCAATCCGGACGCGGGGCGCAACGGGCCCTGGGGTATCCAACACCGCTCGACCCCAAACAACTACAACAACAACACCAACATTAGAGAAGGACATACCAAAAACCAACGCCCATAACCTACCTAACACGAGGGTACACCCACGTGCGAGGAAAAGAAATAGGGACAAAACCAAAAACCCCGAATCGACGTCGAGCCAACCAGGCAAAAAAAGGGACAGACTCGACGATACGATTTCACCTAGAGGGGGACACAAACGTGCACGGACGGACAACCGACCAACTCATGAGGCGACGGGCTCCTATTCTAGAGCAGCTCAGTCGCATCTGAGTGTGGCCGTGACCACAACACCCAGACTAGACCTAACCCAAACTGAGGCGGATGCCATACAGGCGCAGATACAGAAGGCGATTTTCGCAGCCTGTATCGAACCTCTGGCACCAGGCCAAACCCGATACGCCCCGGCGTTTGAGGGTAAGGCCTTCCTCAGTGAGGGTGTACTAAAGATATGGTGCCACGACGAAAAAGCCTTAAACTGGCTTAAAGCCGTGGTACCCAAACTCACACCACCTAGAGACGGAACGGGGCTCACTGTGATACGTCAGACCGAAATACCAGTTAGGATAAGGTCGGGGCTCTACGTGCCCGACTACGATGGGGAGATAGGACAACTACATCAAGTCCTATCATTCCAAAATCCCTGGTACGACGTGTCGCGGTGGACTCTGTTCAGCTACCAAAAAACATCCAGCAGCCCTCCAGGCGTGTTCCTAATTCTGGGAATACCGAAGGATGAGCTGCCAACAATCCTGGCGCGCGGTAGGAAAATTGCCTACTCCACGGGCACAATCTACATCAGGTTCTTCACGCGTGAAGGACTGAGTGATGTACCGCCCGGACAAAACTCAGCGCCTGAAGACCGTGATGAGCCTGGTGGGAATGTGAACATGGAAGTGGACGAACCGACCGGCCAGCACCCCAAAACACCAGAGCCCTCCGTGAGCACTGTCCTAGATAACATCGAGGCAGTGCTGACGGACTCTCGAGAGGACCAACCACAACCTCGAGAGAAAGAGGCGAGACCTAACGCCACAGACGGAACTGCCCCTGCTGACCAACCCTCAGCGGAAAAGGCGGCTCCGTAATAAACATCGTACAGACCAACCTCCAGCACAAACATCTCGCCACGGCCACACTACGCAGACATCTGGAGGTTGAAGCCGAGACCATCGCACTGATCCAAGAGCCGTGGGTCAGGGGCAACAACATATGCGGATACGGAAGCTGTAATGGTAAGATTTTTTCATACAGTAACGACGAACCGCCAAGAACATGTATTTACATACCACGCTGTATAACAGCGTCACTACTAACACAATACTGTTCCAGAGACCTAACAGCAGTAAAAATAAAAAACGGAATACAACACGGCATGGGGGGGCCGCCAAAACCACTGGTGCTAGCCTCAGTCTACATGCCTATTGAAGACCAACTACCAACAAAAGCCTTAGTGGACCTCACGCTGCACTGTGAGGACAACGACACAGACCTAATTATCTCTGTCGACAGCAACGCACATCACACCCTATGGGGGAGCCCAACCAATAACAACAGAGGTGAGACATTCGTTTCTTACTTACTAACAACTAACCTGACTATCATAAACAGAGGAAACGAACCTACCTTCGTTTCAAGCAGGTATCAAACCATTATCGACCTAACACTAGCAACATCCAAAATCGCAGACCAGGTAAAAAACTGGCATGTGAGTGACGAGCCTTCGCTCTCCGACCACAGACGGATTTGCTACAAGCTAGACCTTACAAAAACCCCACACATACCAAAGAGAAATCCTAGAAAAACCGACAAAACGAAATACAAAACTCTGCTGAGCAAAGAAATCGGCACAAGAAAACCACATGATGTCATCGACACCGACACAATAGAACACAAAGTTACAGATTTAACAAAGCAAATGAACAAATGTTACGAACAAGCTTGTCCTATAACAAAATCCAACACCAAGCAAACACCGAAAAACAGCTGGTGGGGCCCAGATCTGGAAAGAATGAGGAAAAACCTCAGGAAGCTTTTCAATAGAGCCAGAAACACCAGACAAGAACTTGATTGGGATAGGTTTAAAGAAGCCCAACACAAATACAATAAACGCGTCAGACAGAAGAGCAGAAACTCCTGGCAAAGGTTTTGTACAAGCATAGAATCGAACGACAATGCTGCTCGCATTCGTAAGATTCTAGCAAACGACAATACACACTCACTCGGCTCGCTGAAGAAAGCTGATGGAACCTACACAAAAGATGACAAAGAAGTCTGCGAAACATTAATCGAAACACACTTCCAAGGCTGTAGAATAGTCAGTTCACCAGACTGGATTAACAACTACAATACCCACCCATCGGAAGATGACTGGGATCTAGCGAACAAAATAATCACATTAGATAGAATAACATGGGCAATTGATACCTTCCACCCATTTAAATCAAGTGGGATAGATGGTATTTTCCCCGCGCTTCTACAATGGGGAATAACCCAACTAACACCATGGCTAGAACCGATATACAAAGCCTGTATTGCACATAAGTATATCCCAAAAGCCTGGAGGGAAGTCAAAGTCGTTTTCCTACCGAAACCAGGCAAAAGTGACTACACTTCACCGAAATCCTTTAGACCAATTAGCCTCACATCCTTCCTTCTGAAGTCGCTCGAAAGATTGGCCGACCGATTTCTAAGGGACGGATGTTTAAAACACATACCTCTACACCCAAACCAACATGCTTACAACACAGGAAAATCAACGGAAACAGCTTTGCACTCTGTTGTAGCAAAGATCGAACATGGTCTTGAAAACAGCACATCAACTTTAGGCATTTTCATTGACATTGAAGGCGCCTTTGATAAAACAACATTTGATAGCATAGACAAAGCCCTAGATCGATACAACGTACCGGGTACACTACGCAGCTGGATAAGAGCACTTCTAGAGCATAGAATAATACACATTGATTTAAATGGAACTACAAAAGGTATAGTGGCAAGAGGATGTCCACAGGGAGGTGTGCTATCACCGATCCTGTGGAATCTCGTAGTCGATGACCTAATAAAGAAACTAAACAAAGCCGGATTTTACACAATTGGCTATGCTGATGATATCACAATTCTCATCAGTGGCAAAATAGAACGGACACTTTATGAAATTGTACAACGAGCTTTGCAACTAATCGAGAGATGGTGCAAAGAAAATGAATTAACGGTCAATCCAAAGAAAACAGAGATGGTCCTTTTTACAAACAAAAGGAAAACCGATCTTGGCAAACCACCAATTTTAGCTAACACAAAACTTACACTGTCTACCGAAGTAAAATACCTCGGTGTAATCCTAGACAGTAAGCTCAACTGGAAAAGACACCTAGAAGATAAGATAAAAAAGTCGACCATTATTCTAAACCAATGCAAACGCATGCTGGGGAAAACCTGGGGTATAAAACCAAAGATCATGAAATGGTTATACCTAGCAGTAGTAAGAAGCTCATTTACGTATGCCGCTTTGGTCTGGTGGCCGAGAACGCTTCTTATAACTGCCCAGCAAGAACTACAGAAATTTCAGAGACAAGCATGTCTAGCCATTACTGGTTGCATGAACACAACACCTACGCAAGCCCTAGAAGTAATACTAGGAATTCCGCCCCTACACTTATACATTAAAGAAGAAGCAACACTTTCTGCCCTGAGGCTGAAAACCTCGGGCGTGTGGAAAGGGCACAACACATCACATACCAAAATACTAGTACAAGGGTTCAAAAAAGAACCACGACTGGAATGGAACTGCGACAAAGCCAGCAAACAATATACACTGGAGAGAAACTACAAAATAAACGCAAAAGGAGGCAAGAATCCGAAAGCAGACCAGAACACAATAGAAGTATACACGGATGGATCGAAAACTAAATCTGGCACAGGCGCTGGAGCCTACTGCCAAGAACTCAACATGAGGATAAGTTACACACTTGGTAAGGATAACTCTGTTTTCCAAGCAGAGTGTGTCGGCATCACAACTGCAGCGATAGCTATAATCAACAGAAAGGTAACAAACTTTAAAATAAACATTAACTCAGACAGCCAAGCCGTCCTCAAAGCTTTGGCCAGTCCCTCGACAACTTCCAAACTCATACTAGACTGTCACAAGGCGCTGGAGACACTCTCTACCTTCAATGATATCACCTTAAGGTGGATCAGGGGGCATGAGGGTGACCCAGGAAACGAGGCAGCGGATGAACTAGCACGTAAGGCTACAACACTGAAGGTAGCAGGGCCGGAACCTATTGTTCCAATCCCCTTCAGTGAGTATAAAACCTGGGTGCATGAACTAACATTCAAAGAACAATCCCTATTATGGTCGACTGCGACAGACTGCAGACAGACCAGGGAGGCCTTTCCTAATCTAGACAAACACCTAACTAACAAACTACTCCGCCTGGATAGAGGTAAACTCAGGAAGGTGGTGGGAATTATAACAGGGCACAGCCCACTAAACAAACACCTCTTCATTATAGGTGTCACCGACAGTCCTCTATGCAGGGCCTGCATGGAGGCAGATGAAACACCGGCGCACGTGCTCCTAGGATGCACGGGCGTAGCAGAGCAACGCAAAAACCATCTCGGATCCCCAGCATCACTTCAAGAGGTCCTTGGCAACCTGGGCGGCCTGCTAGACTTCTGGAGAGAGCTGGGATGGTTGGATTAAAAACATCGGAAGGATTGGTGTATCACACACAACAAACCAATGACTGGTCTAAGTGTGGAAACCAGCCCAGTACGAAGAAAGAAAGAAAGAAAGAGCTACAAGTTAGCCTACATGAAATAAATAAATTTTGAATTTGAATTATAAAGATCCATTGGACAGATATTGAAATTGCAGTTACCGCCAGTCTGTCATCTCACATTTATTCTTTTCATTCAAAGATTTTTGAAGAATGAAGGAATAAACTAAATCTTGTTTCTTTATTTTATTTTTTGTGTATGTGAGTAAGGTGAAATTATAACGTGGCATAGTATATTAATCTTATTCTTGTTTTTAAAACCGATAATGCGGAAACACTCGCTAATTGCATAAACAAAAGAAAGAAATTTCAAGTAACTATCTTTCTACTTAATTGCATCGCAAGCAAAAACTAATGTAGGTAAATATGATAATGTTGCGTTATTTATAACGCAAATTTTAATATGCATACTAACTAAATGAAAACTATTTTCTTTTGTAGATAAGGAATATTTACGTGGCGCACTGAGTCACTTGAGTGTCGCATTCTCGGATGTTTAAATATGAATAAATACTTGTACTATTTGTACCTCGTCTTGTCTCGCGTGTCTTGTCTCAAATGAGGCGCCCCTCATTTGAGGCGAGAAATCGTTCTTCGACGCGGCATATTTACGTTGTACACACCTTGTAGGCGAGGGTGCGAGGCGACCGCATCTCCATTGATCATTCCTCCATGAATCATTTATAATGACACAATTTCGAGACCTCACGAGAATCAACTAGCTGATGCTCCGGGTGGATTTAGTTCTTGAAAATTCCGCGAGAACTCTGATTTTCCGCAATAAAAAGTATCCTATGTCACTCTACAGATCCTTAATTACGCCCATGCAAAAGAATATGTCAATACGTAGCTTTGTTGCGACGTGATTGAAGGAGAATTTGAGGACCTCGACCTGACCTAATTTTTATTCCAGAAAGTCAAATAATTTCCGGGGGATTTTTAAAAATCTAACTCCGCGAGGACGAAGTTGCGGCTAGTACCCAATAATATTGTAGTAATATTATGTATTGCTTAGCACATGAATTACTTTCTAATTATGCACATTCCTTTAAATTTTGCGAAGTTCTGAAAAGACGTTTAATTTGGATGTTTAACTGCTTTATGCACTGCTGAGCACTGATATTGACACGTTGAAACTCTTTGTTCTTTGGGAATGTAATCAAGGGAGAAATAAAAACTGCCGGCCTAAAGTAAGCTTCTCGTTTCGAGAAGAAGTAAGTACCTGATATACCTACTCGAAACATTCGATGACTCCTACGTATCTCCTTATAACAAAAAAACTTATTAGTTTTAATATGAAATTAAAGCAATAATTAGAATTTTCGGAAAAGTTTGCCGCTCGGAAGATATATTTTAACGACTCTACTATTCACGCCTATTTGAATAAAGCTTATCTCTTTAGCTGGGAATTACAGCCTTTAATAACAATAAAAATGCAATAACAAGTCTTTCATGATTGGCAAAGTTACGAGCTGGAAGTTTATTGGATCCGTAAATAGCACTTCCGTCACAATTAGCAGAACAAACAATCGCAAACAAAGGGACTGGCTGGTAGGAATTAAGAGACATTTAATCCCGACTTATTGCGCCGCATTCGGTAAAAGGAAATTTAGAAATAAATGCCCAGTTAGTTTGTAAAGTATTGGCTCCATAATTGAACAACCCTCCTCGTTTTTCTACCAATTCTATTGAAGATTAGAGATTTCACTGGCATGCAATCCGAGGAAAATTGTTATTAAGGTTACTTCGTAAAAAATAATTTTTACATTAGTAGATTTCACAACCGCATCTCATGCATGCAAATTTCCTTACAATGTCTTCTATCACCTTTAAAGTAAGTGTTATTTACAAGAGACCTAGGTTCAGCAATGAACATTTATCGGTTGACAAAGAAGAAGATAAGGCTTATTATAACGACTAGCGGACGCCCGCGACTTCGTCCGCTTCTTCAATTCACAATCGACAATCCCTAAATTCCCACAGTTTCGTTGGACAGAACCCCTGCAGCATCAGGATTGAAGAGTTGGGTCCTGAATTTAATGATGTAGTCTTTACTTGGTTCCTACAATAACTATTTATAATCAGATCCTAAATCCCTACAGTTTAGGGGGACCCCTACCCCTGCAGCAGCATCAGGATTGAGGAGTTGGAACCTGAAGTTTTTATGGGAGCATCTCGTAGAGTTTTTGTGTCCAAAAAAAAAAAAAGATTCACGCAAAAAATCAGGAGATATCGATATAAAAAGGTAGAAAAACACAACTCCTTCTCCTCCTTCTTCGAAAGTCGGTTAAAAAAGTAGCCTATATTACGTCTGATAATATCAGCTATCTACCAGTGAAAGTCCCGTCAAAATCGGTCCAGCCATTCCCGAGATTAGTGGCAACAAACAGACAGACAGACACAAAAATTTTAAAAATTGTTTTCTTGTTCTAAGTACCGTATTTACTTTCGTATGCAGTTAGTAAAAAGCTGTTCTTTTGATATTACAAACAGACACTCCACTTTTATTTATTTGCATGTATTGTATGTATGTATAGATGTATAGATATATGGAATGTGAGCGAGGTACCTATATTTAATTGAGGCTACAGGAGGGAGGATGAAGCTACCTACCTGCCTACTCATTAAAATGAAATCTTTTTGAAACCTCATGAAGGCAGGTAGGTATCCTATTTTTGGAATTGATTGTATTGTTTAACAGAGACTGTATAGGTAGCCAGCCTACCCAGCCAATTTAATATAGGTACTTATACATATTTTCTATTATCTTGTGGAAACACCTCATAATATCTACGCTGTCTATCATCGGCGAAGTTTTACATTCATCATTTTCAATTTATACGAGTATCAGATATGAGGCAGGTGGCATCTCTGATATTATGGAATTAAAATTTAATTTCTTTCACTTACTGAATATTCGCTCGTTGCCATGATGATAAAAGAGTCTGAGAAGTCATACTCATTTATTTATTTATTTATTTTATCAACATAAAGATTAAACACAGTCATGTGCACTCTTATAAGTAACAATACAGTTATTCCTTAAGGTTATGGCGTTTTACAAGCTTAAAATCATATTTAAAAGTAAATACTTAATTTGTGAAATTTTTCGGATTTCTAAAAATTCGGATATATTTTTTAGTAAAAAAAAATTAAGCCATCGCTGGCTTATAAGTTGAATTAACAATATTTAAACTTTACCTACTTACATATTTAAAATAAATTGTGATCAACTTATTACCATTTATACCACATTTATACTATTACATTTACAATACCTGATCAGTAGCTCTGATAATACTTTACACGAACAACACCAGTATAATTTTTAATTTCGTATTTCCAGAAAAACTCTGATTACATTGCGCCTCGTATATTATCATTTATCAGCTTATCCGCATTGCATTTCACGAAGTGTCGTGAATTATTTGCTGCGGGGCCGCAGTATAAAGTTATACTGTATCAGGCAATGGAAAATTCCTTACTATTTACGGCCTCCTATGTGGGTGAAGTTTGATTCAAGCCTACATGATTATATGAAAGAAAATTTATCAGTTACTTATAGCATTGCCTACATAATTACTTGTAAATCCCACTCAAAGGAGTTAAGTTGAGGCTTGAGGCGACGTAGGTACCTAATCATAAACGTGTAACAACTTTATGGACGTGCAACTTTAATTTACGACTTTCGTAACTTGTAGACGTTTTGGTGCTGCGGGCGTGGTGACGCTTATCAGGGAAGCCTAAGTAGTAAGTACTTAGGCTTTACTAACAGTGGTTTCTTCGCCTTCTGCTTTTTCATCTTTTTGTAGCTGCTCCCTGCGGACACTGCCAGCACTGCGCTACGCGGATGAAGTCGCTACGCGGGTGAAGTCGCTACGAGGACGAAGAAGCGGGCGCCCTCCAGTCAAATAGAATAAATACTTCCGACTGTGCCCCGTCCACGCGCAGGTCGTTTTGAGTTAAATAGATACGCCTATGCTTCTTCGTACTATAATAATTTCTTTGTGTCATATATTTCAAAGTAGGTATCATAGATAAATACATTTATTTATTGTTATGTCTAAACCAGCCCACTGTTTCGCCAACGGTCCCCATTGTAATAAATGCCTTTTCTTGCCTTGGCAAGCGGCCAGATGTTGTTATTTTCGCCGCCAGCTTATAATACAGAAACACATTACGACGAGTCGCCTGAAACGTCCACATTTACTTTGATCGCGATATGCAAAGATCTTTGCGACAAGGGGATACTTTGTACAAACTTGTGCTATGGAAACCGTCTTTATGGATGTTGTCTGTGACTATATAAGTCAACAGGCCTATAGTGAGACAGATATCAGCCTACTGGAGGTAGGATGATACATATCTATAATACTAATTGATAGGTACGGCGTTGGGCTATTGAGGCTTTCCGTTGCAAGAGACCGATTTTATGACACCAGTATGACACCTTTCCTGATTAAAAAAAAAAGTTCGATCTACGCCTGTTGGTTGTCCTCTAAAACAGTCGAAATGAATACGAGTATTTCAATTGGCGGTAGTCTGGAAGTGAGCGCGCTGGCGCCGCGCCACTCGCTGTGGCGACACTCTCAACACATTGCCCAGATTTATTTCACAACAAAACAACTTTATTTCGACCAATGTACCAGCGCTATCTGCCATAATTTATTCGTACATCTTTGTGCATTTTACTTAAATGGAAACCGAAATAAAAGACAGCAATTTAGTTCTGATATCGTTTTCAGCGTTTAACGAAAGAGAATTTATATGTACATTTATTTTTAAATGAAGCCTTAGGCAACGTATGACATATGACTAGCTTTTTCCCGGGATTTTGTGAACGCGGAGTTACTTTACGTAATTATTTGTTTTCCGGGATAAAATGTAGCCCATGTCACTTTCCAGGTCTTCAATTAAAAACTTAGAAGACTTACGAGGTCGTAGGTCGTAACCCCACGTACGTCGTTTTATTACAGAGTTCCCATAGCCGCCTTTCGGCTCCATCATCAAATCTATATATATAAAATTCAAAGTCCTGACTGACTGACTGACTGAGATATCAACGCACAGCCTAAACTACTGAAGTTAGAAACTTGAAATTTTTACAGTTGGTTCCTTTTATGACGTAGACGCACACTAAGAAAGGATTATTACAAATTCCACCCCTAAAGGGTTTAAATAGGGGATGGAAGTTTATATGAAACTCCGTCATTTTTCAAGCTGTTTCCATCAAAGTTGGTATTTGAGCTTTCAGTTAAAAATAAAGAAGTACGTGTATCACAGTTTTTGAAAATTCCACCCCAAAATCTAATTCCACGCGGACGAAGTGTCATAATAATATTGTATTGTCATCTGATTCACATATTATATATTCCGGCTTTATCCTTCTGTTTATTTATGAAAATAACAGGATAGACTTAGTCAGCTTATCAGGTTTAACGCGTTTAATGTTTACATGATAGGTTATGGTTATGTTATGAAGCTTTGCGTGGAATTTGGAATGTCATTGGCAGGCTGCGTGGCAGAGTTGCAAGTGCACGCCGCATGACGTATTATTAAACCACTTTACCGTGAACTCTCTCAAATATGAGAGCACATTGTACATTGTTGTCCATGAATATACGCTTTAGAACTCATGGACAACGATGTATATTCTCCAAAACTATTGCAAAAAATCTATAAAAAGACAAGAATAAAAACCTCGTTCAAATAGGACCATCCATTTGAGCTCTACGATGACACAGACAGACACGTTCATACAAAAAAGAAGGGTGTTCAATAATAATAAAAAACAAACAAAGACAATATCTACCTTTTTTTTAGATATATCCCGGTCTTGAAGTATATAAAATACTTCAAGTCAAGTCAAAGTAGATAAATCTGCTCTAACAATGTCATGAAATTGAATGAAAATTGATTATTTTATTTTTAATTTTTTTTTTGGTGGGTAGTATTAGGCACTTAGGTATTTTATAAATATATACAAAAGAGCAATAAACATACTATCATACCGTTTAAAAAGAAACTTAAATGTATCTAAATTAATTAGAAATAAATATTCAAATTAAAACAAAATAAAATCTAAAATCCCACGATGTCATTTTTTTCACTATATATGACGGATTAACTGTCGCCGAGTTGTTTTTAAAAATGATGACGTCAGCATCGCTGACGTCATTTTCTTCATTATTATCATTACTCTGCATAGTGATAGCAAATCAAACTATAGATACTTGAAAGATCCTTTTATTGGAATTGAGGTGATTCACAATAATAACACAGAGCTCCGCACTGTACGGCTACTCACGCCGGAATGAATCGAGCAACAATAAACACTCGTATTTATAACAAAATCAAGAATAGGAGATTTGTTTATAAAAACGTTTTTACATGCAAGAAACTTATTTGTAATAATTAATTAATCATTTTTAACTTAAAGTAATCAATTGCAATTATAATTTAACTTATGATTAATTTTAGTTTTAATATTGAAGAGTTGTTGCGCCGATATATATAATTGGGGTAAAACTTAGTTCAATTAATTGTATGACCTACCTGAAAAACTATTATACCGGGGTTCGAGAGCGGTTTTCTCTATTCCGTTGAGCAATTTCGTACACCGCTACTTCTCTAAAGATATTCGGAATATAAAACAATTTTATTGAAATCGGTTCAGACATTACGAAGCTATGACGTAAGCCGTGATAAAAATATTATTCAAGTCAACATGATAATGTCCTTCTTTTTTTATTAAGACGATTAAAGTCACGGCGTTTCAAAGAAAGTTTCAAAGATATACAATAAATATTTTGCGTAATTGCCCGAACGGCCATGTTTAGTAAAAGTGATATTTAATAAGTTTATGAATGCAAATAACTTTGAAGCTTCATTCTTCTGCGTAGCAAAGTAAAATATAAGCCCATAGATTAATTATATGTATAAAAAGAGGCATAAACCTGCCAGCCTGTTCGTAGTGGATTCATAATTAATGAAATTTAGGTTGAATAGAGTGATCAATAAAAGTTCAGAAGGCAGTAGTTAATATGGATTCGATCGGTGTAGCGTGGTGTGAGTTAATGTTTACTTTATTATACCGATCGCATACCTTTTATATGTGTTTGTCCGGATGGTAGATACAAGTTTTACTAGGAAGTCAGGATGTTTACTAAGGTGTTATAACTCATGCCCACCAAACTCATGTAGTTTGTGCTTAGTACATTGCCATTAAAATGTAGGTGCGTAGGTATATGTACATTTCTTACGAATAATTTAAAAATATGAAGATACTAGATGAACCAGCTACTTCGTCCGCGTGTTTTAAGGTTTTTTTAAATCCCGCGTTTAATTTTCGGGCATAAAAGGTAGCCTATATGTATGTCTATATGTCAAACCTGCATGTGAGTTATCTTCATTCCTTTCAGCCAAATCGGTTCATCCTCAAAAACTTTTGCATTTATAATATTACATAGTAGGATAAAATTAAAAATTGGAAAGCTATGCCAATTCGTAATTTAGAATTTTGATATCTCTTGTCATCATTATCAAATTTATTTTTATGAAAGTGAACTCTTATCAACTATCAAAAGAGTCCTATTGTAATGACTTTATAATGCGTCTGCATGCACATAAAACAAATCACGATCACTTGTAATGACGCTTGTAATGAGTTATGAGACCACAGCGGTTTGTCAAAATTTGTCTGCGTAATTTTAACGGCCGGCCAATTATTTACACTGTGACGGGAAACTGAGACTCGCCTCTGGAGAACACTTTAATTTATAGACACTTTCCTTCTGGGAATTGCTCTTTGCTTACTTAGTAAAAATGGATTTTCTTCGGGCGAAAAAAGCCGAACATTAAATTTGATAAAGTCTACTCTAATCAAGGAGCCGAGAAGCTGTCGGTAAATTCCATTTAACCACAGACCCATTTTATTCAGTCTTTGTATTTTTTACAGATAGGCGCACAAATTAAATCTTATTTTGTTATATTTTTGCCAATTTCAATTATGAAAAATGTATTTGAGGTAGGTAAGCATCAAAGGAAGACATTAATTAGAACTAACAAAAAAGCTACACAATTACTTTAGTAAAGCCATCTTTAGAGCTAGTCCGATTAGGTATGCCCTAAGGGTAGGAACAATGAATTTATTATTTCTAACCCTAAGATAATTCAAATTCAGATTCAAAATTTATTTATTTCATGTAGGCTAACTTGTAGCTCTTATGACACGTCATAAATCTACCACCGGTTCGGAATGCAGACTCTACTGAGAAGAGCCGGTAAGAAACTCAGCAGTAGACTCCTGTAGATAAGGTAGGTCCGTATCAGCTTCCTGCAATGCTACATTTGACCCAGATTTGGCCCATTGTTATATTGTATCTACTTATGGCTACAAGGCATGGACCCTAGAGGAAGACTTGCGTAAAAAGATTCATGTGGATATATCGGAGGATAAGCGGAGATTACGGATAACCGCGTAAGTTTGACGGCTTAAGTGTTTAACGCTGAAGTCCTTGTCCGAATGCAGAAGAACACCAAGTTAGTGAGATCTCGTATCTAAGTCATATACTATTGCGTAACGATAGGTACCGCCTGCCGCAAACTACTTTACGTATTTCGATGCGAAAAATTGCCGAGAAAATAGGTGTTGGAAGCTTGGAAGTCGAAAGAAGTCATGGCTAATCTAATACAAGCGTATTGATCTAAAAATTTTACTGTAGATAAGATCGAACACGAATGATTGATTACTCGTGAGTCATGATGCTACAATATAGCAACAGAACTTCAAAACAAACCCGCATTGAAAAATGATAATTAATGTATTCAGTTGAACTCCAATCGAAATTGAGGGTAATGGCGGTGACATCATATTTCAGCATTCGATTTTATGCAACGTTCACCAAGTACATGAATGGATGGGTGATTTTGGTGAAGGCTAAGCTTTGAGATCTAATGGTGAGATATATAGAGCATGCTCTGACTCATCTCAGACTCAAGATAGAGGTTAAAACGAGACACAAATATGCTCTGACATAAATTTGTCTCGTTTTAACTCTGTCTTGAGTCTGAGCTGAGTGAGAGTGCGGTCTTCAGATTTCAGCCTAAGTTTAGTCTATAAAATCATCCCTCCGTACCTCGTAGAGCACGGCACCGACTCAGGCTGTTATTTAAAACATTCTGATAATACACAGTTAATTGTTAAACAGGAGTCGATCTGGAATCTATATTGCAAGCAGTTGAGGTAAGTTCGGAAGGATCTAGAAGATGACTGCAATCAATTCACGAGAAGGGAAGAATTATTACTGGAAGGGGTCCCAAACCAGAGTGATGATTAATATGACAAACCAACGGGTCCTACTTATACGTCCAGAAACTCCCGTGAATGTTACACTTATGAGCATAATTCTATACTCTAGCGATAAAAGGAAAATTTTCCTATTTTTGTGACAAAAACGGCACAATTCTATTAGACGTGTAAGGCATCGTTAACAGCGTTTCTTCGCAATGTTTTTTTATCTCAAACATAAATCTATGTTTTCCTCGTTAAGGAAGCTGTGTACCTACATTGTACAGGTAGATTATTATGTTTTTCGTAATGACCTTTTGTTCTTCTCTTTTGGGATTCATACAGAGGAATTTCATTGTTCCCATCAATGGGAATGGGGAAAAATAATAACTGGCCTTTGCCCGCGAATTCGTCAGCGTGGATTTGGGTTTGTTAAAAATCCCGCGACGGAAACTCTTTGTTTTACCGGAATAAAAATAACCTGGCATCCTGTACTCTCCTATTTTAACACAAAGGTAAGTATTCTATGTAGGTAGTGTTAAAGCTTTGTGCTAAATTTGAAACCGTTGAAATCGGTTGAAACAGGTGAGGCGTTAATAAAATATATTATTCAGAACTAGATGATACCTGCGACTTCGTTTACGTCGCTTTTGGTTATTAAATATCTTATAGCAACGCTTTCAGTACAAAAAATGCTTTTTCGTTTTTCTCGAAAGTTAAAACATACTTTACCCAGGTGCTGCGATGGCGACCCCGCACCGGGAAGCACGAGTCGCACGGAGCCGCTGGATTCAGGCGGCGCAAGACTGAGGCCTGTGGAATTCCTTGCAAGGAACCTTTGTCCAGCAGTGGACGTCTATCGGTTGATAAAGAAGAAGAAGAACTTACTACTTATACTATTATAATATGTATGTTCTAAGGAATGATTTCAAAAATAGAACTTACTTTATGAACACAAAAAGCCAGGGCCCTCTTGGTGTACTGAACACTATAGGTAAATTGTGCATTCTGAATCCTTTCACGGTAGTGTCTACAGCTCCTACTTTTACATTAGGCATAACATTTTCTAATTCACGAGCAAAGTAATACATGTGCATCGATATTACATGTGTAATTTACATGTTTTTTCGTAAAAAAACGTACCTATGGGTAAGATCCCAGCTGCGGGATTATCTAAAAATTATTGCATCAGTGTGAGTATCGCCTCACACTAATGCAATCACCTTTGACTGGCTGGTATTCTTCCACTATTGGTTAAAATGGATCTAAGGCATAAATTCCGCCAATCAGACCTGATTGCGATCATCGGAATTCACACTGACGCAAAAATTTGTAGACAATCCCATAGGAAACTACACTCAAGCGCAGGCTTGTAATTTAGGGGCTAAGGTTAGCTGTATGTATTTTGCCCAAAAAGGTTTAAATTGGGTGAGATTTTGGGAACACGCGAATACTCGTAACACTGAATCATCAGTTGTAGTACACGCTTTTGCCCATGCGGTACTTTATCCTGAAATTATTACTTTGGTGCGTGCCCGATGTTAGGAATGAGATAAGGATACCATTTTATGTTTATTTCTGTCGCAAAGTACCTGCCTACAATTTACGAAAAATATAATTTTGTATAAAGGGTTTCTAACCATTTCTGTCCGTTTAATTTATCTTCTATAATACACCTTTGAATGTCTTACGTGGGGTTTAGTTGTGTATTTTTCTTTCTTGTTATTCTTGTGTCTAAACACGGATCTATATAGGATGAGCCAAAGAGTGTTATCTTGAGTCATAGAGCTGTACCTTCTACTGGTCTGTGTAGTACCTATCCACCAACTCACGTATAACCCATGCCTCTAGGCTCAAATTCTATATCGTTTCGAACATCGTATCGACGTTTTCATC
Organism: Hipparchia semele; assembly: GCA_933228805.2. Taxonomy (NCBI): domain Eukaryota; kingdom Metazoa; phylum Arthropoda; class Insecta; order Lepidoptera; family Nymphalidae; genus Hipparchia; species Hipparchia semele. Next base: position 5,873,214 of record OW121717.1, on the reverse strand, counting down.
ATCCTAATATATGTAATAAGATTTCACGATGATCAAAATTGGCGCAAATATTTGCATTAACTGGCAATCTAACGTATATACAACAATATATTGAATACACTGATTTTGAACATTCTCCTGCTGATAATAATGAGAACGACATGACATGAATGAACCTTATTATTCGCTAAATATCTGCATCTTCTTGGTTATATAGGTACTTAAAGGCATCTTCTACTTTCTAGTCAAGACTTAATAATTTTGGATTATTATAATAAGATAAATTGAATTGGTGGCTGTAATCACCCTATAACAGTTTCTAATTCAATTTATCTTGTTATAATAAAAAATACATACATAGAATAACTTTAAGGGCTCCGTTGTAACTAGGTACTATCTTTCGAATCCCGAAAGATATATCATATTACTAACGGCCCGCTCCGGCTTCGCACGGGTTTAAAATATATAGCCTATGTCATTCACTGTTAATGGATGTTATTATACATATAAACCTTCCTCTTCAATCACTCTATGTATTAAAAAAAACCGCATCAAAATCCGTTGCGTAGTTTTAAAGATTTAAGCGTACATAGGGATAGAGAAAGCGACTTTGTTTTATACTATGTAGTGATTAACACAGTATAATTCGTGATGATACAATAGGTATACATGATTTTTTGGGTCTGATAAATTTAATGTATAATTATATTATTGTAAATACTCACATGAAACCAATGAAACCTACCATGAAAATAAGTATTGAAAGTTGAGTTTGCATTTGCATATGTTTGCATTTGAATATGTACCTATTTAATTAACTAATAGTGAGGTTGACGTTCGCATTTCAGGAAGCTATAAAATTGTTCGTCGTTTAGGAATGATTTCAGAGTAAGTACGAGGCACTAGTTTTACTGTTTAGTTTGCAACGTGAATAAGTTAGAAAGTGAGGGGGAAGTGAAAGGGGGTGAGTCGTACAAACAGCAGCGGTAAACAAGGAGATTTAATGGTTATGGAGCAGTCGGTGGCCCTAAGTGAAAATGAAAGTGATACCTAAGAGCCCGTTAACGCCCCCGGATTATAACGAAAATTCTTTAACTTCTATGTCTAAGATCTTAACTTCTTGGAAAGAAGTCAAACTATCTGAACCGTATCGTCTTTCTTTTCGTGTTGTATTTTGTGGTACATTATTTGTACGTACTAGCTGACTTTTTTTTTTTTAATTAGTCCACAAAACTGACTAGTACAACTACTTGAATTACATTAATGAGGCAAGTTTATGAATGGACATCTTCCGCAATTGAGTCTTCTCGATGTGGACGTGACATGCGTATTATGGTTTATACATTCACAAATAACGAGCAGGGTGGGAGGGTTTCGCGTGGCTAGTTACCACGTTATCGTCAAGACGTGTAAAATAGTAATTTAGCGTTCCGGCGTCTGCAAGACTATTATTAAATAGAGCTTTAATTAAAACTGCCATACAGGGTGTATTCAATTCAAGTTAGATCGCTGCCATCTTATCACTTGTTCACATTATGAAATACCACTTCATAAGTTTGATATATTTTCATGACCGCGCCCGCCACCACATCCGCGAGTTAGTGTGAACAAACACTAGTCTAAGTAAGACTGCATCTACACTTACCATCGAGTGAGATCACTGTCTAATACATTCTTGACGCACTTTTAACAATTCAAGTTCGTTCCGTAAACCTTCATTCTAACTCTTACCTAAGGAATGAGCGTTAAAATGACTTATCCTATAGTAATGCATTTCGGTCAATCTATCCAGGTTTTTTAAACGGGTAAGGGAAAGATTTTTTCCTTATTCTTGTATTATTTACTTGAAACTTATAACAAAATATTCCCATAATACCGACTAGTTCCGAGCGTTCGAGATTCAGCTATGGTAATCTTATTTGTGAATAGAGATTGCTACAAATAAGTCTCTTGGGCTCCTTTGAGCTGCAGAATCTGTGCTGTGTTATAAACGTTTCGTTATTAGAGCTCCTTGAAATTCTGTCACTCCACTGTTAGGTACCTACTTAAATATTTAACAGCTTTTTATTTCTTCATTCTTTTTGTTAATGTAATAAGCTTAATAACTAATGCAAGTATAACATTAATTATTTATTATTTATTATTATAAGTAGTAATTTACTTTCAAAATATTGTCTAAGAAGGATTTATATTGTATATCATGTTACTCAGAAATATGACATACTAGATATTTAGTGCGATATCGTCTGAGTGCAATTCTGGTGGGAGGTTTCAGCCATGATTAGTTACCACCCTACTGCAAAAGCTTTTTACCGGTTACCAAGCGATTTAGCGTTTCGGTACGATGCATGCGGGTCTATATTGAACATCTATCTAGTGAGATGGCAGTCAAGGCTAACGTATACAAGAATAAAAAAAATATTTTTCTAATGCCTCACTTCGAGATGTTTTTATTATATGAATAGCGAGCATACGAGAAGACGGGTCACATGATGTTAAGTGATTAACGTCGCCCGTGAACACTTGTAGCACCAGAGCCACCACCAATGCGTCGCCGGCTTTTCAGGAATTTATTGGTCCGCCCCTTGAATAACCCCATGTTGTAATTAAGTGGGACCACCGTCGAAGGGAGTTGGTTCCACAAAACACATTATGTCAGTTGCAAACTTTGCCAAGTCATCTTGATTGAAATGAGAAAATAAAAAGAGCAGACAAATAGATTTACTTTCCCATTTAAAATGTTAATAGTTATTAGCTCAACTAAAATATAGTGATTACGTAAACGTAGGTATTAATATGCTTCTGTAGAGTGCTTATTTTACAAGGCCATAATAATCTCCTGATAGTGGCGCTTTTCCGCATGAAAAACATGCAGCGATACACTGAAACGTTTCTTAAACTCTTGATCCTACTTTAGAAGAGTTAATGTTATTAAGCAAAGCTCAGATTCTTGCATTTTCGGCTCTCGTCGAGGAAGGAACGGATTAAAAGTACAACCCTAAATGCCAACTACGACCTGATTGCGGGGCGAAGATTGCAGAGGTTTTTCTTTAACGAGGAGACGTTTAAATGTGGCTCCTTTTGTTAACTTTAATTCTTAACGACTATAGGGAACAATGAAATGGCGAAGATGGCATAAAAAATTAAGAAGTGGAGTTTATTCTTCGACTACATTTATTTTATGAATTCTTTTATTACGATTGTATTGAATAGTTGCTGAATTTCGAAAGCGGTTTTACTTAAACTTATAATAAAGAAGGCATTTCTTTTTTCTCAGCTATGTAAATAAATTATTCAATTTTATTTCAAGTAACGATTTCTGAATAACCTGAATATACCTATACATTTACGAGTTAACGTATAAAATTAACGTATTTTCCTTCTTTATTAATTTGTTTATATTTATTATACCGTCGGTTGAAGGTTTGAAGGCTGTTTGTTGCACTTCATTAATCTTCATTCCGATCCACACTCTCTGCATCGCTCGAAATATAGCGTCTAAGCGCCTTTTACTATGAATTATTGATAACAAATTCATTTGAATGAGTGAACAAAACGCTGATAGGTATTGTCTCTTCTTTGACGCCCTTATCGGCAAATAAGAAGACCCTTTTATTGACTTCGTTGCCCTGGGGAGCGATTTAGGTACTTGTAAAGAAGCGCTTTAGGTACTTAGTTGTTCTTTAATTTGGCGCTGATCACAAAAGTGTGTTCGATATATTAATTATTTAAGGGTGCGTCCACATCTGGCGAATGTGCCGCGAATGTGCAGCTCGCGAGCCGTTTGCGAGCTGCCCGCGAGCTGCACGCGTGCAGTCACGGCAATGGTTTGGTGCGCCTCTAGCGCAACTCATGCAAGGCTCGTAAAAGGCGTGCGCGCGGCGCGCGATCTGCGCGCACTCAATTCTCGCGCTTACAGTTCCGTTTACTGGCTCAGTACTTCCGAAGACGCGAGCCGCTAGCGCGCCGCCCGCTCGTTGATCGCGTACGGCGCATAGGTTGCGCGCGAACTGCGCGCGGGCGGCGCAGGAGCGGCTCACGAACAAAAATGCACGCGCGCAGCTCGCGGGCAGCTCGCAAACGGCTCGCGAGCTGCACATTCGCGGCACATTCGCCAGATGTGGACGCACCCTAAGGTCCCATAATTCTTCGTTCACTTACTTTGCAATCTGTTTTGGAACGTTGTCGCGGCAACCTGTTGGTAATTGACTGCCTCAACGGTAAAAAGTGTCGGATTTCTTTTTCAGATTTTGTCGTAGAAGGCGAAGATACGATGATACTCATAATATTATGAATTATTTTCGAAGAGATAACCTACCTAGGAGACTAGTATAATAATTTTACCTAGTTCTGTAGAAAGCATTCAAGTGGGGAAAAGTATAAATCGAGTTATAAGCTTTTTTCTATCGAAGGTTGTGCTTCAGTTCAGTTCAGTATTATTATTTTTTAAAATTTATACATATTTTTAAAATATAGTCCTAAGTATTAGATTTTTTATCCTACCCAGGCTCCTGAATCGTTGCTTTTAATATTAAAAATTACGATTTTAGACATGGCTGTTTTATACAAAATAGCAATAATGGTAGGAATCTATTATGATTTCTACCATAATTGCTATTTTGTACATAAGCCAGCCGGTAGCCCCAATGACCTGTATAGAAGATTATTGGGTAGTCCCCATAAGGTGGCTGGCGTGGCTGGCTTGTGTGACAGTTATAATTATTGAGGCTTTTTCTATCATTTCCTTTCTTTTTGTGGGGTTTCGCTTCTAACCTTCGTGACAAAAACGTCCAGAAAACTTATCTGTGAATAATATTTTGTGATGTTGAAGAAAGCCTGGCAGATATCGCTTCTAAGCGATAAGGCCGTAAGTAGGTACCCCTTGTTGTATATTTTTATTTTAACTTTATTTTTTACGTAATGTACAATAAAGTGTGCCTACCTATTTATTTCATTTCATCTACCAATGTTGGCCTTAGGCTTTTTTTCCGTTTCGTTCCTCCGTTTTCTTCACCCACTTACTTTCCAGTATCATCTTGTCTGCCGCCCTAGCCATATTACAAACGTGTTACGTGGCGTATCTATTATCTTTCCATGATCGCTAACGCTGTAGAGTAGGGGTTCCCAAAGTTTTCTTTATCACGCTTCCTTTCTGAAAGGATAGGTCGTGTGATAAAAAACTTTGGGAGCCCCTCCTTTAGCGTTAGCGATTTTAGAAAATGATCATGGAAAGAGAATAGATACGACACGTTTGTAATATGGCTAGAGCGGCTGTTCAGTCATCTTCCAATAGACTCAGAGGTAGAGCCCACGCTGCGCTTTATTGGTGTACTCAGCAAGAAGTGCCCGAAGACATTTCCATGCTAGGCGCCTTTATAAATAAATTTATTAAATTTAATAGACGAACCTCTGATACTGCCATTAGCGTTGACGCCGCCGCGCCGCGCTGCGCTGTCAATAAAGCAGGCCCCTTTATTTACCTCGCTCTCCCCGGGGCGTGCTTTACGTGTCAAAGGCATAAATTAGATCGTTGCGGTCCAACAGTGACTTGTCAACTTTGGTTTCTAAACGGTTATAGGTGCAACTAGATACGTCTATAATGGCCAAATTCCCCAAAACAAACGTTATTTAAGATTTCTAATTTTCTAAATAAACTTTTGTCACTCTTAGATGCATAATTTTACGCCTGTTAAGCAAGCGAAACATCGACGCTATTACGTAATAGGCCTACATCATTTCGCTACCGTTTGCTAACAGGTCTGTGAATCATGGCGATGCCATATGGGTCCGTATGGTATTGCCGCCGTGACACACCGTCTACCGTCACCGTTGCTTCTGTTCCGAAGCTGTAGGTATGTTCCTATAACATAGACAAAACCGTTTGTGTGCTGAGCATTAAGTATAACTGCAGAACTGCAAAGCTAACTTCTTCTTACGGAAGCATACTTGCAACTTCCGTGTGGCACACAAGCCCCACGTATGGCCGCGATCCATGCACCCACCTGCTTCTCCCATCAGTAGGTGCAAGGGAAATCATACCTGTAAACCCACTGCGTTATTTACTACATTGCAACGCCTTCGCCACAACGAGCCCTTGGCTTGTTGCAGTCTGATATAAGACCGTAAAGTGACCAAGTTGAGTTATGTATACTACGCGAAAGGTGACCTTGTGTACTGCTTTATCATTGGATCCTCCTCCTCGATCCTCGATCATCATGTATCTAACACCTACTCATTGAGACCATTCTAATGAGTCCAAACAAACTATATCTGCTGTAAGCTGCTGAGGAGTTGGGATCCTGCAGACTCCTTGATGCTGCAGCATTAGCTCATACATACCTGCACACCTGAGAGTTCTCCATAATGTTCTCAAAGACGTGGGAAGTCTGCCAACTTGCATTGGGCTAGCAATGAACTAAAGTCTCTGAGCGGACACCTGCGCTCAGTAGTGAGCCATTGATGGGTTGCTAATGATGATGACGCTGAAGAACCATTTCGATCACGTCAGCTTCCAAACAGAAAAAATTGGTCCATTCGTTGGGGAACTCCGAAGGAAAAAACAGACACACGAGATACACACGTAAAATTCATAATACCTCGGGGGGTTGTAGGGGGTTAAGAATTTCTAAATATATAAAAGGCAAACAAAAAAAAAATAAAAAAAGGTGACTGATTGACTGACTGACTGACTGATCTATCAACGCACAGCCCTAACCACTGGACGGATCAGGCTGAAATTTGGCATCCAGACAGCTATTATGAGGTAGGCATCCGCTAAGAAAGGATTTTTGAAAATTCAACCCCTAAGGGGGTAAAATAGGGGTTTAAAAAATCGAATTTAACGTGAGCGAAGCCGCGAGCAAAAGCTAGTTAGGCATAATTTCTAGTAAAATCTTTCTTCTAATCACAAATGTAGAAATAATAGAATTATCTTTTTCTATTAACGTTTACGTTATGAATAATTTTTAGTTTTTATCTCAGGGTAAGGGATATTTTTTTATATTTCTCCTACGATAGAATAGAGTTGAAGATTTTCTTTTATAAATTGATTCTTCTTTTATAAAACTTGACGAAATATAAGATTTTTATAAAACATAAATTATCTGTTACGAAAATTCAGATAGGTAGGAAGTAGGTTCTTGTTACGGTATATCTGTCTAAGCGATGACCTTTTGTAGATAAGGATGAAATCTGATGAAATAATATAAAAGTATTTTTGGTCGTGCTATCTCAAAGGAACTCTTACTGAAACAGAATTTAAAACAAGTCTTTTCATTTAAATGGATGAACAAAACGCTGATATTGATGACCTTACCTCGTCAATAAAGGAGTCCCCTTTATTTACCCCTTCCCCCTGGGGCGTGCTTTGGACGTCAAAGGAACAATTCTGATTTTCGCAGTTAAACGGAGAATTGTTGAACTTTGTCTCCATTTCGATACCAAATCAAATACAAAAAAATAAGTAAGTTATGACTTATTTTACGTTGATGAAGTCGACCCTGAAGATAACTAAAACTTAAAAATATTCGACGAGGGAATGGTTTACATTTTTAACTGTGAAGGAACTCATCGAGAGGAAACTCAAAGGTGTTTAAAGTCTGCCAGCGAAGTGGACTATACCTGTACTGTACCTACTTAAACCTTCTCTCAGAGCCGAGTCGATGCCGAGCCGATGCCGAGCCGATGCCGAGCCGATGCCGAGCCGATGCCGAGCCGATGCCGAGCCGATGCCGAGCCGATGCCGAGCCGATGCCGAGCCGATGCTGAGCCATTGATGGGATGCTAGTTTTATTATGATAACGATTATAAAATAGTTCATGTGACCTGACGGATCTAGAGCGGCACGGCTGACTAGTGTGTAGCACTAATGATTATAATTATTATTCTACGTAAAGGCTAGATGAATATTTAGATGGATGTACCTACATATAATAGTACATTATGGTACAAGTGTAAAAGTTGGTGATTACCGCTGAGGCGCTATTGAGACCCGAGCCGTTAGGTGAGGGTCTTAAGGAAGCCGAGGATGGTAATCATCAATATACACGTGTATCATACGACGTTTTTCAACACACTTGTGAAGAAAATAATACTAAAATAGTACATTATGGTACAAAACAGTGAAAACGAGTTGTGAAAATTTTTTCGCAATGGCGGGAAAAATTACCTAATGTTGTTTTTTTGTTCGCCCTCTTGAGATGCTCTTGAGGGCAGGCAAAGATCGACGACCATACAGCCTATTCAGGTGTTTATTTGATTTAGTTAGTTTTCCGGAATGCGCGCGCACCTTTAATGGCCATAGACTAAAAGAATGAGGTTTCTTTTTTTTTTGGCTTTTTTCTTATAGCCACGTACAAAATGGGGAATTTCCAGTTTTCTTTATTACAGAAAAAACAAAAGTTATATTTGAGTGACAGTTTTATTTATTAAACACGTACAAGTTGAAATTATCTATTTAAATTCGAAGTTGTATGAAATGAGCAAGCAATAGGTATCTTGGCAATAGGTAGGATCTTTTTTGTAATAGAAACTTTTTTAAGAACAAAGCAACTCAACCAATAAAATTAAAAGGAAATAATTCTATAACTCACATTGTGAATAATAGTAATCAAAAGTCACAGTTTGAGTTAAAGGTGTCATTGTGTGCCTAATTGCGGTGAACCGGGAGCCATTTTATGAGCAAGTGTGTTGAAAAAAATATTTACATAGCATGTAATTATGTATAGAATGTAGAAGCCCGGAAATCGATGTTGCAATCGAGGAGAAAAGTGGCTTTCATTGAAAAGAACTTCGTCCAGCTATTTGCACTCCAACTGTAAGTTAAGTGTAACTTTGAAGTCATTTTTTTTCCTTTGATGTTTTCTTCGATATAGGTCAAGCTAAATTTAGTAAATAGCGAGTCGCGAAGCTAAAGTTGAATTGGGAGGAGCACGTACTTCGAAGAACTGATGTTAGGTATGTGAAAAAGTACGCATCGTTTCACACGCGCTGGCTAAATCTACCTGGGGCCGGTAAGCTTATACAAAACTTAGTACAATACCCGGTATCGGACGAATGCACTGCAAACTGCAAGTGTGCAGAAAGTCTCTTAAGTATACGCGTAATAATGGCAAGGCGTTATACTGTTCGCGCGTACACGTAGGTATACAGATAAGATATGCAAGAAACTGAATAATGAAGCACTCTCTGACACGCACTACGAGTTTGATTTGAACTTGTAACGTATTAGTACAAAGTTTATGATACGTGAAGAACCCCAAGCTTATTCTACCAATATTATAATTATGCGAAAGTTTGGATTAACATTTGATGGCAGGATGCTGGGTCGTGGAACTTGTGGATACTGGATTCCAATCTAGTATAAACGGTAGAATGCGGAGAAGCCTCTGCCCGACTCCCTCGTACTGCGCCCTCCCCTCTCCTTCACCCCTCGGTTCATTATGCAGCCGCCCACTCCGCGCGCCAATCACATAGCACCGCCGCGATATTGCTCACTTGCTAGAGATTCCAATGATATTAATAATTTTATCGATAGCGTTTTATTTTTAGAGTAAAAATGATAATAAAAGTAAAGATAAGGAAAGTAAGGAGGATTGATGTAAGATTACAATCTTACATTAGTGATATCCGCTGCTATTACTCATTTCAGTCTCAGTTGAAAGTTTATAGAAGACTAGATGATGCCCGCGGCTTCATCTGCGTGGATTAAGGTTTTTCGCTTCCCGCTGGAATTCTTCAATTTTCTATATCCTTACTTTTTAGGGCTCCATGCCCGAAGGGTAATCAACGGTACCCTATTACTAAGCCTCCGCTGTCCGTCTGTCCGTCCATCCGTCTGTCTGTCAGCGGGTTATATCTCATGATCCGTAATAGGGAGACGGTTGAAATTTTGAGAAAATATGTATTTAACAACAAATAACAAAAATGAAAATTAAAGGGGGATCCCCTACTAGCAACGTGGTTTTCGGCGTTTTTTGGTACAGAATTCTTCGTATGCGAGTCTAGCTCGCATTTGACCGGTTTTTTTTAAATTATTATGAGATAGGCTTGTGCTTGATGACAATCAATCTTAACTTAACCTAAATACCCTATATAACAAACAGTACCTACTTGAAATAATGAATCGATATCACTATGTGGAACTTAGAACGTTCCTAGCACATCACTAACAATAATACCTGTTCCATGCCTGAAGAATAATCCGGGTTCGTCTTTGTGTACCGCATGGATGACAAAGTCTAAAATACCGCCGCTGAGCGAGTCAGCTGTAGTGTTTTTATAGCCGACAGCAACTGACTCGGCTAAATAATATAATGGGAGACGCGGCGTGTCTGATAAGTTATTTCCGTTACTTCGACGTGACAAACTGTTGCTTGCGTTTGTTGGTAACATAATATTAATATTGTCGTAGGTATGAGAAGGGAAAGGATTAAATGCATCGATGCCCTCAAGATTGGAATTATGAATTTGAATGTGGTTGGATGAAAAATTATTCTGTTGCTGTTAAGTACATTTTAAGTATTTCCTGATGTTGGTCAATAGTCATATTGTATTAAATTTGTACGTGAAGTAAAATAATTTAAATAATTATCTTCGAATAACATATGAGTATATCAATGTTACAAGAGTACCTTCACGTAATATTATGACGAGTCAATCTGGATTCATCTGGTGTACAAACAATAATCAAATGCAGGATACCTACTTACGCCTTTAGTGTTTATGTGAAATCCAAAGAAAGCCTAGACCTGTCAGTTTTAAATAGTGCACTCAACACCACAATCACTCAATTTAAATGTTGGTTATATACTCAAATATTGAGATAAGTACTGCCTAATTCTGATGTACACAATCTCTGAACTAAATTAAATTCAAAATTCTATTAAAATCTCTTCTATTAGAAAATCTCTTATGACAAGTAAAGACCACCACCGGTTTGGAAAGCAGATTCTGCTGAGATGAGCCGGCAAAAAACTATATGTAGCTAACTATGTTATGGATAACTGAAACAAAGCCGATTGCTTTCAAGCAACTTTGTCATTACGAAATTCACTAACTGCCTATAAGGTAATCTGAAATCTCTACCTTACGAAATGTGTAATGGTAAAGCTACCAGTTTTTTCGGAATCAAGTTTTTAAAAGTGTATACCAGATTCTACAAACGATTTCTGCATTTTACGCAGACGCCTAGATGGTCTAAATCTCGTTTTGGTCTGTGTGGTAGATCGGTAGGTACTATCTAAGCTCAATTTATACGAAATCTGATTAAAAAAAGATGTACATATTGCAGTTTGTTACTTAGTAAACCTAGTAGAATGAATGAAACCTACCTACCTACTTGTTTTCATTCGCACTAATTGAAAAGCCCGTCATCGAGATATGTTCTTCAATAAAGGTGTGCCGTGTTAACTGCAACGATTTTGTATGCGACTGGAGCAAGCGAGTCATCGTTGAATGTACGAGCGTCACTTCTCAATACATGCTCCGGTTTCCTGCGAGCGATGACTCTTTGAATGGGTGCTCGCGCCGCAAGTGACATTCCAACACAATTTCCCTTTTATCCTCCACGCCTGCGAGCCTCTCATTTATCAACGGAATGATCTCGGTATTTATCGAGCTAAGAGTATTTGGGTGTCCACCTTCAGTATTAAGTTTTATTGATATTAGCGCCTGATAAGTGAATGGAGATTTATTTTAGTGGATTTCGGATCCCAAATTAACATATTGTTTTGTCCTTTTTATTTAAAGAAACTAGCCGATGCCCGCGACTTCGTTTTCGTTGTTTTAGGTATTTTAAAAAGTCGCGGGTAATAGTGGATATTTCGGAATAATTTTCCAAGTTTCTTTTTAAGATGTTTGCTACGTATATCCTTCCGATATTGTCGATTGCCAGTTAAGTATCAATAACATCGACGTCTTAATGATCAATCAACTTATCAAAATTCTACTTTATGTAGAATGGCATTTTTTCTTCTTCTTCTTTATTTTGTCTAGCTTAGCATAGTTGTCTACATAGTTCCAAAAAAGCAGTTCAGCTGGAATTCTGACATGGGAATTCCAATTTCATTTAAATATCTAGAATACTTATCACTTTCCATAATATCGTATTTACACAGATTTATGGATTACGAGCAATTACATTTTAGTGTCTGTTTCGATAGGTACGTCTAGTTATTATTGCCAAGCTCTTTATTAAAGGTCGTGATTCCTCGTGTTTACGAGGGACGTTAGATGCATTCACAACAAGATTGGACGTAAACCGAAACGATCTTCAGGCCACTTCGTGTGGATAAGTGAGCTATCAATTGGGATAAATATAATTTCCTGCATGAGTACTGAGCACTGTTCAAGACATCCTGTCATAAGCATAAGAATTTGTAAAGCAAAATCGGGACATAGTCATGGTGAATTTTGGTACGAAGGCATTTTCCACAATATACTTACCTAGTATCTACCTATCCAAGTTTAGGAATATTATCTTTGATTAATGAATATTGTGTTCCGAACATAAGTGCCGAATTGATCTTAATAAAGGCATAGTGATGTTTGCTATTAATTCTGGAGACGGATAAATGTTTACAGTAAATAATAGTTAACTAGACATTTTATGGTTTCGAACCTAAGTTTCGAACGTATAATGTAGAGATTATTGAGCTCAAGTTCCGTAGCAGAGTTGAAGAATTTCAAATTCCATCCTTATCAAAAGACCTTACTAATAAAGTTAGTAATTAAATTATATTGTTATATATTGATTCGGTTCACATACCCATTCGCTTCTAGCAACTAGCTCAAGCTCATCCGTCCATCTAGTGGAGCCAAGTCTCTGCGCTATCCGGTGTTATTGGATTATAAAATAAATATTATAAGTAATTTTAAAATATTATCATTATATAATGTCATCACATTCTAAAATGTTCTTCAAAATCCTCGAGAGATGAGGTTTCCTCAGAGGTGAGCCGTCGATGGATTGAAATGAAGGAATTAATAAAGATTCATGTTTTCGCTGGCGAAGATTTTTGTCTACCTTGAGATAGTTGTTAGCTGTACATATATGAATAGATTGCGTCACATTACAAATGATCGCTTTGGTACATGTATAAACCTGTCGATTCAACTATGTCCTTTGTCACGAGGTTTATCGAGTTCCCCAGACAAGCATTGTTGTCAGTATCACTGACTCATACGAGCAGATATAATTATGTAAATACAACTGGTTTGAAATGTAGCGTCTATCTCTAATTGAATTTTAAGTAGGTAGAAGTAAGTAAATAAAATATAATATTATGTCTAGTTCAGTTTAGTCACCGTAAAATACCAGTTTCTTCTCTTACATAAGTAAACATTAAGTAGGTACTTACTTACTTAATATAATAATTATAATATATAATTAATTATTAATAACTAGCTTTATCCCGCGGCTTCGCTCACGTTAGGTTCGATTTTTTAACCCCCTATTTAACCCTCTTGGGGTTGAAATTTTCCAAAATCCTTTCTTAGCCTTTTTTGTCTGGTGGAAGGCTTTGTCCGTGGCTAGTTACCACCCTACCGTCAAAGAAGTGCCGCCAAGCAATTTAGCGTTCCGGCACGATGGCGTGTAGAAACCGATTAGGGGTATGGGTTGAATTTACAATGCTATAGCCCTTCCAAGTTAGCCCGCTACCATCTTAGACTGCATCGTCACTTACCATCAGGTGAGATCGCAGTCAAGGGCTATCTTGTCATCGAATAAAAAAAAAAAATTAGCGGAAGTCTACGTCCTAACAGCTACCAGTATACCAAATTTCAGCTCGATCGGTCCAGTGGTTAGAGCTGCGCGTTGATAGATCAGTCAGTCAGTCAGTCAGTCAGTCAGTCAGTCAGTCAGTCATTCAGTCAGTCACCTTTGCCTTTTATATATTTAGATGACTTCTTTTCTCTAAATATGTTCTATGGAATTACAAAAAGGATTTTGAATTTTTTTTAAGTCTCTTTGTGTCAGAACACGCACAAGCAGAGTTACGTCGTCATGCTAGTAAAATATCTTTATTTTAGTTTAAATTTTAACTAACATAACAGCAAAAATTATAAGGAACACCCAGCTTCTTCAGACAGACATTTAAATATGATTTATGTAAACAGATGTACATAATGAAAACTAGTTGGTCAATTACAAAGGTGACTTGTATTCTAGAAACATTTACGAATATTTACTTTCATGGATTCATGACACAAGGAAAATCAATTTTTACTGTAAGAATATCCATTCCCTACTTTAGAAAGATTTGAAAAATAACACGTTTCATATAACGGCAACTTCTTAGATAGATTTTGTAAAGCTGTTAGTTACCTGCAACTTGATCTTTTGCAAGTACTTACCTAGGCATTTATTTCAACGTACCTAGTTTTCATATCATTTAATTCATAAACTCATGTCTTTTAATTTTGCAAATTTTCGCTTCTGATTTTTTTTGTGAATCAGCATGCATAGTAGACTTACTTCTTTGTCTGCTGCTTTCGTTATGGTATTGGTCATATCACGATGCTTTCTTCTTTGCTCGTCCTTTATTTTATCCATCGTTGGGCATACCTAGGCCTCCTCATTAGCACGCATTATATGTTGTACGAGTCTCATTCAAGCCTTCCCCAGATACCGTCGACCCATCGAGATGGTTATCTTCCCACATTTCTCTTTTAACGAGGTCTCTATTTAAGCACCAAGCGAGTCCATCGGTCATCTATAGTTCTATAAATGTGTCAATCTCCTAATTGACCTGGACACACTTCAATTATTTCGATGTATGGCGCAAACACAATATTGCATCATCACTGTACCTACCAACTAAAATAGAGAATTCAAAAAGAGATCTATCTTTGTTAAGTACAGCCTTTCCAAAAAGTCTTTATTGTGAAGTTGTAACTGTGTTGTAATCTATCTTTGGTTGTAACCTTCTGCTTACCTATATGTATACAATGTTGAAGAAGGCTATGCTACATTGTACCCACCTACAAATCACACACGGTCTGAATGGAACATGTCGTAACTTGTCTGGCAACCAACATCATCAAACGATAAGCTTGGCCTTCGTCGCTGTGAGCAAGTAGGTATTCGTAGATATAATTTTATACATGTATGTAGTTAGGCGCGAAGCAAACGACGACTTTTTAACGTTTTATTGTTAAAAACAAATTGTATTTTTTTTCGTGAAGTTTATTTAGTTGCTGACATTATATCTAATATTAGGTCCATTAAGTATATAACTTATAGTGGACCTAGGAGAGAATATATTAGATCCCTACGCTTGTAATACTTTAATCAAACAATATTTTAATATAGGGGTTTCAATAAAGTAAAAATATAAGTATACCAATGTAAACAGACATAATATGTACATTTGACTGTTCTAATTTTATTTAAAATCAGTTAAATTAAATGGAACCTAAAATGGGTTAAACTACAATTTGACTCGAATTTCAAGCGCGAAAAACGTATAAAAAAGTATTGAAAAGGCTAGTAAGTAAAAATGTCGAACGAATGATACGTACTTTTCCCATTAAGGGATGTTTAATGGACACAATTATCTTCACGATCTCAAAAATATCTACTGTCTAGTTACTTCGCCGGAGCCAGTTTGTTAAAAGTGCCTAATTTATCTCGCCATTCCTTTACGAAGTGACTCTACCAAAAGCAAATACGAGGATACAGTGACAGTAAAAATTACTCCCAGTTAGGAATTCCAATGCGCGTTGCTCACATTCCCAGTCTCTAGCTAGTCCTAGTTAGTTGGCGTGTACCTGGATAAGCAAAAACGGTTTGGGATTTTTTTTACATTCTCAAGTAAGTACAGACTAAACTGACCATGGTTGTTTATTTTAATAAAAAAAATGTACTTATGACTTTGTGTTTTCTAAACATTGGTGTATCATGGGTGCATTTATAATTCATAATCTCAAATCGAAAATGTCTCACTATGATTGGGTACCTAACTACGTTGTTAAAAAAAAACATGTTTAAACCAATAGAAAGAAACAAAGGTAATTACTAAAGTTTTTTACGTGCCATATGTAAACATACAATATCATTGTCTTGACTTGATCGAGTAGCGATACGTATCTGTATTATGTACCTACCTATCTACAACGAATTCCTCGAACAAATCTATGGAATGTATAGAATTCACAACGGGGTCCCTTGAAATAGCTTAATTCCTTTTAATAACCTCGGGCGAAAAGCAACAAAAAGCAGGAAGCGAATGTGGGATTATAAATACGTGACGTGAGCTCGACGATGTTGATTTTGTTCCCAGTGGTTCGTAGCTCTCTTTTGTTCACCTATGTTTGTTCGCACTGAGAATTGCAAACATCGCCGTCCTGACGAATCCGAGATAATGCTTTTGCCTAATTTCACTTGAATGTCATCGTTTTCTTTCCATTAGGTTCATCGACGCGTACTTACTCTGTTCCGCGAATAAGCTCTACTGTATTCAATGTCAACACTCGGTTTCCTTGGATATGCCTAATTTCATTTAACTTTCCTTTGTCTTTAGTTACTCAAGACTTGCACACGTACATATAATGAATAATGATGTACATACAATCATTATATCTGAAAAAAGCTTTATTTCGTGCTGATTCAATGCGGATACAGCTGTTTTGGTTATGCAATATTACTCTAAAGAATTTTATATTTCCAAGCTAAAACGGAAACATGTTTTTAATTATGTATTTACTCAGAGCTTTAATATTCTATCGTACGCGTAGGTACATGATTTCAGTTTTCTGAGAACGCGAGTGCCTCTTTAATTTATTATCTAGTAGAGAGGTGCCTACTTAATGCATGAATTCTTTTCTTCTTCCTACGCTAATATTGGTATCATAAGTCTTGTAATAGCGCTTACGGTAGGTACTTAGTAATATCTACAATGCTTATATTCGTGGATTATTTTCGTCGTTGTCGTCAATCGTACAAGACTACAAGTAGGTAGCACATCCTCTTATAATATTGTATGACCACATACAATGTGGCCTAATTAATGCGTCAATGGCACTATGAACCTCTCAATGCGTCACGCGGATCACATTTTGGGCTAACTCATTCATTAAGTGGAGTATCCGCTCTATGAAAATGTACGATATAATCCCCTTCATTGTCGCAGAGATGATAACTGATAAGCCTAATTAATCAAGTAAGTAAGAGTCTTTGACTAGTTTTTGCCCGCGACTAAGTTGGCGTGTAATAAGGTTTTAAAAAAAATCCATGGTGATCCTTTCGTTTCCCGGCATAAAACGTATCCTTTTTTACTTTTTAGGTCAACTTTATTTTAAGGTCCAGTAGTTGCGGCGTGATTGAGTAACAAACATCTATCCATCCATACATCCAAACTTTCGCATTTATAATATCAGTAGGACAGTGTATTGATGTGTTATTACATTTTTAATTTAATTTTTGGCATGAATAATGCAAGATCGTTTAAAATATAATGCAGTCGATTAGGTTATCGTTTTTGTGAACAGGCTATTTTCAGCTCTCTCATTAACAAAAAATATAGTAAAATTTACCGCTGAAATGTAGAAAATATTTGCTAGAAATATAGCTTAGCATAATATTGTCTTCTAGAGTCTAAAGATATATATTACATATATCTCTAACATCAATTTTCAACAGCGATAACTGCTCCCTTACGAGAACATAATATAAATGACCTTCTCAATTCCAAAGGCGGTTAGTGTATGGTTTTTCATTTACCAAGTGGCGCCATTACTGCCGTTATCGCACCAGTTGCCTTCACATCTGAAATAGGCGGGGGTTATTCTCGGCCTCATTATTCAGATTATCCATTGCATGATCCAACTAGCAATGTTAAAGATACCTGAGATCCGGTAATTGCAGTTGGTATAGTATCATGCTCAAAGGTATTTTGATTGTAAATGGTTGGTTTAAGAAATTCGTAACTGTATTGCAACTGTGACATAGCATCGCGTAAGTCAAAAAGTTTTTTTTTTGTGCACGATGACGGTAATGACTGGCTGGCAAATTTTTTGAAACAGAAAATGGCTGCCTGTTCAACGCTTAAATGCAGCTAATAAGTATTATTGGCACCATTCCAACTATACGTAAAGTATCTCATTAGATAAGAATAGCTACTAAGCTTATTCTAACATTTAAATGTAAAAAAATGTCTTTTTCTCTTAAAGAATCTAATAGCCGGATTGGCAGACCTTTGAGAACTTTCAAGCATACACCTATGGATAACTCTCAGGCATGCATTTAGTTACATAATAATAATAAATGTGTCAGTTCTAAACATTCCTTATTCAGATAATCCGTGCTATGTTCCAAGTTCAGCGTTAATCGCCGAGCAGTCATTAAGCTTTTATGGGTCCGTTCTTGGGCTATCCGGAGATCCCTATCGCGGCCGCTCGTCGTTTAAAACAAAGAAATTAATTTGGGCGGGTTCGAGTCCGAGTTATTTATTACGGTCGATAAATTCAGTCTTCATTACGTATGAATTTAAAATGTGGAAGGATGTATGTGATTTATAGTCATTGAACACGAATGGACATTTTCAAGAAGGGTCGTGCACATGGAAGTACCTCATGGTCGTACATAATCGCACGTTAAGTATTAAAGTTACCAAGTTAAAAAAACTGTTTTTGGCAAATCACAAAAAACGTTTTGCATTTAGGACTTCAGCTGTTTATTTCGATAAATCTCACAAGATGTTAGTTGTAGAGCTTAAGGTTTCATTTATATGAGACAAAATAAGTAGAGTCATTTAATTTAATAAAAAATTTATTCATTTCTTGTGATTTGCCAAAACACAGTTTTTTAATTCAGTCATTTAAATACTAAGCGTGCGATATACATATAGCTCTCGAGGAGCAAATTATATTTGTTATACTACTGGAGATACTGCAGTAGGTACCTATTCGGCAAGTTGTAGGTGACCTTGAGTTTTTGCTATTAATTTCATCAATCTTCAATTTTAAATAACTTATTAGCATAATAAAGTATATAAACGTCTGACGTGTAAAATCTAGAGATGAGATAAAAGTATTGAGTAATTGGGACAGTACATGGGTAGCAGTAGGTACTGTAAGTAAGCAGACTATAGTCTATACTATTCTGTTTCTGATGTATAGCATTATCTCTCTTGATAGAGTGGTATAGCTTTTGGGAGCTTTCCTAGGTATCAACTCAGGTATCGATCCTTTTTTCGAATCCCTAACAGCAAAGAGTGAAAACATGACGACAAACTTGATCGTATGTGGCCTGCCTAATGAGTGACAACTTACGTTGGAAGACAGATTTAGTTTTAATGTTCCTAAACAAGTAAGTAGGTATCTACTTTGTCATCACCATCAATCAAATATATCATGTTTGTGTATTTTTATGACAAGGTTTTAATGGGTTTTAAGCATTTACAGAATTCCTGATAAAAGTTCGCTCTCCGCTAATTAAGTAAATATTTATATTCACAAAGTTGTTAAATTGATAAAGCAATTTTGTGTTTTCATTTAGTTAAGCTAGCTATGCGTACTGAAATACCAACTGTAGAAAGCGAAAAGTGTGTCATGTTATATTTTAATGTTAGTTCTGAGGCAGTGATGCTACATAATAATATAATTAAGAATATATGCGGCTAGCAAATTAACTATTTAGCTCTCGCAAAGTCTCGAACTTATTATACGGGTAAAGAAATTTAAATAATGATTTTCCAGGTTTAGTTATGTAGGCAAGAGGCTCTTACTGGTTTATATCCTAACGACGATGCTGAAATAATTAAAGCTCCGATAAGAAGCCCTGTTAAACTGTCATCGTGAAGTTAACCGCCGAAACTAGTTCATAACGATTAAATTGGGACATTTCTCTGTCTGCCTGCGCTCATGTGTTAATTGTTGGTGACGTTCACTCGTTTAAATGCTTGAGATAAAAAAACTGCGGATATAAATTAACTTGACTTTTCGACGCCATTTAATCTGTCTGAATGCAGCGTAAAAAAAGTACATGCTGGGCAATTAAAACCAGTTTATATCCGCTATTTTATCAACGAAAAAATCCGATATACATAGGTTGTTATCATTGGACTAGATTGAAAGTTCATTCAATGTGTAAAAATAAAGCTGTCTATATAAATTGTAGGCGTGACTGATCTAATCGCGGTCTGGTATAATCCCGAAATATCCAGGTCTAAAATACATAAAACCCTCATTTAGTATAGATAATAATATTACTCGTATTTTATGCCCTAGATTTATATACAAGTACGTATCCTACCTCCTATCCTACTAATCCTATTATACTATAGTATTATAAATGCGTGATTGAATAACAAACATACATCCAGACTCCATTATGTTTGTTATTCAATCACGCCGCAACGACTGAACCGATTTGGTTGAGCACAGAGATAGATTATAGTCTGGAATAACACATAGGCTACTTGTTGTCCCGGAAAATAATAGATTATTATTAGCAGTTCTAATAATAATATTACATACATACTACATAGGTATCGTATTGATAACCTCCTTTTTTGATTTCGGTTAAAAACAATCGATTATTTATTTCTCATTGATCTATTCCAGCAGATAATGCTCTATGTTAATTTCTACAATACGGAATCTAAAGATGGAAAAGAGCAGTTTAAATAACAATGATAAATGGTTTAGTTTATACAGTTGCTTCCGTTTTCATCAATGGATGTTATCGAATCGAGCAGAAAAACAGTTTT
The DNA here is from genome assembly GCA_933228805.2 of Hipparchia semele. Lineage (NCBI taxonomy): Eukaryota > Metazoa > Arthropoda > Insecta > Lepidoptera > Nymphalidae > Hipparchia > Hipparchia semele. The sequence goes on along the minus strand of OW121717.1, from coordinate 5,852,524 downwards.
GAGATCGTCCAACTGTATTGTGTTTATGATATAGAAACAAACGCATACTATTACTACTGAAAATAAACATTATTATAGAATTTACTTTTATTGTTCTTCCTGCTTTAAAAACTTAATTTAAAAGGTTTTTTTAAGCTATTGCATAGCTTCTATCGCGGGCCTTGAGCGTGGAGACCGAATCCAGAAATTCCGTTACGAAAATAACCTGACACGGGACTCCTCTCACCGCTAGATGGCGTTGATAAAAAATGCTATGCAATAGCTTTACCGCGGCAGTCCCCGAGTGCAACACGTCTTTTTTCTACATAATATATCTACAGCAGGATTCACCTTTTTTTTTAAAGGAGAATATAAGCCAAGTTCAGCTTGGCTTATATTCTCCTCTTCCCTCCAAATAAGCGGACAGCTTGTGCTAGGAGTGGATATTACAATAGTGCAATGGCCTGCGATCTTTCAGTTTTCAGTCCGCATCTTAACCGTTGGGCTATTGAGCAGGGGCGGATCTACTTAAAGGCTTTTTGGGCTGCAGCCCAGGGCCCCGCGAATACAGAGGGCCCCCAACCGAACTGGGGGTCTACTCTAATTCAACGAAAAACGAAATATCGATCGAAATTTCGCGTATTTCCTACCACGGTTCGTTTTTGTTTCGCAACTTCGTTCGAACGAAAATGTTTGACGTTTAGATTTTCTGAACCTACTCTAATTCATAAATGTTGCGAACGAAAATTTGAATTTGACACATAATTGTTCGGAATTTAACTCCTGTACTTAACATATATTACATTACATATACCTACATCACTACAGAAAACAGTTTTTTGTCAAAATGGCAATTAGTTGAGTAATTAGGTAGAGCCCCTAAGCAGTATTAGCCCAGGGCCCCATAAATTCAAGATCCGCCCCTGCTATTGAGGCTTTCCCCTGTTATGGATTCTGGTGGATTAATGATAGTGAATTTATTCAAGTGTGAATGAATTGCTTATATACTAATATTATGCAGGTATTTCGATTTCCGTCCTTCTAAATTCTACATACTTCGATTGCGCATGTAGGTACCTACTCATTGTTAGACGAAACAGAATCAAATTAATTCATTTATTAATTTTTGATTAATTTGATTCTTAATATGATAAATAAATTTAAGTTAGTATAAAAATACATACTTTTTATTTGATACATATTAGGTTATTTTGGCTATTTTTGACTACTTTAATTTCATTTTAGGTTTTTTGAACTAAAGCCTATATACCTATAACGTTTGCAAAAACACTTTTGTAAGTAGCTACATTACAGTGGAACTAAGCGTACCTACATGCCATTTGATCAAAACTTACCACCTACGTCACCATATTATCTTCATAGTCGCTTTAGAATCTAAAGCCAATTTTCGTTTTTCGAATAGGTAGGTATGATGAAAAAGTTTATGCGTTCCAGTGACTCACATCTCTTTACCGTTATGATGACAAATGAGATCGCCATGAATTAACCGTTAAACAATAAAATATACTTGCCTAGTTCACGAACTGATTAACGTACCGAGGGTTCCGTATCTTAGAGGATTTAACCATATTTAACGCAACACATTTGAGTATATTCACTCTACCCTAACTCACGTTAGGGTTCCTACTTACGTTAACGCTTTGAAAAGCGTGACTAACTTTTAAGTTAAACTAGCTAGAAACTTGAAGTTTTAACAAAAATATGAGGCTATAAACCTTATTTTTCAGTATAATTTTCAAATTACGTAGAATTTTCAAGATGATAGACGGAGACAGACGGACAAAATGATCCTATAGTAAAGGTTTCGCTTTTCAATTATGGTTGAGGAACTGAACCCTATAAAACTGCGTATGTTATTAATAAATATTTTTTTTGTCTGGAAGCCGTAAGAGCGTGGCATGTGGGTGTCAGGCGGTGGACACGGGCTGGTTCCAGGTGCGAGGGCAGCTGACGTGTGTCGACACTCGACGACGTGTGCCAGCCGCGTGCCGCCATATGTCACTTTTTCTGCATATTTTACTACCTCGTTAGGATAATGACCGCCGTATTCTCCAGATGGATTCTGTGAATCGATCACAGCTAAGCGAGTATAGGTATTTTCATTTAAAGAGAGTTTATCTCGCATACAAATAAAGCTCGGTTCTTGAATAGTGAAAAGAAAAAGTTTTAAAACTGTAAGTAACCCGATTACGGAAAATTGGATGTGTAATCCGTTATTGATTTTTCTATTAATCCTATTAATATTATAAATACTTGGATGTATGGATGGATGGACGGATGGACGGATGGATGGATAGATGGACGGATGTTTGTTCCTTCTTCAAGCCACAACGAATGAACCGATTTGGCTGTTTGGAATGGAAATAGCTCATACCTAGGATTAGCACATTAGCTAGATTAGGATTTAGAGACTATTGATTATTTATTAATTGATATTACCAAATATAATATCATGAACTCCAGGCTCCAGCTGTTTGTACCGCTGGATTTGTTTTGCAGTTTACCCGTGCGAAGTCAGAGTGGGTCAACTAGTATACACACAAACATAGATGCACAAACAGATATTTTTTTAAAATTCAGATACATATGTTTTATGAAATCCGTCTAGGTACCTACCTCAAAATTTTAATTTGGTTTACCTATTTACAAAAGAAAATATGTATAAGATTCGCTTACCTATCTAATTACATAGTAATTATGAAAGTGAGGCCTTTAGTTTAAGCAAGCGAAGTTCAGCAAAGTTTAATCAATAAGTACCTACCTACCACCGTAATCCTTAATGTAAATTGCATGACATTGGAAAATTTTCGTGAATAGTTTGAGTTTAACATAGTTACTTACTGAAAACAACTATTAATTACAACAACGTTGTAAATAGTCTTCACTTTTACACAAATGAATCAAATTAAACAAAGGAAAACTGTACAAAACCTATGAATGTAGGTACCTACCTAATACCAGGCAAAATAATGTATTTTGGTTCTTAGTAGTAGCAAATCTTCAAAGAAAAAGTTACGGTAAAGATGTTGGAGGAAATCATGAATGAAGACTGTTTCTTGGGTATTCTTTGTCACACATCCTGTGCCTTTCTTCTACCTGCTGCGGACTATAATTTTTCATTGTTAATTTGTCCTATACCTGAGACTGTTTCGACGTGATCTTATAAAAAATGGTATGGCATAACAATCGAAGCGGCTTGCGTGTTGGAGGCGGGCGAGCGTGGCATTGTTGTATCTCGGGCCGTATTGAGAATATCGTTCCCACTGCCACACTGGCTCAGGTATTTATGAATGAACGTGACGGGATGGCGAGCCGCGGTCACAGCCAGGTAGAAAATTACACTTTTGGAATTCTTTCAACACGTCGAGTATAGCTACTCAACTCGGTGGCCGAGGATAAGCCGCAGCGAGGGGAGCGGGGTGCAGTCGCAGCGCATGCGTCGAGCGCTTTTCACTCAGACCATCCCTCCCTCTCAGTTGACTTACAGCCGTCGCGAGCGGCCGCTGTGCCGTCATGTGTCGCTCACCAACTTTCTCGAGTAGTGATGTGATACGGTATCACTATATAAAAAAAAATATATACGTGTAGACAATAAAAGTTGCATATTTAATGTGAATAGTGACAATAAGTTAAACTTTTTTTGACAAATGTTGTAGTGTAATTGGTTCACAAACTTCAAAACACCAAAATGAAGTGGCTAATGGTGGCAGTGATTGTGATGGTATCAAAAACAATTACGGCTGGGATTGCTCCCCCTGGATCTTGTCCTGCAGTGTGTATGTGCAAGTGGAAGGGTGGGAAACAGACTGTAGAGTGTGTGGATCGGGCCCTTATCACCGTACCTGAACCGGTGGATCCTGCTACGCAAGTACTGGATCTTTCAGGAAATAATTTACAAATTCTTCCTCAGGAAGCTTTTGCGAAAACTGGACTTGTGAACCTTCAACGAGTGTATTTACGTAGTTGTAATATAGGTCAAATAAACGACCGAGCATTTAAGGGATTAACTAATTTAGTTGAGTTAGACCTCTCTCACAATTTACTTACTCAAATACCTTCGAATAGCTTCAAGGATGCTCCTTTTTTAAGAGATCTTACGCTGGCCAACAATCCAATTTTAAAATTACATTCCGATGCTCTGAGCAATCTTGGAAGCGTAGTTAAACTTGACTTATCGGGATGTGATATTAGAGATATAGCCGCAGATGTGTTTAGCAATTTACACTCATTAGAATCTCTAAAATTGAATGGCAATAACTTACGAGATCTTCCTTTAATTTCCTTGGAAAGAGTTGAAAAATTAAGAGTTATTGATTTGTCTGATAATCCATGGATCTGCGACTGCCGGCTTCGTGATCTCAAAATGTGGCTCTCAAAACATAAATTATTTTCAACGCCTAGTTGTGCGGCGCCAGTACGTTTAGCAAATAAACCATTTTCGGAGTTGAGCCTTGAAGAATTTGCCTGTAAACCAGAAATTTTGCCTGTTAGTAGACACGTAGAAGCAACTGTTGGTGAAAATGCAACCATTGTATGCAGAACAGAGGCCATGCCAAGTGCTAGTATAACTTGGTATTGGAACGGGCGCTTGTTACAAAATGGGACCAGTTTTAATTCGCACCAAAAAATTTACATTGTAGAAGCCGGTGAAATAAAAAAGAAATCGACTCTTATTCTTACCAACACACAAGAATCTGATTCAACTGAATTTTACTGTGTTGCTGAAAATAAAGGAGGCAATGTGGAAGCTAACTTTACAGTTCATGTCACTCAAATGGCTGCTGGAATGGCGTCTTTGGGAAGCGCTCAAATAGCAAGTCTCGGAGCAGCATTGTTTTTAGTTATAATTGTAATCTCACTGGGCCTACTAATAACTTTTGTAAGATTTCGGCCCGCACCCGCATGTGAAAGTAAAACTCCAAATACTTTAGATAGAGTCGTTTCGGGAAATGAGGTGCACCCGACAGTCACTGATAGACCGCATGTAGCAGTTTTAGCTAATAGACAAAACTCTCCGAACTATGATGATGCCAAATGTAACCCAGTCTTGAAACCACCTAGAACAAGTGATATACCTTATACGACAAATCATTACGAGGGTCGAGGAAGCTTAGTCACAGCGGGAGGTCCTGTGGTGGTTTCTCCGACTGTATCTGGAGGAATCGATCCTGATCTCATTAATGATACTAGACCAGAAAGCGTTAATCGTCCAGGCAGTGGAGAATATGCTCGAGAGACTTCGGACTCCTTATACCCATCTGGACTTTGGGATCAAATAAAAATGAATCAAGCTAATAACTTGGCTCGTGCGATCAGTTCGGCAATACCTGCGTATTACAATGATCGAACACCAATAATAGAAAATAGTAGTGTAAGTGGATCGCAGGAGGAGTTGGGATATATGAGCCGGACATTTCCACGATCACATGCAATTTCCACTGCAAACCCCGGTCCAGTGGATGCCCCATACCCAGCCGACTATGGATTACCAGTGGGTGGAGCACGCACGCTGCGAGTGTGGCAGCGTGCTCCACCAGTGCTTCCACCAGTGTCTGCTCTCAAGCGAGTTCTTACAATCACGAGGCCCTCTGACGACGGCTTCCAAGATGGCTGTGCTACCGATGTATAGGGTGATGAATGTTACTATCTCTAACTGTGAATAATGTAAATAAAATACTTGTACGTCGTACTTGTAAAAGATGGTGTAATAGATTTTGTATTATAATATAATAATTTATTTATATGTACCTACTTATATAATAATAAATAATAAGTGGAAAGTTACATTGGATCCTGATATGTAGGATCCACGACTGATTAGTTGAAAGAAGTAACAGTAAGTTAAAGTGATATGGAACGGTATTATGTAAGATCGCCAAATGATTAATGTTATTCTGTATGTAATTTATCCTGAATGTTGAAATTCTGAATAGATGTTACATAACTAATAGTCTTAATACGACTACGAGAGCAAAATATCCAAAGAATCCCTCTAAAGTAATACAATAATGTGTATTACAATACTGTATTATTAATATAATGCATGGTAAATGTTATTTGGTGTAAGATAATGTATGTGAGTATTTTATGTTGAAAAAAAAAAGAGATTTAGAGGTAAAAATGGACAAGTAATAAAGAAGGCGATTATAAAACCGATGACTGTGTATTGATATTGCCTTGTTCCAGTTTCAATAGTTTTAAAAATACCCTAGGTTTTCTTAAAAATATAAAGTGGAAATGATTCTACATATTTCGAAAGTATTTGAAAATAGGACACGTTAGGTTTTATTTTTCATTTCATTACTGCGGCTGTCACCGATTTATTAAATTAGTGTTACAGTATAAATATTATTTATGAGGTTACTAAAAAATACCATAAAAAAAAATAACGAGTTACCTACATAGATTGAATAATTCAAAATTCAAATTCAAAATTTATTTATTTCACGTAGACCAACTTGTAGCTCTTATGACACGTCATAAATCTACCAACGGTTGGAATGCAGATTCTGCTGAGAATAGCCAGCAAGAAACTCAGCAATTGCTCTTTTCAAAAAAAACTTTTACAATAGGTAACAAAACTATGCTACGTAGACGGTATTTCCTCAATAAAGTTTCAAAAATGCATATGTAGGTAGGTATATACAATCCAATATATGTATAATAGATATAAACCTACAATATGTGCGTATTTTTGTATGAAAAGGGCTCGTTCTAATGAATGAGAAGTTTATCTTATCGATAAAAATAAGAAAAAAACTGCCATGTTGGTAACACTGAATTTAATGGTAGGTAACGTATAATAATTTGTTATAGACAGGAAATTACTGCCCGTAGAAAGGCATTTTCCATGACAGGTACCATATGTGTCTTCGTTAAATTGTAAGCCTTATTATTAAGAGCATAAGATGTACAGGTTCTTACAAAGATGGAGTCCACCTTGCGTTCATATCAAGAGAGACATTGACTCCGGAAGCTAAGGTAGATAAGACGTCCGTTGCAAGCATAGGTACATAAGAAAAGCTTTGTCGACATTTTTTTACAAACACAACATCAAATACATTTATCTTTTCCTGAATATGCAAGTTGTGAACTAAAGATAAGAATGGTTCAAATTTTTTAAGAGGTGATTAATGAGAATTCTTTGAAAATGATATGCGTGTCCTTTCGGTTAATGTAGTTTTTTGTGGTTGTATTAACTTTGCGGTTACTGTTTGACTGAAATTAAATATCAAGCTGAGAGCCGCGTTCATGGAATACAAGTATCTACATAGGACATGTTACAGTAATGATTAAAAGTTGATAGTTGGCATTATTTTATAGAGACTTTAATAGTCTCTACTTTACTAGTCGAAATGCTTGATTAAATTAAACGTAGTTTACTTCTAATGACTACATGTCGGATTGATATTAACTACCTAGGGTAACACATAGGTATACGTTGATATTTGAAATTGGGTTTTGTTGGGGTAAAAATATAAAACTGAAAAATGTAGAGTTATTTTTTTGACATTTGCAGCTTTGTACCAACTGTTGTTATTTTAACTGGCTCTATTGCTTGTTCAATATTTTTCTGAACAAAACCAATTTCAAAACTTTATTCATCTCACATCATCCATTTGATCTAATTTAGAAAGTAGATACCTACTTATTTGATTTTTGATTTTATAAGAGACCCTTAAATTCAGTATCTCCCATTCATTATACAAAAAAATATATATAAGAACTCATTTGCTCGCTAACTTATGAATAATGATTTATTTTTAACCGACTTCCAAAAAGGAGGAGGTTATCAATTCGGCCGGTATCTTTTTTTTTTTCTATGTATGCCCACCGATTACTCCGGGGTTTCTGGACCGATTCACGCGATTTTTTTTTAATCGACAGAGGAAGCTCGCGAAATGGTCCCATAAAAATTTTTACCTTCAATTCTTCAAGCCTGATGCTGCAGAGGTACTTTCCCCCTAAATTATGGGATTTTAGGAACTGTCATTTAAGAATTGGTATGCTTGGCCTAAGCATATACTAGATCTTAGAGCTTCAGGTCCTACTCCTCAATCCTGATGCTGCAGGGTACTGCCCACCTAAACTATGAGGCTTTAGGAACTTTCGCTTGCGAATTGATATTATTAGTATTAAGCATAGTCTACATCGTGGAGCTCAAGGTCCTAGCTCTTCAATCCTGATGCTGCAGGGTACTGCCTACCTAAACTGTGAGGATTTAGTAACTTTCGCTTGCAAATTGATATTGTTAATATTAAACATAGGCTACATCGTGGAGGTTAAGATCCTAGATCTTCACTCCTGATGCTGCAGGGTACTGCCTACCTAAACTGTGAGGATTTAGGAACTTTCGCTTGCAAATTGATATTGTTAGTATTAAGCATAGGCTACATCGTGGAGCTCAAGGTCCTAGCTCTTCAATACTGATGCTGCAGGGGTACTGCCTACCTAATCTGTGAGGATTTAGGAACTGTCGCTTACGAATTGATATTGTTGGTACCAAGCATATACTACATATAAAATTCAAGGTTCTAGCTCCTTAATCCTGATGCTGCAGGATTGGAGGGATTACGAACTGTCGCTTCCGAATTGATATTGTTGGTACCAAGCATGGACTACATCATGGACCTCCTGGTCCTAGCTCTTTAGAAATTGTATGTTGTTAATAAGTACTGTAGGTACCAAGTATAGACTACTTTAGTACCGTAGTGTTGGAGGGAGGGGAGAAAGAGAGCAGAACAAGCTACACTAAAAAGCTTAAAATAAAAATTCTTTTCAAAAAACCGACTTCAAACGCCACTACAAAGTATAAAAATAATTTTATTTTGTACACGTTTGTTGAAGTCGGGCGGGCTTAACTAGAAACGATGAAATTGATGCGCGACGCTTACCTTATGGTGACATATAAGAGTCACGCTTATTGAAATCGGGTGAGCATCGCGTATCGGTTTCATCGTTTCTATTTAAGCCGCCCGACTTCAACAAACGTGTACAAAATAAAATTATTTTTATACTTTGTAGTGGCGTTTGAAGTCGGTTTTTTGAAAAGAATTTTTATATTTAAAGTAAAATAATTATTGACCCAGAATTGATCAATAACGTGATTGCAATACTATGATAACTTTTATGTAATTAAAATATACTTATTCTCTTTTTTTAGGGAGTATAGTGTTGTAGTTAGGTGTTTCATCATCAACTCTTCTTCAAGTTTTAAATGTGGGCCAAGCGCCGAATTGACAGGCTTCATTCACCTTCAAAATATTGTTTAAAAATTTCAGGCATGCAGGAGTCTTACTACGTTTTCGTTTTTCCGTCCTTCAGTCACATTAAAACAGTTTATAACTTAATTGTTTTTTGACCGATTTATTTTCTGCTTTTACAAATGTTATTCTTACATGATACATTTTCGATTGTGATTAATGAATATCCACATTATGACAATCAGTCAAATACCCAATTATAGGTCTGTAATACATACTAACTGCGGAACCAGTCTTGGTGAATTTTGCTCAAACAATCCTAAAGACGCACACGGGTACTTTCATCTCGTTGCATCAATCAGTTCTCACAAAAATTTTGAAAACCTAAATCCACTCCGACGAAAATCAGTTAGTTAAAATAAGAGAAACAGGAATGAATAGGTACTTGCCCGTAAGCTCGCCTACGTGGGTTGTGTTTTCTATCCGTATTAAAACAAAGGAAAACGTTAAACCTTGACCGGAAGGCTTTCCGGGAGGTAATACAAGTAAAGAGCGATATTTTTTGGTTTCCCTGTGTTTTCTTTGAAAGCATTTCAAAATATTCTTATGAATAATTTTTGGGAATTTATAATTTCTGAAATGTCTCTGGTCTGGTCTGGTGAGAGGCTTTAGCCGTGGCTAGTTACCACCCTACCGTCAAAGACGTGCCGCCAAGCGATTTAGCGTTCCAGCACGATGGCGTGTAGAAACTGTTGAGGGGTATGGGTTGAATGTACACTGCCGCACCCCTTCCAAGTTAGCCCGCTACCATCTTAGACTGCATCGTTACTTGTCATCGAATAAAAAAAATATTGCTATTAAGAATTTTTGTGAATTTTAGCGTGAATCTTGCGTGTTTTCAAAGGTGTGTGAAGTCTGCCGATCCATGCTCGGCTAGTGTGGTGGACTGTCTCTGCTTAAACTTTTGTCAATATGAGAAAAGATCTGTGCTCAGTTGTGGGTCGGCGATGGTTTTTGATGAAAGATAGATAATAGAGAATAGATAGAAGATATTATTAGTATATGATAATTAAATAGGTGCTAATCTAAATATCTATTATCTTCTATCTATCGAGCAAAAGCAGAGAGCACGCTATCGAAACCAAAACTCTCTTATTAGAATTTTTCGTCTTCGTTTGTCCAGGCTAATTTTTGAAACGTTTGAATCAATTTAGGGAGGATTTTTAGACGCAAGTAGATTATCTCAGGAGCACGTACATAATTTGTCAATGGGATATTAAAAAAAACTCAAGCCCATGCGGATGAAGTCGCGGTGAAAAGCTAGTGTCGCTTTAAAAGTAGAACACGAAGAGACTGTTGAGTCATGCCGCGTGAATGTCGATGCGTAGGCGTTTGCACAGGCTTGGCTGAAATCTATGAATGAAGCTAAGTATAAAGAAACGTTCATAGTTTGTACGAATTTTATTTAGGGAGAGGGCAGACTGGCTACTTTCAGCGGCCGTAACCGAGTGGACAGCGAGCTTTCTGCCCGATGTTGGCGCATGAACATCGAGCGGTCACGTCAACGTGTTGGACAGCTATAGCCTTACCCTGCCTATTCAAGAGGGCAACTGCCCAGTGGTGGGCTGGCGATGGATTCAGAATTTATGATGCATGTGTGAGTATGTGGGGATTGATGCCTTTGTTTTATGGAAGTATTTAACATTGGGTAGGTATTTGAATAAATTTTTTAACTAAGTAGGTACTCAAAATAAAATTTTCCTTTTTTTTGTTATCACTAGTTTCGAAAATATAGAGCTTTTGAGTTTCCTGTTAGAAAAAGAGAGCGCTATTCTGCTCTGCAAGTTCTGAGAAAAACGACTTTTGTACAAAAACATGACGTCACGATTCAGTAGCTTCATACACTCTCCATACAAAATTTGGTTTTAGAAAGAGACGGATACATTCACAGTTAAACAGGTTGTACCTATATCTACCTATCTTATTTGTTTTTTGACCGATTTATTTTCTGTTTGTACAAATATTATTCTTACATGTTACATTTTGGGATTGTACCTAATTAATGAATATCCCCATTTTGACAACAGTCAAATAGCAATTACCTAAGTATGTACGTACCCAATTGAAGTACATAATATTACAAAAATATTGAACATTTTAGAATAGATAACATACTCTAAAATATACATAAAGCTTTGAACGCGATGTCGCTTCCGGTCCCAAAGCGCATACACTATTCTAAAACTGTAAAGCTATTTCCCTTTATAGGAAAAGGAAATTGGGAATATTAGAACTCACCATTCAACGAGAATATATTTTATCCAAATGGAAAGGGTACGAACGGACAGACACTATACTTGTACAGTCCTGCCCCATAGATTGATATGGGGCGGGACTGTACAGTGTAAATGTATAGTGTCTGTTTGTAAGTACATGTATTATTGTGTATGGGATGATAGATATGGGTCAATTGATAAAAGGCCACATTGGCCAGTGAGTGGTGATCTAATATTGCAAGTAGGTACCTATTTTTTATGACAGTTTTTTGAAACAATATTATCCTCGAAAATATGATTAATACTTCTCTTTCCATTGAAACAAATGTTAAACTTGTGTTAAAAGTGTGTACAATAATAATGCAACGAGTGGAATTTGAACCGACGACCTCTCAGTTTTCAATTCGCACCTTGACTCAACATACCTTCAACCCATACCTCTAATCTGTTTCTACACGCCATCGTGCTGGAACGCTAAATCGCTTGGCGGCACGTCTTTGACGTTAGGGTGATAACTAGCCACGGCCAAAGCCTTCCACCAAATCAGATCAGGGACAATTCAGAAATTATACATTCCCAAATTGCCCCGCCGGGAATCGAATCTGAGAACTCCCAGTTAATAGACCTTAGCGCTCACCACTGCGCCAGGGAGGTCGTCACTGTTGCGCTATGGAGCAAAATGTGCTTTAATTGATTAGATTCTTATCAGGGAATTCAAAGAAACATAGGTTCTCAACCTTACTTCGCCCACCGCCCACTTTAAAAAAATATTTTTTTCTAGAGCAATTTCAAATATTTTTTTCAAATAATTATATTTTTATTTAAGTATACCATCTGTTGCACATTGAAAACATATTTTTTGCTACTTATATACCCTTGAAAGTCTCAAATACCCACGAGGGGCTTAATCGCCCAAGCTGAGAACCTATGATATAAAACATTAGGTGTAGATAAGGTTTTAAGGCCTCAACAAGAAGCACCTATAAGGCTTTTAAGTCATATTGTAGGAGTTTAGAACATCGAGAAAAGCTCTTCAAATGGATTCTATTTACTTACCACAAGGTGACCGCAATGTGCTTAGAGACGTAAGTTGTAGCTTAACAGCAACTAAAGATACAAGTATAAGAACCCAGACTGTTTCCGGTGCTTTATGTTCTATCGGTATAAATAAAGCAAGAGAGGAGAAATAAGGATAAATAAATTCCTCAGTATCTATTGTTCCGAGCTGCGTTGGCGCGACAAAAAATAAAGTTGCGCTCACCTTCCAAGGCACCGACGTAAAACCGGTTAGGCTTATTTCATTTCCGCTCAATTCTGTTTTTTATTAGAAGCGGACCCTAAACGGGTTCAACGGAACCGAGCAGCGTGAAGTGGTCAAATATTGGAGAACGAAATTTGACTTAAGGGAGTTCAATACTCATTTCGGACAGATTTAAATAAGTAGAGAGCTTTTTATATAAAAGGGTTGGAAGCAAGTAAAGTAGAGCCTGGTGTAAAGGCCGAAATTGAGCCAATCGACATAGGCATATAATGCGATTCAAATGAGAATAGGACTGTCAAACAGCAATTTTATATTTATGTCCTGCTCATATGCGGTTTACACTGAGTGAGATAGAAACAGAAAATGGCGGCTTCTCATTCCTATTGTTATTTAAATCGCATTTTAGTTTTCAAATCAGTAATCGGTAGTTTAAGTAAAAATGAAATGCCTGTCTGTTATGTCGAAATAACTGCGTGTTTAATTAAGCTCAAAATATAATTATTATAAAGATGTTAGCTTAATATATGTTTTTTGTTACGCTGTCCCTGTGTATGTTTGAATCTTTATTTAAATACGTTAATCTTCGGAACGGCTGATTCGATTATGATTTAACTTTCATTTGGTAGTTAGAAGATTATACTAGGAGTAACATAGGATACAGTTTTTTACTACAATAATCAGGGTTTCTTCTTATACAAACATAACGTTTCCATAATAGGTCTAACTTTTGGTCCAAAATCCCGGGAAATCATAGAGTCGCGTACCTACAACCTACAATGTAGCATTCCTACTACCTCTACGCTCTACAATAATCAGCATACCTAGTTTGTTAATTTCAATACGATTCCTATAAAATGTGTAGGTAAACAATAGAATCAGATGAAGAAAATCATCTTTAATCCTATTATTAATATTATAAATGCGAAAGTTTGGATGGATGGGTGGTTGGATGTTTGTTACTCAATCACGCCGCAACGACTTAACCCATTTGGCATAAAGATATTGTTAGATGACCTATTTTAGTCTGGAATAACACATAGGCTACTTTTTAGTCTGGAAAACAAGATAGTTCCCGCGGCCATCAAAAATCCTCCAGTCGCGGGCATTAACTAGTCTATTTTATAAAGTAGGTACCTATGTGTAATAAAATATTTCGACACCCAGCGGTTTCTTCGGTTACGCTTGGCTTCGTTCGGTATGAAGAATCCCCTTGAGACAAGGTAGATATTGCTTTTTGCTTCTTTCTTTTTTTAATTAAGTTTCCTCTTCGCTGTTTTACGGTTTATTTTGTTGTTTCTTGTGTTGTGTGCTCTGTATTTTTAATGCTTTTTCATCATACTTATTCGAAAAATGAAAATTGGCTTTAGACAATAGCGAGAACCATATTCTAAATTGAATCCTTATGGGAGTTTAAGTTTTCTCTACTTCTGATTGGTCCGCATTCGTGCTTTAGTACCTATGTATTTATTACATAGGTATACAAAGAGGTCGAAACTCGAACGCATAATGTATGAAGAATTTTATACTTTCAGTATAATGTTTATGCATACGAGTTTCGTGTAGGTAGAGACTCCTAGTTTTTTCTCATAGATAGTGATGAAAAATAGTGTGTGTCAACACACAAAACAACTCACAAAAGTTTTGTTCTCGGGCGGCATATTCCTTTCTACGCTCAGAATCGAAATAACGCTCTCGAGGAACCGGAGGAACAAAATATGACATTAGCCCCTTGTAACATTGTTGTAGGTATGACGATAGTTTAACAAGTGTATAAATTAAAAAAATTAAAAAAAGAAGTATTTATCTGCTGGCTACATCATTTAGGATCAGAGAACTTGTCAAGATGAATCAAACGAGCCCAAAATCAACAGGGTTACGTCATTTTATTACGAGTTTCTACTGCCACCAGCTTTCTAGCTCAATCATCAGACTCTATTATTAAAAATACAAGCAAATACCTACATACAAAGATAAGACAGTCTCTGTACATAACCGTGATACATATTGGTTTTATTAAAATAAAAGTCCATACTGTGTACAATATCATGTTATTTACCGACGGTTTATGATCCTCTGGCTTTGCGCTTTCTTGTCGCGTAAACTGAGAGTTTTGCTGACAAAAATAAAATGTTTCGACGCAACAATAGGAGCTCGCGGCGGTTTGAATTCTTGCCTACAATTTCAATTCTATTCTCGAGAGAACAATAATAATTTAAACAGGTAGGTTGTTACTTGTTTACATAAAGAAAAACATTACGCTTGATGAATATCACATTTCTGCGTCAAATGTTTCATAATACCTATATCATAAAACTAGATTTTACCCGCGGCATCGCTCGCGTTAAGTTTGATTTTTCAAACCCCTATTTTACTCCCTTAGGGGTTGAATTTTCAAAAGTCCTTTCTTAGCGGATGCCTACGTCGTAATAGTTACCTGTTTGCCAAATAGCCCGATTCGTCAAGTGGTTTGAGCTGTGTGTTGATAGATCAGTCAGTCAGTCAATCAGCCACCATTTCCTTTTATATAAGAACAAGAAGACAATGTCCACCTATTTAGGTTTCAATAAGTATAAATTGTTCGAACAACAGATAGAAATGAACATGGTTCGAAGTACTGATAATCGTTAGGGCCCCAAGTTGCTGGATTAGCGACTCCGCACCGGAAAGTGCAGTGTTGGCAGAGCAGACGACAGACGAATTGCAGGAAGGTAACTGGTTTTACTTGTAGCCGAGAATTATTTTATTTTTAAAAAACGCACGAGTATATTAATATAAATTTAATTGGTTAAAAATTTGTTTGTCTTAGGTATTGTCCGTATCGTTTCATGAATAGTTCGTAATATGATTATGTTTTGATCGATGTTCATATTTATGTCAAAATAGCTATACCTATTTTGTTATTGTGTTCGTACATGCGTCCAGTTTAAGATAGAATACCTATAAGTGATACTTGTTTGGTTACTAAATTTTTTTCAAGTTTTTAACACGAAGACATCTTAAACGGGTGAAGCCTCTTTAAGTATCATCTAATTGAACAAAGCTCTACCGTTATTTACGTCAGTACTTACAAACTTGGCACAATCGGGCCTTTAGTATAAATTGAATTCGTCCAATGCTCTTCTGCTTTCCTTGGTCCATTGCCAGTCAACCACTTAGTATTAACGATTATGTTGCTCATGCTTCGTGAGCCTGTACCTGTATTACATCTGTAACAAGGCCCTAGCCAAATACGTGGTTGAGCCAAGGCATATTGTTGTTGTTGTTAGCAGGTGTTGTTGTTGTTACGATCGAATTACTCGGATACCTTCGCTTATATTTCCTCTCTAGTTATCAAAGACGACCTTAACGATTTGCATGGTTAGGATAACAGTTGTGTTTACACGCTGGGAATCTGCCAATATTGGGTTATTGTGGCACACCTTTACGAAGATAAACACAGGAAGGTCTTGTGTTTATATTTGGGATCTGACGTAAACGATGCTTCACTAGATTCAGGAAAAGTGAAAAAAAAAAAAAAACATTTTTATACTTACTTCAATTGAGAAAATTCATTTTTCTTTGAACGCAAACGTTTTACGGCTGTGTTTCAATATTTAAGTGGAGTTTGAATATAATATCTGAAAACAAATGACATCTTTACTAATTTTTACTAATATTATTAAATGCGAATTTATGTGTGTTTGTTGGTTTGTCCTTCAATTGTTCTGCAACAGAAGTACGGATCGACGTGATTTTTTGCATGGTATACTTAAGGACTACTTACTTTATGTACCGAAAAATCAAACAGTTCCCGCGGGATTTTAAAATTAAATCCACGCGGAGTCGCGGGCATCAGCTAGTAATTAATAAATATAAGTATAATTGTATAAGTACAGTAAAATTATTATAGTACTTAAAGCCAATGTAACAATTTAACTATCGCCGAGTAGGCAAAGGCATAATTTATATTGTGATGAATACAATCTCTGATAATATGATATGATGAATACAATTAACTAAACTAAATTGACTGAATACATTCAAGTATTATAGAGCCCACATAGTGCCTGCCTAATTTAAAAATGTATAAGTACCAATTTAATTTAAATGAAGTCTGCAAGACATCTAAAATATTATTTCGCTACATTACAGAAATTAATATTCTTATTCTTAAACCGGTAAAAGTAACAATTACAAAAAATAATCACGACTATAGTCTGATTTTTAATTGCGTGGAATTCTGACAGTTGTCATTTTATAAATAAAGCGAGTTATTTGTATGAAAAACAGTATTACCACCTGTAGTTCGATTTTACCCCAAACTATCTGACAGGCGTTTGTCATAAATATCTATGTGTGGGAATTGATTTTTATTTGTACAAGTTTCAATTTATTATCTTTTTTGTGGGATTTTTTTAATCTCTGGTAACATTAAGATACGTCAGAATTCCACGCAATTAAAAATCAGACTATAGGTATAATTAAAAGTTTTCTCTTAGCCGCGCGAGTCTATTCAAAACAAGTATTTTATTTTCTGTAATCTGTAATTGTCTGCGTATCAAAACGCTGTGAGATTCATACTTGTTACTTTCGTCTTGGGGAATGACGACAATGGCGAGGATTTCGCATTTTAATCAGCGCTTGTCGTGTTTTTACTGGACCGGTATTTCCTCTTACTTGGACAATGAATGGCTCGGAATGACTTAATCCTGTGATAGGCGTATCCGTGACCGTTTTTAGTCAGTGTTATTTTTTATAGATTAATGCTTATTACGAGAAGTAAAGGGGGGAAGTAATTGTGCAGCCGGATAGAACGTAGAAGTCGTTTAGTTATAATAAATTGTAATTTTTATTTTGTTAATTACCTACATCGATTTAAAAGTAAACGCGGTGATAGGTTTTTAGTCATTTGGACTCCTTTTAGGTGAGAAATGTGTGTGAAGATAAGTGACGAAATTCGTAGGGGAACCAGAGTTACCGATGTAGTTTGTCGTGAAATAAGATTGAGTGGGGGTCCTAAGGTGCTAAAGCTAGCGAACGATCTGTTTTTCAGGAATTCAACAAGGGAGCTTGGAACCAATCTGAATAATCCAAGACCCATTCGCGAACTATTTTGCGCAAGACTACTAAGTATGTAATGTACTACCACTCTTTATTAAAGAACAACGTAACGAGAAAATCGATTTTCTGACTCTATCACCGACCGGTTAATTTTCCTTACGCAGTGGTAGAGTCAGAAAATCAATGTTGCCTAAGTAGGTCGAGTTCTAAATTTTATACAGACCATCGAACTGTAACGCTTAGAACGGAAGTTTCTAACAAAACACCCCACCAGATAGGTGAAAACAACCAATGAATGTGTGTGCTTATGCAATTATTTTCTTTTTGATGGTTATCATGATAAATTATGACACCCTTTCACAGCAAAGTGGAACACAACGTACTATTTCCTCCTAATATTATAAATGCGAAAGTTTGGATGTATGGAGGATGGATGGATGGATGTTTGCTACTCAATCACGCCGCAGCGACGGAACCGATTTGGCTGAAATTTGGCACAGAGATAGATTATAGTCTGGAATAACACATAGGCTACTTTTTATCCCGGAAAATTAGAGAGTTCCCGCGGAAATTAAAAAACCTTAATCCATGCGAACGGGCATCAATTTTTCAATAATTTTCTGAGAGCTCGTTGTACTAACGCGACGATACTGCGTAGTCGGTCTTTAAAGGCTCACTAAAAATGGCTTATCACCGCGTCGATTACGCTTCTAAGCGTTATAGTTCGATGTTAGAGATCTAATTTGATTGCTTGGTTTTATTGCGCAAACACCATGGCATGTTTTTGCGCAAAGAATCTGTTCTTAGGAAAGCTATTGGTACAAAGTATTTCCCGCGATTTAATTAACATAATAATTGGATCAATCTTTAACATGTAATTAAAGCAACTCAAGAAAATTATAATTAGTTGTAAGAAACAAGGATTTTTTTGGTAGAAATTGTTTATTTTTGGGTCTCAAGTCACCTATCTTTATATAGACAATTACTTAGCTGGCTGTTGACAGTTTGAATAAGTTATTATAGTAGGTACTAGTAGTACCTAATAGGATGTTAGTAACATTCTCGTTGTCTAGTGATTACCATGTTCGATTGCGGATGACGAGGTCCCGGGTTTAATTCCCGGGTCGGGCCAATATGTATACATATAATGTATGTAAAGGGTTCTTCTGTCAAGAAATTCTCAGTACTAGTTCGGAGTTAGGAACTTGGCGGTGTGTCACTCCGTACCTCGGAGCTGTCGTTCATCTCTCTCGGGTTGTGTCGGATTTCCGTGCTCTCGGAATACGAGAGTGAAGGAATACAGAGTGCACCACACCAAAATTAGAAAAAGAATTAAAATATTTTTCGTCTTTTTAACGCTAAAAGGGTTGACCGGTTCGTTGAAATGTTATAAAGGATTCTGTTCAGAAACTTTGTTATGCTCTACATACCTAATAAATGCATTATCTTCGCGTTTAGGTACAGTTTCGCTCAAATGTGAATATTTTTTTATTCTATGACAAGATAGTCCTTGTCATTGTCCATCTTAGATTGTTTTTTTATTTTTTAACACTTATAAATCTATTAGCATCTTAGATTGCATCGGCACTTACCTGATGGGTGGTAGTGGGTTAACTTGAAAGGGTATGGCAGAGTACATTCAATTTTATGTATACCAGCGTTACGCGACGTAATTTATTTCAAAGGATGTATTTTGGCCCCAATAGTCTGAAAAGTACTATAACGTGTAGGACATAGGTTTGGCACAGTTGGCACGGGGGCGAGATGAAACTGCCAAGGTGATTAATTTATAGGCAATGTGGTCAGAACGCTCAGATACAGACCTTTACTGACGTTATAGTATCAGAACAAAATAATAAAATTTCATATTTTAATACCTATTAAATTTAAAAAATCAAAAACCCGACTGCATAAATAAAAACTGAAAAGGAATAAAGTTAATCTAGAATTCTGTTAAATATTTATTGTAAAAATTATTGACTTAATAGTCGAGACCCCTTATTGGGAAGATTTGAACCGATCTAGATTTTTAATGGTAGATTTATGGACGTGTCATAAGTGCTACAAGGTAGCCTACATGAAATAAATAAATTTTGAATTTGAATTTGAATTAATAGTTCCCCAATCCGATCGTTCAAACTAAAAAATCACAGTCACCAGAGCGCCACATACATAGGTACATACATACATACATAGACTGATAAACACATTACCCTCCTTTGCGTCGCTAAGTTGGGTAATTAAAACTTGGCTGAGAAAAATTTAGCTGAGAATTTCATGTTCACAATTAAAAGCAAAGTTACAGGGCTATGAATTAATATTATGTGAACGAAGATAACAAAGTAGGAAAAGACAAAAAAAAACCGTTAGTAAGAGTCTGAACACTTCGAAAACGTTGATAGATTTCGAAACAAGATAATATAATCAGACCAAGAGCCTAAGGTCTTTCTTTTAAAGCACTTTTCTTTAATTTCACAGTTTCCACTCGGGGAGCTCGCTATAGATGTAAGGACTAAGGACAAACTTGTGTTTCAACAAGGTTAGAAAGTCCATTTTTTTACTTTGATGCTACAGTGCATAGTGCTTCGATACTCAAAATCTATCAGCTGGACCCTATAGATGAGGCCTGAAGCTGTGCAAATATGCAGATGAGATTATGCAGGGCTAGTTTAGTACTGGGGTAAGAAGATCATAAAATATATAAAGTTAACGTATACATAAATTATATATTATTATGCTGGTTTCTATAATGGACGATTTATGACGTCATCGCTACGGTAACAGGTGGGAGATAGGTAAACGGATCGCCACCGAAGGCACGTGAGACGCCATTGCTGATAGGCCCATAGCTAGCCGTCACTCACCAGCCAGTGTGATTCGACTTATCGCCTATTAAGTTGGCTTGGACCAAAACCTAAGGTAGGTATTACGGTCGATTAATATCTGGATTCCGGACTAATATTGTATCTACTTACAAAATATACGAAAGTCAACAAACGCTTTATTATTTGAACAATAGCCAAAACTAATGTTTTTAATATTTTGATCTGTCTGTTAGTTTATCCAGGCTAATCTTTAGAATTGCTGAACCTGTTTTGATGGAAGAGACCTTTGTTCAGCTGTGGACGCATATCGGTTGATACAGAGGAAGATATTTATCTAATTTTTAATACGTACTATCATAACATTAGTGAATCTGAAGGAACCATGTTCATTAGTTGGAATAATAAGGCTTTGATAAACATTCAGACGGACAGACAAAAAGTAGACATAATTATGAGGCACTGAATATGGACGGCCACTCGTAACCCTTGTGGCGAACGCGGACCGACGACCGTTCCATTTTTTAAAACTACTTTCTTATTTTCGTGTATATCTACCTAAATGAGAATTCGTTCATGTAGGTGAGGCGGGTCTCGGGAACGAATCAATACCTATAATTAAGGGCAATGAGCTTCTCATACGGTCTCAGTTCATTTTATATTACAACTGCGATTCTCAGATGATAAAACATTTATTTGCATACTTAATTATGTCCCGTATTTCAATTTGAGCCTTTCATACAAAACAAAATGAACATTTTAATTACGCGAAAAGGCTTTACGCTAGTAATTCTTAAATACAATTAGGCCCGTGGGTACGCTTTCCATAATTATTTTATCTTGTATCAACAGAAAAGGTTTACGGAACGTGTGTGCTCGCTTTTATGTACACGCATGCGAGACGGGTTCAGTTCGGAATATCGGAAGAACGGAAATGAGAGAGAATAAAGTTAATTACTTAGCAAATATATTATATTTGTATGATAAACAATATTATTATCATGATGATGAAATATATAAGACTTAAATATAAGGAAAGTATTTTTATTACTTTTGCTATTCTATTTATATTATATTACAAATGCGAAAGATTGGATGTATGTATGGATGGATAGATGGATAGCTGGTGTTAGTTACTCAATCACACCGCAACGACTGAACCGATTTGGCTGAAATTTAGCACAAAAATAGATTATAGTCTGAAATAACACATAGGCTACTCTTTTACCCGGAAATAGGAGAGTTCTTGCTGGAATTAAAAACCCTCAATCAATTTTGGAAAATTAAAACCCTAAGGGGGTAACCGTTCTAGTATATTTTACCTATTGCGTGGTTGGCCAATTGACTTTGCTGTCGAAGTGAGTTTTTTTACTGAATAGCGCTGCTGAACTTAATTAATTTTAGCACAGTGCAGAGATGTGCTAAACATCAAGATCGGCTGCCGGATCATCAAGGTTAGAAAAGTTAACAGACTGGCAGCAGACATAATATTTAAGAAACGAAGGGAATAAGGAAGTCAGAATTGTGTAAAAAACATCGATCAATAATTTACATTGAAGTTTAATTAATGGATATTACACCTTAAATTGAATATGAAATATAGATTTTTTATTTCTCGCCCTCAATATGGTGCGAAGCAAGTATATTATATGTATGTTCAGCCATAAGGTTATCACGACCCTAAAGATAGGTATCTCTATAAAGTTACTGTTTAGTAGATCATTCCAGTAACCCTCCTTTCCTTTTGGTTCTTTATGTTTGGTACGGGGCCGTGTAAGTAATACCTTGGGATAATTCCGGGATCATCTTATCACACTGGCGTGTGGTCAGATCCGAGCGTCCTTAACACCAATTAGCACTGATTTAGTAATTGTTTTGGGAATTTTCTTCGTAGGAGTCGAGTGTCGACAGTTTCTCACATGTGAACCATGAAAAGAACCCTCAAAAATTTTTGAGGAGGTGCTCCATAGAAAGTCGTGAAGCTGAAGAGGCAATGATCAGGGTATGTACGAGTAGTTCTAAGAACTGAAGGTGTTAAAGGTGCCAAGGTGCTGAAGCGGTGACCTTGCACGGGCAAATGCTGAGTTGGTTCGCAACCCGACGACACCAGACAAGTCGCAGGGAGCAGCTGGATACAAGCGACGCAAGACCAAGACATGTGGAAGTCCATGTATTCCTTTGACTTACAGTGGTCTTTCGTTTATTAATGAAGAACTAGTTTAAGCAGCCAGAGTTCTGTGTAATCTGAAGTACCTAAGGATTTATTTATATATTTAATTTTTTGTAACATAAAATTCATAAATCGTTAATCTACGCATTTCGTCTAGCATAAGGGTTGGATAACGCAGAACCTATATAAAATTTCAAAATAACTTTCCCTTACAGGCTTTCGGGCCACCAAGCAAAAGTTTTCAACGTAAACTTTTTATCAAAAGGGATTTATTCTGTTGTTTCAGGACAAAATGCTTTATAAAATTTATTCAAGCCATTTCAACGTGATTAAATTACTAATGCCTGTCCAAACATTCGATTTTATAAAAATATTTGTTTTTTTTTTAAATATTTTTTACGGTCTAGAGCAAAACTCCTTATTATTTATGAAAAGTTTTGTATAATATAGGGACAAACAATTTTATGTAAATAAAATACTAGGTAGGGACTCGTACCCATACTCCATACGGCTACTAATCCTATTAATATTATAAATCCGAAGGTTTATGCTCACATGGATAGGTGGATGGATGGATGGATGGATGGATGTTTGTCTCCTTCACGCCGCAACGAATGAACCGATTTGGCTGAAATTTGGAATGTAGATAGCTCACACCCTCCTCCTAAAATTCCTCTCATTATCTCAAAAAAAAAAAACTTTCTCCAAGGTTTTTAAAATCTAAATTACGCAGACGGAGTCGCGAGCATCAGCTAGTATTTTAAATTTAATGTAGTTTATATGTTAAATCAGAATAGAAAGAGTTTGGGGCGAGCTATCAAGCTTTAAATCAAGTATTACTAGCTACTAGCTAGTAATCAAGTCTTGATTCTTGAATACATACACGCTTAAGGCCGCTGCATACATAACGTGCACGGGACGGGACGGGACGTGGACGGGACGGGACGTGGAGTTTTGGAAACATCGTTTCATAGAAAATGTAAGCGACTGTGCATACGTCACGGAGCACGGACGGGACGGGAACGTGCCACGCGCGGAACGGGAAAAATATCGTCGGCGACGATGTTTAGCACGTCCCGTCCCGTACGTGCCCCGTCCCGTGCGTGATTCCGCTGCGTATGCACAGTCGCCCCGTTCGCTCCGGAGAGCTAAGTAGTGATGTTTGTGTATTTACCTACGAAGCAAAAATGGACGAATGGAAAAACTAATTGAGTGTGTACGATCATTGAAAGTATTTAGACACCAAATATAAAAATTATCTGTGGCGTAAAATTGCAGTCGAACTATCACTCACTGAAAACGGTCAGATTTATTTTATTAATTTATTGCATTGGTATCTCTACTTATATTTTAATATGTAATAATAATTACAGTTGAACTTTTTATGCTCAAATCAATAGGTATATAGTATCAACCTTTGACGACCTCCCTGGCGCAGTGGTGAGCGCTGTGGTCTTATAACTGAGAGGTCTCGGGTTCGATTCCCGGCGGGGGCAATTTAGGAATTTATAATTTCTAAATTGTCTCTGGTCTGGCCTGGTGGGAGGCTTTGGCCGTGGCTAGTTACCACCCTACCGTCAAAGACGTGCCGCCAAGCGATTTAACGTTTCGACACGATGGCGTGTAAAAACCGATTAGGGGTATGGGTTGTATTTACACTGCTATACCCCTTCCAAGTTAGCTCGCTACAATCTTAGAAAAATCCATCTTTCCTTGTTCACATCACTAGCACGTTAGTTCTGAGTTATTGCCACGTTGCGTATGCATTAAAAATTCCCGTCCGTGTTTACTAACCACGTCCGGGCCACGTCCCGTCCACGTCCCGTGCACGTTACGTATGCAGCGAGCTTTAGCCTCGTCGCATACGGGCCACACGCTACAGCCACAAACCGCCATAGGTACAGGTAGCTAGAAGCTGGTACTGAGTAGCGGAAGCGCGCAACAGTTGCTTTAAGTAAGTGGCCGACACAAGTATTCGATGGCTGTAACTGTTTTAACTCATTGCTTGCAATATTATAATGGATTTCGACGGTGAAGAGTTGATTGCGCTGCTACTGATAAATAGACTACACAGAGATTAAAATATCGCACTGATTAATTTAAACATTAGGTATTAGTAGCTAAAGTGAAGTAAAAGAGAGGTGGGCGATCGCGCAAGAGGCGAGTGACGGTTTTTCATGTGTGGCGATTTGGTATATAATGGTCAATATCCATATAAGTATGGCCATTCACCAGGATAACGTAGATAGCGATCTGGGCGCATTTCCTCGTTCCAGTGGTTTAGATGATATTTTCTTTGATGATATTTAAGTTTTTATTATTTAAGATTTCTAATTAATTTGAATTTATTTAAAAATATTTTGATGTTATAAGTTATTGAAAAGAAAATATATTAAAACTGCAGTCTGCAACTCGGAGGCCGCGTATTGTTCTCTGTGGCCCGTGTGTGGCGAGGTTTACAATATTTGCATAGCCATTTGTGCTATAAACATTTTATAATGACTTGCCGTTACCGCTTAGGCAGTAAGCTTGTGTAATTCCCTTGAAGTGGTTAAGTTAGCAAAAGCAAAGTAAGGCTTTGGTTGAAATTGAAAATATAATAGGCAATTACTTTGAAAGGATTATGTGCCTTGGCATGTCAAGCTATGGAATACGACGACAGTTACCTAATGTTTTGCCAATGGAGTTGTAATTATTTGGGAAGTTATTGGACGCGGAGTCTAAGAGCTAGCGGGATCATTTTGTTTTTGTTGAAAACATACATTAAAGCAAACATAATTTTTCATAAACCGGCGTGTCGATTATCTAAAAATGATTGCATCAGTGTAGCGATCGCAATGGCCTGTAATTCCCTGGTACTCTCCCGCTATTGGTTGAAATGCATTGATGCAGCGAGAACGCCATAAATTCAGTCAAGCAGAGGCCATTGCGATCGTTACACTGATGCAATCATTTTTAAAGAATCGCCACGCAGTAAATAATGCAAAAATACATATAAATATGTATCACCAGGATTTCAAAATGAAACCTTATTGAGAAAGAAGTGATATCCTTACTAATAATAAAATAATATTAGTATGTGTGTGTAAAACCGACTAGGAATATGTATCGGTTTAATTCATACTGCCATTACCCCTTCCAAATTAGCCCGCTGCCATCTTAGACTGCATCTTCACTTACCATCTCAGTGAGATCGCAATCAATAAAAATAAAATAAAACCTAGGGAGGTTGTTTTAGTCCGTGCAAGTCGGACGCGCTCTTGGGCAGAAGTCCGAAGGGATTTTTTTCTCCCCCGAAGAAAGAAAAAAAAAAATAAAGATACGCGGCGGACAGACGGACGGACGGACGCAGCGGAGGCTTAGTAATAATGTCCCGTTGGCACCCTTGGGGTACGGACCCCTAAAAGGCGACGTGTCAGAAATAGGTACCTACGAGCTCTTTGAGTGTGTGTAAGCCTAATGCGGGATAAAAAGTTTGCCAAACGTAAAGGAAAATAAATCATTCTATAGAAATCCATGTATTTAAATAGAGTTCTAAGACCCTCTGCGGGTTGACGGTTTATACCCACAAGAGGTCGACCTACACACCCCGAGTCTCATTAGTAGAAGGGTCGGCTACTTTACATTCCACTAAAGTACAATGGAACGCGGAATTCAAGCAAACATTCTGTAGTTTATTTAATGACTATTAATAACAAAGATAAAAGTTTAAAAACTGTAGCACTATGTAGATGTCTAATCTCTGTGGAGATTGGCCGCCGTGGTCGGATTCTTCGTGAGGACATTATTTTATTTGTCCTTCAGTCACACCTCAACGGAGTAACGGATCGTGATTTTTTGCATGGGTTTTGTATGGGTTGAGGATCCGGAGAGTGACATAGGAAAATCAAAGAGTCTACGCGGACGAAGTCGCGGGCGTCAGCTAGTAATTTATGAATTCGAAGCAGAACCATGTAGCAGAACCATCAGTGACGCATAACTCCTTAAACTTCGCTTACAACAGAGCCCCAATAAACGTCAGATAAAGTAAAGAATAGACGAGGTAATTGACAAACGCGGTGTGGGGATTTTTATTGTGTCACCGACAATACGTTCTACCTGAATCTTGGTCCTAAGTGTATTTCCCAAATTCATTTAACGTAACGCACCTATGTCTTTCTTATGTTGTGTTCGAAATTGGCCAATCTTATTGTGCTTTCCTTGTGTTACAAGATAGAGTTCGATATAAGTTGGATTTCAACCATGTAGCGGTGCAGCCCGGTGCAGTTCAATAAAATAGATAGTGATCCGATCGATGATGGGAGAACTAAGTTAAATAGTTCTTTTACATAGTAGTATCTTGTACCTTTCGCCGATGAACCTAACTTCCTAACTTTGAAGTTGGAGTTAACCAGCGATCCGCCACCGGTCAACACTAGGTCGATCGACGCGCCAGATCTGAATCCACGTAGAGTCAAATCAAAAAATGATTTGAATTTTTCTTAAAGAGTTTCTCAGTACATTTCGTGTAGTATAATAATAATAATTGGTATCTCCCGCAGAGATGACTAATCTCTGAAGAGGTTTGTCGCCATGACCGGATTCGGTCGGAAGGACATTATTAATACCGACTTGGTATCAATATTGATTGGCGTTCCTACTATCGGTATCAAAACCACGAATCCATTCCATCTAACAAACAAGTTTGTCGTTATTTAGCATGAAAAGGTATTGCATGCCGATTAATAATAATAATATCCTCCCGACCGAATTCGGCCACGGCGATCAATCTCCACAGAGATTAGCCATCTGCGCAGGAGATATTATAGTGCACAAGTGTGTGCGCAAACACAGGTGCACTTTCTCAGTCTCATAGTCCGATGGGACGGAAATCCGACACGACCGGAGAGAAATCACGCGCTTTACGTGCTTTTCGAGGCACGGGAGTGACTCACCGCCAACTTCTAATACTGAGAAATTCTTAACAGAAAATTCCAATACATTTTATGGCCCGACCCGGGAATCGAACCCGGGACCTAGTCATTTGCTATCGAACTTGCTGACCACTAGACCAACGAGGTAGCTTGTATGCCTATTTTTATTATTATATTTCAGTGATTATGAAGACTATATATATAATACGTAATTTCAAGACACGACACCAGGACAAGTTTTAAACTTGAGGATTTGGTGCGAGAATACGCAAAGCCCGCATTACTGGCCAGACTTATTGAACTTCGACCGAAGTCGGTGTGGTGTTCAAACTTGAAACTTGGAATATATGTGACTACAAAGTCGAGATTTTGAATTAAAATTCATTTAGTCTGGCGCTAAGCCAACAAAGATAGGACTCCGAATTTGAATCGCTATAAACTTTTGCGGCCAGACATGTCATTGAATAAAATAAGCGATATTGGAAATCTGTAACCCAGTCTGAACAGTTAGAAGCTTAGTAGGTACCTACTCGTAGTATACCTACTTAGATTTGGAGACATGTTAACTTATATCAATAGGTATATGTTATGTTTCTGGTAGAACGTGTAAACCAGTTAGAGTTTACCTAGATTAAATTTTAAATATAAACATAGTATGTACGTATAAACGCGGAGAAATACCCCTTTTCTCAGACAGCATAACATGTGGCAGCAGTGGCACATATATACCTATGCTTATAACGCCTAGTAATCTGCGGATTAACAACTATTAAGTAATGATATGTTTATGTTAAAACATAGTTAATGGTAGGATTAATAAAAATTAAGTGGATTGTAAGATTATATAGCTTATTATAAAATAGTTAACACATTATGTCAAAAAGGAGGTGGGTTGATAAGGCCCAATTTCCGCCCCTCATACACTCGAAAAAAAGTTCCAGATTCCGACAAATTGTAAATGTATTTATATACGTACTTGAAGATATAAACTTTATTTTAATATAAAGTTTAGGTGATAAAAAAAATAGTAAGTTACAGAAAATATTACTCAAAAAGAGAATGTTTTGGCTTTTTCATACATTTTAGTCGTTTTTTAAGCTTTGATTTAATATTTTAGAATGAAGCGTTCCATGAACCATGGTAAACGTAAATGATAACGATGCTCCTTTTTATAAGCTTTTATATGAGTATTAATTTATTTTGGTTCCGTGAACGCTAGAGTAAACAAAATATGTTCTCTTACTATGATATTGACAAAAAAATTACATGTCACTATCACGGAATACATTAGGGAATACATAAAAAATTCGCGCATACTTTAGTCCCTTCGTAATTTAGATCCTAAGCTTCGTAATCATCGAACATAATACGTGCCATGTAATGTGGCCATGTAGTTGTTATATGCTCTTTGCTTTGAACTTCCCGGTGCGCATGGATTTTGTTCTTATACCTAGCTTATATAACTTCCTAAAACCAACTGTCTCTATCATAGTAAAATACCGCTCAATCTCTAAATATATCTTGTGACAAAATAGTAACTTGTAGTCTATATTGATTTTGTAACAAAACCGAGGGCTGGTTGCACAAGGGGTGAACGCCCCTGTCACTGCAGATTCGCCGCCACGCCATATTGGTTGGGGCTCCTACGTCACTAATGGAGCAACGAGGGCTGAAATATGAGCCCGCTCTCCTCTACATACGTTGAAAAACAGCCGGAACTCGAGAAATCATTCCCGGAGTTAAATCTACCGTGACTTTTCTCGTTTCATAATGCTACCCTGAGTCTTGTTTGCAATAACTCCAGCTTACGAATGATGTTTTCATTTTTTAGGACATACCAGCGGCACCGTATGAATACTGGTCTATTCTAAGAAGAAAAAAGTTTAAAAACTCCAAGCTGACTACGGATTTGATGTTGGTTCAGTCGCTTGTAAATACCCTCAATGCATCACACATCCTTGCGCCTAAGATAGACAAGTGACTAAAAAAATTGTTCAGTTATAAAGATCCTTATTTATATAATAAATCCGAAAGTGTGTTTATTTGTTGGTTTGTCCTTTAATCACGTAGCAACGGAGCAACGGATCGACGTGATTTTTTGGATAAGTAGGTATTAAGTACAGTTGAGGACCTGTAGGGCTAAGATAAAATTTTGTTTACTTTATTCGTGAATCTATATTGAGATTCACATAAAGATTACAAGTAAACGTGTTGGCAAAATTTTCGCATGGCGCGCATATTTGCCCTACAGGACAGTGACAACATGCGACTTTGTGTTGGAAAAACAAAGATTTCCCACTGGATTTTTACTAACTAAGTCCACGCGGAAGAAGTCGTCGGTGTCATCTAGTATTATTATAAATACCGATCTCGTAAAAGTAAACTTTTGGATAGTTCAATATTGAAAATCTCCCGTCGATTAGTTTCCGAAAAGCGTAATGCACCTTTTTAAACTAGAGCAAATTTTTCACATTCAGCGATGATATATTACCAACATAATTTTAAAACTGACGTCAGTTCCCAAGTAAAGATTGTTTGAACTACGGAAAATTCGTTTTACTTGCGGAGTATGTTGGAACAGTAAGTCATATAATACCAACCGCAGCCATATGTCCCGTGGGGAAAGCCTTGCTTTCAGAACCGGCAATGTCGTCATGGGGGCAGCAAAATAAATATTATCTGTATGTAGAAAGAAATCGTAAAAGTATGAATGCTTTTCAGACACAAAGGAAATCAATCACTAATAAACTAGGTACTTATATGTAGGGATAATACCTACTCACTTTCATAATCCGATGGGACGGAAATCCGACACGACCAGAGAGAGATCAGGCGCAGGTTTTCTGGTGGGAGGCTTTGGCCGTGGCTAGTTACCACCCTACAGTCAAAAACGTGCCGCCAAGCGATTTAACGTTCCGGCACGATGGCGTGTAGAAACCGATTAGGGGTATGGGTTGAATTTACACTGCTATACCTCTTCCAAGTTAGCCCGCTACCATCTTAGACTGCATCGTCACTTACCATCAGGTGAGATCGCAGTCAAGGGCTATCTTGTCATAGAATAAAAAAAAAAAGGATCGACGGCTTTACGTGCTCTGCAAGGCTCGGAAGTGGCATACCGCCAATTTCCACTTCGGGCTTCATATTTCAACAACGCTGACAATTTCTTGTCAGAAAAAAACATTTTTGGCCCGATCCGAGAATTGAACCTGGGACCTCGTCGTTTGCAGTCAAAGATGCTTACTACTAGACCAGCGAGGCAGTTATATTAATAAATAGTTGTACATAGAGTGAGGGTGACAAGGGTTAGATCCAAATAAGGCTTCGGATTCTTTCGACTTTGGTTGGGAGAGGAAGCATAATTGCACGCGGACGAAGTCGCGGGCATCATCTAGTAATTTAATTTTCCTTTACTGTTGTGATCTATTTTGCTTATATTTTGATAAAAGTAAATTAAAAAAAAAACATACTGAACTTCTCCACTGTTTATCATTGTTTGGCTTCGAAACACAAATGTCTCACTAAATACATACCATAAACAGGGGAATGTACCTATACTGAAACAGATTTGTATCTAAAATCCAACGAAATCCCCTGTATTTGCCGCTTAGCTACACGAATATAGATTTAGATTCTTATTGAACAGCGATCGCGGGCGCCTGTTTATTCAATTTTCCGATTTGTCATTGAGGTAGGTGCATTTGTGTAAAATGGAAAGTGTAGTTTGACATGAAAATTCAATGGAGTGCACTCGTTTTTTATTTAAACAAAAATATAAACAAAATATAAAACGGTAAAAGAAATATTTGCTTATCTCTACAAATACAAACATGTTCATTTAGTTTTTATGTAGGTAGGTGAAATAATAACTCGTAGGTAAATAGTTCGAAGAGCTGATGCTTGATGGGGTCCCAAGATGCTGGAGTGGCAACTCCGCACCGGGAAGCGCAGTGTTGGCAGACCCCCCACTAGGTGGACCGACCGACCGTCAAATGAGTCGAAGGGAGCCGCTGGATTCAGGCGGCACAAGACCGAGGCCTGTAGAGGTCCATGCAAGAGGCTTATATCCAGCAATGGACGTCTATCACTTGGTAAAGAAAAAGAAGGTGAAATAAACAATAGTGAAAGAATTATCAAATTTCTGGCTGATGCCCGCGACTTCGTATGCGTGGATTAAATTTTTAAAAATCCCGCGGGAACTCCTTGATTTTTCCTTGATTTGGCCTTAGCACTCTACAGGTTCTCAACTGTACTACCCATGCAAAGATTCAGTGGCGGATTTACCAGCAGGTTGAGTAGGCTGGAGCCTAGGGCGGCAGATTTTAAGAGCGGCAAATCAGGAGCTAAAATTTTGTCTTACAGAAAATAAAAAAGATTTATACTTGTATAGGTACCCCAAATGTTATTCTATAAATACGATAAATAAGTAGTCAATAACTTAATTAAAAAAAAAAATTTACTTACCGAATGTAAGTAGGTACCCCAAAAAATATTTCTTGTGCAATCTTAACTAAAATAAATCGTAAGGTTATTAAAATAATCTAGAACTGACATAAACTTGTATAGAGCTCGGTAGGGGCGGCAAAATTTGAATATGCGCCACTGCAAAGAATCACGTCGATCCGTAGCTCTGTTGCAGCCAGATTGTAAGACAAATCAACAAACCAACAAACAAGCTCACTGTCGCATTTATAATATAAGTAACGAAGTAAGGATTAAAATTCACGAAAATTCTGAATCGAGGGTATTTTATTTCATAAATCATAATCCTACTGTACAATAACAAAGTCACAATCCGACATACGAGTAATACGAGTGTTTCGACGTTTCACAAAAGTTAGAGTACGTGACTTTTGTATTAGGTACACGGAAGAAACAGCTGGCTTCTCACTCGTGGTTCCCAGGCAGACGTAAGTAAACTTAGATAAGGGCGGAAGTGAGGCCAATGTTCCCATTCGACTCTGATAAAACTTCACCTGCATTGCTCTTTACAAATGCGAAAATATTTTCCGCTGTGCCACAATCTTGAATTCTTAATTTGTGCTATTCTGATTTCTGACTCTGTGCTTCGCCATCATGAACTAATTCGAACTGACGTGTAGACAGGAGAGGATGCTATTAGTAGGTAAGTACGGCGTGGTGTTACATTCTTCCTGAATTGCGAATTCGATATGCTATAAAATGAATAAATAAATAAATAAATAAACATTTATTCAGCTCACACAAATAAAAAACTACAAAATTTGAGTAACACTAAGTGAGATCTACAGACTGTACCTGATAAATAAAGTTTTATTGGCTACGAAAACACAAAGCTCACAGAAGTCTATCTATCTATGTATTAACCGATTTCAATATATTTTTTTGTTTTGTTCGCCTTAATAAAGGGGTGGTTTAAAAATAAAATAGGAAAGACCGAAAAGAACAGCTGAAACACCGAAAAACTAAAAATTGGTAGGTAATTTTATATGGGAATCCCCACTTCTGATTACATACTTTTAATAGATAACGAGAGCGAAGCTGTAAGTAAAAACTAGTTCAAGAATAACTCTAATACTAGATTAAACTAGACTAGATAAAAGACCTACGGGAATCCTTTGTATTCACGATATCGAAAGTATCCAGTAAGTAGGTACCTATACGTAGAAATCGCACACAGCGGCGTGTTCTATCATTGAGTTTTAAACGGTGAACAAGCAACTTAAAAGTCTGGTAGTCTAAAGTTTTTCACTGGCACGAACACTATATTTTCCGATACTTCTGAGCGCTTTTAAATGAAGGCGAAATGAGCTTACAGGAACATAATATTCGTATAATGAACTCAGAAAGGTAAAACAACACTAACAAGATTTCACGTTGAATGCGTACATCGTATACTTTTACGAACTAACAAGATACCTTTTGGTTTTCCTTTTAAAGTTTAAAATAATATGGAGCTTAATAGGAAAATGAAGTAAAAATATTAAAATACAAGTTGTTACAAAGGAAGAGTATTTTATTTCCATGTGTAAGGCTCTCCCTGGCGCAGTTGTTAGCGCTATGTTCTTAAAGTGAGTGGTCACCGGATTTGATTACCGGCGGGTCACAATTTGTAGAAATCTATAAGGGTCAGTTCGCACCGAGACGCGACGATCCGACTGCGGAAAGTTAGATGTTATGTGGATGTTAATCCATCACATTGATTTTGTTCGTATAAAATGTAAATTCAAATTCATTTATTTCATGTAGGCCAACTTGTGGCACTTATGACGAGAATCTACCAACGGTTCAGAAAACTGTAGCCTGTGTCACTCGGACCATCATTAACTAATTGATTGACACTTCATTCATCAAAATCGGTTCAGTAGTTTATTCGCTACGACAGAACATTCTATGCCGTGCTTGTCCATACAGTGGCCAATAGCTAGACGTATTCGGAAGTCGAGGGCTTCAGGCTTCAGGCAGTCAACGATCAAACGAAAAAAAAGCAGCCTAGCTCGAATCGACAAAGTGTCAACTGCAATCTCTACCTGTCGCCGTGTTTACAATTATTATTTTGTAAAAGAAGAACGTCCACTCGTGCTAGAGTCAATTTATACGTTCTCTATAAATAACATGGATATATTTTCTCAAAAATAGCCGACTCCGATAAAATGAACGATCCCGATTGCACCTAGAGCGGAAAAGTGAAATAAAATATCCTCCCGTAGATTGAAATCTCGCCCGAGTTTTAGGTAAGATCGTCGCTGGCTCACGTCTAGCAAGCGCTTTATTAATGTTCGGTTCTATTCAACAAAAATAGAATGATTGTTTTCAGGACTTGAAAAGTTGAAACCTATTTCTAATAACTGTTATTTTTACCCGATTGCGGTACACAAAGAAGTACTTAAACAGTCGGGACCCATTAAAAACCTAGACCGGGTTCAAATCTTTGCAACAATGGGTCTCGACTATATAAGTATTGACTTGTTTTTTCCCTTTCAGTTTTTATTTAAAACTAGTGATCCCCGCGACTTCGTACGCGTTGAGGTTTTTTGGAGTCCCGCGAGAACTCTCTTATTTTCCGGGATAAAAAGTAGCCTATGTGCTATTCTAGTCTATAATCTAACTCTGTGCCTAATCGGTTCAGTCGTTGCAGCGTGATTGAGTAACAAACGTCCATACATCCATCCAAACTTTCGCATTTATAATAGGTATTATTAATTAATTAATAGGATTCAATTTTTACGCAGTCGGGATTTTGATTTTTTAAATTTAATATTTTTATTTGATAGTGGGAGCTGAATAGCTCTTTCTCATACTAATTACAGGTAACTCAATTTAAAAGTAAATTCAGTGAAATCAAATTGGCAACGTTTAATCTTTAACTGGCCAAACAAACATAACCGAAACTTAAACCAAAATGATATACATACAAAGACTGCTTGTATCCCGGAAACAGACATGGGTTACTTATTATGATTCAAAATCTGCTGTTTAAAAAAATTTGCACATATGAAGTTACAGTAATCGACAAGTAGATACTAAAGATTCGTGACCTACATTAAGTTGTAAACAAGTTGTAAGATCAAGTATCTTATCATGGGAATGAGGTTATTTCTGTCTGTGTATTTTAAATCAATGAAGGTTTGCGAAAACACTTGGAGGTATATAGACCTAGGTAAACGTGCGTCGTAGAACGTTATAAGCGATTCGTACATAGAATACTAATGTTACACTGATTGTTCAATGTCGTGAAATAGTAAGGAAAGCGTAGTCAAATCGACACCGGTACGGATGTATAGCACTGGCTGGGATTCTCGCGATTTATGAGGCAATATGTTTAACGTCTACTACGGGAACCCTCTTCGAGTATAACGGGGCTGTTACGTAAACAGATTGCTCGCGAGCGCTGCCCCGACGCTTAAGCTTGGTGTTCACATGCAAACGTTTCTGCTTCGACGTTGCCACGCGGTGCGTTACGGTGCCGCAACATAGTTAGTGATTTTATTGGAAATGCACAAGATGATAGAGAAATTTTG
Organism: Hipparchia semele; assembly: GCA_933228805.2. NCBI lineage: Eukaryota > Metazoa > Arthropoda > Insecta > Lepidoptera > Nymphalidae > Hipparchia > Hipparchia semele. The sequence goes on along the minus strand of OW121717.1, from coordinate 5,816,839 downwards.
TCAACTAACATTTCAAGAAGGTATGCGAGATCTGTCCGGCCAAAAATGGTGGTTTGCGTAACGTTTTTCTGGAAGAGTACTTTTCCTATCGAATACACGATGACATAAAATATTTTAAACATTTTTCCGGCATATTTTGTTCGTATGATTTTTAACTATCCATTGACATAAAAAAATATTGATTACGCTATTGACTTTGAGTATATAACCAACGCTATTGATTAGGATTTGACGGGGCTTTTCAGTGGCACTATAGTATTGAATTGAAATAAGTGACTTTTGACAATGTACGTACCTGAAATAGATGAATTTGAATGCGACATATCACGCATATCACGGATTTTAAGTTGGGTACTGAACAGGGACAGCAGAAGGATGTTTTTAATTGATTTTATACCGTGCGTTTTTGTCGCTAGTGAGTATATGGCTCCAGACATCGGCCTACAAACTAAAGAGTCTACACTTACGACATTTGTAACAAATCGATGACGACGATTCGCTCTATGTAAAACTTACACTAGATTTACAAGGAGGATTTTGGACGAGAACAATGTTGGTTTTACTATCGTATATCGTATCGAGTACGAACTATTTATTTTGTCTTTTATATTTAGATTTTTGTTAGAACAAAAAGGGTCCTAAGAATGTCGTTTACAAGGCATTATTAAATTTCACATAATAATTTTCACCTTATTTAATGTGAAAATTATTATGTGAAATGCAGTTCAAAGTTAAGTCGATCAATTCTGGAGGTTTAAATTCTGGAGGTATTCTGGAGGTGGAAGTTGGCTTAAAGTTTTCTGACCAGCTTCACTATTGCACAAATAAACTAACCTACAAGTGTAATGTCACATTAGCGAATGAATGCAAAGTTTTGAATTTTATAGTCAAAATCCAAACGCGGTCTGGTGGTTTTATTCGTCGTTTAAAAATCACCAATCATGACATGACAAAGAAGAAAAATCTGTTTGAAGACGGATCTACTTGTATCACTTAACAATTAACAAGCAAAAATTCTGAGAAACAGATTATTATAGTGTAGCTTTTGAATTGGGTTGGTTACTATTAACGGCAACAGTTAAACTGAAATAAAATCCGGGGTAATCATGTCCGGTCAGTGGGTATTGTCAGTTAAAAATAGGTACATGAAAAGTATGTATAATATTTGTCAACCAAAAACTACATAAGTAACTTAATAATATATTTTTTTACACTTGGAAACTTGTACTGAAATCTGAAATTGGTCTGCGTCGATAAATGGACTCTACATCACCAAGATTTACGATATTGCTTTATCGAGAGTATAGTGCATTCGATGATTTAATTTTATTCTGAAACTTTCATTACGACTGTTTCACGATTAATTGAATGTCGTTTGTATTAAATAATTCTGAAAAATTCATAATAGTTACAATAATAATTTGAGTATCCAAATTATTGTAGACCGATTAATAGTAACAATATGCGTAGTATTAATATTACAAGTTATAACCTAATAAATTTTACCTACTATAGTACGTTTGCCTCACGAAGTTACGGGCGCTGTACTTGTGGTTAGGTCGTGTACATGCACATTGCGTAAGTGTGCGTGCCTGTCAGGAGCCTAGGTGGGAGCGGTCAGGCGCGAGCAAGCTCTTGTTCACACTTATACAGATACGGCACACACACAACCATGAGCCACGCGCCCTCGGGAGTTGAATCAACTATACCTGTACTATTATATTGTATTCTGTGCTAGTAGTACAGTTTGCGTCATAAGCAAGAAAGTTAAGTGGAACCGTAAAAGCGGACGAAGTCGCGAGCAAAAGCTAATTAATAATTAATAATTCGACTCACACCCTGGGCAGATAATACCTACGAAGCATACAAAATTATTAGTGTAACGCAATGTAGGTGAAGTCTCTTTCATTGCATGAGGCTTCGAGTCCGGTCGTTATGCATAAGTTAACCGCGATCGATTTCGAAACCTTTCGTTAACTTCGCAGTTCACTGGAACTAACGTCTACGAGAAACATCAACTAACCCGGGCTGCTTCTTTGATAGTGTTTTCTTATTAAGTTGTTCAGATTATAATTGTGATGAACTTCGTGAAAAAAAAATCTGCGGAAACCCTTTGTTAACGCTCAACGTAAAAAAGGTGTTATAAGTTTAACGTGGCTATTTGTGTATTTGTATATATGTGTAATGTGTATGTCTGTGTGTCTATGTATCTGTATATAGGTGTGTCTGTGTGCCTGTGTATCTCTGCTATTTAGAGATAAGGGTTTCCTTGTCCACCATCTTTTTCTAGATTACCTACCAAAGTAAATAAGAACTAGCAGACTATAATAATGAATTCTTATTAATTAATGGGATACCTACTTACCGATCTATTCTCTTTCATCTTTATGTATGTTAAAAATAAATTTTCATCGTTAGGGCAATTATTTAATAAGCTGCGTCTAAACTAACATAGGCACCGATCTCACCCTTATTATATATACTGAATAATTATTATTATAGACTCTATAATATAAAGAGATCCGAAAATAGAATAGAAGTTCGTGTGTTTTGTTGGTAAATCAAACAAACTCAACACAGATTCCGATTAACTTCCGGTAAATGGTGGGATGTTCGTGAATAAGTTAATTAATTAAACATCCAATGAGTTGGGATGCTTAATTTAGGTACATTATTTAATTTATTATGAAGTGGTTACAAGTGTACTTAATGAAATGGAAACTTTGTGTGAATCGCAGTTATTTTTAGAGTTCCTTATGAGTTAGTGGAAAACGTGACTCTTTGGCGTCCATCTGTTTGATTTAATCAGTGTTTCAAGGCTTTACTACTCAGTAGGTAAGCCCTGGAACTATTAACTTAGAGGATGCTAAATACTCAGGTCAACCGCCTTTATTGCAGTTGTAAAGCGAAATAACATCCGTTTTATTGAATTTGTTCATAATCAATGTCACCTGGACCATAATAATAAAGATTCGATTCTGCTAAAACCATAACCCTTCCTTTTGGCTTTAGAATAGAATAGAATGGAATAGTTTTTTATTCAAATAAACTTTTACAAAGTGCTTTCGAATCGTCAAATGAATCTACCACTGATTCGTAATGCCGTAGTTGAGTAAAAAGGGATTTGATTTTAAAAGCCTCAATAATGCAACGAATAAGGCACAGACTGAAAAAATCAAAAGGTTGGGGATTCGAACCCCAACCGCTACACTGTCGCACCTATTCCTGACACAAGCTCTACGCTTGTTTGTAGGGGGAAAGGGAATATTAGTCATGCTCAACTTAACTTTAACCTTATGCGACCGTTACCGTCCGTCCGCCCGTTGGTCTATGACTTTTTGGAAAATATATTGTTAGGAGACGCTCTTGTGTATTCTCCATTTTAGTCATAATTACCCACAATAATGTAGGTGGAACGAGGAGTAAATGTATAAAAGTAAGAGCACGGCTGTGCACGGGCTTATTCCTAATCTATATTTACTCTTTGGCTTATTCTCTCTGTACCCGTCGAACGGGAAGGCTGTTGGTACCGTCACTGCTCTGAGTAGTGAGTAAGATCGTTTCATATATGTGTAATTCTTAATTGTGCGTGATGTAACCTCTTTATTGAATTATTGTTAAGAATTATGTAAATTGAAAGTAAATAAGGCCTAAGTGTTATAATCCTTTCCTCCTTCTGACTTGCTAAAATCTTAATAAATTCCGCTTCTGATTCCTAAAAATATAATTAATTTTCCATCCAAGTAACGGAACCCTCCGTGTTGAGATCTAAAGAGCCTGCTCTAACTAAGCTCGGAATTAAAAAAGAGTTAAAACGAGATACAAATATGCTCGTCTCGTTTTAACTCTGCCTTGAGTCAGAGCAGAGTGAGAGTGCGGTCTATAGATTTCAGCCTCAATGCCCGGGCTTGACTTGCACTGTCCTGGTGTTTTCTCTACTCCCTATATTAAAGGTGGGAATACTGTCTGTCATTGTTAGTGCGCATAGACAAAAAACTTGCACTTCTCTGTTCCTTGTTTTCTAAGAATCGCATCATCCTGCACTCAAGATTTCTACGATCCCATTGGACAAAGCGTCAAAAGTTAAAAAAGCACTATTTAAAATTCAAATATTATACGTTGTAATTTACGGGGAAAGACTTTCAATTCTAATACGAACTTTTATACTTTTGTGGAAACTCATTCTTTCTTTCGAAAAAGAATGCGTAGTTCTAATAATATCAAAACTAGCGATCCGATCACGAAATGTTCATTATGCTACGTGCGGCTTCTTTTGCTAATGTTAGGTCTATGCACCGTATCTTAAAGCGGAGCGATAACTACTCGTAAAATGTTAATTCGATCGACATTATAGTTTATGACTACACGGGGAATGATTGAGTGTAAAGGGGTCAATGAAAATTTGCATGAGCCATTTTTGAAGTTATATTATTTAAGTTTAAACGAGTCTCACGACTTGACACCGGTACAGTCTTAATTAGATTCCGAAAATTGTTCCTTATAGGGAACGGACGAATATCTTAACAAGAATTCTTCTCATGAACTCATTTCTTTAAACGTTCTAAAAATTCTTGGTTTTAAAAATACAAGTCACCTTTAAGAGATCTACTTAAATGATTTTTTTTTTAAAATCCATATTTTAATAGGGTTCCATCGAAAGTAACATAATAGGGTAAGTATAAATTTTTATTCAGTTACAATTCACATTTTTCAATGTACATTTGTCATAAATTCAAAAATAAGCATATTAAACATTAGTTTCAGCCACCCAGATATTCTGTGGTCTGTACTATCGAATAATTATTGAATTTCTGAAGCTTAATTTTTATCTAGTATGTTAAAAGTAATCCGAGTAATTTTTATAAAAAAAGGTCTACACGAGTATTGGGTTATAAAAGAGTAACTGGAAACTATTAAACGAGCTGAAGCCACGTGGGCGTTGTGAAATGTTATTTATTGAAAGCCTTTTGATATTTTGCCTGATATACCTACTTGTAGACTGAAATAGGTCTAATTACCTACGTCCTAAAAACGTAATAATAGCTGTAGTTGAGATATATAGGTCAGCCTTATGTAACTATTTGAAACATTCTGTATGTAATCTGTCTGCTGTATCGATTACACATTTTTAGAGTGATTTGCTCGAGTAAGTGCGTAGTCCACTGCTGAACTGTTATAGGCTATTGAAGAAGCTTGAGGTACTAAGTTGAAAATACTGAACACAAATGTCAATAGTCCCTTTATGCTGTAAATATTAACTCAATAAAAAGTTAAAGCTTTTCCAAGCGTATTTTCATACAAAATGCCCAATGACGTCCCGTCACCAGTGATATTACAAAACTTCGCCATTAAGCTGGTCATCCAGTCCTCACAAGGACAGAACCTTCAGTGCGCGAGTATGACTCGCACTTGGCCGGTTTTTAGGATTCCGCATCCAGAGGTGCCAACGAACTTCTTTACTAAGCTTCCGCTGTCTGTCCGTTCGTCCGTGCGTCTGCCTGTCAGCGGGCTGTATTTCATGAACTGTATAGGTAGAGAATTGAAATAACAGCACATAATAAAAACAAAATAAAATTAAATAAAAGGGGTTCCCATACAAGAAACGTGATTATTTCGGAGTTTTTTGCTCAACCTTAACAATCGCTGTTTCGTAACCATCGTTGGTAGGGAGCAGAGCCCTTCGTGTTCGAGCCCAACTCGCACTTGGCCGGTTTTATTTTTATTAATTTCCAGTTAATTTCCTTTTCCGTCGCTTCGCTTCGTTTCTGGAGCTGAGCCCAATCACAAGGGCTGCCGTCGCGTGACGTTGCAAGATCCTCGCTCTGATTAAAATGGTGTGTTTGCGTGGCTCGTAGGGTGCTACGCCTATGACGACATTCATCAAACGATTTTCGCTGATGTTTATATTATTTTTATCGGTTTGCTCGCTGTGTACCTACTTGTCCTACAAAGAAGTGAAGTACCTAATTTAGATTACGAGTACATAACGGGCGTCTTGGATACAACATAATATCCTTATTAATAACTAGCTGATACCCGCGACTTCGTCCGCTTGGATTTAGTTTTAAAAATCCCGCGGGAACTCTTTGATTTTCCGGGATAAAAAGTAGCCTATGTCACTCTCCAACTATACCTACTCATGCAAAAAATCACGTCAATCCGTAGCTTTGTTGTAGCGTTATTGAAGGACAAACCATCGAATCAACAAACAAACACGCTTTTGCATTTAAAATATTAGTAAGGATATAAATGCGAATGTATGTATGTTTGTTAGTTTCTTGGTTTGTCCTTCAATAAGCAACGTATCGACTTGATTTTGTATGGGTTTAAATGAGGACCTACAGAATGACATAGACATATTCCCGGCAAACCGAAGATTTTACCGGAAGGTTCCCGAGGGATTTTAAAAACTTAACTCCACACGGACGAAAAACTTAACTCCACGTGCTCTCCGAGGGGGGGGGGGGGGGGGTGTAGTAACATACTGCCTTTTTCCTAATTTAAGAACATAATGGAGAACTATCAGGTATGCAAGTTCCCTCACTATATTTTTCTTCACCGTTAAAGCAAGAGATATTTGCTTGAAACGGACAACTACGAAAAGTGAGAGCCCAGAGGTGAGGTTCTTGGGATCTAATCCCGGATCCTCCGAAAAGGAGGCCAAGGTTTTAACCACTAGGCAATGCAAAGGGGTTACGACAGCCCGGGTTTAATTTCTTACCGCATTTACGACTGATGAAATCCAAATGCCGTGAGATTTTTTAGTGCTTGTTAGCGCACGCCTCCGGAACGTTGGGCCGCTTAACATAACCGAGTTCTCTTCATCACTCGTGATTCATGAACAAAATTTGTTGACCCACATTTCGCTATGCCATATTTATATCCTATACCGATTATTGGAAAATATTTAAGACTCATGGCTGACTGTGGTGGACAGACTTTCTATAATGTTACGATATAGTTAGCTAAATTTGACGAAGGATAATAAAATGCGAAAATGTGTTTGCTTTGCGGGCTGCTTTGGGAATTTTAAAAACCTTATTATGCAGACGAAATCGCGGGCAGAAGCTAATATTGCACCTAAAACATAAATCAATATAAATGTACTACGTATTAGATATGGCGTTCCGAACACTCACCTTGTTCAACTGACATGCACAGTCGACCGTGCATTAGTATTTAGTACCTAGTGTGGTATGGGGCTTCGGCGACGTACGAGCGGGGCGCTACCTACGCGATAAAACTTTTTAGGTAAGCACCTAATATTGATTTGAAAAGCCAACAATAAATTTAGATAACAACATCGTAGCGCAGTATACAAGTTTTGTGTCGTATCTATGTCGATGAATAGGTACGAGTATAATACAATCCAATCACAAAATAACGAACAAATTCAACTTCATAATAATAATATTTTCTTTTCCCAACATCGATTTACGGGTTATGGATATCCATATCGAATATTCGATATCGAAGGAGCTCTGATTTCGCTATGCCGATGCTCATTACTATTACAATCGAATCCTTCTCGATGATTCGTGATTCACGACCGAAATCCGTCGCCGCGCTCCACTAAATATAAGATGGATTACTACTGCTATTGCACATCCTCTAATACGTTGCCGTTCGACCTTCGTTCGACATACAGCTGCATGTGTGATAATGTCCTCCCGACCGAATCGGGCCACGGCGGTCAATCTCCCCAGAGATTAGCCAAGTGCGCTCTCTATTCCCTTACTCTCATAGCCCGATGGGACGGAAATCCGACACGACCGGAGAGAGATCAAAGTAGGACCGACAGCTTTGTGTGGTCTCCGAAGCACGGGGGGTGACTCACCGCCACTTTTTAACTCCAGGCTATTACTGAGAATTTCCTGACAGAAAAATCCAATACATTTTATGGCCCGACCCAGGAATCGAACCCGGGATCTCGTCTGGCTAACCACTAGACCAACGAGGCAGTTACCTTACGCAGGTAGCTAGTCTATTTCATCAGGTTAAGCAAAGATTCATGCAAACTTTTGGCATAGTTCAGCTGCATGTGTAGTGTGTACATCGCAGTTGTTTATAAACGTTGATTGTTGGTGGACTTGATGGGGTCTCAAGACTCTCAAGGTGCTGGAGTGGCGACCTCGCACCCGGAAACGCATCAGTGTTGCCAAACCCCACTAGGCGGACCGACGTCATCAGACAAATTGTAGGGAATCGCTGGACACAGACGTTGCAAGACTGAGTCCAGTGGAAGTCCATGCAAGAGACTTTTATCGTTAAAAGTTTGTTTGTTGGTTTGTCCTTCAATCACAATTTTTTTGCATGGTACCTACCCATTACTATACATACTAATTGAAGACCTAGAGAGTGAAATAGCATACTTTTAATCCCGGAAAAATAAGGGTCTCCCGAGGGATTTTTAAAATCCACGCGGACTCAAAACTTTATTAACTGATGTCCGCTTGACTTTCTCCGGGATTAAAAAAAAGGTTTTTAGGGATAGGAACTTCTATCTATCTATTTTTTGTCCGTTACCGGGATGTCCGCCTCCAGAATGCAAGTTTCTGTACACTTCTATCGGTTGAGGTGATGATTATGACTTTAGCAAATCGAATAAAATCTAAAATCACATCACACTATCACACTAATATCTATTGTAAAGGCGACAGTTTATATGAGTGGTAGTGTGTTTGTTGCTTCTTCACGACACAACGCATAAACAGATTTTTCTGAAATTTGGAATAGCTCACACCTAGGATTAACATATAGGCTATGATAATTGAAAAACCGAAATCCACGCGGACGAAGTCGCGGGCGTCATCTAGTATATAAGGTAGGTATCCACACTTTTATGCCATCACAGTCTTAGAGAACCAAGCCACCTTTTAAATTCCCATTCTTCTACCGCCATACGTTCCATTTTAAGCGAAAAAAGATTCGTACAGTAGGTGGAATAGAAAACCATCTCTCCGCTTTATATTTTCTAGTGCCTAAATGTCGGAGGTATTTTGTTTCCTCTTTTAGACGAAAAACGATTTATTTTATCTCTGTATTATCCTAAGTCCTCGGAGCTCAAAGATTCTTTGTAGCTATAAATTGAATTAGGTATTATCATTTGCAAATAAAACAGTTTATTTCTTATAGTACCTATGAGATACAATTATTTTTAAGTAGGTAGATAAATTATTTTAGGTCTATTTGGCAAGCAAGAATTGAAATAAGTGGAGGTGTAACTTGGTACATTAAGTCGACGAAGCCACGGGAAACAGCTAGTCTAGTATAATATTATAAATGCGAAAGTTTGGATTTATGGATGGATGGATGGGTGTTTGTTACTCAATCATGCCGTAACGACTGAACCGATTTGACTGTTTGGCATACCAGTCTGGAATAACACATAGGCTACTTTTAATCCCAGAATATAAGAGGGAATATAAAAAACCTTAATCCACGCGAACGAAGTCGCGGGCATCAAATAATATCAATATAAAAAAGCTAACTACTAAACTTATTTAGTGTTATTTCTTGGCTTTACTTATTTAGGTAAACAGTGGCGTGGTTAAATCGGTTCAGGGCATCCCTATCAGTTGATTATGCAATGACACTTTAACTCAAGTTAGTAGTTGGATAGGTGACCAACTTTAGAGATCTTTCGACCTATACACGAAGTTCAAACAACTCAAGTTCTAGGAAACGCCTGCTTGCCTCTGGGTACTTTGAAAAGTTTCAACCGAGTCTCTGAAAAAAATAATTAACCTGAGAGTCTAACGCTGAGATCTATAGAGCGTGCTCTGAGCTCAGACTCAAGACAATAGTTAAAACGAGACACAAATATGATCCGACATAAATCTGTCTCGTTTTATCTCTGTCTTGTGGCTGAGCGGAGGGAGAGTTCGGATTTCCGCATAAATCTTAGTCGAGTTGTATGGGAAAAGATCAGGGATCCCACAACATTCCCAAGATAACTCACCATTATGTGATTAATTGGCAGGCTACACCTCTCAGGAGTAGGCATAACGACGCGCGGTAGAGAGAAACGCTATTAAATGCACGGCAATTGAATCGAGATGTCAGATTTAGGTATATTATGTCCTGTAGGGCTAACATGCGCGCCACGAGAAAGTTTTGTCTACACGTTTACTCGTAGTCTCTATGTGAATCTCTACAGAGATTCACGAATAAAGTGTAGACAAAATTTTCTCGTGGCGCGCATGTTAGCCACACTGGAGTACTACCAAAGACTACCAACCAATGTAAAATGTTTGAAACTATTTAAACAACTGTTAAAAGGTTAAAACTTGCATGTGTTTGTTGTGAAAAGTAGAGCCGAGCAACTTTTACAAACAGTTATAACCACTGTTTACACTTCGATGGTAGGTATACCATGGGTAGGAAAATCGGCGACGCAAATCAGACACTGCAAACTCCAGATATCATAAATTACTTATTGGAGTACGCAGCTAGGTATAACGAGTAGGTGAGTCTAGCTAATGGCACCTTCGAGTCACTGACTTTCTAATGATAATTTAATGTCGCTCGTTGCATAATCTGCTAACTAATCAAAGTTTCCAGAAACGTAGCTGGAGGGGAAGTTGAGGATAATAGACAACCCTTATTAGGCATTAAGCTTGCCGAAATTTGGTATTTTAAGCAAGGTAATGGAGGTTCATCACTTCTGGTGACTTCACACAAATTGCGTGTTTACGCTGAGAAAGTACTTTAAGACTGGCATGAATTAAAATTTTGTCTTGTTACCTCGCTTGTAAGAGTCTACGCACACGACGTTTTTTTTTATTCAACGACAAGATAGTTTGCAGTCTCACCTGATGGTGTGACCATACATTCTAAGATGGTAGCGACCTTTACTTGGAAGGCGTAAGACAGTGTACATTCAACCCATTATTTTAATATATATATAGCTACTCGTGCTGATTCACTGATTCACTCACTCACTCACTCACTGACTCATTGATCACCTCTCCTGTAAAATTTTGTATGGAAAAAAATTTTTTCACTCACGGTTTCGTATAGAGGACAAAAATTCATTCGGAGGAAAAATATGGAGAGAGCTGATGATTGAGGATTTCGGAGACGGCTGAGGAGCACCGGCCAGGGTATAGAAGATAGGTAGGGGGTGTTCAACCAAATGTCACTCGAAACCTCATCCAATTGGCAGAGAGCCGAAAAAAAACTCCAAAATGGCAGATTCAAGATGGCGGCCATACAAATTTCGTCGGTGTCTATCTCGGAAACTATAAAACATGGAAGAGTGATTTCTTGGAAAAGGATGATCAGGACTCGAAGGTCTACTTGATGAATAGAAAAAAAATTCAAGATGGCGGAATTATTTTTTTTCCATACAAAATATATATGCAAGACTTTATGCGGCGCCTTTTCAAAATTTATGATGGTTTCGTATAGAGGACAAAAATTTATTTGTAGGAAAAATATGGAGAGAGCTGATGGTTGAGGATTTCGGAGATGGGTAAGGAGCACGGCCAGTATATCGAAGATGGGTGGGGTGTGTTCAAACAAAAGTCACTCGAAACCTCATCCAATTGGCAGGGAGCTGAAAAAAACCTCCAAAATGGCGGATTCAAGATGGCGACCATACAAATTTCGTCGGTGCCTATCTCGGAGACTATAAGAGATGGAAGAGTGGTTTCTTCGAAAAAGATGATCAAGGCGGATTTTTTTTTCTTCATATAAATGTATGCAAGACTTTGATACGTTCCTTTCCGCTGATGGTTTCGTATAGAAGACAAAAATTTATTTGAATGAAAAATATGGAGGGAGCTGATGATTGAGGATTTCGGAGACGGGTGAGGAGCACGGTCAGGGTATTGAAGATAGGTTGAGGGTGCCCAAACAAAAATCACTCGAAACCTCATCCAATTGGCAATGAGCTAAAAAAAATACCAAGATGGCGGATTCAAGGTGGCGGTCATACAAATTTCGTCGATGTATATCTCAGAGACTATGAAAGATGGAAGAGTAGTTCCTCGGAAAAAGATGATCAAGACCCGAAGGTCTACTTGGTGGACAAAAAAACCGCGGTTCGCTTTAGCGAGCCGCGCACCCACGCGCCCTACTAGTTAATATATATATAGCTACTCGTGCTGATTCACTGATTCACTCACTCACTCACTCACTGACTCATTGATCACCTCTCCTGTAAAATTTTGTATGGAAAAAAATTTTTTCACGCACGGTTTCGTATAGAGGACAAAAATTCATTCGGAGGAAAAATATGGAGAGAGCTGATGATTGAGGATTTCGGAGACGGCTGAGGAGCACCGGCCAGGGTATCGAAGATAGGTGGGGGGTGTTCAACCAAATGTCACTCGAAACCTCATCCGATTGGCAGAGAGCCGAAAAAAAATTCCAAAATGGCGGATTCAAGATGGCGGCCATACAAATTTCGCCGGTGTCTATCTCGGAGACTATAAGAGATGGAAGAGTGGTTTCTTGGAAAAAGGTGATCAGGACCTGAAGGTCTACTTGATGAATAGAAAAAAATTCAAGATGGCGGAATTAAATTTTTTCCATACAAAATATATGCAAGACTTAAATTGATTCTTTTCAAAATTTCTGATGGTTTCGTAGAGAGGACAAAAATTCATTCGGAAGAAAAATATGGAGAGAGCTGATGGTTGAGGATTTCGGAGACGGGTGAGGAGCACGGCCAGGATATCGAAGATAGGTTAGGAGTGTTCAAACAAAAGTCATTCGAAACCTCATCCAATTGGCAGGGAGCTGAAAAAAAATCCAAAATGGCGGATTCAAGATGGCGGCCATACAGATTTCGTCGGTATGCCTATCTCGGAGACTATAAGAGATGGAAAAGTGGTTTCTTGGAAAAAGATGATCAAGACTCGCAGGTCTACTTGATGAATAGAAAAAAAATCAAGATGGCGGAATTTATTTTTTTCATATAAAATGTATGCAAGACTTTGATAGGTTCCTTTCCGAAATTTCTGATGATTTCGTATAGAGGACAAAAATTCATTTGGATGAAAAATATGGAGGGAGCTGAGGATTGAGGATTTCGGAGACGGGTGAGGAGCACGGTCAGGATATTGAAGATAGGTGGAGGGTGTTCAAATAAAAGTCACTCGAAACCTCATCCAATTGGCAGAGAGCTGAAAAAAATTCAAAATGGCGGATTCAAGATGGCGCTCATACAAATTTCGTCTCGGATAGTATAAAAGATGGAAGAGTGGTTTCTTGGAAAAAGATAATCAGGACCCGATGGTCTACGTGATGAATAGAAAAAAAATTCAAGATGGCGGAATTTATTTTTTTCCATACAAAATATATGCAAGACTTTAATACGGTTCCTTTTCAAAATTTCTGATGGTTTTGTAGAGAGGACAAAAATTTATTTGGAGGAAAAATATGGCGAGAGCTGATGGTTGAGGATTTCGGAGACGGGTGAGGAGCACGGCCAGGGTTTCAAAGATAGGTGGGGAGTGTTCAAACAAAAGTCACTCGAAACCTCATCCAAATGGCAGGGAGCTGAAAAAAAATTCAAAATGGCGGATTCAAGATGGCGCCCATACAAATTTCGTCTCGGATAGTATAAAAGATGGAAGAGTGGTTTCTTGGAAAAAGATAATCAGGACCCGATGGTTTACGTGATGAATAGAAAAAAAATTGAAGATGGTGGAATTTTTTTTCATACAAAATATATGCAAGACTTTGATAGGGTTCCTTTTCAAAATTTCTGACGGTTTCGTATAGAGGATATAAATTCATTTGGAGAAAAAATATGGAGAGAGCTGATGATTGAGGATTTCGGAGATGGGTGAGGAGCACGGTCAGGGTATTGAAGATAGATTGAGGGTGCCCAAACAAAAATCACTCGAAAATTCATTCAATTGGCAATGAGCTGAAAAAAAACACCAAAATGGCGGATTCAAGATGGCGGCCACGCAAATTTCGTCGATGACTATCTTAAAGAGTGTACAAGATGGAGTAGTGGTTTTGTGGTAGAAAATGATCAGGCCCTGAAAGTCTAAGAGCAGAAAAACCGCGGTCCGCTGCAGCGGGCCGCGCACCCACGCGCCCTACTAGTAATATATAATCTGTTTCTACATGCCATCGTACAGCAACGCTAAATCGCTTGGCGGTTTCAGTCGAAACGACAAATAGTGACGAATTTTAGTTATTGTGTCATACAACTACGGCGCCGCATCACACCGTGTATAATAACTCAAACATATCCAATCAATCAGTAATCTATTTCTATGTTCCTTAGCAAAATACCTGAAAGACGAATAAAAATATTGCTCGGTAAGTAACTAACTTATCGACAGATTACCGAGAGATAGAATAAGGGAACCGGGCTTAACTGCACTTCTTTTAGAAGTTATAAGATTTATATCAGAATTTATCCCAATCTCTCTCAATTCTCTGACCTTAGAATGGAGTCGTTTAATTGAAAATCTTTGGGTTTGAGCTTGTAAGTTTTAACATTTATCACGCTGAAAACAAGTCGATTTGCCATAGTTTCTGGAAATATTTTTTAATGGGACATATTATTTATAAGGCAAGTGAAAATTCACGTGCGGAAAAACGCGCGAAGTATTTTTATTTTAGTCTTGTTAACGCATATGGTGCTTCTCTAACATTTCAATATGGCAGGCACATTGTAGCGCAATTCCACTCCATTATATTTTAAAATTTTATTTTTCTTTGAAAAGCTAAAAATACGTTTGATGATATAATAAAATACTTTAGAATGATATTTACCAGGGCCCTAAATTCCATTAATCTAATTTAAGGGTGACAGCTTCTTTTGCCTTTTCTTCAATCTTAATCTTCGAAGATAAGTTCGAAGATAAGGGTTTATTAATTGACATCTTATGAATTATATAATAGAATTTGAAAATACCGTAAAATTCGTCAGCCACTTATATTTCTAGAAGTTATGCCCGCGACTTCGTCCGCGTGGAGTTAGGTTTTTAAAATTCCTCGGAGATCTTTTCTTATTCCGGGATAAAAAGCAGCCTATGTCACTCTCCATGTCCTCAACTATACCTAGGTCAAAATCAAATTAATCTGTTGCTCTGTTGCTGCGTGAATAAAGGACAAACCAATACATAAACATATTTTCTCATTTATAATATTAGTAGAGATAACCCAAGATAATTGTTTTGCTCGATCGAAGTAGCATTGAGTGCCTCGCTAAAATTCAGTGATAAAGAAAATCCAGCGGCAAAAACACGATCGTACTTTGATTGGCCGAATCTAAGAACCACGACAGACTATTTAATCTGCACACACACACACACACACACACACATACACACACACACACACACACACAATTGTAGCGTCATGAAAGATAATGTAGCAAAAATTGTGATTTTTACTAAAATTAAGAAAATAATAAAAACAAAAACACCAAAAATTACTACAATAATTATTGAAAATAGAAATATCGAGGAAAATTAAAGTGCTGTGGGGTCTGCAGTGAGTTGTCCATTTAATTCATATAAATCGTTAAATTATAGTTCTAATATACCTACTCAACAACAAGTCTCAGTATGTTTGTTATCAACCGTAAGGGAAAACGGGCATGTACTGTTTTGTCTATGTGCTAGCACAGTATGTTAATAACGCCAGTCTAGCGTGTATGGTTTCATCTAAAAGTAACTACTTTAAGTAAGTGAAGTTTTTCTTGCCATACATGTTCCTATAGTATGTTAGCGCTCTAAGGACAAAATCACGGATACCCGAAGCTGTAACAAAGGTCCTTTACAAACGTCGTCGAATGATTAATCTTCAATATTTAAATGTCCCTCCAATTATGCGGAATATGTCGACGAACAAACTTGCTTCAGAATTGCTAATACAAAGAACGAATACGAAACGTTGAATATATTATTATTAAGCTATTGGAGATATTAAACTTAACTGTGGAATAAAATAAAATAATTATTATGTTTATTAAAATAGGCCTAATTACAATAGTTGAAACTGACAGCGGTGATGTCGTGGTAAGAACATCGGATTATTCTTAAGGGGTGCGGTGTTCGAATCTCAGATCTCTTACTTGGATAGCTCCATTGTGTGTCAGCAATAATATTTTCATTCATCCATTATCATGAAACTTCCCATCTTTATTATTGTTTTTATACCAGAGCTCTTCCTTTAATAACCCGACTATATAGTCGGGAAAATTCATGTAAGTAGGAAATCTAAATATATAAAAGGCAAAGGTGACTGACTGACTGACTGACTGACTGACTGACTGACTGACTTATCTATCAACGCACAGCTCTAACCACTGGACCGATCGAGCTGAAATTTGGTATACAGGTAGCTGTTAGGACGTAGACATCCGCTAAGAAAGGATTTTGGAAAATTTCAACCCCAAGAGGGTTAAATAGGGGGTTAAAAAATCGAACCTAACGTGAGCGAAGCCGCGGGTTAAAGCTAGTAACAAATAATCTTCTTTTATTCGATTCCAATATAACATCTGACACCTAACACTATAACAAAAATCTATATATTAAAACAAAATGTTAATTAATATCAAAAATTAAAAACTAAATATAAAAATATCATCTGAACCACTGGAACAAGGAAATGTGTCCAATGCTGCGTTCGGAAGACGTAACTCATTCTTAGTCTTTGTTCACGTAAAAAGCGCAGGTACCGCAGGTACAGAACCGCGCGCTATTTGTGCGTGAACACTGACATAATAGATACTTCATTCGTTTGATATTTCGCGAGTGCGCCCGCCATCGCACCCGCGCGTTTTACGTGAGGAAGGCCTTAGAAGAGGAGTTGGCTGAAGTTATGTTAGGAGGTTAGTACACTACACAATACAGGTTTCCCTTCATTCTCCACCTAAATATTTCCCTGGCGGTGGGCTGATTGCTGGCGGGCGCACAAGGAGCGGCGAGGGCAGTGCTCTGGCAGCCATTGTTGCTGGCCAGCGGCGTGTGGCGGGCAGCGGAGCACGAAATCGTTCCCAGCCGCCATGCTCCGGCTATAACAGCGCCGTTCTAGGCCAAGCGGTCACCGTCTAATCACCGTCCTTGTGTCTAATGACACCAAATATTTACTGGATTGATGAGACACCTACAAAATGGTACTTACTTATACATTTGTGCAATATTTTTTGCCTTCATATGACTGTTAATCAATATGCAGAGACAGTGTCCAGATTTTGTAATAAAACGAACACGGTTATTTAATCGGGTTTAATAAACATATTACACGATTTTATAACATTTTAGTGCATCAACATAGTGTAAGATAAGGGTAGATATTCTCCATGGAGGTGAACCCTCAACGTTTGCAATGTTATAAAACATATCTGTTTAAATTGCAGAATTCCGAAGAGGGGTAAAAAAAGGTTTCAATGTCTGATGTTTTGATTTTTAGTTCCTCCTCGTTCTGCTTGTGTAAACAATACGCAATTTATATCGAATACTATTAAATGAACTTTCTCTTTGAAAGCTTCCATAATAATTATGAATTCATAGGGTTAGGTACTGTTGGCTCTACTGCTCTCAAAACTTAGTCTCATGAAGTATAAGTACTGAACTTATTCGCTTGTGAAATTGTTTAGTTCCTTAAGATGCCCCTAAAAGTGAGCTTTTCTAAATATTTTAAACTAGCTGATGCCCGCGACTTCATTCGCTTGGATTTAGTTTTCAAAATCCTGCGGGAACTCTTTGATTTTCTGGGATAAAAAGTAGCCTAGCTCACTCTCCAGGTTCTCAACTATACCCAATACCCATGCAAAAAATCACGTTGATCCGTATCTCTGTTGCAGCGTTATTGAAGGACAAACCAACAAACTTATAAACAAACACACTTTTACATTTATATATTAGTAAGGATAAGGATAGTAAGGATATAATATATGTTTGGTTTGGTACCGAGTTTTTGTATACTGAATTTATAAATTCAAAAAATAGACGGTTCAGTTTTGCATTCATATTTCATTGATGAACGACCAATGGTGAAGAATACGAAAAGAGTGTATGTTTATACCTCCTTTGTCATTTTGAAATCATTTCGTTCACTTGAAAAAGAGCTTGCCGCCGGTGTGTGGCAAGAGTCACTTGATGTCGTCATTTTCGATGAACGATGAACGATGCCAGTGAAATCAATCGAGGAAGTTACATCACACAAGCCTTTACCGTCTTATAATCCTAACTAAAAAGTATAAAATAAAGTAAAATAAATCAAAAACCCAACTACGCGCTACGTAAATAAAAGCTGAAAAGAAAAAATCAAGGTTCCGACTGTTTAAGTCAATATTATTTAACAAAATTCTAGATTATTGGACTTGTTTTTTCTTTTTCAGTTTTTTTTTTTTTTTAAGATTTAAAACATAAAAAGGCCACAATAGACGGTTAAGGTTCATCTAATATGATAATAGTAAAATGTCCCTTAGATCTAACTCATTAAAAACAAGCTTCAAGCTTTCAAGGTAATCTTAATAAAGTTACGATTTAACAACAAAATAGATTTTTTCCTTATTCAAATTTCAAAATGAGGACGATAATTTTACGGTTGTCGCTTGGTCTATTCCGTTTTTACTTACCGACGACAATTGCACGGTTATTTATGGCTTGCGAGTCAGTTTACGACTACTTAACTTTCAATGGGTTTAAAGCTAAGCGTTGAAAAAAGTGTACGAATGCACGGTTTATAAAATCCGAATACCTACTCTTATTTTCATGAATTATTACTTGAATCATCCTAGTTTCATTATGTATAAATTTAATGAATGAAACAATAATAAATTAATCCGCCGTGGCAATTAATGTAAATTGCACCTTAGAGATATCTAAAGTGGGGAGCGCAATGGCGAGAAACATTTGTTACTCTGTTAAAAAATTTTAGAACGTTAGGTAGCTCATATTATGAGTTCTTTGAGCTAATGTTTAAAAATGTCATTTTTCAAAAGTGAAGTTTAGGAGTTACGATACCAGCTTCTTTGACGCTGATTTCGTAAACAGTATTTTTTATGAATAACTCCTTTTTGGAAATTGGTTAAAAAGTATGATACACACTTCATAATGAATTAGGTATATATATGAAACATATCCTAAAATATAAAAGGAAAAGGTAAGGACAGTAAGTATACTGATCTATCAACGCTCATCTCAAACCAGTGGACGGATCCGGCTGAAAGGCATACAGGTAGCTATTATGACGTAGCATCCGCTAAGAAAGGATTTTTGAAAATTAAACCTCTAAGGGGGTAAAATAGGGGTTTGAAAAATCGGACTTAACGTGAGCGAAGTCGCGGACAAAAGATAATATACAATTACAAGGTAAGTCCCTCGTTATTTACTTTTGAGTACGGAACACTTGGTATTTCCACTTGGATATGATAATGTCTTATTCAAAATTTAAACACACCAAAAAAGATATTTTGAATCTGGAGAATAGAGATGTGGAAAGCTTGTGGTGAACGAGAACAAACCACAAAGCTATGTTCGGGTTGCGGTTCTTTTCAAACAGACAGAAAAAGCCAAAAGTTTTAAAAGCATACTCGAATTTGCTCCAATAAGTTAAATTTCGCTGTTACATACATACACGGCAACAAATCGATAGATAGAAAATTCTTTATAGGTACAAAAATAAATTAATATTTACAATTGAAACAGACAAATAAATAGAAAGTGGGCAAAGGCGGCCTTATCGCTTGATCTCCTCCAGATAAAATATATAAAATATATCTTATTGAGGGATACGAATCAATAATTTTAGTAGAAACAGAGAAAGCCTAGTAGAAAAAGTAGAGTTGAATGAAAATTTACTATTATAGGTACTTTGGTAGAGCTTGATCACTATTTAATAAAGTTAAGTCTAATAAGGTTAAGTGATATTCAGAGACCTTGGTCTCCTATATTGCTTTAGTCGCTCAAAATATCGACTGAATGGTCTTTAGGAACTTTGAAAATTAAAAAAATGACTTGAAAGTTTCATTATAAAAGGTTATTAACATCGTTACGTGTATCCACCACTAATCTTTTTCGAATCTATTTTTTGCAGCCTATTTTGATTACCTACTGGTAGATTTAGCAACGTTTTTGTAAGCGAGGCTTGACAGGCAGTGGTGTTCTAGTATTATTTTTATTTTAGGTGCGCCGGTAGCAGTTGTTATCCGGACCGAGAGGCCTTTTATGTTACGGTGGCTAAAAAAGGAAACGTCGCGGATTGTGGAATGTGGAAGCTCCTGTGAATAGAGAAGGCTTTTGTTCAAATTCTGAACATACTGTGGCTGATATATGTAAGCTTCACGATTACCTATATTTCGCCAATATTTTCAAGATAATTTTTGTCATTTATATTCTGTTTATACTGTTCGCCTGTAGACTTGCACTAGGTTATATAGGATTCCAGGATACCTAAGTTACCCCGTGTACTACGTGTATTAAACATAATAATGACTAATCAGCCATAAGAACATTGGATACATCAACCAAGGTGTAGGCAAAAGCAAGTGCAAAAAAGCATTATTGAAGAATGAGTTGAAGATGCAATACAAAGCTATGCGTCGCAGTTTTGTGTGTACAGATATTTCGAATTTTATGGATGCAGCTAATGATAAATTAAGTATACCTAGTATATAATAGTAATCTATTGTTTTCAAGTTAAAGGACCCATAGTTTTACGCCATCCTCAACATAAATGCAAAGTTTCCTGAGGATGGCATATAAAATAATCAAATGTATTGTGTACAAATCTTAATAAATCTTTTTTATTTTTAATCAATAAATTAAAAAAAAAAAAAAAAAACATATACGTGTTACATTATACAATAAAACAAGTTAAAAAAGGAAGTCGGTTAATAATAAAAAATAATAATAGTACAAATAAGAATAATAGTAACTTCTTCTTCTTCTTCATCAACTAATGGACGTCCACTGCTGGACATAAGTCTCCTGCATGGACCTCCACAAAGCTCGGTCTTGCGCCGCCTGAATCCAGCGGCTCCCTGCGACTCGTTTGATGTCGTCTGTCCACCTAGTGGGGGGTCTGCCAACACTGCGCTTCCCGGTGCGGGGTCGCCACTCCAGCACCTTGGGACCCCATCAGCTCTTCGAACTATGTGCCCCGCCCATTTCCACTTCAGTTTCGCAACTCGCAGAGCTATGTCGGTGACTTTGGTTCTCCTACGGATCTCCTCATTTCTGATTTGATCTCGCAGGGATACTCCGAGCATAGCTCTCTCCATCGCCCGCTGAGTGATCCTGAGCCTTCTTATGAGGCCCATAGTTAGCGACCATGTTTCGGATCCGTAAGTCATCACTGGCAACACGCACTGTTCGAAGACTTTAGTCTTCAGGCACTGAGGAATTTTGGACGAAAAGACATCTCTAAGCTTCCCGAACGCTGCCCAGCCGAGTTGGATTCGGCGGTTGATCTCTTTCTCGAAATTGGACCTACCTAGCTGGACTGTGTGTCCCAGGTATATATACTCGTCTACAACTTCGAGTGCAGAGTTATCAACGATTACTGGGTGGAGCGGAGCATGAGCATTAGACATAATTTTCGTCTTGCTCATGTTCATTTTAAGGCCCACCTGTTGAGAAACCCTGCTGAGGTCATTGAGCATTGTTATAATAGTAACACCAATTAAAAATAAAATAGGAAATCTTTTGAATCTATACTTTCCAGTAAAAGTTTTGTTCTATCGTATCGGTGCAGGTGAAACCAATACATACCTTGCAAACGGGTTGGTTAGGTTGTCGTTTACAGCACCCATGATTGTATTGGGACTATGTCTTAACCTGTCCCAGAAGGAGGCTGTTCTCGCACAGAGAATGGCGAGGAAATCAGGAACTCTCGCGGCGGCAAACATAGATTTGGCGCTGCAGAAAGAGGCTGCTTCATTAGGATACGAAAGGCGTTATTATATTGAATCTTAAGCGTGAATGGCTATATAAGGCTTAATACATGTGCTTTGTTTCTAAGATGGTACCTAGCAAGTGGTTTAAAAAAAATGTTAACTGGATCAACGTCCATGTTTCTAAGCCGCATTGTATATACAACCTAAAGTTGAAAAAACATGTGAGTATTAGTACACTTTCCGTAAGGCTTCCCGCTCTACTTACGTTATTTAAAGAGGGTTTAAAAGCGGGAAGGAAACTTGCTCTTGTAGAAAAACAGGCACGTTGATTTTGAAGAGAACAAAATAAGCATGACTAGAACGATCATAGCGACTAGTATATTATGTAGCTTATTTTCAAACGAAAATGAAATGAAATGATGAAAATACTTATACTTATCACAAACAATAAATAGACTGCCTATAGTAATTTTGAATAGTTTTTAGGTTTTCGTGCCCAGATAGTGCCAACGAGACCCTATTACTAAGCGTCCGCTGTCCGTCCGTCCGTCCGTCCGTTAGCGGGCTATATCTTAAGAATCGTAATAGTTAGATATTGATTTTTGAAATTTTCGCATTATGCGTATTTCTATTACAGCAAAAACCAAAAAAATAGTAAGAAAAGTTAAAAATTAAACAGGGTCTGCATACAGTGACGTGGTGTTGAATCTTGTACGATGGTACGGAACCCTTCGTATGCGGGTCCGACTCGAACTTGACTGCTTTTTTTATAAGTTAATTCAATTTTATATTTATTTGATTTCTTTTTTTATCTTGTAGTTCTTTTTACCTACAATTTTTTATCTTGTAATTTATGTAAGTGACCACGTAAGTACATAAATCGTTTCTAAAACAAACAGAGTGTGTGAATAATTGATACGAGAGTAGTTTAATGCTGCCACGGGCGCGTGGTTGGCTTTAGATAAGCAAGAAGTTTTCTAGTTAAAGTACTCGTATTCTCTGGTAAATGCCGACATACTGTGTTAAAGTGCACAGCACTCTCCACAAGTAAATCTTTCAGTTTCATAATAACAGTATTTTTTTAACTGTCTCGTTGCCAGTCTGCCTGATAATATACATTATAATTTATATTAGTCTGTTTTTTATGTTTCTTTTGTTATATTGTAATTTTATCTATATCGAGAGGCATATTTGCCAGGCGATTTATCTCTTAAATAAAGATTTAAAAAAAAAAAAACTGTCTCGTTG
Organism: Hipparchia semele; assembly: GCA_933228805.2. Classification (NCBI taxonomy): domain Eukaryota; kingdom Metazoa; phylum Arthropoda; class Insecta; order Lepidoptera; family Nymphalidae; genus Hipparchia; species Hipparchia semele. Next base: position 5,793,768 of record OW121717.1, on the reverse strand, counting down.
GTCTAGGGATTAGTATGTTCGACTGTGGATGACGAGGTCCGATTTTCGATTTCGATTCTCGAGTTGGGCTAAAAGTGTACCTATTGGGTTTTTCTGTCAAGAAATTCTCAGTAGTAGTCCAGAATTAAGAAGTTGACGTGTAGTCACCACCGTGCCTCGGCGGGCTCGGAGTGTACTAAAAGAATTAGGTCTAGCTAAACCCACGTACAATATTCATAAAAAATTACATGTACTGAGTTATAAAAGCCCCTAAATAAGTAAAGAAAAAATTTTTACTACTTATTTGATGCTACTATTCGTAAAAAATTGAGTATAAATTAGTTTATTACAAGCGTTATAATATTCCCGTTGCTTGGTATAATTAATTTAGATGATTCGGTCTTGTGGACAAATAAAATTCTTGAGGCTTGTTTTATTACTCCCCATTAACTTAGATAGAATGGTCCTTATGCTTCATGATTGCTATTGTGATGACATCAAAGCCTCTCACGGAGGTGTTTGTTGAGATTTTCAAAGGAAAAACTTTACAAAATTATGAAACACTGGACTTTGATGCTATTGTGCTCGATTCTTTTTATTAGGTATTTTTTACGATACAAAAAGTATAAATTACTTTTATGGAGTTAGATTATTCTTTTTTTAAATTCAGCGGAGCCCTCTGTTTTTCCGGGATAAAAGGTAGCCTTTGTTATTCTCCGAGTCCTCAACTGTACCCCTGCAAAAATCTTGTCGATCTGTTGCTACTTTACTGCGTGATCGAAGGACAAACCAACAAAGAAAAACACTTTCGCATTTATCATTATAATAGTAAAGTTATTGTGGATATTGTTTCTTTTATAATAGAACGTATAGCTAACCTAATTAATAGTCCGTTAATCAAAATATATAAAAGGCAAGAGTGACTGACTGACTGATCTATCAACGCATACGTTGGACGGATCGGGCTAAAATTTTGCATACAGATATAGCTATTATGACGTAGGCTTCCGCTAAGAAAGAATTTTTGAAACTTTGAAAAATCGAACTTAACGTGAGCGAAGTCGCGGGCAAAAGCTAGTCCGATATAAAATGTTGCCACTAATTTGAATTAAATTTTGGAACTAACATATATAGCCAGGAAGAATGCATTAATCGATTTTCGCTCATCAGTTATTATAATTCTCACCGATGTGAATTTTATTTTAACTAAAATTGATTAAACACAGATCAAGGTAAACAGATCTGATTTCATTCTAATACTAGATATGTATTATTGTCTTGAATTCGAAGATATAAAGTGCTGAAGCGTACGACCTGTAACAAAATACCCACTGAAGATAAGAAGTCTAATCTGAACTTAATCCATAAGATCCATAAGTTTAAATTAGGAAAAGCAGAGATTTTATTGCTAACGAGTTCCTGAAATATCACTGAACTGAAAGTAGATAAGGAAAATCTATGTTCAACATATTTTAACAAGATATGTGACGTAGGTTCGTTGGGTATCGGATGAAAGTTAACTCCGTATGTACATAAGGATTGCTAGTAGGTATTTATTAGACATGAATTGAATGAAAACGAAACCAATATTATTTATTGCTTGTTTCTTTTCACGGTGAAAAAAATTTTGTTTATTCAATTTCTTTTCATATTGTTAATTTGTCTAAAATTATGAATAATTACACTGCGTGACACGGTTTCGGTACCCGGAAAACTGATTGCTATTTTAGTTTTCTATTAGTCATAGTATGTAGACAGTGCATATCTTTTGTTTCTATCACGTCTAGTTTTTGAGGTACACACCGTTAAATTTTTTCATACCCTCATTTTTCCCATACAAGTTAACTTTACCGTTATTGACAAAATATGTTCATTTCACAATGGTACCTTTGTAATTAATTGGTTAAGAGTGTAATCGTATGATTTTTAAAATAAATATTGGAAAAAGTAGTCACCGCCAGCGCAGAAATTAAAAAAACAAGTATTGGTAGAGTGTGTGGTAACGTCACATTCTTAAGTCTCAAGAAAAAAGAATTTTTGAAGGAAATGGATGAAAAGCGAAGGATTTTTTATATTAAAATATTCCGTAACTTATTTTCTTCGAAATTAAGTTACGCAATATTAAAAATAAGGGCACAAATGCATCCATTAACGTAAAACAAACTTTACGATTAAAAAACCAAATGACAAAGATTTATGTACATGGAAATAATTAAAAGCTGTGATAGAAGGTTGCACAGGAAGGTTGTTAAGGTACTCTCAAAGCTGAAAACGTGAAACTCTTGGTGAATTATTTGTTAAAAAAATACAAAAAGATTGGTTGCTGGATGACATTAAATATTCAATTTTTCCATATCCATTTCTCATTTTATTCCATAAATCTTAAATTTTGTGGGTGTTGAACCAGTGGATCGGCTTACCCAGTATGTAAGGAGGCTTAAAGAATGGTTTCAAGGTCATTAGGATACATCTATGTTAGGAGATGACTGCTGACGTTTAACGCAAGAAAATACTTCCTAACATAAAGCGAAAAGTTAAATATTTTTCATTTTTTGTGTATAATATAATACTTTTTATCGTCTATTTTATATTTTAATGTGTGCAAATATATTAAGAATAAATTTTACTCGAATTATTGATGATTTAATAATAAAATGTGTATATCGACGACGGAAAACAATAAGGGCGTAACCCGGGAAATCCCAACTTTACACCAGAGCCAAAAAACAGATAAAAATAGGGAAATTAATTCATATCTTTTTAACGGTAAATCGTGTGAACATGATTTTTACACCATTACTATAAAATAAAAACCTGTATTGAGTGCACTACAAACTTATAACTTCCTATTGCTAGGAATAAAGTTATTCAAGTTACAGCCATTATAAACAGAAATTGCAGACGTCAAAAACGTAGTATCTCGACATTATGTTTGTACTGAATCAGAAAATGTTAAGTAATTCACCGACCTCAAAAAGGTCGTACGTAGGAATTGTTTTGATTTACTTTTAGAAACGGGGTGTAAACACATTCATAATTCATACAATGGTTAGAAAATTGGTCGTATGTGAAACCTCTAGAAACGCAATGATCTCAATAAAATGTCGTAAGCTTGATTGAACGTAAATTTATTGAAGTTTTAAAAAGTTACATGTGATAAAGGGTATTTTAAATTCACACAATTTGTTGAAAATGGACTTCAATATGTACCTCAAAAACACATTGAAAAACATAAAAAAACAATACCAAAAATAACATTCAAAGTCAACAACAACTTTAACACTAAAAAGGTATTTAAAGTTAAATAACATTATTAAATTGGATTAAGTAGGTAAAACTATAAAGCAAAAATATATAAAACCAAAGATAAGTCTAGTGTAACATAGACAACAAGATTAAACACTTATAAAAAAAAACATTAATCATAAAATCAAACCCACTATAATAAAACTAATAAAAGAAATATGTGGTTTATTACCTGTAATCCAATTAAAATAAATATTTGACTTTGTTTGATTGCGGTGGTTGTTTTGTAGTTTACAAAATCTTTATGAGAAATATCAATTATTCTTAACCTATTGTAAAATTTTAAACATTATCCTCTTCATCTGTATCTGGTAGGCAGTCGACTATCTTACTATTATACTTCAGACCTAAATACTCATTAGCATATGCTAATGAGTATTTATCTTCTATTCATCTTTCCATTTTCGTCGGTTGGCCATCTAAAAAAAAATTAAACGAGTGTGCTTTAGACCACACGACTGAAATAAAACTTCTGCTCTCTCTTGCTGCGTCAGTAACATACGAAACGTAACGCCAGCAACACACGCTGAAGTAAACTTACGCAAACTCAGACTTGTACAAGTCTATTTGAGCGTATCTAGATAAAATATTGCGCAATATTCTATACTTGGTAGTTTGCGCAAAGTCAGACTTGCGCAAGTCTACTTGAGCGTCTTTGGCTGGCATTACGGTAAGTCAAGCCTGCGTAAACTTCAAAAAGAATGGTTGCCCCTAAGTAGGGTACACCTATTTTTGTAGTTTTATCTAATCAGCTACCAACTATTCACTGATTACTTTTTATTATAACTAGGTACCTACTATCCATCCATCCATCCATCAGCCCGTATCCGTCCACAGCTGGACATAGGCCTTTTTGAGACAACGCCACCAAACCCGGTCCTCCGCCTTTCTCACCCATCCTACTATACTAAGCCAAAATCAAAGAGAATGTTTGTAAACAATAAAACCTCTTATATTTGTGATTTGTATTACAAATGTAGTAAAAGTTCATGACAAAACATTACATTCCAAAATCTTACAACGCAAAGCGATTTTAAATAGGAATAGAACACTGATTTTTAAGGTTTGTTTACAAACATTATCCTTCGATTTTGTCTAAAAAACACATAAGTATCACGGAACTTATCACTAGGTAAATAAAACTATAGATACATACCGTGATTTAGAGAAATTATACACTCCAAAGTTTTCGCAACACGATTTCACTAAGATAAAACATACACAACCTTTCGTTACGGCGTCCGCGCAGCGACTAAGGTAATTTGCCTAGGGCGTATCTTAGGAAAAACCGGTATATTCCAGAAATGGCGGGACCTATGATTCGTATTAACTAAATAATATAAAATATTTATGCTGGTAATATGGTTTTATAATGGTTTGGATTGATTTCAATCACCCATAAAATTGTAGTATCTCAGAAGTTATTCTTTCGCTATAGAAAAATATAAACCGCTAAAATGTCGTAAGCAAGGAGTTATAAAAAATGCATCCCGCAAAAAGGTCGTAACGGCTGTGGTGCATATAAACAGGAACGGCGTATATTTCTTTTAATTTAAAACACAAACTGCTGCTAGCCGTATTTCCAAACAGTATAAATACGCTGTTTTATGGGCAGTTACACCCAAAAAATTAAACACAATTTTCAAATTACTGTCTAAATTTTGAATTTCATGTCATCGTAGAGCAACTAGACCTACACCAATCGACGCAGAAAAAAAAGCTGATTATTACCTTATACGTAGTCTAGTTACGACCTTTTAAGGGGATACGCCCTTATTGTTTTCCATCGTCGATATGTATTTAATTTTTAATTTCAGTACTAGTAAATTGTTTATTACCATGTACCTAAAAACAAGACGTGATAGAGAAAAACTAAGTATGCATTCTTATTAAGCAATGTGTATGAATACATAAACAGGAAAAATTTAAATGGGTACTCAATTTGTTTCGAAAGTTGCGCAGTGTTATTATTAGCTAATAATGGATTCTAAATAAAAGTTTGTATTGTTATTATTTATTGTTTAATAATACTAACCTGAGACATTTGCAATGAATTATGAAAAATGAAGGAACCAGTGGAATGGATTTAAAAGCGTTTTATTCGTCATAATTTTATGTTATTTTTACCTGTTTCATGTGAAATGCAATAAAGAACTATGACTATGACTATGACTATATTTAATACAATACTGAAAGAAAAAGTAATATTGAATGTAATCCGCCAAATAGAAAAAATCTGTAAGTAGGTATGGCAAAACGCGCTGCCCGCGCTGTACACCGTCTCTTCTCCAGAATAGAAGAAACACCGGAACAACATCGTTGTGTTGTTTCGGTATTTCTTGCCAACACGTGGCGCCACACAAACTCCTTCACAACACACTCCACTGGAACACGCTAACCACTAGACCAACTAGGAAGTCAGACAGCCATAATAGAGCAGTGTTCGTATTCAATCCAATGTAGTCAGTTATTAAAAGTGATAGGAGCATCAAAGGAATGGATTGTGATGTCGGGCTTCGCATCAAATATTTGCCAACTTACAAAGAACTTGCTTCGTGTATTGCCTGAACCATTAATCACTCCATTATTGTGGGAGGTGGCACAAAGAGCGATATTGCCTTTCGACCGTCGACGGCGCTTTACTCCAAAACACACTGCTGTAATGACCCGTTTAAGAGCTAAATGAAAATCGATAGCCATAAAATTATTACCGAGCTTTGCGCCGCTTCATAATTTATAGCGCCGATTATGGTTGCACAATTTCAAGAGTATCTAATCGTTATTTAATATGACCTTATTCAATAAAACACGAAGCTAATTTACCTATTAGGCATTTGAATATATTTTTTTATATACTTACTTAAAATAAAGATTTTTAATATTATATAATACACTATTGCAATTTTCTTTTTTTAATAGACGATGCCCGCGATTCGATTAATAGTTTCCGAGAAGCGTGGACAAACATATATAAATTCATACATACATACATACATACAACTAAATTTTGCACGTTTGCTTTGAATTCCTACCTAATAGATTATTTATAATGGTGGATATATTTGAAGTATATTACTATATACGTGTCGAATTGATAACCTCCTTCTTTTTAGAAGTCGGATAATATGTTACGTTTTATTGACCTGTCACCTGCACTGTGCTACAATGAAAAACTTATTAAGTACCCACATTATTAGGTATGCTCGCTCGCACACAATTCTTCAATACGGTAGCTATTTGACGCACCCTCATTGATTCAACACTCAACTTACTTTTAACGTAGACCCTTCACAATTACTTTATAGTGCCATAAAACTACCGTATTTTATACTATACTCTGTAGTCGACGCGCGACGGTAGGCAAGTCGGTATAATGGTCAGCCTTCAAAATAATTTTCTCAGCCCGCCCTCGACTTTTCTGTTCACTTTACGTTCTAAGGACTGACGATAAAATGTGTACTTTATATATTGAATAAATTCTGTTATGATCCCTTTTTTCTTTTACGGAGAGTTTTCACGAGTAATAATAGGATGATCCGAGAATGAATGCCTCCAATAAGTCGACCCTTTTCAACATTTTTTTTAAAATAATATTCTGCTAGAACACTCCAGATTGATTGAGATTTTTTTTAATCTTATCTCAATTTAAAACCTTCTAAATAGTGGATTTTATTTATTGGTATAGATATAACTAGCTTTTGCCCGCGGCTTCGCGCACTTCATTTTCGATTTTCTAAACCCCTATTTTACCACCTTGAATTTTCAAAAATCCTTTCTTAGCCGATTTCTACGTCATAATAGCTACAGCCCGATCTGTCTAGTGGTTTGAGCTGTGCGTTGATAGATCAGTCAGTCAGTCATCTTTTTCTTTTATATAATATTTAAAAGATTAAAAGATTAGCGAACCAGTACATCAAAAAAAAAACAATATAGGTTAACACTATGATGAAAATAAAGATTACAAAAGATAGGACTGCTAATATGAAAATCAAACTTTTTTTAGAAGGAAAGTTCTAAAAAAAGTTTGATTAAATATTATAATATTATTATGCAGTTAATTCAGTAATAACAATTAATTAAACATAAAATTACTGACAATAAATTTTATTCAACATGAAACAAAATTCCTATGAAACTAGTGATGGCTTTATGTTAAGTACATATCTAAGTACAGGTCGATAATAAAAATTGAGACATTCACATTTATCTCAGTTACAGTCTCTCGCTAGTCATTTCATTCCCCGGCTTAAGGTATCCCCGGAGTTCCATTTACATTAATTGCCCTACAGAAATTATCGTTTGGCTAATTTGTTCCTACCCTTTTTTTACAGTAACTTTATGGTAAAATTTCTGTACAATAATTCTTTTATACCTTTATAAAAATAACTAGATGCATGTAGCATCTTTCGTTATTTTTGTTACCTTGCATTACCTGTGTAGCATAGATTATGTACATATTAGGTATATACTCTGTGGTAAATTTTTCTTTTCATAACAATAAGAAAAAAGATAATAAGTTCTTTTTAGCTCTAATATCTCGGCACGAAGCGATTATACAATTTTATTTTAGGCCTAGTAATAAAATAGTCTTCTTGTCAAGTGTCAGGTGTCAAGTGAACATTCGTTAAATTTGCTGCTCGAGTTTTAAATTCAACACAGTGATTATAGGCGGGAATTGAAGTGTTTCGGTCGTATTTTCGAGTGACAAACTTACCTGCTACAGGAATAATAAAACATCAAGAAGAAATCACATACTTAAGACTGGTATTTTCGTAAAATAAAATCGAGTTTCTATGAGTATAAACATAACTACGTATATTATCCTGTCGTAATTTCTTTGAAACGTCAAACTCAAAACAAACTTCCGGTGAAGTTGACGCAAGACCCAGTGTTGCCGCGCCACAAAATTACACATAGACATACCCTTCCTCCTAAAGCCCAGACTACACTATCAAAATGGATATTTCGGAAAATGCGATTGAGAAAATTCTCGGAAAATTAAAAATTGAATTGGAAACCCAAACCGAATGCATAACACGTAATGTAATCAATGCTGTAAACATTGAGTTACACCAAATGCAAGAAAAACTAGAATCCGCAGAGGGAAGAATAACAATTTTAGAACAAAAGGTTTTCCAACTAGAGAGATCTAACAGACAACAGAACCTTGTTTTTCATGGAGTAGAGTGCGAGAAAGGAGAAGAACTGACAAGCACCTTGAAAGTAGTTAACTCAGATATGGGGGTTGAGTTGGAAGTCAAGGAGATTGACTACATAAGGAAGCTAGGTGATCGCAAATCGAGTCCTATCCTGTTAAGATTAACTACAGTGCGCAAAAGAAACGAAATTTTAAAAAACAAAAAGACGTTGAAGGAATTAAACATTAACATAACTGAAGATTACCCGAAAGAAATTATCGAAGAACGAAAAGCACTCAAGGATAAACTAATTGAAGAAAGAAAAAAGGGAAACATCGCTTATATAAATTACAACAAACTGATTGTAAAGGAACGCCCTACAACACAGAGAGAAAAAAGAAAGCAAGATTTTTCACCACCATCACAGCAAAATATTCCAAAGCCAGCAACGAAACAAGCCAAATTAGCTCAACACAAAAATAATAGAGGAAACACAAATAATAATGAACAATAGCAACTAAACTCCAAATCACAGACACCAAAACTACATGAAAACAAAAATAACAAACAAGCATTAAGGCCCCCAACACGGCTGGTCACCGCGGGTGTGCCTAAAGACCAAAACCCTCCAGTAACAATTTATAACAAAACCAAAACAAAATACAATTATAAGAAACACCATGACTACACTGCATCTATGTCAAAGGAAAATAATAAATCCACTAAAAAAGTTCTATACATAGCAACACTTAATACACGAACCCTTAGAACCGAGGAAAGTTTACAGGAATTGTTGTTAGCATTGCAAGACATAAATTGGGATGTTATTGGTATCAGTGAAATGCGAAGAGTAGGGGAGGCAATAGATGAACGAGACGATTTCGTAATGTACCACAAGGGAGAAACTGTTGGTCACAAAGGGGTTGGTTTCCTCATTAAAAAGAAATTAAAAGATAACATCAAGGAGTTCATAGGAATTTCAGAAAGGATAGCCTCAGTAATACTAAGCATACCGAGTTATAAAAAAGACTGGATGATAGTACAAGTGTATGCACCCACAGAACAGGCAGAACAAACTCAAATAAATGAATTTTATGATGATTTATCCGAAATATTAAGAGAACATCAAAATAAGCATCTGGTAATAATGGGAGACTTAAATGCCCAAGTAGGTGAAAAGCTTAACACTGAAGAATTTGTTCTAGGTAAACATGGGTATGGAAAAAGAAGCAAAAATGGTCAGAAACTGATACAATTCCTACAAGAAAACAAATTGACGCTTCTAAACAGCATTTTCAAGAAGAATACCAAGAGCAAATGGACATGGATATCCCCTGACGGGAAATTCAAAAACGAAATTGACTATATCATAAGCAACTACCATAAGGCTTTCACAAACACAACTGTCATACAGAAATTAAACTTTAATACAAATCATCGTATGGTAAGAGGAGAAGTAAATCTTAGAAGGCCTAGAACGTCTAGAAAGAATATCGCACGAAACACAAACCACATATTTAATGAAACCATCACTGAAGAGACAATTAAAACCCTACAGGAGTCAATTAAACATACCACATACGAATTGCCAGATGTTGAAACCAAATATAACACAATAGAGAAGGCGCTAAAACAAGTAACATCAAAGAAGAAAACCTCCAAAACCAGATACCTAAGTATGGCAACTAAGAATTTGATTGAAGAAAGGAAGATTCTAATATCAAAACCAGACAAGAAAGATAATCTCCGCAAGATTGCAGAGATTAGTAAAAACATTAGACAGAGTATGAGACAGGATAGGAAAAATAAGAGGCTTGAGAGACTAGAGTACCATATCAAAAAGACAGGAGGAATAAGAAAAGCTTTAAAAGAATTAAAGGAGACTGGGAAGGAGTGGATACCGAGGTTAAAGAAAAACAGCAAAAATATAACTCAAAGAAAAGAAATATATAAGGTAGCTACAAACTTTTATAGTGAGCTTTATTCATCAAAGAACTGCCCAAATAGTGATCTCGGACAGATGATTCAAAAATCCAACACTGAACCTGATTTCTTAATTAGCGAGATTAAAAAAGCAATCAATAGCCAGAAAATTGAGAAAGCTCCAGGTCCGGATAAGATTTGCAATGAACTCTTAAAAGGTACGATGGATGAAGTAGCCCCTGCACTCACCTCAATTTTTAATGGTATATTAACAACAGGATTTATACCCGGTCAATGGGGGGAATCGCACATTATTTTGATTTATAAGAAAGGGGCAAAGGATGATATAAGCAATTACAGGCCTATTAGCCTAATGTCCAACGTGTATAAGGTTTTTGCGAAAGTCATCCTCGGTAGAATAGAGAAGAAGCTAGACGAGAACCAACCAACTGAACAGGCGGGTTTCCGTAAGAACTTCTCTACAATAGACCACATTCATACAGTCAAACAACTGTTAGAAAAGTACAACGAATATAATAAACCTTTGTACATAGCATTCATCGATTTTGCGAAAGCGTTTGATAGCGTTTTCCACAGCCGAATATGGACTAGTCTGCAACAACAAGGAATCAGCAATACATATATAAATATAATTAAAAATATATACTCAAATAGCAAGGCACGGATACAACTAGAAGAGTTGGGAAACGCTTTCCCAATAAGCAGAGGCGTCAGACAGGGTGACCCGCTGTCCCCTAAATTGTTTTCATCTGTATTAGAAAGTATCTTCCGAAACTTAAACTGGGATGAAAACGGTTTAAAAATAAATGGTCGCAGGCTGCATCATCTCAGATTCGCGGACGATATAGCATTATTTGAGGAATCACCAACAAAATTGGAACAAATGATACAAGAACTGGCAACTGAAAGTAGCTATGCTGGTTTGGAAATAAATGAAAGCAAAACAAAAGTAATGACCAATGTAAACAACGTAGTTACACAAATTACAGTAAAAGGAAAGGTATTAGAATATGTACCAGAATATACATATCTGGGACAAATAATCTCTCCGGAAGATCAGACAACCAAGGAAGTAAACAAAAGAATAACCTTAGGCTGGAAAAAGTACTGGGGATTAAAGGAAATTTTTAAAAGTAAGGATCTGAGCTTAAACTTGAAGAAAAAAGTGTTCAATACCTGCATTCTCCCGACCATAACATATGCTTGCGAAACTTGGGCACTAAATAAGGCACATAGAGACAGTTTCGAAAGATGTCAGAGGGCAATGGAACGGAGCATGGTGGGAGTAAAGAGAAGGGACAGAATTAGGAGTTCGGACATAAGGAAAAGAACTGGGGTTACAGACATCCTGGCTAAAATGGATCAGCTGAAGTGGAGGTGGACAGGTCACATGCTTCGAGATGCCCAAGATAAGTGGAGTACCCTCATAACACAGTGGTACCCACGGGACGGAAAAAGAAAAAAGGGCAGACAGCTTAGACGTTGGGAGGACGAGCTGAAGCTTACAGCTGGTCCATTCTGGAGAAGGGTAGCACAGGATCGTAACCACTGGAGAGAGCTGGAGGAGGCCTTTGCCGAGAGGCACTCAGTCCTTAGGGATTTTCTAGGTTAAGGCAAATAACGAAAATGTAAACTGGTAGACTGAAATAAAGGCTATTTTTATTTTTATTTTATTTTTTTTATAATAAAATAGTAATAAAAATACCTGAGTTTCTTTTGTTAAACACGAAGATCATATTTTTTATATTTTTTAATTTACACTTGATTCCAGAATTATAATGAATAAGTACCTACTTACTGACAGAAATCTTAATAGCAATTCTTATAATATGTATGTGTATATTCTTATAACTAGTAGGGCGCGTGGGTGCGCGGCTCGCTAAAGCGAACCGCGGTTTTTCTGTCCACCAAGTAGACCTTCGGGTCTCGATCATCTTTGTCCAAAAAATTACTCTTCCATCTTTCATAGTCTCTGAGATATACACCGACGAAATTTGTATGACCGCCTCCTTGAATCCGCCATTTTGGTGTTTTTTTTTTCAGCATTGCCAATTGGATGAGGTTTCGAGTGATTTTTGTTTGGGCACCCTCAACCTATCTTCAATACCCTGACCGTGCTCCTCATACGTCTCCGAAATCCTCAATCATCAGCTCCCTCTATATTTTTCATCCAAATGAATTTTTGTCCTCTATACAAAACCATCAGCGAAAAAGAACGCATCAAAGTCTTGATTTTATATGAAAAAAAAATCCGCCATCTTGAATTTTTTTCTATTCATCACGTGGACCATCGGGTCCTGATTATCTTTTACCAAGAAACCACTCATCCATCTTTTATACTCTCTGAGTTAGACACTGACAAAATTTGTATGGCTGCCATCTTGAATCCGCCATTTTGGAATTTTTTTTCGGCTCTCTGCCAATTGGATGAGGTTTCGAGTGACATTTGGTTGAACATCCCCCACCTATCTTCGATACCCTGGCCGGTGCTCCTCAGCCGTTATCGAAATCCTCAACCATCAGCTCTCTCCATATTTTTGCTCTGAATAAATTTTTGTCCTCCATACGTAACTATCAGAAATTTTGAAAAAGAATCAATTTAAGTCTTGCATATATTTTGTATGGAAAAAAACAAATTCCGCCATCTTGAATTTTTTTTTAATACATCAAGTAGACCTTCGGGTCCTGATCACCTTTTTCCAAGAAACCACTCTTCCATCTCTTATAGTCTCCGAGATAGACACCGGCGAAATTTGTATGGCCGCCATCTTGAATCCGCCATTTTGGAAATTTTTTTCGGCTCTCTGCCAATTGGATGAGGTTTCGAGTGACATTTGGTTGAACACCCCCCACCTATCTTCGATACCCTGGCCGGTGCTCCTCAGCCGTCTCCGAAATCCTCAATCATCAGCTCTCTCCATATTTTTCCTCCGAATGAATTTTTGTCCTCTATACGAAACCATGCGTGAAAAAATTTTTTTCCATACAAAATTTTACAGGAGAGGTGATCAATGAGTCAGTGAGTGAGTGAGTGAGTGAATCAGTGAATCAGCACGAGTAGCTATATATATATTAATGTAGAGTGGCTGGTAGCGATTATCATGCATATATTATGCTTTTAAAGATCACAGATCCTATTAAATCCCAGAGGCCAGGCATCTCAAAATACTTTTGCAAAAGATAAAACAAACCTTCAAGAACAGTACAGTAAAAGAAAGAAATGCAAATATATGGCATAAGTTTCAAAGCGTTAATATTGTGGCTCCCAAGATAACGAGCAAACAAACCAAAGGCGCTTCTGCAGGGGTCGCTAATCACGACGCCACTTTAAGCCTTTCCGCGCCTTAAGTGATGCAAATGGGAAAACTTCGGGGTCGCAACCGGCTTTGACTCTCTTCAATGTCTTTGATCGGCACTTCAAAGTCAAACGCTTGACTCAGTGACGCCAATACAGCGCGCAACTGCCTTGTAACAATTTACAAAAGCTATTGATCTGAAAAATTTGCATCACTTTCCTAACTTTCGGCAGGGCCTGGCAAAAATATTTTTCGAAGAAACTTTGGAGACGGCGTTTATTGTATGAACTTTGGAACGAGAAGAATTTCTTCCTCGTCAACTGTTTATAATGATCGACAAAATGAAAGAAACTGATTATTTTAGATTATTTTTGTATTTAATAAAAGTAGTTTTGAAAAAGATTTTCTTATTTTTTAGAGAACTTGGCTTTAGTGGCCACTTATTTTTTCTTCATATTAATCTAAAAATATCTATGTTTACCATCATGTATATCTAAGCATTTGAGCATAAATATTGACAAATAAGTCGACGGAACATTTATTTTACTAAATGTATCATTACGTTTTTTATTTCTTGGTTATTTGGTTTGTCCATCAATAACGCAGCAACGGATCGATGTGATTTTATTGAGGTTTTGGAGAGTGATCTAGGCTACCTTGTAATTCAAAAAAAGGGTTCCCGCGGGATTTTTAAAAATCTAACTTAGTTCTTCTAAAAAGAACTAGCAAATGATGTAATAGTAAGAAATGTTAAACTTTTGGCGTAGGCATCATTGTGATAGCTGTTCGGAATCTATAATTGGCAGCAGGAGGGGAGTGAGGTTTTTGCGTAATTAATGGCGGTTCTTCGAGCCTGACGGAAATTAAGCTTTCTCAACGAGGTTTATTGCAGTTTTTGCTTACTTGCTCCCTTATTAATTTGCAGCAACAAGTGCGCTGTTAATATTAACACAAAAATCGAGTGCAGACTGTTGATTTTTGCATAAATATCTCCAACTGGATTGTGAATTTTTCTTTAAATTGCGACGCCTTTTTTCATTTCAAGATTCAAATCACGGCGGTAATGTTTCTTTGATATTGCAGTGGAACTTTTTAAAAGATAAATCCGTTTTTTGTTGCCGGTCGTTTATTACTGAAGAAGTTGGAAAACCGGTCTTTGTGAATCTGCGATTTATTTAATGATAGAAAAATCCTTTAAGCAAGAGCATTTATCGTAGTGCTTTGCTACTGACTACCAGCTTTAAAATATAACACATTATTATATCTATATAAAGGTATACCTACATACATACATATAATATCATGTAAACTAGCGAACCACCTTGGCTTTGCACAGATAGATTCTCATAGATTAACTGATTTAAGGAAACATTTTTACTGAAATTTTTTCAGTTTTTAATATAATATGTAGTATTCAAAACTTTAAGTAAGTATGTTAAAAATTCTGAAAGAAAATTTTGTTGAAATATTTATAAAGATGGCATACGAAAGTTCCTAGAAAAAACCAATTTTCTTTATATTAATTGCTCTAATCCTCAAATGAGGTAGCCCTTACTGATGGGTAGATTAACAAACAGGAAAAATTAACATACTTGCAGTTTGCCTTTCCTCTTCGTCCTGCCACCAACTCGTTCCACCAGTGGCACGAGAAGGAATTCTCATTCCTCGTCATATCACTGAGTTATTCTCTTACTCCTCGGTCTGCCACTAACGTGTTCCACCAGTGGCACGAGATGGAATTGTCTTCCTCGTCACTGAAGGGAATTTAAGTAGAACTAAAATCCACATATTCAGTAGTATGACGATAATGACAATTCCTTCTCGTGCCACAGTGGAACGACTTGGTAGCAAGACGAGGAGGAAGGGCCAGTTGGTTGCTACAGTGCATTTAATATGAATATTGATTAAGAACTAAATCTTTTTACACAATATGGGCAGCCGGCAGGGCAATCGTGTCTAATACTGAAGATACATTAACAACCGTAAAAAAATTGAAGGTACAAAATGGTTTCCTATTATTTTTATCACTCGTGCTCGAGCTATAAACACATCAGCAGAACGTTTGTTGCAATCGAAAACCAGGGAATATACGTTTTCCCGAGTGTGAATTACGCTTATATGGCTTGTCAGCTAATGGATGAGTGACAGATAAAATCTTAACATGCAGAATACACACTGTTTCAATCTGCCCACGAGTTCACACTATCCGTTAGGAAAATAATAAATCATATAAATGCTGTATTTAAGTGAAAAAGTAAGTGGTGTAAAATTTTTGGAAAATTAGGGGAAGTTGTAAACAAACGTATATTTTTTTACAAACTTAATCTCACATTGAATAGGTCTATGAGAATTACTCGTAGAGATATGTTACAATCTTTATTAAATATATATTTTTCTTTTACTTTAAAATGCGTATTTTCAGAGACTTATTGAATTCTAGCAGTGAATCTCTAATACGTATAAAATAAATGGTGCTCTAAATGAATAGTTGATTCATTAAAAAAACTTTTGAAATGTTCTTTATCTAAATATAGGTATAAAAACAAAAGGTGACTGACTGACTGACTGATTAACTGACTGACATCTATCAACGCACAGCTCAAACCACTGGACGAATCTGGTTGAAAGGCATACAAATAATCATTATGACGAAGGCGTCCGCTAAGAAAGAATTTTTGAAAATTCAACCCCTAAGGAGATAAATAGGGGTTTGAAAAATCAAACATAACGTAAGCGAGGCCGCGGCAAAAGCTATTAATTTGTATGCGAGTTTAACTAAAAACTTATAATTTCTGCATGCTTTACCTGTATGCGAATAAAAGTGAACACCGCGTACTACTTCCTTCATGGATTAATAATAATTGTTCAATATTTTCAGGTTAACTCGGCCGGAGCTTCATTAAATAAATTCCAGAATTTTATTCCACTCGTCATAACTCCCGAAAGAAACGGCTCGCTGAAAAGTTTCAGTCGGACGATTTGAGAATAAAAATTGTATTTTACCGTCGAAATTAAGTTTTTATTTGGACGTTTACGAGACTCTGTTATTTAAGGCTAATGACAATTTGACTGCGAAAGTCTTGAGGGCTGCGTAGTTTTCGCATTTGAATTACGAGACAACTTTACGACGTACATTAATTTAGCAGTTTTATGCCTATTCTTTTTTCTTAAGTAAATTAAGTACGCGCTTCTTGAAAACTTTTAATGAGATATTATAATAAATTTAATACTTTAAAAGAACGAATGGTTTTATGCTTGTAATTGTGGGAGACTGTGACTCGCTGGTGGTTGGTGTGTCGATGATTTCAAAATAAAACAAGGTTTTGTGGTACAGTAATTGATTTTAATTAGGATAAAAGCGAATAAGTGTTCACACTGTGGCAGATCGAAGGTGAGAGAGATCAATCGTTCAGTACATATTAATAAGTAACCGATTGAACAAAATGAAATCGAATGACCGATTGAAAACATAGATAAGAAATGGATCTTATGTTGCGTTCCCAACAGTAATTGTGATAAAAGATATTATCATCATTGAGGTTGTCTATGTGTAGTAGATGATTTAAACATTGTCTAGAAGTCATTTTGGTCTATGACTATAGAGACCAACCCGTGAATGGCAATTACGGAAAATGCAGCAAAAGCTGACGAACAATGAATGAATGAATGAATGAATTCGTCTCTTGGCTCTCTTTCTTCTTCTTCTTCTTCTTTATCAACCGATAGACGTCCATTGCTGGACAAAGGTCTCTCGCATGAACTTCTACTAATAAAAAACTAAACAGAGAATACTAGAAAATACTAATACCATTAAGTTTACCAATTGCAATGGCAATACAATGAAAACAAAACACGGAACACGTTTCATAAATTAAAATTAAATTTCCGCGCCACTATTGGCCTCGTTTAAGTTGATGTTGTGCGCGAATTTCCAACATAAACGTAAAATGTGATCTTATTAAATGGACATTGCTCGTTTCATACATTTAAATTTAACATTTCCGAATTTTGCAATCAACGTAAGTAACATTAGTATTTGTGTCAATTGAGCGCCAACTTTCATAATTATTGGAATGCTATTAAATTGACCACACTTCGCACTAGTCTCTCCGAATTTTGTTATTTACCTGATGTTCAAATGACGATGTATATAGCTATATTATATGAGTATACAGATTATGAGGGGTATTATAAGTTTCACGTGTTTATCTGTGTAACTATGGATCTGTGTTTCTGTATATCTGAATATCTGTGTGTCTGACTGTTCCCTCATAGTTCCTGTTCCTTCGTAGACTTTGATGAGGTCTTTTTCCGTTTGAAAGCTAATGTGATCGAAATGTTTCTTAAATCCTTAGCTTATAATTTATGAAGATCTATTTAGGCGTTTGAAGATCTTCAGTTCATTTTCTACTTGATTAAAGTGAGTGCTGAAGTTTTTGTATTGAAAATGTGCCAAAATACACCTTTCTACACACATACACACTTTAAACCCGGATAAAACTTATTCTACATTGGTGAAATCAAATCCAAATTTAAAACCGTACTTATTTACGAAGTACTATGAGCCAGATAATATACAAAATCCTCGAGTACAAGGAATCCGTACTGCTACGTCAAAAGAGGAAATACTATGAAATAGGTAGAACTTTCTGCAAATAGAACATTAAATATAGCACTCGACAGACTTGAGCCGTCGACGATCCGCAATGAACCTCGTGCGCGATTTCAATCTCCGAGAGGATATTTGTTACAGATTTGTCTCTGGGTGCCATTGAGGGTGTTCATTTTGTTCTATTTATACGGATGCTCGGGGAAATTATTGGTAGGTATAATAAACAACTCACACACATATACAAATACACGTTCACACATACATAAACACACGATCATACACACGTACACACACACACACACACACACACACACGCACACGCACACATACTTACTTTCATAGACTTACTTTCTACACAAATTATTTTGTAATTTTTTGTTCTCATTAGTTATGTTTCCAAGCTCCATGTTTATCTTTTTCTGTAGTTAATTTTCAGAAAATCTATAATAATCGGCTATAAAATTGTCACTAGCTCTTAAGTTTAATATTGTACTACATCACTGTTGATTTTCGTACAATAAATAAAATGAAATAAATAAATAGGTCACTGCACTTAAAGTAATTAAGTAACTTTCAAATAGAAATAATTGCGTCAAAATCGTTCTTTAGGGAGCTTCAAAGAAGCAGACAAACACACTGGTAGACACATAGACACACGTTAAACTTTAAAAAACAATAAGTAGGCACTAAAACTGTTTTCGTTTTGTACTAAAATATAGGCAAAATTAAAATGCATTCAAAACTGAGCACCAGAAATAAAAACAGCAGGAAGTTTATAGTTGTTGTTCTGAATACGTATTGCAAAGTTGGAGAGCTCAGGCCTGATCCATCGGCGATCGATGTCTCGTCGCATGGGGCCGCTGCAGATTACAGGCCATTTACATATCAAACGTTTCGATGAATCTGCACACGATTGGATACGAGAATAACAGTTATATAAAACTGTTAGATTGTAAAATTAGCCATCTAGTTGATGATGAATGATGTTGATAATGATGTCCATGTGGAGGATTTAAATTCGCTACTTAAAACTTCTCTGAGGCCTGGCGCTCAGTAGTGAGCCATTGATGATGGGTTGCCGATGATGTATTTTATTATAAAAATTAGTATCAGTATTACCAGGGTGCACGTGGTACTACCGACGTGTCTGATCATACCATGAGCAGAAAGAATTCTCCCGTAGTCCTCCCGACCGAATCCTCGTCCTCATTTTAATGTAGTAGTTAGTTTTGTATATTGAACGTAGTAGTGTGTTTTTAAGTTTAGATAAAAAGGTAAAATCCAGACAATAACCAACGTTTAGTTTTTGAATGCATCGTAGCTTTCGAAGTTTAATTCAAAAACATTCCAATACTTTTGAGAGCTTGGACGCAGAAGTTGGCAGTCGCAAGCACTAGGTACTTTAAACTCCTCTCAAATTCCTCTTATAAAGTTTTTTTAATTCATCAAAAACGCCCTGATCAATGCTTTTTAACACGAATTAATCAGCACTTCTAAACATTTTCAAAAGTTGTAATTTATGTTTCTTCACGTGTTGAAAATGTGGGTTGAAATGGCAAAAATTTGAATGTATATTTAAAGAAGTAATGCATAATCTAAATATATAAAAGACAAAGGTGACTGATTGACTGACTGACTGACTGACTGATCTATCAACGCACAGCCCTAACCACTGGACGGATCGGGCTGAATTTTTTCATCCAGGCAGCTATTATGACGTAGGCATCCGCTAAGAAAGGATTTTTGAAAATTCAACCCCTAAGGGGGTAAAATAGGGGTTTAAAAAATCGAATTTCACGTGAGCGAAGCCGCGAGCAAAAGCTAGTAATAAATAAGGTTATTTTCTATAGTATGTACGAATAAGATTTTTTTAAATTGAAGCGTTGGGTGTAAGCAAAGTCTATAAGTTTTACAAAGTAAAAATAAGCTTATGCATCACTTCAGCTGATTAGCATAACGAAGGTACAATGAAAATTAGAAAATGTCTGCATAATCAACTCAGCTCTCTTGTGTCTGGGATTTTTCTATTAAAACTTACTCTTTAACGTATTAAAACTTTACCTTTTGACGTTTAGTTACATTTTGTTCTTGTTACGAGTAAGTGCTTATATTAACAACTTTTTAATAGGTAGGTACTTTAAATATATAGCAAACTACGAAATTTATATTGACACCAGACTTTCGAAAAAAATTATTATGATTCTTATTTACTTTGACCATATTGCTCAAGGCCTGCCTCGTATCTTGGAGAAACTATAGTTGTAGGCAAGCTAGGAGAGGGAAAGACCTCGTGGCCGATCACCTAGCCGCTGATCTGACCTGCCCCCTGATTCTGTAACTCAGTGCCTATCAAAAAATGAAAGCCAGTGACATATATTTTTTAAGCTATTGCATAGCTTCTATCGCGGGCTAGCGTGGAGACCGAATCAAGAAATTCCGTAACGAAAATAACCTGACACGGGACTCCTCTACGGTGAGCCGCTAGATGGCGCATTTTTTATCAACGCCATCTAGCGGTGAGCCGATAGATGGCGTTGATAAAAAATGCTATGCTATTGCTTTACCGCGGCAGTCCCCGAGTGCCACACGTCTTTTTTTTTATCCATTGAAGGTTTACTATGACATTTCTCTTCAAACCTTCAATGGATAAAAAATGCCTATCGTAGTTACACACTAGTCGTACCTAGTCGTAGTCATAGGCATTGAGTTACAGAATCAGGGGGCAGGTCAAGTAACTAGCTGGAAGCTAAATGCAAAACCGATTGCTTCATGAAACTATGTTATTACGAAATTCGTTAAAATAGTCTTGACTTCAACATAGAAAATAAGTTTTTAACATTTTTAAAGTTTGTGTAAAGGAAAAGTATATTCCGAAGTAGTCAAAATATTATGTAAAAATTTAGCTTGCGAATGGTTCTGTCCACAAAACTCGAAAAGTAAATTGACTTGAAGTTTTTACACAACGTTGCATTTCCATAAATGAGTGTTATATAGTTTTTATCCCGGAGTTCCCACGGGAACGGGAGCAACGCAAAGTAGGGTATTAAATTGAATGATGTTTCTTCTCGGAATATATTTTTATTGGAATACTTTTATTTATTTGCCTTATAATAATTAATATCGGATTGAGCAACAGCTAAGCTTGGCTGGGTTTACCTAGTTATTATATTATTATAATTAAAATACCTACCCTAGAGTAGGTACCTATGTACCTACTCTACCTTAAGGATTTCTGCACCGTTAGATCGTTAAAGTTTTCGCGCACACAAAAAAATAAACAGAACTGGGTTTTTTTTACCCGACTGCATGACGCAAAGGAGGGTAATGTGAATATCAGTCTATATATATAATATAACATATATGTATGTGGCGCTCTGGAGACTAAACGCGTGGGCCAATTTTGATGATTCTTACGTCAATCGGTTTGTGTTAATCTTGCAAGTGTAGTGACACTCACAAAGACATGACAATAATCAAAATTCAAAATGTTATTTTATGTTATTTTCAGTTGATATTCTTTAAAACGGATGAGTTTTTTTATTTTATTTCAATAATAGCTGAATTCCGCGACTTCGTCCGCGTGGAACGAGAAGATATGTCCTCTATCTCTGATAATATTTAGTAGATCTTCACCAAAATTGGACAAAATATTTCTAATATAAAGCATAAAATTTTCAAAATATATTTAATGTACAGATTTCGTCCCGTTACAGTTTTATTGTAAGTACCCATTTTGCTTGTTTCAGTATGAAGCGGGGACTCATGAAGCGGGCTCACATTTTTGCTCTGCTAATGACGTACGCGTAGAAACCCCAACCGATATAGCGTAGCGACGAATCTACTGTGACGGGGCATTCACCCCGCCTTCGAGCAGCCCCCGTTTTTGTGACAAAATCAATATAGTTACACTTGCTATTAGGTATTAGTATTAGGTACAACAATATCATAATGTACATTTTGTATGGGGGAAGGTATATTTATACTTAAAGCTCATAAAATAATTATAGCCATATTATAGCTCATATTATATGATTAAGATAAAATCACAGACTACCTAAGTAAATTACTTAAATACTATTGTGAATGCGAAAGTGTATTTGCCAGTTGGTTTATCTTTCAATCACGTAGCAACGGATCAACGTGATTTTTTGCATGGGTTTAGTTACCCTTTATTCTCGAAAAACAGAGGGTTCCCGCGGGATTTCCAAAAACGCGAAAGTAAAGTCCAGCGATTCACTGTGTTGTTTACATCCCTGTCTAACTGTGTTGTTGTATCCCTATACAAACACAAACGTTCTATATTAATTATAGGACTACAAACACGACAGATACAATAAGTATCTATGTATAGACTATCGACAGGAGTCTGAACAACCTAATAAAACAAAAAGAAAATAAAAGACCGCAGAGGTGTCGTCGACTACAGACTATTGTATATATATTTATTATTGTATATGTATTTCTCTCATGCCGCGTGATTGAAGAGCAAACCAAGAAATAAAAACACTTTCCCACATTATTTATTAGCTGGGAATGTTCAGTGAAATCCGTGTTCAGTGACGTGTCCAAGCATAATTAAAATATTATACCAAAACCTATAGACATGTAAATTCTAAGCTTCGTCTTAGTTGGCTTCGCGCCAGACTAAATGAATTTTAATGCAAAATCTCGACATCATTGTCACATATACTTCAAAGTTCGGACACCACAAGGATTCTAGACGAAGTCCAATAACTTTATCATGAAGTTTTAGGTTCAAACTAATGTATTTTCGAAGTAAATCCGTGCGGTTAATACAATTTTAGAAAAAATTCTTTATTTCAATTTACACCATAAACGAACGATGACCGATTAAGAAAAATTGCTCCTGCCTATCATCTGCGTCAGGCCTAAAGTCGATCACGTTGAATACCGCAACTTAACGCGGCGAGCCCTATTTAATGCTTTCAAGGTAATTTTCCAATTTTCTTTTCAATTTCTAGCACTACTACTTTGAAAACTTCGCTTTTGTAAGTAGCTTAACCACTTCAGTGTAATTTTGCTGTAGCTTTTTGCGCAAAATTGTATAGTAGGTTGGCAGTGCAAATATGATCATGGAAAGTTCAACTTAAATATTTGCATCTACTTATTCAGGTTTCGTTACCAATGTTGTTTGTTTGTTCTGAACGTGGATAGCAATTTTTCTTAATAAAGGATGAGTGTGTGCTTTAAAATTTTTAAACTTCAATGAAGAGCATCCGATTTTTCTGATGAAAAAGAAAGGTTTAGGATCGCGTCAGTCGTCACGTCAAATAACGAGCCCGACGACTTGTTAGTGAAATAGTAAAACCTGTAAAACTAGACTTCACGTCAGCAACGCTACGGAATAAAAGAAAAAACTAAATGGAGCACACTGAAATTCGTAACAACAAAGACCCGAAAGTCAGTGCTAATTGGTGTTAAGGCGGCTCAGAGCTGACCAAACGCCGGGTTGATAAGAATATCCCGGTATTATCCTTAAGGTATTTACTGACATAGTCGGAACTCTACTAAAGAAACCAGAAATAGGTGGGTCTTATAGTTTTTATTTCTTGATTCACATCACAGTGCAAGAGCATTTCGTAAATACTTTTACTTAAATAAAAATTTTCTGTCGTCTTCTATTATAATAATTTATTTATCATATTAAAGGAAAAAAGTAAAATATTCCGCGTTTTAGGTCTCTACTATGACACAAGTTTTATGAACTGGTTTTTTTAAATAGTAATAAGCGTCAGCAATGTAAGTACGTCGATATCCACGATTATTCCTGCCTCAATTCTAAACACCTTTTACGATAAGATGACGTTTTAACAGGAACTTAGTTAATGATACAAATTATCATAACAGCAATATGTTCAGCTTGCTAGATTTCCGACAGGCAATATAACGTTCCATTCAAACGTCAGAAATACCCATTTTGAGCTACTATACTGTAGGTGTTCTCAAGTGAAGATAATCCCTAGTATTATATCCACAAGGCGATCCATCATTTCATTTACACTATAGAGATAGACCATCAACGTTAATACCCTTACTATAATATTATAAAAGCCTAAGTGTGTTTGTTTGTTAGCTTGTTGCTTTGTCCGTCAATAACGTTGCAATAGAGCTACGGTTCGACGTGATTTTTTGCATGGTTGAGAACCTGGAGAGTGACATAGGCTACTTTTTATCCTGGAAAATCAAAGAGTTCCCACGGGATATTAAAAACTAAATCCACGCGGACGAAGTCGCGGACATCAAAAGCACTTTGTAAAAGTTTATTTGAATAAAAAATCATTCTATTCTGTTCTATCAGCTAGTTTCTGAATTTGCGATACCAGACAAAATTCTCAACTTTTTTTATACAGGAAGTATATTCTTTTAGAAATTTTTTTATTGAAACAAAGTTTTACAAAATGTTTTCGAATCGTCTAATCCTGGTTGAGAATTGCTCTTTTCGAACACTCCAATTACAGTTTACCGAATAATGCCATTGTTAACATAATTAATAAACTGTCTCCTACATTGCTGGAGCTAGTCCAATTCACGCTCTTTATGATTATAGACAAAATAATATTATACGCAGCGAAGGTGTATTGATTTCCCAATACACGCAATGTTCCAAAAATAGTGAAACTGGCTTTTTGTAATAATTTGTAGGTTACTTAACTAACTTACTCATAATTATTATAAACTAGACGATGCCCGCGACTTCGTCCGCGTGGTTTTAGACTTTTAAAAACCCGTGGGAAATCTGATATTCCGGAATATTAAAAAAATACCGATTTACCGAAAGTACTTATATGGTATATCATTTTTGTATATGTCAGAATGTCAGATGAGCTTCTCGTCGGTTTTGTCGTTTATGTATTTTATTTTAAGCTTTTAAGTAGACAGTAGTTTTGATTTGATTGAGCTTGATGAATTGACTTAAATGATGAAGATAATTATCAAAAATTATTTTATGTAAGTACTTATGTATATAACTCTACTATACTGACTCGTTGGTCTAGTGATTAGCAAGTTCGACAGCGGATGACGAGGTCCAGGGTTCGATTCCTGCGTCGGGCCAAAAAATGTATTAGGTTTTTCTGTCAAGAAATTCTCAGTACTCCGTGCCGCTCCGTGCCGTACGTAAAGCTGTCGGTCCTGCGCCTGATCTCTCTCCGGTTGTGTCGGATTTTCTGACTATGAGCTTGTAAACAAGGTTGCAGCCGAATTGAGAACCATTTAATTTTTTAGAAGACGTAACGTTATTCAATATCATATGCGAAAGTGTATTTGTCTGTTAGTTTGTGCTTCAATCACGCCACAATTATAGAGCTAGTCATAGACGTGACTCTTTGCATGGATATAGTTCACGAACTCAGATTTATTAGATCCTCAAGCTTGTCGGGAAGACTAAATAAGACTGGGCACAATATCGAAACGAGTGGCGATTACAATATGAGGTATCTTATTCAATTGTGGAAGAATTGAAGAGCTAGCAAAGAAAAAGATAGTTGAGGATCTGGCAAGTGACATAAGCTACTTTTTATTCCGGTAAACCAGGGTAAACCAAGTAATTCTAAAGACAAAGTGGCGAGCAAAAGCTAGTCCTTCCTAATCCTTACTTCCTTACTAATATATAAATGCAAAAGTGTGTTTATTTGTTTGTTTATTTGACCTTCAATAACGTTGCAACAAAGTTACGGATCGACATGATTTTTCGCATGGGTATAATAGCCGTTGAGGACCTGGAGAGTGACATAGGCTACTTTTTATCCCGGAAAATTAAAGAGTTTCCGCGGGATTTTAAAAATTGAATCCACGCGGACGAAGTTGGTAGTCTAGAATATTTTTATATACGTTAACATGAAAATCCTTTAGGTTGAATGTTGTAGTCAAATCTGAAGAACAAGTTCTCTTACTTACTGGAAACACGCGCCAGAAATAGTAAAATGCCGCAAGCTACGCTGTCCCTTAGGGTGGTTTCAGATTACCGTTTTTTCGGCGCATATAAGCTCATTTTTGGAAGTGCTTAAAGGCGAGTAAGGGCAAACCTTTTTTCACACGTCGAAAAAAGCGCGTGTTCGCGCCTTCAGGTTTTTGAAGCGCAAAACGCGTGGCGCGCGTGTAAGCGCGTAAGCCGATACGAGCTTTACGTAAAAGGAACATGAAATGCAGCGCCAGTTACTGTAGTTACTTAAATCAGAACTTGTAGTATATGTAGAAATAACATCATAATAATTTATTTTCCACCAAAAGTAGTTTAGTGAAAATGAGAGAAAATTTTACAAAATCAAATACATAACTGAATTCGGTTCAAAGCAAACCGCACATTTTTTATTCATATTATCTCTTTCGGTTGCTTACGTCAGCGTCGCGCCGTTGAAATAATAAAACGTGCAATAATAACTCAATTTCCAATTTATTGCAATCAGCAACGCTGTGCAAACAGAGAGTGGAGTCCGACCGGCACGCGGGCACGATATATTTAAAATAATATCAGAAGCTTTTCTGTAAAATAAAAGCAAAATCAATATTAAATGCAATTCGCAACGCTAGGCTGAAAAGTTTGCGGTGCGTAATTTAATTTATATCATACTTGCTCAGTAACTAGGGATTACTATGGTGGAAAGTCTCCTTGTAAGTTGGTGTTTGCAATTCAAGGCAACATTACGTCGCACTATGCTTGAATTGTAATGATCACATTACAGTTCAAGCTATGCAAAACTCCTTGGTAAACAATCTCTTTTCTTATGAAATGGTAAGAAAACTTTTTACTGAAAAAAAAAACACTGAACATGGCGGCATTTAATTTCCATACATTTCAAACTATGCAAAACTCCTTGGAGCTCAGAGCCGTAAAAAAAAAATGGAAAACTATTTACGAAAAAAAAATGGAAATGGCGGCATTTCATTTGATCTGAAAGTTTGTGAAGTTTGTTCGTAAAGGGATTTAAGTTATTTACAACAATGTCAAGCACTTCATCAGATGATGAAAAAGGAGGAGAGCTTGATTTTTGTTTGCTTAAAGCAGAACAAATGATGCAAAACCTTTTGCCGGATAAGTCCAAAGAGCGTGCACTTGCCTAGTTAACCAGTATCACAGCATTTTCATAATTGCAGCAATATTACTATAATTAATTATAATAAGTAACCATTTTTTTCTATTTTTTCTCTAAATTTGCTAATTATTCTAATTAAAATTTCATTTTGCATTACCAATGTTTTATTTACCTCGCAAGAATGATATAAAGTAGAATGCTTACCTCGGTTGCAAGTAGCTATTACACCCTCGAACTATATTCACCCTCGCTCGCTGCGCTCGCTCGTGTGACTAAATATCTCGGGTGCACGCGATCCATTAGCGCCCTATGCGAGCTGCGCTCGCACTGGCGCCAAATTGGATCTTGTTCTGTAATAGCTTACTTACGTCCCTTGTGTAATAATCTACTAATTTAACATCATTGGAATGTAAACGTAGATCATGTTTCACGCTCTATTCGTTATATTCGAAAACCAGGTTGCATTGGAATATAAATTATTTTATAAGACCAATTTTCGTGTCAGTAAATATCAGTAATACACGATTGGGTCGATATATGACTAATCTGTATGAAATATAAATTATTTAGGTGAGTTGCGCAACTCCTTTTTACTAATAAATCGATAGACGTCTAATGCTGGACGTATCTCTGTAGAGACTTTTACACGCTTCGGTCTTATGAAACCCAATGAAACACTCGGTGACTATCGTCGATCCCGCTAATAGGTGGTTTGTCGGAATGTCGGCACTTCTTTTTCGGGTGCAATGTTAAACCTCCAGCGTCTTGGGACTCCAAGGATCTTCGGTTCTTGGAAGAATTGGGCCCACCCTCACCACCAGTCACTGACATTGAGTTGCAAAATTTAAGAAGCAATGGCTTCTTAAATTTTGCAACTCAATGTCAGTGACTCTGATTCCTATACTGATTTCCTATAATTGATTTCATCACGCAGTGAAACACGGAGTACAGTTTTATCTATCGCCCGCTGAGTGACCCTGAGCATTCTTATAAGACCCATACCATACCTAGTCAGAATATAATAATCTTTAATAATAATCTTAGTTGTTTACCTTACTTTATTATTAGGCACGTACACTTTTTAATAATCTTCTGTTTATTTTACTGGTATTTTTGTTTTGTTGATTTGTTTTTGGCCCTACGGCTTCTACGGCGATTTATTAGAGTACCTATTTAGTGTACAAGCTCATCCAATGAGAAACAATTCTCCTGCAGGCTACAAATCATCAGCAGTGATACGGCCATCCTATTAAAAAAATACATTAGAATAATTGGCCGAATTAAATTAAATAATAACCGGTCATATACGGTTCGGAGGGTTCTGTACCAAAAAAACGCTGAAAAAAACACGTTTCTAGTAAGGATAACTCTTTAATTTTTATTATTTTTTGTTATAGCGGCAACAGAAATATACATTCTCTGAAAATTTCAACTGTCTTTCAGACAGCCTTAGTAATAGGATCCCGTTGGTTAGCCTTCGGGTACAGAACCCTAAAAAGTAGCACCAGATTCAGGTTAAGAACATGTTTGACATAATATTTTTAATTAATATAAAAAATAATATCTATTTAGCTTGGTCGTTAATTTTAAGTGGTTTTACTGGCAACGGACCAAAGAAAGTAGAAGAGCAACGGATGAATGCAATTAATACTAAAGGCGTGAATGTGCCAAGTTTATGTAACTGACGTAGATAAATAATATTGTGGCGTTTTGTTCAATAAGGTAAGGTACATAGTTATTATAATTTTATTACTTTTAAGCTATTGCATAGCTTCTATCGCGGGCCAACGTGGAGACCGAATCCAGAAATTCCGTAACGAAAATAACCCGACACGGGACTCCTCTACGGTGAGCCGCTAGATGGCGTTAAAGCTTACTAATATTAGGATCAGAGTGCAACTCGTACTTGATAATTAATATCTTGATATATAATTTCAAAAACAACATTTAAAAACAGGCAGTTTAACATTTAAACTAATTATAAAAAATAGTTATTCATGATAGATCGAACATATTTAAATTCTTGAAAAATACAATCGAAGCACAAATACTTAAGCCGTAGGCGGGGATTTTAAATAATGTCGAGAGTTTATTGAAAATAATGTCAATAGTACCTACGTAAATACGCTTCCTGAGTATAAATTTCGCTAGCAGATTGTCGGGTAATAGATGAGTGATTGATGGAGTCTCGAACATACAATTTCAATCTACGAAGCTAACGAGTTGCCATCGATCTAGAAAATATTCCGACACATACGGGTAAACTCATAATTTTTACGTTTTATTGGGTAGGTACACGTCGATTAGAATAATATGTAGAACAAGCTGATGTTGAGCTGTGAAGTAAATGTGAAAGTGTGGATGTTTGTTACTCAATCACGTCGCAACGACTGAACCGATTTGGCTGAAAGGCACAAAGATAGATTATAGTCTGGAATAGCACATAGGCTACTTTTTATCCCGGAAAATTAAAGAGTTTCCGCGGAGTAAAAACCCTCAATCCACGCGAACGAAGTCGCGGGCATCAGCTAGTTGTTTTATATAGAGTAAAACAAAAATTTTAAATCGCACCGCGGAAAGCCTTTGTTTTTCCGGCATATAAAGTAGCTTCTGCCACTCTCCAGCTGCCGTATTCTCTATTTTTGACATTTCCAGCGGCTATCCTTACCAATCCTTACTAATATTATAAATGCTAAAGTGTGTTTCAGTTGGTTTGTCCTTCAACCACGCCGCAACAAAGCAACGGATCGACGTGATGTTTTGCTTGGCTTTAGTTGAGGACCGGGAGAGTGACATAAGCTACTTTTATCCCGGAAAATCAAAGAGTTTTTAAAAACTAAATACGCATGCGAAGCCGCTTACATCAACTAGTGGAAAATGAAAATTATTTTTAGCAACTTTCACCACTGTGATAGAGAATACTCTTGCAGGTTAAATATACCCATGCAAAAATCCTCGTAGGTACATCAATATACGGTACGGTACGGTAATATTCAAAAACACTTTTATTTATTATAATTCTAGTATGTTTCAGATTTTAATGAAGAGATAACAAAGTATCGAAATATGAAACTGTTAATCACGTTAAAAATGTTACTTCACGAAATGTGCAGGAATTATGTAGCTGTACCTATTTGGTTCCAAATATGACGTATCTGCATTATAAGTTCGTTTACTTAATGCACTACTGATGTTACTCATTGTTTATTTATGATGTTCAGCCAGTTTCAGTCCACTTTGCCGTAAACATATGAAATAGGTTCGAGTGACAGTTATGACTATGTTTGCATACATTACCCAATATTAGGTATTCATTACGTTTGTATGTTGATACCTGAGCGAGCGAGTAATATATTACTGAAGACGTGACGTCACTGGAATTTTTAAAAATCAAATCAAAATCAAAATTTATTTATTTCATGTAGGCTAACTTGAAGCTCTTATGACACGTTATGAATCTACCACCGGTTCGGAATGCAGATTCTGCTGAGAAGAGCCGGCAAGAAACTCAGCAGTTGCTCTTTTCAAAAATTTTTTACAATGGTTAACAAAACTATGCTATGCACACAGTGTTGATTTATGCCACTTTTTACGTACGTTTTTGTTTTGTACCAGTCCTTGTACATATCCTTTCTATACTTAAGTTTAGTTTTAAGTTTTTGATGAAATAAATAAACCCGAAAACAACCCTTTATATTCACCGAAGTGATAGGTTAACGTTTGACTGTAAGTTTAACATAGGTGCTGTTTAATGCAGGCATCGTAAATATACGCGTCTCGGAATGGAAAAGTCAATCGGAACACGTTTCGTACGTGTTAATTGTGAGCCGGAGTACGTCGCGTCGGCTTGTTGACTCGCTACGTCATTAGGTCGAGTGGGATCTTCATCTTCACCCCACGTACACCTGCTAACTACCTGCATATTTAAATATGTAGTATCTAATCATTTTCGTCAAATTCCTTATAAGAATTTTTAGATTTGCCCTTACACAAACAATGTGTGTGATTTATTGAGTCGAGACACTAGGCAGCGAGTCGAGGTTATTACAAAGTTACCTAATTAATTTAATGACAAAGTTGCATGGAACAATCGTCTTGGCATCCATCTGCCCATAATCCTACTTCCTACTAATATTATAAATGCGAAAGTTTGGATGTATGGATGGATGTTTGTTACTCAATCACGCTGCAATGACTGAAACGATTTGGCTAAATTTGGCACAGAGATCGATTATAGCCTGTAATAACTGTAATAACAAGGCTAGTTTTTATCCCGGAATATAAGAGATTCTTTATATTCCAGAAAAATAAAAATGTCGATGAACCCCTTTTTTCCTGTACCCTTCGGCTTCATATACCTATTCTCATATTATAACGTTCAAACTACATATAATCTACATACAGCTTCCATTAAACATGACAGGTGTATACTCACTAGCGTATACGGCAGCTTAAAATATCCCTAATGAGTTTCACATTCTGCGGCATTTATCCCATTTATGCTGGTATTTTTGGACGTAAAATTACCCAGATGAAATTTAGAGCTTATGGAATATACTGAAATATACCCTTATAGTGTCTCTGGTTTGTTATACAAATAGAGGATTATAGGAACTATACGCGGATTCTATGACACATGTGAGATCTATGATATTACGTAAATAAGATAAGATGAAACCGCGTAATAACAAAACTTTCAAATTTTATTACTCCTGTTGATAAAATGTTTATAATATCCAACCACCCACCTTGTTGATAAATATGTTTATTAATGTAGGCTGTGGTTCAACCACAGATCAAGTATTAGTTACTTGCAACAGATGTATCATTCCCAAGCGAAATCGATAATACCTACACTGCAGTAGCCTACAAATTCTACTTTGAAACAAAAGTTCAGAAACTGTAAAAATGGATGTAACATCCGACTATTTTGTTATCTATATATATAAAATTCAAAGTCCTGACTGACTGACTGATATATCAACGCATAGCCTAAACTACTGAAGTGAGAAACTTGAAATTTTTACAGTTGGTTCGTTTTATGACGTAGGCGCACACTAAGGAAGGATTTTTGAAAATTCAACCCCTAAGGGGGTAAAATAGGGGTTTGAAAAATCGAACTTACCGCGAGCAAAGCCGCGAGCAAAAGCTAGTAAACCATAATAACGAATCGATTGAGGCCATAGTTTATTTTCCTCAACAATCTTCACACAGGAATGATATTTTCAAGTGAGAATTCACGAAAAACTGACTAAAATGTGGATTTTAGTAGCTTTTATTCGTTGCCTGTCCTCTCCCCGTTTATGACACTGCTCAAGTTGCACGTATCGGAGTATCTATTCTTTGGCTGCGCTTATTAGAAACGAAGAGCCAAAGCGAACAAAGGATTTTGAAGACGAACGAGCGTCCTTGCACACTGCTTTCAGTGAAGAGGAATAAAGCGCTGTGTTTTCCTTATTTTGTGAAAAGCTATTCTGTCTCTTCGAGTTTCCCAGTAAAGTTCCTGTAGAGGTAAAGTTTAAAGTATGCAAATAAGTTACCTTTGTAATTTTTTTTTCGTTCTTTCCCGTTCAATTTTATTCTGGTGTAATGAAACCAACTGGTAAAGCTAATCGCAGTTCGCAGCGGAGTTGAACCGTACGTACGTATGTGATGAACTATTTATGTATACTGTATTCCAGAATGAATATATCGGAGGGAGAGCAGTAGAGCCTCTAGCTTAGTATGAGTTTGCACATCTTGACAACGTTTATAGAATTTCGAGTACCAAAATACATTAACGTAAACCTAAGTTTAAACGTAAAATGGGCTTAAAAGTTTTTATTTTAAAGCCCCCGCACACTAACTCTCCCGCTGGTGAATAAAATGCATTGATGTATCGAGAACGCACTAATTCAGCCAATCAGAGGTGATTGCGATCGTTACGGATGCAATCATTTTTAGACAAACCCGTAGCTGATTTCGGTAGCCAATTCGACCAGTTGTGGTTTATTAGAGCTCGCACACTAAGCCGCCACGAATTCCTTTGGCAGAATTGACTGTGGCGGCTTGCAGCTGCTTCCAAACTTGCAGATTCGCTTGAACGGGGGTTCTTAACTTCTTAAAGTCACGCATTAGGAAATACTATTTTTAACTCGCAAAGTTTCTGCTTTGGGAGTTGGGTGTATGCTATGAAGTTTTCGAGCCTTAAATTTAATCCTTACTTTGGAGTTATACCTACTGTTAATAGTAAGTACTCGAAATCTTTCAACGTTTTCAAGCTATACGAGTAAACTCGTACTTACCCTTATTTTGAATTTGAACTAGCGGGAGATAAAGAGTTAAAGGGATTTAGACACAGCTGAACTAATGGGAGAAAAGTTCCATCAGTTCAAGTATTGAAATAATCAGTAGAACTAGTGGGAATGGGGACACACACACAGATATATCAAACTTATTACACCCCGTCATTTTTGGGTTCAGGGTTAAAAAGCAGAGGTGCGTAAAGGTGCGAAACCTTTAATCTTCCTATTAGGAGACTGCAGTCCTAAACAGTGCTTAAAATTGTATTTATATGTAAATATTTGTTGGATGGATTTACTCGCAGTAGATATATAACTTGAAGCTAAGCTTAATAATTGCCTGCTTTCATTAATAAAATCCTAACTTCATCCTAGCGAAACAACTGGCTTAATCTTGTTTAAGTCTCACACTTCTCAGTTGTTAGAATGTTGAAACTTTAGCATTACGGGTACGAAGGCTCTAAACTTAGGCTGGCTTATGTTTACTTCAAAAGCTTAGCTTTAAAAAAATAGAATCTTAAAATCTAGTAGTGCTAGTGCATTTACCTCCCTACCATAAACTTTAAATATTTTTTCTTGTGTATAGTAACTTTGATTATTTTAAATTAGCGTACTATGTCTGTCTCTGGTTGTAAGTTGTAATCTCTTTGCTTAATTTTTTCAACATCAGTTCAGAAGTTGAACAAACAGTAGCATATCAACAGTTTTATTATAGACTAGTTGACCCGTCCCAGCTTCGCACGGGTAAACTACGAAAGATTTTACACATAGGTACTTTTGTAAAATTTTCTACTGTGCTATGAAAATCGCATCAAAATCGATAATCGTAAACAGGCTGCTTTAAAAATAAATGGCTGTAATGAATTTCTGATATTGAATCATTTTCCTTAGATTTTGTTCTTCATACGTATATTTCATGGACTCTATATTTATATGTATAGATACGTTACCTACCTTTTTTTTTTTTTTTTAAATATATAGACTAACGCTTGGCCGCAATCACACCTGATGGTAAGTGAGGATGCGGCCTAAGATGGAACGCGCTTGCCTAGAAGATGCCTATTCACTCTTGATTTGAAGGTACCCAAATTATAGTTAGAGGGGAAAACGGAAGCCGGAAGGGCATTCCAAATCCTAGCGGTGCGTAACAGGAACGAAGAAGCAAATCGCTTAGTGCGCGTTCTTGGGATTTCAACAACGTAGGGGTGCAGATCTTTTCTGTGCCTTGCGTTACGATGGTAAAATGGTGACGGCGGAACCAAGTTGAAAAGTTCCTGAGCACACTCTCCGAAATATATTCTGTAGAATACCGACAGACAGGCAACTTTTCGCCGATGCTCCAAGCTTTGAAGTCTGGAGTTGACCAGCTTTTCGTCACCAATGAGTCTTCTGGCACGACGATCCACTGAATCCAATGCAGCAAGCTGGTACTTGGCAGAGCCATCCCACAAATGGCTGCAGTACTCCATGCACGATCGAACTTGAGCTTGGTACAAGGTAAGAAGCTGTTCCGGCGTGAAGTACCGCTTGACCTTGTTGAGGATGCCAAGTTTCTTTGCAGCATTTTTTGCCTTGGATTCAATGCATCGTCCGAAGTTAAGATTGGATGATATGTTAATATCAACAACCTGCAACTAGATTTTACATATTTATCAATATCTGCCATCATAACCACTTCACCAACTGAAGTAAATTTCACCCTCTAAAAATACGTGTATTTCAGAGAAAAATCGTTTTTATTTTCAGTGAAGTAGCCCTGTAACGCTGAATAGAAAACGATATACGTAGAGGGGCTTTTATGCAAAATAAACCAAATATTCGTTCCGTTTCAAATTGATCCCGTGAGCTGTCGTCAACCGATATTTTGTCTAAACGAGACTACCTCACAAAATTGTTTTTGAAAAAGTACAGGCAAAAATATTTCAATGCTACGTTGGCATAATTATCTGTTGGGGTATCGCCACAGGAGATTGTAGTAACTTTCAAATATCTCTCTCAATGTCTAATCTATATCCTATTATATAAAATTCCATTAATGTTTATTAGTCTGGTTAAAACTTAAAAACGGCTTCACCGATTTGAATATCTTCTTTTTGTTTTTTATAAGGAAACCCCAAAAGAAAAGCTGAAAATTTGAAAAAAATCAAAATTGGTAATTTGGTATGGGAATCACTAGGGCAATCACTACTTCGTATTACTTTGATGACGGGATGACGGGAACGAAGCCGTGGGTAAAAGCTAGGTAGCAAAGTAGGTAATCAATAAGTTGTCAAATATTTTATTTGCTATATAATTGGAGGAAATTGGTTTAGATGGACAAAGTTGGTTGGGTTAATTAGACTTTTCCCTACTACTTGATAAATACACTTCTAACGATGTATAATATGCACATATTCGATATAAAATAAGAGAGCAGTAGACAAAAAATAGTTTATTTTTAACCGACTTCCAAAAAGGAGGAGGTTATCAATTCGGCCGGTATCTTTTTTTTATTTTATTAGCTCTTCTGTAAAAAAAGTGTAATTTTGATTTATGGTAGTTTTGAATTGAAGCAGCGATATAAGTTTTTTAAAGAATTTTTGGTGAACACTGATAATAACTGTAACTTTAATCCTATGTAAAACTGAAATTATATGTACAATGTACATGGATGAAATACAAGAAATATTGTACATAACAAATTAACAATATAATATTCCTAAAGTGTAAACAATGTGTGTTGTGTATTATGTATGCTTTAGCACATGTACAGTGGCTTAACATATCAAGCCGATGACATGACAAGCTTCCATAGACTGTTGTGTATTATCGTGCCCTAATCTACAAGCGCTAGTGCAAGGATGTATCTAAATACCCATAGTGTTTATTAAAATACTTTCCATGCATTTTTTAAAGAATTACAAATAACATATTATAGCTTTGTCTTAGTCATAAAAATTCTTTTCAAAAAACCGACTTCAAACGCCACTACAAAGTATAAAAATAATTTTATTTTGTACACGTTTGTTGAAGTCGGGCGGGCTTAAATAGAAACGATGAATCCGATACGCGATGCTGGCCCGATTTCAATAAGAGTGTCTTTTATATGCCACCATAAGATAAGCGTCGCGCATCGATTTCATCGTTTCTAGTTAAGCTCGCCCGACTTCAACAAACGTGTACAAAATAAAATTATTTTTATACTTTGTAGTAGCGTTTGAAGTCGGTTTTTTGAAAAGAATTTTTATTTTAAGCTTTTTAGTGTAGCTTGTTCCTGCACTCTTTGTCCCCCCCCTCCAAATCTACGGTATTAATGTAGTCTATACTTGGTACCTACAGTACTTATTAACAATACACAATTTCTAAAGACCAGGAGCTCCATGATGTAGTTAATGCTTGGTACATACCAACAATCGAATCAATTCGAAAGCGACGGTTCGTAATTCCTCCAACCCTGCAGCATCAGGATTGAGGAGCTAGAACCTTGAAATTTATGATGTAGTATATGCTTGGTACCAACAATATCAATTCGTAAGCGAAAGTTCCTAAATCCTCACAGTTTAGGTAGGCAGTACCCTGCAGCATCAGGATTGAGGAGCTAGAACCTAGAACTCTAGGATGTAGTCTATGTTTATTACATGCAATAACAATTCATGATTAACAGTTCCGAAATCCCTACAATTTAGGTAGGTAGTACCCTACAGCATCAGGATTGAGGAGTAGGACCTGGAGCTCTATGATCTAGTATATGCTTGAGCCAGGCATACCAATTCGTAAATGACAGTTCCTAAAGCCCCATAATTTAGGGGGAAAGTACCTCTACAGCATCAGGCTTGAGGAGTTGAAGGTAAACTTTTTTATGGGACCATTTCGTGAGCTTCCTCTGTCGACTAAAAAAAAAATCGCGTGAATCGGTCCAGAAACCTCGGAGTAATCGGTGGGCATACATAGAAAAAAAAAATATACCGGCCGAATTGATAACCTCCTCCTTTTTGGAAGTCGGTTAAAAACTGCTTCTATTATCTCTGGCTAAGACTGGGGACGCACGGGTAGGCGATCGCAATGCGACAGCAATTCCGCTACAATTAACTGCTTTAAACATAATATAATATTATTAATATTATCGCCACTCCAAAATCTTAGAACTCAACGATCATCAGCATTTACTTATGCTAATAAAGAATTGAATTGAATAGTTGAAAATCAGTTCTCCGAACTAGGTATGTCCCCATTCATTTCCACTTCAGCTTCGCGACACGAAGAGCTATGTTGGTAACATTGGTTCTCCTAAGGATATTCTCATTTTGATTTGATTTTGTAGGGATTCTCCGAGCATAGCTCTCTCCATCGCCCGCTGAATAACACTGATTCTTCTTATTATTACAGTTCGAACGTATATATTTCATGAATTATGTAACGTATAGGCAAGTATTATTTATGCCATGTGACTTGCGAAGCTGTAAATTCAGGTTAACAAATTACGCAGAGTGTGAAGACAGCGGGAAGCCGCGAGGCGTACCGCGCTTTTAATCAACAACTAATTTCTAGATTTAACGCGTACGTACGTATGTTTTATATATCTACTATGATAGCTATCTAGCTTTAGCCTCTATTATTTTGTATTCGTGTGATTAAGTTTTTTTAAGCTATTGCATAGCTTCTATCGCGGGCCAGCGTGGAGACCGAATCCAGAAATTCCGTAACGAAAATAACCTGACACGGGACTCCTCTACGGTGAGCCGCTAGATGGCGCATTTTTTATCAACGCCATCTAGCGGTGAGCCGTTGATAAAAAATGCTATGCAATAGCTTTACCGCGGTAGTCCCCGAGTGCCACACGTCTTTTTTTTTTAATTTATAAATACGAGTAAGGCATTTCCGAACATTCCTATCCTAATATTAGTAACTGTAAAGCAAAGTATCCACACTTGAAAGAAAAAATCGAATGGGTTCATTATGTTCATCAAAAAACATGCAAAAATACTGATTTCAAACTGATTTTATTTCATATCAAATAGCAACACGAGTTTCCTTGAAATGTACTGTTAGAAATTTAGTATGTTGTTGCAAAACATGCTAGGAAATATTTACCTGTGTCGGTGTGAGAGGGTAAGCTGGGTAAAATGTAATGTTAGAAAATATTTTCAGCTTCTTTTAACGTTATATAGATACATGTGTAATTACTGAGAGTATAGGCGAATTAAAAGATAATGCATATTTTTTTCGTTAAAATCCTACTATGTACAGTAAGTAACGTAGTATGCACGCGTAGATATTCCTTTTCAAGCTAGCTAGCGTCAGCTGGTGTTATATCTACTTTATTTTGTTTTATAAAAATTACTGTCGATATCTATAAGATAGTGTTAAAATGCAAAAATGCAATTTCAATTTCACGAGGATGTAGCAATAATTTTAAAACGAAACATTAGAAAGTTTGTAAATAATCATATAAGTAAGTACATATATTATAACTTGTGACTAGGGTTGCCAGATTTTTTTTCATCCTATAAGGGACAAATGGTTAAATAGGTAAAAAATACGGGATTTCAGTTTTTTACCCGGGACAAATAAAAAAAAATTATTTAGTGTCATTTTTTTTAATATTTTTTCGAGGATCAAGTCAGTTTTAATATATTTTTATTCGTTTTAACATATCTGTAAAAATCAATACAATTATAATCGTAATTAAAAACGGTAATCAACTCGCTTTTTTACGAACATTGCGTGTGTGAATACTTGGATCGATATCATAATGAAAATACGGGACAGAGTGAGTCCCGCCGGGACATTTTAAACTATGCTTAAAATACGGGATGTCCCGGGAAATACGGGACGTCTGGCAACCCTACATGTAACCTAGTCCAAAGTAAAGCAGTAGCCTAAGCACGAACGTTGCAAGAAATTTTATATGAAAATGACAAGAGCACTCCTGTCCGAACCGATTTGGTCGAAATTTCGAATGGAGATTGTTCATACCTAGGATTAATACATAGGCTACATTTTATCCCGGAAAATTAAAGATTCATGCGAAAATTAGAAATCCTTAATCCACATGGACGAAGTCGCGAGCATTGTCTAGTTTCTTTATAAGTTGCCGCTTTTTGCATATTTTTTCGCTCGAAATATGATTTTAGTAGTTAACGACACTTTAGCTTTAGGATGGCAGCGCGGGACTTGCATGCCCTACTAACTGATGCTTGTACGAGTAAATCCCAGAATTCACTGGCCTTCGCGACCGCAAAATGCAGAGGCTTCCTTCCTTCCTTTAAAGCTAAGCTATAACAGAATCCAAAAAACAACTTAAGTTACTGCAGGTAGGTTAGGTTAACGATTAATTAATTGTGAGCAGGTAGCAGATTCCGGGAAAATTCAGTGGCAGTGAAAATATGGCGTCCATTACAACGTATACCGTTACGCATACGTCATTATAGCGGGCAGTCATCCGAATGCACGCAAGCATTTGATAATCCCCTAGTACATCCATCATACACGCTATATAACGCTATAGTTTACAGTGAAGCTGAGCTTCACCCAACAAAGCCGCTTATCAAAACAATAATAATATTATATTAACTAGCTTTTGCCTGCGATTTCGGTCACGTTAAGTTAGATTTTTCAAATCCCTACTTTATCCTCTTAGGGGTTGAATTTTCAAAAATCCTTTCTTAGAGAATTTTTTTTTTTCCTTTATTACCCTGGGGGTTTTATCAAAATTGATAATGTCACCCCCATAAGTTCAACAATACCAAATTTACACTAAAAAAAACTAAAACTACGCTCAAAAAGTTTGCTGAGTGACCGCGCCTCCTTTGAGAGTGGGGTTGCTAAAATGCTGTTGCATAACCCCACACGCCTGCGATATATCTATTGTATGCCAAATTTCTGAGCTGTGCGTTGATAGATCAGTCAGCCAGACAGTCAATCACTTGCCTTTTCCTTTTTTATATTTAGATTATTTCATCGTTTTCTACCAATTACGTAGGTATATTATGAGATAGTTTCAGTAATAACCATTTCAAACGTATCTTCGAGTTGGGGCTTAAAGCTTCGCGATGCGGGTCACGTACTGCTTAGCCCCGGGTATTTCCCGACGGATCTTTTTGTTTTGACGCTTTATACTTTAACAAAGTTGCTTAATTTATATATACTACTTTTGTTTCAAGGGCGATTCTTAACAACAAAAAGTAAAAGTAATAATAATTAAAGATGGAACTTTGGTTTTTGTTGTTTCCTAACCCTTATTTTTCTGGTGATAATTTTATTCTTTAATATAACTAATATAATAAATGGGATGGTGGATAGAATTATTCCTACTAGGAGTATCCCTGGTTCCCTGCGAGATCATATCAGAAATGAGGAGATCCGTAGCAGAACCAAAGTTACCTACCGAAATAGCTCAACGAGTTACGAAGGTCTTTTGTATCCCAAATAGAGTGGCGACTATCGCAATGTTAGCAAACTCCCCATTAGGTGGACCGGCGACATCAAACGCGTCACATGGAGAAACCTACACTCATAGACTATCTTAGTTTCTGAGAATAGTATTGTGAGCAGTCAAGTAGTTCAAAGTATCATTAGTTTGACCCTTTCCAGCTCTATACCGGGGATAACCGTATGGTTGTGACGCCCAGTTTTCAACCTAATAATATAATCATTTATTTATGATATACGCTACCGATATATCTTTATAAAGGTTTCGCAAAAACCAAACACGAAAATCACTCCCTAGCTAGCAGGGTCAGATATTGTGGAAAATACGTCGTGGATATCACAACAAACCCCGCGGCGCTCCGCTTCGGCCCTGTTACCCGCACGTGATCCGAATGTTCACGATCCAAACGTTCAGGGATACTTCAAAAATGTTTCCGTTACGAGACACAATCTATTGCTACTCAAATGCGATCGACACACGTAAATAGGTGTACGATCACCTTTATTATATCCTTTCGATGTGCTTAAGAATTCAGGCAAAGGTGGCCTTTATCGTTTCGATTTCGATCGACCTTTATCGTAATGCGTTCCTTTCCTAAAGAGTTTTACATTAGAAGTACGTTAAAGTAGGTCCTTTGATAAATAAGGTTCAGGACTCGGGTAAATAATAATAGGTTACCTACATCAAGTATTTACTTATGATATGAATTTTTATAAAGTTTAAATTCAAAATTATTTATTTTCTATAAGTCAATCCGTGGCACTTATGACAAGTCCAGACTCTACCGCCGCGTTCAGAAAGCAGACTCTTTTTAAAACAAAAAGATACAATTGATATGTAGCTATTACAATGTAATAAGTAGGTAATTACGCTATCTTGTGGGCAGCTGGAAGCTAAGCCGATTGTTCCCAGCCAACGTTGTCATTAAGATATTCAGTAACTTTGTAATTAATTATAACGTTATTACGTAATTAATTATAACACATTGTTTAAATTGGTGTAATGATAAATCTGCCGACCTGACTTTGGATCTAGGAGCCTAAAGCTAGCGAAATTGGAGACGGAATTGTATCCGGAATTCAGAATGTTTACTAGCGTTTTCAGAGAGTATCTCCCTTTGTTGTGGAACTCTAAAAACAATTGTTATGTTATTTTAGATAGTGACGCGTTCAGGAAGGGGATAGATACAAAAGAGTTATT
Source organism: Hipparchia semele (assembly GCA_933228805.2). NCBI lineage: Eukaryota > Metazoa > Arthropoda > Insecta > Lepidoptera > Nymphalidae > Hipparchia > Hipparchia semele. The sequence continues at coordinate 5,751,548 of OW121717.1, read as the reverse complement.
AAACAAACACCCCGTAACTAGTTTTTCCCATAGCAGGACGTGCCCGGAGAATAAACGTGGTATGTCCGATCTGATAAAAAAAATAAAAGCATTTTACGGTACCATTGCGTTACGTCGTGATAGAGAGAGGCAAAATTTTGTTTTGCATTTATCTACTTACGAGTAGATATTATAATAGCTATGAACCGAGAAAGTGCTGCAATCAATTATTTATTAATGTGTGTAGTGCTTAATAAATATTCTATTAAACATCCTTAAGAGGAAATGCGGTTGGAGAGATTTTCGAAAATAAGCATTTGAAAAAAATATTGCTGTCGCTCTGAAGTTGTTCATAAAGCAGATTAGTGCGATAAGCACAACTGCAGATCCGAACAGCTTAAGTAAAAAGTCATTCGAGATTTGACTCTCTACTATTTCCCCTCCAATATTGGACCCATTTAAAAGATATTTCATCAACTGAATATCTTTCTCCTTTCATGTCGGATTTACGTTCTATCGGACTATGAGAGTGAAGCAATAGAAAGTGCACCTAACTTACAATAATTGTTCGTTATAAAATATCTCCCGCGTAGATGGCGAATATCTCTGGTGACTGGCGTCATGTCCCAGTCCACCCGACTTCTTTAATTCGTTCACGTCTTCATTAATAGTTTCAGCAACTTCGCTATTGTTTATTCTTTGCTTTTAGCAACAAGTTTTTCGAAAAAAGCAGTATTGATGTCTACACAAACTCTTGTATTTGGCGCAGTTCCCATTCTTAACCACACGTGATGCGAATGCTTATCCGCTAAATTTTCCGCGTTGCTCTGATATGTTTTCATCTGAGAAACCATCTATTTATACCTAAAAGTGCTTTACAAAGGGAAATGATCGCCTTTATTTTACCTTGGTATTTGATTTATCTATCAATTTTGTCATTTCTGGATAATGTGTTCGTTGCCATTTTCTATCCTACAATTTGGGAAACAATTTGAGAGAGCAAAAGTTATAATAAATACCAGTAATGGCCAAATCTGTAGCCAACAAACAACTGTCCATCTAGTGGGGGGCCTTCTAACGCAGATGTGCCTCCGCCCGTTTACATTAATATTATTCGAACCAACCTTTACAAAAGACGCAGAGATAGCTCGAGGTGGGCAAAAGATACTTTTATCTACTAGATTACTTTTTTATTCCGGCATATCAAAGAGTTCCAACGGGATTTTGAAAACACACATATCACATATAGTAGCTCATTTAGGTACATCACGCTGCTTCCACACCGCACCCGCACGGCACCGCCTAAAACCAAAGTGACCGCTCGTTGTCCACGTACAGAATCTAGCAGAAATCTTGCTTTCCACGGCTAAGCTTAGCGATGGCTAATAGTAAGCTGGCTGTCCAGTGTTCACGCGCGGTCAGTGAAAAATTATGACAGCGTGAGGCTCCAGTCTCTACAGCATGGTCCGCTTGCTTAAAGCAAGCGGTAAGCGATACGTCAACCGTCGAATGAGGAAAAAAATATTTTTCCTGGAATAGGAATTCTCGGAGGATTTTGAAAAAAATTATAATATCCACGCGGAAGATGCGCGGGCATGAGCTTGTTAACGTAAAAATATTATTGCATCGTTAAATACATCGTTAATAAAACATAGTTTTATGAGAAAAAACGGTTCCCAAAACATACTAAGTACATTGTTTATTGACGCTTTGCAACGTGTATATAAACCTATTCCGCAACGCTATAACTTAATTAACGCTTAGCTACGCGCTGCGGGTAAACGAAGAAATCAGGTGAGTTAACATAAATCAATTAATCACTTATTCCCATTAACTTATGTCTATATCTTCGAATGAAGCGTACACATATAATATCGATCGAACTTCACTTTGCAAGTTCGTTTGATCATATACAGACTACAGAGAACGGATTAGTCCTTGCAAACTAGCAAAATGATTTCGACTCGTTGGTGCGTGATCTTCTTATAAACACTGATTTGTCTAGGAATAAGGAATTGTTTCTAAGAGTTTGCTGAGCGATGGCTGCCATTTAATTGTTAGGTTCTACCATAACATTTTTGTTCAGAAAGCTTTTCTAAAACTGTTTAGTTCAACGCTTATTCCTCTTTTTGTCGCACACTAAATTGTAGAATCTCTTGTTCATACGTAAGTTCGTGGCGTTGGTAGTCTTCCACTTTGTCTGATCCTCAGCTTTTCTGCTTGCGGTGCGGAAGGAGGACTTGAGCTGGTGATCGGCTCAGCGGCTAGGTGATCGGACACGTGGTCTTTTGCCCTCCCCCTTGTCTATGAGTCTATCTCCAAGTATGTTAGAGGCGTGCAGGTACTGCTAAATAATATGAAAAATAAAATTTTACGTACCCTGGTGAGGGAAATATTTTTCGAGAAACTTAGGTACTGTTTCAGTAATATTGAGTTCCAACATTAATAGCATTATGTCTAATAAATTATAATTTACATTAAAATTTTTACTATCGAGTAGATTCGTAAGAGTATAAATCATGTTTTTTATACATGAGCAGCTTTTACCCTCGGCTTTGCTCCCGTCATCTATTAAAATTATGCAAAACTACCAATTTTATACAAAATTACCAATTTTGATTTTTTAAATTTTCCGTGTTTTTTGTTTTTAAACCACTCCTATATCCCGATATCTTTCAGTGCGGTCGTAAAAAGGTGAAGGTAGAAAAAGGTCGAAATATATCCTATAAAACAAAAACAAGCCGGCAAGTTTTCGGCGGTGAAAGAGACTCCTAAGTTTGGTCAAAATGTGGCGAGTCCACGCCAATGAGTTGCTAGCTCGACGATCTACATCATGCATGCACGCGGTACTGGATTCTTCCAGTGTCGCAAGTTGGAAATACACAGAAGGGTAAAAGTAAATAACCGTTGAAATGTCTGTCGGACATGAAGGGTTTCGTACCAAAAAACGATAGATATACACATTACTAGTAGGGGAGCCCCCTTTAATTTTTAATTTATTTTTAACAGAAATACATATTCTCAGAAATTTTCAACTCGACCGTTCCGTAGAACAAAGTCTCATGGCTAAATTCATAACTTGAGATTTGAGCCTTGCAGATGTGACCTTTAAGGCTCAAAGGAGGTGGGTTGATAAGGCCCAAAATCCGCCCCTCATACACTCGAAAAAAAAAGTTCCAGATTCCGACAAATTGTAAATGTATTTATATACTTGAAGATATAAACTTTATTCTAATATAAAGTTTAGGTGATAAAAAAAATAGTAAGTTACAGAAAATATTACCCAAAAAGAGAGTGTTTCTTTTACTTTTCTTACATTTTCATACATTTTAGTCGTTTTTTAAGCTTTGATTTAATATTTTAGAATGAGGCGCTCCATGAACCAAAATAAATTAATACTCATATAAAAGCTTATAAAAAGGAGCATCATTATCAGTTACGTTTACCATGGTTCATGGAGCGCCTCATTCTAAAATATTAAATCAAAGCTTAAAAAACGACTAAAATGTATGAAAATGTAAGAAAAGTAAAAGAAACACTCTCTTTTTGGGTAATATTTTCTGTAACTTACTATTTTTTTTATCACCTAAACTTTATATTAAAATAAAGTTTATATCTTCAAGTATATAAATACATTTACAATTTGTCGAAATCTGGAACTTTTTTTTTCGAGTGTATGAGGGGCGGATTTTGTTGCCTTATCAACCCACCTCCTTTCAATATGTGAATTTAGCAGATGAGACTTTGTTCTACGGAACGGTCGAACTGTCTATCACGGATCACGAGATACAGGACGGATGGACAGCGGAGGCTTAATAATAGGGTCCCGTTGGTTACCCTTCCAGTAACAGAAGGTATAAAAATAAAATATGGAAACATGCACTTGGATAGCTAAGTAGGTAATATTGTTTTGATAACAATATAATTATAACAGATGGCCGGCACGTTGTCGATCCGCGAACAGCACTCGTGTAAATCGGCCGCCTATTTGAAATTCCAATTAAAAAGTTTTCTCATTTACTTGATTCAGGGCGAGTATTGGCAGAAGGGCACCAATCCGGGATTATTTAGCTAGTCTCTGATCTGCACCAGATTTAAAGGGTGTGCGGCGCACCGCGCTTTACTAATCCCTCGGGGTCCGAAGGGTTTAAATTATTTTTGAACCCTTTTAATACGCGTAATTTCAATACGTTCTCGATCAAACGGTTATTACTATAGCATTTTGTATTTATTTCTTTTATTAAGGCGACCTCGATTGCATTTAAAAAGCTCTCAACGTTTGGGAGAAAATTAATTTTGAAAAGAAAATAATTATACGACATGACCTTTAGTTAAAGCGGAGTGTCTTTAAAACTGCAAGAAGCAACAACAAACAGCGTAATTACCCTACAAGCTAGTCATTTCGAGCTATTTTTTTATTTTTGTGTTCAGATTATAAAGGGTTTTCCATTAGAGACGGGTCGATTTTGACAGTCTGTGGCGGCCATGTTGTTTTGGCGGCATCTGTCAAATCTATTGTTTATTATTCAGTCACTGATGCCAAATCACCATGACAACTTACACGATTGAGCAGCACGTTCTAATGATTTGGTGCGGATTTTGGGCCGGTGGCGTCATTGATCCTTACTTTTACGAAAATGACTTTGGCGAGGCCATCACCAAATGATGATTGGAAAACAATTTTTATACTCCAAAAAAGGGCTATCCGTGGAATATATAAAATGAAACCCAGAGATTCTCTAAGAGCCTTTTTTAAAGATATCAGTATATTGACTATGCCATCACTTTATATCTTTGAAAATATTATGTATGCTAGAAAACATCTTCCATCTCTAATAAAGAACACCGTCTGTCATAGTTATAATTTGCGACATTCGCATGTTCAGTTGGCCGTGCAGAAATGCAGGTTATCGAAAACAAGTAAGTCATTTATAGGAAACTCACGCTTTTACAATAAAATTCCAAAGGACATTACAAATCTTTCTGACATGCAATTTAAAGCAAAAATAAAATATATTCTAATAAAAAAGGCATATTATAAAATAAATGATTAATTATAGAAGATAAAAACGCCTGGAAAATCTAAGTTCGCACAAGCCATTGTGAGGTTAGGAAAAAATTAAATTATGTGCTATTGTATATATATTTTCTTTTTTTTCTGACATAAAAATTATGTACTTAAGTACCTATTTCTTTTTTTATCATATTTATTATGTTTAATGATATCACATTATTATTATACTTTGACCCTTGACATAAGTAGTACATAATTTTTTCTTTTGACATTTAATTAATTTATTTTTATTTTTATTAAGTATTTTGTACTTATTGATGTTAAATTCGTTGACATTCGTAAGCGCTTTTGTAAGTCATAATCGAAGAAATAAACAATACAATACAATACAGCGAATGCCACAATGGAAATTCTCATTCTTTTAGTCTATGGCCATTAAAGGTTTCGGCGCATTCCGGAAAACTGATAAATTTTTCCCGCCATTGCGAAAAAAATTTCACAACTCGTTTTCACTGTTTTGTACCATAATGTACTATTTTAGTATTATTTTCTTCACAAGTGTGTTGAAAAACGTCGTATGATACACGTGTGTATTGATGAATAACGTCCTCGGCTACCTTAAGACCCTCACCTAACGGCTGTCTCAATAGCGTCTCAGCGGCAATCACCAATGTTTCACACTTGTACCATAATGTACTATTATTAATTAAAAAAATTACTACTAACTTTAACTACATGATTAGTGACTACCGATCGATGTTAGATCAAATAGTGCTCGTAGCTCGTCCCTGTACTCCGAAGGTAGCATTTCGATTGACGTCACATTGACGTCAATGCTTTCGGGTTTTTATGCGCTTGCGTTTCCATGTCTTTGGCGCTAAGTTAGGGTTGTACCAGCATAACTCTAGGCTAGGATTGCTCTAGCGCAACATCCTGTTACCTAGTTCTCTGCTCCATTATCAGATTCTCCTAGATCCTCGATCATCATTTATTTAACACTTACTCATTGAGACCATTCTAATAAGCCCAAACACACTATATCTGTTGCTGTAAAAAATGCAAACAACTAATTTTCATTTTATTTTATTTCAACTTAATTTTTTACGATTCTTCATGTTTACAGGACATAGTAAAATTCTATAGGCCATATAAACTCAACAAATCGATTGGAGAGACTAAGTGCATCGTCCAATTATGTCGAGGGGGGTTAAAGTGGAAATTGATAAGGCCTCAATAGCTGCAGTCTCCTGCAATGCTCATGTATATCACTAGACGTCACTCTATTTCTGTCGGCGATTCCGATGCCGCCGGTAATTTATTTCACCTACCGTGGACGACCATTGTATGACACGTTTGACATCGAGTTGACCAGTGTCCGAATGACTCGATGTCGATACAAGTCGCGTCGAATATCGTCGGTTTCAATTAAGTCACGGCGTGAGAGCGGCGGCTTTCAATAGTAGAGCGTTTTTCGTTTACGACGCAAGTGATGTGGATTTAGCGCTTGTCAACCAGCGTGTCAACCCACACATCATACACTTATTTCTGAAAATGCTACTAATCACATTAATCACATCCTATTATTCCTATTATCCTGTTCCTATTATTCCTATTAATTAATTATCTATTATTAATATTATAAATGCGAAAGTTTGGATATATGGATTTTTGTTACTCAATCACACTGCAACGATAAACTGATTTCGCAGAAATTTGGCACAGAGATAGATTATAGACTGGAATAGCACATAGGCTAATCCAGTCTAGCAGTCTAGTTCCAGTATACATGATTTTTAAATGAATTGGAGAGTGCCATACATATACCTACCCTTTATCCCCGAAAACCGAAGTCCGTTTGAAGTAAGAGGTCCGGACGAAGTCGCGGGCAAGAATAAGTAAATAATAATTTAGTATGAGGACGCGTCTAGTTTGGTAGAAATAAAATATCCGTCAAGTTCGGGACGCCCTTATATTTGCGTATTCTACAACTCGATTTAATACTTCTAACTCAAAAGATTACACACACAAAAATTCATCTAAATAAGGAGTATGTGCACATGTCAGCGAGCGAGAGCGGAGCGGCACGGTAAGTGCGTCGTGATAGAATAAAAATAAAATTTGGAAAAATAAAAGCTTATTATAAAATACATTTATAATAAAACCCCTTTTTTATTTATTTAGAAAATTAGATTTTTAGATTCAAGATCTTTTTCAAGGTTTTTTAAAATGAAAAAATAAGAGATTTTACTTTAGTGAAAATAATAATACTTACCTATTATATTATAATAAATACAATGACAATCGTCTTCACAGCAGTAGACCACTGTTTAATTTTAAATCTCTGAACCACAGCTCTGAACGTGCTTCCACTGCCTAGCTTGTATATTTATGGAACGTGTGTGTTTGTAAAAAAATCTACATCTATTCAAAATTGATAAAATTATAGGAAGAACTGGGGGAAAAATGACAAATACAAGTTATGCGTACCTTCGCAGAAGTTTGCGGTTACCAACGCCTACGGCGGCATGGGTATTTACGCATTTTTAACCACTTACACCGGATACTACAAAAACTTTTCCTTTAAGTCTGTTTAAAAAGCACTATTTAACATGTTTATAGATAAGACTAGCGGACGCCCGCGTCTTCGTCCGGTTCTTCAATTCACAATCGACAGATCCTAAATCTCCACAGTTTAGGGGGGCAGTACCTCTGTAGCATCAGGATTGAAGAGTTGGAAACCGAAGTTTTTATGAGAGTATCTCGCATAGTTTTTGTGTCGATTAAAAAAAGATTCACGCAATTCGGTTAAGAAATCATGGAGATATCGATATACAGAGGTAGAAAAACTCAACCCCTCCTATTTCGAAAGTCGGTTAAAAATGTAGCCTATATTACGCCTGATAATATCAGCTGTCTACCAGTGAAAGGTCCGTCAAAAACGATCCAGCCGTTCCCGAGATTAGCGGCACCAAACAAACAGACAGACAGACTGACAGACAAAGATTTTAAAAATGGTTTTCTTGTTATAAGAACCGTATTTACTTTCGTATGCAGTTAGTAAAAAACTGTTCTTTTAATATTACAAACAGACTCTTCAATTTTATTTATTTGTATTTATAGAATAGATGTATAGATTATATAAACAGTAACGTGACGTAGATAGTACAAAATACAATGAATTTTATGAATACTAAAATAAGTCATAATGTTGATGTTCTAAAGGTCATCAATCATAAAAAAGTACCTATTGCATGCCTGCTGTATAAAAAGATGTTTAGACATTAATTATACTAATTATAATAATTATTAATAACATCCTCCTATTCTTTTTCCTGTTTTTATTATTTTAAATAATCCTGAAAAAAACTTATTTCTATGCTATTACACGGAAATTCGTATAATAAATATTTTTTACAACCTCTGTTCAATTCACTAAGCGTGACAGTGACGATTAAAGCCTGTTTTGAATTTCAAAACGGAAACGATCGTGGACGCGTGAAAAATGTAAAAGTTTTAATTTATTTTCCTTGCTTCTGGACAATAAATTCAAATTTATTGCAAATATCACGCTTATAAATTTAAATTTCAGGGGCTATTTTAATTATTATATAAAAGTTGTAAGTAAATTATTTAGATTGGGTAAATATAACAGGTTAAAATTTTCTGACGACATTAATAACTTTGGTCATAAATCAAAAGGGAAAAGACAAGAAAATCAGTTTGACACTTATCTCCTTGGCTTGAGATGTCCGCTTATTTGAAGTAGCTGAGCACAACTTTATCGTTAAGGACCTCTTTAACTTATAAAGCTATATAAATATATTTGTAATAATCTAATTGCTGACGTTAACTTAACCTTTACTATTCGAAAGTTAAAATGTTCGTGCTTAGGCTACAGTACGCCCAGTATCCTTGAGCTGTCAACTCTTCCTTTATGACCATATACCCGTCCTTGGCAGTCTACGGGTTGTTCGTTAGATAGCCTCCAAAAGCTTATTTTAAAAATGACCACAGAATAACAACCTTCTTTGTATTTCAAACATTAAGGAATCCTACTTGATCACCAATAAGTTTAATGAAATTATTTGGCTACTAGATGTATGGTTGGAAAATGCAGTTTAAAGTGATTTGTTACTTTTAAGACCTCAGTAAATGAGAATTGCCTTAATTAGAATTGTAAATGAGTCCTGCGGCGCTTTCTTGTCTGTTCAAAGCTCGGCTCGCCTTCTTAGATGGAATAAGCTGTGATGATTTCATTTAAATTAATTCCTCTCATCAAGTTAGATAGTACCTATCTCTAGGTAGAGAACTAGCGAGGTCGCCGCTCCAGCATCTTGGGACCCCGATGACCATCGGTTCTAGAAACTGTGTGGTGATTAGCACTTCAGCTTTGCGACTGATGAGCATATCTGTTACTCTGTTTCTCCTACGGATCTCCTTATTTCTGATTTGTTCTTGCAGTATAGATCTACCCATCATCCGCTAAGAGATCCTGAGCCTTCTTAAGAGGCCAATAGACTATTGATATTTAAAACTTGCTTCCTATTATCTTATTTCCTATTAATATTATTAATCCTATTATCTAGTTATTTTTATCCTATTATCCTATTAATATTACAAATGCGAAAGTTTGGATATACGTTTGTTAGGTACTCAATCACGCCACAACGACTGAACCGATTTGGCTGGAATTTGGCACAGAGATAGATTATAGTCTAAAATAGCATATAGGCTACTTTTTATCCCGAAAAATAAAAGAGTTCCCGCGGGAATCAAAATCAATCAATCCACGCGAACGAAGTCGCGGGCATCATCTAATTTTAAATAAATTGTACTTATTTGAACATCAATTTACACAAATAAAATGCAGTATAAAATATTATGGTGATACTATTTATGAAATCCTGCTGAAATATATCTCGAAGACTTAGAAGTTGTTAGCGGCCTCAGGTGTTCACGTCGGCTCATTTCGCCTGATACATTTTTCTCTTACAACTTCAATTCGTATTTTCAGTATTTTCACCGTGAAATTTCACAATATTAATTTTGTTTAGTTGTAGATTAAATAAATACCTAGGGTATTAAGTGCCAACTTCACCCTCGCTGAATACGCTTTACTGAGAAGTAGGTATGCTTCACTACTTAGTATAAAACAAAGTCGCTTTCTCTGTCCCTATGTACGCTTAAATCTTTAAAACTACGCAACGGATTTTGATGCGGTTTTTTTAATAGATAGAGTGATTGAAGAGGAGGGTTTATATGTATAATAATAACATCCATTAACAGTGAATGACATAGGCTATATATTTTATACCCGTGCGAAGCCGGAGCGGGCCGCTAGTATTTAATAATAAGTTTACTGAGTAATAATATAAAATAAGTTTTGACAGATTTTTTCAATGTAAAAATCACAGATAATATTACCTATTCAGTGACAAACCTGTCAGAAGGTCACTTTCAGGTCTCTGTTTACAACGCAACGGCCGAATTTCTTTCTGATTCTTTTTGGTTGGACCGACATTATGAAGCCTCATGAAGCAGTGGGTTTACTTGGCGATTCAAAAGACGTCATTGTATGACATGTCAAACAAACGTCATGCTGTCTTTTCCACAGACATTGACATTGGACTAATCAACAAAGAGCAGTTTAGAGAAGCGAACAACAACAATTTATACTACTTTAAACATAAGGGCACCTGAACCACCTGAAGGACAAGTGGCGTCCTCCACAATTGCCGAACGAGGTAATGATAAAATAATAATTTCCTTAATCTTCTCTTCAGTAAAGTAGTTCGTAGCTTGATTAATCTTTAATACGATAAAGTGGTTTTCTTTGGTTAGTATCGAGAGTGACCGAAAGCCGAAACACGATTTATGTTTTAATTAAGTAGATACTGAATGTGTGTACCAAGCTGAAAGCTGAAATAAGCTCGACATTGAAAATCAATCAATCTGTAGGCTTAGTATAAGATTTAATTCGATTCGATGCAATTAACGTCAAAGTATAATTAACCATAGCAACATTGACTTAGAGCCTAACTTCAGGCATGCATTCTTATACTTTTACATATACGGATACGCTTCATATTAAAATTGGTTGTACTGAATTTGTGACTTTAAATTTATTTCATTAAAGTTCATTTTACTTTGACGCTAATGTCCACGAATACGATCAATCGAATTAAATCTTATACTAACCCTGTAGTATTCAAGAAAATAATTAAATAAACATCAAACTCAACTGCCAATTTAGTCAGTAGGCATTAATTAATTATTATTAATGTATTTCACATGTCACTCAATTTTTTATTAGATACAAATTGATATAATTATGTCAAGGCATATTAGCATTGGTGACATGGCCTAGAATCGAAAGCACTTTTTAGTCTATTTGAATAAAAAATATTCTATTCTTAGACATTGGCCTTTTTGGCGGGTCCCGGATTGGATCCCAGAACCGCACCTCTGACGTTTTTCAGTTGTGTGCGTTTTAGGTTAAACGACACTTGCTTCAACCGTGAAGGAAAACATCGAGTGGAAATCTGCATGCCTGTGAGCTTTCCTAATGTTCTCAAAGGTGTGTGAAACTGAAGTCTGCCAATCCGCATTTGGTCAGTATAATGGACGATGGCCCGAAACCTGCCCAAAACCAATTCAATGTGATAAGTAGAGACCGGATTATATGCAACATAAAAAGCTTGTTATATGCATGCAAATATGCATGAAAAATGCTTGAAATATGGCCGAAAATTGGCAGAATATGCGAAATTAAATGATAAATTTTAGGAATCCCCAAAAAAAGAAAAGTAAGTATTCATTTTTTTTTTTTTTTCAAAATCAGCATACAATTAGTAAATTATTTTTTGATAGGCGATATAGGTACAGTAACATTAGCATTATATTTCATTTTAAATCAACAAAACAAAAGACGCGCGCGGCTACTGAATGCGTTCCAAAATGCAGTAAAAGTCACAATTATTACTCAATAGCTGAGTCCTTATATTTTGTGACTGTTATTTTTCAACTGGTTGCATTTCGGAACGCAGGGTGAGTGAAAAATATTGTAAATGTACCGATAATACGCATCATAACTAGATTTTAGGTAAAATATGCTATTACCGCTGAGAATGGCGAAAATATGCAAATGCATATGCATATAATCCGGTCTCTAGTGATAAGAAACCCGCGCCCGGTAGTAGGCCGTCAATAGGTTTAGAAGATGACCGATGAATGGATGGATATTGGTTACTCAATCACGCCGCAAAGACTGAACTGATTTGGCTGAATAACACATAGGCTACCTTTTATCCCGGGAAATAAGAGAGTTCCTGCGGGAATTCAAATACCTTAATCCACGCGGACGAATTCGCGGGCGTCAACTAGTGAATGATAAACTTACATACAACCAATGGACTTTACCCTCCTCGTAAAGCCGGGTAAAAATGGCGTTACAGAGATGTTTTATGTACATATTTTATTTAGGGGTCTTCTGAGACGTGGGAAATAATAAAGAATCTCGTACGAGATTGTCTGCGTGCATGAACGTGACTAAACCTAGCTACACTGCCTTACTAATGACGAAAAAGGTTTCATTTTAATGTTTATTTATGTACTAGACTGTGCCCGTATTTGTTTATGCTTACAAAAATCCAAAGGCTAATCCATTGTCCAATCCAGTCAGTCTTGGATTTCCCGATATATTAACAAAAGTTACTGTATGTTGATCTTACTTAGTGTGTTAAGGGCTTCTTTTAATTATTGATATTTATGAATTTATATTGTATATTTCATCTTAATTTTCTCTATGTATTATATTATGTACTATATCATATTATGTATGTATTATGGACTATATCATATTATGTAATGTATGTATGTATTATTTTTAGCTATATGAAAAGTATTCACGATAGTAGTATTTATAGCGAACTTTCAAGGAAAACTATCACAGGTAAGTACCTACCTACCTACAAAGTAGGCTTTGTTAGTTAACGAGTAACAGTCGCCTAACTTTTAAAAGTAAGGTTTGTAATATAGTGATTTTGTGTTGTACCTAATAATAGTTTCTTGAACACAGTGCTGTGCTGTGATTAATTATTTGTGTGGTTTTTGCTATTAATTTAAAACTAGGCACATTATTGTTCTGTGATGTTATTTTAAATAAAATAAAATATAATAAAAACATTGTATGATAAAAAATTATATATGCAAACCCTTCTAAGTACGCGAAGACACGCGATTGGCCATTTTATTTATTATTTTTGTAAGCCAAGGTTTACGGCAGAATATAATAATGTATTTAAGTATCAATCGAATCCTAATAGTACATATAACGTCCTCCTGTGGGGTTAGTATAAGATTTAATTCGATTGATCGTAATCGTTTTCGATTTCATTAGCGTCAAAGTAAAATGAATCTTATAGGTATTGATTTAAAGTCACAAATTCAGTACCATCGATTTCAGCATATCTGTATACATAAACGCATAAGATGCATGCATGAAATTGAGTTATAATTCAATGCTTTTATGGTTCATTTTAATTTGACGTTAAGTAACTGATGCCTGCGACTTCGTCGGTTGTTGCATCCAATTCTAGTCGTTGTCGGGTTACAGTTTTCAAACGTTTAATATTATGTAGGTCAATGCAAATGCACAAAAAGGATATCTGACCGACATCGTGTTTCGGGGTGCGGCGCGCGGCGATTAGCATTTAAGGCATTTAGCAATGATGTACATAATCGTGTAAATCCGGCAGTTTCACCGGCCGCGACCCCACCACATGTCCGGCAACCGCTTCAACTCCGCTCCCGATACTCACCAATATTCGAATGATTCATCCATTGACTTATAATATACATATTATATTATACTGAGTATACCTATTAGGCGTGTGTAACTCTCCACTGAAACGACTCAGTGAGTCGTTTCAGTGGAGTGATCCACTGATTCGAATCTCTATCATGATTTGGCTCATTTAAATCTCGTTCCTAATCGGTATGCGTGGTCGACGTGCTCTCTGACACGAATTAATGAAAGTTGCGAAAGACGCGAAATATGCAAAAGGTGCGAAAGATGTAAAGGAACGGAAATTATTATGGGATTGGGAATTATAATTTTGATGCTTTAATGACAAACTATCATTACTAAAACTACTATCACTATTTTTATTTAGTCATGTATTTTTAGGGTTCCGTAGTAAAACTGCAAAGAACTCTTATAGTTTCGCCAAGTCCGTCCGTCTCTCCGTCTATCCGTATTAAATAACGCCGAAAAAGTTGTACAATTTTGAAAAAACTATTATTTTTGGGGTTTTCCTCTACACGTCTTTACGTGTAGAGGAAAACCCCAAAAATAATATGATATTTTTTTTACTCCTCTAACCGCAACCGTTATCGTTTTTTACTCGTTTGAACGTATGCTGAACGACTTAGAAACATGTATTGAAATGAAATGAATAGGTACACTTTATTGTACATCACATTAGATAGAAACATAAAAAATAAAATAAACTTAAAATAAATTATATAAATGAAGCAAAAATGGCGGCCTTATCGCTAAGAAGCGATCTCTTCCAGGCAACCATGATGCATGGTGGATATGATGATAGGATTGAAACTGAATGCCTGGTTTCAATTATCCTTACGTTATTTATAGACACATAATATTAAGCTGAATTAGTTTTAAATATCTAACAGATGAGGGTCTTGTTAAGTTAATATTTTTCTAAAATATTTTTGAATTATCTCCAGAGTCCGTCGTGAAATATGGCATATTATCCTTTTTATCATCGTCTGCGCCCGTCTCTCGCTCGATCATGACAAACGAGCCGCTGAACATTTTGTGGCAATGAAAATTATATTGCGGCTGAATATCGAAAATTTATTTGCTTCACCTCCGTCTCTTTCCGCGCACCCTGTAGAACTATTAATCACACCTGCGACATCGGTAACACGTGTTGGAAGAAAAAAGTATTTTGTCTCAATGCCGTTCAATTGGTAGTACGTCAAAGCTTTTTGAAGTTACAGCAAACTAACAATTTCAATGTGCCAGAAACAGTATTTACTTGTATTTCATACTTGTTCGTACCCGCGACTTCGTCCGCGTGGTGTTAAATTTTTTTAAATCTCGCGGACTATGTTACCTCGATTTCTCCAGGATCTCATCATCAGATCTTAACCAGATGACAATGGGACCACCTGGGAGGTATATTTATACCTTTTCAAGCAAAAAAAGAATTTTCCAAATCGTTTCAGGCGTCTTCGAGTAATCGGGGAACATACATAAATAAAAATAAAAAAAAAGATTCCGACGAATTGAGAACCTCCTCCTTTTTTGGAAATCGGTTAAAAATAAAAATAATACAGCCGGGCGGGTAACACTATACTAAGCTAGGTGTATTTGAGGGATTTCTGAGAAAAAGATGTGTCGTAAGGTGGAAATTTTTTTATTAAACCACAATCAAAGACCACAAACCATGCGGATGAAGTGGTATATGCGGTAATTAAGAGAAACAGTTATCACATGTTGACCGTGACTTTGTGGGGAGGGTGTTCGTAATCAATGTAAATTAATGGACATTGAACATAATATTATTAAGCCTAAACAGTGTTTTTAACCTTCCGAGAGACTATATATATGTTTGAAATGTAAATATACATTTATTATTTATATTAACTCTATACAAGTCGAATGTTCCTTACTAATTTTTATTTTTATTTAAATTAATAATAATTCATTATGGTGTAGAGTTAAATTAGATGGTGTTATCAAAAGGATACAATTCAAATTACACCAATTAATTAATTAATTTAAAAAAAAAAAAATTGTTAAAAATCTCCAAAGATTCTCGGATTATCTGATATCCGTTCCTACGTATTATTATTAAATATAATAATTTTATCGTGGTTTTTAAGCAGCTATAATTTTGCCATAGAGAAATGCCTCCCTCTATAACATATACGAAATCAGTCCAAATACAAGAACATGACAAAAGCGAAACAGTTGAAGACATAAAGTTAGACCCATACCCGAAGTTGGTAGCACCGCAAGCAGCGCCACGGGAATACACCATCCTTTATCCGACCGTAGTGATTTTCTTATATGGACATCTGGCTGCGGTATATGGACTCTACCTAGCTTGCACAGTTGCTTCGTGGAAGACTTTGATATTCAGTGAGTATCTATTTTATTTGTGAACTAAGATATAAACCCTTATTAATAAAAAAGTAAGCCTCAATAAGTCAATAGCTCAACGGTTAAAGGTGCGGACTGAAAACTGAAATGTCGACGATTCTATCTCCACCCATTCGACTATTATCGTAACCACTCCTAAAGTCCTGCTTTCTGCTTATTTGTAAGGAAGAGCAGAATCCTATTAATATTATAAATGCGAGAGTTTGGATGTATGGGTGGAACGATGTTTGTTATTCAATCAGGCCCAACGACTGAACCGATTTGGCTGAAGATATAGGTTATAGTCTGGGATAGCACATAGGCTACTTTTCATCCCGAACAATAAGAGAGTTCCCGCGGGAATTAAAAAACCTTAATCCAGGCGAACGAAGCCGCGGGCATCAACTAGTATTATTTAAGTTCAACATGGCTATATTCTGGAAACAAAAAAAAAAGTCACGCGAAAAAGAGAAGTATCAGATAATGTCTTTTCTCTCACTGATTTTCTCACTTTTTTTCTGTTCAAGATCTCATAGTTTACATCGTAGCGGGTATCGGAGTGACCGCGGGGTCCCACAGACTGTGGTCGCACAAATCTTTCAAAGCGAACACGGCGTTGCAGATCCTAATAATGCTGATGAACTGCATGGCCTACCAGAACACCGCCTTCGATTGGGCCAAGAAACATCGCTTGCATCACAGGTAGGCTTTCAGCCATCGTGGTGGATTGACTTGGCTATCTGAAAACCCTTTGCGAAAGTTTAGTTAAAAAATAGTTTATTCGACTTAGATCTCTTACCTTTTCTGTCCTAAAAGGAACGAACATCTGTCATGAAACATGTCTGAAACTAAAATACATTACATCTTGTGCAGTCGGGTAATAAATCAGCCGTTAGCACGCTTCGCTCGCACTTATATTTATAATTCATGAGAAACAATAATTTTGCTTTAGTTAACTAGGATAATATTTATGAAATTCCTTTCGATTAGAAGAAGATAACAGAAGCTTTTATCAAATAAAGGAAATACTTCACTACATCACAGTGGCCACCGTAATTATGTCGTTCTAATTATAAATATCTTCCCTGTTACAGATACAGCGATACAGACGCTGACCCCTACAACGCAACCCGCGGTTTCTTCTTCTCTCACATTGGTTGGTTGTTAGTGAAAAGACACCCAGATGTTAAGAAACGGGAGCACCTGATCGACCTATCTGACTTGTATGCCAACCCTGTAGTTATGTTCCAAAAGAGGTGAGTTACCATCGAGAATGCCCCACGAGGGGATCGTTTAAAAACGACCGTTCCATTGTGATAATACCTTGTTATTATTGGCTAAAATTCATTGTTGCAATAAAAATGTAATAAATTCAGCCAATCGCCACAATAGAGACGGTAGTAATAATAATCGATACAGCTTTTCCGCATTCGATAAATTGAAAACGGAAAAAGGACTCTCTTCCTCTTAGAATTCAAAATAATCCTGAGGGATTATTTACAAGAATAAACACGATATATTTATGATGTTTTAAATTATTGTAAACAATTCTTTTAGTCAATATTATTTCACTTTATACTATACTTACTGAAGCACTAAATAATCATCATATTTGACTTCCATTACAGGTACGCCATCCCACTGATAATAACTTTTTGCTACGTTCTGCCAACCTACATCCCAGTGTACTTCTTCGGAGAAACCCTCAGTATTGCATGGCACGTCACATTACTACGCTATGTGTTAAACTTGCACATGTCTTTCTTCATTAATAGTGCCGCTCACTTATGGGGAAACAAACCTTATGACAAAAACATAAAACCAGTACAAAATCTATTCGTGTCATTTGTAGCTTTCGGGGAGGGATTCCATAACTACCATCACACGTATCCTTGGGATTATAAGGCTGCTGAATTGGGTAATAATAAGCTGAACCTAAGCACTAAGTTCATAGACTTCTTTGCGTGGATCGGATGGGCAAGCGATCTCAAGACGGTGCCAGAGAGAGCGGCGCACGCGCGGATGCTCAGAACGGGGGATGGCAGCGATATGTGGGGAAAGAAAGATGAATAAATTATATTAACTACGAGTATTTATTAATGATGTTGTCTTATTTAAATGTCTTCATTTACTTACCAAATATATTTACGATATAAAGCCATTTCCAGCACTTACATCTAAGCTAGATATCGTCCACAATTTTTTTTAAAATCAATTAGCTTTTGCCCGCAACTTATGTTATTTGAGTGAATTATTTATTATTGCTGATATCGGTGAGGGATTTTATCCCCTAACTCCGAACTAAATAAAATATTTATTAGATCTTCACCAAAATTAAACACAACTCTTTTTATTAAAGAAATAATTATTATCAAAATCGGTTTAGGTTTGACGAAGTTATGGAGTGAAATTGCGAGAATTGCTTTCTTCATCGCCCGCTGTCGATGTCGCCACCTTTATCTACTTGTCGTCAGATAAAGGTGGGCGTAAGACCGCGACCTGCGGAAGTCAATGCAAGAGACCATGTCAATATGGAACGTATCGACTAATTAATCAAATGAAGAAAAAGTATAACTCACATTTTTTCGTGTAAATTATGTACGTGTTAGAGTTACAGAAATAATCAAAAACTGAGAGTTGAATGACAGCCCTGACACATACTGAACACAGATTACACGAACTAGTTCCAAGTATGACATTCGATTAACCCGCTCTACAAGAAAACATTATAAATCTTCCTGGTTTGTCTTGTATGCTCCGGAAATAAATATTTCAAGATTTAAAAGTTGAACAAGCGCAACTAAAATGTTTGTAAAACTTTGTTCTCTCTTGGGGAAGGCTAGTTACGGCAAATTTTAACATACACCGACAAAGCCATAACATAACACGCTGTATCGAAACTAATTTACGGTCTGTGGTCACTTATTTACTTACACGTAGGGCGAGTGGGTATTTCTTCCATGGATAGATATTATTCTTATTCAATTGAAATAGCATGCAATATTTTATTATTTAAAAACTAGCTGATTCCGCAACTTCGTCCGCGTGGAAAAAGTTTAGAGTGAGTTGCTACTATCCGCGAGATGTTATGTCCTCTATCTCCGATAAAATATTTAGTAGATCTTCACCAAAATTAGAAAAAATATCCTAATCCTAATATCCTACTTGTGCGGTTCTCTTGCACAGTGTGTATGTGTAGTGGACTGTATGAATGATAGTAATATCGATCTCTTGCCCGAGCTGCAGAAGGGTAGCAAAAATGGTTGCACTTACCTCGCAGCCCTCGAGTGGATGGGGACCACGCACGGCGCAGACTCCAGGGAAGAGTTCAGAGGGAAGAAGATAATTCGCGGCTACGTCACACCTACGTCACAACGTGCAACGTTCACGGCTTATTGACAAGTGAGTGAGTGACGTGATCCACCCGCGCGCGCGCCGTCGCTCGTGCATGTAGGTACCTACCAGCTCGATGACAGATGCGTAGATATTTGCAACCATTAGTTTTATACCTACCCATCTGCACATAGGCAAGGATCGAACATACCCCCCATCGAAATCAGTATGATGATTTCCCTTAAATGAATGTGAAAGGTATGTATATTATGTGTATGTATGACATGTGAAGTCAACAACTAACTACAGTTTACGAAACTGAGTGAATAGTGTACCTACATCTACATGTATAGTGTAAATATGTATAGTTAAGTTTAGTATGCCTAACTAAAGGAAAATAAAATAAAAGCTAACTATAAACTATGAGCTAAATAGGTACTTTAAATTAAGTTTAATTAATTTGCGTAAGGCAAACGACAAATTTTATTTACCGGTCTTTTATAAAGACCTGTTTTCGTACGAACAGTGACCACGCGCACGATATTATCTACTCCTGGATGTACGTCGACAATCCGACCTACAGGCCATTGTAACGGTTTAGTAAGGTCGGATTTGAGAAGCACCAGGTCTCCAACTTTAACATTAGGTGTTGAAGAAAACCACTTCTCCCTTTGTTGGAGTGTATGAACGTAGTCATCTGACCAACGCTTCCAAAAGGACTGAGTAATCTTTTGGATTGCTTGCCACCGAGACAGTCTGCTCAGAGGAACGTCCTCAACGTCGTATTCGGGGACAGCTAGCAAGCTTTGTCCAATTAAGAAGTGCCCTGCAGTAAGTACGTCAAACTCGTTCGGATTATTAGACAACGAGCACAATGGACGTGAATTCATCATAGCTTCTATTTTACAAAAGATAGTGTTAAGCTCCTCAAAGGTAAGAATGCGAGACCCAATAGTACGATATAGGTGTCGCTTAGCTGATTTTATCCCCGATTCCCAGAGGCCTCCCATGGAAGGCGCGTTCGGTGGATTGGTGCGCCAATCAATGCTACGCGACGCAAGACCATCTAATATGGCATCACGGTTGGCTTTATCGCGATAGAAAATGCCTACTTCTTTTAAATGCTTAGCTGCCGCAATGAGATTTGTGCCACAGTCAGAATAAAGGCATCTACAGAGGCCTCGGCGAGACACTAGACGATCTACTGCCGCAAGAAAGCAATCACATGTTAAGTCTGTTAGTACCTCCAAATGCACGGCCTTGGTGGAAAAACAAACAAAAAGGCACAAGTACGACTTGCGACTTTTAGCGTTACGGCGCTGACTTTCCTTAACATAAAAAGGACCTCCAATATCGCAACCGACGTGGTCAAAAACCTTCCCGGGTTTTAATCTAGAAGCGGGTAATGAACCCATTGGGGGTTGAATGATATTTGGATTATATTTAAAACAATTAGCACATTTTGATAACACCGAGCGAAGAACGCTGCGAGCGTTTATAATCCAAAAGTTTTTGGTTAGGATTCCTTGCAGTGTGCGAGGACCCGAGTGTAAATATACCTTGTGAAAATATTCAATTAAAAGATTAACTGTATTGCATTTTTTAGGGAGCAACAAGGGATGCTTGGCATCATAGGGTAGATCAGATTGTGAAAGTCTACCCCCCACCCTAAGAAACCCATGGGGGTCAATAAAGGGTGAAAGTTTACGTAGTGAAGCTACGTATCCTTTCTTGTTTAAGACTTCAACCTCAGACCCAAAATGATTCGTTTGAATCACACGCACGATCGTGTCAAGACTTTGTTTTAATTCAACCGACTTCAATGGACCCGAAGTTCTGTTTGACCGAGACCTTAAGTTGTTTGTGAACCGACGGCACCAACCTATAACTCGTTGAAGTCTATTAAAAGAGGAAAATTTATCAAAAGTTTCTTCGAGATCGTTGGTTAGAATCTTACGGTCGCTCGAAGGTAATGAGAACGTGTCTACATTTGATTTCATCTCAGGAATATTTGTTACATTTTTTACGAAAAATGTACTAGTTGGCCAGTCACTAGGGTCTTCTACCAACCAGTCCGGCCCATGAAACCAAGTTTTCTCGACGACGAGAAACTGACTGGGCAATGTACCACGTGAGCACAAATCAGCAGCATTGTTTTCACTGCTTACGTGATACCAACGATTTGGTGGAATTACATCAATAATTTCACTGACCCTATTTGAGACAAAGGTCTTTAGTTGATACGGCGGTGTTTGTAACCACGATAGAACGACACTGGAGTCGCTAAAAGCTACTATAGAGTAGTTAAAGTCAGTAAGATTACTGATTACGAATCGTAAAACCTTTGCTAGCAGCACGGCTGCCATTAATTCAAGTCTAGGTATTGATAAAATTGGTTTTAAAGGCGCAACTTTAGATTTGCTGGTCAATAATCGAACCTTAACCCTTCCGTCATCGTCTACACTGCGAAGGTATACACATGCTGCATAGCCGCGCGATGACGCATCGCAAAAGCCTATCACATGCACGTTCGAAAAATTAGGTATTAATAAATGTCGCTCGATCCTTAAGTCCGCTAGGGTTGGCAACTCACGGATAAATTTATTCCATTTTTCGTATATCTCAATAGGCAACGAATCATCCCAACCGAGGTTTAATTTCCACAAGTCTTGCATTATGCATTTAGCGATAAAAGTACAAGGTGAAATAAATCCGACCGGGTCGAATATACTCGCGAGTAATGTCAACACTGAGCGCTTCGTAAACTTAACGTCGGTCAAATTATAATTAAAAGAAAAGCAGTCAGCAGACGGCAACCAAGTCAATCCTAAAACTTTTAACGAATTCGATAACGTATCTTCTTCGAAGTTAATATTTGAAACGTTTTCTGAGTTTAGTCTCAAAAGAAATTCTGGACTATTGCTAGCCCACTTTTTTAAATCAAACCCTCCACTCTTGAGAAGAGACATAAGTTCGTCTTGTAAGGCACAAGCTTCTGTGATTGTCTGGCACGACCATAACAAATCATCGACGTAGAAGCCTTGCGTAAGAATGGCTGATGCACGACATTGCGGGTTGTCAAGTGCAAGCTGATGTAAAGTCCGTACGGCAACATACGGTGCGCTCCGAAGGCCGTAGGTATTCGTTTTTAATTCATAAATTCGCACCGGTTCCGACGGAGTGTCACGCCAAAGTATATGTTGATACTTCCGTTCAAGAGGATCAATAAGAACCCCGCGATACATTTTCGACACATCGGCTGTGAAACATACGTCATATAGCCTAAAATTTAAAACAATCTTTGAGATGTCATTGTGTAGTTTAGGACCTGTCAGAAGAATGTCATTTAGGCTAATACCGCTAGTCGTAGGACTGGACCCATTATAAACCACTCTCAATGGGGTTGAACTGCTAGAAGGCCGCAAGACGCAATGATGAGGGATAATATATTTGGAGGGTTCCGTACCCATATATAACTCCATATGCCCTAATGATTCATATTCTCGCATGAAATCGACGTACGCGGAACGCAAGTCGGGCGAACGCGCTAATCTACGCTCAATTTGATTGAGTCGTTTTAAGGCTATGTCATACGAATCTCCTAATTGTTCGTGGTCGGGGTTGATTAAAATCGGAGAAACATAACGCCCCGTTTCATCACGATAATGTTTCTCTGTATATAATTTTTCGGCGATCTCCTCAGACGGACTCATCGGAGTCTCGCACGGCGTAGACTCCACCTCCCAGAAGGTCTTGAGCGTATCATTGAGACGATCGTCTTCACAAGTGTACGACACGAGTGAGGTTGTAAACGTTACAACATTATTACTCGATGGTTGAATCGCTAACTTTCCCGAGATAACGTATCCGAATACACTACTTAAAGCAGCAGGAATTTCGCGATCAAAAATAATCTTTTTTCCATCATAAACGTGAGGAAAAATGTCACCAGCTAAAATTATATCAATCGGTGACGATTTGTAAAACTGAGGATCAGCTAAGAATAAATTGTTGTATTCTTTGACTGTATTTTGCGGTATTTTAATTGTAGGTAAATCGGAAGTCAACTTAGTTAAAACCACGGCGTCAATATTAAAACTCGGCGTTTCATTATGACGCGGCCTTAAGTTGAATGACGTCATGCCATGATTTTTTACACTTTCGCCAGCAAGACCGAAAATATTAAATGAACATTTCCTTTGAGACAATCCTAAACGCTGCAAGCATGCTATAGAAATAAAATTCGACTGAGCGCCGGAATCTATTAGCACTCGACAGGGTTGGTACGAATTATGCTTATCTTTAACGCGGACTATAGCCGTCCCTAGTACGACTGAGGTATAGCTATTCATAGATGACGCGTGATTCATAAGCGCTTGGTTATCGGAGACCGAGGCGGGTCGCGGCGGCACAGTCGTCGCGGCGTTCGAGGCTGACGGAGTAACAGGTTTACTTCCGCTATCAATGTGCAATAAAAAATGGTGAGGTTTTTCACAAATAGCACATAAAAAAGTACTCTTGCACTCATTTTCCGCGTGGGTATTTTTTAAGCACGATTTACAGAGCTTTAGACTTACAGCACGGCTGAGTCGTTCAGCGCTAGACAATTTACGAAATTGACTACACCTATAAATCATATGATTTTCCCCACAGTGGACACAAATAACGCTTTTAGAACTAGAACTAGCATGAGAGTAATTTTTAAGTGAACTTTGTTCAGCCTTGGATTGCTTAATTTTAGGAAATTGTTTTTTATTCTGATTAGTAGAATTAATTGAACAAGAATATGACGCTGAATGATCTAAAACCTTGATATGATTATGTACGAAGGAGACTAAATCTGTGAAGTCAGGAATAGAATTTTGATCTATTTGTTGTTCAAACAACTTTCGACTTTGAGCGTCTAGGGCCCTTAATGCAATATGGCATAAAATATAACTCCCTAGGTTGTCAATCTTTAACGCTTCGATTGCCTTATACGAGTGTTCAAAGTTTTCGATAAATAAATTTAAGTGTGCGGAAGTTTCTTTAGTCAAAGGCGTAAAATTTAACATTTTATCTAAATATCTCCCAACCAACATTCTTTTATCTTGGTACTTATTAAGTAAGCTTTGCCAAACAACATCATAATTACTGGCGGAGATCGGAACGCTCTTGACGATACTTAGCGCAGAACCTTTTGTGCACGACAATAAATAATGAAATTTATCTATTAAACTACTTGACCGTCACTGGAAGCTTTATATTGAGAGTAGCATTTCCGTTTCCGTCGATTTCTTACTAGTTTTCGTACTTTTATTGACGTCACAGCCGCTATGTGGCGCCACCTGGCGGCGACGTGCTCACAAAGTTTTCATAATTTGCTGAGCTCGGCCCTTGGCTCATTGGCGTTTTGTTTTCCGTCGAAGCAACAGCTGGCAAGCAGTCTATACGTAACATTGCAAAGCCTATATTTTTAAAAATAATTTTAAATTTTAAATTTGAAATATAACGTACCCATATTGCAAAAACCGATTATCTGCACCAAAATTTGAGCGAAAAGTTTTTGAGTTATAAGCATTTGAAACTTTAACGACTTAAAAATTAGTTATAATGACGTCAATTTTTAAACAATAATAATTTTTATAAACAAGAAACTATTCAAGAAATGTTAAGTAGGTTAATAATTGAAAAAAACTTACTATTTTTTCAACAAAAAGAAGAAAATAACCGGTAAGGAGCTCACTTAGTTAGTTTTTCCTGAATGTAGAAAAACTACCAAATTTTCAAATTTACCGTTCTGGTAGCTCTAATGGCATTTTTTATTTAATCACTTGTTTTGAATAGTAATAATCATCAAGACAAAAATCGTTTTAGTTCAACTTTAGCCAGTACAGGTGTAAAATAAATATCTTTAGTTGCTTTTGGCTGAAGGTAAAGTAGATTTCATTTAACTTTGTACGTACTAACTGCAGCGCCCTATGGTTTTACCCGAGGAGTTCCCGTTCTCGTGGGAAATGGGCAAGCCTACATTATTTCTTATAATCTCAGCTATCTTTAAAAGAAAGTTTCGTTGAAATCGGTCCAGCCGTTCTAGAGATTAGCTCATTTAAATAAAAAAAACTATTTCGTTTTATTATATTAGAATAACTAGCTGTGCCTTGCGGTTTCACCTACATTTGTCCCGTTCCCGTAGGAATTTAGGGAAACACTATAACTGTAAACTTTCCTCTTGAATCACTCTATCTACTGATGAAAACTGAATTAAAATCCGTTGCGTAGTTTAAAAGATCTACGCGTACATAAAGAGGGCCAGACAGCGGGAATCGATTTTGTTTTATACTATGTAAAGATAACATATACAGCAGAGCTAAGTTTGCCCGCAAGCGTTGCTATATGGGTGCCCCATTGTAGCTTTGAATCCAGGGTTAATCCCAAGAACTCTGTGGAGTCCTCAGTTTTCAAAGGTTCATTATTTATCTTTAAATTTTTACTGACAGTTCTCGGGTTAGGTAATAAAAACTCAACACACTTTGTTTTTTTAGTATTTAAAAGTAGATTATTTGCCGTAAACCATTCAGAAACTTGAGATAATGCATTATTTACATCGTCAAAGTTGTCTTTCATCCTATCGACTTTAAAATTCAAAGACGTATCATCAGCAAATAGTACAATATTGCAAGTATTTTGGACAAAATGTGGTAAATCATTTATGTAGACCAAAAACATGAATGGACCTAGAATAGAACCCTGGGGTACACCCATTACTGAGGCTGATCCGGATGATTTTACATCATTGACACATACTCTTTGGACTCGTTCACTGAGATAAGACGCAATGAGACTAAGTGCAAAATCTTTAATGCAATAGTGGCTCAGTTTAAGCAAAAGTGTCTCGTGATCAACGAAGTCGAATGCCTTTGACAAATCACAGAAAATACCAACGGCACTCTGTGAGTTCTCCCATGCATCGAATATGTGTTGTAACAGCCTTGCGGCTGCATCGGTTGTTGATCGACCCTTTGTAAAACCATACTGCTCAGTGTGTAGGAGTTTATTTAAATTAAAGTGTAAAAGCAGTTGGTTGAGCATTATTTTTTCGAATATCTTGCTGAGAGTTGGCAAAATTGAAACAGGCCTGTAGTTATTCGGGTCACTTTTGCTTCCCGATTTAAAAAGCGGTATTAGCTTACTACATTTCATAAGGTCTGGAAAAGATCCAGAATCTACTGATTTATTAAAAATTAAAGCAAGATATGGCGCAATAATATCAATTATGTTATGAATTATTTTAACTGATATCCCCCCCCATAGATCTGCTGTTTTCTTATTTTGTAAAGATTTAAATGTTTTGACTATGTCATATGGGGTAACGTGTTCAAACCTAAATAACTTATTGCACTCAGAGACATTGCTCCTTAGAAGACGATAGACTTCTGCTGGCGAGGAATTCAGAGAACTGGTTGTAGTAATTGGAATATTTCTGAAAAAGTTCTCAAATGTATTTACAATTTCTGTATCGGAGTTAATTACATGATTATCACTTTTAAGCTCCAATTTATTATTATTATGTACCTTATGTTTACTCATTTTATCGCCGATGATGTCCCAAGCTGTTTTAATTTTATTATCAGAATTGTCAATTTTTTGTTTTATGTGAAGTGACTTTGCTTGTATGCACACATTTTCAAACAATTTAGAATAGTTTCTTACATATTCAATAAACGCGGGAGAATAATTATATTTTTTTCTGCATACAAGTCAAACAGCTTATTTCTACTTTTATAGATGCCGGCAGTTGGCCAGTCACTAAACTTAAGATCTTTAGACAGTCTTTTCTCTATCACCTTAAAGATAGAATTATATTGTGAGCTTTACAAATCAAAAAACTTTTGATTTGTGAAGATGTTCAAAAACCCTCGTAGCCCAGTTATACAGTAAAAGTGAACTTAAGTTGTCTTTTACCTGCAATAATTTTAACAAAATATTGAGTTTGTATTGAGTGCAAAAAGCAACTAATGTTGTTTAGTTCGTTTTACTTTTTAGATACATCAGCAATTTCTAGTATATTAATAAAAGCTGAAACCTGTTAACGCAGGTTAACATGTATTAACAGAATAATATTGACATAATGATAAATCAAGCAACTACATCTGAAAAGTATTATAATACAATACATTGTTTTTGTGGTATAGATTTATAAATCTAAATTATTTAAATGAGTTTAGTTCTTTTTTTAAGAAGGTAATTAAATCATACCTGTAGGTAGTTGCTTTTAACTCTAGCTTGGTCGCGCCGAAGCGCGAATAGTTTTCGTTTAACCGCTCGAATCCGACCATCCTGTCAAAATTTCCTACCTAATACCGACCCCCCCTGGCCTGAAGAAGTGTCAGTGCATCGATGACCGTCAATTAACATAAACGCGCCGCTAAAGCTGGTGCATCGCCGCGCCGCTCCTAGTGATTCAGTGTTGATCTGGACTTGCCAACAAACTTGCCTTCTTGGTTTTCGTCAGTCGAAGGAGTGAGAAAGGAAGAGTGAAGCATCGAAAAGTATCCATGAACGTACGCGCGGCTCGCTGAAGTATCGCGGTGCCGCTCCAAAGGATTCAGGTCAGTGCCTTTACCCTTTTCCTATAGACACCCCATAACTCCGCGGCCCAAACCCAACCCCAGTCGGATTTGAGCAAACCCCGCGAAAATTATACAGTCCACATCGAAACCAAACAATCTAGTTTCTAGCCGTCCCCGCGCCGCCATATTTTTTTGGTTCCAATCGAACCGGATTTTACCGCTAATTTTCTCGATAGTTTTACAATTTCCAAGTAGGTAATTGTTTTCCCGCGTCCTAAAATCTTGTTCCCTAAGCGAATTATTATCGTTCGTCCCGCATTGCTTAGGAAATAGGGTTCATTTAGGTATTAACTAGGTACCTACATATAGCTCATATAGGTGATAGATAGGTCATACGTTACTTATTTATCGTAATCCTAATCGTATATCGCATCCCGATCTATCCCAGTATAGATATTAATCGAAATATTAGTTTATTAGTAGTTATTTTAAGTAATTATTTTGTGTAATTACCTACGCGTCATAAACGTATTCGCTTGGCCATCGGTGCATAGTTGCAAGTACTTGTATCTTAGATTACAGCGGTGTGCGTGACCTTCATCGCGGCCGTGACCGCCCGCTCGCTCCCTTTCACTTTTTGCTGAAATTCATAACTTTAAATACTTATACGCCGAATCGAAGTTTCATTCGTGTATTAGGAACTTAGTCTCGACATTTTTGAATCTAGTTTATATTCAAAATGACGAAGACTGAAGATACCGCAGATATACAATTAATTCTATTAGAACAGAGACGCAATTCGATATTTGAGTATCTACAAGAAACATTCGATTTATCGAAAAACATAGGCGTTAACCCGTCGGTCCGGGAAGAATTTCTCGACGCAAGTAGTAATGTCGATACGTTACGCTCTGAATTCAGTAAAATAGTGGAGGATTATAATAATCGTTTATTAGCACTGAACCCGAAAGCGAAGCCGGAGTTCAAATGTTTGTTATCGTTCGAACGCCTATACGGTCGTATCAAGCGCTTAGTCTCGCAGTACGCCGATGATAATAAGGTTGAGAATGAGAATGAGCCGCGAAGACTTAAACCTTATTTGCCCCCGATTCAATTAGTGTCTTTCGATGGATACGATTTAAAATCGTGGAGTCTCTTCTACGCTAACTTTAAAACTGTTATACACGAAAATAAGTCCCTTACGGATGCCGAAAAACTTTATTATCTCTTAGGTAAGCTGTCGGGAAGGGCGAAATTAGCTTGTGCCGGTATTACACCGTGCGCAGAAAACTACGAATTAATTTTTAAAACGTTAGTAGATAAATTTGAAGATAAACGCTATTTGGCTACGTCGTATATGGATCAAATTTATAACATTAAGGCGATGTCAAACGCGACTCCGACCAACCTTGAAAATTTTTTGGACACTTTTGCATCGTCGATCGCCGCGCTTAAAAATTTAAATTTGAGTAATCTGGCTGACTTCATATTTTTATACCTCGCTCAAAAGAAGTTAGATCCGGAGACTGTTCGCCTGTTCGAGTTGAATAAACATAGTTGTGAGATACCCTTGTATGACGATTTCGTTGCTTTCATTCGCGAACATATTAAGGTACTGCAACGCACTTCCGGGAAACAAGAAGTTCCGAAAAGTGCTGAGCGGAAGGTGGATACGGCATCTAAGCCTCACAAACCACCCAAGCCGACGCATACCTATACTAGTACCGCGACTACGTCTGCACAGTCTTTGTGTTCTCTTTGTAACTCACAACACGAACATTTATATAATTGTTCCGCCTTTCATAAGATGTCCGTTGAAGATCGTTTCAAGTTTGTTAAGGCGAATAATCTTTGTATAAATTGCACTGGAAACCACCGGTTGGCCACTTGTTCTAGCAAGTCAAGGTGCCGCTGGTGCTCGTTACCTCATCATAGTATGCTCCACAGGCATTCCGCAACCGCAAATTCCGCAACTTCGAGTGCGGCTTCTAGTGATGCTTCTTCGCAGAAGATGCCCGGTGTTGTTGAGCAGCCTCCTGCTTCTATCAGCACTACCGGCACTAGTAACTCGAAACCTTCAGGTTCACCCGCGCACTCCAAGGAAGTATCGCTTTGTTCCTTATCGAGTTGTAATGTTTCTCGTGCACCGACTACGGTGCTGCTCGCTACCGCACGCGTTATAGTTTTCGACGCCAAAGGCAAGGAGTACTCTGCGCGCGCATTATTGGACAGTGCTTCACAGAGTAACTTCGTCAGTCGGGATTTATGTCAACGCTTAGGTTTAAAGACAAACCAGAATCCAAACTGTTCTGTAGTTAAAGGGATTGGAGGTACAACCAAACCGATCCAAGGCGCAGTTTCTATTAGATTTTTCTCTAGGTTTGATCTCAGCGTTTGTTTTAACATGGACTCGCTCGTGGTAGACAAGGTAACGGAACTCTTGCCCACAGTCCCGATAGATATTTCGAGTTTGATAAATTTCAATAACTTACCTTTGGCTGACGACACTTACTCCACTCCAGGAGACATTGATCTGCTGATTGGAGCTTCAATCTTTCCGCATCTCCTATTATCTCGCAAGGTTCAAGGTCAATCGAATTGTACCTCACCGCTAGCCCTAGAAACGGTGTTGGGCTATGTTATCGTTGGTTCTGCTCCTGTACGTGTTAACAGCTTCGCCACGGTATCATATTGTTGTGCTACAGATCCGCTAGATGATGCTGTGCGAAAATTCTGGCAAATAGAAGAGGTGAACGCACCGAAACAATTAAGTCCAGATGACACGGCGTGTGAAGAAGTTTATAGCAGCACGACTACCCGTGAGGCAGACGGACGATATGTAGTCGCACTTCCATTTAAGGGTGATGTATTGTCGTTAGGCGATTCTTTTAAAAAGGCTAAAACTCGCTTCCTTTGCTTAGAGCGTAAAATGTTAGCGTCACCTAAGCTTAAGGAGGCCTACGACAACGTCATTACCGAATACCTAGACAAAGGTTATATCTCTCCCGCACCCCCGGACACGGAGGCAACGCAGAGCTTGCCCTCGTATACGATTTCGCACCATGGGGTCATACGAGATGACAAGTTGACTTCTAAGTTGCGCGTTGTCCTGGACGCCAGTTCCAAGACAACCACTCAAGTTTCCCTCAATGACCTTCTGTATGGCGGTCAGAATCTACAAGGGAATCTATTCAATATTATTGTTAATTTTCGCTTATATCGTACCGCTCTTTCAGCTGACATTCGTCAGATGTTTCTTTGTATTGGAGTTCGTCCATGTGATCGCAGATTCCAACGCATTTTATACCGCTTTTCTCCGCAAGAACCCTTAAGGGTCTATGAATTTAACCGCGTTTGTTTCGGGCTTAAGTCAAGTCCATTTCATGCTCTTCGTACAGTGAAGCAGCTTCTTTCAGATGAAGGTGCTTCTTACCCGCGCGCTAAAGAAACTTTAGATATAGGGCTATACATGGATGACTTTGTCTATAGCATTGACAATGAAGACGATGCTATCTCCACCGCTGCCGAAGTGATTGCTCTGATGAAAGCTGGTCAGTTCGACCTGGTGAAATGGACAAGCAACTCACAAAAGGTGTTAAATTCGATTCCGCTGTCGCATCGACTTCCCGCGATTAAAGAGTTTGAGGACTCTGAGCCACATAAGGTGCTCGGCCTATGTTGGTCTCCCGCAACAGACTATTTCGGTCTCAAAATTAGTGTTCCCGCTGAATCTTGTACAAAACGTACCATTTTGTCATGTGTCGCTAGGATATGGGACGTCATGGGTTTCGTTGCTCCCGTCGTCTTATATGCAAAGCTTCTCATTAAACAACTCTGGTTGTGTGAATGTGATTGGGACGATGTGCCCCCTGGTCACATTGCTGATCAGTGGTCTTGTTTCAAAAGAGAACTACCTTTGCTCAGCGAATTGAAAATTCCACGGCACGTAGGCATCTCGACCGGCGATATCATTACGATCGTGGGGTTTGCAGATGCGAGCGAAAAGGCTTACGGAGGAGTAATTTACTTCCACGTGAAAGACAGCAGAGGTATTCGCAAAAACGCAGTCTTTTTAATAACAGCTAAATCCAAAGTCTCGCCTCGCAAGACTATAACGCTTGCGAGGTTGGAGCTTTGTGCCATTCTGTTGCTGAGCAGCTTAATGACCAAGGTCATTGAAGCCTGCCATAACCGCCTTGTTATTGACCGAGTTCTCGCCTTTTCAGACTCAACGGTGGCGTTGTGTTGGGTACACTCCTCACCTCATCGTTGGGACACCTTTGTGGCCAATCGGGTCACCAAAATTCAAAATGAATTTCCCGCTCAAACTTTTTTCCATGTGCAAGGCACTGAAAATCCCGCTGATTGTTTGTCGCGAGGTCTTACCCCCGCACAAATAATTGATCACCCGCTTTGGTTCTCTGGTCCTAAATGGCTTGAGTTAGATTCAAATCTTTGGCCTGTTACCGCTTTCAATCCTTCCACCGTGTCACAGCCTCCAGAGGAAAAGAAACACGTTTTGCTCACTGCAGAAAGCAGTGAAAGAAATTTAATAATTTCGCTAGCTGATCGCTTTTCGTCATGGTCGAAATTCATACGTTGTGTGGTTTTCGTTTGCCGCTTCGCTAAGCTACTACCGCGTCGTGATACGGTGATTGCATCGGATCTGGATTACGCTGAAAGTTTAATATTGCGTGAACTTCAGCGCTTTCATTTCGCGAACGAGATTGTTAATTTACAAGCAGGTAAACGTTGTAGTCCAATGTTTCAACGTCTCAAACCTTTCCTTCAGGACGGCATCATTAGAGTCGGAGGTCGTCTGAGAAACGCCGATATAAGTTTCGATACAAAACATCCGATTATACTTCCTCGAAAGGATCATATATTAAATCTTTTAGTTGACTATCATCATAAAGTCAATTGTCATGCAGGTCCAGATTTATTGATGTCCATACTCCGTCAGAGGTATTGGATTCTTTCCGCTCGTAATTTAATTCGAAGCCGGGTACACAAATGTCTACCCTGCTTTAGACTCCGCGCTAAACCAAACTTTCCAGAAATGGCAGATCACCGCTCCTGTCGAGTTACGCCGGCCGTGAAACCGTTTATACACACTGGCACTGATTACGCAGGGCCTTTTAAGGTGACTGTTTCTCGCGGTCGTGGAATTCGATCAATGAAGGCATACGTTTGTCTTTTCGTGTGCTTAACCACTCGCGCTGTACACATAGAAGTTGCCAGCGACTTAAGTACAGATAGTTTCCTCGGGGCGTTTAAGCGTTTTTTATCCCGCCGCGGTTTTGTCGCTCGCGTTCATTCCGACAATGCGTCAAATTATGTTTGCGCCAAGCGCACGCTTTCGGAATTGCACGAATTTTTAGCGTCCAAACACTTCAGGTCTGAATTTGGTCACATACTAGCCGAAAATCGCATCGAGTGGTCACTTAATGTTCCAACTGCTTGCCATTTTGGCGGTAATTGGGAGGCCAACATTAAGAGCCTCAAAACTCATCTATATCGCGTGATAGGCGACCAAATTCTTTCCTTGGAAGAGTTCAATACTGTGCTTGCTCAGATCGAGGCAGTAATGAACTCCCGTCCATTGTGCCGCACGCTATCTAATGATCCATCGGAACCTCTCGCGTTGACACCGGCTCATTTTCTCACTCTCACCCCCTTAAAATATCTTCCGGCTAGGGAGATAGAAGATGGTCCGTTACATTTGCTCTCGCGTCAAGAACTTATTGATAAACTTGTTCAGTCATTCTGGAAACGATGGAAGGCTGATTATTTACATACGCTACAGACTCGAAACAAATGGAACACGCCAACCAATCCGATCGCTAAGGGAGATGTGGTAATAATTACCGTCGATAATGCACCGCCTCTTCACTGGCCGTTAGGGCTAGTCGAGGAAGTTTTTCCTGGATCGAATGGTGTCACGCGTGTTGTCCGCGTTCGTACTGCTACAGGTACCTATCTACGTCCTGTAGTGCGTCTTTGTCCCTTACCTAAACAGTAATTAGTTTAACTTCAACTCATCTGCTTAGGTTAGGATTCTTATTTAGTTAGGTTAGCTTATTATACTTAAGTCAATAAATAATTTCGTTTAAACTCTCCGCGTCGTAGTTTCTTTGAAGGTAGCCCTTCAAGCCCGGGGACATGGTCGCGCCGAAGCGCGAATAGTTTTCGTTTAACCGCTCGAATCCGACCATCCTGTCAAAATTTCCTACCTAATACCGACCCCCCCTGGCCTGAAGAAGTGTCAGTGCATCGATGACCGTCAATTAACATAAACGCGCCGCTAAAGCTGGTGCATCGCCGCGCCGCTCCTAGTGATTCAGTGTTGATCTGGACTTGCCAACAAACTTGCCTTCTTGGTTTTCGTCAGTCGAAGGAGTGAGAAAGGAAGAGTGAAGCATCGAAAAGTATCCATGAACGTACGCGCGGCTCGCTGAAGTATCGCGGTGCCGCTCCAAAGGATTCAGGTCAGTGCCTTTACCCTTTTCCTATAGACACCCCATAACTCCGCGGCCCAAACCCAACCCCAGTCGGATTTGAGCAAACCCCGCGAAAATTATACAGTCCACATCGAAACCAAACAATCTAGTTTCTAGCCGTCCCCGCGCCGCCAAAAAATCCGTAAAAAAGCGTCGTAGCTGAGAATGGGTTTTACCTACAGCTTCGCCGTGAGTTAAGGAGTCGATTGATATATTTAACCTAATTTTGGTGCAAAAATGCAGATAATCGGTTTTTGCAATAAGGGTACGATAATATAAAATAAAATAATAAAGTAAGTGTATTTGTGTGTGAAACTACTTCGCAGTAAGTACTTATACGTGTAAAATAATAATGAGTGATCGTTGTTTTTAACGGTTTTTC
This sequence comes from Hipparchia semele, assembly GCA_933228805.2. NCBI lineage: Eukaryota > Metazoa > Arthropoda > Insecta > Lepidoptera > Nymphalidae > Hipparchia > Hipparchia semele. Next base: position 5,716,615 of record OW121717.1, on the reverse strand, counting down.
CGTTCGGATCACTGATGGTTTGTTCAAAATTTAGAATTTTATTTAAATGTTTTCGTACGTAAAGGTTTGAGTATTTGTAACTACCTTCCTTTTATATTCATTTATAGCTGTTTTTTAACATACTGTGAATTTCAGTTATGAATATTTCAACGAATGACGTGGCCGGTCCGAGTGGACAGGCTCGTAAGCGCACGCGCAGCCGCTCCAGCAGCTCCAGCTCATCCAGTAGTTGCTCGAGTTCTTCTTCGAGTAATAACGAAAAACGGACACGCCGCCACCGCCGTAAGCGAGGCAAACGTGCACGTAGATCGCGAATTATGGGTGACATGGATAAGCTACGCAAGGAGATGGGTGAGTTGCGCAAACATATTGTTACATTAAGTAATAATGAGACTACAGCTAATCATGACGAAATTGATTCTCAAGTTAGTGGTGAACTTTATGAGCTTGTCACACCTGATGAGCCTCAGTGTAGTCAGTGTGAAGTTGAAAATTCGTGTTTGAAGTTTAGTTTCGATATTGAAACGAAATTGAAGGAACCATCCGTTCCAAAGACCTCAGAAACCTTTCTAAAAATGTTACTTGACGTCCAGCGCTTAGGCAATGCTTCTTGGTCTGAGGTTAGGTATGCTGACACACAAAAATGCTATAATCATACTCCAGGTTTCATAGACCTAGAAACAAACGAAGAGGTGAAAATGTATGATACCTTGCGTCATCTAGCCAACGCAGATAAAGCTTATGCAGCTATCACATACTGCATCTTAAAGCAAAAAGTGGCATTGCAGGAAGCCATCGGAATATTATTTTCTTGGGCTAGGCAAAATGATAATATAAATTCTGATCAGTTAGTTGAAAAAGTAGAAGAATTATTTCACAAAGGTGAGTTTTATAAAACTTCATCGGACCTTTTGCAATTAGTGTGTGGCCACAGAGCAGAAAGCATTGAGATGCGCCGTGAAACTATCACGAGCCAGGTTCGCGACCCTTTGGTGAAAGCGTCATTGAATAAAATACCTCCTTCTGCTACTCATTTGTTTAGTTCAGAACAATTTACGACTGCATTAGAAAAGGCCGGTGGGGTTCGCAAAGCTTTTTGGCCAAAGAAGGACACATTTACGCAGCCGAATAGCAATCAATCTGACCGTCGCCCCTCGCGGGGGCAAGGTGTTAGATATGTTAACGTTCCATCGCGTGGAACTGCTCGGCATGGACAATGCTCGCAGAATTGCCTGCATGAACATTATAACCCACCCTCGCGGGGTGGATACCAACGTACCAATGATGCCTACAAAAGTCAATCATCCAAAAAGGAATTTGACCACTTAAATGCGAAGGATAAAGAATCCTTTCGCAACCGGGGCTCGCGGCCCACCCGAGGAGGCCACAGAGGAAGATCCTCTGGCCCTAGAACCTCCAGAGGAAACTGGAGAAATTGACTCGACTTCGTTCCGAGCAGGTCGTTTAGTGCACCATCTTTCACAGTGGAAGAAAATGGGAGCACCCGATGTTATTCAAAGGTTAATTCAAGGGTATCGCATACCATTCTTTCAAAAACCTCCTCTTGTTTTTCCCAATACAAGCAGAAAAACATTTTACACTCCTGTCTCAGAGGAAATGTCTGCAATAATATACAAAATGAAAAAACAAGGGATCTTAAAGGTTGCACCATGCACACCGAGCTTCCTATCCTCTCTGTTTCTGGTGCCGAAGCCCGACGGGTCATTTCGGCCAATATTCAATCTCAAGGCACTAAACGAATATGTAAAGGCGGAACCATTCCACTTAATAAACATGCACCGCATTCCAGACTTTCTTCAACCCCGAGACTGGTTATGCAAAATCGACATAACGCAAGCCTACTTTCATGTAAAAATAAAGAAGTCTCAAAGGCGCTTCCTACGCCTTGTATACGAGGAGGAGTTACTAGAAATGACTTGCCTGCCGTTCGGCTTAAGCACAGCGCCCAAAACCTTCTCCATACTGACAAATTGGGTAGCTCAAATACTAAGGGAGAGATGGAACATAAGAATTCTAGTTTATCTAGACGATTTTCTCATTGCAAATCAAAATGTGCACACACTGTGCAATCATGTCAAAATCACGGTACAATTATTACAGAAGCTGGGTTGGCAAATAAATTTCCAGAAATCGGTTCTTCGGCCTCAAAAAAGTGTGATATATTTAGGAATACTATGGAAACCTTGGCAAAATCTAAAAATTCTCCCCAGGGAGAAGTCCGAGGTAATAATCAGAAAAGTAAGTCAGATTCTAAAGGAAAGAAAAATCACTCTGAAAGAATTACAGAAAATAATAGGTATACTAAATTTTGCCAGTTTCGTAGTCCCACGAGGACGGCTAAATCATCGACACTTGCTACTGTTCAAAAACACACTTCCAGACCCATCATCAAAAACCTATCCATTACCGACAGAGGCCATAAGCGAACTGATATGGTGGAATCAGAATTGTCAGTTACCGTCTCCTCTACATTACCCTCCGCCAGAAAATTTTTTAGTGACGGATGCCTCGGATCAGGCTTGGGGCGCAATGCTGAACAATCTTCCTCTATCAGGTGCTTGGTCACCAGAGGAACAAACACTTCATTCCAATCAAAAGGAAATGTTGGCCATACTTTATTCCCTTCAGAATCAAGCTCAGTTTTTACAACACAGTTCAGTCCTGATCCAATGCGACAACAAGACTGCAGTCGCTCATTTACGGAAGGAAGGAGGGACGAAGTCACTACCGCTATTGGAAATAACGTTCCAAATCCTGGATCTATTAGATCACCACCAAATTCACCACAGCGTACAATATATACCGGGTCGTTACAACAACCATGCGGACCATTTGTCACGTCATCGCCTACTTCCAGAGTGGCATTTAAAACCACCTTCCGTGGAAGTAGTGTTTGCGAAATGGGGAACGCCGGTGATAGACCTTTTCGCCTCGAAAAAGGCGCACGTAGTTTACAACTACGCATCACGAGACCTGATGGACCCTCAAGCTCTATTCCACGACGCATTCAGTGTCCCGTGGAATTATCCACTGGCGTGGGTCTTCCCACCACCGTTCTTAATACCGAGAGTCCTGACTCATCTGAATCAGTCGACAGGAATTTTCTTAATAGTAGTACCTCGATGGGAGAAAGTTTTTTGGCGCGCGGACCTCAGAGCCCGAGCACTAGCTGCACCACTCACCCTGAGGAATCTAGACAAGTTTCTCATCGATGTGGCAACGGGTCTACCACCTCCGAAAGTCGAGGACATCGTGCTCGAAGTTTGGAAATGTGGGGGTGGTCCGAAGCGGTAGAAACATGGAACTCGGAACAGTTGTCATTGCTTAAAAATTCTTGGCGAAAATCTACCCTGAAAACTTATGTATCGGCTTGGAAACGTTGGTTCTCTTGGTCTAAAAATAAAAATATTGACACTAAAAATCCTACAGGTTCCGAATTGGCACAATTTTTGGCAGATCTACATTTGATTGATAAATTATCTTATAATACAATTCTGTTACACAAATCTGTGGTCTCGACATTATGTAACGCCGAAACATCGAGCCACTTGAGTAATCATGTTCTTGTAAAGCATATATTAAAATCAATTGCATTAAAGAATCCAAGGGCTTCTAAACCGCCAGTTTGGGATGTTAGTCATTTGATTTCATACTTAGCTAATTATACAATAGATTTAAATAATCAATTTCAAATATCTCGCCATACTGCAGTATTGTTACTACTATGTTCAGGAAGACGTATACATGACCTAACTTTACTTAGAGTAGATGACAAGCATTGTGTAAAAAATGATGATTTTATAATATTTTGGCCTCAATTCGGTTCAAAAACTGATACGAGTGATTATAGGCAATCGGGTTGGAAATTGCTTGTGAATAAAAATAATCGTAATCTAAACCCTCCTTTTTGGATTGAAAGGTGTATTTCATTGTTAAATGGCAGACGTAACGCGGCAAAGTCCAGTCATTTATTTGTAACACTAAGAGGTTTGGCTAAACCCGCCTCGCGAACAGTCATAGCAGGCTGGGTCAAAACTTTGTTCAAAGACGCTGGCATATCTGCTACTCCCGGTACCGTTCGCTCAGCGGTAGCTTCCAAGAGTTGGTTGGAAAATAATTCCCTTGATGAGATCTTGGCTCGCGGAAATTGGCGATCAGCCAATACATTTCAAAAATTTTATAGACGTGAAGTAATTCGAAGTAATGATTCAGAAAGCGTCACTCAATTGTTCAATCCAATAAATTAGTAGTTGGTGTGTCATTGTATTGATTTTATATATTTGTATAATGAGATTTGAATTGAAGTCGTTATGTTTTGGAGTACCTTGAGTGTATTAATTATTAATTTATAAAATAAAATGATTAATATGTTAAATTTATCTTTTATTATATGTAATCACTGATCACATTGGCGTAGAGGCATACCAACATAATGATCTAATGTGGCGAAAACAAACAGGCTCTCAATATAAAGCTTCCAGTGACGGTCAAGTAGTTTAATAGCAGCGTTTTACCTGAAAATAAAACGCATATTAAAATACTTACCTCACTGGAAGCTTTCAGTAATTCCTGCCTGGTGATATTGAGCCAATGAGCCAAGGGCCGAGCTCAGCAAATTATGAAAACTTTGTGAGCACGTCGCCGCCAGGTGGCGCCACATAGCGGCTGTGACGTCAATAAAAGTACGAAAACTAGTAAGAAATCGACGGAAACGGAAATGCTACTCTCAATATAAAGCTTCCAGTGAGGTAAGTATTTTAATATGCGTTTTATTTTCAGGTAAAACGCTGCTATTTTAGATATACTCGATTGATTATGAACTAAGGAACAAAATGTCTCGTAGAAGGTTGTAAAATTTTCAATTTCACCGTCAAAACTAAACAACTCCAACTTAGGAAGACGTGGCCTCGACTCTGTCGAAGGAATTTCACCCTTATTCTTAGTGTTTCTAGGTTCATATTTGGATGCAACTAACTTCGTTCTATAATATAAATCTTCAAAGTTTCTTAAATCTTGACTGTAATGTAATAATGAAGACTGGTCATTCTCAAGTTCCTTTTCAAATATACTAAAAATAATTTTCTCAAATGTTGACTTTAATGTGTCAATTTCATTAACCCGCAATAAAAATAATTCCCTAACTTGATCATCGTTAACTTTTGTAGATAAATCAAAAATTGATTGCATTTGTTCAAAACATCTTTCTTTACGTTTTATTAAAACGGCTTCTACATCTAGCTTAGGAGGCATGATGTTATCACCTACTACCTACAAGTTAAGAAAAATGTTCTGTTTTCACGAAAATTAATGTTATTTAACTAAAATATATTATACTCTTGAACGTCAAGAGAAGTGTAATAAACGTTATTACTACTATATTTTTACTAAACACCAAGTAATTTCAAATATTTTACGCAATAACTGCTACGTGGTCACTGAACGTCAGTAGGAACTCACGGGCTATTGTTCGTAAGCTACTTTTACACTTAAATGTTCAAAAAATATAGAATTGATTGAAAAACCAAAAAATATACAAATCCTGGTCGAAGGAACCAAAAAATTGTGCGGTTCTCTTGCACAGTGTGTATGTGTAGTGGACTGTATGAATGATAGTAATATCGATCTCTTGCCCGAGCTGCAGAAGGGTAGCAAAAATGGTTGCACTTACCTCGCAGCCCTCGAGTGGATGGGGACCACGCACGGCGCAGACTCCAGGGAAGAGTTCAGAGGGAAGAAGATAATTCGCGGCTACGTCACACCTACGTCACAACGTGCAACGTTCACGGCTTATTGACAAGTGAGTGAGTGACGTGATCCACCCGCGCGCGCGCCGTCGCTCGTGCATGTAGGTACCTACCAGCTCGATGACAGATGCGTAGATATTTGCAACCATTAGTTTTATACCTACCCATCTGCACATAGGCAAGGATCGAACACTACTTAATATTATAAATGTGAAAGTGTGGATGTTTGTTACTCAATCACGTCGCAACGACTGAACCGATTCTGCTGAAATTTGGCACAGAAGTAAATCATAGTCTGGAACATATAGGCTACTTTTTATCCCGGAAAAGGAGAGAGTTCCCGCGGGAATTAAAAAACCTCAGTCGACGCGAACGAAGTCGCGGGCATCAGAACAAAAACTACAAACTTTCACTACTGCGATTGATTTGAAATTTGGTGTACTTGGATTATTTCCAAAGCTTGGCAACCTTAAGTTGATGCTGCAGCATCAAGTATTCTGCGGAATACCCAACTCCTCAACAATTACAGCAGGTGTCTCGATGATGATCGAGGATCGAGGAAGAGGATCTGATGATGAAGTAGAGACTGGGTAACAGAATTTCAGGTACATAGTTCGGCCATAGATTCGCATATCGGGGTTGTCCTAAATTTTCTATTTACAGTTGTAAACCTAAATCCATGCGGACAAAGTCATGGACATCTGCTAGTACATAAAGAATTCAAATTCTTTAGTACCTATTATTATTTATTTCATGTAGGCCGACTTTTGGGTCTTATATTATGTAGCTAAGGCGTACATTAAGATGTCACGTACAAATGTTGCAGAAACAAGACGCTGAAAGTCGGTCAGTGGCGGCACGTAAATCAAAGCTGGGATCGCCAGCAGCTGGCAGCACTGGCAGAGTTGCGAGATATTGCCGCGTGTGACATTCGATTACCCTCATTGGAAAATATTAATCTACAATCAAGGCATGACGAATCACGGAAATTAAACTTCCAGCTTTACGAGTAACTCTTTATTTAATATTAAAGTTTTCACGACCTATATTTTGATCGTTTCAAACGATTTCTTACATTACGAAAGTAATTTTAAACTACTAATTACTTTTAAACACTACTTGCAGAGAGATATTGGATATTTTTTATCCCAGAAAGTAAAGGATTCCTGTTGGATTAAAAAAACAAAAGTATTATCTATATATATAAAATTCAAAGTCCTGACTGACTGACTGACTGACTGACTGAGATATCAACGCACAGCCTAAACTACTGACGTTAGAAACTTGAAATTTTTACAGTTGGTTCCTTTTATGACGTACCACCCCTAAGAGGTTCAAATAGGGGATGGAAGTTTATATGAAACTCCGTCATTTTTCAAGCTGTTTCCATCAAAGTTGGTATTTGAGCTTTCAGTTAAAAATAAAAAAGTACGTGTGTCACAGTTTTTGAAAATTCCACCCCAAAATCTAATTCCACGCGGACAAAGTCGCGGGGGCAAAAGCTAGTTCAAATAAAAAGGTTGATGTAAATAATTCCTCACTAGAAACTAATCAAGTGGAAGCTGCGGACAGAGACAAAGTATTTTCTCAAATGTTTACTGCAGAATTGCAGATCCTATTCACTGTCTATTTGCCGCAGCCATGCTAGCAAGCACTGACATTTAATTAAAGTTAACTGCTTTTGTACTAAGATTGGATATATGGACTTACAGGCTAATTGAGATTCTGATGTCCAAATTAGCGTCCTTCATCTTTCTCATCTCAAAATGTCAACCCTATCTCTATAAGACAAAAAGCACAGCCTTCTTTAGGGCTCTGTAATAAAACTTGAAGGAACCCTTTTACTTTTATCGCCAAGGGTATAGCTGGGAAGGTCTTTCTTCTTTCTTTTTTTCTTATTGCTGGTAACAAGCAACTACGGAATCCTACCCTGGCCCGACACGCAATTGGCCGTTTATTTACATGAGTGTATCACAGTTAGATAGGGGACATTTCATTGGACATTGCACCCTCTAGCTATAAGACATCTCTATGCATGTAAATATTATGTAGGTACATGAAATAAATCAAAGTTGAGAATAATGTACATGTTCCGCTGCCTGAATGCAATATTGCACTTTATCTGAAAACGATGTCTAATATATCTATTCGCGTATAGCTAAGGCATGTACAACAAAAGTCAATGTCATGTTAAAACTTAGAACATTGACCTCAACAGGTTGAATTAAAATTTTCGCACAAAAAACCTGTATAATATATACTGAGGATGTTAGAATTAGAACACTTTTTTCGGAATATTTGTGTCACTAAAACATTATTGAATAAAATAAATGAAAAGTTTGATGACGTTCAGAATAAACTACAAACTATAGAGGCAACAGTCAGTTCTCAGGAACAACGATTAGATTTTCTTGAAAAACAGGTCAGAGAGAGAAATATCATTATTTTTGGTGTAGAAGAAAAAGAGCAAAACTACGAAGATTTGAACACTAAGATCCTAGAAATATTCAATAACTATATGAAGATAGATTGTAATAATTTAGACATTCAATCAGCGAGAAGAATGGGCAAACACGGCGAAAAAGTTAGACCTATTGTTGTAACACTTTCAACGCTAAGAAGAAAAATTGAAATACTACGTAATAAAAATATTCTTAAACAATTTAACTACTATTTAAAAGAGGATTATCCACTAAAAATATTACAAAAAAGAAAGGAACTTCAAGAAAAAGTAAAAGAAGAGAGAGAAAAGGGAAACAGAGTAATTATTAAATACGATAAACTTATTATTCTACCACAAAAAGAGACGCATGAAAATAAAAATCGAGGAAACAAACGTTATCTTTCAGACACCCCTCCCGACAACCATAATTTCAGACTTACGAGGAAATCTGAAGATTCAAAACAAACGCAGAAAAAGAATACCCTAACATCTTATTGGAGTAACAACCCGATGAAAAATACCTAACCCCAACCTTCGAAGCGACACAGGCGCAAAAGAATAGTTATTATTTACAAGTAATCGTCTAAAGACCCTCTCCCCCCTCCTCCAACCCGGCTGGTCACCGTGGAGGAGTAAGACCACAACCCCCCTGTTTCAAAACATAAAATACCACTTCAACTCTAGACACAAAAACATTAACAACCTAAACTTAAATTTCGATTTTGCTTGGCAATTAAAAAAAAAAATAGAATAAATTTATATTATTTTAAGTCATAAATAAAAAAATAAAAAAACTATATATATATAATAATTAATTAATAAAAATTACAAGTAGTATACAGAATCAGTCTAAGCACCTTTGATAGAAACGGGGGGAGGCCGGTACCCTTATGGGATCCTTATCATATTTTTTTTTAAATTTACTGTTCTAACTTTGACTTAACTACTAAAACTACTAATATACAATATAGATAGGTAATTAGATATATTAAAAAAAAAAGTATGCTATATGCACAATACATACGTTAATATATTTATTTAATTACATCACAATTAAAAATACTTAGAATCTAAGAACTAAAACTAACATTAATAAGAGAATAAATGTAATAGATTAGTATTAGTCAATAAGGAAATGTAAAGATAAGGAACAATTAAAGGCTTAATAATAATAATAATAAAACATGGCAATGATTCAATTAATACCTTTGTTATTAATAGTTAAAATTAATAGACGGAAGACGAGGGGTGTTATAAGTTTGACGTGTGTATCTGTGCATCTATATGTGTCTGTCTGTTCCATCGTAACTCCCTAACGAATGGACCGATTTTGATGAGGTTTTTTTTTCAAAACAAATTTTCAAAAATAAAAAAAACGTAGGATGCAATCTCCATGGGTGTGACGTAGCGGTTTTTACGAGCGTTAGGACTTTTGTCGATCGGCCTCTTGCAGCGGGAAAATTTATCTTTCTTTAAAATAAATAGTAATAATAGTGTAATATACGTATATGAGTGCCAAGGATTCGAACTCCAGATCCTCGAAAAGTAGGCCAAAGTCATAACCGCGAGGCTATCACCGCTTTCATGATTATACTAATTACTAACCAATAAAATCAATAATCGAATATTCATTCATTAATTCATATGTCTTTAGAAAAAAATGCCTCTCATTTGCGTAAACTAATTCGGCAATTAATAGCCCTGATTAGTCGTGTCATTTAGAATTTTATGTGACTTGCCTTTTGCATATTTGCTTACCTTGCGACCGACTTTAAAGTAAAAAAGACGTGTGGCACTCGGGGACTGCTGTGGTAAAGCGATTGCATAGCATTTTTTATCAACGCCATCTAGCGGTGAGAGAAGTCCCGTGTCAGCTTATTTTCGTTACGGAATTTCTGGATTCGGTCTCCACGCTCAAGGCCCGCGATAGAAGCTATGCAATAGCTTAAAAATACTTATTACTCCGATGGCAAAATTTCATTGGCAAAGTTTACACACCATTTAAATGTATTGAGAATTTCTTGTTTAAAACATCTGTGTAATTTTAACCTTATGTTTGCAACTATATGGTACAAAATAAGTTACGTTCTATTTATTGACCTGTCATCGGTACCATGGTATAGTACCTATCTCACGAAGTTACGGGCGCTTTACTTGTGGTTACGTCGTGTACATGCACATTGCGTAAGTGTACGTGCCTGCCTAGGTGGGAGCGGTCAGGCGCGGTCAAGCTCTAGCTCACATTTATACAGATACGATACACACACAACCATGAGCCACGCGCCCTTCAACCTCAAGTTGGCTAGTATTGTTTAAAAAAAAAATCATGAGCCACGCGCCCTCGTGAATTGCAAGACCTACATACCTACTCTAGATATGATTTAGATTTTGGTAAACAAGTGAGTACATGTGGCCCATTTATTCGAGTAATAGAATGAACATTTACAAAACGTCAGAAAAAATATTATAACTCCGAGACTTAGAAGTTGTAAGCGCCCGCAGGTGTTCACGTCGGCTCATCTCGCGCGGAACATTTTTCTCCTACAAATTCAATTCGTATATCTTCGTCGAGTAAATTCCTATATTTATGGTGCTATAACAAGTTTTATGACACGATATTACTTTCTCGAGAGATAATTGTTGTTATTAGACACTTATAATCCTTCCTTACTTTTCTTAGCTGCTTGAGGACGCTTTTACCTCAATGACAATACTAACAATGAAACCGAGCTACGAGTGAAAAACTAAACTTAAGCGCCCGGCAAAGGTCATCGTTTTATACGCTTAAGCGCCCGGCAAAGATCGTTAGGTATGCGTTTCGCTTTTTTTTATTCGATTACAAGATAGTCCTTGATTGCAATCTCACCTGATGGTAAGTGAAGATGCATTCATCCCATACGCCTAATCTGTTTCTAAACGCCATTCTGCCGGAACGTGGTAACTATCTACGGCCAAAGTCTCCCATCTCAGATCAGACCAGATAAAATTCAGAAATTGTAAATTCCCAAATCACCCCCGCCGGGAATCGAACTCAAGACCTCCCAGTTATATGACCACAGCGCTCACCACTGCGCACATGGATTTTCACAGGCATCGGTCTTACGCCACCCGTATCCAGCGTCATCCTCTTCTTCTGCCAACACTAGCAAGCTAAAAGCCTGCCCAATATTTTGTTATACAACCATAATCTAACTTTGGAAAAATGTTACTTTTAATCTGAGATCTTCGAAGTCAAGGATGTGTCATCGAGATTCACTCGTGCACTCATACGTAAGCCCAATCCATCGGAATAATAGCAATCGAAAGCAGATTGCTTTTCACAGTCTATAAAGTATCTGTTTGTGCCCGGGAAAAGTTTGATAAATTCAATTTTCAAGCGGGCAACTTCCGCGTCTGGCCGGTTCACGCTTGATACTTTCTGAATAAATTCGCCGGGATTCCGGTCGATAGTATAGAAAACTGGAAAAGTTATTTCGACAGACTGAATGTAATATTTTTCTCGTTATAAGCGATCCCCTTCTCAAGTACAAGGGATTTGGACATTTTTCAAGAAAGTTTTTCAGATTTGTTTCACCAACTTTCATGTAGAACACACTTTACACTTTAGTTAGACACTAAATTGTAAACTATAGTTCCGCGTAGCAAAAATATTATATGGTCTAAGATTGTAGCAGGAAATAAGTAGTATCCTGAAAATAAAAATCGAAAGAACGTTTAATATACCTAATTCAGACTTGTATAATGTATAGGTCTAACATGCGGGCCAACTGAAAATTTTGTCTACACGTTTACTGGTGAATCTCTATAGAGATCAACATAGAGATTACGAGTAAACGTGTAGACAAAATTTTCTCGTGACGCGCATGTTAGACCTACAAGTCTGAATTATATTAAACATTATTTCGATTTCGATGGACGATTATAATTATAAATTACCAAACTGCCCCGCCGATAATCGAACCCGAGACTTTCCAAGTCCATAGCGCTCACGATTGCGCCAGGGAGGTCGGAAAGGAAGTACATATTTTCTTACTTAAATACTATTTGGACGGATGAAATCTTTTCTGTTAAATAGTCTTTGCGATGTTACAACGTTAACGGAATTAAATAAAAATCTAAACGGACAAATGCCTTATCCGTATTTTACATTATAATATCGTGAAAAGTTTCCTGAGTAGAAAATATTATATTTTAATTCATTCCACTACGTACCTATTATCGAAAATACTGTACATTGTTATTTCATAATTCAAATCGAAATAGGCCAAAAGTCACTAAAATAGGTCAAAGTTTTAGAGCTGACGTAGCTATTAATTAGTTTAATGGGTTTTAATTAGCCAAATGAATAATTAATCTTTTAGTCGATACTTTCAGTCTTATGTTTGTTAAGGAAAATAAGTCCTAATTTTCTGGTTAAGTATCTTCGTTAAAACAAAAGGATGATAAAGTTGTTGTATTTTATTTTAACTGTATACCAAGTACTGTTTTTTTTTTAATAAGGGACTTTTGAAGGTGACCTTAATGTCAGCCCCATCGGTACTCACAAAATATTACAATTATAATAATACAATTAATATATACAAAATGAAGTACCTATAGATATAACTATATCAATTTGATATATAGTTTACGCGTGTAGGTATGCGCCTAGATATCACTAACGTGATCTCAGGCTGACATCTATAGACCGCACTCACACTCAGTTCAGACTCAAGACAGAATTAAAACGTGACAGATTTATGTCAGAGTATATTTGTGTCTCATTTTAACCTCTATCTTGAGTCTGAGCTGAATCAGAGCACGCTCTATAGATCTAGAGCACCAGTCTCAAGAAAAAGATCAAAGAAAGAGCAGAAAGTGTTTAGTGGCTTCGTGTTTAAAAATTTCAAAATGTTTATTTGGAACGAAAATTAAAAAAAAAAAAGATACCGGCCGAATTGATAACCTCCTCCTTTTTGGAAATCGGTTAATAAGTATCTGTTTTTTAAAATAAAATCATAATTAATTGAATTTAATAACCTAATATGACATCAAATACAACATAATATTACATAATTCATATTTATCATAATTATTTAACATAATATTACATAATTAATATTTATCATAATTATTTCCAGCAAAAAATTATAGGCCGAAACTTCATTACCATAATATTAATTATTTGCTTGTTATATAAGCGTATCTGCAAGTGAAGCTATTTTAATTGGAAGAGCGCTTTGACTGAGGTCATTTTACAGTAGTTGTCCATATATTGGATACTCATATTATAATTTTTTTTTAATTGCACGGAAAAAAGATCTTTGAGTAAATATTTTGTTCACGAAAATCCGTGGTTTCAAGAGCTTGTCTGTTCTTAAGGTGCTTTGGTGGCTGATGTCAATTTGACATCAGCCACCAAAATGACTCTATATCTAGATATAATCTAAGTTTTGTCTGGCAAGCACTCTTGGAAGTAGTTCCTAGTAAATACTAGCAGATAATAGAATATATTTTATTCAATAACTGGCAGATACCCGAACAGTCGTCCATGCAGATTTATATTTTTTTCAAAATCCCATGGAAAATTTTCAGGAGTAAAAATTATCCTAATAATGTCCGTCTCTGGCATTCTTAGTTGTTCTGAGCAGAAGTCAAAATCGGTTGTGTAGATAAGCAGACGAAGCGGCGTGAAGCGGTTAAACTCACAAACGGTCTCTTTTTTTTCCAGAGATTCAATAATTAGCCTCTACGATTCTCCGGCTCTTTATCTCGCATCATATTTTTTATTATTGAGGGTCGTGCCAGAGGGTCCCAAGGTGCTGGAGTGGCGACCCCGCACTGAGAAGCGCAGTGTTCACAGATCCCCTACTAGGTGCATCGACAACATCAAACGAGTAGCAAGAAGCTACTACATGCAGTCGGCGCAAGACCTGAGCATATGGAAGTCCATGCAAGAGACCTTCATACAGCAGTTAACGTCTACCTCACGACTCTCCGCTTCTTCTTCTTTATCAACTATAAAAAAGAAGGAGAACAAGAGGGTCGTGACTCCTTTTCATAAATCACTATCGGTAGTAGGCTCTTACATCCTTCGCGGATAATCCGGCTGTCAAAGGCCAATGAAAATTCGCATAATTTACATAATATGATATGACACATAACTAAGTTGGTACAAAAATAGGTTGGCTCAACAATAAATAAAACTCATCAGGCCTGATGGGAGATTAGCTTACGCGGTGAGCCGCTTACCCTTTAAATCTGATGCAGAGCAGAGGCCAGCCTAATCAGCCCGGATTGTGGCCCTCCCGGCAATCCACTCCCTGAATCAAGTAAATGAGAAAACTTTCTAATTGGAATTTCAAATAGGCTTTCGCTTACATAGACGAGAGCATTTCGCGGATCGACGGCAGCACAGCTATCTGTGATATGTTAAAATGCTTTAATGGGTTTTTACGTTAAATATCTGGTTTAATTGTCGGTAGGTATACAAATAGCATTGTCCTTTTCACAATGTTCCCAGTGGAAAAGATAGCAGCATATCCAAAGATAGCATATCCTTTTACAGGTTTCAATTTAGTTTAATTTGGAGGTTGTGTATAATTTTGACGTATATCAATCTTTCAAAGATGTCTGCGTGCTTGTCTATCCCTTCATAGCTCACTAAGGAATGGACCGATTTTACTGATTTTTTTTTTCTGTTTGAAAGCTATTGTATGTATTTATTATTATATAATATATGTTTTTTATTCCCAAGCATAGTAACCTTGAGCTGATGCTGCAGCATCAAGTAGACTGCGGGATATCAAACTCCTCAGCAACTTACAGAAGATATACCGTGTTTGGGCTCATTGGAATGGTCTCAATTAGTAGATTCCAGTCAGATAATGATCGAGGATCAATGAGGAGGATCTGATGATGGAGTAGAAAACTAGGTTACAGGATGTCAGGTATATCGTACATATAGTCCGGCCATCGATTCACTTGACTATGACTAAAGATTCACTTGACAGATGACTAAAGATTATTAGTCAAGCTGAAGTTGGCTAATATCCTCCTGTCCCCTCCAAATAAGCGGAAAGCTTGTGCTAGGAGTGGGTACGACAATAGTGCAACGGGTGGGATACGAACCTGCGACCATTCAGTTTTCAGTCCGCACCGTTAACCGTTGAGCTATTGAGGCTTCTGTGACTAAGTAATATGAATGCTTGAATAAGTATGAATGCTTTAAGTGAGCTACGAGACCTATTTAATAATACCTAAGCTTATTAATATACAGTATGTCTGGAGAGCCAAAGTCGTTAACTATAATTAGTTACTATTCTGTGATTGGTGGCTCCAATTAACGTAATTAATTAACCCTCTGCGACTCTGCGACTGTATTGGAGATGCAAATATATACCTAGAAGGTAATAATAAGACCGAGTATGGTAATAAATTTTATTTATTACATATTTATATAAACACTAGGTATACACGTAGGTATACTTAATACATTATCATTATATATTTTTCCTGCGAGATAATTTTAACTTTTAGAATATAATAATAGAAAAGGGTTTGCATAAATGAAATAAAAAAAGCGTTTCCAAATCGTCAAGTGAATCTACCACTGGAATGCCGGTCCAACCGAAGAAATCCAGCAAGTTTGAGGTTGCTGGTTTTTTTTTTTTTTTTTTTATTCTATGACAAGATAGCCCTTGACTGCGATCTCACCTGATGGTAAGTGACGATGCAGTCTAAGATGGTAGCGGGCTAACTTGGAAGGGGTATAGCAGTGTAAATTCAACCCATACCCCTAATCGGTTTCTACACGCCATCGTGCCGGAACGCTAAATCGCTTGGCGGCACGTTTTTGACGGTAGGGTGGTAACTAGCCACGGCCAAAGCCTCCCACCTCACCAGACCAGAGACAATTTAGAAATAATAAATTACTAAAAAAATTAAGTAATAAGTGATGTTGTGTAATTAACCCGCCGTCTTACGCATGGCTGGAGTAAATCTAATCCACCACTTTTTATCAATAATATAATCTTTAATTGGATTTAACCAGTTAACAACAAGACCACAAAAAAGACAAATTTTTTGTGTGGATTTAGGTATTTGAACTCTTTGACATTCCCGGAATATAATCCCTATCATACCTTGCCTAATTCTTTATCTCCCTATAGAAGTCCCGTCAAAATCTCTTCAGATGTTCCGAAAAAGTGCCTGTTCAATTCAAACTAACAGACATAATATTGACTTAGACAAACAAAAAATTTTGTACATGCTATCGATCAAATACTACTTAATCATTATTGAGTTTAATAAGAGGCAGTTATTTCGAAATCACACCATAAATATTAGTATAGAAACTAGTTATGGCGCGATAATATTCCATGGTAGTGTGGCTTATTTTTACTGATTGACACCTATTAACACCAGTTCTTTTTTTTTTGTATTGTAAATGCAAGATTTAAATGTTTTGTAAATATCATAATGTGTTCGGTTTGTTATACAAGTATATCATTAATATATATATAGCTACTCGTGCTGATTCACTGATTGACTGACTGACTCACTGACTCATTGATCACCTCTCCTGTAAAATTTTGTATGGAAAAAATTTTTTTCACTCATGGTTTCGTATAGAGGACAAAAATTCATTCGGAACAAAAATATGGAGAGAGCTGATGATTGAGGATTTCGGAGACGGGTGAGGAGCACCGGCCAGGGTATCGAAGTTAGGTGGGGGGTGTTCAACCAAATGTCACTCGAAACCTCATCCAATTGGCAGAGAGCCGAAAAAAAACTCCAAAATGGCGGATTCAAGATGGCGGCCATACAAATTTCGTCGGTGTCTATCTCGGAAACTATAAAGGATGGAAGAGTGGTTTCTTGGAAAAGGATGATCAGGACTCAAAGGTCTACTTGATGAATAGAAAAAAAATTCAAGATGGCGGAATTTATTTTTTTCCATACAAAATATATGCAAAACTTTAATTGGTTCCTTTTCAAAATTTCTGATGGTTTCGTAGAGAGGACAAAAATTCATTCGGAGGAAAAATATGGAGAGAGCTGATGGTTGAGGATTTCGGAGACGGGTGAGGAGCACGGCCAGGATATCGAAGATAGGTGGGGAGTGTTCAAACAAATGTCACTCGAAACTTCATCCAATTGGCAGAGAGCTGAAAAAAAAACTCCAAAATGGCGGATTCAAGATGGCGGCCATACAAATTTCGTCGGTGTCTATCTCGAAGACTATAAAAGATGGAAGAGTGGTTTCTTGGAAAAAGATGATCAGGACCCGATCATCTACGTGATGAATAGAAAAAATAATATATATATAGCTACTCGTGCTGATTCACTGATTGACTGACTGACTCACTGACTCATTGATCACCTCTCCTGTAAAATTTTGTATGGAAAAAATTTTTTTCACTCATGGTTTCGTATAGAGGACAAAAATTCATTCGGAACAAAAATATGGAGAGAGCTGATGATTGAGGATTTCGGAGACGGGTGAGGAGCACCGGCCAGGGTATCGAAGTTAGGTGGGGGGTGTTCAACCAAATGTCACTCGAAACCTCATCCAATTGGCAGAGAGCCGAAAAAAAACTCCAAAATGGCGGATTCAAGATGGCGGCCATACAAATTTCGTCGGTGTCTATCTCGGAAACTATAAAGGATGGAAGAGTGGTTTCTTGGAAAAGGATGATCAGGACTCAAAGGTCTACTTGATGAATAGAAAAAAAATTCAAGATGGCGGAATTTATTTTTTTCCATACAAAATATATGCAAAACTTTAATTGGTTCCTTTTCAAAATTTCTGATGGTTTCGTAGAGAGGACAAAAATTCATTCGGAGGAAAAATATGGAGAGAGCTGATGGTTGAGGATTTCGGAGACGGGTGAGGAGCACGGCCAGGATATCGAAGATAGGTGGGGAGTGTTCAAACAAATGTCACTCGAAACTTCATCCAATTGGCAGAGAGCTGAAAAAAAAACTCCAAAATGGCGGATTCAAGATGGCGGCCATACAAATTTCGTCGGTGTCTATCTCGAAGACTATAAAAGATGGAAGAGTGGTTTCTTGGAAAAAGATGATCAGGACCCGATCATCTACGTGATGAATAGAAAAAATAATATATATATAGCTACTCGTGCTGATTCACTGATTGACTGACTGACTCACTGACTCATTGATCACCTCTCCTGTAAAATTTTGTATGGAAAAAATTTTTTTCACTCATGGTTTCGTATAGAGGACAAAAATTCATTCGGAACAAAAATATGGAGAGAGCTGATGATTGAGGATTTCGGAGACGGGTGAGGAGCACCGGCCAGGGTATCGAAGTTAGGTGGGGGGTGTTCAACCAAATGTCACTCGAAACCTCATCCAATTGGCAGAGAGCCGAAAAAAAACTCCAAAATGGCGGATTCAAGATGGCGGCCATACAAATTTCGTCGGTGTCTATCTCGGAAACTATAAAGGATGGAAGAGTGGTTTCTTGGAAAAGGATGATCAGGACTCAAAGGTCTACTTGATGAATAGAAAAAAAATTCAAGATGGCGGAATTTATTTTTTTCCATACAAAATATATGCAAAACTTTAATTGGTTCCTTTTCAAAATTTCTGATGGTTTCGTAGAGAGGACAAAAATTCATTCGGAGGAAAAATATGGAGAGAGCTGATGGTTGAGGATTTCGGAGACGGGTGAGGAGCACGGCCAGGATATCGAAGATAGGTGGGGAGTGTTCAAACAAATGTCACTCGAAACTTCATCCAATTGGCAGAGAGCTGAAAAAAAAACTCCAAAATGGCGGATTCAAGATGGCGGCCATACAAATTTCGTCGGTGTCTATCTCGAAGACTATAAAAGATGGAAGAGTGGTTTCTTGGAAAAAGATGATCAGGACCCGATCATCTACGTGATGAATAGAAAAAATTCAAGATGGCGGATTATTTTTTTCATATAAAATGTATGCAAGACTTTATACGGTTCCTTTTCAAAATTTCTGATGGTTTCGTATAGAAGACTAAAATTCATTTGGAGGAAAAATATGGAGAGAGCTGATGGTTGAGGATTTCGGAGACGGGTGAGGAGCACGGCCAGGATATCGAAGATAAGTGGAGGGTATTCTAACAAAAGTCACTCGAAACCTCATCCAATTGGCAGAGAGCCAAACAAAAAAATCCAAAATGGCGGATTCAAGATGGCGGCCATACAAATTTCGTCGGTGTCTATCTCGGAGACTATAAGAGATGGAAGAGTGGTTTCTTGGAAAAAGATGATCAGGACCCGAAGGTCTACTTGATGAATAGAAAAAAATTCAAGATGGCGGAATTTATTTTTTTCCATACAAAATATATGCAAGACTTTGATAGGGTTCCTTTCCGAAATTTCTGATACAAGACAAAACTTCATTCAGAGGAAATATATGGAGACAGCTGATGATTGAGGATTTCGGAGACGGGTGAGGAGCACGGTCAGGGTATTGAAGATAGGTTGAGGGTGTCCAAACAAAAATTACTCGAAACCTCATTCAATTGGCAATGAGCTGACAAAAAATACACCAAAATGGCGGATTCAAGATGGCGACCATACAAATTTCGTCGATGTCTATCTTAAAGAGTGTACAAGATGGAATAATGGTTTTAGAAAAAGATGATCGAGAGCCGAAGATCTACTTGGTGACCAGAAAACACGCGGTTCGCTTTAGCGAGCCGCGCACCCACGCGCCCTACTAGTTAATATATATATAGCTGCTCGTGCTGATTCACTGATTGACTCACTGACTCACTGACTCACTGACTCATTGATCACCTCTCCTGTAAAATTTTGTATGGAAAATTTTTTTTTCACTCACGGTTTCGTATAGAAGAGAAAAATTCATTCGGAACAAAAATATGGAGAGAGCTGATGATTGAGGATTTCGGAGACGGGTGAGGAGCACCGGCCAGGGTATCGAAGATAGGTGGGGGGTGTTCAACCAAATGTCACTCGAAACCTCATCCAATTGGCAGAGAGCCGAAAAAAAACCCCAAAATGGCGGATTCAAGATGGCGGCCATACAAATTTCGTCGGTGTCTATTAGGGCATGCAATTATCGGAATTTTCCGATAATCGATAATTGGATTTTTATCGCTTTTTTTCCCGATAAAAACCGGTAATTACCGGTTTTGAATTAAAATGACTAAAAATTTTTTTTTTTTACTAAAATTGCTCGCTTTGTGGATTGACCATTCTAGCAACTACCGTTTTAACTGAGCGGGCCATCCCAGGTATCGCGATCGTGCTATATCTAGGAATTTGCTAAAACTTGTAGAAATCGAACGGTCTGATCTAAAAATTTGCAAAAGAAATAATAAAAGAGTCATAAGCTCCGAAGCTGGCCAATCGGTTGAACATCGTTTCTACGGAGCGGCCCCGAGATCTCGAGAAAAAGTTGGTGGAATCTGTCGAAACTTGGCAGAAATAAAGATCATAATTCGGACAAATTTGCTAAAAAAGAACCAAGTTTCTGAGTGTAATAGTTTTTTTTTTTTGCAATATCATATCAAAATGGGCCGCTCAGAGCGAAATCGTTTTTCGCTTATTTCTCAGAAAACTTATGTGCTACAGAAATGTTTTATACACCAAATTTTAGTAGAAAACGTTTTTATTAATATACAGTTTAAATCAAAATCTAATATGCAACTACAAATAAGTTATCGGCTCCGAAGCATTTCTCTGAAACGTTGCGTAGGAGCGGCCAGAATATCTCGAGAACCACACAAAGAACCCGGTGAAACTTGGCAGAAGTAAAAATCACAACTCGCAAAAATTTTCTAAAAAATAACCAATTATTTGCGAATTGTGATTTTTACTCCTGTCAAGTTTCACCAAGTTCCACTGTGTGGTTCTCGAGATATTGGGGTCGCTCCTACGAAACGTTTTAGAGAAATGCTTCGGAGCCCATAACTTATTTATATTAGTTTTTGATTTAAACTGTATATTAATGAATACATTTTTTGCTAAAATTTGGTGTATAAAACATTTCTGTAGTACGTAAGTTCTCTGAGAAATAAGCGAAAAACGATTTCACTCTGAGCGGCCCATTTTGATACGATATTACAAAAAAAACTATTACACTCAGAAACTTGGTTCTTTTTTAGTTTTGTGCGAATTATGATTTTTACTTCTGCCAAGTTTCACCAGGTTCCACCGTGTGGTTCTCGAGATCTCGGGGCCGCTCCTACAAACGTTTCGGAGAAATGCGCCGATAACTTGTTTGTTTTTGCATATTAGTTTTTGATTTGTACATTTCCTGCTAAAAGGTGTATAAAACATTTTTCTAGCACACAAGTAAGCTGAGAAATTAGCGAAAAACGATTTTGATTTTGACACAATATTACACAAAAACTATTACATTCAGAAACTTGGTTCTTTTGTGATCTTTACTCCTGCAAAGTTTCACCGGGTTCCACCTTGTGGTTCTCGAGATCTCGGGGCCACTCCGTAGAAACAATGTTCAAACGAGTGGCCAGCTTCGGAGCTTATAACTCTTTTACTATCTCTTCTGCAAATTAGATAAGACCATTCGATTTCTGCTAGCAAATTCCTAGATATAGCATGATCGCGATACCAGGGATGAGCCGTTCGATCGAAACAGTAGTGTTCGTAACTCGTGCCAGTTAAGGGCGAGTGAGAGAGCGATAGGGTGGGCTTGGCTTTCATACGCGAATTTCAAAATTTGACTCGCGGGTGCAAGTGGATCTCGTTGGGATTTATTACATGAATTTATCGTTTATCGATAATTATCGCTAATATTTTCGATAATTATCGCTAGCAAAAATGAGCCGATAATCGATAAATTATCGATTATCGATTATCGGTTTGCATGCCCTAGTGTCTATCTCGGAGACTATAAAAGGTGGAAGAGTGGTTTCTTGGAAAAAGATGAACAGGACCCGAAGGTCTACTTGATGAATAGAAAAAAAATTCAAGATGGCGGAATTTATTTTTTTCCATACAAAATATATGCAAAACTTTAATACGGTTCCTTTTCAAAATTTCGATGGTTTCGTATAGAAGACAAAAATTCATACGGAGGAAAAGTATGGAGAGAGCTGATGGTTGAGGATTTCGGAGACGGGTGAGGAGCACGGCCAGGATATCGAAGATTGGTGGGGAGTGTTCAGACAAAAGTCATTCGAAACTTCATCCAATTGGCAGGGAGCTGAAAAAAAATCCAAAATGGCGGATTCAAGATGGCGGCCATACAGATTTCGTCGGTGTCTATCTCGGAGACTATACAAGGTGGAAGAGTGGTTTCTTGGAAAAAGATGATCAAGATTCGAAGGTCTACTTGATGAATAGAAAATAAAATCAAGATGGCGGAATTTATTGTTTTCATAGAAAATGTATGCAAGACTGTAATAAGGTTCCTTTTTCAAATTTCTGATGGTTTTGTATAGAGGACAAAAATTCATTTAAAGGAAAAATATGGAGAGAGCTGATGGTTGAGGATTTCGGAGACTGGTGAGGAGCACGGCCAGTGTATCGAAGATAGGTGGGGAGTGTTCGAATAAAAGTCACTCGAAACCTCATCCAACTGGCAGTGAGCTGAAAAAAAACACCAAAATGGCGGATTCAAGATGGCGGCCAAACAAATTTCATCGGTGTCATCTTACAGACTGTACAAGATGGAATAGTGGTTTTTTAAAAAAGATGATCAAGACCCGAATATCTACTTGGTGGACAGAAAAACCGCGGTTCGCTTTAGCGAGCCGCGCACCCACGCGCCCTACTAGTTACTATATATATAGCTACTCGTGCTGATTCACTGACTGACTGATTGATCACCTCTCCTGTAAAATTTTGTATGGAAAAATTTTTTTTCACTCACAGTTTCGTATAGAGGAGAAAAATTCATTCGGAACAAAAATATGGAGAGAGCTGATGATTGAGGATTTCAGAGACGGGTGAGGAGCACCGGTCAGAGTATCGAAGATAGGTGGGGGGTGTTCAAGCAAATGTCACTCGAAACCTCATCCAATTGGCAGAAAACCGAAAAAAACTTCCAAAATGGCGGATTCAAGATGGCGGCCATACAAATTTCGTCAGTGTCTATCTCGGAGACTATAAAAGATGGAAGAGTGGTTTCTTGGAAAAAGATGATCAGGACCCAAAGGTCTACTTGGTGAATAGAAAAAAAATTCAAAATGGCGGAAATAAATTTTTTCCATACAAAATATATACAAGAGTTTATACGGTTCGTTTTCAAAATTTCTGATGGTTTCGTATAGAGGAAAAAAAATAATTTGGAGGAAAAATATGGAGAGAGCTGATGGTTGAGGATGTCGGAGACAGGTGAGGAGCATGGCCAGGATATCGAAGATAGGTGGGCAGTGTTCGAACAAAAGTCACTCGAAACCTCATCCAATTGGCAGTGAGCCGAAAAAAAAACTCCAAAGTGGTGGATTCAAGATGGCGGCCATACAGATTTCGTCGATGTCTATCTCGGAGACTATAAATGGTGGAAGAGTGGTTTCTTGGAAAAAGATGATCAGGACTCGAAGGTCTACTTGATGAATTTAAAAAAAAATTCAAGATGGTGGAATTTATTTTTTTCCATACAAAATATATGCAAGACTTTAATACGGTTTCTTTTCAAAATTTCTGATTGTTTCGTATAGAGGACAAAAATTCATTTGGAGGAAAAATATGGAGAGAGCTGATAGCTAAGGATTTCGGAGACTGGGGAGGAGCACGGCCAGGGTATCGAAGATAGGTGGGCAGTGTTCAAACAAAAAGCACTCGAAACCTCATCCAATTGGCAGAGAGTCGAAAAAAAATCCAAAATGGCGGATTCAAGATGGCGGCCATACAGATTTCGTCGGTGTCTATCACAGAGAATATAAAAGATGGAAGAGTGGTTTCTTGGAAAAAGATGATCAGGACCCGATAGTCTACGTGATGAATAGAAAAAAAATTCAAGATGGCGGATTTTCTTTTTCATACAAAATATATGCAAGACTTTGATAGGGTTCCTTTTCAAAAATTTTGACGGTTTCGTATAGAGGACATAAATTCATTTGAAGGAAAAATATCGAGAGAGCTGATGATTGAGGATTTCGGAGACGGGTGAAGAGCACGGTCAGGGTATTGAAGATAGGTTGAGGGTGCCCAAACAAAAATCACTCGAAACCTCATCCAATTGGCAATGAGCTGAAAAAAACACCAAAATGGCGGATTCAAGATGGCGGTCACACAAATTTCGTCGATGTCTATCTTAAAGAGTGTACAAGTTGGAATAGTGGTTTTGTGGTAGAAAATGATCAGGCCCTGAAAGTCTAAGAGCAGAAAAACCGCGGTCCGCTGCAGCGGGCCGCGCACCCACGCGCCCTACTAGTTAATATATATATAGCTACTCGTGCTGATTCACTCACTCACTCATTGATCACCTCTCCTGTAAAATTTTGTATGGAAAAATTTTTTTTCACTCACGGTTTCGTATAGAAGACAAAAATTCATTCGGAGGAAAAATATGGAGGGAGCTGATGATTAAGGATTTCGGAGACGGGTGAGGAGCACCGGCCAGGGTATCGAAGATAGGTGGGGGGTGTTCAACCAAATGTCACTCGAAACCTCATCCAATTGGCAGAGAGCCGAAAAAAAACTCCAAAATGGCGGATTCAAGATGGCGGCCATACAAACTTCGTCGGTGTCTATCTCGGAAACTATAAGAGATGGAAGAGTGGTTTCTTGGAAAAGGATGATCAGGAGCCGAAGGTCCACTTGATGAATAGAAAAAAAATTCAAAATGGCGGAATTAAATTTTTTCCATACAAAATATATGCAAGACTTTATACGGTTCCTTTTCAAAATTTCTGATGGTTTCGTAGAGAGGACAAAAATTCATTCAGAGGAAAAATATGGAGAGAGCTGATGGTTGAGGATTTCGGAGACGGGTGAGGAGCACGGCCAGGATATCGAAGATAGGTGGGGAGTGTTCAAACAAATGTCACTCGAAACTTCATCCAATTGGCAGAGAGCTGAAAAAAAACTCCAAAATGGCGGATTCAAGATGGCGGCCATACAAATTTCGTCGGCATCTATCTCGAAGACTATAAAAGATGGAAGAGTGGTTTCTTGGAAAAAGATGATCAGGACCCTATGGTCTACGTGATGAATAGAAAAAATTCAAGATGGCGGATTTTTTTTTTCATATGTATGCAAGATTTTGATACGGTTCCTTTTCAAAATTTCTGATGGTTTCGTATAGAGAATATAAATTAATTTGAAGGAAAAATATGGAGAGAGCTGATGATTGAGTATTTCGGAGACGGGTGAGGAGCACTGCCAGGATATTGAAGTAAGTGGGGGGGTGCTCAAACAAAAGCCACTCGAAACCTCATCCAATTGGCAGAGAGCCGAAAAAAACCTGCAAATTGGCGGATTCAAGATGGCGGCCATACAAATTTCGTCATTGTCTATCTGACAAAGAATAAAAAATCGAAGAGTGGTTTTTTGGTAGAAAATGATCAAGCCCTGAAAGTCTAAGAGCAGAAAAACCGCGGTCCGCTGCAGCGGGCCGCGCACCCACGCGCCCTACTAGTTTTATGTATGGATACATGATAATTTCCACATCGTATATGTTAATCGGATACGATTAATTGGGAATGCGCAACGTTTTGGGATCTGTACGTAGGTACATCTGAGGCTTTTCGTATATGATGGCTTGTTAATAAATGCCAATGTAACTTTATAAAGCGGTGGCAGCCTAGTGGTAGACCTCTTCTCTTTTCGGGGATCTTAGGTTCGATCCCTGGCGACTTTTCGGAGTAACGCGCATTGTAAGCAATTGATTATCACTTGCTAAAATCGGTGAATGAAAATATTGTGAGGAAACCTCCATAATGTTTTCAAAGATGAACTTTGTGAAGTAACAAAACATTTCCTATTCGAGAGGAAACTAGTTTCTAGTAGGGGGTCATAGATTAAAATTAATGGAACAATTTTATGGAGTAGGTGTCTGTTTATCATGTACGGATAGTTGTATTTTTATTATGTTTCGTGTTCTGGCATTCCGAATAGCCCTACAGAGGTTGAGAAGACGCTAAAAGTTGAATAAACAATATAGAGCATGTAGAATGTACATTGTACAACATAGTTATAGCCATAGAGTAGGCCTAAAGAATAGATATTGCGCGTATAGGCAGTGGCCTATACGTGCAAATCACTTTTCACGCCACACATTGTGTTATTTTCCCTCAAAATCGGACATCCCTTTTTTATGATACCAATCGAAACTTTAAGCTTTTTTTAATGCTAGAGTAGAACACCCAGAAGTTAATTCTGTTTAGAACCGGAGTTATAAATTTTTTTATGGTTACCAGAAAAAAACTAAGAAATGCTGTAACTTTCTATGTAACGAAAGTTTTTAAGTTTCAATTATAGCATGCTATAAAATCAATTAAGTGCTATTTTTGGAAACATATAATTAATTTCTAAGTGAACAATAAAGGAAGATATGTTTTTTTTAACTAATTTTGAAATTAATTTTTTTCTCATCTTTGTATAGATATTAGCATCTAATTTTCACATATTGTATTTATTAGTGCTATGTTAACCCGCCTGTATAATATCAGATACGTAACACTTAGGACTTCTTGGTTCTGTAGGTTTACCTAACCTAAAACTATATTTCCCGATTTCACCAACGTGGAGTGACGTTTAACCAAGGAATAAATTGGGAGTTCTGACCGTATTTGTATTGAAAATCTGCCAAAATATCTTTACGCTCGGATATGAGATTTGTATTATACGTTGGTGAAATCGGCCCTTACTGTTAGATTTTTTAGCAAAGATTATATTCAATCTACCAACTTCTTTTAGATAGCTAATTTTAATTTTTATCCTAACTTTCAATAAATCCGTTATCTTATTTTTGTATTTTGTATGTTTCGTACGCACCAGGAAGCGCAGTGTTGGTAGACCCCCCACTAGGTGGACCGACGACATCAATCGAGTCGCAGGGAGTCGCTGGATTCAGGTGGCGCAAGACCAAGGCCTGTGGAGGACCATGCAAGAGACCTACGTCCAGCAATAGACATCTATAAATTGATCTTTGTTAAACTCTTCTTGATCCTCTCAACTGCCAAGCTTATGATGTATTGAATAACGCATATAAAATTATGTAGCGCTATTTCCTCACCCACACCTATAAAGGGCGACCCGCGTGAACAAAGTCGCTTGCCGATGACAATGCTATGGTTTCTCGAGCAGACTTTACGAGCTCACGAATCATTATCTCATTGTTTGAGAGAAACTTAGCACACGTCGTTCACGGTGAGGCTTTGTTCTGCGAAGTTATGGTCGTCCCCTCGGTTATCCGCAACCATTAGTAACATTGTCTCCGGGTAATACGAGCTTGCTAGACCGATATCGCGTGAGTTGTGCATGATTTAGGCTGAACGATGCATATGATAGCGTTTTTATGTCTTTACGTCTTACTAACTAGACGAGTGACGACCCACCAGGGCCCCAAGTCTGCTATTTTACATGTCATTGTCATTGAACCAAAATACAATTACAATTCAATTATCATTGGTCCAAAATTTCGTAGTCTACTAAATTCACAATGGTCGTTCGATTTCTTATAATTGGATTGTAATTCAATGATACCTCGGTATTGCCATTAGCTTAAAAAGCGTTTGCCGAAATGAGTTTTAAAAAAAAACTACATATTAAAAACGTTTATTTAAGCTAGATTCAAAGCTAGATGTGTCAGTGGCAAACCATCGGAAAACAATTGTGACGCCATTGAATTAGTAGACTACCAAAATTGCTAAAAGTAGCAATTGGGATGTCATTGATAGACAATTGAACTACAATTGCAATAGCAGACTTGAGCCCCAGGTTTCACTCGAGTGGTGTTTTCGAAAATCGGCAAGGGGGTGGAATTTCCAAAAATCGTGAAGACGTATTTCTTCATTTTTTAACTGATAGATCAAATACCAAGTTTCATGGATCTAACCCGAAAAATGGTGGAATTTCATACAAACTTTCATCCATTGCAGCAAGACAGCAATTTTGTCAGGTACCACTTTACGAATTAAAAATAATAATACGACGAAATACGGATACATCTACCCGTATTTCATTTTAAAAAGTCGACTAATGAAAATACATTTTTCATTCGTATATTAATGTATTTCTATTTTTCATTGCATTGCAGTATTTTTATAATTCAGCACCCGCAACAGGACATTTAATGTAAAGGTATGGCAGTATTATATTATTTCAGCACCCACAATCAAGAGGACATAATATTATGGTAGTATTTTAAAAGTTATGCACCCGAGGTTTAATTACACGGCAGTATCTTTACTTTGTAACTTATACTCAGATATATATAAGCGCGAAAGTGTTTGTTGGTTCTGTGCTTTGCGGTGTCTTTACGGTATACGAGTACGCCGCGCCGCAACAGAATAAGGATCGACTTGAGTTTTTGCAAAGGTATTTGCATAATTGAAGAGTAGGTGTCGTTTTCAGCGGGAACTCTATGCGGACTAAATTGTACTCTTTCATCTCATAAATCCCGATTTTTCAAAACACGTGTCCAAAGGCTTCAAATGGGTCATCTTAGTTTTTGAAAATTGTATGGTCAAATCTTCTGTGAGCTTACTTTTGAACTAACTTAGTTTTCAATTTTCATAGAGCATGAAATGATAGTTTTTTCTACATTAGGAAATCACTACTTTTTCGAGATAAAACATTTTTGCAGGAATGAGAGAAGTTTTTGCTTCTCTGTTTTTTTTTTAAAGAATTAATGTACATAGTTGGCATAGTAATCGATCGTAATAGGTGTCCGACAGAGTTCACGATACGTCAGAGATGTTGTAAAACTTGCTCACTCGATGGTCGAGTAAGCCCGGAACGAAATTGCCAATCCTCTTTCACAATGGACCGTAAAATGGTTTTCCGTTTTTGTCCGATCGAGCGGAGCGGTGCTCGTTGATTCACCGGACACGTCCCACAGCGGGCTATCGCTAGTTGGGGAGAGTTTGTGGAATAACTCTTTTACGTTCTGTTACTTAGCGTGTCGCAAATTTAAATATGCTACCGAGACGGCATTGTATCGCTTGCTGTATAAAAATTGTGTGTTTAGAGTTTTTTGTTGGTTATGATTTCTGCCTGCTTGACCCTCCAGTCTTAAATTCTTCTGTCTCCCTCTAGTCTTGAATTCAAATCTTGCAGAGTGTTTTGTGCAATTAAATGCAGCTTATACATTTTTTATTGCAAGAAATAGTACAAAAAGCAGGCAATGCTAAAGCATTTTCTGGCAGTCTACCTTTGGACGTGCGACGACGCGTGAAGGTGTGCAAGAACGGAAAAGAACTTTCTTTTACGGTAAGGCAAAACATCGTGAGAAATCTTTGGGTATGCCAGAGGCCTCCATAATTTTCTCAAAGGTGAGAGGCGTCTGCTAATCCGCACTTGGTCAGCGTTGTGGATTATGGGCGTGACGTTCTATAATAAAATTCCACAGTCGATTTGAGACTTGCCTGTGGAATTCCATGCAAGAGACCCTTGTCCAGCAGTGGACGTCTGACGGTTGATAAAGTAGCGGAGTGAATCTTCTGTACCTATACTATTATATAATCTCTTCTTCTTTCAGTAATTGTTGTGTACACCTATAAGAGGCGTGTCACACCGTCCAAGAATTTATTAGTTTTTAAGTTAGCATAGTTTTGTGTACACCTCTCTCTGGCGTACCTTAGTAAATAAATAAATAATCTGTGGTGGCACACAGTCTCTAAACTAAATTGCCAGGTCAAGATTTCCAAGGAAGCGAATAACTCCTCGCGGAAAAGCCTATCAATGAATTAGCCACATTGACACCTTATTCCGCCTTAATCAATCCACGGAATTAGGAAGTAAGTACAAACTTGTTGAGTAGGTACTTGAAGTCGTTTGACTTAGATTGTTTGAGTATCAATTCAAGTTAGATAACTTTTTGAATATTATTTCGATTACATATTTTGATGATTCGCAAGATAAAACTACTTTAAGAGAATAATTTGAAAAGTTTGTAAGGAGTTGTTTCTTCAACAACGCTCTCGATAATAATAAAATTATTAGTACAATATAATGTAATTTCAATAAAGTGCCTATTCAATTTTTTTATTTTAAACGTATCTACATTTTTTTAAATTTTAACGTTAAATATTGACATTTCTAGATTTAATAAATAAATGGGTTAACTTATTATTATCTTATCGATATAGTGTACAATTTTTAATTAAAAAAAATATAATTATATATTCTTGTAACAGTCCTGGGTAAATATATTAGGCTTGATTTTCTTTATTTAAATTGTATTCTCACCCCAGTCGGTTAAATATATAAGACTTGATTTTCTGTACCATTATAATCGCATTATGGTGAATAAAATACTCTACTATAATCTACTAGTTGATGACCGCGACTTCGTTCGGGGGAATTAACTCTATTATTTTCCGGAATAAAAAAGAAAGTAGCCTATCTATTATTCCAGACTTTAACCTATCTCTGTGCCAAATTTCAGTCAAATCGGTTCAGTCGTTGCCGCATGATTGAGTAACAAACATCCATCCATCCAAACTTTCGCATTTATAATATTAATAGTATTTACATACCCATTTATCAGGAAACACGGGAAATTACGCTTAACAACATTTTAATGTTTGTTTAATAATATATTCAAAATAATTTCATTAATATTTACCTACCCACCTAAACCTATAATAACCGGAAACGAACGTGATACAAAAAAGGTCAACTAGATCAAAATCATAACAATTACAAGGACCTCTACCTTAATTCCTAAGTCCATCGGAAAGATAATTATGGTATTATGGTAAATGAAACGTACTACTTCCATGAAGGAAACAAATTTTAATAAAGGAGACCGCATAGCGATTTATAGAGTTGTCATTTTACTAGAGCGTGCAACATGCTGCAATCTAACATGTGTACCAAAGCCTCAATCATGTTTTGTAGGGTTCCGTATCCAAAGGGTGCCAACGGGATTCTATTACTAAGCGTCCGCTGTCTCTCTGTCCATCAATATGAGACAGAGCTCAACTTAAAATTGGAATACCCATCCTCTCCTTTGATCTATGAAGATCAGATTCTAAATGAATTTTTTTGTTTAGATAAGATATATTTTATTGGTCTTTAGACCTTATATGCTACCGGCAAAGCCTCAGGCGATAATCAAAATTAAGTGATACCAATAAGTGGTCAATAGATATGTTGTGAAACCACTCACACTCTTAAAATAGAGCTGAAATAAATGACGTAAAAAAGTTCCTTTTTCTAGCCTCTTTGGATTTCTCATTTAT
The DNA here is from genome assembly GCA_933228805.2 of Hipparchia semele. NCBI lineage: Eukaryota > Metazoa > Arthropoda > Insecta > Lepidoptera > Nymphalidae > Hipparchia > Hipparchia semele. The sequence continues at coordinate 5,685,070 of OW121717.1, read as the reverse complement.
GACCTATTGTATAATTTCTGAAATGTCTATGGTCTGGTCTGGTGGACGAATTTGGTCTTGGCTAGTTACCACCCTACCGTCAAAGGCTATCGCCAAGCGCTTAGCATCGTATCATGACGTTCAGAAACCGGTAAGGCTTTAATTCAAACTGCTCTAAAACACCCCCTCCTAAGTTAACCGCTACCACCGTAGACTGCATACAATTACAATCAAAAATATAACATGTAGCAATAACATTTGTAAAAACAGAAAATAAATCGGACAAAAAACAAAAATTATAAGCTGTTTTACTGCTGTTGTATCTGTGGTTGTATCTGTCTCGTCCTAAAACGAATTTTTCTGTGGAGAATGTCTGGAGCTACTCGCTTGTGACGTCATGATTTAGTAGCGCTCTCTTTGTCTAACAGGAAACTTAAGAGCCGAGACTAGTTAAGACATTAAAAAAAATGGCATTGAGTTATAATATTAAAAACCTTTAAGAGATTAAAATTTTTAGTGAAATACCCACCTATGTCTGGTGGTCGCTACCCTCAGGTGAGATCCATGTGAGATCACTGTCAAGGCTTGTCATTGAATAATAAAAAATCAAATAACATTTCAACACTGTATAACATTTTTTGTGAGGAAGCATCATTTCATTCAAAACGAATAATCGCATTGCACTGTCATTATTCTTTTTATATCGTATTCCATTGTTATTGTACTCGTAGAATAATACATTGTATTTTCTTTCAAGTAACAATAGAGAACTAGAGCGCTATTAAAGCATCGTTCAGTACTAAATCGTCATTACAATATTCCTTCTCGTGCTTGTTTTACTTATCTACATTTCAGATACTTTAGAATGTAAATCCACTAGGTACATGTAGTTCGTAAAACTGTTTGCTAATCTTACTATATCCATTAAAACTTATTTTTAAAACATTATAATGTTTTTATTCGTTCCGACGACGCTTTTCAGTTTAAAATTGCAATCCTATTATCCTATTATCCTATCCTATTATATATTATTATAAATATTATAAATGCGAAAGTTTGGATGTATGTTTGTAACTCAATCACGCCGCAACGACTAAACCGATTTGGTTGAAATTTAGCACAGATATAGATTATAGTCTAGAATAACACATAGGCTACTTTTTATCCCGGAAAATAAGAGAGTTCACGCGGGAATTAAGAAATCTTAATCCACGCGAAGGAAGTCGCGGGTATCAACTAGTTTTGAATAGTTTATTAGTTCTAACAAAATTATAGTGCATTTCGACAACGACAACGAGATATTGCCAAGTTTATCGAACACTTTTTTTTTTAATAGACAGGAAATGCCCAACGCATGCCCCTCCGTCAGGGGAAGGTGTGGAGCTTGCACCCACTAAAACCTGTCTTTACTGGGCAGTAGCGTGGGTTACACTTGGTGGAGCATTCACGGTGCCATCGCCAAGGTCTTGACCTACCACTCTTAAAGGCGGGTCAGCCTGGCCGCTGCCGTATACACCTACTAATCTGTTTATGTTTCGGGTGACGGACGATACCGGATACTACCGGATATAACATTATATGAAATAGTGAACTGTGATGTCATAAACATTTGACCTAATTTTCGTATTAATTTATTTGATAATATTTAAAGTGCTTATCACACTTCAAACTAGCAGCTGACGTCGTGTATTTTACTTATTGTATTATCCTCTATTAATTAATAATAATATTTTTGTAGAATAAAGGCCAAATTATTGTATTCATCCCAAATTGTATGTATAAAATTTATGTAAAATTCACGTAAGCAAGTGTACGCTTGGCTTCGAGTTGAGACAGACATTAGGCAGGTCACGTAGGATTTAACTCGGCTGCTCATTCCCGATGGGTCTTCTTGTTTTGACGCTTTAATAAAGTTGTAATATTAAATATGCATAAGCACGTACAAAGTGGCAATAAATAACACACTTCTCTAACTAAAGAGGTACAATTAGTTATAACTTTCGTTCGGTGTTTTAGGTTTCGACATTATTGTCACTGAAAGATGCCCAATGTCCACAGCTGGTGAAGTCTTACTTCACGGAATAGAACTAAGGCTGAAATAAAAGCCTAACTGAAATATGAAAGGTGCGGTCCTCAACCGTGCAACGGATTTAGTTTTTTAATTACCGCGGGAACTCTTTGATTTTCCGGGATAAACGGTAGCCTATGAGTCTCAAGGTCCTTAACTATATGCATACAAAAAATCACGTTAACCGTAGCTCTGTTGCAGCGTGACTGTAGGAAAAACCAACAAAACCCCACTTTCGTATTTATAATATTAGTAAGGAAGTAAGGATAGTAAGGATGAATAGATTCTATCTGTTTATCTTATCCGCCTCCTAAGGATATTGTTCTCTTGCAAAGTTCAGTAGGTATAGTTTGTCTTAAACGAGTTACATGATTGGGGGTGTTTGCTTTTCCTGCTTATGGGAAAGTGGGAGTTTGGGGGTAGACACAGATTTCCCCGTATAAAATTGGAAGTAACTTTTTAATATTGTAGGTAGGTATGTACTATCTTTTTGTTGAATATAATATACTGTAAGTCAATGATCTTCCATCTGTAAGTGTATATAATGGACTGTAAGTAGACGTAGGTTTAGGAAGGTAGGTCACATTTGTCTGCTTAATGTATTTAAATAGGTACAGAGTGCTTGTTTCAATAACTGGGTGAGAACATTGGATCGGTCGGTCCGCAAGAGTTAGTAATCATACGAGTATTAGCGGTGTAAATGGCTGTTGGGAGTTTTTAGCAGTTTTTAGTTTTTAGCGACTTTCAAAAAAGGAAGAGGTTCTCAGTTCGTCGGATTCTTTTTAAGCTATTGCATGGCTTCTATCGCGGGCCAGCGTGGAGACCGAATCCAGAAATTCCGTAACGAAAATAACCTGACACGGGATTCCTCTAAGGTGAGCCGCTAGATGGCGTTGATAAAAAATGCTATGCAATAGCTTTCCCGCGGCAGTCCCCGAGTACCACACGTCTTTTTTTTTTTTTAATATTTGTTGTAGTATTTGGCAAACTTCGCCGAAGCTTTTCGTTGCATTTTCTTTTTCTATCTATTAAACAAAGACTGTCATTATTATAGTTCTTAAACATAGCAAAAGAGTATTGAATAATTTTATCGTACCGATTTCAAATTGTGACGTACGTACAATTCACATATCGCCCTCAGCGATTGGTTTTGTATGAAATAAAAACGTCGCCGAACGCCGAAATATTCCCCGTGGAATATTATATCAATCACAATTAATTAATTGGGTCTCGTACACCTCAATATGAAAATATGTAATGCTACGTTGTTCAGTTATCATTTTTATCTTATAATATCAATGGATGAAATTATAATCTTCCAAATATAATTATAAAATAAAAGAAAAGGGTGACTCACTGACGAATATATCAATGCACAGCTAACTAATGGACGGATAAAACTTCGCCGACAATGACATCTCTGGACTTAAGCCTAGATTTGCTCTGTGATGAATTATGCGCTTGCACAGCGCCACTTGAAATGGGAAAACCTTGTATTTTTTTTTAATATATAGACTAGCGCTTGACTGCGATCGCACCTGATGGTAAGTGAAGATGCAGCCTAAAATGGTGCACGCTTGCCTAGACGATGCCTATTCACTCTTGATTGAAAGACACCCACATTATATTTAGTTAGTTGGAAAAACGGAAACCGGAAGAACATTCCAAATTGCGGAGCCTTGTATTTGTAGAAAAACGTACTAAGTAAATAAAAATCTAAATAATTGTGAAATACTAATATTTTACCAAAAATGGTTTTGCAATACAAAATGGAAACTTTAATAAAATATTTAGAAAAATTTATGCTCAGAGGTCAGGAAATACGAAAAATTATACCGACATACGAGATATTTACATGATTTAAATAAGTAGTTCAAAAAAATTTGAATTATGTAAATAATTACCTAAATATAAATATTAAATTTATTAGATAGGCTCAAGCATCAAGTAGGTCTATTATTGACAATAATGATAATAATATGCATTATCCTTGGATGATATTATTTATATTTAGCTTTTATTTTTGATATTTAGGAATTTGTTTTAATTTTTATTTTAGTTATATATTTATGTAGTATTAATTATTAATATTATAAATGCGAAAGGATATATGAATGAATGGATGGATGGATGTTTGTTACTCAATCGCGCCGCAACGACTGAATCGATTTGGCTGAGCCAAATCGGTTCATTGGTTATGGCTTGAAGGAGTTACAAACATACACACACACGCACACGCATACACACACACACATACTTTCGCTTTTATAATATTCTTTCTTTTCTTTGGTGAATAGCTTCCTCTTATAATATTAGTGTGATGTGATTCCGTTATGTATTTTTAACCGACTTCAAAAAAAAGAGGAGGTTCTCAATTCGACGCGTATGTTTTTTTTTTTATTTTTATTTTTATTATTATTCTTTGGCGATGTTACTCCATAACTCCGTCAAATCTGAACCGATTTTAATAATTTTTTTTTTATTTTATTTTGTAATATTTGATAAAACATATAAGTATTTATTAAAGGTCAATAGTTAAAAGCGATAGGTAATAGATATTTAATTTAATCACGCGAGTATATACTTTCTGCTCAACTAATCAGAATCAATGATGATGCTGATTCCAATGATTTAAATGAAGCGTTTAACTGATTCAAATCTTTGGACTGATCCAGATACAAATGATCCAAACTTAACGAAGACACGTTAAAAGCCACCACAAATTTCAATTCGAATAAACGTAGCAATACAACACATAGATAACGTTTTTTTCTTTTGCATTTCAAGAGGACTCTGGGTAATTTTTATATTACCCCCGGCGAGCCTGAGTGAAATAAAACCGTCACGCCGGAGCTCCCATTCTCCCTCGTGAAGCATCTATCACGATAGCTAATTAATCAATCCGAGTTTACCTTAATGTAAAGTATATAGCAATATTATCGGAAATGAACTCTCATTAATCTTTTTTATCTACCTGATAAGATGAAATATGAACCAGTAAATGGTGGGGATTAATGTGTAACCTGTGCAATGGCACGATAAGAATCGACTGTTAACTTATTTATTTATTAACAATTTATTTTTCTTAAGCGGATATTACGTCCTATCTCCACGGCAATTACACCAAAACTGAGCGACATGAAAATCGAACAATCAAATGTAGACACACTTGAACATACAATGTTATCTGATGCAAAACACTCACTAACCTCTATAATAATTAATTAATCTATGATTAACACTGGGCTGGCTGCTGTGAGTTTTTTTTACCTACTTGATTGACGCCATTTTGGCGCTGTAAGCCGATACTCTATAATCTATATATATAAAATTCAAAGTCCTGACTGACTGACTGACTGACTGACTGAGATATCAACGCACAGCCTAAACTACTGAAGTTAGAAACTTGAAATTTTTACAGTTGGTTCCTTTTATGACGTAGGCGCACACTAAGAAAGGATTATTTGAAATTCCACCCCTAAGGGGTTTAAATAGGGGATGGAAGTTTATATGAAACTCCGTCATTTTTCAAGCTGTTTCCATCAAAGTTGGTATTTGAGCTTTCAGTTAAAAATAAAGAAGTACGTGTGTCACAGTTTTTGAAAATTCCACCCCAAAATCTAATTCCACGCGGACGAAGTCGCGGGGGCAAAAGCTAGTTAATCTATGAAATAATCAATAAAATCATAGATTAATACTATAGAGGTCGGTGCGGTATTTGCAATATTGTTTGTATCAGAGACATTCGTATGTCAAATGTGGTGCTTCAATTCACAATCTACAGTTCCTAAATCACTATCTACGCACTAAACTTAGGCCATTATTTCACTTAGGTACTATATGGTTCATGTGTAAGTTATATATTTTGGCAGCAATATTGTTTGCGTTCAGTTTGCGTATAACATATGTAGCGTTGCGAGTTATTACGGCGAGCGGTCATCCGTATGAACGCAGGCATTTGATAATCCCGTACTGCATCCATCATACTGGTATTAGGCGTTGTAATTCCCCGCTACAAAGCGGATTTTACCTGCAACGGGGGATGTATGTGCATTGTTAAGCCACTGACATTCATTTAACGCCATTCAGATATTCGTCTCTCTAGCCTTTCTGAGGGTTACGACCACTTTTCATTTAAGCAGGCACTAGCTTTTGCTTATGACTTCACACGCGTGATTAGCTTACTATAAACCCCGAGGGAGCACTTTGTTTTCCCAGAGTGAAAAGTATAATAATAGTAGTAATTATTCACTAAATCAATTATACTTTTTTGTTACTTACTTGAATATGGGTATTGTTGGCTTTTCAATTGTAATTTAGGTGCTTAAAAAAATTATCGCGTAGATTGCGCCTCGCTCGTACGTCGCCAATGCCCATACTACACTAGGTACTAATGCACGGTCGACTGTGCAAGTCAGTTGAATACTTGGTGAGCGTTCGGAACGCCCGCGCCGCCGTATCCAGTACGTTGTAAGTATATTTATATCGATGGCGGGAACCTTTTATCACCTATTGCTCTTGGGATATCAACTGCTCCTTGCAAAATACAAGAAATTAATCCCGTTTTCAATTTCCGGTGGGGTCTACTTAGTAAACGATCTTTTCTAAATTAGTTCCGATTATAGTAGAGGTAAGTTGGAGCCGCGGCTAATTACAACTCTAGCGGCAAAGCCGACGTAGGCACCGCCAAGTGAGCTAAATTTCCGGCTATGCCGTGTAGTATGTTCTAAATCTACCAGGCTAGCAGAACAATATTAGGGCGCCTATCCACTAAATCAGAGCGGAGATTTGTAAACTATAGTATTAGTATTGAAAGACTCTAGGTGCATTCCCAAGAGATCGAATATTAACTGACATTGAAAGTATTTTTTTTAAATTTTACTGTCTTATAAAGATGATTTATTCTTACTAATACTATAAATGCGGAAGTGTGTTTGTTTGTAGGTTTGTTGGTTTGTCCTTCAATCACACAACAACGGAGCAACGGATCGACGTGATTTTTTGCATGGGTATACTTGAGGACCTGGAGAATGACATAATCTACATTTTACCCCTATAAATCAAAGAGTTCCCATGGGATTTTAAAAACTAAATCCACGCGGACGAAATCCCGGACATCTGCTAGTCAATGAATAGATAACTCTTTAACTGCGTTACAAGCAAAGCTCCTTTAAAAATATTTTTTATTAACTTAACTCTGTTCGTATTTTTCTATCGTCTGGTACATCGGTATAACATGCGATCACAACTACACCCTCATTATACAAGCAAATCCCGAGTGTAAGATGCATTATGGATTTCAATACGCCGGGTCTAAGCCGTTCTTCTCATTTTATTCGCATTTCTGTATATTTTATTATCTGGTTTTACTATGACTCGAGATTGTGCGGCGATGTCGTAAAATAAAAGGAAATGGGTACTCTCCAAAAAGGACAGTTTCAAATACTTACATCTATTGTTAGGCCATTTTCGAAATAGGTCTTTCTTTTTAAGCGGCACTTTAACTTCAGTGCATAATATCTACTAGCCAGTGCCGGTTGTTTTATATTCTGGAACTCCGGCGAAATGCTTATTTTTCCGAAATAAAAAACCCAAATCAATTTCACCCTTACCACCTGGGTGCATGATGTACTTCGCCCACCCCTTGCGCTTTATCTTTTTTCACTCACATGAAAATTACTCACAATTTTCATGTGCGTGGAAATAAGATAAAGCTTCCAACCATCAGCAGTCTTCCCATTGGTCGCATATCGAAAATCACGCAAGTCATTTTAACTAATTTTATAGGAAAGTGAAAAAACTGCTTAAATCATTATTGATTTCAAGAGCTTATAAGTTAGTTTTAGTTAAATATGTTCTTTTAATGGATGATAAGCAATATTATAGAATGCTAACTTTAGCTTTATCCAGTGACAAATTTAAAGTAAAAACTGCCAATTTTCGACTTGCGTGGTGATGTTCTGTTCGATAAGCGACGCAAGACTTCAACATAGGGTTATTCAAGGGCGGATCAACATATTCCTGAAACGGTAACGCGTTTACGGTGCCTCTAATGTTCCAAAACATAGCGCCACATGAACGAAGTCGCTGGCAAAAGCTAGTCTCATTATATAAGTGGAAAAGGTGACTGGGTAACTGACTGATTGACTATGTACATACTAGCGGCCGGCTCCGGCTTCGCACGGGTATAAAATATATAGCCTGTGTAATTCACTGTTAATGGATGTTATTGTACACATAAACCTTCCTCTTCAATCACTCTATCTATTAAAAAAACCGCATCAAAATCCGTTGCGTAGTTTTAAAGATTTAAGCATACATAGGGACAGAGAAAGACTTTGTTTTATACTATGCCTATGTAGTGATTATGTTCGTTAAAGGCTATTAATTCATATCTCAAAAAACACATTTTTTGCATAACATCTTTCCGCGTATTTACGAGTATAAGAAGAATTCAGAATATAAACCAGCGCCTACCCAATTAACAGCCTAAAGATAGCACAGGCGTTCGCTAGCAAAAGGTTAAATATAATAATAAATCTTCGTAAATGAACATTAAATATGGCTATGAATGTCTCACAAAATACTCACTATTGTAGGACGGGTAAAGCGAGTTCACCATCCGCCATTTTAGGAGATGCCACTTACATGCAATTTCTCACTGTAACTCCTTGTAATATATTATTATGTAACCGTTTTGTGTAGCCTTTAAGTAGCATGTGGAGCAAGACAATTTATTCAAGACATTAACAGCAGAATAATGTTGGTATTAGTTATTTAAGAGTATGTTATAAAGCGACAACTATAAGATGCATTTCAACTTCCCTACTAATATTATAATTATTGTGATTTTTTTTTATTCGATGACAGGATAGTCCTTGACTGCGATCTCAGCTGATGGTAAGTGACGATGCTGTCTAAGATGGTAGCGGGGTAGCTTGGAAGGGGTATGGCAGTCTAAATTCAACCCATACCCCTAATCGGTTTCTACTCGCCATCGTGCCGGAACGCTAAATCGCTTGGCGGCACGTCTTTGACGGTAGGGTGGTAACTAGCCATGGCCAAAGCCTCCCACCAGACAAAATAGTTTTTATTTGTTGGTTTGTTTGTTTGCTTCAATCACGCAGCAAAGTAAAAACGGATCAACGTGATTCTTTGTATGAGAACCTGCCGCCCTAGCCATATTACAAACGTGTCGTATCTATTTTCTTTCCATGATCGCTAACGCTTCAGAGCAGAGGTTTCCAAAGTTATTTTACCACGCTTCCCTTCTGAAAGTATAGGACGTGGGATTAAAAACTTTGGAAGCCCCTGCTATAGCATTAGCGATCTTAGAACACGATCATGAAAAGAGAATAGATACGACACGTTTGTAATTTGCCTAGGGCGGCTGGAGAGTGATACCTATACGCTAATTTTTATCCCGGAAAAACAAAGGGTTCGTGGAATTTTTGAAAATCTAAATCCACGTGGACGAAGTCGGAGTCAAGAGTTAGTACCTATATCTTTTAATATTGTTAATATTATACCTATCTAGAAAAGATCAGGTCACATTAATCCAGTTTAAGTATCAGTTAAAGTAGAAAAATTGTAGCTTAAAATAACTAAAAAACACTAGGAGGCGTATAACCTCAATCTCAAAAATGATGTGCACTTTACATCACAAATTTTTAAATAAAAGCTTAATTGAAAGTAGTCAAATTAAATATAAGACATTAGGTGAGCTGAAAACCCACGTGACCAGATCATAATTAGTCAAAATTAACCGCACATCATAAACTATCGAATAAAACCTTTACTTCCAGCGGTAATATAAAATTTTATTCTTAAACCGTACGTCTTAAAGTTTCCAGTGAGAGGCGTTCCATTCGGGGGTTACGAGTGCCGAGCGAAATATTGGAATTTATTTTATGAAGCGGAACCCCGACCGAGTTAATCTGTTAATATTGAACATTTTTCCCATAAGGATAACGGAACGCCGTTCGTTATTTAGGGAACATGGAACAATCGTTTTTATTGCCCAAGATATTTTATTATTTGGTATCGATGAAGCCTTTTTTCTAAAGATTATTAGGTTCTATTTATTGGTTTACTACGTTGTATACGGATTTCCCGAGAATATTACGATTTTCTTTATGTACTCGTAATGCGATAGTTGCGAAGGACCATGTTTCTGTACCTTTTTTTCTCTCTCTGTGTGTGTAGCCTTGCGTGACATGCCTACTCTATCTATTAATTATACGAGTATTATTAAAAATAAAATATTAATAAATTGCCTTTGCCTGCATATAATGTATAGCTATTTCTTCAACAAGGAATACTAGGTAAATATGACTACCTAGTATGCCCATTTCCCCTTTTTTGCGACGTCAAAGTTTGAACCTTTCGGTTTTTTAATTCGCCGCCCTGATCGTTGCGCCATAAAGGCATTTGAAAAATTTATTATATTATAACTAACCAGAAATTTACGTTCGTCAAGGGTGTGGCCTTAAGTGGTCCACGAACCTCACGCGAGATGAAGAACTCAGCGATTTCCTTAATATACTGCATCGTCGTAGCAGCATTAGATCCATACAATGAAATAAATTACTCCTATGAGAGACTTTTAACGTTAAATATGTATGGGTAAGCTGGTTCTATTTTTGTTTAGTCCTTGTAGTTTATTCCAAATCTTATGTACTTGCTTTTGCTCGCAACTTAATCCGCTTGCTAACTAGAAGTGATCACTGTAAATTCCAAATTTCAGCCAAATCGGTTCATTCGTCGTAGCGTGAAGGAGTAACAAACATAGACACACACTTTCGCCCTTTTTATGTGAAAAGCGGGCAAACGAGCTAGCGGGTCACTTGATGTAAGGTGATTACCGCCGCCCATGAACACTTGTAGTACCAGATGCGTTGCCGGCTTTTCAGGAATTTATTGGTCCGCCCCTTGAATAACCTCATATTGTAATTAAGTGGGAACACTGTCGAAGGGAGATGATTCCACAATTTGGTAGTACGTGGAAAAAAGGATCTTAAGCCTTTATAATAATTATTATTATAGTGTGATAACGACACTTGCATATTGTTCTCTGTAATTTACCAACCTATAAAATCTTTTTCAACGGCACATGTACGCAAATATTGTTTCATTTTAAACACAGGTGAGCGCGGAGTGAACAGGGTGGCAACCTCCACTCGGCCTAATGACGCTGTCGCAAGCAAACAAGCCGGCGCGGCGCGACGTGCTCGGGCTTACAATTAACATGTCCTGAAAGAAATACACGAGTTTCGATTGAGTTTTCCATTGCCCTACCTAACGTCTGTATTTAATTTCAGTTGCAGCTTAGATTTATATCGTCGTCGGTCAAAAATGTCTGTGAAAATAAGTTCTCGAAGTTTACGAACTAATTTTCAGAAAAAACACATATTATGGAGGAGCAATGGTAGGATTTGTTTTGGGTGGAGTCCTGAAAGAAATACGCGAGTTTCGATTGAGTTTTCCATTTGCCTACCTAACGACTGTATTTAATTCCAGTTGCAGCCTAGATTTATGTCGTCAGAGAAAAATGTCTGTGAAAATAAGTTCTCGTTACGAACCAATTTTAAGAAAAAAACACATATTATGCGCGGTAGGTAATGGTAGGATTTTTCTTGAGATAATATTTCGATAGGTCCTCAAATCCTTCCACAGACGACTAGACTACGAGAAAGAGATTTCGACTCTTATACATTTAACGATTACAATCAAATGTTAGTACCTAATAGTAACAGGGACCGACACCTCTACCTACTTTTCTTTTCTTTTCTGCTCTCCGAGACACGATGGAGACGACAAGGTTGAGAATAATGTTACAACACTTATTATATGTGGTGCAATCTTGGTACAATGGAAAGTCCAATAATTCCTTCAGAATCATAATAATAAGTGAATCAACCCCACAGTGGATTTCCGTGCTTTACGTAAACGACATGATAGGGTTCCTAGTAAGTCGATTGTGTATTATTACAACATTATTATTTACTAGCGTCTCCATTCTCTCTGCCGAACAAAAGCTTTTTTACTGATATCTTTACTACTTCGCAGAATGTTTATTCGGTCAATATCGGATAATCGTAAATAGGGTATGTATTTGAATATGAATTTGTCTTTATATCTATATAATACGCAAGGTTTTATAAGGATAATTGAGATGATGCAAACAAAATGGAAGAGAAACAAAATCAGGATTACCAATTCACATTGGATTACCAAAATTATTCCAGTAATTATTCCAAAATTTTTTTATTAACAAACTACAAAAAAATTGGAAAGCGTTTATTTGGCTTTCCCCACCATTTTCTCACGGTCTCAGATTTATTTTCGTGGATATATTATTATTATGATTACAAAAGTTAAGTACTTACACATTTGAGTATCTACATAATACATAAATATAACAAATTAAAATAGTATACTTTTATATCATAAAGTGTAGTAAAATAGTCAAGAAATAATATAAACGTAAAAAGTCTTACAAAATCGACTTCAAACGCCACTACTATGTATATCAATTGTGCCTATAAAATTTGAAGGGTTCCCTCGATTTCTCCAGAGTCCCTTCATCAGATCCTGACCTGATAACAATGGGACCATCTGGGAAGTATACCACAAACAAAAAAATACCTAATTTTTGGCGTCTTGGAGTAATCGGGGAACATACGCAAAAAAGAACCTCCTCCTTTTTTTAAAGTCGGTTAAAAAAAAAACTTGTACTAGTCGTCTTACATCGTCTTATTGTAAGAAATTTGTTAGCATGTCAATGGATGAAATTAATTAAAGTAGCTGTCAACATTCCGGTAATCAAATTAAGCTTGAATAACCGCTTTGTTCACAGGAATTTTATTGAATTTGACGCCGCGACGTTGCAAAATATTTCATGATTCACCACGTGATTAAAATTAACCATTATTGTAAAATGTGCTTTAACGGTTCTATGCGGTTTAATTTACCTTTAGTGACCTAACTTACAAATAAACTACATAAAATTTCATTCGCGTCTATGTAGGTTTTTAAAAATTCCGATTTGTAATAATCATAAAGGTAACATACTTGTTTTGAAATAAAAATTGCTAGACATAGAGCAATTTTTATTTAAATACACGTATGTTACCTTTATGTTGAAGTAAGGCAAGCATCACGCCGCCGGTTTTGTTATTTTAAGCTACGTTTAACTTTTTAAGTTATGTAATCTTTTTTCTTATGTTAAGGTTTTTAGCTTCATAATTCTAGCAACTAAGGGTTATAAATTCCAAAGAGGTGGTTTTACGCAAGTTTCACATAAGGATATCTTTAACGCATAGGTATACCTACTATTAATTAAGTATCTTTATTATATATCTAAAAAATTATTTATTGAACATTAGCGCGTATTGAGTACCAATTTCATCATATTTTTTTTTTAAAAAGAATATTGGCCAACTTGAAGTTGACTTATATCCTCCTATCCCCTCCCAATAAGCGAAAAGCTTGTGCTAGGAGTGTGTACGACAATAGTGCAACGGGTGGGATTCGAACCTGCGACCATTCAGTTTTCAGTCCGCACCTTTAACCGTTGAGCTATTGAGGCTTAACATTGCCGATTATCGTTCTGTTTTGACAGATTTTCAATATTAGGTATGATAAAATTACTGCCGGAATGTCTAATTTACTCCTCGAATAGATACATGTTACTCGCCAATGATAAAACTAGCTCTAGGGCCTCTTTCACCACCTCCAAGGAAACTTTAACCGACGAATAAAGTCGAGGTTTTGACAGTTTTTGTATGGGCAATCTGTCGAAATGTCAAATTTATTTTAAGTTGCTTATAGGGGGTGAAACAGGCCCTTAGACTTAGTGTGTAATTGTAATAAAAATTATCACAAATGTTGTAAACACCAAAGCTGTGCATTTGTAATAAAATAAAATTTGCTAAATTACTAGGATTGTGTCATAGTACATTGTTACCTTAGGGATGAAAGTAACTTATTTAGTCCCGAGACGGGGTTTGGCGCCCGAGCGTAGCGAGGGGGCCTATAGTTCGAGGGACTAAATAAGTCTTTATCCCGAGGTAAACACTGTGCTTTTCATTACGAATATAAGGAAATTCAAAATAAAAATAGAAATTAGCTAAAGAAAATTGAGTGAACTTTATTTTACATAAATCAACAACTTTGGTGAGATATTTATTTAAAGTTATAAAGTCTATCTTTCTTCTTGTCTATGGATGCACTCGGGTATGTCGTGTTTTATTTGAATTCCAATAAAAATGTGACAACTAGTTTTTTTTAATTATTTGACAGCTGTCAGTTGAAAACGATTCTCCCTAGGGCTGAAAAGTATTACTTTCAACCCGCTTCTCAGGCAACTTCAGACCTACTTTCCGTGTATGAGTAATGAAAAATTAGTTTTCATTACTCATACACGGAAAGTAGGTCTGAAGTTGCCTGAGAAGCGGGTTGAAAGTAATACTTTTCAGCCCTAGGGAGAATCGTTTTCAACTGACAGCTGTCAAATAATTAAAAAAAACTAGTTGTCACATTTTTATTGGAATTCAAATGAAACACGACATACCCGAGTGCATCCATAGACAAGAAGAAAGATAGACTTTATTCATAAAGTAAAGACAACTGATTCATAGACAAAATAAAGTTCACTCAATTTTCTTTAGCTAATTTCTATTTTTATTTTGACTTTCCTTATATTCGTAATGAAAAGCACAGTGTTTACCTCGGGATAAAGACTTATTTAGTCCCTCGAACTATAGGCCCCCTCGCTACGCTCGGGCGCCAAACCCCGTCTCGGGACTAAATAAGTTACTTTCATCCCTAAGGTAACAATGTACTATTTTTCTACTAAATCGAAGCTATAGTGAAAAGTTTGAATGGCAAATGAAGTTTATTTCACAGCCTTTTGCCATATAAAGCAAGCAGCAAAGCTGATTACACAATAATGATTTTCCGTGCGAGTAAACCACACGGCGGCTCTCGTGTAATCCGTTTGATCATGTTAAACAGCAAAAAAGTACGTTACATTGATCCATTTAGCACTTGTTTATGTATTCAACATGTGAATTAAACAATAGTATCATCGTCGAGTACCCTTTTACACATTTATCTGTATTGTTTTATTTCAAATTCGGCTCCCTGCGACTCGTTTATTGTCATCGTGCCATCTACTTGAGGGTCTGCCAATACCGCGACATATTGGGATGTCGGTTAAAAATAAAGTAAGAATGGATAATCTCCAAAAATACTTATTAAAAATTAAAGCCCTTACTTAAATAACGCCACGCTGCATAAACGTGGCGAAATGTAACACGTCACTTTTTGTCCTTCTTCAATGTTTGTATTATTATTAAGCTAATAATCTTTAAAAGATCCCTGAGATTACTTTGAAGCGTATAGTTGAGCGTGACTATACGTTTGATATTCCTTGTTCCAGTAGGAAGGAGTTGAATTTGTTTTGCAGAAGCTTTAAAAGTCGGCTATGCTTGAATACGTAGCGTAAGCCGGCCAGTAGAGCAAACATCTAACGTTCACAAAACAAACTTACATAATACAAAAGCCTATTTAAAAATTTAAACCCAGTTTCCAAAATAAAGAGTCAGAGAGTGGTTATAGTAGAGTTTTTTTGTTATTTTTAAATAGGTGCCTTAATTTTTATTCTTAAGAGTATATAGTAGTTATGACTTATGAGTTACTAAATGATGACCGCGACTTCGTCCGCGTGGATTAAGGTTTTTTAATTCCGGAAACTCTTTAATTTTCCGTATATATAATATGATGTAGTCTAGATGTGTAATTCTAGGTATGAGCTATCTCCATTACAAATCTCAGCCAAATCCGTTCATTCGTTGTGACCATACATCTACCCATATATCCATCCTCACAAACTTTCTTTATAATATTAATAGGATTAATAAGTTTCGAACGCCAAAATATTCAAAATAGCATGACATACCTATTATTACAATTTAAGACTGTAATATTATTACTAAAGACTATAATTTTTATTTTTGTAATAATATAGTAGTCTGGGGACGTATATAGCCCTAAATAATTACAATAAGTAGTGCATAAATAACAATATATTATAACTTACTCATTATAAGTCTATCTCGCTGATAAAGCAACGTTGACCTAAGTCAGTAATCGGATGGATGCTTCGAAGAGGAGTCGACGATCCCGGTTGTTATTACTCACATAATATTCTGATATACCTAATACCAATACTTTTTAATGAATTGTATTCGAAAGTATCTGGAAAAATTATGGGTGAATTAACGGATTACGACCCACAGAATTGAGAAGTGAGACACAGAAGAAGAGCAATAATTTTTATTGCAATTTTTTAGTATTCTTCACGGTCAAATGCCGCTCGTTTTATATTAAATCTAACACAAAAATTCTCACCGTTCTTCCACCCCTGCTGCTTTATACCTAATACTTATAATCGTTTAGTTATATATTATTATTATCATGGATATTATTATAATTGATTCGGCCCTTGGTTCACGTAGAAATTGTTATTGATTGATTCAATTACCCTCATCAACAAACAGGCATTCAAGCATTGTGATTAACTTGATTAATAAACCTATTAAGCTATTATCTACTCTTGATAGGTAGTTATCATTTAAGTGAATAATATACAAAATGTGAAAACAAATTACATACGCTCTTCCACAGTAATAGATACAGCTTGGCAGAAAAGTCTAAAAACATTTTTTTTATTTTGACAACCCTATATGTCATCATGTGTAATCACATCATTCTATTAGTTAGTTGTATAAAGAGGTGTTGTGGTTTAAAAAAGGACCTTTTTAAATAGCTGCTTTTCCTGGATAAAAGGTATTTTTGCAATTCACGAGGGCGCGTGAGCTTTACTTGTGGTTACGTCGTGTACATGCACATTGCGTAGGCGTGCGTGCCTGTCAGGAGCCTAGGTGGGAGCGGTCAGGCCCGAGCAAGCTCTCGCTCACACTTATACAGATACGACACGCGCACAACCATGAGCCACGCGCCCTGGTGAAATGTAAAAACTATACCTACATGAGAAAAACCCGTAAAACTGAGTGAGTTGAAAGAATTATAGAAAATGTCAATCTTCAAGTCCTCAACGATCCGTTAATCCGTTGCTGTTTGATTGAAGGACAAACAAGTAAATAAACAAAAACCATTTCGCATTTGTAGTACTAGTTAGCAAAACATAAACAATTTTCTCTGATTTTCTTTCTCTATGCATTGCAGTTTTGTATCAAAATTTAGTTCATCATTTCGATGATGTTTTGTTTAACTTTTACATTGTCTTCGAGAAATTAAGCAGTTTGCTAAAGTATTAAACGTCAAAACAAGAAGATCCGCCGGAAAATACCCCCGGGTTAAGTAGTACGTGACCCGCTTCACGAAAGCTTCAGTCCCAACACTCTCAACTTGAGGAGACATTTGGAATCATAATCATTGAAATTCGAAACTCGATTTTGCCTAAAGGGGAATTTCTAAGCAATTAAAAGTTCATTACATTAATTTGCAATCTGAAGCAAATTGTCTTTATTCTTTACTCCTACTTAGTTAAGTTAACATTATAATTATGTCCACTTGCACCAATTCGTTAAATATGTTAATTTTCTTATACTAACTTGTCACTTCTTTAGGCAATATCTATCCTATAAACGTGTCAAAAAGTGACTGCATTGCAAAGTTTAACTGGATTGAATCAGATATGCGATTGTGTAAGAAATTCATACACATTTTTCAGCCTGAACTGTATGTTTGATATGTAGTATTGATAGATGAAACCATACATTTTAAGCTATCAAATGAATACAAATGAATACGTGTTCTTATACAACCTTACCTTTGTTTTATCTGATTTTGTGTAAGTGGAATATATTATTATTATTCCTGAAAATTACACAGTTCCCGCGGGATTTAAAACCTAAATCCATGCGGATGAGGTCGCGGGTATCGAAAGATCTAGTATTTATTAAAAGGCTAGTACTAGATTAAAATCTGTCAATTTAGTTTAGTTTATAGATTGTATACGACTAAATTAGCTAAAATAAGTACCTAACGCCGGTAATAATAAAAATGTCCTCCCAACCGAATCCGGCCATGGCGGCCAATCTCCACAGAGATTAGCCATCTGCGCGAGAGATATTACAATGCACAAGTGTGTGCGCAAACGCAGGTGCATTCTCTATTCCCTTACTCTCATAGTCCGATGGGACGGAAATCTGACACGACCGAGACAGATCAGGTGCAGGACCGACAGCTTTACGTGCTCTCCAAAGTACGGGGGTGACTCACCACAAACTAACTCCGGGCTAGTACTGAGAATTTCTTGACAGAAAAACTTAATACATTTTCGGCCTAACCTGGGAGACGAACCCGGGACCTCGTCGTCTGCAGTCGAACTTGTTAACCGCTAGACCAACGAGACAGTTACCTAACGCAATCCTAATCTATTTCGTCATCCTAATCCTAATCCTAATATAATATTATAAATGTGATGAAAGTGTGGATGTTTGGATGTTTGTTACTCAATCACGCCGCAACGACTGAACCGATTTGGCTGAAATTTTGCACAGAGATAGATTATACTACTTTTTATCCCGAAAAATTAGAGAGTTCCCGCGGGAATTAAAAAGCCTTAATCCACGCGAACGAAGTCACGGGCATCAACTAGTGTTAAATAAAGATTCATGCAAACCTTTGGGATAGTTCCGAGAAAGTTATACTCGCCATGTTATCACAGATTCAATGGTTTGAAAAATAAGCGCTCTAATAAAACAAATGAAGCGGAAAAGCTTTCTTACGCGCTGGTTTTGGGAAAAGAGGCCGTAGAAGGCGGATGTTGGAGGGTTACTTCCGACCGCGGACGATGGTAAGTGGCCTGTCCGGTTGCTTTGGTGATGAATGGCTTGCCACAGCTATATTATTTTCTTTATAGTGCCCTTATCCTAGCTATGGAACTATCCCAGATAGCTCGAGTTTGAGGAATACTATGATAAAAAGGTATTAAAACTAGAGAAAAGATTTCGGGGCACTGTGAATTCTTCAAATCTATTTAAGTATCTATTTGAGTACTACAACAGATTGCTGTTTAAAAGGCACGGATAAGATGTCCTATTAATAGAATTGAATGGAATGCCTAGTTATTTGTTCAATAAGATAGCAAAGTTCGTCTTTATTGCGAGTACATAAAGAGGTAAAAAGTTTTGTATTCATCAAACAAACTTTTACAAAGTGCTTTTCAATCGTCAAATGAATCTATCACCGGTTTGGAATGCCGTCCCAACCGACAAGAACCAGCAAGAAACCACGATTTAAAAAAAAAAAAGAATATTAACCACGCTGATGTTGACTATTCTCTCCAAATAAGCGAAAAGCTTGTGCTAGGAGTGGGTACCACAATAGTGCATGGACGACTATCAGTTAATAGGGAAGAAAGGAGAGACTCATCTCTCGCTAAGCAGCTTAGCATTTTTTATGGAACGAGAGCCTAGTTGCAGATTGAAATATTGTGTACGAGACTCAATCCATCACTCATCCATTGGCTGACAATTCGTTTAAAACGCAATTTCCACTCAGGAAAACGTGTTTTGGTAGGTACCTGCTCTAGCTTTCAATTTGCACTTCGCTTCAGTTTTGTTTGTTCATGAAAACTAAAACGTGTGATTCATAGAAAACATGGAACTTGTTTATATTTCACGAACACTTCTATATATTGCATATTGTTCAACAGGATAAAAGGGTGATCTCTTAGTTAATTGATTGAATAGTTTGTGTTACAGAATCGCCTACCTGAAAAAATACATCTCTTTACTTGACGTGATTGACTAACAGACCTACCGACAGGTTATATGGATATAGAGCTACATACTATATGAAATTCGGAGGATACATTTTTTGAGCGCACTAAGGAAGGATTTTATGAAATTTCATCCCAAAAGTTCTGAAACGCGGTAATAAAGTTTGTAGTAATTTTTTTTAACCGCGCCGCGCCGTCCGAAAGAGTTCCTTGCTGGTTTTACTTGGTTGTGACGGCTTTCGAACCAGTTGCAGTGGTATTAGAGTTTAGTATTTTATATTAAGTTCTAAGCTTCTGCAGGTATGAGACCTCATTGATTTTTTTTTATATAATTTTTTTAAAAATAATAATATGTAATTTATATGATGATAAATAGATTCACTTGACGATTCAAAAAAACTTTGAAATTAATGTTTATTTGAATAAAGAAAAATGTCTATCCTATTCTCTTCTAAAAGGTTAATAAAATACACATCCTATGGTACAGTCGCACAACATATACTGAAACACGATTTTTTCCTGAAATTTCAGATGCGTATAGTGAAAAATATAATCTTGTTATTTTTCTATAGCTTCAAACTCTATCGATATGATAGACGGCTTATATCTACAGATCCATATCAAGATGTACATACCTATAGTATAATCCATTGCTAACAAATCGAGTCATGTAAAGATTTCGAATTCATGATAATAAATAAAATAAAAATTATTTATTTCGACCAACTAGGATCACAGTTGTGTTAGTAAATTATAAATGAAAAATATAAAACTTAAACCTATTTGTTAGTAAATACGAGTACTAAAACCTAAAACTTATCCTAAGACGGGCCCGATTTGTCAGCATATGAACCATACTACAGTGGTTCAAATAATATAATATGATTTTCAGAGTTCAAACAATATAATATAATATGATCATGATATAGGTACCTGTCACAGGTGGTACTGAAGGCCGTCTTACACTAGTTCAAAAACTATTTATTTAGGTTCACTATTTATTTTATAGGTTTTGTAGCGGTAACCAGTTTCATATTATACACATCTGTGCCTTTCAACTCGGCAGCTTAAATATTTTCTAAATAAAATGTTTGACACACAGACGGACCGACAGACAGACTGGAAGAAAGTATATATAGGATTTCTTACTTAACTACGGAACCCTAAAAGCCTCTAAAGCAGACTCGTTTTATTGGTTTATAAACTGTGATTTTCCGTGTGGGTAAACCGAACATCAATAACTCAATCTATTTGATCATGTAAAATAGTAAAAGTGTTTCGTGTTGATCCATTTAACACTTTGATTTTGTATGCAGCACAGGAATGAAACGACATCCCCGCTTATGCGCTTCGATCACTGTTTTAATAATATTACGCAATGTAAATTTTAAATGCAATTTTGGCTTTTATTGACATCTCTGCATTGATTAAAAAAATATATAATTATGTGTTTTTGTCCGAGATCTGATTTGCATCAATATTTTTACCCGACTACACGACGTGAAGGATGTGTTTATCAGTCTTGACTTATGTATGTCGGGACCTATTAAAAATATAGATCGGTTCAAGTCTTCCCAATAATGGATCCAGAATGTTAAGTCAATATTATTTAACAGAATTCTAGATTACTTGGACTTGTTTTTTCCTTTTCAGTTATTACGCGGTCGGGTTTTTGATTTTTTCAATTTTATATTTTTAAGCTATTGCATAGCTTCTATCGCGGGCCAGCGTAGAGACCGAATCCAGAAATTCCGTAACGAAAATAACCTGACACGGGACTCCTCTACGGTGAGCCGCTAAATGGCGTTGATAAAAAATGCTATGCAATAGCTTTACCGCGGCAGTCCCCGAGTGCCACACGTCTTTTTTACTGAAGGAGATATTAAAGAGGAAATAATATAATTAAGCGCCAACAATTGATACATGGCTGTAACAATTTTATTGTTGGCGCTAGCAATCGTTATAAAGTTACATTAATTATGTTATCCAGTGCCTGAATTTTGGTTAGTTAGTAACGAAGTTAATATAGGAGCATCTCTAGTAAATTAACAAACGACAAAGTTCGTACGTGCCTATTAAATTTTAACGAACGCAGTCTCGATAAGATTAACCAATTGTTTGAATCAACCAACCCTAAAACTGAATTGTTTAAGCTCGAGGACGTCCACGAATGACTGACATAATAATTATTGGTATAGTTCTTGTAATTCACGAGGGCACGTGGCTCATGATTGTGTGTGTGTCGTATCTGTATAAGTGTGAGCGAGAGCTTGCTCGAGCCTGACCGCTCCCACCTAGGCTCCTGATAGGCACGCACACTTATGCAATGTGCATGTACACGACGTAACCACAAGTTACTTGTATTTAGACAGAAAACTGTTTAGTTAAGTGTTACATTACTAACAAACACTTTACCACTAAACTGCAATAATCTGTCTTAGAGGATCAAATCAAAATGGACATTGAAATACTACAGAATCCACTCACACCACTGATGGATCACAGTGAACCCCAAAGTGCTATTCAATCCGGTGGCAGATCCATTCTGTGGATCATAGTGGATCGAGGGAAATATTTTAAGCATAGCATAATATAAACTCTTAGTATAATCAGCGAATAAACTTTTAACAAAAAAGTTCATATCAATACATTTTAATCCATAGATTTATCCAAGGGTAAAATCATAGGAGTAAAGTTCGCAAAATATTGTCTTAACTCTACATTGCATCTCATTAGTTCCTCGTGTTCGTTACTTCTTCCACGACGATCAAGATCATTACAAACGACTCAACCGACTCTCAATTTAAACTTCCAGCCGCAGTCCCTCGTAGGGAGCACAATTAATTTAAATAAAATCGTCACAGTTTATTCTACTGAGATGCCGGAACGAGCGTTCAACCGACAAGAAGTGTTTCAAGACTCATTTACAATTCCAATTAAGGACAATTCTCATTTACTCTTGCCTTGAAGGAGTTACAAATCAGACCCGACCCTTTTTCTTGAATATCGTGTATAAGTTAAAACAATTGCAACAGGCTATTTTTTTCGAAGAAATGGTAAAAGTCTGGGATATTTTTTTTTAACCATGACAAGATAGCCTTACAATCTTACTTGATGGTAAATGACAATGCAGTGTACGATCGCTAGATAACTTGGAATGGGGTGTGGTAGTTTTAATTAAACCTATACCCTAATCGGTTTCTATACACGCCATTCGTGCCAGAACGCTAAATCGCTTGGTATGTCTTTGACGGTAGGGTAGTACTAGTAACTAGCCACGGCCAAAACATTCTACCAAACAACTTTTTGAACACTTGAGAACGGTCCGACCGCTTTGGCTGATTTTTTTTATTGTGTTCGTAATTGTTAGGACAAGATTTCTATGAAACAGAGTTGTTACCGTTGTAAAGAATGAGAATGCAAGTGTCAAATGAAAAGTGGAAGTAATCAAAATATAATAAATAGCTTTTCAAGAATTATTTCGATTATGATAATAATTAACAAACTAATAATGACTTTTGGAAATAAATTGGTCTAATATTCAATCCAGAGTTAATAAGCCTTAACTCCAAAAGTAATATACTTCCATGTTATGACGAAAAATATCTCCTGTTGACAAAGGTCTGGAAAAAAGTCAATAATATAACACATCTGCTTTTGAAGAGGGTCATGAAGTGTCATTTTTTCTTATATTCGTAGGTTGGAAAATTCAATAAACCTAATATGCTATAATATGGCAGGATAATAATTTTAGGAAATTTCTTGTCCGGTCCAATATATAGCGAAACGCGCAATCAACTGTGCAAGACAAAAAGCATAAACTTAGTACTTATTACTATGTAAAAATATGTAGGTAAAGTAAAGGATGTAGTGATGGGTTGCCAGCTGACGCATACCGCGAGGGTGTTGGGAGGCAGAAGGAGACAAGGTAACTTAGCTTAGCTCTACGATTCGCAAAGTGAACTGAAGTATGAAAAGATAACGAAGTCACGTGGGCTATGCTAAGCGTAGTTAATTTGTTTCTTAAGTTTAGCTTGCGCTTGAGGCGAAATATACGGGTATGTAACAAGCCTCTTTTACATAAAGAAAAATATTATGATATAAGCTAAACAGGACGGTCCATTAGTGTCATAAAAAGGCCGCGTTTCAAATAATCGTGTAACTCGCCCATATCTACGTGGGAAAATGCGCAGTAACATTTTATAAGGGATCTAAATGTGAGCAGATGGCGCAATGCGAATTGTTGATACTTCCCGCAAGGCCGCAATCTGCTATTACGTTTTATGTATACACGGAGGGATGATCGGCTGAACCACATCCAAAACCAGGTAAGCGCTGATACCACCCATATTTATCTGTGAATACTTAAGCTTGAAACACACAACAGGCCCACTGAACGCGCGAATCGTCTACGACTTGTAATACAAGAACTGTGTTAAGCACATCATCCTACAGTCAGTAACTTTCCCGGATTTTCCCTCTTTCATTGTGAAAGTCTACGTCCCATAGGGTCAATTCAGTTGGCGTTGAAAGACGAGTATCGAAACCCAACCTCAACTCTAACGTCAATGTAAAATGAAGCTTGAAAGCCATGTTAAAAGCTCTAGTTTATCCATATAACAACCATTAGCACCACAAGCGAATTATGTGAAATAAAAGTTTGTAGTTGGTAGCAATGAATGCACGACTTTATAGATTCGTACGCGTGGGTTGAGGTTTTTTATTCCCGCAGGAACCTTCTTATTTTCCAGGATAAAAAGTAGGCTATGTGTTATTCCAGACTCTACCTGTGTGCCTCAGTCAAATCGGTTTAGTCGTTGCGATGTGATTGAGTAACAAACATCCGTCCATCCATCCATCTATACGACCAAACTTTTGCATTTACAGGATGGGTTATTAGATTACTAAGGCCATTTTTGCCTGAAATTAGTGTGTTTTCATGTACCTACTGTAACATCGAAATCAATCAAAGTGATTTCTGTTTGCGGATTCTTACTAAGAGTAAAGTTCTTTTATACAGTTGCTAGGACACGTTTCCATCGCGAATCCTATATGTTTCAACCTTAGATGTGAATACTTAATTCATTTAGGTTCATTTGATGACTCATAAAGACTTGGAAGGGTCATATCAGCGTAGCTGTACCCAAGGCTTCATCTTCATGAAAGTTTCATTAGGCAGGCACTGAAATCGTTTTCTTATTTGAATTTTTATATCCTTTTTTATTACATCTAGGGACATGCACATCTCCCGTTTAATTTCCGAAAAAAAAAAACATTCCGTAAATCTTTTTTAGCCGGTCATTCTTTTAGCATGATACAACGTTAATTCAATATACTTATAAAAAAGGAACAACCTATTATTATTTTAGGATAAGGAAAAATGTAAAATAATTTATAAAAAAATGTAAAATAGGATAAGAATAGGATTATAGTTTTATAAATATGTAAGTATCTTTTTCAGTAAATAAAGGCTATTATTATTATTATTTTAATATAAATCTATTCTCTGGTATATTATATGTGTGTATTGACGGTCTATAATTTTTTTGTGATTTTCTCATATCACTCCTTTTATTTTAATAAACGTAGGATTTTCCCACTGAAAGCCTTCAGAAGAGTCCCGTCAAGGATATTTTGGCAATAAATCAAACAGCCTTCGGGATTTGTGAACGTTTAGAATATCGATAACCTTGCCTCCGTTGCCTCTTCTTCTCACTCCTATAATATTAATATTGTTTTACACAATTTTTACTGTTATTTTTTACATAGAAAAGGTATACGTAACCCTTGTAAAAACTTGTGTCAAATTAAGTAGTGTTTAAGTATATTTGTTGTGAAGTTAAATTATTATTTATTCTTTACATAAAATCGACAATAATATACAGATAGTCTACTCAGTTAATGAATTGTTCTTTTATCACTAAGATGCATTAGAGAAATCGACTTTGCATCCAGCAGCCCACAAGCTAGTGTAATAACTTATTAATTACATTGTAATAGCATATTTTATGCATACTATTGATATTGTATCATTAATCTTGTTTTGAAAAGAGCAACTGCTGAGCAACATAAATCATAGAATAACATAGATAAAATAGAAGTAGAAAATAAAATTTTTACAGAATAAATTATTTATAATATTTCCAGACCAAAATTATTATTTTATTTTTTTCAACACATTAATCATTTCTTTCTTGTAAAGCATAGATAATTTATAAATCGGATGAGTTTGCGGGAACTTGTACTTTGAAAATACGATTTAAAGTTTGTAAGAGAAAAATGCGTCGCATGAGATGCGGCAAACTGAGCACCTGCGACCGGTAGTAATACTTTGCAATGTGGTTTGGGTATTATTTTGAAATAACGACAAATTTTACTTACTTCGTGAAGCCACAAACTGTTTTTACCACGTAGTTGTGATTTGAATAGATCCGTGTCATTATATTAATTAATTTAAGTTAAGCTCATAAAAGATCACGCTTTGAAAATCAAGATAATTGTAAAAGAATAATACATAAGTAATCCCATGCATAAGTAAAAACTTTCATCTATTTCATGTTGACTTCTGATTACTGACTTTATCTGACAAAATATTATAGACTAGCTGTTGCGCGCGACTTCGTCCGCGTCAATTTTCGTTATATTTTAAAAATGGATAATTTTCCCCGTTTTTGCAACATTTTTCACTGATGCTTCGCTCGTATTGGTCGCAGCGTGATGTTACATAGCTTAAAGCCTTCCTCGATAAATGGACTATCCAACACAAAAAGAATTTTTCAATTCGAACCAGTAGTTCCTGAGATTAGCGCGTTCAAACAAACAAACTCTTCAGCTTTATATATTAGTATAATATATATAGATACGAGTAATAATACCACGATAACACAAAAAAAACAACACCCTCGAAGGGGGCAAACAAAACATACGAGACAAACGAATTATTGCTCTACAGTTAGAAAAATACAGGTAGGTATTATACTATTAGAGATTTATGTCGCGTAGCCAACCAACAGTTTTCAAGCTTTTCGATCGTAGAACAGACATAAAATAAAATTTATGGCTCGTAACGGGCCAGCATTGAGCGGCCACAAATGCGCTACATCGTCACTATGGAACCGTGAATTTGGGATTATAGCTCGAGAGCCTGTAGGTATCCTAGTGGGGGTGATTGATAAAATTTTACCGTATCATAGATTTATGTCTTACTAGCGTTGCTTAAAATCCCGCGAGAAATTTTTGATTTTCCGGGATAAAAAGTAGCCTATGTCACTCTCCAGGTCCTCAAATATACCCATGCAAAAAATCACGTCGATCCGTAGCTCTGATGCAGCGTTATTGAAAGACATACCAACAAACAAACACTCTTGCATTTATAATATTAGTAAGAATTGCAGACGAAAAGCCGCAATCTCATAGACAACCTTTGACGAGAAGACTATTGGTCCGGGAGGTAGCGTTGCAAATACAAAAGTCATAGTATTCCGGCTGATATTGACGTCGATAGTAGATCTTATATGACTAATAAGCAAACCGACCGTCAGCTGCCCAAGTAGTGGGGCTGGTGGTTGTGGGAGGTTGCGGAAGTGGTAAAAAAAAAAATTACTATGACTATTTACATGACTATATACATGACTATTTTTTTCTAGCTCAGAATGATGTTAACTATTAATGAAACAAATTTCAGCCGGAATACTATGACTTTATTTTTTTATTTTTTTTACCACTTCCGCAACCTCCCACAACCATTAGCCCCGCGGGTGCGTCAGCTGACGGTCGGTTCAGTTGAGAGTCAGCCGAGATCTATTGAAAATTATGGCAATCGATCGGAATAAAATCACTAGCTAAAATACAACGCTACCTCCCGGACCATATTTTTTCTTATTAACCAACCCATTATTTGACAGTTATTATTAATGGTTATTTAATGTTAAAGAATGGCTGAGTTTAAAATTAATTAAACACTACTTTTTTTTTTTCAATCAATTTATATCAATATAATAAAATATAATCTTTTGCGGTGGGTGATTCTTCAGCGTTATCTGATTCTTGTTTTTATGAAGTTCATTCATTTCTTAGGTCGTAATTGTCTGCCATTTTTTGAATATTTCCTACGTTGCATGTACTTGACTGAATTCATATTATATTAATTTCAGATTTTAATGAAAAAATCTCATAACTCACGAACCAGGTTTGTTGAACCCTCTTCAGTTATCAGGACTAGTTTATCGTACACGGGTTTCACACAACAACTATGTTACAAACATACAGCTTTTAACAAGCACCTTCTAAAAAAGTTTTACAAGCTCTTAGGCTCTACATCTTTCTACTGTCCTTTTACTACAACAGAAAGTTATTGTCACACTTTTTATGGCAAATATTTTTCATACTGTAGTTTATCTAAGCTTTATGAACATTTCAGTATTCACTTTGTATGGTAAAATTGTTTATAGTTCGGCTGTTTTCTTTGTGTGTCTGATAATTTTGTAATGCTTATTTGTAAGTAATATCTCTAATTATTTTTGATTTTTCACTAAGCAGTCTTTGGAAATAAAGGCTTCAACAGTTTTAGAATGACTCAAAAACTATGTCTGTGTATGTTGTAACTTTCGCAATGAAACAAAAAATATTATAATTCATCTAAATATATAAAAGGCAAAGGTGACTGACTGATTGACTGACTGATCTATCAACGCACAGCTCAAACCACTGGGCGGATCAGGCTGAAATTTTGCATGTAGATAGCTATTATAACGTAGGTATCCACTAAGAAAGGATTTTTGAAAATTCAACCCCTAAAGGTATAAAATAGGGGTTTGAAAAATCGAACTTAACGCGAAAGAAGCCGCGGGAAAAAGCTAGTTTAAAATAAAATTGGGCCCGCATTATATAAAGGTATATATTAGCAATTACTGTAATAACTTGTTATGGTTTTTGGATAGGCGGACAGATGAGCTGAATTACGCAATAGAAACCACAACACCAAAAAAAAGAACTTTTTTGAATTATGCTATATATAAACAGCTAAAATGACTATAATTTCAGTAGAAGTATAAAATCTAATAAATAATTTAAATAATGTACATTTAATGACCTAGTTATTGGCTAACGTAGCTTAACACCACCAACGGATTTTCAAAGCCTAAATATGTATATTAAATCTACACTACTATTATAAAGAGGAAAGATTCGTATTTTTGTGTGTATGTTTGTAATGAATAAACTCAAAAACTACTGGACCGATTTGGCTTAAATTTAAAATGAAGATAGATTATGCCTTGGATTAAAACATAGGCTACTTTTTATCCCGAAAAAAATTATACCTAGTTCCTGCAGGATCTTGAATTAATTCCACGCGAACGAAGTCGCGAGCATCAGCTAGTAATGCTCTTGATCTGAGTATAGTTCACAATATATGAATTTTTCAATTTCATATTGGTGAAATTGACCCTCTTAAAAGTAGGCGAAAGATAGTTAACAATATATAAACTTCCAAAAACACATGTAACAGATTTTTCAGTGTGATTAATAAATCTTCCGGGTTTCAGGTAGTGACGGAGGTAACGCAAGTAAATTTTCAGTATTGATGTTCCAATATTTTCCTCGTAATATGTTCAACAGATCATTTATCACTATCGAGCAGGAGAAGGGCTGCTATAAAAATATCATTGTCAGTTGTACCTTGGCAATGATAAGTGAAAGCCGTGATTAGGACTGCGGTTTCCTGTTCAGGGGGTCGCAAGTTCGAACCCGGGCTTCTCTGACTTTTTGGAGTTATGTGCGTTCAAGCAATTAAATATCACATGCTTCAACGGTGAGAGAAAACATTACGAGAAAATCTGCACACCTGAGAGATCTCCAAGACCTACGAGTAAAACCTAGGATTTAACAATACGCACAATTATGGTAACATACATATAGCGTGCTAAATTCATAACCCTTCTTTTTGACATTTATAACTTTTACACAGTTAATGAATTCCGTAATGACAAAGTTGCTTGGAACCATTCTGCTTTGCTTCAGCTGTCCACAAGATACTCGTAGATAAGCTAAGTACATATTGTAACATTTTTTTTGTTTTGAAAAGAGCAACTGCTGAGTTTCTTGCCGGCTCTTCTCAGCAGAATCAGCATTCCGAACCGGTGGTAGATTCTCGACTTGTCATAAGAGCCACAAGTTGGCCTACATGAGATAAATAATTTTGAATTTGAGTTTACTTCTTTAAAAATTCTCAAGACGCGAATCTTAGCGAAACTGGGTGGGTATCAGACGTCGCAATTTAGACTGAATTGAAATCTTTATAAACGCCTGAAGCACGGCTCAATTTAAACTTCTCGCCACCGTACTCGCAGCGCGCAGAATTAATTTAAATGAAATCATCACAGTTTACTCTGTGATTGCAGAACTGGCGTTCAAGTGACGTGAAAACATCTCAAGACTCATTTAAAATTCCAGTACATACTTACACGAAATAATAATCGTTTACTTTGCATCGGACAAACCGATCAAATCCTTACCAATATTACTCTTACAAATGCATCAGTTTAGGCATTTGTTTGGTGATTTTTGGTTTGTTTTTCCATCGCACAGTAACCTTCGAAAATGCGGATGAAATCGCGAGCAAAAAATAAGTGGATCAATATTAATTTCTGGGAACTTTTTCCAGAAATCCAGAATACAGAATCCCCAAAAATCTTTCTGACGCCATCTTTTGATTTCAACTACTCAAAGCCTGCATTATCATAGCTTACCCTAAAGCATCTTGTCTCGTAACGTCACTGAGCATGTTCTGGCCCCAGTGTACATAAAAAAAGAAATATGATACAAAAGCTAAACAGTATATTCCATTAGCGTCATAAAAAGCTACGTTTCGGAATAACCGCGAAGCTCGACCATATCCACGTGGGAAAATGCGCTGTAACATTTTATAAGGGATCTAAATGTTAGCAGATGGCACAATGCGTATCGTTGATACTTCCCACTCGGTCGCAATCCGCTATTACATTTTATGCAAACACGATGGAATGATTTCGCTTACGCCGTATATACAAAATTCCAGTAAGCCCATCGATATTCCAAATAGCTCCATTACTAGATACAACTTGAAAATGTCGACTTTTCTTACAGCTAAATCACTTATCTTCGCCGGAATATAAATTACATATATACACGTAACCTGTCCACGGAAATAAAAAAGATTTTTTCGGAGCTTTATCGGTCACTTTAGTTCTACAGCAAATTACTTCGATCCGGACTTTATCCCTCAATGACATTCCAAGCTCTTCACAGCAAGCTGAGCAATGTGAAGTCCGTGGTCTAGCCTCGTTGTTATACTAGATCCAACAACTTATCTGATCATGTGACGTGGTCGCTACTGGAGCGTTTAGTATTGTTATTGAGCGGAATAATAATATTATTTTAAAGCTAGCTGATGCCTCTCCAGGTTTTCATGCAAAAAATTACATCGATTTGTAGCTCTGTTGCGACGTCATTGAATGACAAACCGACAAACAGTTTAGACACCAGAGACACACAGACAAACCTTAGTTGCAATTTTGTCCACCTGCACAAACAAGTTGGCAGAACTGTAGAGTCCACGTTTCGACACAAATTGGAAACCAAACCTTACAAAAGTTTAATTTCCGGCGCTAGAGGGAGACTACATTTTACTAAACTGACAATAGGTAATCAAGTGTCATACGCAACACTTCGCATAACTATTCACTGCCAGCTGCCACACTACAAGTTCTGATTTATATTTCGCTACTGTAACGGTCCTGAGCATCGATATAAATGTACTACGTACTAGATATGGCGTTCCGAATATTCACCTTGTTCAAGATATGCACAGTTGACAATTCTTGTGTGGCATAGACTGGCGACGTACATACGAACGGGGCGCTGTCTACGCGATTACAGTTTTTAAGCACCTAATTTTGAATTGAATAGCCAACTATACCTATATTCAAGTAAGTAACAAAAAAATATAGTCGATTTAGTGAATAATTAAATAACGACGACATCGTAGTGCGATGTACAAGTTTTGTGTTTTGTTCTTCTTGTCTATATATCTATGTCGGTGGTCCTGAGACTTTATCATCACTACTACATAATATTATTATAATACAACGCCCTTCCGCTAAGTTGGTCTTTCTTTACGCGCTGAAGATAGAAGATATACATACAGCGGGAAGGTAAAAAAAGTTGTATAAAAGACTAGATGAAGTCACGGGGACTTCGTCCGCGTGGTTCAAGGTTTTTCAATTTTCGCGGGTATTCTTTACACACACACAGCTTTCGCCTTTATTAAATTAGTGTAATTATACTTATATTACTTGAGCAAAAAATAAAAGCAGAAAGAAATATATATAATTTATACACCATTACAAAGAAAATAATAATTCATAGAAATCTCTCATTAAATCATAGGTAAACAATTAAGTACTACTGAACAGTGAAAAGTCTAAGACTTTTATGCTTATTATAATGCAGGGTGACCGGTATAACGTCACGATCCCATTGAGGGGTCGTAAGGGAGGTCAAAGGCTATAGAATTTGATCTTTGGTCAAAGTCGGTCCATTAGAACCCGACACTTCACCCGTATTTCACGCGAGTGAAATCTAGGTAAAAAAAAATATTATGTGTGTGATGAACTCCTTTATAATAAGCGATATTTGCTAAAGTCAATATTAAAATATGCTCGATTTATCAAAGAATTTAGGTAAGAATAATAACAGAACTTATTTACGTTTAATATTCGAAACGAACACTCGAGTCTAGGGTGTAATCTATTTAAAATCAACTCTGTAAGTAATACGTAGATATTAACTAGATCGATTTTTTATGTAGCTAGTTTATGTTTAACATATCTTTATATTTTCGACTAGATGATGCCTCATGGATTAAGATTTTCAATTCCAGCGGGATCTCTTTAATTTTCCGGGATAAAATGTAGCCTATGTGTTAATCCTGGGCACGAGCTATCTCTAAATCGGTTCATTCGTTGTAACGTGAAGGAGTAACAAACATCCATCCATCCATACATTCATACATCCTCACAACGATTTCTATAAACAGAAGTAACATATAGCTACGCAAGAATTCGTAGCACTAAGTGTGCTACGAGGTCAAAAATATCATTTGACCCTTTGGCCTATCCCAGTTAGGTCAGTACAAGAAAAATAGTCTAGTTAGCTTTTATCGTGTGATTTCGCGTTGTGACACAATGTCGTGTAGGGACCGCCTGCTTATGATTAATGTCCCAAAAAAGGCGACATCAGGAGTACAGAACTGCTCTGGTATGAAATAGAAAGAACTGTATAGGATACATTGGATTTCCTTTATTTTAAATCGTACACTGCAAGTATTTTGGCAAAGTTCTAAGATCTCTCTTTGCGTTTTTTCAGCAAAATCCGTAATATGCTCGCTATACTTTGGGTCACGGTACCGCGACGTATTGCAGCTTTGTTAGGACTAATAGAAATCCGTGCGTTGCCAAATGCCACTAGTCTCAACACCACTGTCATTTGCGATCACTTGTCGCTCAGAGCATTTAGCACAAAGACCTGCCGCAGTGCTTCTTCTAGTACCTACCTATCGCTCTTACACATAGTCTACAGTGTAAACTCCTTCACGAAGTTCCTGATATTTCCTACTGCCAGAAACTTTATGTTGCCATCGCGTGTCATTGCTAATATTAGGCAAAAACTTCTATTTGCTTAATATTAGCTTCTATTTCTAAACTTATAATTGCCTCATTATTTGCGAAATTTATCACTTGAAGTAATCAGATAATAAATATATTTTCTCTCTAGATAAGAGTTCATAAAATTAGGTACGAACTAAATGTGAAAATAACTACGTTGCCAGGCGGGGAATTCTTTGTATAGCATCGCCCGGCGCCAACTGCGGGCATAAATTATTTTCTGCGAACGAGTAAAGTATGCCGCCGAAGCCAACAGCGTTAGTACACATTAACGCGCTATAGCTCATGAAAAATCGCTTAGGGGAAAAGCAGGCGAACCCAGTTTGCGCGGCAATATAACGTGGGGGCCATTTATCCTTTTTTGTGTTCTTTCCCAAAAACGACAGTAGTATATTAGCCTTTATGTAGCTGAATCTATTTGAAATTACACTTTTTACATCACACGTTTGCTCAACTGTTCCGTTTAATGGATTATTCTTAATGTACTTCACTGGATTTTAGTGTTCTGTTTAGTGAAAACTACACAATATGTCTATATGTATGGGAATACCTTGTGCTTCAGTAGTTTTTATTTTACCCTAATACAACAAAATAACCTACATAAGAAATTTTTACCAGCGTAATGGGCCATGATCTGAAATTTATTTTCCTTTATAATAATCACAAGGTATTTAAGACTATTTTTTTCATTTTACATGCTCTTAAAGTTCTTATTTATGTTAGGTTTTTTCGTTTGAAGTTTAACCATAGAAAGTGTCTTTGTCTTACTTGTTTCTCACGCGATAAAAATAAATCATTCATACGTCATAGTCTTCAATTCTATAGCATTGCACACAATGATACTGAACAGGATTTTATACTCGAACTCTAGCGCTTATCATCCGGGTCTGATGAACTCATTACTTCTGAATGACGCTCTAAAAGTTCTTGGATTAATACGGTCACTAAATTATAAAGGTCCTTACCAGTTACCACTAAGCGATTCACAAGCCACTTGAAAGAAATAATTTGAAATCTAAAAAATCAATATGGTAGATATAATAGTAATATGTATATAGATTTTTGTAAGGTCGTTTGTAGGTACAGTTTCATTGCTGCTGTGATGTTGTTTAGATAAAATAACATCATCTTTTGAAATAATATTAGGTATATTTTTCTATTGTCAAAATTATTTTTTATTATGATTAGGAGCATTCATGCAATAAAATGCTAATGTTAACTTTGCGAGTTAGAGGATTGCTTATTTTACATTTGTATTCATGGCGTCTTCGTTTTATTTCGAGGTAGATACTTATTTATTTTAATAATATTACTTAGTATATTTTTGATTTTTTGACATTGTTATTACAAATATATAAATAAAACTTGTTGACAATCATTACTTTTGTGAATAATACGTAAAATAACATAATTCAATGATGATACTGATCTATACTCTATAGTTATATTATAAAGAGGAAAGATTTGTATGTAAGTATGTTTGCAACGAATTGGCTCAAAAAGTACTGCACCGATTTGGCTGAAATTTCAAATGGAGATAGACTATACCTTGAATTAAAATAAAGGCTACTTTTTATCCCGAAAAAATTATGGTTCCCGTGGGACTCCAAAAAACGCGTCAATCCACGCGTACGAAGTCGCGGGTATCAGCTAGTACTGAATATGAGGCTACCTATAATAATTCGCTTTGAACTCTCAGGTTGGTTTCCTCGTGATTTTTTCTTCACCTTTAAAGCTGAAGTAATTTTATTTAATAGCTTAAAATAAATCCGAAAAATCAAACCCTCCGAAAATTTAGCTATTATCTAACCTATTACCGCTTAGTACCGCTTAATTTTTTTTTTTTTTTAAATTATTTGGTGATAAATTAAGAACGATAATTTTGACAAAGTTAACCACTCGACATAATGCTCGTATAAAATACCAACTGGTAGAAGCCGGTAGGACCACGGGGCCTTATTTTAAAACACCTACTTGAAAAAAAGGCAAATTTGTTTGACCTTGAAACTTGCGTAAACGAGCTTAAGACGAGGATTGCCTTTGAAGGAAACAGAGGCGAGGAGGTCGGATGAAGCCGGGGATTAGCGTCAAACGAAGAAAAAGAGGCGGAAAAATAAGCCATAATCCGTGAGACGTGACCTAAATTCTTTCTCAAACATCGGCGATTTGATATCGTCGCGGAAACAATTTAATTTAAATTTACATTTCTCTTTAGGATCATGAGAGATATCTCTCTGTTTATTTTTTGGATGTTATTCTGCATAATGGTATCATGTGTGTTCCTCATGTTGTTTGGCGATCATCATGCGAAAAGCTTTTCTATTTAAAATGGTATAAATAACACATTGACGTACCGAACCCAAGATAGCCTTTGAAATATTATCAGAAGAATATTAAAAGAGTTTATCAACTAAATAAACTGAAAGAGAAAAATTATTATTTATATTATACCAGCGATACCTACATTTATATAATGATTGATGATATAAAAGAGGATAAGAGTTAATACGTACTCTATCGAGTCCTTAAGGTTAAGTCCTATTACACATATCAATTAAAGATAACATTTTTTTAAATAAAATATGAAATAAAATAAAATTATAATAATCAAAAACAAATCATAAATACGTTAGTATTACAGGCTTCTTCATCTTCTCAGCTTACAAAGAAGCATGTTTAACGCAATATATATTTATAGCAGCCATGAGTCTATAAAGTGCAATGACTTGCCACGGGGTAATCTTTGTCGTCAGAATGTCTTTTATTGCTTTATAAGAGATATTGAAAAGTTTTTCTCAAAGCTCTATTTTGACTTCGCAATACTGCCAATAGAAGGTTGAATGAACGTGCGAAATCCCTCTACACGAAAGAGGCGGTGCCAAGGGGTGATGAGTTTATAAAGTGCCATCTACCGACGGTGCACTGAGTCAAGAAATTGGCATCAAGAACATCAGGAACGATCTTATTGCTTTCCTACTGACGAAAAAGAAGATTTAGGTGTGTTAAAATTCTCATGGTGTTCTTTGATTTTCAGGAACAAAATCTCCGAACGTCCTTCATTGGGTGCAAGTTATCTTTGTGCTAAACTTCGTTAAAGTCCTTATAAGATCGGTTCACCAATCGTGAAAGGCAAGCAGACATCTACATTTTTGTATTGATAATAGCAAGCAATCGCGTTTTTAAGTATGGATTAAGTAACGCACACATAAGTACTCGTACCTACATCGCTATAGTATGTACATAGGTATAGTGACAAAACATAGTATATACATACATCACTTCAGGAAGTCCTGAACAACCTGGGCAGCCTGTTGGACTTCTGGAGTGTGCTTCGATGGCTGCAGTGATGACATCAATAAGAGCGGTATATCACATGCAAAAGTCCTTAAGGTTTATATCTGGAGACCGGCCCTGCAAAAAGAAAAAAAAAAGTACGTTTTCAGGCAGCATTCATCTATTATTATTTTTCTGGAATGGAAAGTCACCAGTCCTAGTTTTACTATTATCATGGTAAGTAACAGTTACATAAAATATTTCTGTAATTGTTGGTAAATTATCAAACGGAACACGGAGAAAATATTTCACGAAATAATTACCATAGGCCAGTAACTTTTACCACAAATGAGGTACGTTAACGCGTAGGGTTGGCGAACAATAAGCCTTAATAAGACATCTGAGAGTTACTTTTATCGACAGGAGCTTAACCCTTTATGACCGCTCCGTTAGGTGCCTGGGATACTCATAAACTCATTAAAAGTCGTGGCCCACATACTAAAGAGCAGGCTTCCACATAGACGGCAGTTTAATCGAGACCTCTCCACGGATCATTAAATTCTACGACTAGATTATTGTCGACCTGGGACTCCTAAATGAAACTACGTTAAGTGGAAGTTCTAAAATAATACATATATTTTTAGTATCCAAACTAATATCTACCCTGTTGGTTAATTTTCTGTAAACAAAAATATCGAAAACTCTTATATAGGTGAATTTTAAAATACCAACAACCTTTAAAGGCAACTTTTGTACATAATTCCTGAACAACTTTTGTCCATATATAAAATAATTACATAGCACTCACACATTCATTGGTTGATTTGAGTCTACGCTATGTACGCTACGAGTGCGGTGTGAGTAACTTAATTAAAAATAGCTATAGTTCGATGTCTAATAGCTTTTCTACGATAAAGTCGGCATGGGGGTTCTACACGTCAGGGGTTGGGTTCATTTAATTGTCTCTTTCACACACTCTACTGTTTTCTATTACGCACACACGGAAAGAGGGAGACCGTGTTTATTCCGCAATTCAATAATTTATTCAACGTATAAACCGCCAAGGAGCTCTTCGCAGATGTAACTTAGTATAAAATACCCAAGAGGCGCTTTTCAAGGAAAAATCAACAAACGCGAATTTAGCTAAAGCGTAGCGAAGTTACGTAAAACTTTTAGTAGGTATATTATATAGAAAATAGTATGCGTTGTTTCTGCACGAATACTATAATAGTTTGATTAAAATTTACCGTACAATGGCATCCAATCTATGGCATGTAAATCCTCTTCGCAAAGTTTTTCAAAACCCTGCTCCACTTATTCTATATTATTATATTATAAAATATACGTTCTGCCATTTACTGTATAATAATACGTTAAATGGCAGAAAGTATATTTTTACCTAGCTGATTCCCGCGACTTCGTTCGCGTGGATTGAGGTTTTTTTTAATTCCCACAGGAATTCTCTTATTTTCTGGGATAAAAATGTAGTTCTAAAGCAAATTGAACTTTTTTTTTTTTTTTTAAACTACTTCAATTGATGTCAGGAACATAGTTGTATTAAAACCAAATAGGATGCAGGTAGGTAATACATTAGCGGTTTTATAAAGCTCTTGTTCCGTGTTGCTACGACAGTGCTACGAGTTTAAAGTCAGGATGCGCTTTAAAACTATGTGAAACAACGTAACAAAGCTTGAAATGTCAAACTACAGCTGTGCGCTTGTTAGTCACGCTTTAGTATTTTTAGTTTTTAATGAATACATAGTGAACCTCTGCTTTTGTACAGTAATGTAAAATTACAAGCAGGTTCTGACCTGTTTTGCCTAACTATGGGAGGGGTAAAAGTATAGTAATATGGTAGAAGTATGTTCATACATTTGTTGCTTTGTAGCTTTTCTCATAACTGCCAAACTATACCTTCCTATCCATTACATTTGTATAAAAAGCAATATTATCGAATGCAAATAAATTATAATGAAAACGTATTCCAACTTTATTTTTTATTTCATAAGTTTGCAATAAATTATTATTATTCGAGTGAGATAAAATTTATAATTATTTACTAAAACCAGGCCAGGCGCACTAAATATTATAAAGAAAAGGTGAGATCTACGAGTATCAACTGAACGCACAGCTTAAACCACAGGACGGATCGGGCTGAAAGGCATACAGATAGCTATTATGACGTAGGCCGTTAAGAAAGGATTTTCGAAAATTCAATCCCTAAGGGGATAAAATAGGGGTTTGAAAAATCGAAATTAACGTGAGTGAAGCCGCGTGCAAAAGCTAATTACTATATATATAGCTACTCGTGCTGATTCACTGACTCACTGACTCATTGATCACCTCTCCTGTAAAATTTTGTATGGAAAAATTTTTTTTCACTCACGGTTTCGTATAAAGGAGAAAAATTCATTCGGAACAAAAATATGGAGAGAGCTGATGATTGAGGATTTCGGAGACGGATGAGGAGCACCGGCCAGGATATCGAAGATAGGTGGGGAGTGTTCAACCAAATGTCACTCGAAACTTCATCCAATTGGCAAAGAGCCGAAAAAAAACTCCAAAATGGCGGATTCAAGATGGCGGCCATACAAATTTTGTTTGTGTCTATCTCGGAGAGTATAAGTGATGGAAGAGTAGTTTCTTAGCAAAAGATGATCAGGAGCCGAAGGTCCACTTGATGAACAGAAAAAAAATCAAGATGGCGGAATTTTTTTTTTTTCATACAAAATATATGCAAAACTTTAATAGGTTCCTTTTCAAAATTTCTAATGGTTTCGTAGAGAGGACAAAAATTCATTCAGAAGAAAAATGTGGAAGGAGCTGATGATTGAGGATTTCGGAGATGGGTGAGGAGCACCGGCCAGGGTATCGAAGATAGATGGGGGGTGTTCAACCAAATGTCACTCGAAACCTCACCCAATTGGCAGAAAGCTGAAAAAAAAACTTCAAAATGGCGGATTCAAGATGGCGGCCATACAAATTTCGTCGGTATCTATCTCGGAGACTATGAAAGATGGAAGAGTTGTTTCTTAGAAAAAGATAATCAGGATCCAAAGGTCTACTTGATGAATAGAAAAAAAATCCAAGATGGCGGAATTTATTTCGCTATACAGATTATATGGCGAATTTATTACGGTCCCTTTTCCTGATAGTTTAGTATAGAGAACAAAAATTACTTTGGAGGAAAAATATGGAAAGAGCTGATGATTGAGGATTTCGGAGAAGGGTGAGGAGCACGGCCAGGGTATTGAAGATAGAAACAAAAATTACTCGAAACCTCATTCAATTGGCAGTGAGCTGAAAAAAAATTCAAAATGGCGGATTCAAGATGGCGGCCATACAAATTTCTATAAAGATGATCAAGACCCGTAGATCTACTTGGAGAACAGAAAACACGCGGTTCGCTTTAGCGAGCCGCGCACCCACGCGCCCTACTAGTTACTATATATATAGCTACTCGTGCTGATTCACTGACTGACTGACTGATTGATCACCTCCCCTGTAAAATTTTGTATGGAAAAATTTTTTTTCACTCACAGTTTCGTATAGAGGACAAAAATTCATTCGGAACAAAAATATGGAGAGAGCTGATGATTGAGGATTTCGCAGACGGGCGAGGAGCACCGGCTAGGGTATCGAAGATGGATGAGGGGTGTTCAACCAAATGTCACTCGAAACCTCATCCAATTGGCAGAGAGCCGAAAAAAAACTCCAAAATGGCGGATTCAAGATGGCGGCCATACAAATTTCGTCGGTGTCTATCTCGGAAACTATAAAACATGGAAGAGTGGTTTCTTGGCAAAAGATGATCAGGAGCCGAAGGTTCACTTGATGAATAGAAAAAAAAATCAAGATGGCGGATTTTATTTTTTTCCATACAAAATATATGCAAGACTTTAAAACGGTTCCTTTTAAAAATTTTTGATGGTTTCGTATAGACGACAAAAATTCATTCGGAGGAAAAATATGGAGAGAGCTGATGATTGAGGATTTCGGAGACGGATGAGGAGCACGGTCAGGTTATCGAAGATAGGTGGGGAGTGTTCAAACAAAAGTCACTCGAAACCTCATCCAATTGGCAGGGAGCTGAAAAAAAATCAAAATGGAGGATACAAGATGGCTGCCATACAAATTTCGTCGGTGCCTATCTCGGAGACTATAAAAGGTGGAAGAGTGGTTTCTTGGAAAAAGATGATCAAGACCCTATGGTCTACGTGATGAATAGAAAAAAAAAATTCAATATGGCGGATTTTTTTTTTTCATATAAAATGTATGCAAGACTTTGATACGTTCCTTTCCACTGATGGTTTCATATAGAAGGCATAAATTTATTTGAAGGAAAAATATGGAGAGAGCTGATGATTGAGAATTTTGGAGACGGGTGAGGAGCACGGTCAGGGTATTGAAGATAGGTTGAGGGTGCCCAAACAAAAATCACTCAAAACCTCATCCAATTGGCAATGAGCTGAAAAAAACACCAAAATGGTGGATTCAAGATGGCGGCCACACAAATTTCGTCGATGTCTTAAAGAGTGTATAAGCTGGAATGGTGGTTTTGTGTTAGAAAATAATCAGGCCCTGAAAGTCTAAGAGCAGAAAAACCGCGGTCCGCTGCAGCGGGCCGCGCACCCACGCGCCCTACTAGTTAATATATATATAGCTACTCGTGCTGATTCACTGACTGATTGATCACCTCTCCTGTAAAATTTTGTATGGAAAAATTTTTTTTCACTGACAGTTTCGTATAGAGGACAAAAATTCATTCGGAACAAAAATATGGAGAGAGCTGATGATTGAGGATTTCGGAGACGGGTGAGGAGCACCGGCCAGGGTATCGAAGATAGGTGGGGGGTGTTCAACCAAATGTCACTCGAAACCTCATCCAATTGGCAGAAAGCCGAAAAAAAACTCCAAAATGGCGGATTCAAGATGGCGGCCATACAAATTTCGTCGGTGTCTATCTCGGAGACTATAAGAGATGGAAGAGTGGTTTCTTGGAAAAGGATGATCAAAACGCGAAGGTCTACTTGATGAATAGAAAAAAAATTCAAGATGGCGGAATCATTTTTTTTCCATACAAAATATATGCAAGACTAAAACATACTTTCTCAAAACTTATGTTGATTTTGTATAGAGGATAAAAATTCATTTACAGAAAAAATATGGAGAGAGCTGATGATTGAGGATTTCGGAGACGGATGAGGAGCACGGTCAGGATATTAAAGATAGGTGGAGGGTGTTCAAATAAAAGTCACTCGAAACCTCATCCAATTGGCAGAAAGCTGAAAAACCTTCAAAATGGCGGATCCAAGATGGCGGCCATACAAATTTCGTCGGTGTTTATCTCAGAGACTATAAAAGATCGAAGAGTGGTTCCTTGGAAAAAGATGATTAAGACTCGCAGGTCTACTTGATGAATAGAAAAAAAATCAAGATGGAGGATTTTTTTTTTCATATAAAATGTATGCAAGACTTTGATACGTTCTTTTCCCAAATTTCTGATGGTTTCGTATAGAGGACAAAAATTCATTTGGATGAAAAATATGGAGGGAGCTGATGATTGAGGATTTCGGAGACGGGTGAGGAGCACGGTCAGGGTATTGAAGATAGGTTGAGGGTGCCTAAATAAAAATCACTCGAAACCTCATCCAATTGGCAATAAGCTGAAAAAAAAAATACCAAAATGGCGGATTCAAGGTGGCGGTCATACAAATTTCGTCGATGTATATCTCAGAGACTATGAAAGATGGAAGAGTAGTTCCTTGGAAAAAGATGATCAAGACCCGAAAGTCTACTTGATGGACAGAAAAACCGCGGTTCGCTTTAGCGAGCCGCGCACCCACGCGCCCTACTAGTTACTATATATATAGCTACTCGTGCTGATTCACTGACTGACTGATTGATCACCTCTCCTGTAAAATTTTGTATGGAAAAATTTTTTTTCACCCACCGTTTCGTATAGAGGACAAAAATTCATTCGGAACAAAAATATGGAGAGAGCTGATGATTGAGGATTTCGGAGACGGGTGAGGAGCACCGGCCAGGGTATCGAAGATAGGTGGGGGGTGTTCAACCAAATGTCACTCGAAACCTCATACAATTGGCAGAGAGCCGAAAAAAAACTTCAAAATGGCGGATTCAAGATGGCGGCCATACAAATTTCGTCGTTGTCTATCTCGAAAACTATAAGAGATGGAAGAGTTGTTTCTTGGAAAAAGATGATCAGGACCCGAAGGTCTACTTGATGAATAGAAAAAAAATTCAAGATGGCGGAATTAAATTTTTTCCATACAAAATATATGCAAGACTTTATACGGTTCCTTTTCAAAATTTCTGATGGTTTCGTATAGAAGACAAAAATTCATTTGGAGGAAAAATATGGAGAGAGCTGATGGTTGAGGATTTCGGAGATGGGTGAGGAGCACGGCCAGGATATCGAAGATAAGTGGAGGGTATTCAAACAAAAGTCACTCGAAACCTCATCCAATTGGCAGAGAGCCAAAAAAAATTCCAAAATAGCGGATTCAAGATGGCGGCCATACAAATTTCGTCAGTGTCTATCTCGGAGACTATGAAAGATGGAAGAGTAGTTTCTTGGAAAAAGATGATCAGAACCCGATGGTCTACGTGATGAATAGAAAAAAATTCAAAATGGCGGAATTTATTTCGCTATACAAATTCTATTGCGAATTTATTACGGTCCATTTTCCTGATAGTTTTGTATAGAGAACAAAAATTACTTCGGAGGAAAAATATGGAGAGAGCTGATGATTGAGGATTTTGGAGAAGGGTGAGGAGCACGGAGAGGTTATTAAAGATAGGTGGGGGGTGCTCAAACAAAAGTCACTCGAAACCTCATCTAATTGGCAGGGAGCTGAAAAAAAATTCAAAATGGCGGATTCAAGATGGCGGCCATACAAATTTCGTCGGTTTCTATCTCGGAGACTATAAAAGATGCAACAGTGGTTCCTTGATGATCAAGACCAGAAGGTCTACTTGGTGGACAGAAAAACCGCGGTTCGCTTTAGCGAGCCGCGCACCCACGCGCCCTACTAGTTTTAGTATAAAGCTACAAGTACTCTGTACTCGGCGTCGTCCCAGCCCGTCGCGCATCGGGCCAATTCATGGGCTAACGTAGTGCAAAAGGATAAGATTAACGCGATAGAAAGAGAGGCAACTTCTCTGTGAATATAACTGTAGTAAGTTAGTGCTATGCGACCTGAATTACACTTTATTGTGTGGTAGCTTACTACCACACAATAAAGTGTAATTCAGGTCGCATAGCACCTGTCACTATTTACTAGTGCCTTAAGAGTCACTAGTAAATAGTGCCTCTTAAGTCACTATTTATTTAAATGATTTTGAGGACTGAATCTTCTGTACCTGTACTATTAAGTATTCAGAGGTAAAACTAAAAACTAAAGTTTT
This sequence comes from Hipparchia semele, assembly GCA_933228805.2. Classification (NCBI taxonomy): domain Eukaryota; kingdom Metazoa; phylum Arthropoda; class Insecta; order Lepidoptera; family Nymphalidae; genus Hipparchia; species Hipparchia semele. Next base: position 5,640,801 of record OW121717.1, on the reverse strand, counting down.
AATTAATTATAGATTTCTATAGAAAAAACAGCTACAGCCCTATGTTTCTCGTAAGAAGACAGTAAGACTCAATCATCAACACCATTTGTTCATGGTGTTAATTTTAGGGTAGGTTCCTACTTAATAATCGGGCTTTAGGTTTTGTTACTGTTGATATTTAGGTTGGTACATAGAATTAATATATTTAGTTAACAGTACCAATAATAGTCTAAAAGCGTTTCCATGTATTTCACTAACACAGGAAACTTCCTGTGGCAAGTTAGTATTGTGTTCCAAATTCCAATTAGAACATGACAATTCGTAAATGTTTTATCAACTACTAGCGGCCCGCTCCGGCTTCGCACGGGTATAAAATATATAGCCTATGTCATTCACTGATAAAATGATTAAAATCAATCAAAACAATTTGATCTATTCATTACTGCCCGTGGCCTGCACGCGTTTTTAGAGTAAAACAATTCTTCTTTCCCTAAACTATGAAGATTTCCTGCTATTTTTTAATATCTAAATTCATACACTACATTCTTACTTATTTACTTTTTACATTTTTACCTATTTATTCTTTACATTATTATTACAGATTGTCTTTATATACAACGTTCACAGCTTTCTTGTCATCTATACAAATAAATAAAATTGAAGTGTCTGTTTGTACTATCAAAAGAACAGCTTTTTACTAACTGCATACGAAAGTAAATACGATACTTATACCAAGAAAACAATTTTTAAAATTTTTGTCTGTCTGTCTGTCCGTCTGTTTGTCTGTCTGTCTGTTTGTTACCGCTAATCTCGGGAACGGCTGGACCGATTTTGACGGGAATTTCACTGGTAGATAGCTGATATTATCGGGCAACGTATACTTTTTTAACCGACTTTCGAAAAAGGAGGAGAAGGAGTTGTGTTTTTGTACCTCTGCATATCAATGTCTCCGTGATTTCTTAACCGATTTGCGTGAATCTTTTTTTAATCGACATAAATACTTTGCGAGATGGTCCCATAAAAAGTTCGGGTTCCAACTCCTCAATCCTGATGCTGCAGGGGTACTGCTCCCCTAAACTGTGGGGATTTAGAAACTGTTGATTATGAATAGTTATTTTAGGGACCAAATAAAGACTACATCGTTAAATTCCAGGACCCAACTCCTCAATCCTGATGCTGAAGGGGTTCTGCCAACCTAAACTGTGGTGATGTAGGAACGCGGACGAAGTCGCGGGCGTCCGCTAGTTAGACAATATATTTTATAGGCACACTCCCGCCGCCCCAGCCAGCCGGAACCGCCGCAAGCGCTACGTCCCGCAATTTTTTAATCTGTAATATCTTCGAAAATATTCATTTAAATCATATGCTGTAAAGGGCCATATAGATCTATATTCAATCAACAATGTATTTAAGGTATTTAATTACATAAGGATTAATGCTGTATTGGTTAAATTCGCTTCGAAAATTAGCCATTATTTGTCGTAAAAAGTAAATGACAAAAAAACGTTATTGTGGGATATCCATAAGAGGTAGACATATACCATCGCGGAGTTTTCTGTAGACTTTTTCAATGTGTACAATACTTAGTACATTATTTTGATAAATCTCGTAGGGTTCAGCCTGCGTTTGCAATGTAAGCGGAAAAAATGTAATTATTTACGACATCACTTTAGAAAACTCAAAAATAACAGTATTTCTCCACTATTTAAAGGATGTTATTATACATATAAACCTTCCTCTTAAATCACTCTATCTATTAAAAAAACTGCATCAAAATCCGTTGCGTAGTTTTAAAGATTTAAGCCACCAAGGGGAAATAGGGACAGAAAAAGCGACTTTGTTTTATACTATGTAGTGATGAGTGAACAATAAATAGTGACATGAGCGTTAAAATAAATCTGGGGATACCATTGTAACCTGATTGATGCCCGTTTTCACCAACCATTCCTAAATCATCCCCTAAGTAGGAGTCCCTTACGTAGGTAGCCCATAAATACAATCCCTTACCTAAAGTAATTTTCACCTTACGGTGTCCCCTAAAGGTCCGTTAAAACGAAATTGAAATTGAATAATTGACAAAGCGTCACCGAACTCAGTCTTTAAAAGTAGAAACCCGTAAGGAACATTGGTGAAAACGGGCATGGATCCGTTATGGATTATTAACCTGAGGAGAATCTTCAGCAGGGTGAGCATGGGCAGGTGACAAAAATTTTATCCCCGATTTTATCCACTAACAACAGATAAAATTATGCTAAAGCAAGCTAAAGCATGGCGACAGGGGACAGGAGAAGTATATTCCTATACGTATATCCACTGTGGATATAATTTCCACCGTTCTGCCCATGCTGGACGGGTGGATAAAACTGAGCGAAGGAATAAACATTTTATCCTTTCCTCGTGGATAATATGTCCCCTGCCTATACTCACCATGCAGATGATATGGCGATCATAATGTGGTTGTTGCCCAACCTATCGTTGTAGTTAATATTACAAGTTACAACTTTCCCTCTTGTATATGTACCTATATAGGGTACAGTACTATTACAAACATCGATACAAAAGGTCCACAAGAATTTGCTCCACTTATATCTCATTTGATACTATAGTACTGAAACACTGCTACATATCTTTGATTGCCATTTAACTAGTTTGTAATCCCAGAATCCATTTAGAAACTCGGCTTACGCCAATGACGCCACGATAAATATGTCACATTACTGGGAACTTGAAAACTTTGCCAGAGGTAAAGATAAAGTAAATTTTAATAAGGGTCTCCGGCCATTAGGAACTCTCAACGGTAATTACGCACTTTGTCAATACTTCCGACTGACAGCGGCTCAGCGAGCTTCAGACTTTCACTTTATAATTATTGAATTTCAGAATAAGTCTTTAGATGCTTTCTAATTTTCTGAATTGAAAAATCTTTTTATTCCTCCGATTTACCTTTATAAGGCTAATACTCAGATTTCAATCGTTGAATTAACATTTAGAACAAAATAGAAGGTAATAAAAATTAGGTGCTATTATTTTCTTTATTTCTATTCAATAAAATACGTGGCGTAGTGAGGTTTGGGGTTTTTAAGTTTATTGAGGTGAATAATATAGTTAAATAGTAATTATTAAATCTTCTTCTTTTAAAAATAAAGGTGTCATTCAACAGAATGTCATTTTCTTTTCTTAATATTTTAACTACTCTCGACAATATAGAGCTTCTAAGTTTCCTGTTAGAAAAAGAGAGCGCTATTGCAACATGACGTCACAATTTAGTAGCTTCATAAAAAATTTCGTTTAAGAAAGAGACGGATACAGTTGCAGTAAAAGTGCTCATAACTTATTTCTTTTTGATCGATTTGTTTTCTATTTTTAACCGACTTCAAAAAAAAGAGGAGGTTCTCAATTCGACGCGTATGTTTTTTTTTTTTTTTTTTTTTTATTTTTATTTTTATTATTTTTTGGCGATGTTACTCCATAACTCCGTCAAATCTGAACCGATTTTAATAATTTTTTTTTTTATTTGAAAGGACGTATCGTCAGGTTGGTCCCATTTAAATTTGGTGAAGATCTGATGAATATCTTCGGAGATGGAGGACGGAACTCCTCAATGAATAAGAGCAAATCGCTCGTGATTAGAGTGTGTGTCAGATTTTAACCATGCATTCTTCATAGCATACAAACATAATGCTTTTCTATTCGGCATTTCAATATAATTTTTTTTTAACCGAATTTTTGACGATGTTACTCTATAACTCTGTCAAATCTGAACCGATTTCAATAATTTTTTTTTATTTAAAAAGGGCATATCGTCAGGTTGGTCCCATTTAAGTTTGGCGAAGACCTGATGAATATCTTCGGAGATATAGGATGGAACTCCTCATTGAATAAGAGCAAATCGCTCGTGATCAGAGTGTGTGTAGGATTTTAACCATGCAAACTTCATAGCATACATACATATGCTAAATTTCTATTTGGAATAATATATTTCAATACTTTTTTTAAGGAGCAAAACAAATGGTCTAGTGAATTGGTCCCATGAAGCTACACTAAAAAGCTTAAAATAATAATATAAAAAAATATTTTTGAAAAACCGACTTCAAACGCCACTTAAAAGTATAAAATAATTTTAGTTTGTACACGTATGTTGAAGTCGGGCCAGCGTTGCGCAATGGTACCATCGTTTCTATATTTTAAGCCCGTCTGACTTCAATATACGTGTACAAAATTACTAAATCGTAAATACTATTAGGCCGGTATACTTGTTGAATTAGCCCGTGAGACGGACGGGCCTAAATAGAAACGATGAAAACGGTGCGCGACGCTGGCCCGACTTCAACATACGTGTACAAACTAAAATTATTTTATACTTTTAAGTGGCGTTTGAAGTCGGTTTTTCAAAAATATTTTTTTATATTATTATTACAAATGTTATAAATCTAACATTTTCGATTGTAATTGATGAATACCCACAATTTGACAATGTAACAGTCAAATAAATTATTTCTTCGCCCTGGCGCGTGAGCTTTATTTGTGGTTACGTCGTGTACATATACATTGCGTAAGTGTGCGTGGCTGTCAGGAGCCAAGGTGGGAGCGGTCAGGCGCGAGCAAGCTCTCGCTTCAACTTATATAAATTCGACACACATACACACAACTATGAGCCACACGCCCTCGTGATTTATTTGCATTATCCCGACTACGGTAAATCCAGAAGCTTTTCTGTATTCGGGATTATGTAATTTAACATTGTCGGTAACTATTTGAACGCAAGTTTACGAAATAAACGTTACAAAACGGAAACATGTATTGCCTTTTGTAGAAGCGACGAAAATTGTTTCTGTACAAGGCTCTTGTGGAAAGAGAGTAATAAAGCAAAAATAATTGGGAAACTTTCAAAGCGAGGGATTGCAGTGATCCCGATTCTCGGCAGTGCAGGCTTTTCGAGAGAGGTTTCACAATTTCCTTTTACCACCGTTAATAAAAGGTTTAATGGAAACTGGACGATAGGTACTTCTTATTCATTCTCGGACAAAGAAATCTCACCAAGTGGTCCAACTTCACACTACTTTAACACAACTAAATAACTTTAAATGCCTTCTAAAGTTTTTTGCTGAAAGCTTTAAAAATATTATAATAGGTAGGTACATAGATTATGGCCGCGACTTCGTCCGCGTGGATTAAGGTGTTCTTAATTCCCGCGGGAACTTTTTAATTTTCCGGGATAAAATATAGCCCGTGTTAATGCTGGGTATAAGCTAACTCGACTCCGCCAAATTGGCTCACTCATTGTGACTGGTGCGTGTGTATGTGAAGTAACAAACGTACATACACACACACACACACACACACACACACATACAAACTTTAGACTTTATAATATTAGTGTATGCTATGATTATGTACCGATAAAATATCTTAAGACAAATTGCGTACAACTGCAGAAAAATGTGTTCGATTTAATCGTGAAACGATTGAACTCTATCTCCAAGACCTCTTTTAATCCCTAATTAAAAGAAGGTGGAACTCCTAGAGATAGTTTTTAATTTATCTATTCTGTTTATTGTCTCTATTTCTATAATCTATCTTCATCTGACCATTAGTTATTATAGCAAGATGCCGCAATATTTTTCTAGGATTGAATGACAGTAATAATCGGTAGAGTTAATTTCATAGTTATTTAAATTAAGAACTGAAACAAAAACTGTGGAATATCATGATTTATGCTTCACTTGACTTTCTCAAAGGAAAGAATAACACATCACAAAATTTCAGCAGTCTGCTGATTTCCTAGCACTTGATTAAAAAGTAATCCCCTAATTTTGATGCAGCACCCTGGTATTGAAATAGATTAAACAGCGTTCCCAAGTTAATTTGCGTTAAAGCTTCTTGTGGACGCGATGAAAGCTTCCAAATTAAATTTACTGGAAAGCGATGACAGACGGGCGGACATGGCGGCAATACAAAGCTAGGGGAGCGGTGGTCGCTGAGTGCGGGTTGAACGACGAAGTATTTCCATCAAATATAATAATTAAAACAGGAATTATTCGTCTCACTAATATTATAAATCCGAATGTGTGTTTTGTTTGTTGATTTGCGCTTCAATCACACACAGCACCGGAGCAATGCATGGATATAGTTCAGGACTTGTAGAGTGACATAGGCTATTATCCCTGAAAATCAAAGAGTTTCCGCGGGATTTTAAAAACTAAATCTACGAGGACGAAGTCGTGGGCATCAGCTACTATTATTATAAATGCGAAAGTGTGTTTTGTTTGTTGATTTGCCCTTCAATCACACAGCAACGGAGCAATGGATCGACGTGATTTTTTGCATGGGTATAGTTGAGGACTTGCAGAGTGATATAGGCTATTTTTTATGCCGAAGAACAGAGGAATCCCGAGGGATTTTAAGCTATTGCATAACTTCTATCGCGGGCCAGCGTAGAAACCGAATCCAGAAATTCCGTAACGAAAATAACCTGACATGGGACTCCTCTACGGTGAGCCGCTAGATGGCGCATTTTTTATCAACGACATCTAGCGGTGAGCCGCTAGATGGCGTTGATAAAAATGCTATGCAATAGCTTTACCGCGGCAGTGCCCGAGTGCCACACGTCCTTTTTTAGAAACCTGACTCCACACGGATGAAGTCGCGGACAAAAACTAGTAGATATACCTACCTAGTATACAATAACCGGTCAAATGCGACTCGGACTCGCAAACGAAGGGTTCCGTACCAAAAAACGCCGAAATAAACACGTTTCTAAGAGGAGAGCCCCCTTGAATCTTTAATTTATTTTTATTATTTGTTATTATAGCGGCAACAGAAATACACATTCTCAGAAAATTTTGCCTCTCATTACAGATCATGAGATACAACCCGCTGACAGACATACGGACGGATAGCGGTGGCTTAATAATCGGGTCCCGTTGGGCACGGAACCCTCAAAATCCTACTGAGCTTCAAAGTAATTTTATAAGTACACTATATTTTACCTTTTGTATATTATGCTTTGTATGAAATAAAGTGCTACCCCCGCTTAGCATTTAGCTACGAAATGTAGGTAGCTAAATGTGATAAAGTACTAAAGGTATAATGCCTGGACCCGCCGCCAGCACCGCCGCTAGTCGACCGCCTTGATTATAATGTAATTGAGTGCTTCCATTAATATAAGGAGCTTCCATTAAGGCTGAGCAGGCAAAACTACCCACTGCATTTTGTTATATAATAAAATTCTACCAGAAAACATTAAGTAATACGTTAGTATTTTTTTTATTCGATGACAAGGTAGTCCATTTTCTGCGATCGCATCTGATGACAAGTGACGATGTAGTTTAAGATGGTAGCGGGCTAACCTGGAAGGAGGATGACAGTGTAGATTCAAACGTTCAGTTTCTATACGTCATCGTGCCGGAACGCTATATCGCTTTGACGGTACGTCTTTGACGGTAGGGTGGTAACTAGTCACGGCCAAAGCCTGCCATCAGACTAGACCAGAGACAATTCAGAAATTATAAATTCCCAAATTGCTCCCGCCGGAAATCGAACCCGAGACCTCCCAGTTATAAGACCATAGCGATCACCATTGCGCCAGGGAGTTCGTCAAATAGTACCTACCTATATATGTTTAATAGAGGCTTTACTTACATACTAGATGATGTCCGCAACTTCGTCCGCACGGATCAAGGGTTTTTGATTCTCACGGGAATTCTTTAAATTTTCCGGTATAAAATATAGCCTATGTGCTATTCTGATGTTTAAGCTATTATATTTTGAAGTTTCATCAAAATCCGTCTTCTTCCGCATTATACCTTCGCATTTATAACTTTCATTTATAGTCTAAGTAAGATTAGAAGTAGAAGTACCTACTGTGGGATTTTCGTATAATATTTTACCTGCTCTTCTATATTTAAATAGTATGAAACTACGTCTGCACAATTTGCGTTTTCTTTTGTATAAGTATTCGTTTGAAAATTGCAAAATTTTATACCTAATTGATTTTCAATGGGCGAGAACTTTTCACTCGAAGACATACTCGTACCTACCTACTATATTGCACGAATGAATTCGTACAAGATGCTAGTCATAATTTATATTTTGATGTTGTTAAGTAAACGAAACATAATATCCAGCCGTTTATTAAATTTTACACGTGCTCGCGTTGTCGGCTCCTTATAATATAATTTTTCAAACAAATTAAAACTTTTCGAATCTTTTAGCGCGCGTTTCAAGCTAACTGGATCACATTTTTGGCAGACATTTGCGGCATTCAATCTTGCCAAAGTTTTGATTGTGCACATTCGTTACTGTTCGCCATCCGTCAACGTTGAGCAAGGGACTTTCTAATTTGTTTTTAGAAATTGTTTATTGAACAGATACGGTTTTAGCGAAGGAGATTTGCGCTCCAACCTAGACCTCATCAGTGCTATCCAGTATTGATTGTTGTCAAGCGCAAGCCGCTATGTACGTAAGAAGAGATATTCATACATACATTTGTACCTATGTATGTATGAATGTCTCTTCTTACGTACTAGCGGCTTGCGCTTATCTATGATAGCTAAAATCATAAACCTTCCTTTTGACTTTGCCGTAGTCAAGTTGAAAAGTTAATGAAGGATATAATATTAAATTAAACCCTTATTTAATCATTGTAACACCACTCGGAAAGGGGTTGGACACTTACAAGGGTTTACAATTTCGAAGAGATTTGATCTCAGTGCTTAATAAAAGTTCTTTCACAACGTTTACTTTATTTGTTTGAAGCGATTCTTTTGTGTCGTCGGAAACAGTATAAGGTAAAATAGTAGGTATACTATAGTTACTTAAAAAGTAAAATCAAGGGTGATCTAATTAATACGGTATTCCGAACTCGTGGTAGATTTAATAGATTCACTTGACGATTCAAAAGCACTTTGTAAAAGTTTATTTCAATGAAAAGTTATTCTATTCTATTCTAATAATTCTGGAAATCCCTACTAATTACATTGGTTTGTCCTTCAATCACGCCGCAGCAGAGCGACTTTTTGCAATGGTAGAGTTGAGGACTTGCAGAGTGATATAATATGTAATAGATTTATAAATACATATCAAAAATTCCGAGGCCGGCGGGATTCGAACCCACATCTCTCTGGGAATCGCGCCCGAGTGTGTTAACCCGTTACAAATTGTAACAAGCAATGTGGCATCTATAATTTCTTAAGAGCTCCATTGTAATATGGTGTCTTGGAAAAAAGTAGATCGACAACTGTAATGTGTCGCTACTAGATGTCGCTAACAGTTGCTATAAAACTGATTGAAAAAGTAGATACATATCACTAATTTCGTAGCTGACGTGTGGTTCGCCGTGGTGTAACGGGTTAACACACTCGGACGCGATTCCCAGAGAGATGTGGGTTCGAATCCCGCCGGCCTCGGAATTTTTGATATGTATTTATAAATCTATTAGGTTATTTCCTTTAAGTGTAGGTTAACACTTCAATAAAAAATTAAAAATGATATAATATGCTATTTATTCGGGAATATCAAAGAGATCCCGCGGCATTATTTAAAATATAAGTCTTTTTAGTCTTATTATAAGCTCCTAAACAAATGTAAGTAACTAATTTTGGGTCGACGACAAACTTTTTTGAAAGCATAACTACGAGCTGTATTTTAAGCATGGTTGCAAGATACCTTTCAACCGCCTCTTTTTTTGCGGGCTCCACCTGCGCCATATCGCGTAAATTAACACGATAATAAAGGCATTACGCAGATGGGGCCAATATTTTACTGCATTAAATGTATGTAATGACGTTAGACGCTAAGCGCTAATCCATTTGAACGCAGCCGTTAACACTAACGTTAATGCAGATGGAGCAGTAGCATAAAAAAAATTATTGATTTTGTGATGTGAACAATTCAACAAATCTAATAAAATTATAATACTAGTGCAATGTCATAATGATTGAAGTCAACTTACACAAAAATAAACTGTACAACACGGCACAACGTTCATAACTGGCTTAACCAACGTGTTGTGTTGTATTTCAATAATGCATAAGCAAGCTTTGCTCGGTTTTTGATTGAATTGAACGCAGCTCTCTCTATTGAATAAAGTTCATCAAAAAAGTTTAAAACTGTAACTCGACAATGGAAAAAATTGGATGTAACACCGGTCATATTGATTTTGTTCATATAAAATTCTACCTATGGCACCGGAACGATAACAACAGATCGATTTACAACTGAATTCCTCAAAATCTTCTCCGTTGTTTACATAAATACATACATAATATATTCATGCATACATATTTTCATACTTTGACGACCCAGGCGCAGTGGTGAGCGCTGTGGTTTTATAACGGGGAGGACTCGTGTTCAATTCCCGGCGGGGGCAATTTGGGAATTTATAATTTCTGAATTGTCTCTGGTCTGGTCTGGTGGGAGGCTTTGGCCGTGGCTAGTTTCCGATCTATCGTCAAAGACGTGCTGCCGAGCAATTTAGCGTTCCGGCACGGTGACGTGTAGGTATGGATTGAATTTACACTGCCATACGCCTTCCAAGTTAGCCCGCTACCATCTTAGATTGCATCGTCAGTTACCATCAGGTGAGATCGCACTCATAGAGCTTTAAAGGCGCTGAAGACAAAGATAGCTTTGTCTTCAGCGCCTTTAAAGCTCTATATTTTAAGATATTAAAAAAGAAAAATGGCATTGGGTTATAATTGACAATAATTACTATAGCGATATTCCTCTTGGCCTTAACACATAATCTTTCCTGTTTAAAACTACCTACATAGCGAGAAAATAAAAAGAACGTAATCAAGTAGCCATTAAATAAGAGTTTTATACAAGGCATCATAAAATGCAGTCGTTATTACGCAATAAAAGTTGAAGCAGCTTGTGAAATGTGCGTTTTATGTATTATTTTAATATCTAATTAAATCGTGATTGGCATTAAAAGTATATAATAAAATATTTTTAACCCCCGATGGAAAAAGGAGGTGTTACAGGGGTGTTACAAGTTTGACGTGTGTATCTGTGTGTTTGTCTGTTCCCTCAGCATGGACCGTTTTTGATACGGTTTTTTGTTTGAAAGATAACGTGATCGAGCTACAATTTATGAAGATTTGCTCAGGTGTTTCATATTTCCTACTTGATTAAAATGTTTTACAACTTTCACGGGTACAATGGATTTTAAAGGTGTACTGTTTCTTCGGATTATTTCTAAGGCATGGTAACCTTCAGCGGATGCAAGCTGCTGATACTATCTAGAATAAAATAGAATAGAATAGAATAATCTAGAATAAAATAGAATAGAATAGAATAATTTTTTATTCAAATAAACTTGTACAAAGTGCTTTCGAATCGTCAAATAAATCTACCACTGGTTCGGAATGCAGTTTCACTGATACCGAATAGTTATAAATACTTTTTCCGTGAATCGGAAATTTTTAACGTGTTTTTTTGAAAACCGTCACCTGTAAATTCTCTGCCATATGGGGCAATACCAGTTCCAGTCTCTGCTTCAGCCATTGGACAAGCACCCATTGAGAGCAAGCTCTTGTAAATACAGTTAGTGGTCCATTACTTAAAATTACGTCGTTCTGACACAGACTGAGTAAAGCACAGCAATTAGTGGTAGTAGTATTTGGACTGAGATGCGGAAGTTAAATGGAGTTCTGTGCAATTATTCTCTGAGAGGGCGTTATTTCGGCTCGAATAAGTTGAGAGATGCCGCCACAAGCCTCAAACATTTTAATGAAACGCTCCAAAACATGTTCAAGAGCTGCCATTGAAGGTGACATTCTTTGTCAAACAAAGCAAGTTTGTTTTACTTTCCCAGAAGTGATACTTAAGTAGGTACTTACTTATTGCAAGAAACCGCATTTATATCGGCCCGGTTTTTTTTTTCGGACAATTTGAAACAGTAAATAATTATACTCTAATTATAGCGCCACCTTGTGACTTCTAACTAGGCGTAAAAATAACGATACGACCCTACCAAGCGATATGTACTAATGTTATGTACGTAACTAGGTACGTACCTAACATTTACGTAACCTACTTCATGCAAACTACATCAAAACCTAATAACCTCTTCTTCTTTATTATATAGACGTTCAGTGCTGAACAAAGGTCTCTTGCACGGGCTTCCACAGGTCTCGGCCTTGCACCGCATGCATCCAGTGGCTCCCTGCGAGTCGTTTAACCTCTTACGTACTTCTTATGGATAATATATTATGTTCTGTGTTCTTTCGGGGGAAATAAATTAGCAAAGTACATTATATATCTACATATTAAGCAATCAAAACCTGGAAGAAGCCGATGCATATAAAGAACTATACCTATCAAAAACAGTAAGGCTAAACTACTGCTGCAGCACTAAGTTCCACAAAGGAATGATAGGATGCAATTATCGTCATCACTTTCTTAATCATATTAATTAGCAACATTACCTATTATTTGAAGTGGATATTTTCACAGTAAATCTATAGCTACTTCTATAAATTTATTTTGCTCAAATTGAATAGGGGTGAGTCAAGCTGAATCGGAACTTTTATCTCAATTTTATCTGATTTTTCTTGTCTGACATGCTATAAATTATTCCAGCTGAATAAAGTTTTATATTCACCTTTATCCCAATATTTTTCTTTCCGGAAATACTTTCACCTATGACTAATGATACGAAAGACTAATTCCCGTAACTTGGTCGAGATGTTTCTTTTTTTTATTTGCTGCTATTCCGCAGGACTAAGATATTCCCCGGAATAAAAGTAGCCTAAGTCTGTCTTCAGCACCTTGGAATCACAACGACCGTCATCAGTTCTTCGAATTATGTGCCCCGCCCATTTCCAAAGTAGATAATGGAGTGGCGAGCCCGCACCGGAAAGCTCAGTACTGGCAGACCCCCTAAGTATACCGAACGATGCCGCATCGGTCTACCAGACCAGGTATAGCGACTACATCAGACGAATAATACACAACCGAGACCTGTGGAAGTCCATGCAGAAAACCTTTGTCGAATAAATTAATGTCGAAGGGCAAGTCCTACTCACTTCTAGCCACGGTATCTACTTTAAGCGTTATTAACACACTTTTTATTCTTATTAAATTCAAATCTCTTGCACATGAATTCAAGATTAACTAATGCCCTAAGTCGGGAAACGGGAAAATTAACTTTCAAATGTAAATTTTACGAGAAAGTCATAACGTGAAAGCTGCCGCGGTTATCTCTGATTTATTGCAGTTAGAATTGAAAGTGTTAAAGTTGCAATCTGAAAAAAGTTTTAATAGGTACCTCCTTAAAGAAATATAAATCAAGAGACTAGAGCTCGTTTAACTTTGTTAACTTGTCCAACATTTTCGAGTTGGATCATCGCCCCAAGTGTCTATTTAATGACGGCGCTTAATTTCATTAATCAAGGGACCATTTATTTGCATCAAAAGTAAGCGTCATAAAATTATTCTTTTTCTCAGCTCTTTATTTTACTTGATATTTTAGGAGGAATTTATCTTACTACATCTATAGCACGCCCCATACGAATGAAGTGTGATATACCTAGTCATTTCGGGCAAGCACCTCTGACTTTTCAAAGTTATGTGCATTTAAGCAATTAAATACCAAATGCTTCAAGGGCGAAAGAAAACATCTTGAGGAGACTTATATGGCTGAAAATTCTCCATAATGTTCTCAAAGATGTGAATGAAGCCTGAAAATTTTCATTGGTCTGAGGACTTTTCCCTGGCCGTATGCATGGATTTATTTAGATGTGTCAAGACAACCATCCGCCTGATATAACGATATCGTCAAGCTTGGGAAAGATTTGGATGCGAACACAACATCGTAAGGAATCGCGTGTATAAGAGAAGGTCCAACGATGGGCGAAGTAAAGAACAAACAAAGAAGAAGAGAAGAACAAAAACAAAATTTAATTTACTTGCCTACCTATTCAAAGTCCTAACTTAAAACAAAACCAAAACTTACACACAGCCCACAAAAGTCAAAACGTGAAATATGAAAACAAAATAAATGGAGGAAACAAGAGAATTTGAAGTGATTCCTGTTAGAGGGTTTTATGTTTGGTTGTACTAGTGGGAATGAACCGTATTTTTGATGAATAAACGTAAAAATTCTTTTTACAAAACCGACTTCAAACGCCATTACAAAGTATATAAATTGTGCCTATAAAATTTGAAGAGTTCCCTCGATTTCTCCCGGATCCTATCATCAGATCCTGACCTGATGACAATGGAAAGGGAATGGGACCACCTGGGAAGTATACCTTTCAAACAAAAAAGAATTTGCCAAATCGGTCCAAGCGTCTTCGAGTAATCGGGGGAACATACCTATTACCTACTTTAAAAAAAAGATTCCGACAAATTGAGAATCTCCTCCTTTTTTGGAAGTCGGTTAAAAATTTTTCTCATCATGTTTTCCAACAAGTCCAACTTAATGAGTAACTAATGAGTAAAAGAACGATATTTTGTCGTATTTGAGCCCAAACTGTTGGAGCACGACATTAGATCATCATTCATTTTGCGAACTTCATCGTGATCAGCTAGAATTTGATCCGATTCAATTAATCTTTTTGCCTCCCTGTGTGTCTACTCTGGATAGATATTACGATAAAATATTTTTATACATACATGCTATGATATTCTACTAGGGATGAGTTATATACTCACAAAACAAGCGAAAAAATTGTGCCGAACGACGAAGAGTATAATAGAGACTAGAGTACTTCATTGTTAATGATATGACAAAGTACGACAAATATCTGTCATTGCACGCTTCATTTACCGCACGCTTGTAACATGTCCACCTCTTTTTATACATATACTATATCATAGCATACCTGTGGTATATGGTGTACAATTATACAATAATCAATTGCGTCAAAATAGCAATGATGAACCAAGTCGGTAAAATGAAAGGCTGACCGACTTTAGAGGTTCAAATTTCACGTTTTCGTTTCTTGCGTGCCTCAGAAAGCACGTCAAGCAGTCAGTCAGGCACAGCTTTTATTATTTATCGTACTTTGTGAGTGGAGTCATATGCAGAAAGATCTGGGAGCGCACGGCATTTTTGTCCTAAGAACATCCCTACCATTATTTGATTTATGGAAAATGGTCATCACAAACACAACGTGGAACTCGAGTCATGCCACTTAAAAAGACGTCCAAGACGCGTGTCAAGGATTTAGACTGATAAAAAAAATTAATCACCCTGACTCCACGCAGTGAACGAAGCCAGTAGCTTCAAGCAGGTCCAAAACAAAGACTTTCTCTCTTCACGTTTTATACGCATTAAAACTTTTTTAAATTAATCATAATATCCATAACGAGATTCATGTTGTGGCCATTTCAAATCAACAGGGAATAGGCAATCTTCTATGCAAGTACGCTCCATCTTAGGAGTTAGGTCATCTCTGGTTAGGCCACTTCTTTACTCGCCATCGAGTGTGATTGCAGTCAAGCGCTTGTCTATTTTTAGAAAACAAGAACATCATATATCGTGTTATGACTATTTTAAAGATGCCACAACGACTTTGCTGGGAGTTCGGCATTTGAGACTAACTCACCAGTGTTTTATTTACATCAAAGATAACGAACATAGCAAACCAAGTTACGCATGCTTTCATTTATGTAGATTGTCATATTATAATTCGTAGCAGGTAGGCTTTAATTTCAAATCATACGCCAACGCTAACGCGCTTATCCTAATTCAATCACAAATGAATATTCAATCCGCAGTTATTACGAGTACGTTTCAGTTCTGGTTCGACCCTATCAACTTCAAAAATGGCCGTCAATCTTTCTACATAGTATATGTAAAAATGTGACTAGCAGTTTTGCTTCGCTCCTCGTTTTGATAATTATTATCTACTGGTGGATTTAGTTTTTAAAATCCCGCGGGAACTCTGATTTTCTAGGATTAAAAGTATAGCATTTGTCACTCACAAAGTTCTCAACTATACCCATGCGAAAAATCACGTTGAGCCGTAGCTCTGTTACGTGATAGAAGGACAAGCCAACAAACAAACACACTTTCGCACTTATAATATTAGTAAGGATTGTAAGGATTTGTTTCTCTAAGCCTAATAATCATCGATGTGCTAATAATAAAAGGCCTGAAAGGAACCAAACATCTTACGAGTCCTTTAAAGGGGTCAAGTGGTTCGAATTGTATGTACTTTAACTCGATAATAATTAAGTCTCAGTCACGTTAGACAAGCTTCCTTCGCGCATTTTGTGTGTCAAAACCTTTAATATCTATTCCGTATATACCACATCTGTATATAGCATAGTATTGATTCCGTAATTACATTTTGCAATAATACCTAGCTCTGGAATTGCAAATGTATATAATTGCAAATATACAGATTCCCAAAGCTAATGAAAACAATTCTAATTCTATTGCGAATGAGTTTCCAATAATTCTATCGTTTTAATTACGGCGTAACTGCAGCGGTGAATGAAACGGAAAGTTTATACAAACATAGAGACTCTAGCACAATCAGCACGACGCATGACTCATCTCTCTCACAGCTATTGCAAAGAGCAACGTTTTATCGACGAACAAGAAATAAGTTCCGACTACGGAAAATTGGATAATTATAACATCTTATATTGATAAAAATGTAGCCTATGTCACCCTTACCATAATAACGATTGACACCTCATTCATAAAAATCGGCTCAGTAATTTAACACTGAAATATTAATAAATGTCGTCGCATAGGTACATAGAAACATTCTTAGACTGTTAAAATCATAACCCATCCTTTTGCATTTGCCGTAGTCGAGTAAAAGCCTCAAGAAAGCTTTGTTGGACAAATTGTGCTCGCGGCGCTGGTAGCACCTGGAAACCACATAACTTTGAATACTTTCAACAATGCTATGAAAAAAAAAATACATGTACAATACATATGAAAAATACAGATATAATAATTTATATCTATGAATTTTCCTAAAATCGCATCAACATTTTTTTTCTTATTTTTTATCTACCGATAGATGTCCACATCTATTCTGTAGGGCTAAGATGCGCGCCACGAGAAAATTTTGTCATCACGTTTACTCGTATCTTTATGTGAATCTCTATAGAGATTCACGAGTAACAAAATACGTATTAACAAAATTTTCTCGTGGCGCGCATCTTAGCTCTACCGGACAAAGGTATCTTGCATGGATTTCCACAGATCTCGGTCTTGTGCCGTCTGTATGCAGCGGCTCCTTGTGACTTTTGATGTTATCTAGTGGGAGATCTGCCAACGCTGCACCATATAGCTATACCTACTTGTTACATATTGATGAAAGAGGTAGGTAACCTACGTGGATATATAAAAAGGATAAATAATTAAATAGCAACTCAATCTTGGAAAAGCTTAGAATTTTATAGGTGCCTACGGCTTTCGTAGGTATTATGCCTAGATTGGTAAAATTTTTGGGCACAAAATTATCAAGAAACTGTGTATCGTTGATGTTTTATGTAGCTCGAAATAGCGTTATATCATAATATCTTATTACTTGGCCGCTTTTGTTCGCCGTTAAAAACTTTTGTTACGAGAGTGCTACTTTGTTAGACTATAAATCTTTTTAATACTGTTTCGTTCTTTTACGTGTTTTTGCGAACAGTGAGAAATTTTGTACCAAAGTATTGGAGCAAAAGTTTATCCGGACCGAGGCCCGAAGTTATGTCGTGTCGGGGAAACGAACACTGTTACAATAATAACCACTGGATGGAGTAAAACTAATATTATATTGGTGTTAGTTCACTTATATATAACATACACATAATGTTATAAATGCGAACGTGTGTTTGTTTGTTGGTTTGTCTGCGATGGAACGACGTGATTTTGTGCATGGTTATAGGTGAGTTGGGAAATGACACAGGCTACCTTATTATATCCCGGAAAAAGTGAGAGTTCACTCAGAGTTAAAAATCTAACTCGACTCGGAAGACGCGGGCATAAGCTAGTCTCTAAACTAAATTGGCAGGTGCTAAATTAATCATGCATCAACACACATCAGGCAGTATTAGGCATACGATAAACGTAACCCCCCCTTAGAGCCCACTTTGATTTTTAATTTATATTATTTTTATTATTTGTTGTTATTGCAACAGAAATGAACATTCTGTACAGAAATAAAATTTCAACTGTCTACCTTGAAAATTGAATTCGTCGATAAAGTTATATCAAAATTCGCCGAAGCCCACGAACAACGGCTTCACCACCACGTTAACGTTGAGGCAATCCAGCTTCTTGACGTAACGGAGCTAGTGAGGAGGTTAAAACGGACAAAACCATTTGAGTTGGTGTATAGTGAATTATAGTGATAGTGTAGTGAAAGTGCTGCCTGAAAGAACACATGAACAAAGTGTATATAAAGACTATTATAAAGAAAGACTAAGATGCGTCATTGGACAATCTCTTAGTATATAAGATAGTAATTTAGAAGTTTAGGTTAAATTAAAATTGCTAATTAGTCAATTAAGTTAGGCTAGATTGTAATTGTATTGGGCACCACTTTGGTGCTCAGAATCAACAAAAAAAAAACTGTCTACCTATGACGCATCGGACGGACAGCGGAGGCTTAGTAATAGCCTTCGGGTACGGAACCCTAATAAAAATAGTACATAGATACGAATTTTTTTTATGTAAGTTACCAAGTTGCATTCAATATTAGCACGCGAGTCGTTAGTGGAGGAATTCACAAAGAGTTGAACGGGTGCTGAGTATTTCGTAGTCCACAAACGAATTGCAAATTCGGCGCGAACGAGTTTGCTCACTCGGTCGCAAACAAGACGTGCTCCGCGCCGCATTCTGATCGCCACGCCACCGCTGCAGACAGCTCTTAGAACGGTAAGCAGAGAAATCAATAATCATAAGATGGTATAGAGCAGAGATTCCCAAACTTTTTGTTCTCATAGATCCCTTTCAAAATTTTGCTGGTTCCGGTGGACTCCCTGCAACTAGCATATTCCCAGTTGACAAAAAATATGTTATGGGCGTTGCGGCTGAGTTCCAACCACGAATTAACAGTTTTTGAAAAAAAAAGTGAGAATTGTATATTCATTAATTGATTGTGCTGTGAGTGTACAAGTAACAGTCGCTGAGCTTTTTAAAATATTATCTGCCTAAATTGATAGGTGAAGTCAAGCCAACATTTTAGTTCTTCACTATCGAAACCAGATAAATTTTCATGGACCCCCGCTTACGTATTGTGGACCCCAATTTTTTTGTCACGTCAACGTAGACCCCGTCGAGGGGTCCACCTGGACCACTTCGGGAATCACTGGTATAGAGATCCTAATAGAAATATCTGATTCCTTGACAACCATTTTTTTCTTTTTTTGTATTATATGTATGTTCCACCGTAGCATTGTATAAAAAAGACTATTATTCTATCAATACCTACTAACAAAGCTCATATAAAGGTATTGTATTATACTCTTTTACTTATAATAGCATTTCATAAGCACAAGTAGACTATAAGTAGATTATAAGTTCGTTATAGAAATAAATGCTCCTGTAATTACGCCCAAATCCACCTTTATAGTATCCTACAAGTATTTTTTTTAAAAAGCCAATTTTTTGAGTAGGTACGTAGCGTGATACGACCTACGAGTACATAGCAAGTTGAATCTCAGACACAGTAGTCAGTACACTGTACAGTAATTGCATTGGCACTTTTTAAAATCTGGCTTGTTTATATCATAAATCCTTAGGACTGCTTAGAATTGCACTGCTCCTGAAGGCTCCTGCTAAATAATTGCTAGCAACTTGCAAAATATACCCCACTAAATAAACTTGCTAGTACACTTAACTACTGTTGATTTATTTAAGAATAACTTTGTCACTCACGGGTCATATTTTTTTTTATTCGATGACAAGTAGTCCGTGACTGCAATCTCACCTGATGGTAAGTGACGATGCAGTCTAAGATGGTAGCGGGCTAATTTGGAAGGGGTATGGTAGAGTACTCATACCTACCCGTAATCGGTTTCTACACGCCATCGTGCCGGAACGCTAAATCGCTTGGCGGCACGTCTTTAACGGTAGGGTGGTAACTAGCCACGGCCAAAGCCTCCCACCAGAGATGTTAAGATAATAATTATATCATTAAGGTATTGTTAATCACTATGATAACGTTTATTTTCTTGGAACGTAATTTAAACTCACCTTTACTTGAAAATTTACTCTATCCCTCTGATATAATAATGTTATAATTATAAATGTCGCCAACATTTCGGTTTGCAAATAAACGCGATAATCATTAATTTAAGTTTATTTAAGCGTTCGTTAGGTCATTTAAATATTAATTTTGTTTCCATTTTATTTCGTTTATTCATTAGGTGATTTTCAACAGTTTAATTTGTTTGACCAATCGCATGTTGTTTTAAAGTGCTGGTAAGGAAAAATGTATTTTGGACCCCCGACAGAAATAAGGGGTATTATAAGTTTGGCGTGTGTTTCTGTGTGTAAATCTGTTTCCTCTGAGCTCACCAACGAATGGACCTATTTTAATGCGATAAACGATTTTCTTTTTGAAAGTTGATAATATAATCTGTACTGTTACTTCGGATTATTTCCAAGATATGGTAATTTTAAGTTGATGTTACAGCAGCAAGTAGTCTGCGAGATCCCAATTCCTCAACAACTTACAGCAGATATAGTGTGTTTAGGCTATGCTATATTGCAACACGAAGAATCTAGAATTTGTCCCACTAATCTTTACGAATAAATGAAATTGAAGTATTTCTGTTTGCGACTTTGAAATACCTAACTGCCTTAATTTTATTTTGCTCACAATTCGGCCTAGACTCATCCACAATCACAAGATTTTGTATGAGTATAATAAAAGTGTGAAAATAATCGTCTGTGCACACGTATAATCTTTTCCATAGAGTAAACCACCCTGTATATAGTAAGAGCTTCTATAAAGTGGTCTGAGTTTAAAAAGTAGAAAACAATAGGCATTTTTCCGCAAATAAATCTGAGTGAATTTTATATTACAGCTTGAAATATGCTCGCAGTTACGTCATAATCAATATGTCAAGTAAAACTTGAGCACAAAATAAAGAATAGGGGTGCAGGAGCTCTAAGAGGTCTGATGAATTGCCTCATAAATTGTATCTCGCCCTCTCCGTCTGCTCGACGCAAGTGACGCTCATGCTTTAGAACCTCTAAAGATGTCCCATTTCTCTACCGACAAATAGTTTTAAAGACGTAAGTACTTCAGTTTGGAACATATAAAGCATTTTCCTTTATTAGAGAAAATGTTTTATATCCATACTCCACACTAAGACTAATGCAATTACTATGTAATATATAGTAACTTACCTATTTGTTTGTGCTAGACCTATGTGTCCAAATCTATATTAATACGTCAAGTATACGTCGCATCGTAGCACCTTAGAGTTTACTCATACAATTTCTCATTATAAGCGGATAAGTTGCAAGAGCTATTTTAACTTCTCCCGCATGAAACAAGTTTTACCAACTATATGAATTATTGCACTACTCAAATTTTGTACGATTATAATAACGTGAATAGAATTTAAATAGCAGACGAAGCAAGCATCAGCTAGGGTGGGAAAGGGTGCACAGGCGGCTTTACCACTAACGTCAATGCGTCAGAAGATTTTATAACTATAAATATATATAAGTATCAATACATCTATGCATCTATGCATATACAAAAATTGAAGTGTCTGTTCGTAATTTATATCAAAAAACAACTTTTTACTAAATGCACGTGTCAAATAATAGGTAGGTTTCTTCCAAATTTTACCTTTGAAGCAAATAGTACTTATTTTAATTGCTTAAATCGCGCATAAAAGTTATACATTTATTGCTCATTATCTCTGGACCGATTAATTAATTATCATTTACGATTACTTAAATACGACATTCAACCACGAAACAACGCGGGCTTACTATGAAACGCGTTTACGTAAATATGAATTAACAAATATTTCTATACATTTTCCGATTTTCAGATACTTTTTAATCAGCGTTACCGAAATATCGTATTCACAAAATATCGTAAATAGCTTTGAAGTCCTTTAATCTCGTATCCCATTCATATAACAGAGTTCATCACTAAAGACCATTCAATTGAAAATGCTAGAAGTCAGCTAAAGTTTCTTGGCTTGTTGCTAATGAACAAACTTCAATTCAGAAAAGTTTTAAAAGAGCCAGAGCATACAAATCGAACAAACTGTGGAGCTAATTTAAGGGTGAAATATAATATATATTTTACAACCCTATTTCGTTTAAAAAAGGTCTATTGATGAACTACCTACTTGATAGGATTAGATTACCTAAAAGGGGTACCAAAGTATTCCAAGGGAATCGTAAAAAATGGGAGAGGGAGTTTCATGTTCGAGAGGTAGGTACCATAAATATTTTTCCAAATTCAAGTACGCCTCTGTAGCGGTAGCGTATTACTTACTACTTACTTGGTACTTTAACTTTGCCACATTTCAATAAATTCTGAATGAAATGTCCGTATAACGCGAACGAAACTATAGAGTTCCTTGCAGTTTTGTTGTTTTACTACTAACTACTGATAAATGTGATAGCTGAAGCGGGATCCTCTAAAAGTGATCGCTTTTGTGACGTGATCAAAACGACCTCTGATTTGTCACCACTCTGTCCCTATTGGCTTAAATTAATTGTTGCAACAAGAATGCCATAATTTAGCCAATCAGCAATTGATGCAGTTGGGCCTTTGTCAAAGTATGACAATATCCGTGAGTCGTCCATTCTTGATGACAATTTTACTTTCGCGAATACAAGGCAAGTTACTTGAACTTATTCGGGCTCTTGAGTAAGATCACGAGAGCAATCTGAACTTGACTAATATTCTCCTCTCCCATCAAAATAAGCCGAAAGCTTGTGGAGTACTGTGATATTGTATATGTATAAAAAAAAATCATTGAGTGGGTACGACAATAGTGCAACGGGTGGGGATCGATCCATGGACCTCTCAGTTTTCAGCGCCTTTAACAGGGCTACTGAGGTTTTAAAAAATTCGAACTACGGACGAATACTGCAATAATTACGGCTTCCACGTTTGTGAAATGTATATTTTATTGCAATAATTAAAGTTAATACGATTTTGATTGATTCAATTTATTTTTGTGTAGGTAAATCCGGAAAATATATTGAAAACTGCGTCTTGATAATATCCAATTAATTTGTATTCAAAATATAATGGATACCAGAAATAAATTCTACATTTGCCAACTATATCGCATATGTAGTTTTTACATACACGGTTCTGCGCATTTTTTCATCCATATTATAAGCCGTAGATGTAGGTAGTATAGGTTATGTAGGGTCATGTGTTCAACAATGAAACACAAAAAATTCAAAGTCTCATGCACCTTTTGTTTTGACAGATAGAAGTCTAATTTTTTACAGGTGTGTAGGTAATTTTATTCGGCATCGGATTTCATATACAATTTTTTTAATTAATATGTAATCAATCGACAAAAAATTATAAACTAAAAAATGGGAAATGTTTCATTGTGTCCACAGTGGTGGTACACAATGAAACACCACAAATTCAACAATGAAACATTATTAGTATTGTCTCGACTTTTATGTAATTTATGGAGTAGATGAATAAAAAAAAAACGCTTGAGTTAATAATCACAAAAGGATTTATTTTTAATTAACTTTAATCAGGTTACCAGTACTATTACTGGTATTATAAAAAATTTAATGTTAATAAGATTAATTTGTGAATTTGTAGCCACAAAAATTATTAATTTGCCCGGAAAGTACATGATATTATGTATGTACAATTATACGGTACACAATAAAACAAAATGATACACATTGAAAAAGTGTTTCATTGTGTTACTGTGCAACTGTTTCATTGTGAACTACCTAAGGTTTTTTTTACTAATCTCAATTTTTTACCCACTAAATTGTAACACTTTAAGATATAATTTATTGCACATTAATCTACGAAATGTGTGTAATGCTAATTAATCATGAAATTTATGAAATTTTCAACCATACTTTAGTAAAAAATCTATAAAGAATGCTAAAAATACTTACTTTTTGTCGAAAAAAACCAAAAGTGCTCCGCAAACACATCTCCTCGCACCCGGCGTCGATGCAAATTGGGCGGGGGGTTCACGAGAGTGTCCTAACGCAATATAATGCACGAAATGGCAACGCAGAATTTTAGAAATATCACAGTGTTTTATTGTGTACCACTGTTTCATTGTTGGACATCTGACCCTACTCCATTAAATGGATAAATTTTATAATCCCTGTACATACATACATCGGCGGCAATAGGAGCGACTATCTATTCACACACACATAGTATTGCTTACAAAATTACGGATTGAAAATCGACTTAATCTAGTTCAATAGTAACAAGTACATAATAAATAAGTAGGAAGTAAGCAATCAAACCACGCATTGAGTTTGCGATCTTTTAAAAAAAAGCTTGATTTCGTTTAAATTGAAAGTTTTTCTAACCCTTAATTTATTATTTCCCTAGGTTTAATTTTATTACTCAATCTCATACATCATCCTACATTTTTTATTTTTATGAAAGTACAGACAGTCGCGGAAACGTCCTCCATTTTCCTCCAAACCTACATTACGCATGCAATATAAAACACATTACTACTAATTGTCAATCTCAAGACTTTGGATTAAATAGGTTATTGATACCGGCAACAAAATATGGTCTTCATTATAGTAGCTGGATTGAACAATGAAAGAGATTTTCCTACCATAAAGCACCATTATGTAACGGTAATTTGTATTCAAAATATTATTTATTTATTTATTTTATACTACCGTCTAGCCTGTGGCCTGTGGGCTTATAAGTAATATTATTTTAACTTAAACTTCTACTTATTATTAATTTCTATATCTAATTTACAGGCCAATAGGTAACTAACTGTCCTTAGTTTATTCTAATGAGTTCACTATGCTCTTGTGACCTAGTTAAAATGAAAGAGATGATCACAATGAATACAATCAAAATTAATTCCCTTCGCTATGTATTTAACACATTTTTCTTATTCCAGAAATTTATTGCAAAAAGACGCGAAAATCCGTTGAACATGAGATTAAAGTTTCTATTTAGGTGGACTCGCCCCGATTCAATCGGAACATTCAATAAGTAAGTTTGCAGGAGTTGCTGCGGAATTTCTGCTAAATTTAGCGAGGAAAAACTTGAAATTAAATGAATTATGTAGATTTGGATTGTGTTTGAAATATCTGAATTTTATTTAAGTGAATGGAGCAAAGTAGGTATACTGTGAAGATTGCCATAATTATTAGTTTTGTATTTTTGAAAAAATGTAAAAATAATTAAATATCTCGATTATAAAGAGAAATATGAATATCCTATCATTATAATAATATATTATTAGCAACATAAATAAGATAAGCATGCCACTCTTGGGTTTGTAATTGCAAATTTATTTTGTTGTCCTAGTCAACATAATATAGCTTAGTCAAAGATTTGATATTAATATTAACAAAAAACAACTTTTATTTTATTAAGAAAAAATACTGAGAGCTAGAATGTAAATTAAATGAGTTTTTATGCTTATAGCAACATTAAAAATCACTTCGATTTAGCAGTGTTGGTTCAGATTTTCAAGAAAAACGATTTCACTCCGCCGAGTGATTTCCAATGCAGGAAATTAAACGCGCTCAACAGCGTGTAACATCTACTCGCCAACATAAGTAACGTTCTCCCGACCGAATCCGGCCACGGCGGCCAATCACCACAGAGATTAGCCATCTGCGCGGGAGATATTATAGTGCACAAGTGAGTGCGCTATCACAGGTGCACTCTCTATTCTCATCATCATCATCATCATCATGTGCCTTCTTCGAAATGAAGTTTGGCGGTCAGCATGCGAAAAGCTTTTCTATTTAGGGCTGCTACCTTCAATTTAGGATAGCTAAGCCCAGTCCCCTCACATCGTCCAACCACTTGCGTCTTTGGCGACCTGGTGCTCTCCTGCCTACAATTCACTCTTAGTCCGATGGAACGGAATTACGACACGACCGGAGAGATCAGGTGCAGGATCGACAGCTTTATCTGCTACCCGAGGCACGGGGGTGACTCACCACCAACTTCCTAACTGACAGGAAGGACTTTCCTGACAGGAAAACCCAATACATTTTTGACCCGCGCGCCCCGGGGATCGAACCCGTGATCTCGTTATCCGTAGTCGAACTAGCTCACCACTAGAGAAGAGACCATTAGAGCCTAGAATATGTTATGTTTAGTATTCACATTTTTTACTCATCGTCGTCGCTCAATTCACGTCAGTAAAAATAACATAATTTTATTCTCATCATAGCTGTTCGAAAAACGAAAATTGGCTTTAGAGGATAGCGGGAACCAAATTCAATTTTGTTCTTATGGGAGTTTGAGCTTTCTCTCTTCTGATTGGTCCGCATTCGTGCTTTAGTATGTGTTTATTACTAGTTAATCAAAGAGGTCGAACGCATTAGGTTTGAAAAAGCTACTGGCCGGTTACGTTTTGGCGGCGATGCGCGCTGAAAAAAAAAGAAACCTGCAGTCATCTTTTTATTCTTGTAGTAGTAGTTATAGTAATAGTTAGTAGTAGTTAGTAAGTTATTGCAAATAATGATCAATAACAACTCTGACAACTCTCTACCTATTACGGATCATGAGATACAGCCCGCTGACAGACAGCCGGACGGACAGACAGCAGATGCTCAGTATTACTGAGTCTGAGACTGGGTCCCGTTGGCTATCATTCGGGTAAGGAACCCTAAAAATGAGTTTCGAGTAGGTAGGTACGCCTAGGTAATGTTTTTTTCTCATAGGTAATGTTGAAAAAAAAGATACCGGCCGAATTGATAACCTCCTCCTTTTTGGAAGTCGGTTAAAAATAGTGCACGTTACAAGACTTTCATACCGACCAGCAATTCAGTCATCCAACTTAAAAGGTTTTTAGTTGGGCAACTAGAAACTTTAAACTCCTTTTGCTGTGTCCTTTTGCTTTTTATCAGTTTGGCGCGGTAGCCGGTAGGTAATAAATATTTTAATAATTTCTTTACAAAAAGTAATTACTTTATAGTTTACTAGACTATGCCCGCAGCTTCGCTCACGTTAATTCGATTTTTGAAATGCTTATTTTACCCCCTTAGATGGTTAATTTTCAAAAATTCTTTCTTAGCGCATGCCTACGTCATAATAGCTATCTATATGCCAAATTTCATCCCGATCATCCGATTATTATTCAATAAGGTAATAATAAATTATACAAACTGATAATCCCAAAGCACGTTCCCAATAATTCCCTCAGTTTACTTATTCTTGAGGCACTTATTAATCTTTAAGGTTACTGATAGGTTAAACAATTTTCGGTAAAGTTATTATAATTATAAACATTAATTAACGTTTAATTAAGGTACAAACAGACTTCTAATGAATCATTTGTTTTGCCTTAATTAACCAAGCTCCAACCGCAAACGTACGATAAATTTATTTAAATAAACGGAAATAATTTCTAGTAATAAATGTTTAAGTTTTATTTCGTTTTTCTATTAATGTTTGTTACTTTATAGTCAGGTGATTTAGATAAGTACTATATAAGTATCATTTATTTTCTAAACTTCAGAGCAGATTTTTAACATACCTACTTTACTATACTATATCATTATTTTCTTGTATAAGTTATATAATCTTACGAATATATAAATGCGAAAGTGTATTTGTTTGTTGGTTTGTCCTTCATTAACGCTGCAGCAGAGCTACGGATCGACATGATTTTTATCCCGGAAAATCAAAGAGTTACCGCGGGATTTTAAAAACTAAATCGCAAACGAAGTTGCGGGCATCAGCTAGTCATTTTATAAAGCCCTCAACAACATCCCTTATTTCTGGTTTTACGATACCACAAACAAAAGGCGTTCTAGATAGGTATTTAGTGTGCTTTTAAACAAAACTGGTGTTCCATTTATACCATTTTGCCTCCCCATTCACAAATGACAAAGACGAGGTAAAATGCGCAATATTTTGCGAAGAGTCGCACAGGAAAAGATGGTCGATTAATCGTCTTTCACAGCAGTAATGTTCATATAAATCATGTTTCTTTCAGGAAGGCTGCAGTTGTAGGCGTGCGTTAAACAGGTCAAAATTAGGTAAAAGCTTTTTAAAAAGAATTCATAAGCTTAAACCGATTTTTATGGTTTACTTTCATCTCGTACTTAACAGAATATAATGTTCCTAACTAAATGAACTTTTTCAAATGCTTCTATTACTACTACAAGTATCACAATGGACGTATAAATATTTTTTATTCGGATTTAACACAATTAATTACAAGTAATAGGTGAAATTGAAATAGGAAACAGCACAGACATATTTAAAATACTCTGAATATTACGGTTTCTCCCCTCTCTAGGAACTATTTATTTCTCTAATTTGCTTTATGACAATCACACTATATAATTATAAAAGCGAAAGATTGTAAGTGTGTGTGTATGTAGTTTGTCACTCCTTCACGCTACAACAAATGAACCGATTGACTGAAATTTGGAATGAAGGTAGCTACCTTACCCAGGATTAACACATAGGCTACATTTTATTCCGGAAAACGAAAGATTTCCCGCGGGAATTGAAAAGCAATAATCCACGCGGACGAAGTCGCGGGCATCATCTAGTTATGCATATAATATCTTATCGCTACGTGTAGGAACTAAATAATTATGTTCATCTAAGGAAATAATAATGTTGATCTAAGATTGGTATTTCTGAGCAGTTTTAAATAGATGTTTCCTCTGACGGCATGACATGAGACTGCCCATTGTTCTAGGCGTTATATTACATTGACTCATTCAACCTCAAACATTTTTCCTGGCATTGTATTGTTAGTAAAGGAAACTTATTGATATTATTATATTATAGGCTGGCATAAGAGTTACTTTGAGGTTGGCCTACATGAAATAAATAATATGAGCTGCGCAACTGCTGACTTTCTTGTTGGCTCTCTTCAGCAGAATCTGCTTTCCAAACCGGTGCCAGTGGTAGAGTCTTAACTTTCCATAAGAGCCGGCATGATGGCATGTAGAAAAAAATTAGGGGCATGGGTTCTACACTGCCATACCCCTTCTTAGTTAGCACGCTACCATCTTAAATTGCACCGTTACTTACCATCAGATGATGACAGTCAGACTATCTTGTCATCGAATAAAAAAAATAACCGGTCAAATGCGAGTTGGACTCGCATACGAAGGGTTCCGTACCAAAAACGCCTAAAAACACGTTTCTAATAGAGTAGCCCCATTTAATTTTTAATTTATTTTTATAGCGGCAACAGAAATATATATTCTCTGAAAATTTCAACTGTCTACCTATTACTGTTCATGACAAAGAGACGGACAGTCGGAAGCACTGACAGTGGAGGCTTAGTAATAGGGTCCCGTTGGTTACCCTTCGGGTACGGAACCCTAAGAAAGAGCCACAGATTTGAGGTTGGCCCCCATGAAATAAATAATTTTTGATTTGATTTGATTTGATTTGATACTCCGGCAGCTAGGGTTTCCGGCTCTCAATATTTGATTGCGTAATGTGCCCACTACCTATACAAAGAATAAATTCAGTTCGCTTTCAACGTTACAATGTGCTGAACACTAACAACAAGGAACCCGCCAAGGCATTGTTCCTTTGTTCGATTTTATGTTTATCATCTAAGCTTTTTATATCCATAGCGTGGAATAATTAATTTGACTTTTTACAAATGTGCACAATAGGTGTAATTTTGTCATATCATTACTTACATGACATAATTCCTATTGATTTCTGTTTATGTCGTTGTTGTAATTTTTATTGCCTTCCGAATACATATATTAAGTTAATGCCTCGTTAGTCTAGTTGTTAGCAAGTGTAGGGCTTATTTCCAGCAGTGGGCTTACGTCCAGCGTGGACGTCTGTCCAGCTGTGGGCGTATGTTCAGCGTGGGTGTATGTCCAACAGTGGGCGTACGTTCAGCAAAGGACGTATGTCCATTAGAGGGCGTATGGCCAGTGTGGGGTTATGTCAAGCAGTGGGCTTATTTCCAATTGTGCGCGTACGGCCAGCGTGAGCGTAAGAAAGTCCGCTGATAGACAGATGGATAGACGGGCGGATAGACGGACAGCAAAGGCTTAGTAATAGGGTTCTCTTGGCACTCTTTGGGTACGGAACCCCAAAAAAACGAACTTCAAAATAAATAATTTTTTGTTTTCTACCCTTTATTTTTTGCGATCTGCGTTTCTAAAGAGCGATTCATAAAGACAAAATCCCTTTACTAATATATTTTTATTGGAAAGTTTAGCGTAAAGAATACACTTATTATATGTCTATTTCAAGTTCAACGAACTTTTAGTTAGTCTTAAGTTATACATAGATTTCTATTTGGTAGTTCAGGCCAGATCCTCTCTCGCTCTTCAACCTTATGTTGGCATAGGATTGGCCGACGCCTCCGGCAGTGATGGTCGCTTCGGCGCCAGTGTGATCGAGGTCTCTTGCTATTACACCCTGCAACAAAGAAACAATAAGTAACTAATTATTATTTTTACGTCTATCACGCATGCACGGGCAGCTATATTGTATAATCTACTAGCTGACCATAGCTGACTGTCCGCGTGGATTTAATTTCAAAAATTCCGAATGAACTCTTTGATTTTCCGGGATAAAAAGTAGCCTATGTCACTCTCCAGGTCCAGCGTGATTGACAGACAAACCAACAAACGAACGCACTTTCGCATTTATAATATTAGGTACTAAGGAATAGTAAGGAAAGGATTTTTCGTTAGGTGTCTAAAAAGGTAAACAAATCGCAGAAATCGTTTCTAGAAACGTATAACGATAGAGCCGTATCTAATTAGGATGCCATGGCAGCGACGCCAGCAGCGTTTCCATGGCTACCCTTGGCGTAGCGTCGACGCCAATCCGTCGTGGGTGAGGTATGGTTAGATGCGTTGTAATACAATTTGACACGTTTTGATTGGCGCCGCTGCCGTGTCGCTACCATGGCATCCTAATGAGATAGGGCCCTTACGTATGGTTTTTCACTTGTAGCATGTCTTAATTGTCAGTGTGCGATATGAACGTCCTTATGTAATTTGCATGCCTTAGCAAACGGAATAAGAAAAGTGAAAAACTGTAAGTTGAAACCCGACTATGAAAAATTAGAAGTAACCCCCCCGTCATATTGCTATTGTTCGCACATAGATAGACCTCTATTAGTTCCAGAGACACTCGTATGTCAAAAGTGATCCATAAGTGGACGCAGTAACGATTCAACCCACAAACCTTTGTCAAATTAAATACATACATAATGTAAAGGAATAATAATTTTCAATTGATAAGTTGTGTGGATTGACTCTTTATGGCGTATGTGCCTCCAATTATTCTGTCATTTTTATAAGGCCAGCAAGTCCAGTGTTAATCATAGATTAAAGATAGAGGTCAATGCATAGACTGCTAACATCATAGTCTTCCTTGAAGGATATAATCATTATATCCTTCAAGTAGTCTTCCCTTACGGCTTTTAGTAGTTATCGGGTAAAAAATATCAACTGTAAAATACATAATTTCAATGCGAACTGATTCGCCGGCAACAGCTGCTAGTAGAGAATAAAGGCTTTCCAACAAACAAAATATTTAATTAATTTGACAGAGGCTGTGAGTGAAGCGGATTTAATCATCTCACGTTCAGCCAGGAGGCTCAATAAAGGGATGAAATCTATTCAGGCCCATAATACCTTGTGTCTGTGAAAAGCTCCGGCGTGTATTATAAAATTACAAAACAACGGCGCGTAGGTTGAACGTTTATTAACATTTTCTCGAAAGGAATATTAATAAAATGCTTTTAAATTTTATTGCTAGTACGTGTCACTTAATTGTCACAAAACTAGCGTTTGCCCGCGACTTCGTCCGCCTCTGGTTACTGTTTTTTCCGGAGTTTTACCCCGTCACGTTCCTTGCCATAAAAAAACTCGTTCAATACAAAATGTATGAGAAAATGAAATTTTCTCATAATTTTTTTTTCGCCAATTTTTCAATGTTTTTATCTAATAGTTATTCTGCTATTCATAATACAGAAGGCACCTAGATACTTTGTATATTAATATCAGCAAAGCTACAAAATTCTACTGAATATCATTTTCGATTTTAATTTAATTGCCGTTTTCAAAAGTGGGTCATACAATAAATATAATGGCTATACTCGTATTACTCGTGTATGTTAAAATACTGAGCTAGTACTGTACTAGTGAATGATTTTAATAGCTTTTCACTCTAACTCATTGTTATTGCTTATTACACAATCGGAGTAACGAGATCAATTTAAAAAATAACTAGTTAATGAGGTCATTAATTAATTAGAAAATTATACGACATAATATTGGACCTGAAGATAATAGCTTCGTTAAGCTCACTGTTTTGTTATCTATTTTAATGTGTGTGGTGTACAATGAAAGTATATTCATTCATTCATTCATAATAGAATACTTCCCTTAAACCTTAAAACCTTAATCTACAAAAAAAAGCTAAAATAAAAAAGCTAAAGTAATACTGTCGTAATAGGTACAATACATAGAGGTACATAGTCATAAGTGCTCTGGATAAATGATGTGAAGGTTAACAAGATGTCTGACTCGCATAATCTAATCAAATATGATTCACTACTCACAATTTATAAAAAGAAAAGCAAAGAAACTTTCGAAACGAAATGTTGCAATTTGAATGCATACATAGTTAAACTTAAACTCTGATTTGTCTCTGAATTGAGATCGAGTTAAAATGACGCACATAATCCTATTAACATTATAAATGCTAAAGTTACGGATGGATGTTTGTTACTCAATTACGCCACAACTACAGAATCGATTTGGCTAAAATTCGACACATAGATAGATTACGTATAGTCTGAAATAACACATAGGACATAGGCTACTTTTATCCCGGAAAATAAAAGATTTCCCGCGGGTTTTTAAAAACCTCAATTCAAGCGGATGAAGTCGCGGGCATCAACTAGTTTATTATATTTTAGAATCTCTATTTAGACGCGTTTTAAGAATGTCATGAATCTGAGCAGACTAAGGTGTGATAGTGGTCAAGCGTGTGCCTATAATGTATAAAAAAAAACTAAGAGAAGGTACTGAGCGTGACTGATTATAAAATTTTACAAAAACAATTCATAAATTACTTAGAGTTTGGGCTCACTACTCGGCCATTATTTTTTTAAATATCCAGGTAGTAGTTACTTAATTGGTATATAGATTATTATCAGTAAGATAAATGCCGTCATTAGTGAAGCTCAACTGTTTATTAAACACTACTCAAAATTATTGTGGCTTTCTTGCATGGAATAATAATATTATTTAAGTATTTTTAACATAATTCAATGTAAAATAAGATTACACTGTACCTTATAATCCTACACAAGTTTGAAAATTTTACCTTAATAATCTGTTGTGCAGGATCAGAATAGAAAACTTCCTTGACCCTCTTCTTAAAGGGTATACTGTTGTACTCAGCCTTCTGTTGCCACAATAATCTGTTGTTAAAACTCGTTCCCACAATTAAGTCTTTACAGTAGCTAACGTAAATACATGAAGTGAAAACTATTAAGAGAATGTAAACAGACTTCATTGTTGTAAAGTGATCGTTAAACGCGTTTACCCTGAGACGTGTTTGGTTGGACTGATCTGCTTTTGGATTGTATGATTGCACGTTGTGCGTACGCATTGGTCAATATGAACTTGTTTGTTTTTAACTCTGACTAAGCGGAAAAAACGTATCAAATACTTAACAGGGTCAGCATCAATGCCTACCTATAGCGTTTAGTATTCGTGTTATTCTACCAAGGTGGATAAAACACTGACCAGAACATAAGTTCTGGTCAATGAAACGAACTTTTCCTTATCTAGGAATATTTTATATGATAAATAAATTGAGAAATTATTATTATATGCACATGGATAAAATCTGATTTTTGACCAATTTTTTTTTCAGAGGAGACAATAAGAACCATATTTTGGTATTTTAACACTCTTGTTCTTTTATTTTCCTAGTACTTTATATTTCTTCTTATAAAGTAGGTAAAAAATAAGTTACAGAACTTGTAAATGCTCAAGATAAACCTACTGCAATAAAGAGAACAATTATAAATATATATCAATTCCAAGATAACCTCGCCAGAGTTATCTTCTCGGAGTTATGATATCACTAGGTTATGTACCTCACGGCCTGGGTACAAATAGGGTAATAAATTTACCGCATCTGCTCTTACTATAACGGCATTACCAAGACTGCATTTTTATTCAAATAAGGAAAAACATTAACTTTAATAGTATCGCCTTTGGAATAGATTTGAACGTTGACAGATGCGAAGTGTATACGTAAGTACTCGTAATCTCGTTCAATCACTTCAAACAAAAAAATCAAATCTTGATTCGTTGGCCTTGCGGTCGCACGTAGGTTACAAAAAATACTTACGACAGAAATTATTCTGTAAACTCTAAATAAACATAGATAATATTAAACATAAATCAAGTATATACGTCTGCTAGTTTGAGACATCGGTTTTTTTGTTCCTAGATTTCTTTAATGTAATTTATGCAATCACATTAAGACCAACGCATCTATTCTGAAATGTGTCTACTTCAGACACATTGCCCGCCGTAGCCCTGAAAACCTAGAAAAGCTACTGGTCACGGGCAAGGTAAAAGGGGGAAAGGCCTTGGCCTTCCCGAACCTATGCGTCCCTTTTTCCCTATGCGTTGGTCCGATCAGATCAGCACTGCATTCTACATAATGCGGAAAATAGAACTCGTATATACTCGTAATAGGGCTCATCTTTGGAACGGTTGAACCGATTTGCTGAACGGAATTTTTACCGGCAGGTCGAAGATGATTTCTCGACTTCTCTCGACAGTGTCGAGGGCAACTTCTCTCGGGCGCCGCAGCGGTCTAGTATTTACATAAATCTCCATCAAGTCTCATAATTTTTAAATTTGCTCATTGCAAACTTCGAAAATAAGGAGGGGAATGGTATTTTAATTGGCACTTTACATATTATAGTGAGAAACATTTATGCAATTTAATAGAAAATAAAATAATAACTTAAAAAAAATTACTGAGTAAATAATTATTGTAAATGAAAATAAAAAATTATTCGAATGTTATGTTGTGTACTCTTTTGTAAAAATGAAAACTCATTTTCAGGTCAAAGAATATAATATTATTAGTTTATAATGTACCTTACTGTACGTACCTAGTACATAGGTAGGTACTGCCCCGGTAAGGTCCTAGTAGTACTAAACAAATAAAAGTATATTATTATAATTATTTAGTGTTCCTAAACAAACTGAATAACTGAGTAGGGTGTCAAATATTTCAAACATACTAAATTAAGCTGAACAAAAGACCTTTTTAAATAATGAGTAAATGTATAGAATAGCCTAACCTTGCCTTTGTCTTGTTTTAAAACTAATAATAACTAAGGATCGACAGGGCGTGCTAGCACAGACTAATTTCGATTGCCCATCCAGCTATCAACATGAACAAGAAAGAAAATCGGTTGATTTTATCCATCGATAGGTTGCTGTATCAAGCCCTCTCTTAACCCACGATAGAAATTGAAAAAAATCAGCTCAGAATAGAACGTTTAAATTCTATTTTAGAACAATCACGGTCATTCATTTCAACCCACCCACTAGTAGACACAGGTCTCTTCACGCAGGGTGCCTATCAGAATGACCTAGCTTTTCGCTAAAAGACATTTCACGTTAGATGACATGAAAGCAGGGTAGGTACCTAATGAGAAGGATTTAGAACATAGGTCAATACGCTGGGCAAGTGCGGATTAGATAACTGATTGTTGCATATTTTATGAATATTAAAATATGTAAGTATGTATTTAAATGCTTAATTATAATTCACAGACTTCTCTAAAATGAAAGTTAAACTTACAGGGAGTAAAATTAAAGATAAACTTGGATTTAAAGACAAAATCTTTGGTAGCGTCTACCGCGAAGTGGTAATTTAGATTATACAGATACGTTGTCTTTTAATTTGCTATTGTCTTATGCAAATCAGACCCTCTCTGCGGTTCAGTGGACTCGCTTACGATGACAAACGCCGACATTTGAGTCTGCGAGCTTAGATACTAGGAATTTGCTTAATTTTTCGAAATGGCATTTTGGTTTTCTGAGCTGAATTGGATGTGTTTTCAGCTATACCTATTAGAATCGTTATCAGTTTTCAAGTAGGTAGAGCCACTGAAGATCAATTTTTTTCCGTAAATGCGAGGATAACATTTCAAATTAACTGTGTAAAACCTGGCGAGTATGCAGACTTGACGTCATCAAAAATTTTATTGAACGCTACAAACACAGAATGGAGAATAAAAAGATAATCTGTGGCAACAATGACTCGCAGCTAAGCAATATTATGAAATGAAATTATGTGAATAAATATACTCGTAATTAATGCAAATAAAGAAAGAAAAAAATAAACAAAAGGATGTCGAATGACAGCTTCATGATTACGACAAAAAGAGAGGGCCAATAAGCCGTAATCCTCGGGACGTGATCTAAATTCTTTCTATTTGATAACGTAAATAAAACAACGTAATTTAAGATGTAATTTTTTTTCTAATTTAATAAATTAGTCAATTTATGATTTTACTTTATTTTACCTACAACATTGTACCTATTCCTTTGTTCCTTTTTTATTGTAATTTTCTTCAGAGTTGGTAAGCAGTTGGTAGCATGTGCCTACCGCAGTAGAGTGTTGCAGGGTTGTCGAATCAAGTAGTTTGTCTCACCGACACATTCGTCAATCACCACCTGCACTATCGAGTTATACCTTTGAGTTATACAGGTTTCTAGTTGGGGGGGGGTGTATAAATTAAGGCTAAAGGGGGCTTTTAATTTTTAATTTATTAACAGCGATCGGTTCGGGTTCCGTACGTGTTCGGGTACGGAACACTAAAAATGGTTTTATAGCTAAAGGTTAGAAATTGGAAAATTCAACTATTTGAAAAAATTACCTTCCACGGATTAATATATTTGGTCCTGAAAAATAAAGTATCCGTTACCCGCCCACATGCAGTGTGAAATACAGATGTGGATTTACGCCAAAACCCCTTTCCTTTGTGATGAATTTAAGAGGGAGCCTTAGTAAAGAAAGCCGACCGACGTGAAGCTTTAATATTTTAAACTTACGCATTTTGGCTTGCAGTGTAAGGCGGAAATAGGACAGAAGAAGTGAGATATTTTTCCTAATAAGAATTTCATCCTGTCTAAATTAAACAGAACGAAAAGTTGGAAGTTCAAACCATACCAATTCGTATTCAACCATACAATAAAAATATGTATTCTTACGAAATCTTTCTACTTCTTGCTTTATGTGCTTTTAGAAGAGCAGAATCAAAATCAATCAACTGCTAGCCGGCGGTAAGTTGAATGAAACTGTTACATTATAGCTAGCTAATGTTCGATAGTTCGTCCACATCAATTTAAGTTTTTTTTAAATTCCGTAGGAACACTTTCCGCGTTCAAAGGAATCTTATTTCCGTCTCCAGGAAGTAAACTCTCATAGAATTTTACTTAGATCGGTTCTGCGATAAGATCTGTAAAAGATAACAGACAAACAGATAAAGCTACTTTCACATTTAAAATACACTAGCTGATACTCGCGACTTCGTACGCGTGGATTGAGGTTTATTAATCTCCGCGGGAACTCTCTCTATTTTACAGACTATAATCTATCGGTGTGCCTTACAGTCAAATCGGTTCAGTCGTTGCGGCGTAATTGAGTAACAAACATCCATCCATCTACCCCTCCAAACTTTCGCATTTATAATACTAATAGGATAATATTTTTATTTTTCGTCTAAAATACACAAAGATTCACGCTGGGAAGTCTTAGCGTGAATCTAAAGCGGATATAAAATATGTTCATGGTACCTACATGAACAATTGCGCTCATTCCCACTAGTGCAACCGTTCAACCGTTCAACCGTTCAACCGTTCAACCGTTCAACCGTTCAACCGTTCAACCGTTCAATTCAACCGTTGAAGTAGTGCAACTTTTTACACAGTAGCTCAACAACATCTAAATTCTTCAAAGAGTTGAACTACTGAGACAAATAGTCGAACTCAAGTACTAGTTTGTAGTAAAGGGAATTCAGAATCAGGTTCCATACCTGATTAAATAGAACAAAAGCTGCTCTTAATTTTAAATCAATTCAAATTGTCGAGGGCTGTTACTACAATTACGAGTACAACACTTGTCTATTACTGCTCAAAATTAAAATAACAATCGCTTGATGGTGATAAGGTTAACGGACGGGGGCAACGACAAGTTAATAGACACTTGTCGTTTAAAGAGTTGAACTACTGGGACAAAATAAGGTAGAAGTAAGAAATTATTGTAATTAATGCGACCGCTTTAGCATTAACTTGAACATTGCTCTCGTTCTTTAGTTGAACGAGCGAAGCGAGTTCTCTGAGTCAACTAGGGCGCTTGCCTACTAGACAGAGAAGTGTGTCCGTCTAAATGTCTGTCAGAGCCCTATAACTTCTGAATTACTGAATATTAGAACGTGAAACTTGGTTGAAAATTCAGTTATATTCTGTACTTGAACAACAAATACTAAAATTAGATAAATGTTATAAAGAAACGAAATTATTTAATTTTAATGCGCCATCTATTAGCATTATTGTGAAGCTAATAGCTTCACTATAATGCATTATTGTGAAGCTAATAGCTTCACTATAATGCTAATAGATGGCGCTGTGTCAGTAAAACAGTTTTATGTCAACTATTATTTTTTTTATTGCGTCTAATGTTAAAAGTTAATTATTACAATATATAATTAAAACTTTTGGGAATTATGGGATATCGCGAGGTCTCAGTTCGGGGCGAACCACTAGTATATCTTTTATATTCAAAAAATATTACGTTGGGAAACGAGAACGTCGAACAGTGCTAATATGCAAATATTGCATATCTTGTCACAGCTTCGCAGCACATTAGTAGCTGAGCATTATATAATTGCATTTTAGTGGAACCAAGCGTTTAGGAATTTCGAGGCATATTTTGACACTGCTTGTAATAAGGGGAAAAGATAATATGTAAATGCTTTTAAAGTGTCATGATAAGGATTTTGGTGGATGAAAATTATACTAAGATGGTACTTTATATCATTTGTATCCCATAACTTTACCACAGGGTTTTTGAAGTAGGTATAGTTAATAGCTATAAACCCACAAATAGGTATTTTGTTATTATTATTCAACTATTAATCAACTTTATTGCATGTAATGTATACATCGAGAGTTAATGTGGTACGTACATGAATTAAGTAAAACAAAAGGTGACCTTATCACAGAGTGATCTCTGCCAGCCTAGGCAACCTATACCGAAAAACTTGATTTAATGAATTGAGAGGCGGGTGGGGGAGGAGGTGGGGGGAGTGGGGGGGGGATAAAAAATATTACTAGACAAAAGTTAAAAAAATATAATTTGATACGCAAAAGCATCTTATTAAAAGTTCTAAGATTTCTCAAAGCAATATTTTTAATAATAAAGGCTATTTAAAATACTCCGTCGGCACGCAATGACGTCAATTATTCGTGGACTCATAATTCTATTATCCTATTAAAATTAAAAATTCCAACGCTTAGATTGTTTGTTACCAAATTTTAAATCACACCGCAACGACTAACTGATTTAGCTGAAAGGCATAGAGATAGTTTATAGTCTGGAATAACACAACAGCTACATTTAATCTCGGAAAATGAGCGAGTTCCATACACCTAAATATCACTTAATATTTGAGAACTTCTTAGGCGCTCGGAGTTTCGCTAATTGACCATTAAAGTGTGAACAGACAAGACTGACGGTAGCGATATGCGAATGCAAATGTTCTGCACGTCGCGTCACATTCGTGCGATTTGTACGTAATAGAAGGAACTTGGCTTACTGGGGCCGATTTCACCAAAGCAAAATACGAGTAAGTCTTATCCGAGCGTTGAGATATTTGGACAGATTTTCAACACAAAAATGGTCAGAACGCCCTCGGTTAAACGTCACTCGACGTTGGTGAATTCGGCACTTAGCTAACTTTGGAGCAGCGTACCTCTATAAGTTTGAATGCCTTCATGCAAGTCCTAATAAGATACAAACTTGTCGGAGAGCCACCCGTTGACGCTAGTTGTTTTTGTCCATACGCTACGTCTGGTGGGAATTGTAATTTCTGAATTGTCTCAGGTCTAGTCTGATGGCAGGCTTTGGCCGTGGCTAGTTACTACCCTACCGTCAAAGACGTGCCGCCAAGCGATTTAGCGTTCCGGCACGATGGCGTGTAGAAACCGATTAGGGGTATGGGTTGAATTTACACTGCTATACCCCTTCCAAGTTAGCCCACTACCATCTTTTTTTATTTGATGACAAGATACCCTTGACTGCGATCTTGTCATCAAATAAAAAAAAAGCTAGGTATGTTACTTTTTAATCGACAGTTGCGTTATTCTGTACCATCTATTAGTTAGCTCTCGATGCATGCCAGATTTTTGTGTCATCTTATTTTTAGGGTAATTCCCACGGGATCCTATTACTAAGCCTCCGCTGTCCGTCCATCTGTCAGCGAGCGAGCATCTCATGAACCGTAAAAGATAGATACTTGAAATTTTCACAGAACGCGTATTTCTATAGCCGCTATAACAACAAGTAATAAAAAAAAAGTTAAAAGTTAAAGATAGTCCCCATGTAAACTTTAGTGTTTGCTCGATCTTAATAATCTAATCTTACTGGTGTTAAATCTTCTACAGAACCCTTCGTGTGCGGGTCCGATTCGCCCTTGGTCGGCTTTGTTTAAGCTTTATTTCGTTCTGACAACGCTCTCGGTTCATAGAAAGAGTAGTAAAATGACGAACTCGAAATACGGATTGGACGTGTCTTTATCGTTCGTGGAAATGTATGCGGAGCGCGTATTCTGATAGTTGGTTCAGTAATAAATTGGGAAACTCCCTGTTGCAGTTTACGACTCGGTCGACTATTGGTTTGGTTACGGGCTCTTCAAACAAATATTACGAGCATATGTTAGGGATCGCATGTGAGAAGTTTAGGCAGAACTGTTCTATCGCATTTTGACTACATTAGCAAACTGACTATGTACGAGTACCTATCATTTACATAGTGTTAACCGAAACCTCGTGTAGGAGTGTAGTAAGCGCCAAAGTTATCATGTATTCTAAAAACTCATAAGATATTCTCTTAATTAATCTGTATAGGAATTTCATAATATAAAAAAAATATATATTTGTATAGCCTCATTAGCTAATATAGACTGAAAACTGAAAGGTTGCAGGTTCGAACCCCGCTCATTGCATATTGTCGTACCCACTCCTAGCGCAAGCTTTTCACTTATTTGGAGGGAAGAGAGAAGGTCAAGTTCAGCTTGGCTAATATTCTTTATTAAAAAAAAAATCCAAGGCTGTTTCTGAAAATAATGGCCTCTTTATATAGAAACTCTTTTAGGAAGCATTTCACTTTACTTTTCACGTTGACGCCGATTCAACAATTCAAGGTACGTAAATAAAAGTGCAAAATCCGTCTACACGGAAGAGGCGGTGCTGTAGAAAGTGATGGCACTTTACATCTTTTATACTTTGGGAAGTCTATGGCATTGTCAAAGAAGTTGACGCTCTCTCCTAGACCGTGCACTGCAGCTAATAAAATATAATACCTAATGTAATATCTTAGAATGCAGCTATGCTCTTATCTAGTACGAATTCTGCATGTAGACGAAAACCAAACTAGGTAGTCCTCTTAAAATACTATCACAGCGGTACGGTACGATATTTTAATGTATATTTATTAAGCTATTGCATAGCTTCTATCGCGGGCCAGTGTGGAGACCTAATCTAGAAATTCCGTAACGAAAATAACCTGACACGGGAATCCTCTACGGTGAGCCGCTAGATGGCGTATTTTTTATCAACGCCATCTAGCGGTGAGCCGCTATATGGCGTTGATAAAAAATGCTATGCAATAGCTTTACCGCGGCAGTCCCCGAGTGCCACACGTCTTTTTTTTAAATGTATTTACGTTCGTACAAATTATGCATGTGTATAATCTATTCATCTATACATAGAATTGAAGTGCCTGTTTGTAATATCAATTATTACAAACAGACACTTCAACTTGTAACAAAAAACAATTTTTAAAATTCTTGTCCGTCTGTTTGTTTGTCGCCGCTAATCCCGGGAACGGCTGACGGTTTTAGGGAGTAACGTAGGCTATTTTTCTAACCGACTTTTGATAAAGGAGGAGTACGAGTTGTGTTTTTCTACCTATGTATATCGATATCTCCGTTATTTCTAAATCGATTTGCGTGAATCTTTTTTTAATTGATACAGAATCTTTGCGAGATGCTCCCAGAAAAATTTCGGATTCCAACTCTTCAATCCTGATGCTGTAGGTGTTCTGTCCACCTAAACTGTGGGGATTTAGAACTCAAGAAAGTGAATTGATGAACCGGGCGAAGTCGCGGGCGTTCGCTAGTAATGTATATTTTTGGAATCCTAACAATGGAACCTTTCATTCTGATCCATTTATCTCAAGTTTTTTCCGC
Organism: Hipparchia semele; assembly: GCA_933228805.2. Taxonomy (NCBI): domain Eukaryota; kingdom Metazoa; phylum Arthropoda; class Insecta; order Lepidoptera; family Nymphalidae; genus Hipparchia; species Hipparchia semele. The sequence goes on along the minus strand of OW121717.1, from coordinate 5,598,177 downwards.
CGTCGTATTTTTTCTTGTATAGTTTCTTTTTTGTTTGTAGTTTTTCATTTACCTGCCGTAATGGATTTATCATTGTGAACCATGACAAGTCAATCACACTTATTTATAAAAGTTTAATGAGTTTGTAGTTTTGCTGGTATTTACTAGTAATTTTAAAAGAAGTGATGTACCTACAGACACACATAACTGCCAAACACTGTTACCCTCCCGGAGAAAAAAGGCATAAAGTACGTGGTAAAAAATGTATATAGTACATGTAGCGTATACTAGATGTGTCAGTCTTATATCGGCATCGGTGTGGCGGGACAAGTGAGTGAACTCTGTATTATACATATCCATTATGTGTGTTGTTGTACTGGGCAAGCCAGTACAGTACACAAGCAGAGTACGTTAAAGCTTCTAAGTCATTTCTTTACCTCAAAAACCAATATAAAATAAACCTAAAACCTACGTATTCTCCCTGGTTTAAAGTAATAGGTAATTTTCCCTTTTAGATAATAAACTTTAATTAGACATTAGAGATAAACTTTTATCGACAAGAGCTAAGTTAGCGGCGCGTGGAATAGTATACCTACTGACTCATTTAAAGTTAGGCCTCACACACGCTTGGAGTCCCATACAGAAATCGGTTTAATCGACACCGCTCGCACCGAACATTCTACGACTAGATTATTGCCAAACTGGGATTTTTGTTTATAAAGTTCTTTTGAACGCGTAGGTGCAATATTCTCATAAATGGATTTTACTAAATCGCCTCAAAACTGAACACTTTCACCTCCCGCAAATGATTAAAAATATATTACCTAGTTAGTCATCATACGAAAGAGTTGCAGTGCAGTGAAGACTGACATTTTTTTTATTTGACCTGATGTCAAAGGACAATGCAAAGGAAAGTAGAGATTTCAACAAACAGAAACCATACCAACTTTTTGAAAAAAGCTGATATTTTGACGGGTGACTTTTCGATTGAAAATTAGGGTGTTTTTTCGATATTAATTCAAAATAAGGTGAAAAAATAAATATTTTTAATCAAATAAATTACAGCGTATTTGGGACATAAAAAGGTAAGTTTTCACCAAATTTCGTTAAAAAAAAAGTTTTTGTAAAAGATAAAAATAAAAAACCAAAAACTTGGTTTTTTGAATTTTTCACATAAATTTTGAAGTTATGTGAAAAAAGTGTAAATACAAAAGTTTTAGATCTTTTTATTACCTACAACTTTGCCATTTAACTTTTTTCGATAGGACTTTTAGTTTTGCCGGAAATCGAGAAAAACCGTTTTTTCCGCTTAAAAACTCACCCCCACCCCTTCCCGACCTCAGATCGCCCGTAAATTATTTTTCCTTTCATTTTTATAATATTCCCCTCCTTTTCTAATGGGTTTCATCCTACTACTATTTTTTTTTTTCACTTTTTATTATTTTTAAAGGCTTCTACCCTGGTCTATAACGCTTCTCTTATGTGTACGAACCTATAGTAGGTACGTAGGAAGGCACGTCAACATTTGGCTGATATAGTACAATAGCTTGTTTGAACTTTAAACTTTCAGTTAAATTGTTGTTAACCACACATAGCAGTGGTCGCGCGAAGTTTGTGACCAGCCGTCGAGGCGCATGGAACTGTTACAAAATGTTAAATTAAACTCACAAAAGCTGGTGATATCACAAAAAAGTGTGTAAAATTTTGTTATTCACGCGTAAAACAAATTGTTTGCACTTATTACGACGCCCGCTTTCAATGATCACTTCATTCGCGTAATATTCAGATAACATTTTACGGGATAAAAAGTAGGTTACTTAGACCATTCTGGTACAGCCCGGCCATCCAGCCCTGCCTACTGAAAGTGCCGTCAATATTCGATCGTTACACTGATGCAATCATTTTTAGAGAATACCACTTCTGGTATTGCACTACTAACAATCAGTAAAACGTGCTCATGATTAATGCAATTAACACAAATGCTATTAAAACCTTGCCCCAACCGCAGAATGCACTAAAAATTAAAGTACTGAAATAATTAACCTTAGCTTTGTAACTGTGGAGTTACAAAGGTAAGGTTAATTAATCACTTATGTTAAGCAAAGTTGTGCATGTATTTTAAATGAGGTCGTAGTTCGTTAGGCAAATGTAAACACTTGAATTTTACTTCTTTTTTTTTTCAAAGGATATTTTGCCAACTTTTTGTTTATACAAAATGATTTCTTTCAGTAATTTTTAAAAACAGTTCCTGCGCCTATTGTTCTAATATAATATGTTAGGACATAGAGTTTAACGCATTGGATATCCATTACAATATTTAAAGGCAGTTTATTGAAAGGACCGACAAAGTTCCTTCAATTTGCCATCATTTACTCTGTTCAAAGGTGCTTAGACCGCTAAATTGTACTGTATGCTCTTCACCTTTGGCGCCGCCCCTTTCATGTAGAGAGATTTCCATTCATTCATCTTGAATAGGCATCATTTTCAAGACGGAAAAGGCTTATCAGAAAAAATACTCTTCTACAAATGCGACATAGTTTCCTTTCAATAGTCAATGAATATACTCGCGTAAATTATAGCAGCATCGTAGAGCAGTGATAGTCTGGTTGTTAGGATTGCAGTCTCCTATTTGGGTTTTCGCGGGTTCGATCGCGATTATACACCTCTGACTTTCCGGAGTTATGTACTTACATTTTATTCAAAAATTTAAAAAAAAAAGAAAAAGTATTGCTAACTAGTTGATGCTCGCGGCTTCGCTCACGTGGATTTAGGAGAATTCTTTGATTTTCCGGGATAAAACGAAGCCTATATCACTCTCTCGGTCCTCAACTATACCTATGCAAAAAATCACGTCGATCCGTCGCTTTGTTGCGGCGTGATCGAAGGACAAGCCAACAAACAAACACACTTTCGCATTTATAATATTAGTAAGGATAATACTGTGAAGTATAACTTTTACATAACAATGTTTTATTACTTTTATTGTAACATAAAGTTACCGAAGTTTGTTGAAATTTCAAAGGTCTATTCCAGTAAAACGGTATAATTCCCAAGGTGCTATGTAAGTAAACTTCAGGGGTGGAGACAGTTTCTGGGATCAAAAGCTGCACTTCCCAAAGGAACAAGCCATCTACCGACCTATCATTCACGTTCAAAATATATGCCCCAAAGGGTATTTCTCAGTTACTGCGAAATACCAAACTTAGTACCAAAATTAACTAATATTCTAAATATACGTAAGAGAATCAGTCTATTTGTAACTTCTACAGGGTTAACTGCTGAACTGATTTCATTTCTTACATCACCATAATACGGAAATTACATAAACAATAAAATAATTATTTTAAACTGCTGGCATTCGATAGGGACAATTTTTATTTCGCGCTTTCAAAACGTGTACTCGTAAAGCAACATGACGCATAAGTTTGTTGTGATTGGTGGCATCCATTTTATTTATTGGTCACAAAATAATATCATATTTTCTTCAAACCAATGATATGTGTTTTACAATTTTGAATATCCTGCCATTGAGTTATTATGTATGATGCTTCGATCACAGAAAAAAAAATAAGGATACCGCATGTTAGTCCGATTTGTGTACCACCGAATGCACTTACTTAGTAAGATCATTTTGCTAGCTAGGTTGACAAAAGTGGAGACGGCTTCTTTAGAATTATTATATATTTACTCATCCTTGAAAACGATTTGCAAAGTCTTCTTTTAGATAAGTGAACAGTTTGAGATGCAACAATAAAGTCAACAATTTAATACCAGAATAAATATTAATAAATGATTTTTTGAAATTTTTTGATTATATATTTTTTTCGCTGTTAACCGCATTGTTACGAGGACGAAAATAATAATAAGTTTTCAATAGTTATTATCCTTTTCCTTTAGATTTCCTCAATCTGCAGAGGCGAGAAAGTGGATTAATGCTGTACTTTTTACGAAAGATCCGGGTTAGAGACCATCAAATTATTCTTATTATGCTTTTTATTTGATGTTCTATTTTTAGTTGGATTAGTGTAAAATAAAAAATATTTCTTTTTTTTTTCATTTATTTTACTAAAAATAATATAGTGCTATTATACTGAATATTATAAGTAAAAACTTTGGATGGGTACAATGCGGTGTTGAATTACAAAGTTGTAAATAATGTGTTTTATTTTAAAGTACACTTGCTTAAATTTTAATGCGCATTATTGAATTAATACATTAATTATTGAAAATTTTGAAGTTAAATTTTTACTGGCATTAGGAGACTATAAAATTAACATAAACGTGAAATACGTGACAGAACGCATAAGATTTACATAGTCATGAAATGCAATAAAAAATATTTAATAATTTAATCATAAAATTAAAAAGCCGCTATCTGTAGTTTTGAGCCGGGAGTCGGGACAGCATGTGTCACGATAACATACGTCAAGAACAATGAAGCATTTGAATAATTGTTGAAGTATGAAGTACTGAATCCTTATTTTTTCTTCTGTGATCGAAGGTATGATGTATCCTGCGCATAATTTAGCTTCAGTTCATAAAATTATGTAATATAAGTATTTAAATAAAAAATAGACGATTAAGATGACGTGATGATTTGATGTGGTGATTCATAACAGTAAAGATTATAGTAAAATATATTTGAATCAAAAATCACACGCATATTCCCTATTATTATGTCATTAATTGAACTTCAAAATGTGTTAATTATCTACTTTTTTCGTTAATTTAGTCCAAGTTAATGGCTACCTTTATATTACAAAATCGTAGATTATGCTCCGAATTGCAGTTAAATACTTTGTTTTTACAAATCTCACGTTAAATTAATAAAAATTAAAGCTAGCCTACCTACGAAATTATTACAGGCGGCCGTGATAGTAATCTGGAGTTTACTACTCTCTCAATTACTTTTTCAATTGCACTTCTGCTGGCTACTGCAAAAGTTTAACTTTATTTACTTAAGAAGGAAACCACTAACTTAGTTCGAAGGAAGCCTCGGCTTTCCTGGATTTAGCCTTTTAGCTAATTCAATAATATTATAACTTAACTTCAGTTTCAGGCGAAGACACTTAATTTACATCAGCTAGTGTTTTACCTACTATACAAGGTGTTTGTTAATGTGTATAACTTACCAGCAACCACCCATGCACTTTGACCCCATAAACACAATGGCGGTGGTAAAAAGTGAAAATTAATTATCAAAAACTTTCATACAAAATTAATTAATTAATTAACAAAAAAACATTTTGGAAACCCTAACTGAAGACATAATAACAATACGCCACATAAATCCCTTTCCGTAGTAGTAATTCCAAGAATGACTTTGACCGCGCCGCTCGAGGTAAAGGCGAGGCTACAAGCAAGACTTGCGGTTGCGTTTGCGCAACGAAAAATTACATCGCATAGGACATAGTACGAGAAAACTCTGTCCATTAGTTTAGTTTCTAATGAGACATGGACCGCACTAAGTACTACTTCTGCTTGGCTTAAGACGCATCAATCTTCCGTCGGTTTCTCCCAAAGGACAGGACAATCCTGAATCAAGTAAATCAGATAATCGATATCGTAATTAATCATCTTGATCAATTAATCAATCATCCGTTTTTACGGTGCACAGCGGACATTTCCACGGTGCGTTGTGGTCGCTACGTCTATGATTTTTACAACGCGATGTCGCACTCCAGTGAGGGCTCGCCCTTACGGTGTTCGACGTACCTATTTAATATTCAAAGCACGTACGCGGCTTTGGAAGGGGCCGGAACTAGAGCGGGGAATTTCGAGCACCGGTGAAAATCACCGGTGATTTGCCATTCTCCGAAGATTCATCGGAGATCTCCGGTGAATTCGAATACAGATTTAGCATCAATTAAAATGTTATTGACTGTTAATGTTCTAGTACAATGCACAGGAATTTTAAGCGCATCGATATTGTGTGAACTCAAAATGATATTAGATGTATTGTAAAGGTTTTAAATAAAAAAAATATTAAGAAAAAAAATATTTTACTTTATTATGATAATTATTATTTAAGGAGGTAGGAAATAATGATAAAGTAATTGTATTTGAATAAATGTTATTAAGTTAATAATTAACAATGTTCCTCAACAAACTTCTTTTTATTTAAATTAAATTACTTGAGTTATGATTCAATAATAATCGGTTAAACACCGATTACTTTCACCGGAGAGTCACCGGTGATTCTCCGGTGAAAAATCACTTCTCCGCGCCGCCGCACAGTGGGGCAATTCCGGGAATTAGGCGGTCATAAATCGATTTCTCAAAAATGGTCATTGACAAACAAAACTTACTACCTGAGGTAATTAAGTAAACACCGAACAATATGCCACCCCTCCAATCCTCTAATTAGGAGTGTTCACCATTTTGTGTCAGTCTGAAACTGAGCGTCACTCTAAGTGTTCGTATTGCGTTTAGACATTCAATTAAAACGACTTTTTAAAAGTGCTTTTTATATGTTAGTGAGTTATTTTTGAAAAAAATTGTAATGGATTCGATTATAACAGGTAAGCGCCCATATATATTTATAAAAAAATGTTTGAATAATGATAAAATAGATATTTTATGGCAATTTCAAAATAATGCTTCTGTTTCGGTCGAAAAATCATCTTTTAGATACTCAAAAAGGTTTTACTTTAACTTCCCACCGAGGCCCATCGGTTTTATTCATTGTAAATAAGAACTGACTATTGTCCCTAGTTGAATACATTGAGATTAGCCGTGATCTCCCGTGAAATATGTACTTTTGAAGGCTATGAATTACATAGCGGAAAATCGCCGTATTTCATATATTTTTTATTTTCGGTTTGAACCGGTTTTTATTTGTTTCCAGATTCGGAAGGCACTTCAGGAACCCGGACCGTAACACGTGGATTTCTTTTTACTAAAATGCAAGAACAAGACTTGCCCGATTTTGATGCAAAATTGATTTATCTTGAGAGATATATTTTATCACAAGATGAATATTGTGAAGAACAAAAGAAGGAAATTAAACATAATTTCTCACGTCTAAAGTCACAATTTAAGAAAAAATGGATCGAGTCACATAAAAAAGCCCATATTTTCATTCAAAAGAATGATGAATGGTTAAAAGGGACATACGAAATACCGAGAGCCAAAAAGATTTCTTCTGGTAGACCATCAAAGTCGTTTGAAGATTCCAGTGAGAGAAGTAAACGCAGAAAAACGCTCGAAATGCGTAGCACTATAGCAAAAGACTTGTTAATCCATGCTGCACAGACTTCGCTTCAAACTTCTGGAGAGAGAACTGCGTCTAATATTCTTAAAGATATTACTAACTCTCCAGAGAAGGCTCAGGCCTACAAGAAAGCATACGAAACAACAAAACAGGATAGTGAAAAACAGTTAGACGTGACTGCGGCTCTCTCAATGTTTGTGGAAGCCGGCCTTTCAAGGCGACAATATGAGTTGGTAAGATATTATGATAAACGAACATTTCCAAGCTACAAAGTGTTACAGCAAGCGAAGAAAACATGTTATCCGGCAAAAGAAGGATATCAGATAACAGAAACCTGTGCTGAAATTAATCTACAAGCTTTATTAGACCACACGATTCAACGCTTGGCTACATATTTAGAAGATGTTCTAAAAGAGTTAAGTCCGGAAGAGCGTCAATCAATAACCTTGATATCAAAATGGGGTTGTGATGGATCACAGCAAGCGCAATATAAGCAAAAAATGCAGGATAGAGATGGGAGTGATAGCAACGTATTCCAAAGTAGCTTCGTTCCCTTACAGTTAGTTTGTGGGCAAAACAAAAAAGTTATTTGGAGAAATCCGATTCCTTCCTCGCCACGTTTCTGTCGCCCAATGAGGATCAGATTTGTAAAAGAATCAGTAGACATCACGAAGTCTGAAATTGCGTACATAGAAGGTGCTATCAACTCCCTAAAACAGAGTGAATTTACCCTAGGAGGGATGAATATATCCACAAAGTATGTAATGGTTATGACTATGGTTGACGCAAAGGTATGCAATGCTGCTACTGATACAACGTCAACAATGAGATGCTATATCTGTGGTGCCACATCAAAAGATTTTAATAATCTGAGTATAAAAAAACCTGTAGACAGCGATGCATTACAGTTTGGCCTATCTGTGTTGCACGCCAGAATCCGGTTTCTTGAAAGCATACTGCATTTGTCATATAAAATTCCAGTGGAAAAATGGCAAATAAGATTGGACAGCGATAAAGAAATAGTAAAACAAAAAAAAGCTCAAATACAGGCGCAATTAAGGGAGAAAATGGGCCTAATAGTTGATGTTCCAAGAGCTGGTTTTGGCAACACTAACGATGGTAATACTAGTAGAGAATTTTTTGACCATCCAGAGACCGTAGCCGAAATTACTGGTGTCGACTTAAACCTAAAAAAGCGCTTGAAAGTTATTTTGGAAGTAATAACGAGTACCCATAAAGTAGATTTGAAAAAATTTGCAGATTACGGATATGACACCGCAAAACTTTATATTGAGTTGTATCCCTGGCACCCTATGTCTCCAACAATGCATAAAATCTTAATCCATGGTGCAACTGTAATGGATCATGCACTTCTGCCTATTGGATTACTATCCGAAGAAGCAGCAGAGGCACGAAACAAGCATTTTCGCCAGTATCGGCATAATTTCGCAAGGAAATGCTCAAGGGAGCAATGCAATTATGACATCCTTAATAGGTTGTTGCTAAGTTCGGATCCATTAATATCGAGCATAAGGCCAAAACCTACAAGAAAAAATGTGCCTCATAGCAAAGAAGCGATGGAAATGCTTATTTCCGCTGAACCCAACACAGCAGAATGCCCTGATGAGGAATCTGAACCAGAGCAACCTGACACGGATGAATTGAGCTCTGGTGAAGACACTTGGGATTAATTTGAATCACCTATATCAATTATTTTTTTATTTAGTATTGCATCATTCTTAGATTTTTATATTTTCTTAATTTATCATAGTGACAATTTTAATTAACTATTATAGTTTTAGTGTTTTGTACTAAGTTTTATGTAAAGTTTAACAAATATTAAAACTTAGATTCTATTTTAATTGGCTCAGTTCAGCTGTCCATAAGATAGATAAGCTACATTTTGTAACATTTTTGTTTTTTATTTTAAAAAGAGCAACTGCTGAGTTTCTTGCCGGTTCTTCTCAGCAGAATCAGCTTTCCGAACCGGTGGTAAATTCTTGACTTGTCATAAGAGCCACAAGTTGGCCTACATGAAATAAATGATTTTGAATTGAATTGAATTGAGTAGAAATAAAATCTGTTTTGGCATTTTATGGAGTTATTTTATTTTTGCGTCAAAAAATGTACGTTTGTTTCTCCTTAGCGGTAAAACTACTGAACCGATTTGGCTGAAATTTTTAATGAATATAGATTATGCCTTGGGTTGGCACACGAGTTACTTTTTATCTCAGAAAATACATGGTTTCCACATGATTTTAATCTGAATTTTGACAAACAGGATTTTAAACCAAAATATACGTAAGCGGGGCCGCGAGCATCAGTTAGTTTTAAAAAATTAGTTCCTAAAATACTTAAAAATATAATTTAACCTATTTACAACAAGTATTTAAGAAAAATTAATTTTGGCCGCCTAATTCCCGGAACTGCCCCACTGTGCGCCGGTGCAAATCACTACGCCGGACACCGCTCGCTTTCGACTACAAATGCTAGTAATATGCTTGCACTGTACTGCAAGCGATAATAATAATTATTGTATCGTTTTGCAATTGATTTATTATTAAAAATATCACACACATTCATTCGTTCATTCACATACAGTCATTGTTAATCAAAACCACGACGCGAGATATTAATTACCTGCAAATAAAGAGGCGGCAGTCACTTTATGGATTACGTAGGTACGGACTTTAATTTATGGAGTCCGAAAGTAGTCGGGAATATTCTTGCAAAAATACGAGATTTCTAATCGGTTTTCACTCTACTGAACAATACTACAGGTTTACAGATTTAATTGCATGCCGATTAATGGTTAGGTATCGCATCTGGAATATTTTATCGCAACGTTATAGCATAGCAAGTAGTACGTTGTAGGCCTACAAACATCCATTCATAGTTTTATCGTTGGCAGTTCATTGCCATTGAATCAGCTGTTTTAAAGGTTGCCACCTAAACATTTATGGTGAATTTTTGAAGTCCTCATAACTTGGCCAGGATATGAGCTACACGTCTCATGATATTTTTTCATGTATCTATACACCGACCCCAACTTATGGGTTTCGGTAGGATAGGGACATTAACTAACACCTTGTATATATCTAATATAACACTAGCCCACGACTTCGTCCGCTTGGAATAAGGCATTTTAAAATTTTTTTCAAACTCCTTGACATTACGGGATAAAAAGCATCCCATGTCCTCTCTAAGGAGCAATCTGTAGTCATGTCAATATTTTAGAGAAACAGACAGATAGACAGACAGAGTTGCTTTCGCATTTAATACATTAGTAGATATAAGCCTCAATAGCCGGTTAAGGATGCGGATTGAAAACTGTATGGGCGCAGGTTCTAACCCCACCCGTTGCACTAAAAGTAATAATAATATGGAGTCTGAATTTTCTAGTCCATGTACTACATAGCGTTTGATGGTAATACCCCACACCACGGGTTCCGGGTGCGAGCGCACCACTACTACTTTGGAACATCAACGACCCACTGCCCCACTGCCTCCACTGCATCCACTGCCTCCACTGCCTCCACTGCCTCCACTGCCTCCACTGCCTCCACTGCCTCCACTGCCTCCACTGCCTCCACTGCCTCCACTGCCTCCACTGCCTCCACTGCCTCCACTGCCTCCACTGCCTCCACTGCCTCCACTGCCTCCACTGCCTCCACTGCCTCACTGCCTCCACTGCCCCACTGCCTCTGCCCTCCACTGCCCCACTCATTTCCACTTCAGCTTCGCGACTTGTTGTCGCTATGTCGGTAACTTTGGTTCTCCCACGAATATCCTCAACATCTTATTTATTATGAAATAGGAAATAAGTACTTACTCATATATTTCGAGTTTAGGTTCTAAAAATGTATCACAAGTGCTATTTTTGGTCAAAGTATTAAAACAAAAGTTTATTGAAACCATACAACGAAGTTGTGTCGTATCGAGTTTGGTTAAACTGGGGCAGTAAGCAGTGAATGCAATAAAACTGTCGGTTTCGATCACACAAAAAGGGGCACTCCGTTAAATGTCCACGACATTTGAGACGACTTTTCATGTAGACTTAAAAGTTCCACTCTGGGAGTTTACCAGTTTTATTTTTTATTGATGCTCTTTGAGACACTTTTTTATTCGTCTACGTGGATTAAGTTTTCTAAAAATGCCACTGGAACCCTTTGTTTTTCCAGGGTAAAAAGTAACTTTTGTCTCTCTGCATATCCACCGCTATAGCCATATACAAAATCGCATTAATTCGTAGCTCCGTGATTGAAGGACAACCCAATAACAATAAAGAAACACAGTTTCGCAATTATTATATATTATTTTTTATTTATCCTATTAATATTATAAATGTGAAAGTTTGTATGTTTTTTACTCAATTACGCTGCAACGATTGAACTGATTTTGTTGAAAAGTACAGAGATAGATTATAGTCTGGAATAACACATACTTTTTATCCCGGAAAATAAGAGAGTTGCGAATTATATCATAGAAGGAAAATATCGTGAGACAATCTGCATGACAGTGAGCTCTCCATAATGTTCTCAAAAGTGTGCGAAGTCCGCCAACGATAAAGAGAGGCTGTTTACAGAAGTAGATGGAGAAGAATTGAAGAATCAGGGTGCAAGTCTGGTTCAATGTACGGACGAAGAACCGGCGCGGCGGGCGGCGCTGCGACCGCGGCTGTAGACAGTTTAGGCTTTCATTGTAGCAACTAGCAAGTGTGAACGAAATCTGCCCTCACAGATTGGTCTCTGTATTCACAGAAAATTCTGTTAAATATTTTGTTTATAGCACTTTATTTCTTGGAAAAGGCGAAAATTTTGGAAAAGCACCCGAACAAAGTATATTTGGGCCGGGTCTTATCGGAGTAGCTTTGGACTGAAACAATAATAAGCACTGGATGCAATAAAAAGCGCCTGTTACGATCACACAATCCAATGATCAAGGGAGCAGAGAAATATTTTATTGAACAATAAAACATTTTGCCGCCCCGTTGATATTTACTGTTAACACGAGTTAAATGTATTTACTGACCGGACAGATTTTTACGCGAAAAGCATTTTTTATGAAGTAGCGCCTTGAAAGCACATATTTTTATTCCAGCTATTTTGGCCATATTGCCCGACGCCTGCCTAGTAACCTGGAAAAACTTATAGTGGTAGGCAAGGTGGAGGGGAAAAGACCACGTGGCCGATCACCTAGCCGCTGAACAGACCAGGTCAAATCACTCACTGACCTTCCACTTACAACCGCAATTAGAAAATCCGAGGGCCAGACAGAGTGGAAGGTTATAGTTACCAATGCGACGAAGGCACTTTCATATGGACACTACCTTCAGCAATGAAGTGTGCTACCAAGAGTTTAATTCTTCTACAATTTAGACAACCTATCATGCTAACCTAGGCTACCCCTGACTACCCCTTCTGCAATTTTTTAGTAAACCATACATCTAATTGTAATTTACGCAGCATCGTAGGATGATCACTATCTGTGACTACGAGTATAATCAGACAAAACCAGAGACAATTCAAAAAATTTATGACCCTAGCGGCAATCGAGACTAGGGCATTAAAAGTTCTTCTTCTTCATGCGCCTCTCCATCATACTGGAGGTCAAGTCATGGCTAGACGCTAGACTATCTTGATGCTAGTCCACTCTCGGATAAAAATAAAAAAAAACATGTCTTCTTTCACCTAAAACTTACAAGGCCCCAAAATTCAGCACTGCGCCAAATAGCTCGACAGAACCTAATCAGAAATTTCCGCAAGGAACAAGGATAAGTTAGTACATCTCGGTACATCTCCACACACTTAGCCATATCTATCAGAAGTTGGCATCCCACTTATAATGATTATACTGGCAATGCACAAACGGAAACTGGAATTTGCAGACTAGTGAATCGAAACTATTTCCCAAATACACTTTGACTGTTTGACGTTCCGTTTTGCCAGGTCAGCAAATACTGATGCATGTAAATAAATAATCGATATCCAATGTAATTTACAGTATACCTTTTTATATACTCGTAATTTCATCCGTGTGAATTTAGTTTTTGAAAACCCCACGGAAACTCTGATTTTCAGTGATAAAAAGTAGCCTATGTCACTCTCCCGGTACTCAACTATACCCAAGCAAAAAATCACGTCCATCCGTTGCCCTGTTGCTGCGAGATTGAAGGACAAACAAACAAACAAACACAGTTTCGCATTTATAATATTAGTAAGGATTTGAAAGATAGAAAGGCAAGGATATTTAAATGGATTTGGCCTTTTTGTGGTAAATAAATATGACTATTTATGTATATAAATATATTATGTATGGATGTATGTAATAACATTTGTAATACCAGAAACTAAATCGGTCAAAAAACAAATAAGTTAATTTTAATTTTTTCGAGTTTTCAGCTGTTATTTTGAGTTTTCCTTTTTTATTAGATATTTTTAAACCACCCCTGTAAGCGAAAACAAAACAAAATATTCAAATCAGCCGCTTTTGAGTTTTAGCCAGACCAACGAACTGATTTTTATCTAAATAAGTATGGATGTTTTTTTGGATTATGCTACTTTAAAATCACAGATAGAAACTCCAATTTTATTCATTTGAATGTAGATAAAATACATCGAATTGGTATAAAAACTACTTTTATGTGGCAATATATAAACTTGTGGTCGTAAAGTTAAGTAAAGCACCTTTGAAATGTAGTTGGGTGATATTATGATCGATAATAAAATAACCTTAGCTGACAGGACGCGGCGGTAGTACCTTTCGTTGGATGTTTTATGTAGGATTGTAAAGACGTTTTCGTTTCAATTCGATGTTTTATTTCGAACCTAAAAACGAAATGTTTTCCTCTTCTTTTAATGTTTTTTTTTTATTCGATGACATGATAACCCTTGACTGCGAGCTCTCCTGATGGTAAGTGACGATTCAGTCCAAGATGGTAGCGGGCTAACTAGAAAGGGATATAGCAGTGTAAATTCAACCCATATCCCTAATCGGTTTCTACACGCCATCGTGCCGGAACGCTAAATCGCTTGGCGGCACGTCTTTGTAAGTACATGTTTACCAAAAACTCAGAAAACCAATTTAAATCACTTAAAGAGCTGTTTTGATAATACATAATATGCGTGCCTTTAGTATTCCACAAAAGAACACAGATCCTCAGACACACAAACTCACACTTAAAACACACACACGCACACACACACACGCAAACGCACGTACATACACACGCGCATATGCACGCGGCCACGCACGTTGAAAGAGTTGCCTTGTGTTACATGCCTTGTGATATTTAGCTTTATGAACGCTTTTTAAATAGTTTTAGCTCTTCGATCTTTTCTTCTGTGATCGAAGTTTTAGCTATACATAACAGTATTGAAACGACAGACACTGCTTTAAGCGTTGGTGATATAGGCCCGTATCTTTCGAAGCCTACTTAACTAGTCTTAGATACTCTAGGTTCAAGAGTCTAAGGCTTGAACACAACATCAGTCAAAACCTAAAGCTTTTGAGAAAGTCCCCGCAGCACATAAACGCTACAAGAGCTACTAGTAATTTTATTTACGAAATCGTCTATTATTTTGTGTAGGTACCTCAAAGGTACCAAAAATAGAACCTTTGGCAAACTTGATCACTCCGTAAACTAGATATATTTAAGTTAAATAATTAATGCTACAGGATTATACTAGAATAACATTTTCAATTAAATTATTTCCAGAAAACAATACCGACAGAATTTATTTTTGACCGAAATAGATTGAAATTTAAGACATAATAAATAATCTATTTAACGATTAAAAAATTAATCTGTCTAAACAAATAGGTTTTCAAGGTAGATACAAAGCCAAAAACTCTTCTGTACAGGAGTGTGAGTTTTTTCAGTGGTATTAATCTCCGGCAACCGGTCCGCTGTCGACGAATAGGTACTGAGGAATGATTAATTGTTCTGTAAATTGAATTCACCGTGATAAATGAAATATCCGTACAATAGGTAATAAATTACGCTGACCCGCTCGCAAGATGAAACGCTCTAAAAGTAGTACGAGATATATTCTATAATGGATTTAAACACAACACGCCCGGAGCACCTGGCCTCCAACATTAGGTACCTCTGATGGCGAAATATATAAATGTAGCGACACCTCGCAGAGAGCCGTTGGATACAGGCGGCACAAGACCGAGACCTGTGGCAGTCCGTACAAGTGACCTTTGTTCAGCGGTGAACGTTTATCGGTTGATGAAGTAAATCAGCAATAAGACGCCAATCGCCACGCTCTTCGACGACGCAACCAGAAATTAAATGTTTTTAATCAAATGAAACTAAATTAAAAACAATGAGCAATTTCACATGAATCAGGGGCACAGTGTGGTAGCAATTTCTTTTTTTTTTTAAACTTGAATAATATTCCCCTTTCCCCTCCAAATTAAGCTTAAAGCTTCTGATAGAAGTGTGAAGTATCTACCGTCAACATTTCAGGTTTTAGTCCGATTCACTGATTTTCAAATTACTCGTATTTGTTTATTATTTTGGTTGGCATTATTGTTTATTTTATTGGTGTATCCTTATGACTTTATGAGAATATAAATTAATGTTTGATTAGTAACTTGAAAAAAAAAACGGTCTGAAAGATTCTTATTCTACAATACTTTCAGTTAAATAACCCATTAAACATCGATCTCGCGTTAGAAGTAAAGAATTACACCGCCTCACGTTTTTTGTACAAAGTGTGAAAGAAAAGAAATGGTAGCGAGCGACGCCGGCTGTATCAAATGGCCAACTCCTCGTGAGCCAGAGGCGTTTACTGGAGTTTACTCCGGTTCATTATTTTCCTGAATACGTCTATTTAGATCCCGAAAACTGTTCAGAGTTTGAAACGCCTTGCCTAAAGCAACACTTAAGTTGAACATCACGTTCGTAAACGTAGTTTCCAACAAAGAAAGCGCCACTATTTTATCAGTTGTTACGAGTACATTGTTAAATTCATTCAAGGTTCAAAATTAATTTGTATTGAGGTTGAGTTGATTTGATTGCTCGTCTTTGTTACCGTTTTCTTGAAAAACTACTAGGCTGATCGTGATGCGAATTTTTACATTCAGTACCTACATATTCCTTCTAAGAAAGTTGTTAGACATACTGTTTACTGTTACTAATTAGTTAGGCAGTAGACTGATCCTTATTTTTTTACTACTTTTTAATATTAATATCTATGTGAAACCGGTTTGTTGGTTTGTCCTTCAATCACGTAGCAACGGAGCAACAGACCGAGCGACGTGATTTTTTGTATGGCTATAGTTAAAGACTTCGAGAGTGATATAGGCTACCTTTTATGCTGAAAAGCAGAGGGTTCCCGCAGGGTCCATTAAAACCTAATTCCATGCGAACGAAAAGTCACGGGCAAAAGTTAATAGGTAGTTGTTTTGAGTTGAGTTGAGTTGATTATCAGTTTTATTGAAGTCACTGAGCAGATTTGTCAACAACTAATAAAACTTTTTATGACGACATAACTTTAGCTAGGACATTATAATACATAATATGAAAGTCTAATGTTCATATACAATATACATACATGATACAGCCATTTATATCCTACTTTGCTTAAGTTGGTCCGTGGATCAAGATAATATATAACGTAATCAATCTTCGCTAATGGACATACATACTCTTGTAACCTATGTAATCAATCAGCTCGAGTGTGATTTACATACATCAGCATAATTATACCTTCCTATTAAAATCTCGAAAAGAGTCTCAACATGTTCCAAATCTTTTTTTTTTTTTTTAACGTTGGGAAATGCCTTTAATCTAACTCAACGCGAGCCAACCGTTAAGAAATTTCATGCCTCGATTTAAGTTCAAAGGTTTACAAAGTTTCCCCATAAAATAAATATATTTTAAGCTGAAAGTTAATAAATCAATAATAGGTATATAATCTCAAGTAGAACGGATTCCCGAAATTCATCAAGTTGAAGATATAGCTACCATTTGATATTCTAATGAGTCAAGAGAATCCATTACAAACTTCAGCGTCAGAGTTTCCAATGCGTACCATATAGAGCATACTCAATTACGTTGTTGCATTTCCTAGGTAATACAGGTATTATGCTTAGAATTTTACCACTATTCTCATCTTTTGTTGTAAAATACAAGACTATACAAAATATGTATTTTACCTACTATAGAAAGCCAGTTTTATACGCAAACATATTATGGATTAAAGTTAAATATGAATTAAATTTTGAAATAAATCTGAAATAAATTATGAAAATACGCGAAATATTTATAAAAATTGGTACTAGTATTATTTTTATTTAGTACGAATATCTACTTGTAAGTTAGGTAAGCACACAAGGGTAGTTATTTATATAAGTCGTCTGGCAACACTTTGACCTGAAAGTTGGGTAGTATTTTTTGTTTGACAAATGGCCGAGAAAACGGGACTTTGCTAGAGTTTCACCTCCATTAATACTGGTACGACTAGCCACGGTTATTTCAACTAGCTAACTTCCAAATATTGGTGCTCTGCGCGTATCAAAAATATTGCCAGCATTTCTGCCAAAAAATGGCTCGTTCCCACTAATACAACTGATTAGTTCAACCGTTGAACTAGTGGGATGTTTTGCAATTAGATAGTAGTACAACTGATAAAAGGATTTAAAAAGAGTTGCTTCAGCTGTCCACAAGATACTTAGATGAGCTACATTTTGGTTTTGAAAAGAGCAACTGCAGAGTTTCTTGCCGGCTCTTCTGAGCAGAATCTGCATTCCTTACCGGTGGTAGAGACTTGACGTATCATAAGAGCCACAAGTTAACCTGTCTATACATGAAATAAATGTTTTTTTAATGCTATGTTTATTTTAGTAAGAATTTAGATGTGTATTCATGTAATAATTAATATACACATAATCTACTTGACATCTGCATAGGTGCAGTTCTTGCAATTCACTTGGCTCATGGTTATGTGTGTGTCGTATAAGTGGGAGCGAGAGCTTGCTCGCGCCTGACCGCTCCCACCTAGGCTCTTGACACTCACGCATGTGCATGTACACAACCTAACCACAAGTAAAGCTCACGCACCCTCGTGAATTGAAAGAACTATACTCAATTTTTATGTTATGAGAAACAGGAAACTACATTTTTGCTTAGTTTTTGTTTTTTAATAAAATTTCATACTTGCTTCCTGCCAGCATTTTGTTGACCTAATTTGTATTGAAGGTGAACTTTGTAAAACAATTCGCTTCATAAGTAAACTTTTCTAGTACAGCGGGACTATAAAATGCTTGACAAAATCATCGAATATAACAAAATATCAAACTATGAAAAAGTGTTTGGTATTAAAGGCTCTATAAGCAGATGAATAGAAACTTAGAGCAGCTTTAATTTTTTTTTTTTTCAAATTATACTTACATAATATAATATATAATACTTACATATATATTATATAAATGGATGTAGGCTTACCTCTTGAAGTATATAACCATATACCTCAAGGCTTACCTACATAAGTAATGTCTTCCTGACCGAATTCATCCACGGGGCCCATCGTTTAATTTTAAAAGTGGCGGGAAATATTATCGTGCATACGTATAAGCACACACACAGGTGCGCAGATGAGATTGGGGAAATAGAAATTACCCCAATCTCATACTGCAATGAAACGAAAAACCGACACGATCGGAGAGAGATCAGGCGCAGGACTGATGGCTTTACGTGCTTTTCAAAACACGTTGACATACCGCCAACTTCCTAACAGAGGACTAGTGTTGTATGGTTTCTTGATGAAAATCCCAGTACATTTGCCCAACACGGGAATAGAACTTGAAAATGGAAACCGTCATCCAGTTCAACGATTTGGTCTTTTATCCTTTTTGAAGCTTGAGATTTACTGAGATTTACTTCTATTGTTCTGTCAATTCACGAGGGTACGCGGCTCATGGTTGTGTGTGTATCGTACCTATATAAATGGTGGTGGTGCACACACACTTACGCAGTGACCATGTACACGATGTAACCACAAGTAAAGCACCCATAACTTCGCGAGATAAACGTACTATACGTAATAGTGTAGATAGGTATGTTGAAGCGCGAATATTCTAATCCTTTTAAATATCAAATTCTAGTAAATGCTACCACATCTTAAGCTAAATCCTATCATCCTTTTACCTCTTTGAAATTATTAATCTAGTCTGCTCTTTAAAAGGATAAAAGCCTTGGCGTTTCTTAACGAATACTGAATAAACTCGTTAAAAGTAATTAGAATTTTTGCCAGAAGCTCCACTGTATAACGAACTCAGCTCACGTACACTTCTAATACCTACGTTCCCAAAGCAAAGTTTTAGGATCCCTTTTGAAATATTTAATTAAATTTTTACTTTCTAAGACACTAAATTTTAGTTCTAAGTAGTCTGTTCAGAGTGAGACCGAAGTTCCTGGAATATTAGCCATTTTTACAAAATGGAACATTTTAATAAGCTGCTCAATTTTAAAAATTAGACCTCTTTTCTTTTTTTCCTGAATATTGTATTCATCACTGTGAGAAAATGTGAATCTATTACAAACAGAGGAAAGTTTTTTCTAAATACTACTAGGTATCACGTACTATCTATAAGTAAAATCTTTTAAAAGTATGTAACACTTACTTTTATATTTGAAAAAGTGTGATAGGTAATGTAAAAAGATCCACCGAAGAAATTGGAGACATAATTTAACCTTCGACCGTAGTCGGCGACAAAAATGAGATGGTAACAAGATACTTAGTATTCCCGGCACGGGAAGTCGATCAACCTGATTTTTCATATCATTGTCGATCCCAAGGACTGGAGTTCGCCTCTACGCCAGAATGACAATTTCGTCTATGAAAATCAATTGCGTATTCAATGGCCAAAGGCTATAACCGACGGCAGTTCAATTTCAGGATTTCCTTAGCTTCGCTCTGGCCGACCACACAACCTATCACTTTATATTTTTATAGAGAAACTGTAATGTGATATCTGTAGTCTTACAGGAACTTGCATTGTCTCTATTATATAGTTTTTCCGGGTTAATAGACCTACCTAGCCTACTATTCTCTATTTTGCCACTTCTACAAAGGTATAATGTCATCCGTGCCAATATATTCTTTAGTGCTACCTACGAATGGATGCAGGTTTTATAAGTTTTTCTGTTAATATTAGGTTTAGCCTGCAACTTTGTCCACTTACAGAGTTTTTAAAAATCCCACCAGAACCCTGTTTTTCCAGGATATCAAATAGGTCCTAAGCCATGCAAAGAACTATGTCGATCCGTAGCCTCGTTGCTGAACGATTCAAGGACAAACTAATAAACACTTCCACAAAATAGATGATGAAACGAACTTCCTAAACCTCCTAAGTTAATGAAGATTACCTACGTGAGTTGCTTGATTCGAAGATATAATAAAATTATATTTGAAGAATGATACGACGAAATATAGTTTATAATATTAATAAAGTCTTATGAATATAGAGTGCCATTATAAAAATTTGGTTAACCATAAAAAGTTATAGGCTTCTGTTAAAATAAAAACTATAATATATCTGGTGAAATATAAAGCAAATTATCTATAAAAAAATCTGCGCCCTCTCTAATGCTGAGATCTATAGAGCGTGCTCTGACTCAGCTCAAACTCAAGATAGAGGTTATGAGTCAGAGTGCGGTCTATAGATTTCAGCCTAAAAGCCTGCTCTGATGAAATTATGCTAATAATATTGACATTACAAATGCACTACAGCACCATAGAATATCTATATATATAAAATTCAAAGTCCTGACTGACTGACTGAGATATCAACGCACAGCCTAAAGTACTGAAGTTAAAAACTTGAAATTTTTACAGTTGGTTTCTGACTGACTGACTGAGATATCAACGCACAGCCTAAACTACTGAAGTTAAAAACTTGAAATTTTTACAGTTGGTTTCTTTTATGACGTAGGCGCACACTAAGAAAGGATTATTGGAAATTCTGCCCCTAAGGGGTTTAAATAGGGGATGGAAGTTTATATGAAACTCCGTCATTTTTCAAGCTGTTTCCATCAAAGTTGGTATTTGAGCTTTCAGTTAAAAATAAAGAAGTACGTGTGTCACAGTCTTTGAAATTTCCACCCCAAAACCTAATTCCACGCGGACGAAGTCGCGGGGGCAAAAGCTAGTAATAAAATATTTGGCGTATTTTAATTATTGTCAAAACATTTTTTTAAAAAATGCACGACAAGCAAAGAAAAGTTTTGCATACTGGAACAAGCAAAGTTTTGTGTGTTACCTATTAAAAACTCTGTTGAACACTTTACTTACCTAAAATGCTTCATTTACATACTATAAATGAACGGAGAAATGTACCATTCATACAGACAAATGAGTCCGTCGCATCGGACTGAATGGACCGGTAACGTGATAACACAGACGAGTTGTAGATAATGTCTGGATACAAGCGGCATACTGATGCTGTGATAAAAAACAAAAAAAAAGATTCTCATTTTCAATAAATCGACTTTGTAAATATTTCGCTGCCTGGCAATCCTGGAAGCTTGTTAAGATTTAATTTAAAAACTTTTCCAAGAAAAGTGCAAACAATTTGCTGAAGTAAAAATTTTACGAAATACCTGTTTACAAGGGTTTATTTTAGGAGAGCGAAGAAATTTTTCTTATGAAGATTATTTTATTAGAGTGGAGGTTATGCATTATTCTGAACTAAGACGAGAATATAATAACTGATTATTTTTTATTGTTTTTGTTGAAAAGTTATCTTTCAATTTACTTTTCCTTTACTCGGTTTCTACGCGGCATGGTACCGAAAGGCTAAATAGCTTAGCACCACTTCTTGCCAACAACTAGATACCCGAAGTCTCCCAGCAGACGTATCGTATTAAGACGGAGTACTTTATTTTTCAAACCATGAAACTTTTTTTTCTTATTAAAATATTAAGACTGCGAATACACCTGATGGTAAGTAAAGATGCAGCCTAAGATAGAGCGCGCTTGTTTAGAAAATATTTACTCACTCTTGATTTGAATTCGTAGTTACTTGGAAAGTCGGAAACCGGAAGGGCATTCCAAACTCTGCCCTATCTGGTCTTTTGCTTAGATCTGATAGGTTTTAATGAAAATCGGAGTCTTAAAGTAAATATATGACACTTATAGTTACACAATAAACAAACACTTACACAATATTGTATTCCTTTCCTTTTATATAATTATAATAAACATCAGGTTAATGCCCATTTCGAAAAAGTCTAAAGGTTTTACTAGAGCAGTTTTACATTAAGATTGTTTGTAAGTGTTGTCTGTAATATTAAGGATGAAGAAGAACGCTTGTAATTCTTCTTCACCTTCTTGTAAAGAATATTATCTGAAAATTGTGTGCAATTTACGATAAAATATCTCGCTATTTTCTACAATATTGCTGTTATTATGGACGAAGATTGGATAGTATCACATTGAAAATAAGGTAAATACAGCGAAGATCGCTTGTAAACGATAGACCGTTACTCGCATAAATAACCTTAATATATTACGTATCAACGAGCAACTCGCATATTTTTTAAACATGTGACTTTACAACTAGTAATAAAAAAATTAAAAGATTCTTGTCACGTCACAATCTCAACGTCTAATCAGAACGGAGGAAAAATATATTAATCCCAAGAAATTATGCTAGAATATAAAAGAATTCTCAACAGAATTGAAGTTCGCTGAAACAAAAACGTCAGCTGTTCACAACTTCACACTAGCGATTCACATACCTATCCTATCCATTCATATTTCCAAATACGCCAACGAGCAAGTATACGTAGAGCGCTACGCGAAAAATTGTATGCTACGAATTGCTACGAGTAGGTACATAAATCTTTATGACGCTATTAATATGAAGACTGGTCTTGCCGGTTGATCTCAAGCTTGGTAATATTATTTATCAATGTTGGTAATATTTTTATACACTAATACAACTGACATTCTTAATTACTTTTATATGTCTAAAAACGAAGAAAAAATATACCTACAATGTGAATAAAAATCAATTGCGTTCATTAGTCTGGCTAAAACTCAAAAACGGCTTCACCGATTTCAACATTTTTTTTGTTTTGTTCCCCTCGATTTCATTGTATTTCAATGTATTGGGTGATTTAAAAAAAAAATAGGGAAAACCTAAAAGAACAGCTAAAAATCGAAGAAATCAAAATTAGTAATTTTGTGTAGGATTATTTATTTCATGTAGTTCATAGGTAGAAAAGTTCATGGGCTCTTTTTTAACTAAATGTCGCCAGCAAAAGCTAGTGATGGAAAGTCTGTCCATTATCATTCTATACGAGTATATTATGTAGAAAGATACCACAAGTTTCAATAAGGATTGGTTGTCAAGGGTCTTGAAACGGTAATTGCCAAGTCGTAAAGACTTCTGCTAAACGACCCTTCTGCTTGACAAGTTTGCGTCACGGAATGTAATTAAACTTGCTCTAATTATTGCTTAAAATCAAAAGGGTGCGTATTAGTTACGGTTATGTTACATATTTTTTTTTTTTTAAAGAAGTTTACCCAAGCTGAAGTTGACTAATATCCTCCTATCCCTCCAAATAAGCGGAAAGCTTGTGCTAGGAGTCGCGGGCATCAACTAGTACAATATAAATGATTATTATCAATGTCTAACATTATTTGTAAGATATTTTGTGCTCATAATAAAATCAATTCAGTAGGTAAACACTGTAAATTTTTACATTTCTTCTGAATAAACGTTTTCTTTTTGATCAAAATGCATTTTTTTTATTTTAATATATGAAATAGGCTCGCGCTTGACGACAATCTATACTGGATAGCACTGATGAGGTCTAGGTTGGGGCGCGCTTGCCTAGAAGAAGCCTATTCACTGTTGCCTTGAAGGTACTCAAATTATAAGTGGCAGGAAACACGGATGCTGGAAGAATGTTCCACAACATAGCGGTTCTTATCAGAAACGTTGAATTACAGCGTTTCGTTAGATTTGGTTGAATTTCTACCACATATACCTTTTTTTTTTTTCGATGACAAGATAGCCCTTGACTGTGATCTCACCTGATGGTAAGTGACGATGCAGTCTAAGATGGTAGCGGGCTAACTCGGAAGGGGTATAGCAGTGTAAATTCAACCCATACCCCTAATCGGTTTCTACACGCCATCGTGCCGGAACGCTAAATCGCTTGGCGGCACGTCTTTGGCGGTAGGTCTACATAGAAATAAATAAATGCTATAAATACCTATACAACGTTTTCAAATCATGACAAGATTGACAAGTTTCAATTCAACGTTGTGCTAACTTCCTCCACTTTAGTTAATAGCGGCTCCTTATATCAACGGAAGCACTCAATTACGCTAAAATCGAGACTAGTACGAGACTGATGACGGCCATTTCCCCGCCCCGGTAACTACTCAGAGAAACTTGTTTTAATGTCCATTTCGAACTCTAATCTATTAAGTATACGTACCTACAACACGAGTTAACGTGTTAAAATATACAATATCGTTTTTAATGTATCATTCTCGAAAAACCTCTAATCCCTATGGAATTTCCTGAGTGTTTGTCTGTCATAGATGTTTTATTCAAAAAGCAAGAAACTATAGTTCTAGCTGTGAAATTTAATAGAACATTTAGTTGATTATGGTTACTAAAGGTATAGCCCCATAATATAAAATTAATAAGTGAGATTCCAAGGCCGCAACGTAACATATTTTATATGTCCAACCAAGCGAGTGATCGATCGCTTACTTTTTTTATATACACTGTACACCATGAAGCATCATCCATCACAACTTTCATAAATAAGTTAATAGTTTCAATTTGTCGAGCTTGTTTAACATTAAATTAACAACGTGTAGCACATGCACTTTTGAAGTATGTACTCGTACCTAGTTTTATTAATGAATGTGTTATAAAAGTTATGGAACGAGCTTTGTATGTCTCTCAGGGATAAAATCCGAAATGAGAAAATTCGTAATAGGACCAAATTGACATAGTTCAAACATTAAGCAAGATGAACTTGCGGGCACAGGTATTTTTTTAAGCTATTGCATAGCTTCTATCGCGGGCCTTGAGCGTGGAGACCGAATCCAGAAATTCCGTAACGAAAATAACCTGACACCCCACGGACACGGACTCCTCTCACTGCTAGATGGCGTTGATAAAAAATGTTATGCAATAGCTTTACCGCGGCAGTCCCCGAGTGCCACACGTCTTTTTTTTTCTTCGTTGGAGGAAATAATCCCTTCGGAATTCAGCAGGGTGTGTCTGACTAAAACAACCTCCCCGTATCTTTCCGATTGTATTTCTTCAAGCCGACCACTCTATGTTAATTCTTCTTCTCTCTCTTTTTTTTCTTTCTGTTCTCTCCTCATCATAATGCACCGCAATTTTTTTCCATATTTTTACAGTATTGAAACAAAACTTACGGTTGCTGGGTGTGGAGACCATCTACCGACGTGTGGAGACCATTTACCGGTAAAAGCAGTGAAAAAGCACCTTCAGCCTATTGGCCCGTTAACCTTAAGATGGTAGCGGTTGTTCTTCACCAAGAAAGAAGGTGGCGTACCGTCTGTGGTGGCTCTTCAAAAGGCTTTTGTCAATCAGTGGATATGGAATGGATATGTGCCATAAATATAATTGTTTAGAATTTATCACACATAATTTATGTCACATTTTTTGCAAATTCACCTTTTTCTGTGAAGATCGTGACAAAACAAGTTCAACAAATTATAACTAAACTGGCATACTAACGAATATTATACAACCACAAATTCCTTGTCGTTCTGTTAACTATTCCTGCCACGGTAACAACTTATAGCTTAAAGTTTAGTGATAAGGGGTTTCCAAGCAGAAGCCCTTGAAGGAATCGAAGCAGTAATTGTGGGGTAACAGACACACCCTTAACGGCCCTTTTGTTAGATGATTTTGTTTGTATGTTCATGTTTATTCAAGCGCCATATTGGATTCAACAAGTTCAATGGTTTTAGTTTCAATAAATTCTTGAGAAGAAGATTAGTCCCTAGGGCATGTTCAGATATAAGCTTTTTTTACTGTCTGGATAGTAATTGTAACAGATTGTTTTAATTTCTCTGGAGCACAATTTTTTTATTAATTAGGTTTGAAACTATACGTAGTTTAGAAACTTTCACCATTACAGGTAATAGAAGGCGCCTTATATCAGCGGAAGTAGGTACTCTATTATAAAATCAAGAAACCGAAAGGGGGCATTTTCACTTTTTGCCCCTTAGGATATCCTTTGATGCACATTTTATACCATACGAGACGATGCCCGCGACTTCGTCCGTGTAGATTAAGGGTTTTAAATTCCCGCGGGAACTCTTTAATTTTCCGGGGTATATTGTAGCCTGTGTTAATCTGGGGCTATCTCCATTCCTTTCAGCCAATTAGTTCATTCTTTGTGGCGTGAAGGAGTAGCAAACACACACACACAATATATAAACTTTCCCCTTTATAATATTAAGTGTGATTATAATCACTTCAGATTTTAGACTTGATTCGTGGTTTACTAACATAATTGTTATAAATACTACGAAAAACACCGCAGTCTCGTCGTGACTACGGTCCATGCAATTGGATCGAAATATCGACAATCCCAACTAAAATAATTACCGTGGTACGTACTCGTAGTATTTATAACAATTATATAATCACTTCCTTTTAATGGCAGACTATTGTCCTAGAAAAGCAAACTTTAAGCAAAAAACATAATAACAGAAAATCGTTACGTACATTCGCAATAGCCTACATAGAATTATATCAACCATTTCATAGGTTATCGCATAGCAAACGAACGTCGATAGGTAAGTTAACTATAGCCTATAACATTTAAGCCTGAGGTCGTTATCATTCAGTTCACTTGCATTGGATTGAATTAGTCCTGTCGATATCGTAAGCGTACTACCCAGTGGATACGTAACCTTTCGGTTTAACTATTATGTTATATTAGATATGAAACATACAAATCAATGCCTCTTTTGCTGGCCGCGGCAGTAATGTACTGTTTGTTATAAGTACCTTTAAGTACTCTATTCACTTTCATATGTGTTTAGTAAAAAGTTGTTATTTGGACTTTAAAAACAGACTCTTTATTTATTTGTATAAAATGTACTGTATGTGTAATAGATTGAGTAGGTATAATATTAATAGATAAGAGTGTGACAGTGATTAATAAAATTCTACTTTTTGATCGATGGTGCAGCACAACCATGACCTAAAACTATCTATGACAGCCTCTATGCTTTTAGTATCTTCTATGTGATGGCGACACTAAATATATGTACATTGTACACACTAGACGATGCCCGCGGCCGCGCCGGAACTATTTTATTTTCCGGTATAAAAAGTGTGTGTTGTTCTAGACTATAATCTATCTCTGTGCCAAATTTCAGCCAAATCGGTTTAGTCGTTGCGGCGTGATTGAGTAACAAACATCCATCCATCGATCTATCTATACAACTTTGGCATTTATAATATTAGTAGGATTAAGTAGTAGGATTTTAGATAAAGCTTTTTAACAAAGAACACACTGGCTCTACATTTCGAACGAATATGTGTTGCTCTCTTTGATAAATACCTAGGATCACTATAATCCCGAGTCTAGTCAATGTAATTGTATTAAAAGTCTTAAGTATGAGTAATAAAGAGATCACTGAGCATTCTTCACTCTGATGAGCGCAAAGCCGGGTTGTCTCTTCAGGCGCAAAATACGTTTAGCAGTGTCACTCACTAGGGATGTATGTACTAGTGTCGATTAATTTATAGTCAAACAGACGTTAATAAAGTTTAAACATGCGAGAAGCTTCCTTCATTGCAATTGTTTTCATAGGACTTTCTACCTCTCTACACTTTTATAATCGCCAGAAAAATTCCGCAAAACAATGACTATACTTATTTTAACTCATAAGTCCTACTTGTTTTTTTAATAAATAGACTAATGCTTGACTGCGAACATACCTCACGATAC
Organism: Hipparchia semele; assembly: GCA_933228805.2. Classification (NCBI taxonomy): domain Eukaryota; kingdom Metazoa; phylum Arthropoda; class Insecta; order Lepidoptera; family Nymphalidae; genus Hipparchia; species Hipparchia semele. Next base: position 5,569,999 of record OW121717.1, on the reverse strand, counting down.
GTGAAGATTCAAGCTAAGATGCGGCTTGCTTACCGAGAAAATTCTTGTTACGTTTTCAATTGTTTGTCACAGTACATGGTAGGTTAAGTAAGTTAGGTCGTTTTTCGGGCTTGTTCTCTTTAGGACAGATTCGCTTTACGACAGATTCGCTTTACGGCAGATTCGCTTTACGGCAGATTCGCTTTACGGCAAAATTTGTACAGGTCGAGATAAAATATGGTCTCCACTCCAAGGAAAACTTTCCTTTATATAATTATTATTGACTGAGCGAAATGAGCTCTCCGAGTCTAATTGAGTGAATTTGCACTTGTCCGTCATTTGAATTTTTTCTTTAAACTAAAGTTAGGTTAGGTTAGGGTTATACATGAATATTCAGGTGCCCGGCCGAAGGCCGGGCACTTAGGTTCTGTTGGGATCGTAAACCTACCTAAAGCTTACAAAAAAAAAGTAAGTAAAAAAAAATTGAATTTTTTTTGATGCTAATATTAGGTACATTTTGATGATAGAACAATATAGGATGTGTTATAAATTATAATTATAATTAAAAGTTAAAACTATCTTTAGGGAATTATAGGATACCGCGAGTTCTCAGTTCTCACTAGTTATATATTGTAATAATTAACGTTTAACATTAGACGTAATAAAAAATAATAATAGTTGACGCAAAACTGTTTTAACATGACTTGACCGATAGTAAATACAGCGCCATCTATTAACATTAATGTATTAACTTGTTTAATGCATTATTAATTTTAAACAAAAATCTATCTATATATATTCGAGTTCACTGTACTTCTGCCGTAAAGCGAATCTGCCGTAAAGCGAATCTGCCGTAAAGCGAATCTGTCGTAAAGCGAATCTGTCCTAAAGCGAACAAGCGGTTTTTCGATGAACACAGGAAAGGTAGATATATAGTATACTATAGAAAATACATAGTTACGAACTGGGATCCATTTCTGACGGTATTGTTGTTTTTCGTTTGGTATTTGTTTTATTCAAAAATGTGGTAACAAAACACTGAATGAATTGGACGTACCTACCTACATGCAAAGCGTACATGCCGTATCTTTGGTAAACAAGAAACAATAATATCTAAAATAGACAAAGTATTTTTTTATAAAAAAGAGTTTACCTCTAAACAAGAGTACTCTTTATTAGTATAAAAGTCTTGTATGGTGGTTCATTTGAGTGGTGGTGGCATTGCTCGCTTGGGAACTTTGCTTTCTTGCTTGGCTGGTGAGGTAAGCGGTGCTTGCTAGCAAGCTTGTAACTGCATGTTTGACCACACAGATTTTTTCTGTTGGCGTAAAATAATTTTAACCTTTTCTTGCTAATCATGAACTTCCGCAAAGTAACGCCTGATTCTATCCAACATTTAATCAAGACTGTCAAAAAAGTTTTCTATTACTTTGCAAGCACATCACTAAAAGACGAAGTACCAAATAAATACGTCTTTCTCAAACTTTGGTGGGTGCAATAACTCTTCCGAATATCTCCAGTTCCACGACGGCCCTTTGTCCCTTGTCTTTGATAGAATCCGCTTCGATTGATGACTACAATTTGAATAGAATTCGTGCTCCCTAGAATGAGTTTTATTACATTTGTGTTCGATAGTAACGATACCCAGCCCACATAAGATCATAAACCAAGCTCTATTACTTATAATGTAATGAACTTTATCTTGACTTAAAATTGGTACCTACTTAATGCATATTCTGAAATCTGTAATGTATCAAGCTCAAATTCGATCATGGAGTTAATGGAAAGCTCTGCCGAGTATTAGCTGCATTGAATTCCTGTCTACAGGACGTTTCGGAAAGTGTGCTTTCAACTTCAACAAAACACTTTCTACAAAAATTAATGAAAATGTTTAATTTTTGTTGAATATAATATAGTAGTTTATGTATAGTAATATTAATTTTTCCCCCTATACAAAATCCTCAGCGTAAAACAAAATATTTAATCTAGTTGAAATCGATAAAAACCAAGCTTCCTAAATTAAATGGACTTAAATTGAAAAGTAGGTCTTATTTAATCTACATTTTAATTAAATCATCTCTTCAAAGAGAAAGTATAAAACAGCATTTGGATTTAAGTCGCATTAAAAGTTTGCGTGAGCAGAGTTCGCGGTACAATGGGGCCGCTGGAAAAATTGTAATTACTTTACCGAGTTCACTCTGAATTTGTGAAAGTTTACGCTTAGGGCTTTTAAAAGGAGTATTTTACAATATGTAAAATAGAGAATTACTGATTTTAAAACGTTAAGCGTCCTTTCAAACTTATCAATTCGGCACTTGGATTAAAGGTGTTAGAAATACCTAAATAACAGTAAAACAGGACCGTGAGCGATTTAAAGCTTAAACTGGGGAAATGGAATAAAATGAGTGATGTTCAAACACCTAAGTGCTCTCCTTTGATTACTTACCTGTCGTATTCTCTTATTTTATGTAATAAGTACATTTCATTTCATTTCATTTTCGACCTGGGCTAAGATGCGCGCCACGAGAAAATGTCTACACTTTACTCGTGAATCTCTATAGAAATTCATATAGAGATTACGAGTAAACATGTAGACAAAATTTTCTCATGGCGCGCATCTCAGCTCTCCTGTTAGGGCTAACTTGCGCGCTACGAGAAAATTTTGTCTACGCATTTAATCGTGAATTTGTATGATATTTCACGAGTAAATGGGTAGACAAAATTTTCTCATCGCGCGCATGTTATCCTACTGATCTCAATAAGAAGAGTTAAAGAGACCTTCGAGAACTCTCAGACATGCAGATTCCCTCATAATATTTTCCTATGTCGTATGCTATGTCCTGTTCATATATGATCCTATGTTGTAATTGCGTTTAAACAATGAAATCCGAAAATTCAAAGGTCTGTGCCTGAGATCGAACCCGTTACTCCCCAAAGAGGAGACTGCAGTTGTAACCACTAATCGATCACTGCTCGTCGTATCTCATAAAGTTAAGTAGACAAAGAGGAGGTAGATTTAATCTTACTTATCTACCGTAGATAAGTTCCTACGTGTCTTAGCATAGGTATGAAAATATTTCCAATACCTAACGCTTTCACGGACTCAAATAGAAGTATTCTAACAAATAATGAACCGGAGTTAACTCCAGTAAACGCCTCGGGCTCACGAGGAGTTGGCAATTTGATACAGCCGGCGCCGCTTGTAGCCGTCGTTTTTCTTCCCGCTTCGTTCAATGTAGGTACTTTAATATGTACAACAATTCTTTTACACTGCTTTCCACGGAACTAAAATTAACATTTCTTTAATTTTGAACATTGTTATGCTCGCCATCTTTTAATTTAATAAATAAATTCGGATTTCTATACCTTTATTAACCAACAGAAGCTATTTTATGATGCATGTTAGGTATAATAATATGATCGATACACCAAACTGTACAATAGACACAGATTGTTTTTAGTTGTGTGCGCGTTTAGTTCTTCCTCTTCTTCTTTATCAAACGGAAGGTTTCTTGCTTAGATTTCCACAGGCGTCGGTCTTGCGCCGCCACATCAAGCGACTGAAGAACAATTTACAACATTGTACCCTTATTATGGAGTTAAAACGCTCTCTTTTTAATCATTTCAAATTTAATTACATTTTCCTCTTGAAACCCAAATAACATTACGTTCGATAAAATCGTACGAACAGAGTTTAATTTTAAATGTTAACATTAACATGCCCTTTCCCACCTCTTGATTAAAATGACCTAACACAAATAAATCTGTGTTAGGTTATTTATACCCAAACAAACTTCGATACATGACCTAACATAGATAAATCTTCAGGAGTTTATTTTAATGGAATCAGGCAAAGCAAATTGCTGTGATTAGAACACTGGATGCAAATAGAATATTTAGCTATAAAAATCGTATAGATTTTTGTAGGTAAATCTTCTGTGGTAGCTATAATATCACTGGACTAAAAGTTTATATATGATCCGTTCCAGATCCAGATTAACCATGTATTTTTCATCAAAATCGAATCAGCTGTTTTGACATGACTAAGTAACAAACTTAACAGACTCTCATATTTATTATGGTAGAAAAAGAATTAGAAAATACATTTCTGTCGTCACAGAACAATTTATAAATACTGTGTGTAAATAGTTATCATTCTTTCATTAATTCCACTGGGATAGTGATCACAAATAGGTTGCTCACCGTTAATAACCCCCCCTTCTTAATCGATTTAATAATTACGAAGTCGGTAAAAATTAATCAATTTAAAAAAAAAAATTTTTTTTTGGGTTTAGCTTATTTCTAGTATGACGTTATAAGGGCACATGGACCGACAAATATAATCTAATATTTTGCTTGGCACGCAGGCAACAGGCGAACACGTTTTTGTTGGATTAGGATTACTCAGTCGGAATCGCGAAAGCAAATAAATTCTGTCGCTGGCACGCTTATATGTCTATACAATTTTATTCCGTATAAATAACTTTTTAATTCTCTTTTAATCTTTAACGGTACATACACAATCATTTCAAATAAGTAGTAAACTACTTTAAAATAAAAACCTTAACATTTTTAGTACTTATCGTACCTTACGAGTTACGACTTCTTACCGATTTCAATATTTTTTTTATTTGAAATGACGTATTGTCAGGTTGGTTCCATTTAAAGTTGGTGAAGATCTAATGAATATCTTCGGAGATGGAGGACGGAACTCCTTAGTGAATAAGAGAAAATCGCTTGTGATCAGAGTAATGTGTACGTTAGTTCATAGCATAGGATGCATAATTATTATTCGACATCTTAATATTTTTTTTAAGGAGCAAAACAAATAATCTGGTTTTATGAAGCTGCACCAAAAAGCTTAAGTAATATTATATAAAAAAAGACGTGTGGCACTCGGGGACTGCCGCGGTAAAGCTATTGCATAGCATTTTTTAATAATGCATATGCATAAAATGCACCATCTAGCGGCTCACCGTAGAGGAGTCCTGTGTCAGGTTATTTTCGTTACGGAATTTCTGGATTCGGTCTCCACGCTGGCCCGCGATAGAAGCTATGCAATAGCTTAAAATATTTTTAAAAAACCCACTTCAAACGCCACATAAAAGTATAAAGTAATTTCTTAATATTATTATGTTTGCTTAGTTTATGCGAATCATTCTAATACAACCAGCTCATTGGATAATATTATTATGAGAATCTGTATCAGATGTTCTGTGGTAAGCAAAATATAATGTTACATTTGCATGGACGGGAATACAAGTTAATATTATAATATGAATATGAAATTCTTGGGATCTCGTTAAAGGACCATGGGCAATTTTGTATGGACCCCGTCCCCACCCTCCAACAGTCACCGGACTTATGTTAATATGTTCATTTGGATCCAAATAGACGTAAATAGTTGGTTTCAGCTTCAAAATCGATGGGGTTCTTAATAAAAAAAAAAAAAACTTTTTGTTTGAAATTGATTTATTTTTGTTATTTTTTCTATATTTTATCGTACAAAAATCACATAACAATAAAAATAACTACTTCTACTCTGTTACAGACACCATTTTGTACATTGACATCATCCGCGTTTCTTTTAATTTCTGGACCCTGGGCGTCATAGTCTGCGTTTCCGATGCGACCTTGTCGCGTAGCATTGCTAGGCTCTTTGCCAGCATCTATGGCACACTGTCATCGTGTTATTGAACACAACCAGGAAAAAGAAGAAAACTCGAAGAGTATTAGAATCTGCCTTCTGAAGCAAGGGTCGCGGGGTCAAATATCGTAGGGCACAATTATTTGTGTAACGAATATATGACGCATTATGTATTAATTACTGTTAATACACGTCATAAAAAAATGAGAATATTATATAAAAAAGATATTAGTTACCTGTATCAGCGCATTTTGTGAAATATATTTAACTAACAAGCCTCAATAGCCCAACGGTTAAAGGTGCGGACTGAAAACTTTAAAAAAAAAAAAAAAATGTGTCGGTGAGCGGGGGGAGGGGGTTATTTTGTAGCTGGTTATCTTTATGTGCATGCTCCGCCCACCGGTGTGCAATAAATAGATATAAATGAGCAGGTATTTTGGAATTAGTCATCAATACTACGTCATCGAAATATTTTTTGAAACGTAAGATACAATGAGAACCCCATGCATTTGGGCATCGTCGCCATAATAAAAAAATATCGTCTTGCCAAGATCTATCAATTGCGCTACATTTCATTCTTGTTGATAGGTGGGGACGATTCCGCCCATGGTCCTTTTATCCTCTGAATAAGTTTGCTTAGGAAACTTGGATGACTCCGCTGATTTGACAAAACTTTAAATCCGAATGTGGATACGTTCCCATTTAAAAGTTATATCAATTCAGAAATGAGGAGATCCGTTGCGAGAAACAAACTTACCGACATAGATCAGCGAATTGCGAAGCTGAAGCCCAGAATATCTAACCTACCTTTGGAACTAGAAATGGGCGGGGCACAATAGTTCGAAACTTTGAAGAACTGTTGGTCGTTGGGATCCCAAGATGTTGGAGTGGCGACGCCGCAGGAAAAAACCCAGACCCCCCCAGTCGCAGGTAACCGTTGGATACAGGCGCCATAAGACCGAGTTTTGTGGACGTCCATCGGTTGATAAAAAAAAATTGAAATGTATTTCGAATAAAATACATTTAATAGAAAGAATAAGTGCTCAAAATATTTTGCACCTTTGTGTTATTTATTCCTTTGATCGGTAGTACCACTCGTATTATGTATTCTTTGCTTTGATTTACATCACTAGGTATTGGATACTTTTACAATGGCGAATAGAAAGCGACCGAACTTAAAATGAACCGCAAATTCAAATATTGTGAACCGTCTGCATCACATAGTCAAAGTTATAGTAATTCTTACCCGCGACTTCGTTCGCGTGGATTGAGGTTTTTTATTCCCACGGGAACTCTCTTATTTCCCGAGATAAAAATCTTATGTGCTATTCAGTGCCTTTCAGCCAAATCGGTTCAGTCGTTGCAACGTGATTGAGTAATAAACATCCACACTTTCATATTTATAATATTAAGTAGGATAATATATAATACTAGCTTTTGCCCCCGCGACTTCGTCCGCGTAGAATTAGATTTTGGGGTGGAATTTTCAAAAACTGTGACACACGTACTTCTTTATTTTTAACTGAAATCTCAAATACCAATTTTGATGGAAACAGCTTGAAAAATGACGGAGTTTCATATAAACTTCCATCCCCTATTTAAACCCCTTAGGGGTGGAATTTCCAATAATCCTTTCTTAGTGTGCGCCTACGTCATAAAAGGAACCAACTGTAAAAATTTCAAGTTTCTAACTTCAGTAGTTTAGGCTGTGCGTTGATATCTCAGTCAGTCAGTCAGTCAGTCAGTCAGTCAGTCAGTCAGTCAGTCAGTCAGTCAGTCAGTCAGTCAGTCAGGACTTTGAATTTTATATATATAGATAATAAATAATAATAGGAAATAGGATTAAATAGATTAGACAATCATATGATTGTCTCATCTATTTTTTTTAAGTTGGTTTTAAAGAACTCAAATCACAGTAGGTACAGGGACATCAGTGAGAGCTGCGTAGTCTAAGTATAATAAATAAATAATAACCCGCCCAATTTACTTAAATGGCAAAGAACAAGATTTTCGTCGTAAAAGCTCGCTTATTCCTATTGGGGAAACATTGGAATCAATTATACGAACCTTTCGACTCAGTGAACTGGGAAATGCATGGTTCGTGATCGGGATCTATATTCCCGTGCCTCCAGATGTCGCCGTGTGCACTCGTCTCATCTCTCAGAGGACTACTTCCTTAGGCCCGCCTCACATTGGCGCGCAAATCACCCACTAAGCCGGTACAGGCCCGCGAACCGCGTATCTAAATCGTTTCACATAACAGAACACATGAAAATCAGATGTTAAAGGTTTTTTAGTATGATATAGACTAACGCTTGAATGCAATCTCACCTGATGGTAGGTAAAGATGTAAAATGGAGCGTGCATAAGATGTCCAGTGGGCATGTACCAGCAGGCTGAGTAGGCTGGAGCCTAGGGCGGTAGATTTTAGGGACGACAAATATGGGGGCAATTTTTTTTTTAATAGGTTTATAAATACACTAGCTTTAACCCGCGGCTTCGCTCACGTTAGGTTCGATTTTTTAACCCCCTATTTAACCCTCTTGGGGTTGAAATTTTCCAAAATCCTTTCTTAGCGGATGTCTACGTCCTAACAGCTACCTGTATGCCAAATTTCAGCTCAATCGGTCCAGTGGTTAGAGCTGTGCGTTGATAGATCAGTCAGTCAGTCAGTCAGTCAGTCAGTCAGTCAGTCAGTCACCTTTGCCTTTTATATATTTAGATAGATATCAAAAATTCCGAGGCCGGCGGGATTCGAACCCACTCTGGGAATCGCGCCCGAGTGTGTTAACCGTTACACCACGGCCGAACCACACATCAGCCACGAAATTAGTGATATGTATCTACTTTTTCAATCAGTTTTATAGCAACTGTTAGCGACATCTAGTAGCGACACATTACAGTTGTCGATCTACTTTTTTCCAAGACACCATATTACAATGGAGCTCTTAAGAAATTATAGATGCCACATTGCTTGTTACAATTTTTAATTTTTTATTGAAGTGTTAAACTACTCTTAAAGGAAATAACCTAATAGGTTTATAAATACATATCAAAAATTCCGAGGCCGGCGGGATTCGAACCCACATCTCTCTGGGAATCGCGCCCGAGTGTGTTAACCGTTACACCACGGCCGAACCACACCTAATACTCCCGGTAGAGGCGGCAATTGTACGAGTAGGTATAGCCTACTGTCGGCAAATTTATGAATCCACCACTGCCTGAGTTATCAATTTTTAAACAAAAAGGGGTGGGCAACGCGAAGCGAATTTGATGTGGATACAAACTACTCTCGAAATACACTCCCCACGAGTAGATATGTCTCACGACCCCCGCCATAATAAAGTTCCTGAAAATTTACTCCATATTTAATAGAACTTTAAAAATCTTATGAGGACACGGACTCTATTCAATTGCTTTTACAATCAAGATAATATTTTAGTGAGCTAGCAAATTATAAATCTGATAGCAATTATTGTAATCCCTACCTTTTTGTGTAATATGTATTCTCCTTATATGATAAAAGTTGTCTGTAAAAAGAATAAAATGATGTCTAAAATAATAATAGAAAAGTGGCTATATTTTTTCAGTAAGCGAGGGTGATTCTTATTGTAAGTTTTATCATGACTTTCTGTTTGCCTTTATTTTTCCCTAAAAGAAAATAAAATTGTTTTGTACAATTTCAGATCTTAGTACCGCTTGTACCTACAATCTACATGGCATGAATGTTTGATATTAAGGCGCTAATTGTGCTCAATCGCTGGCTGGCTGGAAAAATTTTGGAGTTCGGTAAACCAATCAATTTCGAAAAAAAATATTTTTATCCGATTATTAAAATGTTAAGACCGGAACCGGTTGAAACAGTTGTCAAGCCCTCGAACATGACTTTCGTCCTGGACGAAAGTCGTGTTCGTCCATCAATTACCTTAACAATTACATAATGATAATAATTATATCGAGCCATGACCCGGGACTTATCGTAAGCGACATTTTTACATAAATTGAGTTTTTTATTACAATCGATTTTAAACTGGTCCTGGAAAATCCCAGGAAAATAACATATACCTAATATGTGTTTGATGTTAATATTTTGTATTCCCGGGAAAATTCCCTAGTCCTTTATAGTTTAAAATATCGGATGTAATAAAAAACGCGTTTTAGGTAAAAATGTCGCTTACGACTTAGAGAAAAAAAGACGTGTGGCACTCGGGAACTGCCGCGGTAAAGCTATAATTGTATAGCATTTTTTATCAACGCCATCTAGCGGTGAGAGGAGTCCCGTGTCAGGTTATTTTCTTTGCGGAATTTCTGGATTCGGTCTCCACACTCAAGGCCCGCGATAGAAGCTATGCAATAGCTTAAAAATATATACGATAAGTTGGCGTTCATGGCTCGATATATAGGTACTTATTACACATATTTAGTAAGCCGTTCTTGCACACTCTATTAAGATCATTTTAAATAAGATACACCATATAATTTTCCAATGAAATTGAGTAAAATACGTCTATATAATCCGGAAAAATCCTACAGGGAAATTGCCGAGACAATTTGACCTTTGAACTTCGTCAGCGGCGAGATTGAGATGATAATAAGCCTGTTAGTATTCTAGGCACGAGTGTACCATCCACCTTTCATTTCACGACTATTGTTGCCCCCTGGAATCGGGTGCGCTTTCAACTACTATTTCAAACGTGGTTCCAGCTATGGAAGTAAATCTGACAGTTCAATTCCGATTTATGAATAGTTTCCGTCGCATCGGCCTAAGCTTGGATTCCGGAATTCCTTAAATCGCTTGCATGTTAGCTCGACATAGCTAATTGCCTCCACAGGAATTCGTCGAATTCAGTCGAGTTGCATCTTCTATCATTTTAGAACTAGCACAGAGTCGCAGACATCAGCTTTTTTTTTTTTTTAAGAATTGTTATCCAAAAACGGCGTATTCGTTCATTCCCCTATATTATCCTCTGGGAGGAGGATTTTTGTAAAGCACTTCTTAACTATAAACAATATTATAGTTTAAACCTACCTTCATTTTATCCCGGAAAATGAAAACATTTAAAAAAAACTAAATCCACGCGGACGAAGTTGCGGGCATCAGCTATTTTATATTTTGTATGTATAGATTTTATCCAATTACAATTTGATTATAATAAGAAATTGATATGATGGAAAGAATTGCTCTGATAATATTATAAGGCAAACCTACTTAAATTAATTAATTGAAAGCAGCCTACGCATTAGCGGACTACAGGGGGAGTGGAGAGGATGGGTCGGTTCAGGCCCCTAATCTATAGAGCCTCCAAGAAACCTTAAGAACTTCTCTTCAGTAAAATCTGAAATAACTCATCGATGGAAATAACGAAATAATTTATGTAGGTACCTTCATTCTACTCGTATATTAATATCGCTATCGACAAAACGTACAAGCACCGTCGCGTCACGTCGCGTCGCGTCTCAGTCTGAACAAAAAAAAAAACAAAAATCAAAATTTATTTATTTCGTGCAGGCCAACTTGTAGCTCTTATGACACGTCATAAATCTACCACTGGTTCGGAATGCAAATTCTGCTGAGAAGAGCTGGCAAGAAACTCAGTAGTTGCTCTTTTCAAAAAAAAATTTTTTTACAATAGGTAACAAAACTATGCTATACGTATGCGCAATGAAGTTTCAAAAAATGGAAAGAACTGTCCGTCTTAACATGTATTGAAGTATGTACCTAACATACTTCAATACATGTTAAGACGGACAGACAAAGCAGACCCATTCCCGTTGGTGGCAGCCGTTCACGAGCATGACGCATGATCCAACCGTTTTGCTTCGCTCAACCATATTTGAACTGAGCCTAAAATGCAATAATGTTACTGTAAAGCAGGTTAACCTTAAGCTAAGTTTCATTTAAGTCAATATGCTTTATGAGACAATCTGAGCCACTCACAATAAAGTATAGAAACACATCAGAGCTATTTTTAACCGACTTCGTCGTCGGAATCTTTTTTTTTATTTTTTATGTATGTTCCCCGAGAACTCGAAGACGCCTGGACCGATTGGGAAAATTCTTTTTTTGTTTGAAAGAGTATACTTTCCAGGTGGTCCCATTGTCATCAGGTTAGCATCTGATGATGGGATCCTGGAGAAATCGAGGGAACTCTTCAAATTTTATAGGCACAATTGATTTTCTTTGTAGTGGGCGTTTGAAGTCGGTTTTGTAAAAATAATTTTTACATTTATATTATTATCAATGGAATTCTCGTTTTATCACTTTTATAGATTTAATATAACAAAATATAAACCTATAACCAACAAAAAGTCAAAGAAAACTAATAAAAACATTAAAAGGATCATTTATTGCAAAAGTTGTTCTAGATAAGGTATGAACTTGCGGGCACTAAACATAACATATTTTCCAACTTTCACGATATAATTTATAGTGATAAATTGAGTTATCGTACTAACTTTTATTTCTGAGAAACATGCTAGTTGCTCGAACAAATTTTTCGTATCATTTTTCGTGTTAGGTCGCGAGCAGGGAATTTATTTCATCTGAGCTGCATCAGATTTTATTTCTACAATAATTCACCAATATTATAAATCCTTACTAATATTATAAATGCGAAAGTGTGTTTGGTTGTTGGTTGTCCTTTAATCGTGCAACAACCAAGCAACGGATCAACGTCCGAAGATTTGCATAAACAATATAGTTGAAAACTTGGAGGACATAGGCTACTTTTTATCCAGGAAAAACAGAGGTTTTCCGCGGGATTCTTAAAAATATAAACGTAAAAATTCTTTTCACAAAACCGACTTTCAACGCCACTACAAATTATATAAATTGTGCCTATAAAATTTGAAGAGTTTCCTCGATTTTTCCAGGATCCCATCATCAGACCCTGACTTCATGACAATGGGACCACCTGAGTGAGAAGTGGTCCCTTTAAAAAAAAAGAATTTTAGAAATCGGTCCAGGCGTCGAGAAATCGGGGAACACACATAAAAAAAACATTCCCACGAATTGAGAACCTCCTCCTTTTTTGGAAGTCGGTTAAAAATCTAAATCCACGCGAATGCAGTCGCCGGCAAAAGCTAGTAACAAAATAATATTTATTTATTTTTAAATACGACGATAATAAACAGTATCTAAATAGAAATTAGGAATATAAATTACAGAAATTGAAAATATAAATTGAAATAGAAATAAATTATAAATAGATTGCTCCAGTGTTCATAAGTACTATTCCTAAATTCGTATTTAGGGAATTACTGACAAGTTTATAATTCATAATTTCCTTATAATTTCCTAAGCTTATTCTTTGTCATGCTTATATTTATTAAATTCATGTTTCACGAACTCAGCAAAATATAATACTTACAAATATATATTTACTTAGAAAAGATAAAATAGACGAAAAATCTTAGATACATCAAAATACCTATTTTTACATATAATATGTACAATGTACATCTATCTACTACTAATATAATAAAGCGGCTGAGTGTGTTTGTTTGGTTGAACGCGATAATCTCTGGAATTTACCGTCGGATTTAAAAAAATCTTTTTGCAATTGATAGATTGGTGTGTTTTTGAGGAAGGTTTAGACTTTTCAACATCATGGTCCGACTTTTAGACGGCGAGCAAAAAGAAAGAAAGTGAGAAAAAACACTAAGAGAAAACGAAGAGATAGCGCGGGCGCGCAAACCGATCCAATGAGTCGGTGGCCGAGGGCGGTCACCCGATGAACCGAACCCAGAACCGAACCGAAAGTTACTATTTATTCTTAAATTCCTAAAATCAAAGAGTTCAGCCATTTTTGAGTTTTAACTCTTACGAACAGCAATTAATTTTTAAAAGAAGAAGAAAATTTGTATTGTTTCGCCGGTTATTTATTTATAGTTTTGTAGGTGCCCTTTATTGTAGGCATGGTACTCGTAGCGCATGTTTCAACGAACTGTCCGCCTTTTCACCCTAATGACGTTTCCGTCTACGAAAATTAATTACAGAGGAAAACCAAGAGCCACACTTTATTAATAGTTTCCGCCGGACCGGGCCTATCGGATTCCGGAATTCCTTGAATACTCTGCTGAGTCAGCATTCTTGATCTATATTAAAATCTTGTAGTACGGAAAGATTGTATTATTCAAGAATTTCCTTCGAGCAGAATTACTTGTGATCAGTTAAGGATGTAGATAGATATAGATTACTAACATCAGCTATTAGACCAAAGCTCGCGTTAAAACTTAGTAAATACTTATTTACTATATAGGTAGGGAGCATATTATTTAATTGTGTTGGATGGTTTTGATGATGGATAAATAAAAGTGTGATATTTATTTATACTTGGTGCCATCTACTTTGCGATTTTTTTTTAAATCTTGAACGAATCGCGGATTGATGTCAATCTGAAAATCTCCAAGCCGCGGCCGCTCCAACCGAACCTCTACAATCTACATATTCAGTCCTCATTATATGACTACGAGCACACAGGCAATTATAATTAACTTTGGAACGATCATTCAAAGCCATATATTATGTAGTATACCCTTAGTATACCGTACTCTCGGCAATTAGGCGCAATATTCAGCATATTATAAATAACATTACCAAAATTTACTGTATGTAGGTACACAAATTGTTACTTGTGTATTAATTCAATACTCGTATGAAAATTATTAATTTAAAATACCTACGTCGACTTTAAAACGTTCGCATAAAGTAGTGGTAATAACCTAAAACCATTTATCTCAGAGTTTCAGAGAAGTTTGCCTATTTATCCAAGAAAACGCATAGAAATTGGCTTAATATGTTTTCAGGAAAATGGCCTCACATCATGTACTTATTTATGAAATATTTTATAACAATGTCTAGAATACTAATATTAAGATACGAGCAAAATAAATAAGGAAATAAAAACAAATCTCACAAGGAAACTCGGAATAGCGTTTTCGTTGGCGAACGAGCAATAAAACAAACAGCTTGGCGGGATAAGGCCTGGAATTGTGTGACATAAAGGGAGCACAAAGCCCTGCTATGTTGCTGTTACTTTACCTACATTTCGAATACTTATTGGCCGGAAATATTTATGGATGATATTAAATGTATTGCTTGGATTGAAAATCTTTTTTCCATTTTTTGTGGTAAACTTCTGTTAACAATAATTTTTTTGAGATATTATTCGCTGAACTTTATCACTCGAAAGTGCAAAAATTGATTAATACCAAGTATAATAATTATTTCCAATATTCAAGTGTAATATTACCTAAGTATAATATTTTAGTCCAAAATAATCTAAGTTGCAAGATATTGAGGAAACTGGGATAAAATTACCTACCAATAAAAAACTGGAGATACAAAAGAAACTTTAAGCATAATTATCTCATCTCGTCAAAATCTCATCAAAGTCCAATTTTACGTCTATAAAACGGTTTTCACGATGCTAATTTTGATCCTTCTTCTATCGTTGAAATTATATGTATATTATATACAAGGTGTTAGTTAATGTCCCTATCCTACCGAAACCTATAAGTTGGGGTCGGTGTATAGATACATGAAAAAATATCATGAGACGTGTAGCTCATATCCTGGCCAAGTTATGAGGACTTCAAAAATTCACCATAAATGTATCGGTGGCAGCCCTTTAAAACAGCTGATTCAATGGCAATGAACTGCCAACGATAAAACTATGAATGAATGTTTGTAGGCCTACACCATACTACTTGCTATGCTATAACGTTGCGATAAAATATTCCAGATGCGATACCTAACCATTAATCGGCATGTAATTAAACCTGTAACCTGTAGTTTTGTTCAGTAGAGTGAAAACCGATTAGAAATCTCGTATTTTTGCAAGAATATTCCCGACTACTTTCGGACTCCATAAGTTAAAGTCCGTACCTACGTAATCCATAAAGTGACTGCCGCCTCTTTATTTGCAGGTAATTAATATCTCGCGTTGTGGTTTTGATTAACAATGACTGTATGTGAATGAACAATGTGTGTGAAATTTTTAATAATAAATCAATTGCAAAACGATACAATAATTATTATTATCGCTTGTAGTACAGTGCAAACATAGTACCTACTAGCATTGAAGTTGAAAGCGAGCGGTATTCGGCGTAGTGATTTGCACCGGAGCAGTGATTTTTCACCGGAGAATCACCGGTGAGTCTCCGGTGAAAGTAATCGGTGTTTAACCGATTATTATTGAATCATAACTCAAGTAATTTTATTATTTAAATAAAAAGAAGTTTGTTGATCAACATTGTTAATTATTTAATAACATTTATTCAAATACAATTACTTTATCATTATTTCCTACCTCCTTAAATAATAATTATCATAATAAAGTAAAATATTTTTTTCTTAATTTTTTTTTATTTAAAACCTTTACAATACATCTAATATCATTTTGAGTTCACACAATATCGATGCGCTTAAAATTCCATTGCATTGTAGAACATTAACAGTTAAAAACATTTTAATTGATGCTAAATCTGTATTCGAATTCACCGGAGATCTCCGGTGAATCTCCGGAGAATGGCAAATCACCGGTGATTTTCACCGCTGCTCGAAATAGCTAGCGGCGGGCGGTGTCTCTTTGGCGGCGTTCTTTGGCGGCGGCGCCCGCCGGTAAGGCCGAGCACACATTGGGGTGCGAAGTCGCAGTATTGTAAAAATCATAGACGTCGCACAACGCACCGTGGAAATGTCCGCTGTGCACCGTAAAAATCTGTACTATTCTATCGGTATCCACACTTCCCAGCGTGTGCATGTCAAGATGATTAATTACGATAACGATTATCTGATTTTCTTGATTCAGGAACGTCCTGTCCTTTGGGAGAAACCAATGGAAGAATACAAAGATAAATTTCTACTAAAGTACTTAGTGTGGTCCATGTCTCATTAGAAACTAAACTAATGGATAGAGTTTTCTCGTACGATGTCTTATGCGATGAAATTTTTCGTTGCGTAAACGCAACCGCAAGTCTTGTTTGTAGCCTCGCCTTTACTTGCACGGCGCGTCAAAGTAATATTGGTGTATCGTAAAATTACGTGGAATACTAGGGCACCATGAAAATAAGGAGACTTAGAAAATAATATTTTTTGATAGTGTTTGTCTTTAGAAATTTTGCCTTTACCTCGGGAAAAACAACACAAAATACTTGTATTATGCAAGATTTTTGCTTAACTATTTTTAAAGGAATTGGTGATAATTGCGAGTGCATTTAATAATTTTGGAATCTAACAGTAAATACCAAATGTTAGGTACGTTCCTGAGATGAAAATGTGGCTTTTCAAATGTAACACTTTTGTTAATAAGTAATTTTTAAATTGCTACCTAAAAAAGTATTCAGTTTTTCATTTTACAAGTTATTTGCCAAAAGAAAGTCAAAATATTGTTTTAGGACTAGGGATTCGATGACCTCCCTGGCGCAGTGGTGACCGTTGTGGTCTTATAACTGGGAGGTCTCGGGTTCGATTCCCGGCGGGGGCAATTTAGGAATTTATAATTTCTAAATTGTCTCTGGTCTGGTCTGGTGGGAAGCTTTGGCCGTGGCTAGTTACCACCCTACTGTCAAAGACGTGCCGCCAAGCGATTTAGCGTTCCGGCACGATGGCGTGTAGAAACCGATTAGGGGTATGGGTTGAATTTACACTGCTAAACCCCTTCCAAGTTAGCCCGCTACCATCTTAGACTGCATCGTCACTTACCATCAGGTGAGATCGCAGTCAAGGGCTATCTTGTCATTGAATAAAAAAAAGGGATTTTTTTTAAGAAAAACGGGTAAAATTAAAATCATGACTGGCAACACTCGTCTTGCGGCTTTAATTTTTTGGAATTACAATTTACAACGCAGTTGCACGTGAACGGTTGCGGTATAATCAATTATCGATTGCGTCTCTGTTAAGTGAACTGTGGAATGGAGTATTTATGACATAATCATGTGTGTCAGTTTGTGAGTGTTGTGAGGAGTGTGTGGTTTACATGTTCGGTTGCAAATCTGCTGCGGTCTGAGTTCGAATCCTGCGTAGTCGGTCATAACATTTTTAGAGTTGAGTTTCTGCCAAGAAACCCCCAGTACCGGCCTAGAGTTAGGAAACTAGGGGCGGCTCTGTTTGAGCTTCTTGAGTCTAAACTAAATCAATCTGGAAGGGAGACCTGTGCCACTCGCAAGTTATTTAGAGATGAACCTAATTAGACCCTCCAATCCAAGTACATCCATACCTCCAAGCTGCTGCAGCTGCGGTTGGTGGGCTTTAATTAATCTTAAAATTTATCATTGATAACATGTTCTCCGAGGAACGGGAGTGACACAACGCCAACTTTGTAATTTAACTCCAGGCCGATACTTACTGATAATTTGTTGTCAGAAACCCAATAAGGCAAGGCGTGTGTAATTTTGAACCGACCCGGGAATCGAACCTAGACCTCGTTATCCGGTCATCACCACTACTGACGTAGTGTACGTAGTAACGAGGCAAAGTGGTCGACTTGTCAGTCGTCAGCAAAGGTCGTCAGTGATTTCGCGCTTACCTACCTATTCCGAAAAGACATCACGTGACATCAAGTGCGCGGCACTCGGTAAGAATTTACGACTCTTTCTAAACATCGAAGTTGTTTGTACTAGGGAATCAGGAATTGAAAGGGATTTATGTGGCGTGTTGTTATTATGTCTAGTTAGGGTTTCCAAAATGTTTTTTTCTTAATTAATTAATTATTTTTGTATGAAAGTTTTTGATAATTAATTTTTACTTTTTACCACCGCCATTGTGTTTATAGGGTCAAAGTGCATGGGTGGTTGCTGGTAAGTTATACACATTAACAAACACCTTGTATATAGTAAATTCATCAATATGTAAGAATAACATTTGTAAAAACAGAAAATAAATCGGCTAAAAAAACAAATAAGTTATAAGCTGTTTTACTGCGACTGTATCCGTCTCTTTCTAAAACGAAATTTTGTATGCACTCTCCATAGAATCGTGACGTCATGTTGCAAGAGCGCTCTCTTTTTCTAACAGGAAACTTAAAAGCTCTATATTTTCGAGAGTAGATAAGATATTAAAAAAAGAAAGAAGACATTGTGTTATAATATTAAAAACCTTTATTTTAAGTATATAAAAAAATTTAGTACCCAATAATTCTAATCAGCTGTTTTCTCGCCAGTCGCCACTAGTGCCGCAGCGCGGCGTCTACGGGCAACCACTTGGGACAGGCCGTGTGCGCTCAAGCGAATAACATGGCGTAAGAAATCTATCAAAAGTACTTTACTTAAATAAAGCAAAGAAAACAACGAGGGCGACGCCTTCGCAACCTCACCTTGACACGCGACGCCCTTGACTCGGGTGAAAACGGGCTTTGTGTCATCTCCTGACTCTACCGTATTATGAATCCTATTTATGACACCATTCTGTTCTTCATACCCATCTCAATAATATGACCGCAGAATACGACAATGTTAGTAAAATTTAATAGAGTTTAACGACCGCCTTGGCGCAGTTTTTTTTTATCCGAAATAGGCTTGCGCTTGACGACAATCAGTACTGGGTGGCACTGATGAGGTCTAGGTTGGAGCGCGCTTGCCTAGAAGATGTCTACTCACTCTTGCCTTGAAGGTACTCAAATTATAGGTGGCAGGAAACACAGATGCTGTGAGTGGTGAGCGTTATCGTCACCACGTTGGGACCTCTCGGGTTCTATTTTCGAAATTCATAAGTTCTTAACTGTCTCTGATCTGGTCTGATGGGAATCTTTGGCCTTGGCTTCTGATACCACTCTACTGTCAAACATGGTTAACATTTTAGCGTTCCGGAACTACGGCGTGTAGAAACCGATTAGCCCCTTCCAAATTATCCCTCTACCATTTTAAGCTGCATCGTTATTCTGCATCAGGTGAGATCTCAGTCAAGAGCTATCATGTCACCAAATAAAAAAGACTCTCAAACAGTTTTATTTAGTTCAGTTTTATAAACTTTTTTTAGAATCCCACACCGAAATGGTAATAAAACCGACCAAGTGCGAGTAGAACTCACACAAAAAGGGTTCATTACCACCGCAGAATAATAATTATACCACAGCAACATCACACACAGCAATGCAACATCGAAATCTTAATCTAATATATAAAAATCAATTACTATTTGTTAGTCTAGCTCTAGCCAAAACTCAAAAATGGTTTGATCGATTTGATTTTTTTTTAATTTATTCGCATTTTTTTTAACCACCCTGGTTTGAAATAAAAAAAATGAAAAAATTCAAAAGAACAGCTGAAAATCGAAAAACCAAAATTGGTATTTTTGTATACTTAGGAATAATCACTTCGGATTATTTTTAATGAATGGCGAGGCGGTGGGTAAAATTATCCAGAACCTTCACTGCTTATTAGGCGCATAAGTGTATTACTACATATCTACTTACGAGTTATGACTTGTCTGAAATGATAACCTACCTAAGACTTACAGAAAAAAATAAAACGTCATCACAACTGCATGCCGTACGACAAACAAGTATGATGTTGTACGGCGTTCAACAACAAAGAAGTTTTTGAGGCCGAATTATTTAACCAAATAACTAAAAGTTTAAGTTTCCTTATAACTACGGAACCAAGCGCAGTGCGCGATTCTAACTCTCACTTGGCCGGTATTATAATTACTTATCTCAAATCTTGCGATGAATGTTTCAACCTCACAAGTTCCACTGTGATCTCGTTCTTAATTCTAACAAAACCTTTACCCTTGGTTGGTGAAGAAAAGGGAATACGTATTAGTCATGTTAAGCTATAAATAAAATTAATCCTATCCTACCAATGACATTAATATTATAAATGCGAATGTTTGGATGTATGAATGGATAGATGTTTGTTACTCAATCACGCTGCAACAACTGAACCGATTTGGATGAAATTTGGCACAGAGATAGATTATAGTCTGGAATAACACTAGGCTACTTTTTAACCTGGAAAATCAATGCTTAATACTGCATCAAGTAGTATGACAATACTTCCTGGCGCCTTTTTATCGACAAAGAGACATGTCGTACCTTTTGATGATGGTGTTGATGCTGTAGGGATGAAATCGACTCAAACCATGAAACCGTAAAAAAACTAGTTTAACAAGAAAGTTTTTAGATTAATTTACTTGTTACTCTCGTAACGTACTTTTAAGGTTCCTTCTCTGAGTGGATTTCAATGTGGTTCTGCCTTATCAATTTTATTCACGAGTAAGTACGTACGTAAGTAAGTAGTTCATGGTTCATTACAATACTAGGGATCCGTGCAAAGCAGGGGCGATTGAGCAGCTAGCCTTATTTATACATTGTACGTATTAAATGACTGAATAAATATACCAATAGTCAAACAAAGAACATTCGTCGAAATACGAGTAACAATAAAAGTAATTTATGAATAATTTAGGTCACTTGCTCTTGTGACCGCCAGATTTTAGTTACCCTGACATTAAAGGCAACTCAGTGTGGTATTGGCAATACTATATAAGCTGCAAGAAATAAGCAACAGGCATCATTTGGCAACGGGCAACATTGAGCAATAAACTAGTGAGCGCTCCGGGAGATCGGGAACATGAAGAACTTTGTGTTATATTGTTTGGTGCTGACAGTAGCGGCGGTCTGCGCAAGGGACGTGCGGCAGAAGAGAGAAGCAGATCTATTAGCTGCAGCTTCTCATCATTGGGAAAAAGGTGGCGGCGAAGCCTACCATGGTGACAATTATGGAGAACACGGTGAAGTCGGCGAGAAGGGCTACAAAGGTTATCACGAATCTGACCAAGGAAGAAAAGGACACTCCCTGCACGAAGGACACAAAGGTCATTACGATGAAAGTGGCGGACACAAGAAAGGACACCATCACGACGACGGCTACTTCGACGAACACCAACAGGGCGAAAAGGGCGAAAAAGGTCACAGTTTCGAAGAAAAGGGACATTTCCATAAGGGACACTCCACCAAGGGTCACATTGGAGTTCACAAAATAGATGAGTTCAAAAAAGATAAGCACTTCCACGACAAGCACGGCGAGTCCGGATTCGACGAAGGCTACGGCGGATACCACCAAGAAGGCGGATACAAGAAGGGAGGTGAATTCCACAAAGGGCACTCAGAGGGCGGTTTCCATGAACACGAATCCGGAAAGAAGGGCCATCACGAAAAGGGGGGCTACCACAACGACCACAAGGGGCACCATGAGGAAGCCGGCGACGACGCGCACTGGGGCCACCAGGCGGGGCACGGCGACAAGGGCGGCCACGACGAACACAAGCACTGGGGCTGGGAAGGACATTAATATGCGGTAAACGGACAAAGCTGTGTTTTTGTTATTGTTGATTATTTTGTGATATGTAAATAAATGTTTGCTATTTTTAAACACATATGATTGTATTTATTACCTTTGTATTCATTCATTCATAGCAGCAGACAGCGACTCATACATCATAACCAAAACCAATTCGTCTAAGTGGGTGGAGCATCTTGAGCATCTTCTATACGCTAGTATAGCCGTTGGATATAGGCGGCACAAGATCGTGTTCTGTGGCGATCTTTTCAATAGAGCTAGTCAAGCAGTTTACGTCTATTGGGTTAAGTGATAATATTATTGACTGTTAGAACAAGCTTAAGTTATGCGCTAAGTGAGCGAACAGTTTCCGAACTATCTCAATAATTTGATTCTCCATCCATATAACATTTTCATTTCTAGTTTAATATCAAAATATTCACACATTTCACATATTCTTGAAAATAATTTTGCAGGCTTTGTGTATTTACTGTTGCACGATGCGGTAGTTGGCAATTTCCACCAAGAGGAAATAGTAAAATTTGGCTCTACAATATGCAAGTTCTAAACACGTATTGCAAAATTTTTGAACATTAACATCAATTTAATCAACCCTATAAGTATTGGATTAATTTATATAATATATTAACCAAATAAATATTATTATGTATCCAATGCCTATTTATTAGCTTAGACTTACAATACAATTTAATTTTTTTCTGGAATGTAAGAGTTGGTTAATAACTAAATAAAAATAAAATAAATAAAATTATAGAGTTCTTTATGTGTAGCAAAATGGGTAAAGGGCATAGTAAGGCATACTA
This sequence comes from Hipparchia semele, assembly GCA_933228805.2. Taxonomy (NCBI): domain Eukaryota; kingdom Metazoa; phylum Arthropoda; class Insecta; order Lepidoptera; family Nymphalidae; genus Hipparchia; species Hipparchia semele. The sequence goes on along the minus strand of OW121717.1, from coordinate 5,547,268 downwards.
TTATGCGCTCTAAAACAACTACATACCAAACGTAAAAAAATACCTCAAAGCTCCTAAAATAAAATACTCATATTGTGGAATGATCTGATCATTCAAGTAGGAACTTACTCGAATATCAATTAACCTGCAAGTGAAAATCTATTATAGTTCATTACTTTGTAACCTTGATAATACGTCAACTTCAAATTTCTTAACCGTAGCGGCTAACTAGTATAAAATATCATCGCCCCCAAAGCAAAATATCACTCAACAGCAACTTGTCTGACCAACAATGAGAAGCCTACTGGTGTTATGTGGGCTTCTGGCTCTCGTAGCCGCCGTCTCCTGCCGGGAGATCCGGGAGGAGCAGGAAGCTGACCTCGCGGTCGCAGCCTCCCACCACCACCACGGCCACGGTGGCGGCCACCACGAGGGCGGTGGTCACGAGCACCACGGGCACCATGACCATGACCACGGACATCACGACCACAAGGGACACAAAGGACATCACGAGCACCACCACGGCAAGCACGGCCATCACCACCATGAAGGACACAAGGGACACCACGGCGAGCACGGTGGACACAAGAAGCATCACCACCACGACGAGGGCCACCACCATCACCACGGGCACGGAGAGAAGGGCCACCACGGACACGGCCACGACGAGCACGGTCACTGGCACAAGGGCCACGACACAAAGGGCCACCACGGCATCGAGCATCACGACGAATTCAAGAAGGACAAGCACTTCCACGACCACCACGGGGAGAAGGGACACCATGAACATCACGGCGGTCACCATCATGAGGGCGGACACCACAAGGGCGGCCACCACCATCACGGCCACAAGCACCACGGCCACCACGAACATGACCACGGCAAACACGGCCACCATGAAGATGGCGGACACCACCATCACCACAAGGGACACCACGGAGATGACGGCCACCACGAACACCACCACCACCATCATGGTCACGGCAAGAAGGGAGGTCACGAGCACCACAAGCACTGGCACCACAAGGGACACTAAGCCAGTACCTAACATATTGTTAATTGTTGATTGTTTTAATTTATGTTTTTTTATGTTTTTACTACGAAAAATAAAAGATTTTTAAACTTTATTTACTGTTCTACTACCTATAGTCCAGTCAAGAAACCTCAAAAAATGGCCCAACCTCTGGAAAATTGCGAAAGTTTTGAAACTTTGCACATCGAATTATGGGTCCCTAGGGATGAATATACCAAAAGTCCTCATGCGTACGAGGCGAGCTCTAGCGGCAATTAGCGGAAACAGGACCCTTTTTTTGGTTTTTTGTTAATATCTCGAGAACCTTTGGTCAGAGGTGTAAGTTTACTACTACATAATTAAAGCTTATTAAATTTTCAACAATAATGATTATATACATTTTTCTTGAATTCCTAATAATTACTGAGTTTTAGGCCACTAAAAGATAGCTTTTTCGAAAAATCACGCTAGCGGCGCCCGGTACAATATGGCATTTGTAATAATATTTGACAATCATGGTTTATCTTTTTTTTTTGTTACCAAGGGTGATTCAGAAAATAAACTTCACAGTTATGTACAAAAAAAGACATATTGTTTATTAAACAACTAGCTTTTGCCCTCGGCTTCGCTCACGTTAAGTTAAATTTTTCAAACCCCTATTTTACCCGTTGTACCCCCTTAGGGGTCGAATTTTCAAAAATCCTTTCGTAGAGGATGCCTACGGCCTAATAGCTACCTGTATGCCAAATTTCAGCCTGATCCGTCCAGTGGTTTAAGCTGTGCGTTGATAGCATTTTTTATTGTTTCTGTATTTCATCTAAATATTTAAAACGCAAAGGTGACAGACTTACTGACTGATCTATCCACGCACAGCTTAAACCACTGGACGGATCAGGCTGAAATTTGGCATACAGGTAGCTATTAGGCCGTAGGCATCCTCTACGAAAGGATTTTTGAAAATTCGACCCCTAAGGGGGTACAACGGGTAAAATAGGGGTTTGAAAAATTTAACTTAACGTGAGCGAAGCCGAGGGCTAAAGCTAGTTGTTTAATAAACAATATGTCTTTTTTTTGTACATAACTGTGAAGTTTATTTTCTGAATCACCCTTGGTACCAAAAAAAAAATGATAAACCATGATTGTCAAATATTATTACAAATGCCATATTGTACCGGGCGCCGCTAGCGTGATTTTTCGAAAAAGCTATCTTTTAGTGGCCTAAAACTCAGTAATTATTAGGAATTCAAGAAAAATGTATATAATCATTATTATTGCAAATTTAATAAGCTTTAATTATGTAGTAGTAAACTTTCACCTCTGACCAAAGGTTCTTGAGATATTAACAAAAAACCAAAAAAAGGGTCCTGTTTCCGCTAATTGCCGCTAGAGCTCGCCTCGTACGCATGAGGACTTTTGGTATATTCATCCCTAGGGACCCATAATTCGATGTGCAAAGTTTCAAAACTTTCGCAATTTTCCAGAGGTTAAACCTTGTTTTGACTGGACTACTAACGTATCTATAACGTCTAAAAGTGAAAAAATCGGAGGGAGTCATTTGCCCAGTCGTAGGACTGCTCAGCCTTACTTAGATTACATTACTGTCTCTAATCCTGTTAAATACTTAGACTTAAGACGAAGAAGTTAAAAATAAGTTATTACCTACCCTATTTTGTTGTTGGAAAAGTGTGAAAGTGAAAGAGTTATTAAATAATTCTATGATAACAAAACTATACAGGTTTGTTTCGAAGGAAAAATTATTAGCGTCCAAAGTTTTGTAGTACCTACACGAATGACTGAATTGAGTATTTGACTGCTGTCAAAATTATTCATTACAATCGAAAATGTAAGAAAATGTAAGAATAACATTTGCAAAAACAGAAAATAAATCGGTCAAAAAACAAATAAGTTATCACCTGTTTTACTGCATCTGTATCCGTCTCTTTCTAAAAAGAAAGTTTGTATAAAGAGTGTCTGAAACCTACTGAATAGTGACGTCATGTTGCAATAGCGCTCTCTTTATCTAACTTAAAAGCTCTATATTTTCGAGATTAGCTCGGATTCTAACCTCGTGTTTGAATCCATGCTCTGACGTCGCTTTTCGGTTCCATCATCAGACTCGAGATAACATCTAGGGTCAGAGTACTTGTTTAAATGAATCAAACGAGGTGAAACTCGATGGAGTTACGTCATTTCATTACAGAGTTCCCCTATCCGACTTTCGACTTCATAATCGCACCCTGGAAATCATCTACGACCAGAGTGCTTGTCACGATGAATCAAACAAGCCCAAACTCGATGGGTTTACGTCGTTTTATCACAGAGTTCCCATAGCCACCTTCTCGCTCCATCACCAGACCCTGGATATCTTCTAGGTATAGAGTATTCGTCAATACAAATAAAACGAGCGCAAACTCAATGGAGCTACGTCTTTTTCTAATAGAGTACCCAATACTCATAGACGTCTTTCGGCTCCGTCATTAAACCTTGGGTATCATTGAGGACCAGAGTACTTGTCAAGACAAATCAAACGAGCTCAAACCCAATTGGGTTACGTCATTTTACTACAGAGTTCCCATAGCCACCTTCTGGCTCCATCATCAGTTTGGCTCTATGACACAATAATATAACATTGTCAAAATTTCAGCTCTATCGGAAACCGGGAAGTGGTTCTAATTCAGCTTGCAAGATTTGACCCGAGCAAACAAACATATATTGCAAGTTAAAATTTAATAAAAGTTTGTAATCATGAAAATATCATTGAATTGATTAAATACTTACCTAAAAGCGATGTCTATTGACAAAAGTACAATACAACGCAAATTACGTTAGGACATCCACATCGGTTGCTTACAAAGTTAATTAAGTTACTAAAGTAATTTATAATTACAATGCGCAGTAGACTGTAAAGTAATATTAATTCACTGACGAGAGTCAGCGCTTGCATGCTTTTCGAATTGTGAGATTTCAGAAACAAAAGCGATTCTGAATTTCATGCCCGAGAAATAACCGCCCATAACCTATAATATTGTACAAAAAACCATAATTCTAGAAAATACCTATGCCTCAATAGCTGAAAAGGTTGACAGTTCGACCCCTAACCGTTGCATACGTTATATATTTTCACAACATATTTATAAAATAAAATTGAGTTTCATAACTCTACTAACAAAAGATTCGGACCGACTTTTTTTAATTCCCGACGGAAGAGGAGTTCTTCTTAGAGTGATTAAAAAAAAATCAGCGTAGAGTGTATAAAAAAACAGTTAAAAACTGTAACCCTACTACAGAGAACTGGATTGAACATCCGTCATATTGATTTTGTCCGTAAAAAATGTAGCTTATGTCAATCGGACCTTAACCTAAATCAGAATTTTAGGCTACGGTGCTGCGGGGCATGGAATATACGTAAATACAAACATACATACATGCAGACATACTGACATATAACCATACATACATACGAGTACAAAGACTGCTAAAATCGTAACCTCTCTTGGCTTTGCCGTAGTCGAGTAAAAAATTAATAAAAAAAACGAAGATAATTTTTCAGACCTCATTCAATTATACTCGTAATTAACTTTCTTACATTAGGGAGAATTCAATGAAACTATAATAGAAACGTTATTGGTATCATCAAGAAAATTAGTTACGACCAGCGAACATCAATAAGCATAGCCGACCGCTTCGTTACGTTCATTGTTCCCTTTATTATCTATAAAATGAGATCGATAATAATTATTATTAAATCTTATGATATAAAAGTTACTTTATATTCACAAGGTTATTGCAAAAAATACAAAAAATAAAGACGAAAATTAGGCGAGCTTTGGTAAACTAACCCACCTGAAGTTTACTTATCTGGTTATACAAATACAAAGGCATAGGTACTTCATTTCATAAAATTATGTATTGTTGTAGTATAATGCCAATAGCCAATGAATTATTTTGAATTTAAATTTTAAAGGAACAAACTGAATACCGAATTGTAACGCATTTTTAACTGGATAAACTAAACAATTAACTTTTGACCCTGACAGTACAGCGAGTGCAAGCTGTCAACTGCAATCATTGCCCAATGTAGGTGCCAGTAAATCAATTACTGTTTATAAAACGAGTTGACAATAATAAAATTTCCATAGACGAACTGATTGCAGCAAAGGCAACAGCAAAGATGAAGTTGGGTTTTGTGCTGGGCATTTTTGCCCTCGTCGCTTTGACGGGTGCAAGGGAAATTAGAGAGAAACGCGATGCTGATCTTGAACCCGCAGCATCCCACCACGAAAAGGGTGGCGGCAAGGAACACCACCACCATCACCACCACGAACATGATGAGAAAGGCCACAAGGAACACAAGGGGCACCACCATCATGAACACGGACACAAGGGCCACCACGACCACGACGGCCACAAAGGACACGACGAACACCACGGTGGACACAAGAAACACCATCACCACGAAGACGGCCACCACCACCACCATAAACACGGGGAGAAGGGAGAGAAAGGACACGGATTCGAAGAGAAGGGCCACTACCACAAAGGACATTCCACTAAAGGACATCACGGTGTTCACAAAATAGACGAGTTCAAGAAAGAAAAACACTTCCACGATAAGCACGGAGAGTCGGGCCACCATGAAGGACACGGTGGCCACCATGAGGAACACGGTCACAAGAAAGGTGGCCACTTCCACAAAGGCCACAAACACGGCGACCACCACGAACATCACCACGGAAAGAAGGGACACCATGAGAAGGGCGGCCACCACCACGGCCACAAGGGCCACCACGATGAGGGTGGTCACCACGAACACCATCACCACCACAAAGGCTTCGGCAAAAAAGGCGAGCACGGTGACCACAAGCACTGGGGCTTCAAAAAGGGACATTAAGCACTTGTAGTCATACTCGTATTTGTAAATAGGGTTCGAAAATTGTTATTTAGAGTTTAATTAGGTAAGCACTTGTAAATAAACACTTTTTTTAAATTTTGGTTGCATTTTTTATATTTTACCCTAAACTACTTATCTACTTATTATAATTTACAGTACATAAGTGGGACCCATTAGTTTAGTGTAAGTAAATTATTATAAATAGCTAAGTAAACAACATTGTGAATTTTAATATTTATTTCTATAGGTGTTCTACCAACCAAGTCTGATTAATCTCTCTTTACAAATAAACTGATAGACTGTTGAGAAACTGATTTTCACACTTTTTGACAAAACAACATGTAAACGGTTGATTGAAGGACGGAAATCGGTTTCGTTTTTCACTTAATGTCCTGAATTACTCTACAAAGAAGCTTATCTTTCCTTACATTTTTAAATTATTCATATATTATCTTACCGTAAATAACTCTAAATAAGGAAAAGAACATAATATTTATTTATGCTTAAAATTGTTTTTAAGCTCACGTATAATATTATGATTTATTTTTCCTTGTTTGTACAAAATAATAATAATATTTAATTTTGTTTTGAAAGAGCCTTAGGCTCAGAATTGGATTTGTTGGTTACAAAAAGTTTCATGAAAATGACTTTTATCTTTGTTAGGAGAATTTGCTACTCAAATTTTATCAGGCTAGCTAAATTATATTTTGTAGACGTTCATAAAACTATTTCTCGACAATACTTTAAGCCCCTAGAAGAGCTACAACCATAAAAAACCACAGATACCCTACCTATTTTAGTTTTAAATATATTTTAAAGTATTAAAAATTAGAACCTATTTAATTTGTAATTTGTAGCACCCATTTGGGTAGGAACGGTATAGGAACAAATAGCACCGATGCACACCAATGTATCAGTAGTAGCCTTTATACCTTAGATTATAATATAAATAACGATCGCTGATCCACGCAACGAAAAAGTAGTCTTAGTGGTTGAGACAGCTATTCGAGAAGTCGCAGCTTTGATCCCGGGCATCTCTGACTTTTCGGAGTTGTGATATTTAATTGTTTAAATAAACAATTAAATATCACATGCTTCAACTGTGAAGGAAAACATCGCAAGGCGAGCAATCCTGAGAGTTCTCCACAATTTTCTCAAAGGTGTGTGAAGTCTACCAATCCGCATTGGGCCAGCATGGAGGGCCTTCTTTAGAGATGAGACCTGCGCTCAGTTGTGAGACGTTAATAGGTTGCTTATGATATACACAGACAAAGTAATGGGCTAGTAATTAATAAGGTAGGTAAGTAATAAGTTTCATATGTAAGATTGAATGTAGTGATAAGCTTTCACACTAATTACAGAGCGAGTGAAGGATTTAGCGACGTGTGACGTCACCATTCTCGGCAGATTTATAGCACGACACATTAAATCCCTCACTCGCTGCAAAAGCTATTGAGACACTCACTTTCAGTAATTACCTTATCGAAAACGGTTTCTTTGTTTACATTTTTACTCCAAAATTGGTGATGAGTTTAACAGATTAGAAATACTCTGCGTATTCGTTTAAAAATAGCTTTAGAACGTGATACCTTTAGTGGCGGATTTACGAATAGTAGGCTAAAGCCTAGGGCGGCAAATTTGGGACCAAAAATTTTTAGAAGACAGATAAATTCCCGATGCTTTAAAAACAGGAGCGGATGTTGCACCTGAATGTACAATTTAAGTAAATTTTAAAGCAGAAAGCAGGTGTAATTTACCGCTCGGAGATCGAAACGGTATCCCGTTTATCAGAAAAGCATCTCGAAAAGTTAAGTTTTAGGGGTTACTTCTACAAGTAAGTAGACTTCTGAGTGATTAAAATTTATTAATAAGAACTCTGGTTTTAACTTTAACTATAATTAGAAAAAAATTACTGATAAGTACAGGAATCGATAATTTTTTACCGATATTGAGTAAATATTTATTTTCTCATTTTTTACTTTTATTCACTCAAATACATATATCATCACAGGTAAAAACGGTAACAAAGAAGAAAAACGCAAAAAAAAACAGCGAAAATGTATCAACATAATATAGTAGGTGTCGATATTTTCTCACCGATACAGTATCGAATAATAGTATCGATACCTGGCTGATATCGTTTCATCCCTAACTATGATGCAATCATTTCAAAATTACAGACGGACGCTTCAAATATATTCAGGACACAACACATGCCTACGCCGTAGTAACAACCTACGCCATGTGTAGAGTTTGTGAAAAGACGTCTCATGCGGTCTGGTCCATAATGCCTTTCTAAAATTGAGTAACACAGTTCAAAGTTATCTCACTTTTAGATTCAATTCAAATTATTTGTCCTAAAAACCTTATTGCCATTATTGAAAATAATCTTGAAATATTTATTAGCATTAGCAATACATTTTCAAATAAAAAACTCCCAAAGTTAATAGTTTTGGCCATTGTATGTCTGCCTAGACAATGTGGTTTATATCCGTATGAATCAAGATTTGTTAAGTGATTTAAACGTTCTGCCACCCATTTGTATGGTATCTACGTTTATGAAATCAGGAGTTAGGATCAATTAAACGCGGGGCAACGATAAAGGCACAACAAGTCATTGTTATGATCGGTTTACATCCTACTAATATTATAAATACGAAAGTTTGGATGGATTGATGGGTGTATGGATGTTTGTTACTCAATCACGCCACAAAGACTGAACGGATTTGGATGAAATTTGGCACAGAGATAGATTATAGTCAGGAATTATAAGCTACTTTTTATCCCAGAAAATAAGGGAGTTCTCGCGGGAATTAAAAACCTCAATCTATGCCAATGAAGTCGCGGGCATCTGCTAGTTTGTCATATTTGTCAGACACACACATAAGCTACTTTTTAACCCAGAAAATTGAAGGGTTCCCGATGGATTTTAAAAACCTATCTCCGCGCGGACGAAGTCGCGGGCTAAAGCTATTCCTGTATTATAAATGAATCATTTATGTTAATCTGCATGAGACATTTTTAAGTCTAAAAATATAACCACGCAGCGGTTCATCTTGCTAATATACTCCTCGCGAAACAGTCTTTTGACGAGCGAAACCGGACACAGGTCATAGTCCGGTCTCTTCTTTTACCCTAGAGCCCCGTCTTTCGCAAGCTCATCTCTTTCGTTACCCTCTAAACCCGCATGCGCTTTCAACCAGTACAAGAAAATTTCCTGATTCTGGGTGTGACATAATTTTTAAATTGCCAATAATGCATGCAATTAAGGAATGGAGGGATATGCGCCCGACCATCGACTTAAGGATGATTTTGAGTCGGTGTATATGTCGATGGAGGCTTCCGGGCGCTTTGTCACGAGAGAGGCAGCTCTATCCAGGAGGAGAAGCTCAGCTTGGTAGACCGAACAGTGCGCGAATTACGTAGTCTAAGTTTTATCCCGGAAAAACAGAAGGTTCCCACAGGATTATATACTAATATATATAGGACTATATATATAGGATATAGGACTTAATATGTTTGTTGTTACACATAGACAGCTAAATCGCAAAATCTTTTAAAGTTGAATAAAAATAATTAATTAAGAACACGTATAACATTTAGATACATATGCGAAGTCGAGTAATAAAACACTCCTTAAGGTAATTAGTGAAAATGCTCCAAGGATTAAGGTCTCACTAGCTTGTGCGAGTGAAGGATTTAATGTGATGTCAAATGAGCCATAAATCTACCACGAGATGTCGTCGACGTCAGTCGTCGCTAAGCTCTCTGTCGCTCGCTAATTAGTGTAAAAGTTATACTCTTATCAGAACATCCGATCTTACCTTACCTGTGACCGAAATGGCAATGGCGGAGTAGCCCCGAAATAGTGGCGGACTTTTTTCGAAAAAAGATACTAACTCGAATGTTTTTATAAGTCTCGCAAGGAGCTTTAACTAGGCGTTAACTAAGAGCAAGTTGCACAAAATTCTTAGATACCTATCTGCCTACACAAAAGAAATCGCTTGAATATTCTGCAGTTCTTTTTACTTACCCACTTATCTAATTGATGACTGAAATTTTAACCACAATCGCTACAGAAACTTAATTTTATTGCTTAACTAATGTGTCGAAATAATCAATATAGTCTGTCTTTTTATCCACGACGGAACGTAGATATTATGTTTGTTTACTGGTTGTGTGTTTGTTAGTTACCATTTTCCTGAAAAAAAAAACTGGGCTTATTTTTATGCGATCCTTTGTACTAAAATATATATTACATCTAAATAGGTCCTTAGTTATTATGTTTTATGCCTTAGGTTACCTACAGCTTAGGTTTTCCGACTTTGATGCGGTTTTTAGAGCAAGTTTATCGATAATATGAAGATTATGGGCCACCAGGGAACGCTATAGTTTGACGTGGGTTTCTTTAATTTTTAATTTTACACCTTACATAGTGCAGCATAGGAGATGCACAACTATGCAGTTTTTAATGATGCCTAAATATCTCTGATATTGCCATCCCACATTAAGGTTACATAATAAGTATAGAATGAACTAATTTGCTTTCCACCAATAAGTAATAATGTATTGTTACCTACTTCGGGAAATAACTGTAACTAGAGTTTACATGCAATATTAGAAACTGTTTCTTGCTTTGAATTCAATGCGGAGCAATCTCTGTTTACATCGGCATTCAATTAATTATGCAAGAATTTCGCTTGCTTGCTAGTTTCACTTCTAAATTTAAACACTTGGGAGCTCCCATTTAAACGTTCACTAGTAATTTCTCATCTAACCACCCATTTTTATTAAGAATAGAATTTTTATTAGAAAATTTGGGAAATGTTTAATACCCAGCTATTTTTGCAAAAGACTATGTGTTTAGTGAGGCATTAATTGTACTCGTATACTTAGTATGAAATTCGTATTAATTCTGGTACGTCTGTTTCAATTTAGCACTTTATTAGCATAAAGAATATGCACATGCAGTAATATAGTAACTTAAAATTTTTACGTACCGTAAGATTGTAGTTTATGTTTGCTATATTATAAATATACAAATCCATGTTCAATCGCAGTATTAGAGGAAAGCTAAAAATATATTTAATAAAATATGTACTAGAGGAAATAGTTCAAGCAAGTAAAACAAAATATAGACAGTCAATTGCGATGAATAATAAATAACGACTTTATTATTTAAAATTTTAAATACTTATCTACAAAATAACTAACTATGTACTTACAATATAAAACTACAAATACATGAGATACCGAGTCAGTTTCAACTTTTGGGCATACTTACGAGTAACAATAAATAAATAACAGACCAGACTTTCAGCAGGTATTATTAGCAACATCAATTTCACCAGATAAGAGTCTAATAAATGCTTACACAAAATCTCAATGACCCTCTTTATACACATGCTTCTTATGGTGTTCCAGTCCCGCTTTGTTGGCGTGGTCATGGTGATGGACATGATGTTCATCATGACCTGCAGCTTTTTTATGGCCTCTATGTGCGTGATGGTGTCCTCCTTTCTCATGATGACCCTTTTCCCCATGTTCATGTTCATGATGAGCCCCGTCATAATGTCCTTTCTTGAAATGACCACCCTTCTTATGGCCATGCTCCTCATGAAAACCACCGTGGTGCTCCTCGTGCGCGGAGTCTCCATCTTGGTGGAAGAAGGTTTTGTCTTTCTTAAATTCATCAAGTTTGTGCACCTCGTGGTGTCCTTTTGTCGAATGGCCTTTATTGTAATGTCCTTTCTCTTCGTACTTATGGCCTTTCTCGCCTTTTTCACCCCTATGTTGTTCGTGATAATGACCGTCAGAGTGGTGATGTTCTTTTCTTTGACGTCCGTGGTCATCGTACTCGCCTTTGTGCTGCTCCCTATCGTGGTGACCCTTTTTTCCTTCTTCTTCGTGATGATGGCCTTCATATGCCTTATGACCTTCTTCCTCGTGTTCATCTAAGTGATGCGCGTGATGCTCTCTGCCTCCTCCCTTTTTATATTCGTGATTCTGACTCGGCTCTTTCTTATGTTCTGAAGCCGCATCTTGTTGGTCGATTATTTTTTCGTTTTCCTTCTCTACCGGTTTATCCTCGGGTTTTTCATTTTTTTCGGGAAGCCTTCGGGCTTGTGTTACGAGAATAAATGTTAATAAAACTAATACTGCCACTAGCCTCATGCTTCTTCGTTATTACGAAGGCCTTATGCAGTGCACTTATTGTTTAAAATTGGCGACATTATTGATGGTGAAGCAGTTTTATATAAGGAGTTGTGTAAGCGCTGTCAAGTGACGCGTCGCGAGACAATCTCGGCGGTTTATTGTTGCAAGAACGCCTTACTGTTTCCAGACTGTTGCGAGTATTAGAGCTACGTTAAATTTATAATACGCAATTGCGACTTAGTTAAGTAATTTGTTGGAAAACGATTTTAAATACTCCATAATCATGTTACGCTCGCTGCGAACGCTTTATTGGTGATAATTTTAGCGCTAATTCCGTTACTCGTGCACTCATCTTTCACGGTCTCTCTCAAAATTTAATTTCCACTCAAAATTTAATTTCCATCGTGATCTTCCAAATAACAGTTTGCTGATGTAATATTATGATATTATCTATTATACCTACTACTTGGAATCTATACTAAGAAAGTACAATTATTATTAATTACTTTATTATCATACCTACTAATTATTATGTGTTTTAATTTTCTTTCTCTTCGATAATTACTAGAAAATTGGTATATTATTTAACTACAGGATATGACTGAAATTATAGAAGTTACGGAAGAGCGACTTTTGCTGTTTTTTTTTATATATCCCAGGAAAGACCCAAATCCCCAACTTTATAAGTAAAATTAAACAAAAAAAATAGTTGTTTTAACGGTGCCTCACAAGCCTTAATGAAGTGAAGGGTGAATTTTTTTTTTATTATTTACTATTTATTATATTTGCTTATGCAAGTAAATAATTTATTGTACTTACTTAGATATATCTCTCGATAAATAGGTAGGTAACAGGTATATGTGTTTTCCAGGTACTGTATTGTTCTTATCAGTGTAAAAACAGTGTTAGGTTATCCCATCGAGCTATTGGGAACTTAGGGAGTCATATTTGAGGTAGTTTCAGATTGAAATAATTTTCCGAAATACCTAGTTTGTGAAAAAATTCAAGGTCTCTTCTTCGACACTTGAATTTATAAGAGCGATGTCACACGGTGAGTTGCGGTGCCGCAACGCAGAGATTTTTCTCGGATTTTATGTCACAACAATATGCTGGCGCGGCGTTGCTAGAATTGGGTATTGACTAGTTTTTTTATATACTTAAAATAAAGGTTTTTAATATTATAACACAATGTCATTTTTCTTCTCTTAATATCTTAACTAGTCTCGACAATATTATAGAGCTTTTAAGTTTACTCTTAGAAAAAGAGAGCGCTATTGCAACATGACGTCACAATTCAATAGTTTCATACTCTCTCCATACAAAATTTCGTTTTAAGAAGAGATGGATACAGTCGCAGTAAACCAGCTTATAACTTAAGTATTCCTTTTTTCACCGATTTATTTTCTGTTTTTACAAATGTTATTCTTACATGTTACATTAATACATTCGATTGTAATTAATGAATATCCACATTTTGACAACAATCAAATACCCAATTATTGTATTGTGATAAAAGACAGTAGAAGAAAGAAAGCTTTCGGGTATTATCTAATCGCCGCGCCGTTCAGGGACTTCGACCGTGATACTTATTCTTGTTCTATGTTAAACACCGGAGTGGCGTCACAGACAAAACCGTCTGGCAACGCTCTTAAAGTCTAGAAAATATTAAATACCAAAACAATTAAGCAATCAACTACCAACAAGCAGGTCCGATCTAACCAACAGCGGGAGGTCGTTAAGCCGGCTAAATATTTACCTTTTTTACCATGGGGAAATCTTCATGGATACCATCGTACTCGGGGAAGCACGGAAGTTATGTCGGACTCTTACCGACTGAAACCCCCGGTGTTCCTCTCATCCCTCCTTATCCTCGCGCCTTGTAACTTGGCTACGGGACCAGACTCATTCACGCAGCGCAGCCAGCAGCTAAAACCTGGGTTAACTATAGCTAAGTCTTTGTACCTACATTAGTCGACTATTCTGTGTTATTCCAGACCATAATCTATCCCTGTGATTGAGTAGCAAACATCCATCCATCGCATTCATAATACTCGTTGATACCCTCGAATTCGTCCGCGTGGACTAAGGTATTTTGATTCCCGTGTGAACTGTTTAATTTTCCGGCCTAAAAAGTAGCCTATGTGTTAATCCAGGATACAATCTATCTCCATTCCAAATTTCAGCCAAATCCGTCCGATAGTTTTTGCCCGTTTTTGCCTGAAAGAGTAAGAAACATACATACATATACACACACAAACACATACAACTTTCGCCCGTATAATACATATTATAATAGTTTGAAGTGATATTCACGTTTATATATACCTAGATACCTACTTACAACTTTATAAAGTAGGTAGATACCTACGTAATATATAAAACTGTTTACGCTTGAAACGAATCCTTAGGTAGACATAATAGCCCGCCGTAACAGGATATCGCGATTTGAGTTTCGAAAAATATTATTCCATATTCCTTACTTAATAAAGAAGTCCCATAAATACTCGCTACAGACAACTGTGATGTAGAGAACCATTAAACTAGAAAGTTTGACGAAGTTTGAGGGGAGGGAATACACAGCAAAACAACACTTGTTTGTAACTGCGTGGTAACGAAGTACCTACCAACTCCTACAAAGTACTGTCGTTAAGATATTCTTATGTAGGTGCCAGAGTTGTATTATCTTCACAAAAACATCTTTCACCTTCCATTCCATTCATCCATCCATTCCATTTTTCCATGACGAAAATTATTTCTAATGCTCATGCTCCGCTCCACACAATAGGTAATAATTGTTGAGAACTCTGCATTCGAAATTATAGACGAGTATCTATATAATATACCTGGGACACACAGTCCAGCTAGGTAGGTCGAATCAACAGCATTCGAGAAGCTTCGAGATGTGTTCTCGTCTAAAATTCCTCAGTACCTGAAGACTAGTCTTCGGACAGTGCATGTTGCCAGACGACTTATGGATCCGAAACGACCATGTTTCTCTCATGGTCATCATGACTCATAAGAAGGCTCGAGATCACTCAGCGGGCGATGGAAAGAGCTATGTAAGCTCGGAGTATCCCTGCGAGTTCAAATCAGAAATGAAGATATCCGTAGGAGAACCAAAGTCACCGAGATAGTTCAGCGAGTCGCGAAACTGAAGTGGAAATGGGCGTGCTTATAGTTCGAAGAGCTGATGGTCGATGGGATCCCAAGGTGCTGGAGTGGCGACCCCGCACTGGGAAGCGTTGGCAGTCCTCCAACTAGGTCGGACCGACGACATCAAACGAGTCACAGGTAACCGCTGGATTCAGGCGGCGCAAGACCAAGGCCTATGTAAGTCCAAGCAAGAGACCTATGTCCAGCTTTACCTTATTCAATGCTTCTTTGCTAAATGCTCAGCACCAAAGCCTGGATGTGTTTAATATAAACATAAATAGATTTATTTCATGTATAGATCACAAATAGTTATAAGAATATCTGTAGTTATGAATAGTGTTAGCGCTTGTGTAAGCATAGTAAGGATCTGTAATAAAATAAAATAAATGTATGTCTGTGTCTGCCTGTCTATATTATAGAAGTGCTCTAACGGATGGAGTTTTATTTTTGTTGGAAAGCAGATTTAACCGTGATGGTCCGTAACTATGTTTGATGAGAATCTGTCGTTATTTATGAACTTTCAGCTGTTTTCTTCGCCGTTGTAGAGCTCTGACCCATGCAATTTATATAATTGTGTTGATATTACTTCCACTTATCTAATCGACTTGAAATTTGGTTAAGCCGATGACACTACAATAATTTGGTAATCTTGATCTGATACCGCTACCACAAAACAAAAATTAAAAGTGATTTTTGAGGTTTGTTTAGGTAAGTACTTACCCAATAGAGTGCATTTTCTTGGAGTACGAGTGGCGTAGTACCAATGGGTCTGGGTCGTGCCGCTGGTTTTTTTTTTTGAGGGTATGACAATAATGCAACGGGTGGGGATCGAACCTGCAACCTTTCAGTTTTCAGTCCACACCTTTAACTGCAGGGCTAATGAGGCAGTTAATTATTTGGTAGGTAGGTTGGTACATAATAATTATATTATCATTATTTTACCATCTCTACCTAGGTACAAATACAGTAACATGACTGACTGTCCAGACAACAGAAATTGGAGGGAATTCGGAGGAAATATTTATCTAAAACCCTAAAGATATGAAAGTAGGTACCTATATAATGGAGCAAATACCTAATAGAAGATATCAACTAGAAAATTGAACTTAAATCTTGGTTCCTACCCATTTATCGTAAAACGTCGATAGCTATCGCACATTAGCGTCTTGACCGTAAGGACTGAGTTAGATTTATCTCAGCTTCCCAGCCCACCGACTTACTCGTAACTTATCGATCTGCAGAATAGCAACTCATTGGGAAATGATATTATCTATTTCAATTTCAATGCAAGTAATTTCTTTACAAAACGGTTGATTGGCTGCAAGGTTAATTTGTTGTCGACAGCACTAGATAGGGCAATCTAGGGCACCGATCTACTTTCCCAATATTTTTGAGCTCGTGATCTCGTCGGGAAACGCTGCCAGTTAACCACGGCCAACACTTTTATGTAACTCAGTTGTCGAAAGCAAACGTACTGTGAAATTGTTTTGGTTTAGACTAAATAACCCGAGTTCATTACAGTACATTGTATGAGTGACAATGAAAAGCTGTAATTATTGTAAACAAATTTTATTAACAAACATCACAGTCAAAATGAAAAACTTAACAAAACTTAAATTAAGAAAAACCTAGTTAATGGCATTATAGTTATTTTACAAAACTCAGTCATTCGGGGCTTATTAGTGTCCCTTCTTGTAGCCCCAGTGTTTGTGATCCTCGTGTCCGCCCTTCTTGCCGTGATCATGATGATGATGATGATGCTCGTGATGACCGCCATCGTCGTGGTGGTCCTTGTGGTGGTGGTGGTGTCCTCCCTTCTCGTGGTGGCCCTTCTTGCCGTGCTCGTGGTGGTGGTGCCCGCCGTGCTTGTGTCCCTTGTGGTGGCCGCCGCCCTCCTTGTGGCCGTGCTCTTCGTGATGTCCCCCGTGATGCTCGTGGTGGCCGCCGTCGTGATGGTGGTCGTGGAAATGTTTTTCCTTCTTGAATTCGTCGTGTTTGTGCACTCCGTGATGTCCCTTCGTGGAGTGGCCCTTGTGATAGTGCCCTTCCTCGTGGTGACCATGTCCCTTGTGACCCTTTTCGCCGTGGTGATGTTCGTGATGGTGCCCATCGTCGTGGTGATGATGCTTCTTATGACCGCCGTGCTCGTCGTGATGTCCCTTGTGGCCCTCATGATGGCGGTGGCCCTTTTTGCCGTGCTCGTGGTGATGATGTCCCTTGTATCCCTTGTGCCCTTTCTCCCCGTGGTCGTGATGGTGGTCTTCGTGGTGCTCGTGGCCACCTCCCTTGTCCCACTTGCCTCCTTTGTCGGACGCAGCTGTGTCTAAGTCGGCGTCTCTTTTCTCGCGGGTCACTTCACGGCAGCTGACGTACGCCAGCGCCGCTAATGCGACGCAACACAACAATATGCTCCTCATGCTGGCCCGTCACTGTATCGGCAGAATCGAAAACAGTGACTGATAAACTCTCGATGACGGTTAACTTTTTATACTAAATACTTCCTTTAGTTGAAACTTGTGTAATTTGAAAAACCAAGGTTGCGGTTGTCGCGTTGTATTGCAGAAACTGCACTGCTCTCTTGAACTAACTTGGTACTCGTAGCATTGTGAAAAGCTATCAGTATCCGCTGTGTTCCAATTTATTGCCAGTTTAGTTATTAATTTAATAAGTTTAAGTAGGTAAACAAAGTGCTTACTAGAAACCTATCTATCAACACCTGGACAGTCAGTGGGAAAAAAAATCCCAGTAGTTCTGTCGATAGAACTGTTCAAGATAACTACTGGGAATAATCGAATTAGGACAAATTTTGTCTTCATTTGTTTTCAGCGTCATGTTCAACAAAAGCAAAATTTTTGTAATATGAAAAATGATACAGTAGGTAGATAAAAATATACAACTTTTTGATAAGAGTTAAAGTTGGAATCTAATTTCAGCATCTTTCCTCCAAAAGTCGATTTCATCTCCTAAAATATTTCATCTTTTACATTTAATCTACATATCCTACACTCTCATACAATACCTATTGGATAGAAGCCTAATAGCAGCAGACTGTACTTTCTAGAGTACACCAAAATTCACTTTGCGTACGTTCCACTCTAACACCGGAGTTTCTTCCGATGTTGATTTCGAAGAAAGAAAATCAAAAAATGGAAGGAAGAGATTAAAGTCGGGTAAGCCAGGTCAGCTAAAATGTTTGACAGGGAATAAATAAAAAAAGCATTTTATAGTTTCCTTACTTTATTCATACAATCCTCAACAAAATAATGGATTACATACTACCTACATACAATCAATATTCTGTTAACTATACTAAACCCTATTAAATTCAAATTAAATATATTTTAATTCATTCATAGATTTTTATATAATAAATCACAATACCAACTTTTAGTTGACAAAATTATTTAACTAAAGGAACATATGCTAAACATTTCACACAATACACAAGTGTTACACACTTTAAGAATAATAATTACCAATTAAAGTGGCATTTGGCAGCAGCGAGAAGCAAAAAGACATCGAGATTAGAAACTCGAATAGCAAATTAATCGGCCTACACAATCGATAGTCACGAGTCTCGATCGAATGCACTTTATAACCTTTTATGAATTCCAGCAACCAGGTTGAAACTTGGAGCATTCTGTCCCATCCCATCATTATTCTATCCCTAGTCTATAACCAACGTGGCTTCATAAATGGCTACAAAATAAAACTAACGATATATTAGTGCTTATTTGATTGTAAGAGATCTCTAATGCAATCTATTTAATATTATGAATATTTAATCGCCATTTTATGCAGCTTTGTGTAAGACACGCGTCGAAACAATAGAAATGGAAAATGACAGTTCAACATTCCCCTTGATCGAATAACTAATAAAATTGACAAAACTAAATGCAGCACCATATTCACAATGTTACCTGCAAGCTACGTAAGCATTATGTTTAAACCTGTGAATTTAGTTCAGAGATCAACAATCAAATTATATGTGAGCATAACATAATAGTAAGTCGAAACCACAAATACAAGCCTAAAGCAATGTCGCTGTGCCTGTCTCGAACACTCCTCATGTCGTGTCTTGCCAAATAGCCAATTGAATTTCAGTCATAAATTGGTAATAGCTTGTGGTACACATTTGACATTATACATATTACGAATATTTGAACTAATTAATTATTATTTATTTATCAAAATAACTTGTTTGCACAATTTATATAGCCCCATATTATGCCTACTTTTATTTCTGATATACGAAATAAATGTACATAAATATACCGGGAGCGTCTGTTATACAATTTATCTCAGATTACATTGGATCATCCGTTATTTATGTAAAGTGATTTTATGTAAAGATAGAGAACAATAAGTCAATTCATCATTTGACGTACACCACTTTATTTTTTTAGAATTAATTATATACTTTTTGTCATGATTTTAATGGTGTTGAGTGGAAGTTACCAATTAATATAAATAAAGGTATTCGAAGCCCTGGAAATAATAGCTGCTTTATGTTAGACAATTGATAGCTCATAATTTAAACCTATGGTTTCCTAGCCAGTACAAACTATACTTCAACTCCATTCCACATTCACCATGTCAATAAGAAACAACTATCTAGCTTGAAGTTGGTTAGCTCTGAGGAAACCTTACATACTTCCATTTTATTCATATAACATAATTACTATTAACAATAAGAAGTACGATACACGGCTATGAAAATAATATGGAAATAGTGCTTTGCAGTGTTAATTAATGAACAAAATGTATATAAAATTATTTTAGCAGTCCATAATATCTAAAAACCTTATAGTATGTGAAATCACGATCGATATCAAACTTTACTGCGTACCAAGCGATACAATGTGAACCTTACTCTAATTTACCCGCCTCCACACGTTGGACACGTTTTTTTTTTTTTTTTTCAAAAAAAAACTCCAACCGTTTCCCATAATATATGCGATACATACACAAGCTTTGCGGCCAACATTGGATTCAACGTGTTGTGCCGTCTTTAATCTTGGACACAAATAATGCGCGACGGTCATGAAGCCAACTCGGTCCCTAGAATTAGCTATTCTATTAATACGAGCTATAGATAGAAAGTGGATAGAAGGAATTTTTTATCATTAGCTCGTGTGCCACAAGTTTATCATAATGACTTGATTATAAAAATTATTTGCTAGGCATGTTATGTCAGAAATAGTCGCTTACTTTTTATATTAAAAAATAGTTGACCATTTTCTGAACCAAAATTGAAATTTAACGAAGACAGTGGACTATGCATCCATCAATTTTGTTCCGTTGCTATTGTTTATAACGAAGAAGTGGTATAGGCATCAAGCAATACATCGAAATTGTCACCAACTCGCTACCTATAGGACGAGTAAATAAAAGAAAAATCACAGCAACTCGTTTGCAAGTAAAACACATAAGAAACATAATTTTAAACGCCTAACACGTACGCGCGCATTTATTGCGCGCGTGCAGTTGCCGCCGCGGTTTTTATGTATCCAAGCCTCGAGTGACTCGACGCCCATACTGCTAAAAGATCTGTACTCGGCGAGATTTTTGGGAAAATCGTATATTAGGAATTAGATTTACTTATATCAGAAATGACTAACATCGTGACCCAACAAGGTACGAGTATAAAATTTTAAACCACAAACAGAAATTTTTAATTTATATTAATGAGTATTATTATATCATAGCTTCACCTAATTTAGCCAGGGCTTGTGAAACGGGTTTGAATTCATCGGAATTTTTTTGTTAAAAATATCGTTTTCAGCTTACCGGTTAATTAATAAAACATACCGAAATCATATCGGATACCGGTAAGTAATAGACCGATTTCGATAAACCTTAAACGAAACTGAAACTTTATCCAATATGATTTTTATACCGGGGCTTAATGTGTACAACCGGTTTGAATTTTTTCCGGTTTCCAAGCCTTAGATTTAGCCAATCACCTCGCGGTACAGAGCTTACAACGAAATTAAAGATCGTTAAATTACATTGTATTGAAGGCCGATTCTGTAAAAGCTGGATCAATTATTATTGCTACAGTTTCAACTGTAATGCATTTTAGCGAATAGCGAGTGAGAATCCGCCAATAAGAGGCGATTGCAATCGTCACACTGTAGCACTAAACTCTATAATTAATCTTTGATTAACACATCTGGTTTTGGACTTATTTGATTGACGCCATTTTGGACTTTATTAACGCCATTTTGGCGCTTTAAGCACTAAGCAAATACGTGTGTCTATGGAACTAATAGATAATATTGCAAATGGCGCACCGACCTCTATAAATTAATTTATGATTTCATTGCTGTTGTTGTACGATTTCATAGATTCGCCATTTGCAATATTATTAGTTCCAGAGACATTCATATGTCAAATGTGGCGCTTCAAAGTGATCCATAACTAAGCTGTCATTTGTATAGGGTCAGCAAATCCATAGATAAACTATAGAGATCAGTGCAGTGTAGCAATTAGTTTAAGTGAATCGCACAGCTGTATCTAGTTGAGATGGAAGCCCCGCTCGTTGGTGGCGGCCAGCAGCCGCTCGCGCAGCACCTCCTTGCACGAGTACTCCGGCAGCTTCAGGTAGTGCACGCAAGTGTTCACCGAAGGGTAAGAACCGTCGCCCGCGTCGACCTGTCACCATGAAATCGATATTACATTTGAAGACTCCTCGGGAAAAACAATGAATGTCAAAAGATGATTAAAAAGAGAAAAACAACTTTTTATAGTTTCAAAGTCTATATTTCTTTCATTTTATGCTCATTTTGTATAAATATTGAAATAACATTTTACTATTTAAACATATTCTTTGACTTTATCAAAAAATATAGTTTAGTTCTATATTTTAGTAACAGATGGCATTAAGGCTCAGTTTCACGAAAAAAGTGACATTCATTATTTTTCCCGAGGAGTCTTCAATTTAATAGCCCTCCCGAGCCAAAGCGGCCAATCTCCATTGAGACTAGTCACCTACGCTGGAGATACTATAGTGCACAGGTGTGCGCAAACAAATGTGCACTCTCTATTCTCTCGCTCTCATAATCCGATGTGACGGAATTCTGACCAGCCTGAGAGATCAGGCGCAAGACTCACTTCACGTTCTCTACGAGGCAGGGGATGACACACCGCCTACTTTCTAACCCGGCCTCGTACTGAGACTTTCTCGACAGAAAACCCAACAAATTTTCTGCCCCAACCCGGGAATCGAACCCGTGACCTAGGGAAAAATTACTTTGCGCTCCAATGCATATAAGACGATTTGCAAAAGTAGGTACTTTTGCGTTGTTTTTTTTTTTTTAAGATAAAATAGCATGGGTATGTGTTCGTAAGAGATTTTGGAGCTTTCCAATATCCGCTCAGAATGGTCATCGACAGGGTTTTAGTAGATAAAAATTCTACATATCACATCTCCCTCAGGATGTCGGTTATCTTATGATTTCCCCTCCGTTGACAAAAAAAAAAAAAATGGTGTACGCGAGCTGCCAGAATCGTAGTAATACCTTTCTGACTACGGTGAGGCGGGGGTGCAGGTTGGCCAGGCCGCCGGGCGGCAGGCTGCTGCAGCCCGTCGCGAACTGCAGGAACGCCTTGCGCTCGCGCCACGACATCTCCACCAGCACGTCCACCAGCCGCAGGAAGCCGGGGCTGCATAATATAAGGCTATCATATAAACAGGTCAGCAGGGCGATTCAGACCTGTTCGATAACATACCGTGTCGATACGGTTAGATATCTATCTCTTTTTGTCGTGTGGATTCAGAGCGAGCGAAATATATGTTAACAAACCGAATCGATCGACAAATAAGTTATCGGAAGGGTCTGAATCGGGGGGCAGGTCAGGTAGCCAAAGTCTGTCGCATGTCTAATGTCTGTCTGTTGTCTTTCAACGTATGTTTGTCTTCAGTTTGTCTATGTGTTTGTCTCGGTCTGAGAGTTTGCTTCTCTGTTGTCCATCTGTCTATTTATCGCTTGTTTGACGGCTGTCTATCTTTCCATGTGATTTTATAAAAAACTAGCTGCTGCCCGCGACTTCGTCCGCTTACATTTAGTTTTTAATAATCCTACGTGTATATATCTTTGACTGTCCAGAATGAAAAGTAGCCTTCGGTTCGGCTCTTGTTGGTTGACCGCCCGTTCAGAAATTCGTTTTCGCTTAGCGTGTTTTCTTACTTTCCCTCTTTTTGCTCGGTTTCTAAGGGTCGTACCGTGATGTTAAATAGCCTATAACCTTCCTCAAGGATTAGGTTAACAAACGCAAAAAGAATTTTTCAAATCAGACAGATAGTTCCAGAGATTAGCGCGTTCAAACAAACAAATTCTTTTGTTTTATTATATAAGTATAGATTAATAACTTGTGTATTAAGACATTTCTGTGCATATCCCTGTGTTCCCCGACGCGCAGTTCGATGGAACGGGTGATACCTGTCGCGCGTGTAGCCCAGCTTGGGCTCGGTGTAGGCGAGCAGGTGTTCGCGCGTCCAGGCGGGCCCGCGCTCGCCGCACAGCAGCAGGCGCAGCTCGGCGGGCGAGAAGGCGCGCAGGCGGCGCGCGGGGAACACGGCGCCGAAGCCGCGCCGGAACGCGCTGGCCTGGCGCGCCACGCCGCCCGCCACCATCCACTGCGCGCTCAGCGCCGCGTACGAGCGCGCGTTCGACGCGTTCACCTGGCACGTTCACAATAGGAACATACCTTTTGTTTTTTTGCTACACATTACCAACCAATTGGATATTTACCAACCAATTACCAATTGCCAACCAATTACCAACCAATTACCAATTGGATATTCAAAAATGGTAAGAAAGTAAATCGGATTAAATTGCGCAAAGTATCTAACACTTGCTGCTATCCAATATTTAGTTCTAACTGTCAACTTTGAATTATCACCTATTTTACGGTATTTCGAAAATAGTATAGAAGTATATACTAACAACAACAGATACGGCATCATTTGAACGTGCGTCGAGAGTAGTATAAAAGTCTTGTGAGGTGGTGCATGTGAGTGGTGGTGGCATTGCTTGCTTGGGAACTTTGCTTTCTTGGTTGGATGGGGAGGTAAGCGGTACTTAGCTTGTAACTGCATGTTTGACCATAAAGATTTTTTCTGTTGGTGGATTAATGCAAAATAATTCTAACCTTTTCTTGCTAATATGCCTAATTGTTTTGGTCACGTACCTCGATATGTTCGCCGCCGTCACAGAGCGGATGCACGGCCAGCTCGGGGGCCGTGTTGGAGGCCACGTGCGTCATAGTGAGCGACAGCTGGTCGAAACTGGCGCCGTCCACTTGTATCGCAGCCACCTGTGCGTCGCGCTCTTCCTTCGATAGCGACGTGTCCCGCATTAACTCCTCGTATTGCTCAGCCGCCGTAAGCACACTCGCTAGGAACCTAATGAATAAAAAACTTATAACTAACTAGACGATTCCCGCGACTTCGTTCGCGTAGATTAAGATTTTTTATTCCCGCGGGAACACTCTTATTTTCCACGTTAAAAAGTAGCCTATGTGTTATTCCAGACTATAATCTAACTCTGTGCCTCAGCCAAATCGGTTCAGTCGTTGTGGCGTGAAGGAGTAACAAACATACAAACTTTCGCATTTATAATATTAATAGGATATACCACTCAAGGATATACTTAGGCCTGGATTCCACTCTCACCGGCCGCGAGTTTCGCCTTAGCTCGAAGTGGCGCGTCTAGACGCGGTGTCCAAAAAGTTTTATGTCTACGGCACTGATATCTATAATTAATCTATGATTAACACTGGATTTGCTGCCCCAATACACTCACTAGACTCATTAAACATTGAAAATGCATTTTTTGTATGATAAAATGCACGGTTGACAGTTTTTAGTTGCCACCTTTCCATTGTTTTCAATGGCCACTGGAAATGTCAAAAATGGAGAATACGGCAGCAGCACTCGATCGTTAATGTGAAAGGGAAGACAAACTTACCTATGCCTTATGGGATCTATTTCTTGCAAGTCCTCGTTGGTCAATTCCTCGCCGCACATTATTCGCAAGAACGGATCAGAGAGAGGTAGGTCGACTAGGCGTCCGTCTTGTAGAACCTATACCAAATAATATTTTTTTAAGCATGGTTAATTTCTATAGGCGCGTTGAACAGCAAAAGTTACAATGAAAAAAAATATATATGTGAATAACTTGACTTTAAAAATCATATTTACGAAAGATGCTAGAACAAAGAATATAATAATATGCATGAATGTGTTAAAAGTTTTAAAAAGAATGAATATTATAATTTACCTTAGCTAAAAATACTCCTAGGAACCAGAAATATTTGCAAACTTTATCACAGATAGTAGAGTCTTGCGGCAGAGGCGCGGGGAACAGGCCTCCTGCCCGCATCACGTAGTAGCCCGCCGGTTTCTCTGAAAATACCAATATAATATTAAGAAATTATCCCGAATGTGCGAAGTCCATCTAATTGACTATCTAGTCTTCAAACATGCTTTCCAGTGACGAGTTGAGAATTGAGATGTAGGTATGGAATAAGTGTATGAAATTTATGATGCAAACTAGCTTTTGCCCGCAGCTTCACTCACGTTAAGTACGATTTTTCAAACCCCTATCTTATCTCCTTAGGGGTTGAATTTTCAAAAAATCCTTCCTTAGCGAATGCCTACGTTATAATAGCTACCGATATGTCAAATTTCAGCCCAACCCACCCAACGGTTTGAACTTTGCGTTGATAGATTAACCAGTCAGTAAGTCAGTCAGTCACCTTTTCCTTTTATATCACACTATCACACTAATATTATAAAGGTGAAAGTTTGTACTTGTATTTGTTTGTGTTTGGGTGTGTATTTTTGTTACTCTTTCACGCAAAAACTACTCGACAGATTTGGCTGAAATTTGGAATGGAGATAGTTCATAGCGTGGATTAAAACATAGGCTACATTTTATGCCGGGAATTAAACCTTAATACACGCGAACGAAGTCGCGGGCATCATCTAGTATTTATTTATAAATTAAGGCCCAAGAGACGGGTCTGCCCGCGAAATTCAAATTTAATTTGGTTTTTCACAATTTGTAAACGAATACGACAAAGTAGGCTTATGGTATTCAAATTGCGCCAATGGCAGTATCATCTTCACAGGTTTATATACTAATCTTAACGTGAAAGTATCCAGTTGAAGAAATTAGTCAAAATA
This sequence comes from Hipparchia semele, assembly GCA_933228805.2. Lineage (NCBI taxonomy): Eukaryota > Metazoa > Arthropoda > Insecta > Lepidoptera > Nymphalidae > Hipparchia > Hipparchia semele. The sequence goes on along the minus strand of OW121717.1, from coordinate 5,520,883 downwards.
ATGAGTTTGACGTGAGATACTCACAAATTAGTCATTATATTGATTAATTTCTTAAACTGGATACTTTTACGTAAAGATTAGTATATAAACCTGTGAAGATGATACTGCCACTATCGCAATTTGAATACCATAAGCCTACTTTGTCGTATTCGTTTATAAATGGCGAAAAACCAAATTAAATTTGAATTTCGCGGGCAGCTCCGTGTCTTGGACCTTAATGAATGGCCATAATAAATAAATGGAATGAATGAATGGAACGAATTAATTAGTGGAATGGATTAGATAAATTAATGAATGGTCATAATAAATGAATGGAATGAATGAATGGGACAAATTAACTAGTGGAATGGAATGAATGATTAGAATTAATGAATGGAATGAATGAATATGAGCAAAAAGATTATATTGCAAGGTGTTTACCGTCAGGCAAGGTAAGGGGGAGGGGCGCGAGGTCCGCGTCGAGCGCCGGCCCGTCGCACAGCCACATGGAGAGGTCGGTCCGCTGCAGCTCGGCCGCCACCAGCGCGTAGAACTCCAGCGTGGGGCCCAGCCCGGTGCCCTCCTCGCCCGCGAACTCCACCTCCAGCACGGACTTGCGACCCGCGTGCACTTGCATCACCTGATCACACACGGACATACAAACTCTGACGCTGACTGACTCATGACGTGAGGGAACTAGCGACATGAACAATTTGCAACAAGTTTTTTTTGGAACGAAGTTCCTTATCGCGCGTTGTGAAAGGGGGCTAGACGGAAAAAATTCTTACGAAAAGTTGTCACGACACTTTTTGCTATAGTAAGCTATTGTAAGCTGTGCGGCGTCGCATGTTTCTCTGTCTGTCTCTCTCTCTCTCTTATAGAAAGCAAGCCAGATATTTTCATTTCTATTTCGAATTGAACAGTGTGATGTCGCGACGATTATTTTTGTTGAGTGTATACAGGTTTTTTGTAAATAATAAATAATAAAAAGGAACTTCGTTCCATCCGGGTGTCCCTTGACACCTCTCAAGTTTTTTTTTTTTTTAAGAATATTAGGCAACCTGAAGTTGACAATATCCTCATATCCCCTCCAAATAAGCGGAAAGCTTGTGTTAGGAGTGGGTACGACAATAGTGCAACGGGTGGGATTCGAACCTGCGACCTTACAGTTTTCAGTCCGCACCTTCAACCGTTGGGCTATTGAGGCTATAAGTTGTAATGCAAGGTATTGTTATATGATTTTTCGTAATTATAATTTGTTATAAGTTTACAAATAGGTGTTTTTGAAGAACTTTCTAAAAGGTCATCAAGAATTAATTGTTTAGTTTTCCAAAGAATTAGTTTAGCCATCCAACTGGGCAATGCTGCCAGCTTATAGGATACTATGCCGCGCTGCGGTGACATGAGCGATTGAGGTGATGAGGTATTGAATTTATTTTATTTTTAATTTTAGAAGTAATTTAATATTAATTATTGTTCATAATAACTATTTTATAATATTGTGAAAATAAAAATGATTTTATTTTCTAGGAGTAAGCAAACCTGCAGAGCAGAGCGCAGCAAGTTAGGATGCCTCGGTATCCGCACTCTTTCGTGCCTTAAACGCCCCATTCGGAATTCTGTAGCCTCTAACTCGGCACGCCTTGGTGATACAGTGTTGCCAGTTCTATAAAAAAAATACAATTAAAACGATGTAACACACAGTTCCTTTATTCAATTTATTTGTTAATCTAAAGATTTCTTCCTAAACAACGTTGCTAGTTAGTTTATCAACAGATTCTATCATATTAGATTGACTATAGAAACCGGACTTAAATAACGCTCATATAATTACTAACTAATTCTTACTGTGGAACTAAGATATTTCATATTCATGCCAGTCGATATCAGTATAACAAACAAAGACAAATTCTCATTTACAATAATTAAAATAGTCTAATCACTCAGGAAACATATGAAAGGCCGGGAGGGAAAGAGAAGGGAAGTTCCATGCTTTAGCGGTTCGTGTCAGAAACGTACGAAAATGTTTCATGCGAGCAGATAGCCAACATGTGATTGCTTCCAAATCCAAGTTCTGTGGTAAAATGGTTAAGGAGGAACAAGGTGGTATGGACGTTGACAAACCTTTGCCTATCGAGCGCCCGATCCCGTTGTGCTTGCAGCCATACAATGGTTCGCGAGGTTCCGAAGGCAGTGCACGCGAAGAACATTTGCCTCGTCTCCAGGGGGAATAGGAATGGACACCAATCGTTGAGTTGTTGACACCTTTGACAATTAGTAATAATAATATGAACCAATGTACTGAAGAAAGTTCTATGATATGACTATGTGCGCCTTAAAAAATAAACTCTCGGCGCAATATCACCTCACCTTCAGTGAGGGTTTTAATTTGAGGGTTTTATCTTGCTAGTGTCAATTATGGTAATTGGCTGAATTTATAGCAGTTCAGCTGCAACAATGCATTTTAGCCAATAGCGAGAGACAGTTGGCCAATCAGAGGTGATTGTGAAATGTGATCGTCACACAAATGATTGCTACAACAATCTTTCAGTTGGACTTGTGATCGCGGATAATGATCCGGACTGACTGTCTGAAGGAACCGATGGACTGAAAAACACAGACAAATTTTTTTGCTGAGATCTATTGAGCGTGCTCTGACTCAGCTAAGACTCAAGATAGAGGTTAAAACGAGACATAAATATGCTCTGACATAAATCTGACTCGTTTTAATTCGGTCTTGAGTCTGAACTGAGTAAGAGTGCGGTCTATAGATTTCAGTGTTTGAGACAGAGACTTACCACTGCGGGGTAGCGGCTGCGGCCAAGGTGAGCGGGTCCTGCAGCTGATGGTGCAGCTTGTTGGTGAGCTTAGTGGACAGGAAGCAGTGCGCGGGCAGGCCGGGCAACAACGCGCGCAGGCGCCGCAGCGCGCGCACGCAGCACGTCACCATCGAGCCCTCCACCGACTCCGCGCCGTCCGCGCCCGCCACGCCGCGCTCCGCTACACAATCATAAATCAAAAGACAATTTAAAATAGTGGCCATACAGTCCGGCTGCCCCATTCCAAAACCTAGTAAGTGTGATTGACAAAATTTTAAAGGAGACCAAAAACATATTTGTGTTAGCCCTTTTGAAGTCTGAACTCTTCAGTATCTGTTGGTAAATTAATGTTTCGTAAATAAACTACTTTGTACGCTTTTATCGCATATATTTATTACTTCGCTAAGTCATCTAAAAAACATGTTTTTTTGGTCCCTGTAATCAATCACACTTGCTAGGTTTTGAAATGGGGCAGCCGAGTCCTCCCCCGCACAGCTCCGATATTGCGGTTTTTCGTCATGACGTCGCGTCGTAGCGTGACATGCGTTAACGATATTTCGATTCAGTATAGTAGTAAATCACAAAAACGCATGCACTGCTACTTTGATAAAAACTAAAGAAAAAGGTGTTTTACTCTGCTAAGATTATACGTATAAGTGTATGAATATCAACTGACACAAATGCTCCTGTATGGAAAAAGCGTAAAAGTAAACTAATCTTACCTGGATCCCCAGGCTCGTCGTCTTCACTGTCGCTAGACGATGCAAACGCTTCTACACCTTCCATTTCCTTATACGTGAGCCTATAAACAAAATTTTAACCAATTACAACGTTTTTAAATTCATATCTCATAACAAAAAATACTAAATACCAGAATTCAAAGGCCTTTTCTAAACGCATCTCAAACAGTCAAATAGTGCATTTGTACTTAAAGAAAGCGATTTGAAAGCGCGGTGTTTGGGAAATACCTACAAGAGACTGAACTTAAATGGATCGTTGCTTAGGCTCAACATAAAAGACGAAAGTAACTCCTTGAGCCGCCGCCTGATGGCGCCTCTTTCGCAATCGAACCGCACACGCGTCGTCCATCTGGATTTTTTTCAATGTCGATCGGGCCCAATGTTAATTATTTTACTAATACTTTTGGAACGAAGTTCCTTATCGTGCGTTGTGAAAGGGGGCTAGACGGAAAAAATTCTTACGAAAAGTTGTCACGACACTTTTTGCTATCGGCGTCGCATGTTTCTCTGTCTGTCTCTCTCTCTCTAATAGAAAGCAAGCCAGATATTTTCATTTCTATTTCGCATTGAACTTCGTTGCATCCGGGTGTCCCTTGACACCTCTCAAGTTTTTATAATATATACTACATAAGTTATTTCGGGTTTATTATTCATTCCACAATGTTCAAAGACAAATGCAACATCTATTGTATTATTTCACTGAAATTTTCAAAATCCATTGACCTATCACCTCTCACTAAAGGCTGCTAGATTGAAGCCCAAAGGGAAAATAAGTGTTGTGAAAAAAACACTTACGTGTATGTTGTATCCCTGTGCGTATCGTGTGTCGGAAGGCGCGAGTTAAGAGCCAGCACTGCTCTGTAAATGGTCCAGGAAGGTCGCTCGAGGGGCAGAGAAACTTCGCCAGAACTCAGCACCAGTCTTAATGATGGCAGTTTGTTTGTCGCAGTACCAGGCACGTTTCCATTACTTTCTTTAGTTTTCGCGCTGCTACTGGTCGTTTCCTGAGTTGATTCTTCGACGTCTGAGTCATCGTTTATGGGTATGTCGAGATCTGGCAAGGGAATTTGAATGTTAACGCATTTATAAAATGTTCCATAACTGGAAATATAATAATCTGTGAAGATCAAGTATCCACAAATTTTAATCAACCGTGTTCCCTGAACTACTCACTCAAGGTTTGCAAGAGGCAAACATTTTGCAATCTTGCTAAAAATATACTTTGGTTTGTGATCAAGTCAAAAAATGAGGAAGTCTATAGGAAAACCAGAATCAGCCATATAATTCTTCTCTTATAACATCGGGACACATAGCGCATAGAATCTAAAGATCCTTAGGGTCCCAAGGTACTTGAATGCCGATTCCGCCACGGGAATCGCACGGTTAAAAGACCGCCTACGTGGAAATAAGGACACTAGCAATAAGATCGTGTTTTATGGCGAAAGTTGCAAGAGATTTGTGTCCAGCATTGAACGTCAATGGACAGAGACGAAGACGTTAGTATGTTACGTACACTGGTTGGTTGTGACTTACCCACAGTCTGATTGAGATTGGTCCGTCCGGGGCGAGGGTCGAAAGCGGGTATGAGCGCGGAGAACTGCCGCTTGAGCACAAAGTCATCGTCCCAGGGCTTGCGCGAGCGGGAGCCGTTCGCCGCGACCGCGCCGCCCGCGCCGCGCACCGCTTCCAACGCCTCCTCCTCCATCAGCGACAGCAGATTGCGAGATACCTACCATTTAAGGACGTGAATGAGTTTGACGGCAAATTTACAGGGCGACGGAGCAGGCACGTTCGCGCAGATTTAGGTGAATTTCGGGAAAAAAATACTTTACTGGAATATAATGCGGAATAAAAATAAAACTCTCAAGTAAAATTACTACTATTTTCAAGACTTTTTTTTTGTGTGCAAGGATTATAATTAAAAAGCTTGTGTCGTTTTGGAGAACATTTGCAATTTATGACAAAAATAGCTAGTCTTTGACGATTTTTTTCACAAGAGATGATTTTTAAAAATACAATTTTGTTGCAGTAAAAACATTAATTGAACCTTTATCTTTAATTTTGTATTTTTTCTGTACGACTCAAATCAAGCATTCTGTTCACAATTTGATTTAATTATTTAAATGATTGAATTTAGGCATTTCACACCTCTAGTGTCATACTACACGGGCGGTTCTCCCGCCGCGGGAAACCGCTTCTGAACCGCTCTAGTCACAATTTAATATGAAAGTTGTATGCTGCATACTACACGGCGCGGTTTCCCGCCGCGGTTTGCAGGCGGGAGAAATACGACCGCCGCATGCAGCGTCAAACCGCCGCTGATAACCGCCGTTTTAAACTACACGGGCGGTTTCCCGCTATTACGTCATTCTGCGCGGGATCTTGGCGCGGTTTACCGCGTAAAAGACAGCGGTAAACCGCGTCCCGTGTAGTTTGATGGTCTGCGGCAGCTTTGTCGAGCGGATTCCCGCAGCGGGAGAACCGCCCGTGTAGTATGAACCTTAGCGTCTTAATATTTGGATATAGATCTTGCAATTCACGAGCGTGCGTGACCTTTACTTGTGGTTACATCGTGTACGTGCACATTGCGCAAGTGTTCGTGCCTGTCGAAGCCTAGGTGTGAGCGCTCAGGCGCAAACATTGCGCTCGCTCACACTTATACAGATACGACTTAAACAACCATAAGCCACGCGCACTCGTGAATTGCACACCTTTGTTCACAAGAGATCCAAAGTGGCATTTTAAAATCGAGTTATAGGTATGTGCATTTTTGCTTTCTTGGGATCACTGTAGTGGGTAGGTAGGTTTTCGAAGAAGACCACTCCATCATTCTAACTCCATTGTAATCTAGTGATAATGTCAATGATCTGCTCGTGTGCACATAATATGAGATTTGTTTGAACAGTTTGGGGCATTTACGTCAATATCTCGAAACTTATACTTTAATTAAAGTATGGACCTATAATCTATTTTTCCAGCAGTCTTAAAAAGTAAACCAGTTTCTGTAGAAAGGTGTAAACGACTGTCTAAACACATCTCATAGGACGTTCATACCCAACGAAAAATGAAACCGTGCTATAAACGAAACCGTCAAGTAATATCATTTTTTTTTTTTTCATTTTATTTCACCCTTATGTATTTTACTTACAACTTCCTGGTAAGTAGGTTCGTTTTCCTTATCACTATCCAGAGCGTCGTCGCCTTCGTCGTCGTCCTCCAACTCTGTGAGCAGCGCGGGCGCTCGACACGATTCCAGGAAGTCTTCCAACGAGACCTACGATTAGCAAATAAGATTACAATTTAAAAGTAGATATAGATAGTATTAACTCGCTAAAGCGAATCGCATTTTTTTTCTATTCATCAAGTAGTACACGGGGTCCTCATCATCTTTTTTCAAAAAACCACTCTTCTATCTTTTATACTTTCTAAGATAGACTGACGAAATTTGTATAGCCGCCATCTTAAATCCTCCACTTTGGAGTTTTTTTTTTAGCTCACTGCCAATTGGATGAGGTTTCGAGTGATTTTTGTTTGTTGATGGGTTTTTAATACCCTGGCCGTGCTCCACGCACGCACGCAAGCACGCACGTACGCACGCACGCACGCACGTATGGACCCACGCACGCACGCACGTATGCACCCACGCACGCACGCACGCACGTACGCACGCACGCACACACATACGTACGCACGCACGCACGCACACACGCACGCACGCACGCTCGCACACACGCATGCACGCACGCTCGCACACACGCATGCACGCACATACATATAGTGTGATGCGATTATTACGGGCATGCAGTTTACCTGTTCACTTTCACTGGAAGTAGATGTTAACGACAGGGTGAGAGCGTTCTGAGCATTGGGCGCCAGCGATGGGTAGCTCTGCGCCGCGGACAGCAGCCCGCCCGGGAAGTTGCTGGACAGCGCCAGGCGCACCAAGCTGAAACACATATATTACATAAGACTCGATAGCCCAACGGTTAAAGGTGCGTACAGAAAACTGCAAGGTCGCAGGTTCGTTCCCCACCCGTTGCACTAATGTCGTACCCACTCCTAACACAAACTTTCCGCTTATTTAGAGGAGTTAGGAGTTTTGCCTATCAATAAGTTAGTAATTGAGTTGAGTAAGTTTCTATATAATGTCTTAAAAAATATATTCTATTCTATTATATCGCTCATTTGCGACAAGGGTGACATAACTCAAAATTCACCAATTTTAGTGTCGAACATTTATACTTTTTGCTATAAAAACAGAGAGAGATTGTGACTTAATGCTCTGTCGCTTTGTTGGCCGCTGTGTTGTTTTGAGACCGCAGCATCCATAAAACATTACTTTCTAACGAGAAAAGTCTCTCATCGTCGATTTTGAATTATGTCACTCTTGTCGCAAATGAGCGATATTCTAGTAAGGATAGTAAGGGTGTGGCGGTTCAATACCTGGGGAATAGTCCAGTGGAGTGGTTAGAGCGTGCGGCCCGCTGTATCGCCGAGCCACGTCCCGCGCCGCTACCGCGGCCTACTCCAAGCGATTCCAGCAAGCGGGCAGCGCCCTAATCATTATACACACAAAATTACTATCATATCTAGGTGTTGTAAATATAACTATAGTGAAACCAGCAGACCGATTCTGTAAAAGTTGCATCAATCAGTGCTACAATCACAAAGGTTTACTAACATTTTATTATAATAATTTAGTAAAATTCTATTCAATCAATAAGTATGAATAAAAAGAATTTAGATTTTGTATTTTAAATTTTCGCGCGTAAATTGACGAAAACGCTAGAAGTTCTGTAACCTCACCTGCTGCGTGAGATCAGGCTCGCTGGCACTCATGGCACCTCCGGCCGCTTGCGCGTCCTTTTTTTGTTCGCCAAATTGACCGTCGCCGTTCTCGTTTTCTTCACACTGGAAATATATTTTCTGTAGCAATTTACTACCTCTATGAGAAAAAGAACAATAAATTTCGACACAGTATACCATATACCTTCAATTACGCCACCTGTTTTGACACAATTTCCAAAACAGTGTTCATAATTTTCCGTGTCAGGGCATAATCGCTCATTTGCGACAAGGGTGACATAACTCAAAATTCACCAATTTTAGTGTCGAACATTTATACTTTTTGCTATAAAAACAACACAAAAAAAATAAGAGCGAGAGAGATTGTAACTTAATGCTCTCTCGCTTTATTAGCCGCTGTGTTGTTTCGAGACGCAAGCATCCACAAAACATTACTCTCTAACGAGAGAATTCTCTCATCGTCGATTTTGAATTATGTCACTCTTGTCGCAAATGAGCGAATTATCTCGGATCGGCTGGCTTTACCTGTATGTGCAAACGGTTCGCGTTGTTGCGCAGCGTGTGCAGCAGCGAGGCGGGCAGCGCGGGCAGCGCCAGCAGCTCGCTGGACAGCAGCGCGTTGGCGCTGTTGCGCATCGCGTCGCCCTCGCAGCAGCGCGCCTCGCTCTCCTTCACAACAACGCTACGTTACACGCTAGCACACGCGGTTAGCACGACTGTGACACGCAACACGCACACACCAAACTACTGTGCTGCCACTCATAATATATTACTTTGTTACTTCAAGTTCAACTGAATGAGCGATTTCGAAAAGGGCACATCTTTTATTTATTAATAATGCCACTTTTTTCATAAATGTGATTGATAATAATGTGCTCCGATCTATTTATTTCAAATAAAATACATAAACATGCTATTGGATAGAATCAGGCGTTACTTTGCGGCAGTTCATGATTAGCAAGAAAAGGTTAGACTTATTTTACTATAATCCGCCAACTGTTGGCAGATTATAGCAAAATAACTCTAACCTTTTCTTACTAAACATAAACATGCATTAAAATTGCCACCAGCATGTTACATACAGTAAAAATTTCGAAAAATTTCCAACATAATTTTTATGGAATCATGTATGAGAAGAAATGATGTTATCAAATCACTTTTGGTTGGCCGATACTGTCTAGTTAAACTCCAAAGGCGCCATAAATTCAGCCAACCAGAAGTGATTGCGACAGTGCAGAATATTTGTACATTGAAAAAGTACATTCAATAAATGCAAATGCAAACAAAACAAGTATAATAATTATTGAATGTTACATACAATATGAGAACAGTAACAGTTGTTACAGACCTCGTGAGACGTGGAATCTGGCACTGGCTCTTTGGCAGGATAAGGTTTCGTGATGTCTGTGATACTGGTTGGTCCCATTTCCATATTGGTGAAGGATGTGTTGCCCAAATCTGTCATACAGTTGTTGCCCTCGGCTCCAAGCGTGAGTGACTCAACTATTGTTGCTAGATCTAGAAATCAATTAAATGACAATAATTGAGGTATTTGACTGGTGTCAAAATGTGCATATTCAATAAATTACAATCGAAAATGTAACAAATAAGAATAGCATTTGTAAAAACAGAAAATAAATCAGTCAAAAAACAAATACGTTATGCTGCATATAAATAGCTGTTTTACTGCAACTGTCTGTCTCTTTCTAAAACGAAATTTTGTATGGAGTGTCGTCGGAGAGTGACGTCATGTTTCAATAGCGCTCTCTTTTTTTAACAGAAAACTTTAAAGCTTCATATTTTCGAGACTAGTAAAAAAGATCACAATAGAAAACGATATTGGGCAAGGGATTGTATTTAGGAGGTTACTTACCTACCTACCTACGTAAATACACTCCTACTTAGGGGATGATTTAGATTTGGTTTGTGAAAACGGGTAGTAGCCTCAATGTGTACGTAAAAAAGGCACATAAAATCCTCGAATTGAACCAAATCGAAAGAACAAAACTGTATAAACAGATCTTTTTTTCTACATACTACCAAATTGTGGAATCATCTCCCTTCGACAGTGTTCCCACTTAATTACAATATGGAGTTATTCAAGGACCAATAAATTCCTGAAAAGCCGGCAACGCATTGGTGGTGCCTCTGGTACTAGTGTTCATGGGTGGCGGTAATCACTTTACATCAGGTGACCCGCCGTTTGCCCGCTATTCATATTAAAATAAAAGATGTTCATACCTGTGTTGATATGGTGCGTGGAGGTGTTGATGGCCGAAAGGTCGGCGGCGTGTCCGCGCGGACGCGCCATGTTTCCGCCCACCTCCTCCGATATATTGTCCGCTGACGAAGCCTGCTCTGTCGACGCCACTGACACCTACACACCAACAATTAACATAACAGCATCATTCATCTAGAACGTCACTAGCTTGATGGCTTCGATCACAGAAAAATAAGTGGAAATCACATGTAAGTCTGATTTGTGTAACCACTAAATATGAGTGCAAGATCATTTCGTTAGCTAGTCTGTCATCGAACATTGACGTGAAGCAGTTATTTCAGTGTCAAGAAACAATGATGCATTTGAATAATAGTTGAAGTATGAAGTGCTGAATCCCCTTATTTTTCTGTGATCGAAGCTTGATGGCCATGACTTCGTATGCCTGGATTCATCTTTAAAATCCCGACTATTTTCCGAGAGAAAACCTGCACGCTTGAGAATTATTCATGTTCTTAATAGTGCTAAAGGCGTGTGAAGTCTGCCAATTTGCATTGGGCCATTTCGGACTATTTAACTCTTCGGACTATTTTCCGAGAGGAAACCTGCACGCTTGAGGTTATTCATGTTCTTAATAGTGCTAAAGGGTCTGCCAATTTGCATTGGGCCATTTCGGACTATTTAACTTTTCAGACTATTTTCCGAGAGGAAACCTGCACGCTTGAGAATTATTCAAGTTCTTAATAGTGCTAAAGGCGTATGAAGTCTGCCAATTTGCATTGGGCCAGCGTTGTGAACTATGACCTAAAATCCTTCTCTGAGACCTTCGCTCAGTAGTGAGCAGTTGATGGATTGCTAATGACGATGATGATGACACCTAATTTTCCATAGTTGGGTTACCATTTTGTTAACTTTTTAGGTTTCCGTCATCAAGACTCCACTGTCTGTTCGACCATGTCTGTCTATTTTTTTTTTTTTTGAAATATTCACAGAATGTGTATTTCTCTTGCCATTATAAAAATAAAAAACAAATAAAGTTAAAAATTAAAGAAGGGGTTTTATTTGTTGTTCTCATACCTGTTGGTCGGTAGCCGTGGCGTCGGGTAGACTAGGCGTGGAGTGGCTCTTGCGCGACGAGCGCGCTCCCTCGCCCGCCCCTCCCGCGCCTCCCGCGCCTCCGCTCACCACCTTCAGGTCGAACTTGCCCTCAGCGCCCATGCGGTACGAGTTGCGCCCGCCGTGATCCCACCTATACACATTTAATTTCATTACTTTCTAGCTTACAATGAAAAAATAAATCAAAGGAAATAACTAAGTTGGTAGTTAAAATGTAGTCACGACTAAAAATTCAAAAGTATTTCATGTAAGCCAACTTGTAGCTCTTATACGTCATGACTCTACCACCAGTTCAGAATGCAGATTCTGCTGAGAAGAGACGGCAAGAAACTCAGCAGTTGCTCTTTTCATAACAAAATATTACAATGTAATAACTTATTACACTATCTTGTGGGTAGCTGGATGCCAAGCCGATAGATTCCTTGCAACTTTGAACTCGACGAATTAATGAATAAATGAAATCATAGACACACACACACACACACACGCATATGTTTGTATAGATACTAAAACATAGTGAAAAAGGTATACCTGACGTCCACCCAGCCGTTGTGCAGATCCGAGGTGACGGTGCCCATGGCGGGGTGCGGCCCGTCCTGGTCGCGCCACTTCCAGTCGGGGCCGCGCATGACGCGCGCGCCGGCGCACAGCGCGCGGTTGCCGCGCGACCAGCGCCGCGCGCCGCCGCCCGCCGCGCCCACCTGCCGCGGGGGCGTCTCCACCACGCTCACCACCTACGTGCACACAAAATTCTAACTAATATTACAAATGCGAAAGTGTATACGTGAAAAGCGAAGGATCGAAGTCATTTTTTGCATAGTTCTTCCAGGATTTGGAGAGTAATATAGGTTGCCTTTTATCCCAAAAATTTTTAAAATCCAAATTACCAAAGGCCATCAGCTAGTATTATAAATGCATATTTTATGAATCTTTCATTTTAATATGGACATGTTTATCTGGACTTTATTTAATTCATTTTTTGATTTTATCTAGTTTTTCTAAACATATTTTTTTTTTCAATATCCGCCATATTGAATGAGTCGTGACGTCATCGCACCGCCACATACGCTCCCAGAGGTAGATATGTATCATCCCCCATACCTTGCCGTATATCTCGAGTCCGGAGAGCGAGAGGTAGTGGCTCTGGCCGCTCGCGTTCTTGCCGTTCTGCTGGATGCGCAGGTAGCGGTAGGCGGCGTCGGCCCGCACGCGCCACGTGGCCGTGCTGCCCGGCTCCTGCAGCGCCTGCTCGTCCACGTGCGCCACCAGCGTGCTCCAGCTTACGGCGTCCATTGACATCTGCACACATTTCAAATAATTATAAAACCGGAATAATTGAATTGATCAAATAATAGTACATTATGGTACAAGTGTGAAACATTGGTGATTACCGCCGAGGCGCTATTGAGACCCGAGCCGTTAGGTGAGGGTCTTAAGATAGCCGAGGACGGTACTATTTGAACACGACCTTTTTTGTACAGAAACTTTTTTAAAAACAAAGCAACTCAACCAATACAATTTAAAAAAACTATAACTCACTAGTGAATAATAGTAATGAAAAAGTCACAGTTTGATTAGAGATGTCATTATGTGCCTAAGTGCGGTGAAATTGGAGCCACTTTATGAGCAAGTGTGTTGAAAAATAGTTTTCTTTCATTCAAACACACATTAGTATTTATAATATTAGCAGGTATAACTCACTTGAAACAACCAATTCCTTAGCGCCGAGCGGCCATAGCCCCTCGCGTGACGTAGTGTGTAGGCCGAGGGAACTATATGCAATCCGAGATCTACGGCTATGAAGGCCCGCCTGTCGTCGTTGGTGTGAACGTTTAGCGGTTCCGGGGACCGCGAGAGCGCGTCCTCGGCGCGGCCGTAGGGCAACTGCCGCCCGTCGGAAGACCACACGCTCACGAGCCCGTGCGCGCCGGGGTTCAACCATTCGGAAGTGCCTCCATTGCTTCCGATAAAGTACAGTACACCGTTTTCATCGAAATCGTGCTGGAAAAAGTTTATGCCATGAAAAGAATAGACCAATTTGCTACAGCAAGAGATGAAAAAAAATGCGGTTTTTTTTTCATACTGAGTATGACGTTTATGGATTCTGAAATTTAAATCTAATGACTGCTAGACTGCAAGACGGCTGCAAAATAGCACTTTGTCTGGTAAGGAGGCTTTGGCCGTAACCACCGCGAGACGTGCAGCCAAGTGATTTAGTTCCGATACCGTACCCGTATTTGTTTTATTCGGTTTCTACACGCCATAGCGTGTTTAATTTAAATTTACCTCCAAGCCGCTCAGCATGTGAATGAAATGCCACCCATACATGTAATGTAGAGTGTCTGGACATTCTACGGTTTAAGATACTTACATCGTAAGTGAAGGTGATGGGCGCTTCAGCCTTTATTTTCTGTACAAAGTTGAACGACGATCGGTCCATGTCATACCATTGGCGAGCGACACACTTTGCTAGGAATCTCTCGAGTTGACGCACTGTGGTTAGGGCTTCCACTTTTAAACTCCTTCCAGCGTTGTTGTTTGTGACCGACTCCTCGGTTGTTTCATCATTCGAACGTTCTACTCGGAGCCTGTATGAAAAAAAGAATTATTTATTATTTATCATTTAAAGTAAAACCTTCAATCTTAAAGCTAGTTTTTTATTTCAACCATAATCAAAACTGAAGTAAAACTTTTTATTGGAAAATTTCGTAAAAAAGAGAATAAACGCAACACACCATACACAGTACAGTGGTATAATTAAAACCTCCAAAGCCCAACGCTTAAAGGTGTGGATCGAAAAATAAAAGTTGTAGGTTTGATTCGTATTGTCGTATCCACTCCTTAAATTCAAATTCAAAATTTATTTATTTCATGTAGGCTAACTTGTAGCTCTTATCTCACGTCATTTTACTACCGGTTCGGAATGCAGATTCTGCTGAGAAGAGCCGGTAAGAAAAAGTTGCTCTTTTCAAAAAAAAAATATTTTTTACAATACGTAACAAAACTATGCTATGTATACAGTGTTTCCACAATGAAGTTTCAAAAATGCAAAACCATTACACTTAGAATATAATATATTCTTTAAAAGAAAGGGGTAAGGACTGCATGTTTTTATATCTTCGAATGAAGCGTACTCATATAATATCGATCGAACTTCACTTTGCAAGTTCGTTTGATCATATATTATTGTTATCATATTTTTTAATTGTTGCATTAACTTCTTAGAATAGGAACTTTCTTTCTTTCTTTCTTAACTTTTAACTGACAGCGTTGTATTGCTCTATGTTGTTTTATATTATGCAATTTTTACTACCGAAGCGAGAATGGTGACGCGTTACATTCAAAATTCTATATCGAAATGGAGCAAACTGAAAATCAGCGCTGGGCACGCATAATGCCAAGCATAAGGCTGAGTTTGCGGCCATTTGCTTTATTGTTAGTAGGTTTTTGTTTGCTTGATTATTCGTTGTTTTCTTTTGTTCGATTTTTAGTTTTTATTATTATTTTCATTTTTATACTATGTACCTAACAATAATGAAAAGCAATAAAAAATATTTATTATTATTTATTATTATTAAGGTGTGAAATAAAGTACCTGATTCGTTTAGTGAGATGGTGTAGCGCGGCGGGTTGGTGCGCGGGCGCGTCGGGCGCGGGCGCGAGCACGGGCAGCCGCTCCACGCTCTCCAACACGCCCACGAGCCGCGCCGCCAGCGCCTCGCCCGTGCCGCCGGCCTTCTCCTCGCCACTCTCCGCGCCCTCCGCACTCGCCGAGCCGGAGAGTGCCCATTCGCGTACAATTCTCTCTCGCTCAGCTAACTGACCCGGTTTATCTACAGAAAGTACATGAAGGTAACAAACAAAGCATCCTTTAGTCTTTAATGTTCAAGTCGTGGAGGCGCCGGGACACCCTAATCTAGGTATACCTATTGGGTGATGTATGGCATAATACATGAAATAAACGTTTCTTTCTTTTCTTTCTTCTTCTTTCTTAAAATCAACACCTTTCCAAATGTTTGTAATGTGTGTAGAGCCAATGTGGGGCCAATACAAAATGAACATGATGAGCCACTAGTTTTGGAAGACAACTTTTGGCAGAATATTTTTTGGAGATCTCGATATCAAAAATACTAATTTTAATTCGCATTTTTGAATCGGCAGCTTCTTACATATTTTTTTTCTCGTAAGCTGAGGAAACTACAATATAGCAAAATGATTTAAAAGACCACAAAAAATGATTTTTTTTTACCAAATTGTGGCTTACCATTCGTTTGAGACGACAAAACTTGAAGTAACGCCGGCGCAAGACCCGACGATTGCAACTCGTAAGCGGATAACAATTCATCGCCACACAGAAGTTCCGTTAACTGATCGAGGGATTCCCTCAATTCTTTCTGCCATGCTCCTGTGGATTTAACATTTTTTACATGTAAAAGTGAACAAAATTATTTAGTAACTATTTTGTGTCATCATACTTGACTTCGAATAGATATCGAAAATAAACGTAACTCAATGGATTTGAGGCTTACCGCTATGTCATAAAAGTATTTTTTTAAAGGTATTTTCGAAGCTTCGATCACAGAAAAAAAAATAAGGATTCAGTACTTCATACTTCAACAATTATTCAAATGCCTCATTGTTCTTGACATATGTTATCGTGACACATGCTGTCCTGACTCCCGGCTCAAAACTACGGATAGCGGCTTTTTAATTTTATGATTAAATTATTAAATATTTTTTATTGCATTTCATGACTATGTAAATCTTATGCGTTCTGACTCGTATTTCACGTTTATGTTCATTTTATTAATATATATATAGCTACTCGTGCTGATTCACTGACTCACTCACTCACTCATTGATCACCTCTCCTGTAAAATTTTGTATGGAAAAATTTTTTTTCACGCACGGTTTCGTATAGACAACAAAAATTCATTCGGAGGAAAAATATGGAGAGAGCTGATGATTGAGGATTTCGGAGACGGGTGAGGAGCACCGGCCAGGGTATCGAAGATAGGTGGGGGGTGTTCGACCAAATGTCACTCGAAACTTCATCCAATTGGCAGAAAGCCGAAAAAAAACTCCAAAATGGCGGATTCAAGATGGCGGCCATACAAATTTTGTTTGAGTCTATCTCAGAGAGTATAAGAGATGGAAGAATGGCGTTTTAGTAAAAGATAATCAGGAGCCGATGGTCCACTTGATAAACAGAAAAAAAATTCAAGATGGCGGATTTTTTTTTTTCATACAAAATATATGCAAGACTTTATGCGGCGCCTTTTCAAAATTTCTGATGGTTTCGTATAGAGGACAAAAATTTATTTGGAGGAAAAATATGGAGAGAGCTGATGATTGAGGATTTCGGAGACGGGTGAGGAGCATGGCCAGGGTATCGAAGATAGGTGGGGAGTGTTCAAACAAAAGTCGCTCCAAACCTCATCCAATTGGCAGAGTTCAAAAAAAAATCAAAATGGCGGATTCAAGATGGCGGCCATACAAATTTCGTCGGTATCTATCTCGGAGAATATAAAAGATGGAAGAGTGGTTTCTTGGAAAAAGATGATCTTGACCCGATGGTCTAGGTGATGAATAAAAAAAAATCAAGATGGCGGTCATACAAATTTCGTCGGAGTACATCTCTAAGACTATGAAAGATGGAAGAGTAGTTCCTTGGAAAAAGATGATCAAGACCCGAAGGTCTACTTGGTGGACAGAAAAACCGCGGTTCGCTTTAGCGAGCCGCGCACCCACGCGCCCTACTAGTAGTCTCCTAAAGCCAGTAAAAATTTAACTTCAAAATTTTCAATAAAATAAAATTTAAGCAAGTGTACTTAAAAATTAAACACATTATTTACAACTTTGTAATTCAACACCGCATTATATCCATCCAAAGTTTTTACTTATAATATTCAGTATAATAGCACTATATTATTTTTAGTATATTAAAATAAATGAAAAAAAAGTGAAATATTTTTTATTTTACACTAATCCAACTAAAAATAGAACATCAAATAAAAAGCATAATAAGAATAATTTGATGGTCTCCAACCCGGATCTTTCGTAAAAAGTACATCATTAATCCACTTTCTCGCCTTTCTACAGATTGTGGAAATCTAAAGGAAAAGGAATAATAACTATTGAAAACTTAGATCTATTATTATATCTAAAAAAATATATAATCAAAAAATTTCAGAAAATCAATTTATTAATATTTATTTATTCATGTTTATTTATTTTTATTGTTGACTTTATTGTTGCATCTCAAACTGTTCACTTATCTAAAAGAAGACTTTGCAAATCGTTTTCAAGGATGAGTAAGTATATAATAATTCTTAAGAAGCCGTCTCCACTTCTATCAACCAGATTCAATGTATGAATGAAAATGATCTTACCGAGTAAGTGCACTCGGTGGTTACACAAATCGGACTAACATGCGGTATTCTTATTTTTTTTTCTGTGATCGAAGTTTCGAAGTAATGTAAAAGGGATTAAGTAGTGGTAGTTTCATACTAACCAGTGGGTTGAGTGGCAAGCCGCTGTAACTTAGCGAGCAGCGCACGCAGACGAGCCACGGGCGCGCGCGGCTGGCGGCCCGCGGCGCTCGCCAAGTGGCGCGTGTACAATGCACGCGCACGTTCGCCCACCTGCACACAACATTACACAACATCGACGAAAATTATAAAAGAAACACACGCAGATTTTTTTTTTTTTTTTGGACGTATGTTTTAAATAACCGGTCAAATGCAAGTCGGACTCGCATACAAGCGTTCCGTATCAAAAATGCCCCAAAAAAAACACGTTTCTAGTAGGGGAGCCCGCCTTTAATTTTTAATTTATTTTTATTTCTTGTTATCACGGCAACAGAAGTATACATTCTCTGAAAATTTCAACTGTCTACCTATTACGGATTGAGATACAGCCCCTGACTGACAGACAAACAGGCAGACGGACGGACGGACGGACAGCGGAGGCTTAGTAATAGAGTCCCATTGGCTACTCTTTAGGTACGGAACCCTATGCGCTGAGTACACTACGCAATCAACGCGCCTGTATATTTAAATTTTTAACGTGTTTCATTGTTTTTGGTAAAAAATATAGGGGTAGTATATTCAAAGTTTAAAGAGTTTAAGCGCCCCAATAGCCCAACGGTTAAAAGTGCAGACTAAAAGTTGAAAGGTCTGATCCCTACCTGTAGCACTATTTTCCTAATCACTTCTAAGTTCTAACACAAGTTTTGCGCTTATTTGGAGCAGAGAGGAGAAAATTAGTCAGGTTTAATTTGGCTGTTATTCTCAACTAAAAAAATATGTATATATTCAATAGAGGTTGGTACCTGAGCTTTCTGCTGTTCCGTCTTAGCGGAGAAACGACTTCGATTTTGTGTTGCATTTCCATTATTAGCGGCCGCCGGTCGGCGATCCGCCCAACCGCTGGCCAATTCAGGCCCTAAAATAATAAAAAAGAAATAAATACGAAAAATTTTGCAAAAAGACCACTTAATCTTCAAGTATAAGGAAATAAACATTATTCAGAATAAAGACATTGTTAATTAATATTGTCATGTATGTATGTTGCACGCCCGGAGAGGCAATGTATAATGCAATAAATGACAAAAAAAAAAATGAAAAAAAAAAAAGTTTTTAAGTTTTTTTATCTTGGGAATTAAGCCATTGAGGCTGTGCGCATTATTGTTTTTACAATAAGGTAAATCAAGTTAACAGAGATTGTAAAAATCGTACCTAAAAATGTTTCAGCAGTAAAAGAATGCTTAGTTCCTCTATTTGATTCAAAGATAAACCCGGGCAAATCTTCCCCCAGTATTGTTGTTTGTTGTTGCCCGTCAGTATTGTGTATATGAAGCTCCTTCTCCCTGGAAATAAAATGATATCAGTTTACTACTAATTATTAAATTACTTATTATTAGTTTTTACGCTAAATAATATTTTTTGGCGAAATTAAATATAAAGTCTCAATAAAAATAAAAAAATGACATGTACCGAAATAATTTCTTCTACTAAACTTCAATCATTAAATGCAAAAGTTTACTTATATAGCAAGCAAATGATTAAATAATAATAAAATAATCCTACATACGTAGGCTTTTTGTACTTTTTATGAACGCCATATTTATAATGCGATTCAAACGAGAATAGGACTGTCAAACAACCATTTTATATTTCTGTCCTACTCATATCAGGTTTACACTGAGTGAAATAGAAACAGAAAATGGCGGCTTCTCATTCCTATTGTCATTTGAATCGCATTATAAATATACCCAACGTCACGCCCACAATAAGCCAATGTCAAAAAACTTTACCCCCTTACGCAGTCGGGCAAAAAGAGGAAGAAACGTCCCTAGAGTAAGTTTTTTATTTAGTTGTAGATGTTTGGATTTTTTTATACAGAAATGGGCTACTTCAAGCGGTAAGTGGCGCGATGGAGCCCGCTCCTTGTAGTCTATAGACGAACCATGTGTTTCCACCTCTCACCATTTATGTATAAGGGCATCTAGTTTTTTTTTTTTGCTACTTACTTCTTACACGACAATACCCAGTTGCCAAGTATCAATTTGGTTGGGCCGGGTTTCGACAATATACTTTGTGGTACGCAATTCTTTACAGACGCTCTCGCTCTCTGGAGTTTGTCAATAAATTCGCCGCGATTTTCTGAAACCAAAATTTATCGTTTTTCGTTACGTATTAATTAAAATTTCGTTATTTACGTTATGGTTTTAATGGTGAAAATAGTTAAAATGAAATAGTCAGAATGAAAACAAGTGAGAGTTTCTGCACTTTGTTTACATTTTAAGTCAGCTAAGAAAAAATAGACGGTAGAGTCAAAAAGAGAACTGTCGTGCGGTTGGAGGGCGCAACTGTGCTTAATTATCTTTTTGTTTAGAGGACAATAAAATAGCGCAATAAATAGCGTTAGTTCACTGTTTGACTACGACGTTTCTCTTTCTAAACAGAATCTAATAAACGTTTTCCCTAGTATATTTATTTATTTATATCCTGTTGGTTGGTTACAATAAATTAAAATTAGAAACTAAAAAAATACATGTTAAATAAGTTATTATGTTAGTATAAATGTATAGCAGAGCGGGTTGGTGGATTGGCGCAGTGGAGGCGCAGGGCTTACCCGTGTTATCGGTTTGGTGCTCGGGGCTGCCGCTGGAGTACATGGTGGCCAGCTTCCCGTCGAGCAGGAAGCGGAACCAGCCGTTGGAGCCGGTGCTGAGCTCCAGCGCGGCCGCGTCGCTCCACACGTAGAGCGCGTCGCGGCCGCGGCACAGCGACCACTCGCCCCACCAGTACGCGCACCCGCTCGCCAGGCACGTCGCGTCCTCGCCCGTCCCTAAAACAAGCGATAACACCGCCTTATTGTACTTATATTATAAAGCTGAAGAGTTTGTTTGTTTGAACGCGCTAATCTCAGAAACTACTCGTTCGAATTGCAAAATTCTTTTTGTGTTGTATAGTCCATTTATCGAGGAAGGCTTTAGGCTATATAACATCACGCTGCGACCAATAGGAGCGAAGCATCAGTGAAAAATATTGCAAAAACGGGGAAAATTATCCATATTTGAGGGCTTCCGTTGCGTGTGCTGCGTAAGAGGTTCAAGTTACCCAAAAAATAACTAAATATTTTCAGAGATAGAGGACAACTTCTCGCGGATAGTAGCAAGTCACTCTAAACCTTTTCCACGCGGACGAAGTCGCGGGAATCAACTAGTTGTACTTATATTATGTCAAATTTATTACTTGTTTGAGGTGCAACAAAGCCGAATCGAGATACCGAGAAATCACGACACGGATGAGTTTTACAAAATCTTCCATTCCAGAATCTCTCAATGCCTACCGCTGTATTGTTTATTTTTAACATTTCCAGTTGTTATGGAAAACTATAGTAATTTGGTAACTAGGAACTGTCAAACCCGCAATCCGTCACACAAAATGCGTTCTACATGCGTTTGACAGTTAACAATATATATTCTCCCCTCCCCTCCAAATAAGCGGAAAGCTCGTGTTAGGAGTGGGTACGACAATAGTGCAATGGATGCAGATCGAACCTGCAACCTTTCAGTTTTTATTCCGGTATTAAATGTTTAGGTAATAAAATAAGTAAGGAACAATGTACCATACCTGCGGCGATAACAGTCTCTCCGTCGGCCGCGAGATGGGTCGCCGGGGACGCTGCCAGGGCCTCCACTTTACTGAACACGCCGAGACGCGCAAATTGCTCCAGATAAATGTCAGCAGCTTTGATCATCAACTCCTCCGCTATCCCTAGCACGGTCAAGTGACCATCGTCGTCGTCCTATACCAACGGATACGGACTTTATTAAATGTTTAAGACACTACAGCACACCCTTAATAAAACAACGACCGAATATGTAGTAAAATACTGACCTTAAGGAGCAAGCTCCAAAAACTAGGTAAAACAAAACACAAGAGGTAGTATTCCTTAAAAAATAACGTATCAATTAATATAGGTTCGATTTTATAGCGGCTTAAAAAAGATGTCGTAGTAAATATTGTATTTGATCGAGTCCCGAAAGTTTAGATTTTATCTTCGTTTGTTGTTTTATTAAGAGTGCGACAGTATGGCCATTTCACTAGACCACTTTTGACATAAGGATTGACTGTATATTTTGTACGGCTCACGACACTTTTTTTTTTAAATCAGAATAGAGAGCAGACCTACTTTAAAGTTGTGTTAAAAATTACAGACAATTACGCATAATCGGATAACTGAAAATGGCACATGTTTAATTAATGTGTCTCGAATTTGTGCATGTGTGAGTGTTTATGTACACGTTTCGGTGAAGACATAACTATTATGACAAGACAGTTTATGTATGGAAGCACTTGACTGTTTTATGTTCATCTTCACCTCTTTATTACTTTATGGGTCAACCACATAATACAATTTTTGACCATTGATATTTAAATCTTTATTGTTTTATATAATATGGTTTATGGTTTACCACAATAGAGGAAATATAATATAAATTAAATAAATAATAAATTTTCTCCTATTATTCCCGCTGGAGTTTTAAAAACCTAACTCCACGTGGATGAAGTCGCGGGCAAAAGCTAGCAATGTAATATGTGAAAGTATATTATTATGAATCCAACATGCACCACAAGGTTTTTTCTACTCTTAATACTTTTTCCATACATTCTTAATAAATGTCAAAAGTGCCTATTATAATGGCTATACTGCAATCATTTAATATTATGCCATTTGATTCTTGTAAGGTTACACAAAAATAAGAAACCACTCACATCAGCTCTTAGAAACTCTATACTTAGCAACAATCACGTTAGTTATAAAATAACAATTTACTGTATAAATGAACAACAGTAAAGGGAAATGGATACAAAAGAGGACAGTTTAAATGCAGGTAAGTTTCGATGGTGTGACTTCTGTACAAGTAGCTAGTTCAAAATATGCAATGCATTTTTGTTGTGTAATTATTATTGAATTAGTAGTTTCAGTAGGAATGTTCAAAACTGTTAAAAAAAATGCATTAGTGCTAAAACGTAACTTCGAGACATCTAAAGTTTTGTTCGGAAGAGCTCACATTCTGGTCGCGTTGAAGGGTTGTAATAACTGTCACCGAAAATAATTGCGAGTGGCAGATTCGACTTGGCATCACATTAGACTTTAGGGTGTGTTTAAAGCGGAAAAGTGTCCAGTCAAACCGGTCGTGAAAACTAAGAAAATAGTATTCATTAATTGACAGATTAAAACATATGATTTTATTTATCAAACATAATAAGAACCCCTGTGCTATTTTTTTTTTTTCAACGATAGTGACCAGATAGTGTTTCATTAACTTACTACAATTTTTTTCTGACCTACAGTCTTTTAGCTCGTTCGAACAAATACTACATTATTTACAATTGTGCTAAATACCAAACAGACATTATCAATCGATGTTCGTCATTTATGTAATTTTTTTTTTTGACATTTTCATCATTATATTCATCACTCTATACGGCAAACACAATTTTAACTGACCGACAACACCACATACGACTAGGGTTCTGAAAGCTAGCCGTTCTTTAGGATTGGTGACATGCCCTTTACGAATTTGAAGGTACCAATTAGCAACGAAAGCAAAGTCGAAGTTTTCATTCTTTCATTTTGTTTGTTGCCCTTTTTTAGATACATTACGGCTGAGTGAAAACAAAAAGGCACGTATCTCTGTTTTATCGAAACTAAGTAAACTTAAATTTAATCTTCACTATGTTTACGTTGTATGAGGTAAAATAGCAAAAGAGATACAAGTGCTCGTTATTTTTGTCTGCTTTTTTATTCAATGATATTAATAATGGAAAAAATATGTGGATAATAAAAACTGTATAATATCGGCCAGCAGGGAAAGTGGCGAATGATATTATGCAGATAGACGTCACTTCGTAATGACCGCGGCCACCGAAATGAAGAAGTGGAAATAAAGTTATGTCAACTTTGAAAATTTTAAGATTAAACATATCGCGTCGCCTTTACTTGTCTGAAATGTGCCTTGAGCCATTGACATATTGCTGACAATAGGTTGTATGACATGTTATATTGACAAATGTCTATACAAAAAGGCGCTGATTTTTAGGGTTCCGTACCCAAAGGGCAACCAACGTCCGTCCGTTCATCCGTCTGTCTGTCAGCGGGCTGTATCTCATGACCCGTAATAGGTAGAGTTGAAATTTTCAGAGAATGTGTTGCTGCTATAACAAATATTAAAAAAAAATTAAATGGAGCTCCCTTCTATAAGAAACGTATATTTCTCGGTGTTTTTGGTACGGAACCCTGCGTATGCGTTTCGCATTTGACCGGTTATTGTATATTTAGAAAACCGCAGCGGCCTAAGAGGCAGGCATTAGGTGGAGATGCAAGTAAAAGGATGTAGAACTCATCACACCATCGGAACATTACCGCGGGCGGGCGGATATAGCGGCTGCGCAGGTAGCGGGGCTGCGGGCGGCGCGCCGGCGCCTCGTCCTGCCCGACCAAAACTGTTATTCGACCGCTTTTTTTTTTTTTTTTTTTACCCGACTACGGCTAAGGCATTGTCCTAATACAACGCGAATGCGCGATCATCGCAAGTTCGCGCGAATTTTACTCGTACGAACGCGCGATCAAACGTACTGGTCTCGAATAAATAGGTGTCCTAATAGGCATTCGCGGGATGGAACGAAGCGCAGTGGAACCCGCGGCCGCTCGCATCGCTTATTCGCTATATATTAGGGCAACGCCTAAGCCAAAAGGAAGGTTTATGATTTTAGCAGTCTATGGATGGGACTATTTAACAATGTTGCACCATAGATTCACACCATAGATCGATTTTGATGAATGAGGTGTCAATTGATTCATTATTCTCGTCCCATTGGCTTATTAACTACTTTACTTTTTGTTTAATGACATAACTATTATTATTGTTAAATTATAATTAAGATTAATAATAAACAATGATTATTGACTAGCAACACCCTGACCAGGCATCATGTTTATAATATGATGTTGTATAATATGATAGCAAATAAAGAATACATTTTATATGAACAAATTCAATATGATGGATCTAACACAGTTTTCCGTAGTCGGGTTGCAGTGCAACTTTTTTCTTTTTAAATGAAAATATATCAATCATTTAAATAATTAAATAAATATTGACTGATCATTATTTTTATTGATAAAGAAGATAAAAAAAAAATTCGTTGAGACCGATGCAGTTGCAGTAAAATAGCTTATAACTTATTTGTTTTTCGACCGATTTGTTTTCTGTTTTTACAAATGTTATTCGTACATGTTACATTTTGACAACAGTCAAATACCCAATTAAGGAAAAATAGATTAAACACTATTGTATGTACTAGTGTACTAGTGCTTAGCTGGCAGTGAGTTACTGCCCTGACTGACTACTGACTGACCTGAGTGTCGAGCACCTGCGCGACGAGGCGCGTGAGCAGCGCGGCGATGCGCGGCGCGGAGAGCGCGCGCAGGCGCGGCGCGGGCGCGTAGTGCACCATCTTGCGCACCAGCGACAGGCAAGCGCGCCGCACGCCCGCGCCGCCCGCGCCGATGTAGCGCGCGCAGAACACGGGCACCAGCCGTCTGGTGACCAACAAACCACTCATATGAAAAATGCAAATAAGCTTGTGATTCCTCAACTACGCCTCAAGGAAACCCGAAATTCAATTATGGAAATGGGCGTGACGTGGAATGTAAAAACAATCAGAATTCCAAAGTCAGTGACATTATAGCAAGACTTTTGTCACAAGGGTGACATAACTCAAAATTGACCAATTTTAGTGTCGAAAATTTATACTTTTTGCTATAAAAAAACATTACGTTAAGCACAAAAAAATAAGAGCGAGAGAGATTGTGACTTAATGCTGTTCAAAAGTATTCAATATTCAGGTGACGAACTTACTCCAAGTATATAGCAGCCATCTCCTTATCCCCAGTATCGGGGAAATCTTCATCATTAGAGGAAGCTGGCGAGTCTTGATTACTGACGACAAGCCACTCTCCGGGGCACTGCAATATAGCTGCTACCTCCCTGTGGCCTACGACAGATTATACAGGGTGTTATTTTGAGTGGCACTGAGGATATTTTAAACTATATTAGATTCGCAAGAATTTAGTCAAAAGAACTATGATGTCAAATTATACAATAAAAATTGCATTCAAAGATTTAAAATAACTTGTAAATTGGTCATAAATATATCTCACACTTATAATCAAAAGTTTTTATAAAGACAGTTTGTCTGATATAACTCTTACCAAGGAATTTACAAAATATCATGTTATACTTTTCATAATTTTCACTGCAACATTACATTTAGAGCTGTCAATTTAGTTTAAAAATGCTAACTATGAATTTAGTTTATCATTTTTTTTTAATATATTTTTTACTACATTTTAAAATTTATCAAAAACACTGAATTAAAAATCTAGATGGACAGCTCTATAATATAAAGATCTTAATAAAAATATCAATCAATCATCATATTGTCACCTTGTTCGTGTCTTTCCCTAGCTTTGTCCAACGGTGTCTTGCCATCCTCATCGCGTAGGTCTGCGTTGGCGCCGTACCGCAGCAACACCTTCGCAATGGCCGGCCGGCCGAAGCAGGCCGCGTAGTGGAGCGACGAGCTGCGCTGTCCGCGGTTGACATCCGCACCTGCGATGATCATAAACACATTGAGAAAACATCATCATCATCATCATCATCATCATCATGAAGAACTCTCAGACGTGTAGGTTTTCTCACGATGTTTTCCATCACCCTTGAAATATGTATTTATGAATGAATGAATGAATATAATTTTATTGTACACCACACATAATATAAGAATAAACACAATGAGCTTAATAAATAGCATATATTCATTCATATTCATATTCATTTATTTTTGCATTCCAATGTCATAGGTACAATGATTCTTAAAAACTAGAGACTACCCTTTACATCAGAACCTCGTTGGGGCACAGCAAAATATTGGCTTAGTAGAGAGACGGACGCCAAGTTACTCATTAAGGAAGTCATTAATTTTATAATAGGCTATTATTATATAAAGGAATTTTTTTAGGGAATTGATAAACGCCGTATCATTCTTAGTTTCTTTTATTTTACTAGGGATTTTATTATATATTTTAACGCACATCGGGTTAGGACCGGTACTGTGTCTTCAGATTGGAGCTTGGTATGACTAGATTATGTTTACGTGTGGGCCGAAGTTCATAACATCGTGGTACATCTTGAAGTTTTGTGAAATTTTGTGGTTGTTTTCTAACGAATTTGGAAGCTTCTAATATGTAGATGCAGAGCAGGGTTAATATTTTGAGTGATTTGAAGTGAGGAGCACAAGTTTCTCTATTCTTTAGGTTTTTTATTATTCTAATACATTTTTTTTGCAGAATGAAAAGTTCTTGTGCGTTTGTACTGTTTCCCCACAGAACCACGCCATAACTCAGCCAAGCGTTTGCAATAGTATGCTAATAGTGTCGCTTCTAAGTCATATATTTCATTGCTTAAACGAACTTAATTCGGAAGTCAATTGCCACATCCCAACTTTTTCATACTTTTTTTTTTTTCGTCGTCGGGTAAGGCCTTCAACTCATGGCTGATAGCAGAGTGGGGCACGAGAAAGATCACTTTTTGATGAGCTGATGATTTTAGCCAGGTTTGCTACTCCGGCTCAGCCCTGCTACTATCAATGACTTTGTAGGTCGAGTGACTCGCCACCGCGCGAACCTGCATGTCTGGTATGAGCTTATTCCTCCACAGTGGGTGTCCTTAGATCTCGATGAATGAAGGAGGGTTAACCATTGGACCATATCAAAAACGACGACGAAACACCAGCACTTGTAGACGAAAGAACGATTCGGCACAAGATTATGTTTATAGATTGTCCAATTCTTTATTTTCTTTTTGGCAGATCAAGAAATTTTGACTTTAGTGACGCCTTCACACGTTACCGATTCGATTTGAAGTAATAATCGATTTTATTTAAGAACTTTCAATCGATTTAATGAAATATTTTTTAATTTTGATTTAACGTACTTATATTTTATTATATATTTTTAATCACTTAGATAAATTAATTTGACATATGTTTGCGGTAACTGACAAACAGAAAAAAATAATAAGTTGATTTGGGTTCTTTATCGATAATAATAATAATTAAGGTTTTCTTTCAAAATATGTTTAACTAGCGACCTGCCCCGACTTCGTCTGGGTTGAAATATTAAATATTTGTTTTTACGGGGCTGATCGCACAGAGCTTCTTATAGGAAACGATTGTTAATAAGATCACCACAGGAACTACAGGAATCTTCCGCGCCGATACCTGCCACCTTGCCCCGCCGCACCGGCTGGCACCATTTTATTATTTTATCACGCGGAAATATTCATTTTCTGATAACTCCAATATTAATTTAAATTGTATAGTGTATATTAATCAGATCAAGTTATTTATACCTTTGCCTTAATCCTTACCTAAATAAACGATTTCTCAAGCAAGGCAGTTTAAATACCTGTAAATTACTTTTTAGTTTATTAAAATCGGACATTCCATTCGAAACATATTACGAGTTTAATAAAATTGCTCAGTGAAATGTTTTTAAAAATTACGTGTTGATGTCACTTGTCCTGCATTTACTGTACGTTTATGCCAAAATGTTTAAAAAATAAATGTCCAGCCGTGCGAAGCCAGGACGAGCCGCTAGTATTTAATAATTTTACTTGTTTCATTTGTATACCCAATTACGTAGCTAGTTTGTTAAATAAATAAGTAGGTAGGTATGTGATTTTCCAAGTATATTTGCTCATAACTCTGGATTTAAACTTGGTTTAGACGTTATTAACCATGCGTTTTGAAATTAACTCACTTCACTAACGCGTGCATAGTTACATTTTAAGGCAGCCGTCAAAAAAAAAAATGAAAAGAAAAATTTCTTTACTCTTGGTTTGAACTTAAATTCCAAGATTTCAACTTAATTCCTTGCAAATATTCAATATTGGAGTCATAGTTACTATTTTTATTAAATTTACAGAAACAATACTTACACGAAGTCAAATTATCTTTATCATAATTGTGAATGATTTATCGTCTTTCAAGAACTGTGTTTTAGTCTGTGGTTGTTTGTTATGCACAGGGCACTTCACTAAACGTCAATAAAGTACGACATTATTTTAGTACATTATTCCAAAAACAAAAAAAAACGGTAATTTATAGGCGTGATCTGCCAAAAAGAAAATAAAGAATTGGACAATCTATAGTAGTGATCCTTACAAAATACCCATATGTACATATGTCGATGTAAGAGATGTCCATCAGTTTTTAAGCTATTGCATAGCTTCTATCGCAGGCCTTGAGCGTGGAGACCGAATCCAGAAATTCCGTAACGAAAATAACCTGACACGGGACTCCTCTCACTGCTAGATGGCGTTGATAAAAAATGCTATGCAATAGCTTTACCGCGGCAGTCCCCGAGTGCCACACGTCTTTTTTTTATATATAGACAAGCACTTGGCTGCGATCACACCTGATGTTAAGTGAAGATGCACTCTTGATTTGAAAGTACCCAAATTGTAGTTGTAGGGAAAACCAGAAGCTGCAAGGGCATTCCAAAATTTAGCGTATCAGAAACGAGGAAGCAAAGCGCTTAGTGTTCCTTGTTCAACTTAGTTGCGATCACAACAAAATATGTCACATTTTTGACGACCTCCCTGGCGCAGTGGTGTGCGCTGTGGTCTTATAACTGGGAGGTCTCGGGTTCGATTCCCGGCGGGGGCAGTTTAGGAATTTATAATTTCTAAATTGTCTCTGGTCTGGTCTGGTGGGAGGCTTTGGCCATGGCTAGTTACCACCCTACCGTCAAAGACGTGCCGCCAAGCGATTTAGCGTTCCGGCACGATGGCGTGTAGAAACCGATAAGGGGTATGGGTTGAATTTACACTGCTATACCCCTTCCAAGTTAGCCCGCTACCATCTTAGACTGCATCGTCAGCTACCATCAGGTGAGATCGCAGTCAAGGGCTATCTTGTCATCGAATTAAAAAAAAAAAAAATGTCATATCTCACCTTTCTCGCACAGGAACTCGACCATTTCCCTCGTGCCGAAGGCCGCTGCCCAGTTGAGCAGCGTCTGCCCCACGTCGTCGGTGAAGTTGACGTCGACCGCGCCGCTGGTGACGGCGGCGATCAACGCGTCGGTGTCTTTCCCTCGGATGCAGTCTATGAGCTGGCGGTGCGACTTGTCCCCGCGGCTGCCGGTGGCGCCGGGCGTGGAGGTGCCGCTCGAACCTTCACCGCTTGCTCCGTTACTAGATCCAGACGCGGAGCCCACACGATTTGAACCACTGTGTGAAAAGTGGTTTATTTAATGTCATGTGTAATGCTAGACCGGCAAACTATCAAAAGATATCTTTATGTACTCAATATCAAAATAGGAAAAAAAAATACGCAACGAATTGAGAACCTCCTCTTTTTTTGCAGTCAGTTAAAAACATTGGTAAATCTGATTAAAAATAAATAATTTTTAAGTTTTTAATTCGGCGGTACTTGTCAATTAACAAGAAAGGCCATGATGTTTTCGATGCATTATGTATGCATTTTTGAAGCTTCATTGTGGAAGCACTGTATGTGTATGTACATAGCATAGTTTTATTACATATTGTAAAAATTATTTTTTTTTTTTTAAAAGAGGAACTGCTGAATTTCTCACCAGCTCTTCTCAGCAGAATCTGCATTCCGAACCGGTGGTAGATTTATGACGTGTCATAAGAGCCACAAGTTGGCCTACATTAAATAAATGGATTTTGAATTTGACCTACCACACTGGCTAATAACATAATGACTACTCACGTCTGTATGGCATGCCGCCCCTCACACAGCAGGACAAGCAGCAAGTCCACGAGGCGCATGCACTCCAGGCACCACCGCTCGTCGGCTTGCACCGCCGCTTCGATGGCCGAGCACAAGTCCAGCCGAACTAGATCCTAAAAACATACAACTCTTTTATAATAGCAATAGGGAGGGTTT
Organism: Hipparchia semele; assembly: GCA_933228805.2. NCBI lineage: Eukaryota > Metazoa > Arthropoda > Insecta > Lepidoptera > Nymphalidae > Hipparchia > Hipparchia semele. Next base: position 5,489,646 of record OW121717.1, on the reverse strand, counting down.
GGGTTTGGCAGTATATGCTTTGCCCAAATGGAATAATTGCCCCTTGTAAGACCCAAATTAATAATTTCTCATGTTAATAGTTAATAGGAGTTAGCTCGAGCAAAACTAAACTACTTATGATGGCATCACCCTTAATCATTCGTTATCGCAGGGCAGGGCTGGCAGACCTCCCAACCCCTTCTCACTAAGTGAACCGACGACATCAGAGGCATCACTCAAGGAGGGATCTCACAGTTAGCCGCTGGATGCAGGTGACACAAGCCTGAGGCCTCTGGAAGCCTAGAGACCTATATCCATACATACATGTGTGATCTGCGCAGAGCCCCTACAGAGTGTTGACAACAGGCTGACAGTGGTGGAAACTGATGGCATGAGGCATTTGTCGTCCGAGCTCTCCGTCGTGCCTAGTCGTCGAACCAACTCTTCGATCAGACCTGCAATTTAAATTACAAAAAAAAATAGGTTACATTTCTGATGAATACGTCATTTACAGATAATAAATTAATCATAATTCATACTAATATTATTTTAGACGCGAAATAACTGTCTGCCTACTTTTTACTTGTCTGAAATGCAGAACTCATTCCTACAGTTTTACATCCTGAGTAAACATACTAAGTTTATATCTTGCAATATAAAGAAGTTCTCATGCTGAAATCTATAGAGCGTGCTCTGACTCAGCTCAGACTTAAGATCTCTATCTTAAAACGAGACACAAATATGTTCTGACATAAATCTGTCACATTCTAACACTGTCTGGAGTCCGAGCTGCAAGAGTGTGAATCGTGCACAGGATGTACTACAGGGTAGGCAGATGATACAAAATGAAAAAATCTTCGGTGCGAATTTTAAAAAACTTAAGGGTATTCATTGTACAAATTATAAAAAGCCTACCCTTAAGTGTTTATAACTCGTAATGGCGATTTTCTCCATTTTATATAATTTTTCCGCATTATGCCTACCCTGTGTGCACGCCACTGAGTGTGATTTATAGATTTCAGTCTCAGACACCCTAAATCCACACGGAAGCTGCGGATATCAGCAAGTTCATAATATTTTTCAAATATGCCAGTTTTGGATGGACCAAGGATATTCCATCTTGGCCAACTGCAAGTTACATAGTGTATAAAAATATACGTAGTTATTTTGAACGCTACTAATTCTTACCATGTTCGGCAAGCGGTGCCGGGTCGGCGTGCGCACGCGCAAAGCGGTCAGCGAGTGACGCAAAGCAGCGCAACGCGGCGTCGGCCACGCGGGCGTCGCTGTGACGCAACAGCGCCGACAGTGACGACACCGCGTCGCCCACTCGAGCATCTCCCGGCTCCATCTTGCCGCATACTCTAAAATATTTTTAAAATATTATCAAACTCCAAATAAGATTTTTTATCAATTTTTTCTTCTTTATCAACCTTTAGACTAGTCAAGTTTTGCTAGTCAAGTCTCTTGCATAGACTTCTAAAGGTCTCGGTCTTGCGCCACCTGCATCCAGTGGTTCTATGATATCATTGGTCTAGTTAATGGGGGATCTGCCAACACAAGACCCTAATGACTATCAGCTCTTCAAACTATGTGCCCCGCCTGTTTCCACCATTTTCAAAATCAATTTAATGCTTTGGGTGCAGAATGATATTAAATTGTAATTGCCAACCCCAATGCCAAATATCCAACCATGATTGTTCACGACTTCGTCTGCGTCTTCAATTCACAATCAACAGTTCCTTAGCAGTAGCCATGCAACATCAGGTTTGAGGAGTTGAGTCCTGAAGTTCAACAATGAAGTCTTTACTTGGTATCTAAAGAATTTATTCATAAGCGACAGTTTCCAAATCCCCACACTTTAGATGGGCAGCACCCCTGCAGCATCAGGATTGGGGAATTGGAACCCGAAAATCCCACGCGCACACAAAAGTTGCAGGCAAAAGCTTTAATTATGATAATTTGTTACCTGGAAACAACAGCCATGGCTGAGTGCAGTGTATCCTTGTGAACCGAAGTGCCATGATGCGTTATAAAGTGCAATACTGAAGGCAGACCACCACCTTCCCATACCGCACCAGCTTCGCGAGTGCACACCAACTCTAATACCTAGAACAAGAATCCTTGATTCCATAAATCCATTAATCTACTAATTTGGTGTGTACGATTAGCACACAAAACAGTTGAATGCATGACTAGGTTTGCAATATCGCATAGGTATTCACAGAAATAATTAAAACATTTTTGTTTTTTTTGATTTGCAAAAGACAAAATAAGGCTTAATGTAGTTCAGAATTACAAGCATCTCTGCAATGCCTCAATTAACAATAATGTTCCCATAGGTTTTGGAAGTCTGCCAATACATACTTGGTCAGGGTGGTGTATTAATAGCCTAATCTTATCTTATTATGAGACGAGAATGGAGCCCAAAATTAGGCTGGGTTGAAATGATGATGATGATAAGAAGGATGATCACGATGAATGAACTTACTTTGATGCATTGTTCTGCAAGATCTTTACTTGTCCTGTTGTTCGGGTCAACTGTAAGTAACCTACTGCATATGGCTTTCACAGCACCCTCAATCGCTACAATTCTTCTCGTACATTCAGCTGCAAAAAATAAGATATTGTTACTGACAACAACATGCCTTCTAGTTCTGAAAACACACGATACAATATCAAATTGTAAAATAGTTTCACATCAAGGGTAAGAATTTATTTTTCACTGACACTTTTTGACAACCTAGAGCATTGTTTCTCAACCATTTTTACAACACGGCCTACAAAAAAACCAAAGAGTATGAGTAAAAAGATTCGCATTTCCTTTAAAATTATATTCAATATAAAATTATAATAGCAATCTTTTATTTATAGGTCTTATTTTTTGAGCAGACTGCGACTCCCCAGGTTGAGATATGATGACCTCAAGTTTAGGTTAATAAATAATCTAGGACCTACTCTAGAAATAGAAATAGAATAATTTTTTATTCAAATAAGCTTTTACAAAATGCTTTCGAATCGTCAAATGAATCGACCACTGGTTCTACCAGCGATTCATTTGACGTGATATTTATTACTTTAAAGGATGAATATGCAATTCTTTAAAAATAGAGCATTCGTTAAAATTGGAGCAAATGCCAATCTTTGTCATTTAAAAAAACTTATACATTAGAAATAAATAAGAACCTTAGCAATTAAAATCTAGATAGAGCAGTGGTATCTACCTGAAACATCCAAGTAATAGGTGATTGCCCTAGCTGTCACCTCAAGTACATTATCTGGTGCACATTCATCTAAGAATATTTTACACAGTGCCGGTAGGAAGGTCCTTGGAGGACAACTGAAAAGGGCACATAAGTTTAATGCATGAACATAGAATAATGGCTTTTTGAATACAAAATACAAACATTATATATTAGCAGTTAAAATTTTTTTTATAATAAAGTTATAGAGATATTGAGAATTGCACATATGAATTGATTTAATTTCCTGTTGATTTATCCTAATATCCTAATTCCTAATAATATTATAAATGTGAAAGTGTGGATGTTTGTTAGTCAATCACGTCGCAACGCAAATTACCTCGCGACATTTCCAGAGTAAACAAACTAATAATTCCAAGAAGTAACAACTCGTACGGTGAACATACTCTGGAATGCCTCATTCCAAAATTGCTAAACAGCTTGCCTAATAAATTAAAACAAGAAATAAACGAAAAAAATATAAAGGCTAAACTCAGATCTTATTTCTTGCAGATTTGAAAAATTGGATCAACCTGTATATATAACTCTGGTAAACTGTGCAACGAACTTGGTATGACGCAAAACAATAATGTAATTGCTGTATTGAGCCGACCATAGCATTCAAAATATATTATGAACCCACCCTCACATTTTGAATGTGGCGATGGGTTCATTATAGTAATTACATAACAACAATAACAATACCTATAATATTAAGTAAATATAAGTAGCATATTTTACATGCCTAAATGTCCCTATAATGTAAGTATGTATCTGTAAGCATGCATTGTGTATAACTAAATATGCATAATGTATGATTCAGGGCGCTCACATGAATACCTACTGGTGAACGGACAAACCTGATTAGGTTTTTGATTCACCAGTATCTAATTTTCATATTGTAAATATAAAATGTATATTTCCTTTAAATAATAATAATAATAATAATAACGACTGAACCGATTTGGCTGAAATTTGGCACAGAGATAGATTATAGTCTGGAATAGGACATAGGCTACTTTTTATCCCGGAAAATGAAAGAGTTCCCGCGGGAATAAAAAACCCTCAATCCACGCGGACGAAGTCGCGGGCATCAGCTAGTTAAAATATAAATTATTGTTTCGAAAGTTGAATGATATTACTATTTTAATGAATTTGTTAAGAATGTATATAATACAGCTCTTTCACCTCTCAAAGCATCTGTCCACATTATCAGACATCAATAACAGCATGCAAAGCTGCTCCAGCGCAATCAGCTGCATGTCCCGCTCATCTCCCTGCCCCGTGAGCAGCCACTCCAGCAACGTCTCAGGGTCCACTTCAGCCATCTTAACATTCACAATTTTAATGAAATTAAATACATAGTACTGCTGTAGTAACCGGAGTTATTTAAAGAATAACTAATTTTATTCTTATGTTTCTTTATGAAAAAGATTAAAATAATACTACCTTAAGGCTTGAGGTGGTGTTTTCACTTTTCACATATACCTGTAAAAAACAGAGAATATATTTTATTTTTTCTTAACTTTCTATATACCCTCTTTTTATGATTATGTTATACTTGCTTTAGTACAACTACATAATGTACCTTTCCACTAATTGTATCAACATACAACGTAATTTAAAATTGCTTTGTTATCCCTATATGGGTGGAATGATCACTTTGTACACAGATCATCTATGGGTAGATATTTATAAAATGATAATATTTTGATGGCTATAACATACAGAAAATTCGTTTCATTGCTTGATAAAAGTTTCGGTAAACACATATGAATAACACGGCGACTTTTAAACAGTGGAAACAATCGCAATTATTAAGTAGGTTACTACCTCGATATACCTACGAAGTTAGAATGATACACCTTTCTCTTTTGATCTACCCATCTATTTAAATAACAGTATAAGGTCCTCAATCCAGGATTATGGGACGACTTAACGGATATTTGGATATTTAGGCAAATGAGAGCACATACAAAATTATCAAAATGGTTTTATACAATAGTTAGCTTGACATCTACTTACATTCAGTGAGCCATGACGCCAAGGCGTTTTCTAAAACACTTTACAAATTAATCAACCAATAAAAAGATCCACGAAACTATTGCACTTTCAATTCTGATGAAAACAATCAATCTTTAAAAAATTACTACCTATTTTCTGTTTCTTTATACACCACCACACCACACAAAATCACTGATCACACACCTGTGTTTTTTTTACTGATTTCTAATTTCACTCCACAGATAAAGTTTTCACTCAGAGCTTTTGACGTACCTACTTTTTGTTTTGAAGCTACTTGACCCACTGATCTCTATAATTAATCTATAATTAACACTGGATTTGCTGACCCTATACAAATGACAGGATAAGTAAGGATCAATTTGAAGCGCCACATAAGCGCCAGAGAAGACACTCGTGTTTGACACACGAGTGTCTTCTCTGGGACTAATAATCCTATTATCCTATTAAAAATATAAATGCGAAAGTTAGGATGTACGGAAATAAGAGAGTTCCCGCGGGAATAAAAACCTCAATCCACGCGAACGAAGTCGCGGGAATCAACCAGTAATGTAATAGCAGTAAGTCCAGTATTAATCATAAATTAAATATAGAGGGTCAATGACTTGGCCCGTGGCCTAAACAAACCATAGAAAAAGGTAGGTACCTACTAGGTAGTAGGTACCCACCAAAAAGCTTATAACCACAGACTAGGAACTGCGGAACACTGCGGAAACCAAAGAGTATATAAATACTATGTGTGGAAACTGGAGGCTGATTCTGTAACTCAGTGCCTATCAAAAAATGAATGCCACTGACATATATTTTTTATCCATTGAAGGTTTACTATGAAATAGTAAATGACATTTCCGTTTAAACCTTCAATGGATAAAAAATGCCTGTGGCCTTAATCAATATTATATTCATGATTTATTTCTGTGGTAAAGTAAAGTCATCGATGAAATAAAGTTAAACGTTGGGTCAAACGAGCTTTTTACTTTATTGTACCTAAATGTTTCTTGATTAATTTCAATTTTCTAAAACAACTAAGCTAAAAATGAACCGAGACAAACGTGAACCTGATTATCCTGTGGAACTGGAAACTCAGTTTATAATGAAGATGCCAGTGGAACCTGCACAAGCTTTGAGGGATTTGATCAGATCTGGAGAAAACTTTAAAAATAGACTTGCTATACAGCTAGATAATGATATGAGACATGGAGAAGTAAGATTAGACCATTGGTTGTTACACGCGAAAACTGTGGACTTGCCTACCATTGTTGAGTCTTGGAAGAGTATCGACAGAAAAAGTATTTATAAAACAGCGGACGTCTGTCAAATGTTGATATGTAAGGAAGAATTAGAGCCCCACACTGAAGAAGAGTCCCCAGCCAAAAAGAGGAAAGATCCCCACAAGGTGGACAAAAAATACCTCTGGCCTCATGGTATAACCCCACCTACAAAGAATGTAAGGAAAAGACGTTTCAGAAAAACTTTACGAAAAAAATGTTCAGAGGCCCCTGAGATAGAAAAAGAGGTCAAAAGACTTTTAAGGGCTGACAATGAAGCTGTCAGTGTAACTTGGGAGGTGATCAAAGAAGAAAATAACAGTTCTTCCAAAAATGAACTAACAAGTAAGGAAAAACAGAAATTCAAAAGAGAAATCAAAGGTTCAACAAGTACAAATCCAGCTTCAAAAGTAGAAGATATATTTGGTGGTGCATTGAGCGATAGTGATATTGAAGATGATAATGTGAATGTTGAGATAGAGGACAGCAGGCTATCGCTTTATGGTGACCATTTATCTGATACAAATTCTATTCATGGAGATAGAGAACAAGCATCAAGTAGAGTTCATAACTTGGCCATAGAATTTAAATCTGAAATGTTTGAATCTCCTAAGACAGTGCCATTATCACAGAAGAGCAGCATACCCAATACCTCTAGTTCAAGCAGCCACTACTCTGGAGATAATTATATGCAACTTGTTGATAACAATGACTCCATATTCAAACTGCAGCAACTTAAAACTGAACTCGAAGAATTGAAACAAAGAAGACAACGAACTCAGCTAGAAATTGCAGGGATGGAAAATATGGCATTGAGGCAAAGATTTCAAGACATTTTGAAAACATTAAACAAAGAAATAATAACTAAAGAGATTGAATTCCAGAACATAAAATCTCACTTGAAATAAGCATTAACAGTTAACAGTTTTTTTTATCTACTAATTAAGCAAGTATTTAAGTATGACATGTGCTATCACATTATTTATTGTATATTAATCAATTGTATAATATTCTGCCAAATTTTATTAATAAATTATTTTGAAGATCTCATAATAATAAATGTTATGGTAAAATAAAATAAAATATTAATTGTAACAAAGATGTTTTTTTTTAATATGATTATATTTAAAGGGTTTAGCTGGATAAGTTTGGCGAATCTGCCCCAAATGGGAACCTATATCAAAACTTCTATTGTAATAGGTATCAACTTGATGTACCAACACTATCTATGTAGGTTTCGCGGCCGGATTCCGCTATGACCTTGAGATTTGGGAAAAAACCGTAGGCACAGCTATCATCTTAAAAAAATATATCTCAAAAACAGCTAGAGAAGTAAAATCAACGCGAGGCTTTAGGTAGCACCAAGGTGTTATTTTCAAACCAAACCAATGATTTTCACAACCCAACACCTTAGAAGCAATCAAGAGTCAATCTGAAAACGTGCATTAAAAATCAGCAAGTAGGTACCCGACAGTATGCGACATGCCCCGGTACCTACTTATTTACCTACCTCTACCTAAGGACATTCCCCACCACGTAGCTTTGAACGATACATATGGATAGGTCATCGCACGGAGGCTCTAACGCGTATAGTTGTACTGCTTACTTTACTCTCTTGATCTGATTGATTTTAATTTTAAATTTTTTTAAACTAATTAAATACAATACCTATATATAGGATAGTTACTGGTTACATAGTAAACATGTATGTTTTAATTATTATGATTAGTTAACTAAGTAGGTAGGTATTTAAATAAATTTAAAAAAAAAGTAATACTCAGTAAAGTTTGAAAACTAATCTCCCGGAAAATTGAATATAGCAACCGTCATATTAATTTTGTTTATATAATGTAGCCTATTTCACCCGAACCATAATAACGTTGCTGAGGAGTTGGGATTTTGCAGACTACTTACTTCACAGACTTACTTACCTACTCAAGGTTACCATGCCTTAGAAATATACGAAGTACTTATAGGTAGGTAAGTACGTACACCAAATTTCAAATTAAATGGGGTGGTGAATCGATTGACGAGCCATTTATCAAAATCGGCTCAGTAATTTAGTAGTAGTCAGTAGTAGGTATATTATGGTCTGTTATCGTTTCGACAGATTTTCCCTTCGTGAGACTTTTCGTCAGATTAATACTTTACTTACTAAACCTAACTTTATGCTATCGCGCACCTCAATTCTAATAATTAGCCTGGAAATACACGTCAGGTTTTTTCATCCGATTGTCTGATCCGGTAGCCTGATCAGGCTACCGGAAGGCATTGAAGCCATTACTTTGTATGAACAGTCAATACACGTCCGATCCGGTGGCCGGATCGGACGTCCGAGTCGGAAACGGGCGCGAGGCGTTTCCGATTTTACTGCCGGTCCGATTGTCTGAAGGCGCGGTCTACATACTTTTAGTATGAGACAAAATAGACATCCGGTTACTCCTTCCGATTTTGCCAGTCAGGGTTCCCAACTTAGGGCTTTTAGACCCAAATTTAGGGCGGAATTTTGCTTATTGGGATTTATTAGGGCCCAAAAACTCTAGCGCTGACACTGTGTGGACGCATCGTTGTGGTTCGAATAATGGGCGAAAATTATGAAAAAAAATAATAATAAAATAAAATAATTCATAATAATAAAATTATTTTTATTATGAATTATTTTGGATGTTTTAAATAGAAATGACTCTCAGTAAGTCTTTTCAAATTGATTGGATGAATCCAATAGCGACGTTTTTTCTTCTTTCTCTTTCCTCTCTTTAAAATTTCTGTGGTGGTGTCGTGTGGTGCGGGTTGTTACGTTCCCTCAAATATGGTTGAGCGAAGCAATGGCTGGATCCTGCGTCATGCTCGTGAACGGGTGCCACCAACGGGAATGGGTCTGCTTTTGCCTGCCTGTCTTAACATGCATTAGATTGTTTTGCATTTTTGAAACTTTATTGTGGAAACACTGTATACATAGCATAGTTTTGTTACCTATTGTAAAAAAAATTTTTTTTGAAAAGAGCGACCGCCGAGTTTATTGCTGGCTCTTCTTGGCAAGAACGGCATTCCGAACCAGTGGTAGATTCATTGACGATTCAAAAGTACTTGTAAAAGTTTATTTGAATAAAAAATATTTCTATTTCTATTAACTCGTCATCCATCTTCTTTTCTTCTGCTTTGCTCCAAACGCAAGCACTCGGGATGATAGCTCGGGAACGACTGAGTTCAGAAAAAGCCTGACGGAAAAATCGGATGTGTATCGAGTAAATACGATCCGGTTGCCTGATCAGACAATCGGAAACAAAATCGGACGTCTATTGCCAGGCTAATCGACTCGATTCTAGTTGCTAAGCAACTAAAATCACAATCAATCAAAACCGTAGTAAAACCTTTTTTCCTGTGATCGAAATGCAAAATATACCAAGAGAATAATAAAATTATACTACTTAATCACTGAGTATATTTTAATGACTATGTTTTAAACCTATTATAATACCTACTCAGTGATTCACTTTATCAAAAAAATTCAGTTTGTGCTGTGACGAGAAACTTATATAGTTTTTAAAAAACACAACCTGGAAAAATTATCTGGGATTAAACTTTTTGCATCGATTTTATTAGTTTCCTGGTTTGTTAACATCAGTCAACAGAGTAGAGAGGAGCATTAATTTAAAATGTCTCTTCCAGATTTGGCAGTACAAATAGTTAACAAAACTCTCAACGAATTACAAGAAGACACTGCTCGAACTATCATTATTGTGGGAAGTAAAGCTGTGGTAAGTAGATGTATCATAAAATTCATCATATTATGACTATAAGGTGAAGAGACAAAGCCCTGAACGATGTGAATAGCAATCATTGTTATTATAATTTTGAATAAAAATGAACTAATAAAATTACAGGCGCCAAGGATCCATCGACCTTTGAGTTATGGATAGCTATTAGCTATCCCTTGATAGGTTGTTTTAACATACCTGTAGGTTTACTTAAAAATTTTTTTACAGGGAAAATCAAATTTGCTGTACAGCTTCCTTGAAAAATCCGATAGGCCTCGAGAAACATTAGTCTTAGAATATTCTTTCGGCAGAAAATCATCTCAAAAACAAGGAATTGAGAAAACTGTATGTCATGTGTGGGAGTACGGTGGAAAATTAGAGATGCTAAGAAATGTTTTAGTATCAATTCCAGTTCACGGGAGATTGTTTTACTGTATAATGGTCGATTTAGGTAAAATTAAAACAATTTGGAATACCTTAGAAACATGTGTTCAAATAGTAAAAGAGAATTGTATGGATCCATCCCTAGAGTTGATTATTATTATTGGAGGGAAATACGACATTTTTAAAAATTATGGTTAGTATTTTTGATTTAATGTTGTGGTTATAGAGTTTGTAGTGCTAGCTAAACTTATGACAAAAATTAAATATTTTAGATAGTGATATGAAAAAAGTAGTTTCTACAACCTTGAGGAGCATGGCAATGCTGCACAATGCTCATTTATTATTTTATTCAAGCAAAGAACCCCAATTAGTGAGAAAGGCTAAGGAAGTGTTCTATAACATTGGATTTGGTAATGGCATTCCACTCCGTGAGAAGAATACAAATTATACGAAACCTTTGATGATACCAAAAGGTTCAGACAATTGGGACAGTATCGGTGTGCCAGTGTCTACTTTAGAACAGGTTTTGTATGATATGTATATTTATGCTTATATTAGATTTCTATACTAATATTATAAAGAGGAAAGATTTGTGTGTAAGTAAGTATGTAACGAATTGGCTCAAAAAGTACTGGACTGATTTGGCTGAAATTTAAAGTGGAGATAGACTATAGTCTATTAAGGTATACCTTGAATTAAAACATAGGCTACTTTTTATCCCGAAAAATTTATAGTTCCCGTGGGACTCCAAAAAAACCTCAATCTACGCGTACAAAGTCGCGGATATCAGCTAGTTAGTCTTATATAAATGGAAAACCATAACAGACAGACTTTCGCATTTAAGTATAATATGGTAATTTGTTTTCGCAACTTTCAAAATGAGCGGCGGATTTATTATTGAACCCATTTCAGATAAAATTGCGACATTTATCTCGAATACCCTCGGAAGCTGAGATCATACACGAAGTTAAGGGTTTGCAAAAAAGTCATCCTGAACCTGTTTTAGACTCATTGGTAGCTCTCAGGTATGAAGAGCTTCATAATTTGGAGACGTTTGAGCCATCAATTGATGACTATTTAATATTACTGCATTAGTGATACTCGTATGTTTAAACTGTGATTAAAACCTTCTTGCTCCTGTGAAAACTTTGGGATTTGTAAAGGGACGCAAACTAATAAATAAAACCCAATATATTATGGATTGATGTTATTTATTTAAAAAATAAAACATCTATTACTATAACTAACTTTGTGTTAAAAAATCATTTTTTCCTTGCGCGTAAGCGCATATTCAAAACTCGTAGAGCTCGCCGTGCTGACCCATTTTCAGACGTAGCTAAGCTGGCTAGAAGACAGCGTCGCGCGAGTGTCATATCTCCTGTTGACTAGTTAGGTTTTACTCTTTAGCGCATTACTCAAAGACTGAAATCTCACATAAAACAGAAGAGAAGTTTCGTAAAAACGAATATTTGTTATTTATAAATGAACCCTGCTGATTTAAATAACCCTTTAAGTTTTGAGTGCTATTAAACAATATCTAAATGATTGGTCAAATAGGTAAGATAATATTATATTTACCAACGCAACATGAGCTAAGTTGAACCAGATGCTTGAGCGAGATTCTGGGTTCACTGAATAATGGAGTGCTTGTCTAAAACATGGCAGTGTAAGGTCCCACTGGTTGCAATAGAGACAGCATAATCCAAGATTATTGTAAATCTCTGGACCGGGAGGAGTCGTTGCTAGAAGCCGCCTAAAATAAATTTGAAATGACACTGAGGTATAATAGTAATGCTAGATTTGAAGGGAGATTTACCGAGAATTAAGAGCAATTACTCGTCTGGTGATGGCCCGGGGAGTCTATAGTTAATTGTAAAAATATTAGACATTCTTACTGGACCTATAAAACCAAGAGAATGTAATCACTCCTCTATAAAAATTAAAAGTACTTAGATACCTGTAATATCTCAGTGCAATTTCTGGTTGATCGTTGTAAAAGTTGTACATTGCTATATTTGCAATCGCTTCCATGCTTGACGGATCTTCAATTGCTACCATTCTGTAATACTTAACGGCGACTGCGGAGTTTCCCATTTGCTCATGAATACGTGCTTGTTCCAACAGAAGTGGGGTGTACTCGTGGAATACCAGTAGTCCTTGCTTACACACGTCTAAAGCTGATAGGGGCTGATTTATAGCAACATACATGGCAATCAGCCGTAAATAAATTAAAATATGTTTATTCTGATTGAGCGATTTCCGCAGACATTCTTCTACATTACGATGCATTCCGAGGGACTCGTAACATCGTGCTAATGCGAAGTTCCACCACCAGTCAGATATATCTGTCGTTTTTTGAGCTTGAAAGGCGACCTCCAAAGCCTGTTTATAATTTTTTTTAATTATTAATTTAATATTTATACGCTTTACTTTTTAATAGAAACTGGCTTTTGCCCGTGATTACATCCATATCTGCCTAGCCTCCGTTTCTCTTCAATTCCTCAACTATTCAGTCAATCCGTAGCTCTATAATTGTAGGGCAAACAAAGACTCCTTGGCATTTATAATATTATAAGTAGTGATTAAGTACCTATGTCAGTTTTTACAAGATTTTATTTAACTTGCAATGCATGTATGTCTGTTTAAGTCAAACCTTGCAAGCTGAATTAGGACCACTTCCCGGTTTCCGATTGTGCTGAAATTTTTATATAATATGTACGTGTAAATCGTATAACAATGCTAAATTACTGTGATATAGCTCCTGGAAGGAGGCTATGGGAACTCTGTAGTATAATGACGTTATCACATCGAGTTTAGGCTTATTTAATCCGTCGTGACATGTAATCTTGTGGTCCTGGGTGACAACCAAGGTCTGATAATGAAGTCGAAAGGTGGCTCCCTGGAGATCGTCTGGAAAATCTGTAATACAGCGACCCAACCCCATCGGGTTTTTAACTTTTGCGAGTTTTTTATTAACAACTGCTGAAAGCTTGTTTTTTAAATTTTATTTTTTTAAATTTATGCTTGTTTTAAATATATCTTGCTAGTGCTACACAGTAAAAGCATAGGACCGATAGTAATTCAATTACTACAATTTAAATTAAAGTCATTCTACTAGAATCCGAGATTAAGCTTGACCCAACATTTAGGTACGTTGGAAAATGTTGAAATACAAAAGTAGAAGAAATCCACACAAACCTTTCGCACGTTACCTTCGCAGTAATATATATACTCAAATAAAGTTTTGGCAGCAGGTATAAATAGTTTGTCATCCTTATTCAAGAATCTGAGTGTAATTGGTGCATCCAAAGCGAACGTACATCCCCCAGCCAAAGCAGTAGCTGCACGTGAAGCCCTGGCTGCGGTATGAAGAGCAGTTCTCGCTGTGCGAACGCGGGCAGTAAGAGTACCTGACCTTGATGCCAATGTTGCGGTTACAGGAGGAACTTCCTAAAACATACAATATATGTTTATGAATGTAATATATATATCGACATTCGGCATATATTCCGAAGAACTGATGATCTTTAGGGTCCTACAGTGCTGAAGTGATAAAGCCGCACCGGAAAGCGCATTGTTGGCAGACCCTTCACTATATGGAACGATAACATCAGGTGAGTTAGAGGAAGCCGTTGGATGCAGGTGGCGCAAGACTTCCTGCGGAAGTCCATCCAGCAACAACAGTATTGTATTGAATTGGAGTTATTTTTTACCATTTTCTTATAACTTACTGAATGTGCACTTTTTACTGGCTTTTGGAATGAAGTTCCCAGTCGAGGCGTTTTAGCCACCGCTGTTGATGTTAGGTCGTCTTGTGGTGGAAAATAGTTAACTTCTTCATAGCCATTTCCTGCAATTTTAGCTTGAATAGTCATAGCTCGCATTCGTATGTACTCTATCATTCGATCACTCTTGTTTTGTAATACCATATCACATAATTTAAGACATTTATCGTACTCTCTTGTTTTATATAGATTTAATATTTTGTATACAGATTCTACTTCCATTTTACAAATGTACCCACTAAGTAATACTGCGTTTCGTATTCACAAACTACCAATAACTATCCAGTGCAAACTACTTTGCTTAAGTTTAGATAATATACTTCCCATCAAAAAAATCGAAACACCACGCAATGCCTTTTAGTTCGAAAGTGTTTCGATATTCTTGATGAGAAGTATATTATGTTCTTACTAAGCTTTTGTTTGGGCGAGTTGGTTGCCACGCAACAGAAAAAGTTGTACTTCGAAAGATTTTCTATTCTTTTCTTATAGTATGGTAACCAACCACTAGTTACCTACTCAAAATTTTAATGAAAAAGTAATATTTCATCTATACTAATATTATAAAAAGGAGATATTTGTATGTAAGTAAGTTTGTAACGATTTGGCTGAAATTTAAAATGTAGATAGACTTTTTTTTTCAACTCAATCCACGCGTACTAAGTCGCGGATATCAGCTGGTAGGTACTTAATAACTTAAAAAAAATAGCAAAACAAAGCCTTCAAAGATCAAGACTCACATAAATTTCTCACAGCTCGTTTGATATTATTGCGCTCAAAGTATTGTAGCATTGAATTAATGAGATTAAGGTAGGTACTCGTTCACTCTGTTAACGGAGTTTTCTCGCATTCTTAAACTTAAATGTTACAGAGGTTCTTAACATGGTGGTTAAAATATGAGACTCAATTTATATGAGTTCAAATTGAATTGATCAAATACCGATATGCCCTCTTACTACGATATTATTTTGTGCACTTAGATGGCAATATTATAAGTAGGTAGCCATGTAAGCACGTAGAAGTAATTAGAAGTGTTGTTTTTCTCAATCAATGAAAACCAAATTATATATTACCTTAGTTTCACTAGACCCTTGTAAACATTCAAAATTCCATTTAAATTGCTTCGCGTGTAAACGCACAAACATAATCAAACTAATGTTCAGTTTACATTATATACCTAAGTATTACTTAGAGATGGCATTAATTATTTTCCTAAATGGTTGGTAACCACTGCGTGAAGCTCAAGCACCAGGAATAAAAGGGGAACTTTGTCATACTAAGCTCATTCACAGGAAAAAGTCGGAGAAAAAGCATCAAAAATGTTTATAAGAAGTATATTATTACTTCTTTGTACTAGTAATTTGCTTTTTGCAGAATCGTGGAGAAAACCCGGCTGCCATAGAATGGGTTAGTTTTTAATATTGATCAATTTACTTCTTCTAGATACTAATACCCATCGTATGTAATTTTTTCTTGAAAATAAACTTATTTTTTAATGTTTTATAGCGCCTGTTATTTTAAAAACGCAATACAAAGTGTATTGTCTAATGTTGTTGCTATTATATTTTTACAGGCGCTATTAAACATGAATTAGGTAGTCTCTGAAATTTTGGGAACTTTATTGAAAACGAGTATAAATTTAATAGATTTATCTATTGTAATGGATCTTTTCAGTGGACATAAATAAATAACTCTTGCAGCAGTAATTTCCGGCGATTCCGCCCACTAAGGATAAATAGGATGTAAATATTAATATACGTAATACATGTTTAAGGACATACAAAAACAATAAGCATACCCGATTGCGTCGAATTTACAATAACAACAAATGCGTGCAGCGGATACTGCGAGTCTTGGTCACTGCCAAGCATCATGTTGGGCTTCAAGCGACACCCGGTCACCTCACTCGGACAGTGCTGCAATATAATGGAGTCAGAAGACGTAAGAACTTGACTTTTCATAATTCTCATAAAGACACCTGAGGCTGAAATCTATTATAAACCGCACACTCACTCGGCTCAGACTCAAAACAGAGTTAAAGCGAGACAGAGTTATGTCAAAGAATATCTGTGTCTCGTTTTAACCTCTATCTTAAGTCTGAGCTGAGTCAGAGCACGCTCTATAGATCTCAACATAAGTGTTTAGCTCTTACTACTGATTGCAGTTCTTAATCACAGTAAGTACTTATTGGTGATAGTATTTTGTCCATGGGGCGGTTCCTGTGATAACGATTGATCAAATAATTCTGCAACAGTAAAAAAACCGGCTAAGTCCGAGTCGGCCCTGCATATGGCGGGTTCCTTCAGGATAAGATTTAACACCAGCTTTTATTAAGATCGACTCGTATTTTCATTATGTTTTTAAGTAGAGGTACTATTTACTTATTTGCAGTTCAAATTCAAAACTAACGAGAAAAAAATTCCAGCTTTATTTACGGTCCCAAAACAATAATTTCTGCCTACATTGTGAATATGGTAAGGCGGGAAAATTCCTTGTAGGTATTTCCTACTAAGCTCAAAGTAAATCAGCTGTTGCGTTGCTTTCGTGGGTGGTGTGGCAAATAAAATTGGAAATTCTTTCCATGTCCATTTTGATTAAGGTTTGTTAGGTATATGAAAAGTACAATATTTAAAGTGAATCTCGCCCGCCCCAGGTTAGCCCGCTACCATTTGACTGCATCGTCATTTACCATACCATCAGGTAAGATCGCAGTCAAGGACTATCTTGTTATCGAATAAAAACTTACATCATTTACCTACCCTTCAGAGTAAAATCTTAGAACTAGCCCGCATTGCGAAAAAAAATCGCGCGAATTTTTTTGCGCGGTAAAAAAATCTGTAGTTTGATACTTTCACGTGGTTTTCAAATCGCAAGTGCGGGTATCTCTATATGATTGAAAGTGTTACAGAATTGCGAGCTAGCGCTTACTTTCCAGTTTTGAACGAACCAATCGAGGAAACGAACAATCAACGAAAGTCATACCTATTTTAAAATCAATTTTATTTTTTCAGATTCCTGTAAAAGTGCTATGTTTAGACGGAGAAAGAAATCTTATTTTTAAGTCTGCTGTTAGTTGCGATTGCTATCATTGCCAAAAAGAATAAAATATTTTTTATCTTATTTGATCTTATTAAGCGATAAAATAATAGGTAATTTGTACTTAAATAATCTTGTAAAATTATCGTAATAGGTACCTAGTACCTACCTGCTGATCGCATTATTTATTTCTCTTTTTTCCCGTAAAACTAAAGTGTAACTTGCATTTCTTTTTACAAGTACTTATATCTACAAAAAAGATGTAAACTATGGTTGTAAATAAATATCTTATCAATACCTAACCATTCTTGTTTAATTTTCAACCAACGAAAAAAACACAAAAAACAAGTCGTCGCGTATATAAATATTTTTTTATCCATTGAAGGTTTAAGCTCGCTGCATACGTAACGTGCACGGGACGGGACGGGACGTGGACGGGACGTGGCCCGGACGTGGTTAGTAAACACGGACGGGAATTTTTAATGCATACGCAACGTGGCAATAACTCAGAACTAACGTGCTAGTGATGTGAACAAGGAAAGATGGATTTTTCTAAGATTGTAGCGAGCTAACTTGGAAGGGGTATAGCAGTGTAAATACAACCCATACCCCTAATCGGTTTTTACACGCCATCGTGTCGAAACGTTAAATCGCTTGGCGGCACGTCTTTGACGGTAGGGTGGTAACTAGCCACGGCCAAAGCCTCCCACCAGGCCAGACCAGAGACAATTTAGAAATTATAAATTCCTAAATTGCCCCCGCCGGGAATCGAACCCGAGACCTCTCAGTTATAAGACCACAGCGCTCACCACTGCGCCAGGGAGGTCGTCAAAGGTTGATATTATATACCTATTGATTTGAGCATAAAAAGTTCAACTGTAATTATTATTACATATTAAAATATAAGTAGAGATACCAATGCAATAAATTAATAAAATAAATCTGACCGTTTTCAGTGAGTGATAGTTCGACTGCAATTTTACGCCACAGATAATTTTTATATTTGGTGTCTAAATACTTTCAATGATCGTACACACTCAATTAGTTTTTCCATTCGTCCATTTTTGCTTCGTAGGTAAATACACAAACATCACTACTTAGCTCTCCGGAGCGAACGGGGCGACTGTGCATACGCAGCGGAATCACGCACGGGACGGGGCACGTGCGGGACGGGACGTGCTAAACATCGTCGCCGACGATATTTTTCCCGTTCCGCGCGTGGCACGTTCCCGTCCCGTCCGTGCTCCGTGACGTATGCACAGTCGCTTACATTTTCTATGAAACGATGTTTCCAAAACTCCACGTCCCGTCCCGTCCACGTCCCGTCCCGTCCCGTGCACGTTATGTATGCAGCGGCCTTTACTATGAAATAGTAAATGACATTTCTCTTCAAACCTTCAATGGATAAAAAATATAAAAATGTCAGTGGCTTTCATTTTGTGATAGCCACCACAGACCAGAAAAGATAGCCACTGAGTTACAGAATCAGCCCCATGGTAGGTAACATTTGACCACAATGCCACAGAGAGAAAACGTCATTTGTCTTGTCACTGTCATTACAGTGACAAGACAAATGACGTTTTTAACTTTTTATCAATATCATGTATTCACTCGTTCTATTCGATAATCCAATATTTAGGTGATATTTAAACGGATAAATGCATAACTTTCACCATATTAATTAGGATAAAGATGTTATGGAGGACAAGTCTACCTCAGATAAGACGCCGGCATGGCAAAACTGTATCCATTGCCCGAACTTGCTGTTCAACAGTGCCACGGAGTTTGAAAGGTAAATATTAGTGCTTTAAATATTAATTTACTTATTTATTATTATAATAGTTGAACTAATAAATTTACGAGGATTCTAATATTATTAACATACCTATTTGTATCAGATAAATTAGTTGAATTTTTAGATATGCAGTGTAACTACATCTTGTTCTATAGGTTGAGGATAACCTTTTCGGTATACCCGTATGCCTGTTTTAGTAACAAAGTAATTAGTTATTATTATTATTTATTTCAGGCACATTCTGCAAAAACACAGTATTAAAGAAGGTTCTATAATATTGTGTCAGTATGGACAGAATGGCATATGCTCAGCATTACAATTTGGAGACTTGAGAAAAGCAGGATTTAAGTATCATGTGAGGCAGTACCACCTCTACAAGACAAGTGTCACAGATGATTGGACATTTTATTCTTCATCACAAAATCTGCCTGCAGTATTAAATGATCCCAATAGGGGAAAGCAGAGCAACTTTTTTACAAAAACATGGGGTGATGGATTTATAGACAAGATAGAAATTTATCCTAGTCCTTATCTGCCTGAAATAACTTTATTACACTTTGAGTCATATTGTAAAAAGATATCTAAAAGATACAGAAGACATTGTCAGCTAAAAGAAAGTTTGCCAATCAAGACAAAGACACCTGTTGTTGAGACTGTCTGTGAAATACCAAGTATTTTCTATGAGCAGTCCTTAGCACTCAATGATCCTCAAAATTTTAGCAAAGTGTTTCCTGGTCTCTCCAATACACCAGATATTAACTCCACAATAAGGTCACTACAAGAAACTTTAAGCACATACCTGGATGTTATAGAAATGAAGATATCAAAACAGGTTGCCCAAAAATCAGATGCATTCTTTCATGCTATGCTATCTCATGACACTATTATGGAACAAATGGCAAGAGCAGTGAAGACTGTACAAGTTACAAGAGAGGACATTGCTGGTGTTAAACAAAATTTAACAGAGAGCCCTTTAAAATTAATAAGTCTAACAAGAATAAATCACAATTTGAACAATGTTCATGAATTATTGAAGTTAATAGCTACAGTTCAGCAAACTCAACCTATGATTCAACTTCTTCTTAGCACATCAGACTATGTAGCTGCTCTCGATTTGATTAGTTCTACCCAAAAAGTTTTGTCAACTCGCTTATCAGGTATACAAGCTTTCCGACACTTGTCTCCACAGCTAACAGAAATGAAAAGGTTAATTCATAAGATGCTAAACAATGAATTTTCAAGGTTCATTGTAACTGATCTCAATAGAGCTCCCAAAGACCTGTCTGAATTGCCAGATAGAGACAAAATTGTATCAATTGTGTCTGGAATATTACGTCTGAGGGAGTTTGATTTCCTCGATATTTTCAAAACAGAAGCAATGACATCCATTCAAGCTACGGTAAAACAATGTTTAATAGAAATAATATCACAGAGAGATGGCAGTACAGAAATCGTTTTGAGGGGTTCCAATGCTGACACTGGGTTGTTATGTAATGAAGGTATTATATTTCTTCAAAAAGTTACTCCAAACATAATGAATTTATTTAAAAGGATTATGTCAATATCTAATTTGATACTGGATATTAGTCAAATGAGTGATATCACTGGAAATGACAGTGAAGAAATTTGGACACAGGAGGAACTAACAATGATTGATGAAAAAATTAAAAAACTGATAGGCTCACTTTCAGACTACAGTAACGAAAGATGTGCCAATCTTATTGTGACAAAGACTGATAAAGAATATGCATTCACAAATTTAATTCAGCTGTCTAAATTATCAGAATTAACAGAGAGCTTTTCTAGAGAGTGTGAAAAAATCACAGGCCATTACAGTAATGCAATGAGACTTGCATTGAGAAGTTTTGCTATGAAATGTATACAAAATTTGCACTCTGAGCGAAGAATACAGCTCACTTCTGCTTTAAACACTGAAAGATGGAAGATAGCAGAAGTGCCGTATGAATTGCAAAGTGTCATTAGTAAAATTTGTGAAACTGGCGAAATTCCCTTGACACTGCTTTATGAAAGTGGCAAACCAGATGGAAAATATTTAGTCATAAATAAAGAAAACTTTGCTGTTGTTGCATCTGTACAACTTTTAATCAAAATATTATTTGAATATTGTGATGCAAGCAAACAATCTCCAGACATAGTTCAATACTTAGTACATTGCATGTTGGAGCTCACCAGATTGTATAATTCACGATGCTGCCAATTGGTATTAGGAGCAGGCGCAATACAAAGTGCTGGCTTAAAAACTATTTCCACTTCGAACCTTGCTTTAGTGTCCAGATCACTGCAAGTTCTTTTATGGCTTTTGCCTTTGATAATAAAGTTGTTAGAGAAAATTCACTCCAAGGAGCTGTCTCTAAATGGGTTTAACAGTATTGAAAATGATATAGCTGGGCATAAAAAGGAAATTGAAAGCAAAATATGCTTAATAGTGAGTAACATGTTATGTTCACAACTTGGCAGCTGGGAAGCTAAGCCTCCAGTACCCTCTCAAACATTCCGAAATATATCTAAACATTTAGTTAAACTACACGAAGCTCTTATTGATATTTTACCTTTAGAACAAATTCGCAATATATACATGAAAGTACATGATAACTTTAAAGACAAACTGAGAGAACAATTAGCTAAAATGAACATTGTAGCAAATGGTAGTCCACAACATGGTGTAGTAACATCTGAACTGACATTCTACTTGCAAACTCTCAAAACACTAAGAGTTATTAATGAGCATGATACAGAAGACAACATATTATACGACATATGGTTACATTAATAAAAGTATACAAATCAATTTTAAATCAGTTGAAAATTATAATTGATCACTTAGGCAGTTTTCGTTGCCAATTCATTCATATTGGTTGTCATAGTCTAAAGAAAATTTTCAAAAATCCTCTAATCAATTTCTTGTAGAAATATGTTGGGAGGAATTATTCTGTTAATCAAATAAGTATAATATTAATTCAATATATTGAATGAGTTTGCATTTTCATACATGGATGCAGTTACACAATAATGATTCAACCCACAAACTCTTGTCAAATTAAATACATACATAATGTAAAAGAATAAAGTTAACTTTTCAATAATAATTGATAAGTTGTATGGGTTGAATAAATATTGCGTGATCCACATAATAAGATACCATTCCCTATCTCATAAGCTCTAATTTAACCAGAATTATCTCAAATATTATGTATTAAAGTTTGTGTGATATATTTAAAAAAAAAATTCTTTTCAAAAAACCGACTTCAAACGCCACTACAAAGTATAAAAATAATTTTATTTTGTACACGTTTATTGAAGTCGGGCGGCTTAAATAGAAACGATGAAACCGATACGCGATGCTCGCCCGATTTCAATAAACGTGTCTCTTATATGTCACCATAAGATAAGCGTCGCGCATCGATTTTATCGTTTCTAGTTAAGCCCGCCCGACTTCAACAAACGTGTACAAAATAAAATTATTTTTATACTTTGTAGTGGCGTTTGAAGTCGGTTTTTTGAAAAGAATTTTTATTTTAAGCTTTTTAGTGTAGCTTGTTCCTGCTCTCTTTCTCCCTTCCCTCCAACGCTACGGTACTAATGTAGTTCTACACTTGGTACCTAGAGTACTCATTAACAATACACAAGAGCTAGGACTAGGAGCTCCATGATGTAGTCCATGGTTGGTACCAACAATATCAATTCGAAAGCGTCAGTTCGTAATTCCTCCAACTCTGCAGCATCAGGATTGAGGAGCTAGTACCTTGAGCATTATGATGTAGTATATGCTTGGTACAAACAATATCAATTCATAAACGACAGTTCCTAAATCCTCACAGTTTAGGTAGGCAGTACCCCTGCAACATCAGTATTGAAGAGCGAGGACCTTGAATTCCACGATGTAGAATATGCTTGATACTAACAATATCAATTCGCAAGCGAAAGTTCCTAAATCCTCACAGTTTGAGTGGGCAGTACCCTGCAGCATCAGGATTGAAGAGCTAGAACCTAGACCTCGATGGTGTAGTATATGCTTATTACATACAATAAGAATTCATGATTAGCAGTTCCTACATCTCTATAATTTAGGTGGGCAGTACCCTGCAGCATCAGGATTGAAGAGTAGGACCTGGAGCTCTATGATCTAGTATATGCTTAGGCCAAGCATACCAATTCGTAAACGACGGTTCCTAAAGTCCCATAATTTAGGGGGGAAATACCCCTGCAGCATCAGGCTTGAGGAGTTGAAGGTAAAAATTTTTATGGGACCATTTCGCGAGCTTCCTCTGTCGATTAAAAAAAAAATCTCGTGAATCGGTCCAGAAACCTCGGAGTAATCGGTGGACATACATAGAAAAAAAAAAAAAAAAAAAAAAAGATACCGGCCGAATTGATAACCTCCTCCTTTTTGGAAGTCGGTTAAAAATGTTTGTAAATAAAGTAATATTTCTATGATTTATAGATTGCATACAAATGATTAAATGATTATGAAAATATGGCGGTGCATCATGCTTTAATGGTAATTTAGATTTATTTACTACAATTCTTCAAACTTAATTTTTTGTAGTAAGTATTTTATTATCTTCTAAAATCATTAAAATCTTTTAATTTCACTTGTAAACTTACAAGTATCAATTACATAAACATGCACAAAGCTGATAAATTGTATGTAAATAAAATGAATCTGAGATAAGTAATAAAACAAAGTACAAGTATAATTTGTAACTTATATTTTATAATAAAAATAATGCTATACACAGCACAGCTTTGGCCTTAAAATATGTAAAATTCAAACATATTACTTTAGTCGGTTACAATTATAATATGGTTTATTAATAATAAACCTTAAATTATTACTATACAGCTATTTACATATATACTCTTTCATAAAATTACTTTTTACATACATTATTTTGCAAAAAAAAAAAACAGTAATAAATTTTTTATTAACATGTGAGATTTTATAAAAATATAACTTACTATTTGGTGCCCGCGACTTCAACGTGTGGGTTGAGGTTTTAATTTCTGCGGGAACTGTTATTTTCCGGGATAAAAAGTATATGTTATTTCAGACTATAATCTATCTCTGTACCCAATCGGTTCAGTTCTTGCGGCGTGATTAAGTTACAAAAATACATCCACCCATACAGACATACATACAAACTTTCGCATTTTTAATATTAATAGGATTTAGCATTTGTATGTTATATTATGTACAAAATATAGATATTTATACTAAATTATTATATATATGTACATCATAAAAATAAGATGCCATAGGGTATCTTATTAAAAATGCTATACATGTGCAAAAAACTTGAAAGCCTAACAAAGTTTTAGTTAATCGAACCTCTGACATTGGCCCCATTTTTATAAGAAAAAGATTTATTAAGGTCAAGTTATTCAATATTATTCCATCATTATCTTCCACTTTATCTACTAACTTTAGAAATGTAAAAATCTGTACAACTATTTTAGTCAAGAATGACATATCTCTCTTTAAAATAACTGTTCTGCTAGCTTGCAGTAAGTCTGTTTCTGCACTGTATTTTGGGAGTCGATGTCGCGGGCAGGGTACAATACGGAAAAGTTGTGGTACAGAATATAAAAAGTTGATAATTTGAGGCAGAAAAAATAATAGAACCGTTTTACTAAAATGGCTGAGGATGCCAACCACTGCGAATGTCATGCCAGATACATAGCAAAATGTATCACCTACAAAAACTTTGGATGGGTACCTGAAAAATAAGAATACTGTATTACTATCACACCGACATTCTTCACAAAATTAAAATCAGTCATTGGGATATCATAATAAGTTTTGGAAACACGAACAATAACTATGCAAGACTTATAAGTCTGTATACAGAATCTTATAATATTTAATTTAAATGCAAGAATTCTTACTATAATTATAAATGCGAAAGTGTGTTTGTTTATTGGTTTGTCCTTCAATAACGATGGAACAGAGTTACCGATCGACGTGATTATTTACATGGGTATAGTTGAGGACCTGGAGAGTGGCATAGGCTACTTTTTATCGGAAATCGGAGTTCCCACAGGATTTTAAAAACTAAATCACGCGGATAAGGTCACAGGCATCAGCTAGTTATAAATAATATTTCCTCTCACTGTCATTGGTGAAGATCTCATTTAGAAATAAGACCTTGTTTCCTTGCCCATAATTTTTGTATGGTAGTGGATGTCTCTTGCAAGAGTTACCACAGTACAACGATCTTATGCCACCCCCAGGATCCGCTCGTTATCATTCGACCTCCGTGTCCCGTACAAAAAACGAAAAAAAAAATTGACTGATAAAATTAAATTTTTGTATTCAATATGCTTACCAATTATGTTTTAACAAAGCCAGTGTAGTGGCAAGGTAAGGAATCATTATGTGAAGAGAAAAGTTATGAGCTTTGTACTGATCTCCACTCAACTCTATAATATCAAAAGTTATTATAGACAATGCAATTATTACAGATTGTCCAACTTCAAGACCATTTATTCCAGCCAGAATATTTATTGCGTTTGTGCAAAATACAGCCAACATTCCCATATAGATGTAGTAAAGAAAACCTGGAAAAATATAAACTGATAAGTACAGATCCAAACAAAATTTACATAGGACAAATCTTAATAGCTTGTGCTAACTTCAGACATACTTTAATAAATTAAATATTACCAAGTATATGTAAATATTTTGATGTATGAAACTTCCTTCTTTCAACATTCAATGCTTAAATTCACACTGGTGCACCAAGCAGGTGTCCACTCCTGACATCCACATTCTTTTGGCCATCTTTATAGTTTACGTTAGCTTTTGTCTGGTGGGAGGCTTTGGCCATGGCTAGTTACCACCCTACTGTCAAAAACGTGCCACCAAGCAATTTAGCGTTCCAGCACAATGGTGTGTAGAAACCGATTAGGGGTGTATGGGTTGAATGTACACTGCCATATCCCTTCCAAGTAAGTCCACTACCTACTTAGACTCCATAATCATTTACCATCAGATGATGGTAAGAAGGCCTATCTTGTCATCAAATAAAAAGAAAGGTTAGTTAAATACAATAAAAACGCACAATTCTCACCAATATTTACAGATATCCCAAAGAACTGGCGTAGGGGTATGGGCACAATGAATGTTGTAGAGTTGAAGTTGACATAATACACAACAAGTAAGGGCAAGGATGCAATAGTTGGCAGCAACAATTTATATCTCCATTTTAAATTCAACACATCATCTGCAAATCCTAACAGCAGCATACAACATATTGACAGTAAGGCTGCTAACAGTTCTGCAAACTAAAATAAAAAAAAATTTGGATTCTGAAGAAGTATACCTACATAAAAAGCAGATCAGCTTGGCAACCAACCACAGCTGCCAAAATACTGTGTCATAGGCTCTGACAGACAGACAAAGAGAAAATTTTAAGAAACATCAAGGAACATCATCATCAACAATATTTAAATATGCCCATTATTCTTATAGAAAAATTTCATTTTTCTAACATACTTACTTCATTGTGTGGAAAGTTCCCTCTATCCATAAGGCTGTATCCAAATCCTATTGGAATAAATAACAATATTGTTATTAAAAAAATGCATCCTGAAATTACTCCAATTGCTTCTGGACTAAAACAAAATGAATTAATTAACATTGCTTATCTTTAAAAAAATGTATTGCTTAAAAAACACAAGGTTAATACCTTAAATATTATGCAAAGTCAACCATAGTAGAGCCCACCATAGGATCCCCTGTCAGCATAGCTAGCATGGCCAGGAGATAAAAATTTTATCCCCCGATTTTATCCACTGACAGGGGATAAAATTATCTTCTCCCTATGCCAACGGATGGCGACAGAGGAGAAGGTGAAGTATATTCCTATAAGTATATCCACTGAGTGTTATTTCCACCGCTGTGCCCATGTTCGACGGGTGGATAAAACTAAGCAAGGGGATAAATATTTTATCCTTTTCCCTGGGATAAAATTTCTCCCGCCTATGCTAGCCCTGCTGTTTACACAAACATCAATACTTTCAGTATGCACATAATGTTTTAATTGAAATGTCCTTACTAATATTATAAATGCGAAAATATGTTTGTTTGTCCTTCAATCACGCTGCAACAGAGCTATGGATAGATGCCATTTTTTGCATGGGTATAGTTGAGGACTTGGAAAGTGGCATAAGCTACTTTTTATACTGGAAAATCAAAGTTTCCAAAAGAATTTCAAAACCTAAATTGTTGGGGGTATCAGCTATTGGTTCATATTTATATGTAAAAGTTACCAGTTTTTGTTTAATGGTGCTGTTTAATTATAGAATTGCTGAGCAAATATAGTTTTTGCTTTCAGTGCTGGGTTTTTATTTCTGGCTTTATTTAATGTTATATCCTAGTTTGTCCGTATTGTGCTTTACAAGCACCTCTGCATTTGTATGAAACAGAATAGTTTGTAATAGTATAATACATAATGTCTGTTTACAACTTTTGTATGCTATATTTTTTACTACATGACTTTGATATTTACATACAACAATTGTTGTATAGCATTCGCAGCATAACATGGGTATGGTATAGTATTAGTTGATAGATAAGATACTTACATTTTGTCCTTAGATACCTTGCATAGATCGATTCCGAATAAGCCGGCATTTATAAATAAACTTTGCAGCTTAGGTATTAACTCATCAGTTAAAAGGTAAGCAAATAAAGATAAAATTATTAAGATTACAAAAGACCACATCATTTACACAAATACAACAGTTCTTTTACATTTCAAAGCATTTCAAAATATCGTAGATTTCAAACCATTTCCAGCCTCATTGACATGACATTTATTATGTCAATTGTCAAATGTCAATGCATAGATAGGTACATGGAACATTTTGTATGGAAATTCCACAGGGAAATTCTTCCGGCAGTGTTGACGTCATATTGCCAACATAATATTTTCCAAAATGAGTTACCGTATTTTTTATTATATTTTTGATATTACGTTTTAGTTTTAGTTCAGAATTTAGAATTCTATAAAAAGTTAATTACTAGTGGGAATTGTTTAAATTCGTTAATTCCTCAATTCAATTTGCGAACCATATTGGAAGATCATAGGAAATGTGAATTGCAGCATGAATGATAAAAGTTCTGAGAAGTTCTTGCTTTTTCCAATAGTATGAAACCGGTAGAGTGCCTATCTACGATTATTTTAATTTTTATCTTCTATCCAACCGAATGGGTTATAAAGAAGAGTGCAGAGACACTTTACTTTGCTTGACTATATAAAGATAAAAAGACTATTGCATTGAAAATATCCTGGAAAGAAAGAAATCAATTTAAAATAAAAATTTTTGTTTTAACAACTAGTTGTAATTGTGATTAAAAATGAATAAATACTAGACTCATATGGATCCTTGTTTTATTTACGCAACATTTGAACTTTACCGTTGAACAATAGATTTGGTGGCACCATCCATGTTTTTTGTCGATACCTATCGATAAAACCTAAAGAAGAAAGAATTCTTTTTTACATTGGTTGGTAGTGTTGTTTTTTTTATGAAGTTGGCTAAAATAATGGAATGGCTCGAAAAAACAGTTTGCGTTTGAACTTTGAAGCTCCGCCCAACTGCTACTATACCATAAAGCTTCTATAGACATGGGTGTCTGTATATTATTGTTATTGGTCTGTGGCTCCGCCCCACTCCGCCCCTTAAAACCACAGTTAAAACGAAATGTCAAGTATAAATGTAAATATTTATTATTTTCTTGGCGTAGTTTCACGTAGCAAAGAGAATTATAGTTTCTTGGGTTAATAAGTAAGTTGCTATTTAATTTTGACGATTTTGACCTGTTATTGTCAAAATAAATTATTAATGTATATAAGTTAAATCGGTGCTTAAACCCTGCCAAATACACATAGACTTATTATATTACAACAATGAGCACTATGGACGAAATTGAAGAAGAATCAAAAGCAGCGGCTGAGAAAATGGTTATGAATATGATGCAGAGACCAGGGCAATTGGAGAAAGTAAGTTAAAATGTTGTTAGACGGACAAAATGTTAAGATAAGATAAGCCTTTATTGACAATTTTTTTTTACATATTTTAAACTTATATTTCTAACATATATTTACAGTAACAATTTTTTTTTCTTTTATAAAGACACCAGTAATTAATTGTCTTGCTTTCTAGCATAGGCCTCCCCCAGGCTTTTCCATGCTTCTCGTTCATGGGTTTTCCGCTTCCACAGTTTTCCTGGTGCCCTCAAATCGTCTTCCCACCTTCGGAATGGTCTACCCCTTCTTCTCTTTCTCTCTTTTGGATACCATTCTGTAACATTTTTGGCCCAATTTTGTCTCTTGTTTCTTATAAGATGTCCAGCCCACTTCCATTTTAGTTTTTTAATGGTAGAGGTTACATGTTAAGATGAATTAATTTATGTGATAATTCGTTAAAGAGATAATAATTCAATTATTAATAGAGATGATGATAGAGTGGAACATATAATAAGTAGTTAAGTATGAACTAGCAATAATTCTAGGGACGGCAGACTAAAGCACATAAGTCACAAAAACTCTTATTTTTTAATTTAACCAATAATACTCATTTATTTTAACACACCATCTGACAAGCACATAAGTCAAAGCTGTTTGTTTCAATTTGAACTCCCAAGTGAATGGCTTTGACTTAGGTATGTGCTTTAGTCAGACGCTGCTGTATTAAAATAAATGAATATTGGTTCAAAAAAAATATGAGTTTTTGTGACTTATGTGCTTTAGTCTGCCGACCCTAGAATTATAAATTTTTGTTTAGAATTTTTCGCTTGTTAAAAAATGGTTGAGAGTGAGAAGTATATTATGATACCTAGTAGTAGGTAAGTACCTATTACTTTTTTATGCTACCCCTGAAGTAACAAATACCAAAAAAATATGAATTGAATGAAAACTAAAGAGATACTGTACTTGAGGGAATAACAAAAAAAAAAAAAAAATTAATTATATTCGTAATAATTATGTGTTGATGCACTTATGGGGGTGACATTGTCAACATTGATAAAACCCCCAATAAAAACAAAAGGAAACAAAACTGTGGTATTGTTTTTTGTTCAATTCCTAAATAACCTAGCTTAATTTAAAAAATACTTTTAGGTAGAGCAATACAAGAAGAGAATAACCCACAAGAAAGCATCAATTGAGGCACAACTCAAGTCAGCAGTTCAAGGAAAACTGGATGGAGTGAGTGTTGGCTTGAGACAGTTACAGGAATGTCTGGATGATGTACATCAAATTGATCTAAAGTAATTTATATTTATTTCTAATCAATTTCTTTTTAATATCAATTCTACTGTTTACTGTTCTTGTCATTAGCCAATAATTAGGATGAATAAGTGGAATAAATTAAATCGTAGATGCCATGCCAGAGGTCTCTCAGGAAATCAGTTTTCCGTTTCAATCTTTTACTGGGTTTTTATGTAAATACTTCTGACTTCAACACTCAATGATTAGAGTTAAAACAAGACATAAAAATGTTCTGACATTTTGTCTCATTTTAACGCTGTCTTGAGTCTTAGCAGAGTAAGAGATATAGATTCCAGCTTATGCTTCTGCCTTAAGCATTAATTCATTGTTGTTGAATTCTGGGAATACCACAATTCATAGATTGTTTTAATTTTTCTAAATACAAACAAATCATTTAAGAAGGCTTTATTGCTAACAAACTTATTTTATTCAAGAATCTGTAACACCATACATTGTTTAACTTAGTCACAAACTTCATATTCTATTACATATCAATAACATCAACAAACTAATCGTGTAACGAAATTGCCACCAACTTCACTCTTCTTTATAGAATAGATGAATTAGAGGAGCTGTTAACTACTCTTCATTCTTCTTTATAGGATGGATGAATTAGAGGAACTGTTAAGGAGTGTGCCACCCCTTGTAGGCTCCCTCCAGGCTGTACGAGAAGAGGATTCCCGACACTCGCAGTATGTGACTGCTATGGACAGTTTGAAACACATATTTACAGTGCCTGAAAGTGTTGCCAAAACAAACCAATGGATTGGTGAGGGGAAACTGCTGCATGCCCATCAGGTACAGCCCTCATCACAAAAGTTACATTAGATGTGAGACTGTAAAATGCATTCAGTTTGACGGTCGTAATGCCCTCTGATTGGCTGGCAATCTCTCGCTGTTGGTTAAAATGCATTGATGCAGCAAAAACACTGTAAGTTCAGCCAATCAGAGGCGATTGCAATCGTTATACTGATGGACACATTTATAGTCAATTCTATATCTAAGTTACTGGGATTTTTTAAAGTAATTCTATCTAAAAAACCCCAAGATTCTGGCATGTAGAGATTTTAGGGGTCTTGAGTTGTCTATCTTGTCAGATTACAATCTCATCAGAATCTCAAAAAAAATATTGAATAGTTTGAAAAATTATTTTTTCTATTTTATATATTATTCTTCTATATTGCAGTGCCTTAGTGATTTGGAGAATTCAAGAGATGATTTACTGTATGAGTTACACAGACTACCAAATCAGTCGTCTCATGATAAAATAATGCTGAAAGCCTACTTTGAGGATGTTGAGGCCGTCTCCAACTTGTTAGAGAAGCAAATCAAATTGATTTTAGAGAGAACTTTAAACACTGTACGAAAGGAGCCAACGGTCATTGTAACAGCTCTTAGAATAATTGAGAGGGAAGAGAAAAGAGATCAGATGGCCATTCAGGTAAATCAAACACAAAATTCTTATAAATAATGTCGTTTCAACCACCATTAACACTTAAAAACTAGTAGAAAAAAATAATAATAACTCATCTTTATTTCAATACTTGATGATGCTCTGAACTTGGTCTGAGTGCGTAATTAGGTAACGATTTTTAATTCCCACAAGAATTCTTTAATTTTGGGAGAAAAGTATAGCCTATGTAATATTCTGATGTTAAGCTATTATATTGTGAAGTTTAATCAAAATCCGTCCAGTAGTTTTTGCGTGAAAGAGTGACAGTTTCTGAAGAACATCTTCAGAAACTATAATGTTTCTGCCAATCTGTGCCAAGTTTAAGCCAAATCGGTTCAGTTGTGGCGTGATTAACAAACATCCATCCATCCATCGATCATACATCCAAACTTTCACATTAATAATATTAATAGGATAGGATTGTATTCAAATGTCATATAATGATGTCCTGAATTAGTTTGACTATGCAAAATATGTTGTTTTTTCAGCAACAAGACCAGTCAGGGTTTATGCCACCTGGAAGGCCCAAGAATTGGCGTACGAAGGCTTTTGAAGTGTTAGAGCGCGTCACCGCTCAACGGGTGGAAGGGACCAGAGTCGACGAACGCGAAGATAACAAGTTGTGGCTTATACGGTACCTGGAGTTGACGAGGCAGTTGATTTTGGAGGACTTGATGGTGGTTAAGACGTTATGCGTGCCATGTTTCCCGCCCCATTACGACATCGTGAATAAATACGTGAACATGTATCACACTTGCTTATCCACTAGTGTAAGTTTGACATCATGATAAAGTTTATAATGTTGACTTGTTTATTTTGACCAGTTACATCTTCAGCAACTGACCTAGAAATAATTATTTTTTATTTAATCGTCATCATCTCAACCATAGACGTCCACTGATAGATATAGCTCTCTTGAAATGATCTTTGTTAACCGATGTCTATCGGTTGACAATGACTGCTGGACGGAAGGTCTCTTGGATAGACTTCGATGTCGTCGGTCCACCTAGTGGAAGGGTCTGCCGACACTGCGATGTCGGTGACTTAAGATCTTTTGCTTCTAGTGGTTTTGTTGAAATGATCGCCACAGAATAATCCTGTGCCGTCTGCATCCAGCGGCTGCCAGCATCTCCTGAAATCTTTCGTCCACCTAGTGGGGTATACAAACGCTGCGCCTCTTCGAGTCATAAATTCCGCCCATTCATTCATTAGTCAATAAAAATAGTCGAATATACTTGTAACATGAGTGTCCTTCCAGAAAGACTCCAATTCAGTTTCAAATATAACTGACTGATCAGTCGCCCAGCCGGTGCTGCAGTTGTGTTAACTGCAATTGCATCCAATCTGCAACTTTGTAATTGGATCATTAAATCATAGGGATTGTAGGTTGCGAATGGAGCAGTGGGTAGTTCGATTATAATTTTTAATGTATGGAACTTAATATTTCAGTTGCAGGAAATTGTCCAGACTGGTTTGGAAGGCAATGAATATGTGACTTTGTTATCTTGGATCCTGAACACATATCCGGGCCCCGAGCTGATGGGCAGCCCTAAGGTTAATGTGGATGTTTCTACTCTGCCACCACTGCTAAGCGATGAAATAATGCAGAAGCTACAGGATGACTATTTACAGGTAAAATGGGAATTCATTGTTTCGCCTTTAAAATTAAATTAGTTTAAGGTCGATTTTCAGTTGTTTTGTACATAATTATTTATGTTTCATTAAACGGAAAATCCAGGAACTAAAGTATATAGAGGACTCCTTTTTTATGAATATAATCTAGCCTATGTCACTGTCTAAGTCCTCAACTATATGCATGCATTGTTATTTTTAGAAAATGGAGTCAAACTACATGGAGTGGATGGAGAAGACGCTGGAGTCTGAGCGCGCGGAATGGGCCGGCGAGCGCTCGCCCGAGGTGGAGCCGCACACCAACGCCTTCCACACGCACGCGCCCGTCATCATCTTCCAGATGATCGACCAGAACCTGCAGGTCAGTTGCGCTAGCACGAACGTCTGTCGTGGACGGGGAAGACGCTGGAGTCGGAGCGCGCGGAGTGGGCCGGCGAGCGCTCGCCCGAGGTGGAGCCGCACACCAACGCTTTCCACACGCACGCGCCCGTCATCATCTTCCAGATGATCGACCAGAACCTGCAGGTCAGTCGCGCTAGCACGAACGTCTGTCGTGGACGGGGAAGACGCTGGAGTCGGAACAAAACACTTTTTTTTTTTCAAATCAACTTTGCTCTTTTCAACAATAAATATCATAACAATATTGTTACAATGTCATAAATTCAGCAGCAGGAAACAGTGTCGCTACAGATGTTGCTTACAGTAGCTTAACGATTCGAAGTAGACATCACTCATTTCAGCGCTGACGGAAAGCTGGACTGTGGCCATAGTGTAACATGGTCATGACACGCAGGGCGCGATATTCGAAAGATATGGTTTCGATCAATGCCGGCCGCGCAATGTTTTGAAATTTATTCGGGCCTTGAAATGTTTTATTTTCTTTTAGGTTACGGAAACTATAAGCAAGGAGATCACATTCAAGGCCCTGTTGCTGAGTGTAGATCAGGTCACGCGTTACGGGAACATGTATAGAGAAGGAGTTATACAATTTAAGGTAAATCATTATTTGTGTGTATTATGTATCTTTCTTTCCAATAATATCAAGCCTCGATAGCTCAACGATCAGGGTGCGGACTGAAAACCGAAAGTTCGACCTTACAGTTACATGTCAGGACTTAGGACTCGAATAAAATGCCGGTTGCAAAGAGAAGAACGTATTAATTACACATGCAATCAAAAATGTTTAAGCTATACTTATCGTCACTATATCATACTACATCATCAGCAACCCATCAACATGTCACCTCAGAGATGGGTTATAGGCCACCACGCTGGGCCTTTCGCACTTAATCGCTTCGAATTCAATCCACTGAATACCACTTTGAATGCTTCTACGTCGATCGCCGGTCGCCTTAACTAGTGGTGGGGGTGATTTAGATAGCGCGAGGTTTAGATGTGCCAATTTTTTTAATACATTGTTAGCCTCTCTGTCCTATATTTTCTCCTTCTTTGTCCTCGTCTTATCCCGTTACGCGGGGTTGGGGGTCGCGTTTTCGCGTCTTCGTCATTGAGGCCAACGCGTTTCATGTCCCTTTGGACATTTGTCATCCAGGTAGTTTGAGATCTTCCCCTACCCCTATTTCTTGCAGCCATGAAAAGACACTTTCACCACATAATCGTCGGGTCCGTACCATCTGAGCATTGATTCTAACATTTTGTCGGTTATGGATGCAACTTTAAATCTTCCGGTTATATTATTTTCTCTGTGTTATATTTTGCGGGCATTCGCTCACAGAACGCGCACTTCGCGGACCGGTCGCGCGTGGCGTACTTCACGCACCACATGATCACGATCGTCAACAACTGCGAGCAGATGGTGCGGCTCGCGCAGCAGACGCAGGCGCGGCGCTGGCCGCCCGCCAAGCACCACCCGCCCGCCGAGCGCAGCTTCGAGCGGCTGCTCAACACCTTCCAGGTAACTCCCGTCTCACGGTGCGTGAGGCCGAGCTAATCCACTATCATATTGTACGGTTTTTTTTTTTTATATTAATCCATTATTTTAATGGATAAAGCGGTTTCCTCCAACGTGGTGGTCGGAGTCGTTTTTTGATTTAGATTTTTGTTATACTTAATACTTTTTTTTTTTTATATATTACATATTGTACGGTTTAGGACCGCACAGTAATGAAACTGCTTGAGTAGAAGTCTAAGCTTATTGGCCTCTACCCGAAACCCGCTTGTGGGAGGCCGGCAGAACGATTCGCTATCGTACAGATACACGAAAAACGCTGCTCGGAAGCACGTTGAACTGTTCACTTGTAGATCACAGGTTCAATTTAACTGCTCGAAGGACCATATGTACGGTTTAGGACCGCACAGTAATGAAACTGCTTGAGTAGAGGTTCAAGTCAAGTCCTACTTAGACTAATAATAACCTAATTGCAGTAATGTGAGCGCGATGCGATGTTATGTGCACTGATGTATGAATAAATGAAAAGCGTAGTTATAATAATGCGTGAATGATGACTGGGCGAATTGTACGGTTTCGACATAGACCATACACATATCATATCATATCATAAATATATGAGGTCATATCTGCCATCGGAGCATCATCACAAGTCCATAATTTATTTATTTATTTGGACAACCAAAATTGTTACATTTCTTAAAGTACTTAAAAAAAAAATTACACAGAAACATAATTAAAATGCACAACTATTGACGGTGTCACAACATTTGCCAAAAAAAAAAAATTAAACACAATAAAGAAAGCGTAATTCAAAAAAGCACAAGAAATTAAAAGTTTACACTGTCAAAACAAAACATAAAAAAAAAAAATATTAAACTTAAGCTAACTAGGGGACTAAATTACAATTAAAGGTTAGATGTAGGTCATAATATGATCATAGAACCTTCTTATTATCATCTTCACCGTCACTACATACTCATTTTTAAAAAAATACCGGCCGAATTGAGAGGTAAAATTAAAGGAAAAGTGTCTTGAGCATAAAATAAATTCTGGACCTTTGGAAACAGTTTTAGCAATAACCTGAATCTTTGGTATACTGTAGAGTGTAGACTAACATGTCGACTCCGAGGATATCATTCGAAATATCTGAAGTCGGATCAACGTTGCAACAAGCACTATTCACTCGTTTTGTTACAGACATTAAGAGACGAAGCAGCAAAATTTTTGTTGGAAGAAGCTTTTTTGGATTTAGAGGAACACTTTGACGATTTGTTTACTATTAAATGGATGACTTCCACCATACCCGTCGACACTATCTGCGTGACGCTCGAAGACTACTTCCAAGACTATAACCATTTAAGGGAAAAGAACTTCGAATACGTCATTAATGAGGCACAGAATCTTGTTTACAAAAAGTATATAACTGCAATGTTGTCGAAGAAAATAACGTTCAAGACTGTGGAGGAAGCTCAGCAAGCCGCCGCGAAGGTTGTGAAGGAAGCCAATCAAATCAGGTCGTTCTTCAGAAAAATAGCGTTGCATGCGGAAGGTGTCAACGTGGATTGGCCGTTTGAAGTGATGGGCCTCTTAGCTGAGGTAAGTGGGTGCTTTTTATTTAGGAGTAAAATTTTTATACTCAGTATTTTTAAAACAAACGGCTTATTTAAACCAGTAATAACGTTGAATGATTTTTACAATTATTAGAACTGTCAAAACATCTTTTTACACCAGGTTATTGTATTTAATGTACTATGGATTTGTAATCTTTTCATAAGTTATCTAGCGACCTAGTAAATTGTATCGACTTTTTCGATAAACAATAATGTTGCTTCGGTACTTCTCGATAGATAGGTTGAATATAGGAAGCGGTGCTACGGATCGATGTGGTTTGCGTGGGTGCAGTTGAGATCTTTGAGAGTGACATGGGCTACTTTTTATCCCGGTAAATTAAAGAATTCCTGTGGGATATTATAAAGTTAACGCATACATTTTGGGTATCATTAAAACAAGAGTGAATAGGCATCTTCTAGGCAAACGCGCTACACCTTAGACCACATCACTTTCTATCAGGTGTAATAGTGTTTAAGCGTGTGTCTATCTACATCTACACTACTATTATAAAGAGAAAAGATTTGTATTTTGGTGTGTATTTTTGTAATGAATAAACTCAAAAACTACTGAAACGATTTCGCTGAAATTTAAAATGAAGGTAGATTATACCTTGAATTAAAACTTTACTTTTTATCTCGAAAAATATTATATTGTAGTTCCCGCGGGATCTTGAAAACTAATTCCACGCGAACGAAGTCGCGAGCATCAGCTAGTAATTTAAAAAAAAATAAGTTAATCCACGCGGACGAAGTCGCGAGCATTAGCTAGCGGATAGTAGTCAGGACGGGACGGTGCAGGTGCTGCGCTGCCAGGACATCGAGATGCTGTCGCTGGACCTGCACGGGCTGCTGGAGAAGTGCCCGGACGTGTCGGAGGAGCAGCTGGCGCGGCTGCTGGCGCTGCGCGGGGACGTGCCGCGCGCGCACGTGCGCGACACCGTGGCGCACGTGCGCGCCTCGCGCCAGGCGCCGCGCGCGCCGCCGCACCCCGCCGCGCCGCAGCTCTTCACGAGCATCACCTTCAGTGACAGGCTCCTTGCGCATTTCACTCTCTAAAAGGACGTCGGTTCCATCCCCACCCGTTGCACTATCGCCGTATCCACTCCTAACCTCGATCACAGAAAAATAAGGGGATTCAGCACTTCATACTTCAACTATTATTCAAATGCATCATTGTTCCTTGACACTTAAATAACTACTTCACGTCAATGTTCGATGACAGACTAGCTAGGGAATTGATCTTACACTATTAAATCACGATATCCACTTATTTTTCTATGATCGAAGCTCCTAACGCAAACTTCAAGCAAGTGCAAATTATGTGAATCCTAACATAAGCTTCCCACTTATTTGGCGGGGAGAGGAGAAGATTAATGGCTAATGCCTATTAATATTATAAATGACAAAGTTTGGATGGACAGATGGATGGATGGATGACAGCTGAACCAATTTGGCTGTTTGGCACAGAGATAGATCTCTGATAGAAGTCTGAAATAACATATAAGCTACTTTTTATCCCGGAAAATAAGAGAGTTTCCGCGGGAATTGAAAACCTCGTCTCATTTCGTCGGTTCACCTATAGTCTGATTTTTAATTCGGTGGAATTCTGACACTTGTCATTTTATAAATCGAGCGAGTAATTTGTATGAAAAACAGTATTATCACCTGTAGTTCGATTTTACCCCAAACTATCTGTCAGGCATTTGTCATAAATATCTATGTGCGGCAATTGATATTTATTTTTCTAAATTTAAATTTGATATCTTTTTTGTGGGATTTTTTAAATCTCTGGTAACATTAAGATACGTCAGAATTCCACGCAATTAAAAATCAGACTATAGTGGGGGATCTGCCAACACTGCGTTGCCCGGCGCGGGCTCGCCACTCCAGCACCTTGGGAGTCCAACGTACACAGTTCTTCAAACTTTATACTTTGAGTAGCAACTTGGAATATGTTATCGGGCTCGCTACTTCGTCTTCGTTTCCTGGGAATCTTTTCCGCAAGTAGGCGTCGATTCGCCCGTTTTGCGTGGGGCTCGCTACTTGTGATGTCTAACTAAAATAATAAACTGAAAGATCGATGGTTCAATCTCTACCCGATGCGCTTTTTGCTATCACACTCTTATCACCACCTTATTTGTAGAGGAGAGAAGTATATAAATCCATTTCAGCATGGCGAATAAAAATATACACGCGAACTGATTATATTTCCTTTCCTCCTCTGACCTTTCGATGTCGAGTGGGACAAAGACAACGCTTTACACTAAATAATAGTGGGCGTCATTCACTGTATTCTGTTTTATTACCAAATATTTTCAATATTACATAGATATTTTTTAATTAATTTAAGTATTCAAAATTAATTTTTACCAATAGATAAATAAATGTCTAAGTACCTACTACTACTTCAAAGGATGCATTCAAAAATTATAAGATTTGAAAGCAAAATCACGGCATTAAAATGGCTCTCTTAAATTACTAATTCAAGTAATTAGCAAGTTGAGAGATTAATGGGAACAAGTTTTACTGTAAATTACTTATGTACATTGTATGTACACACATAAATGGCTTAATGGCTAATTTACTATAAACTTTGCAATCGTTATATTTATTCAATTAATTTTTATAAGTATAAGATTAATTTAGTTTATAAAAACAAAGTATTATCTGTATCTGCACTGAAATTGTATATAATATAAAAACAATAAATTTGAACCTTTGTTGAACATGTGGATGTTATTTTATTTTTGTCGACTCCATCTCAAGGTTTGGCCCACATTAGAATCTTGCACAGTAGTGAAGCGGCCCCCTACGCCGCTACAACGTTTCGCTATTAAGAAATAAACGCGCTCGCGAATTTCTGAATCACGGCACAGTCGAGATCTAACGTACGATATTATATTTTCGTAGCAGATAGATAGGTGTGTTTTGTTTTTAATCTTTATCTTTATATGTAATAATAATTGAATTAAATACTAAAATAAATAGAAAATTGTGTTCCAAAAAGTTGTTAGTGGGATAATCTCGTAACTGTGGAGCAATTTGTGGCAAAGGGGCGGCAGACGCGCGCGATGTGGGGCATCGTTCTGCTCATCTTCTTCGTCGCAGGTGAGTCATTTCTGATACATCTGTAACCCGAAGACATGTATACAACAAGAAAATTATTAATATACTAGCGGATGCCCGCGAATTCGTCATTCATAATCGACAGTTCCTAAATCCCCACAGTTTAGGGGAGCAGTACTCAAGCAGCATCAGAATTGAGGAGTTGGAGCCCGAAGTTTTTATGGGAGCATCTCGCAAAGTTTTTGTATCGATTAAAATTAGATTCACGCAAATCGGCTTAGAAATCACGAAGATATCGATGTACTTATGTAGAAAAACATAACTCCTCCTACTTTTTGGAAAGTTGGTTAAAAAGCCTATGTTATTCCCGTTAATATCAGCTATCTACTAGTGAAAGTCCCGTCAAAATCGATCCAGCCGTGCCCAAGATTAGCGGCAACAAACAGACAGACAAAAGTTTAAAAAATTGTTTTTATTATCAGCATCGTATTTTGTGTACATATGCATTTAGTAAAAACCTGTTATTAAAGAAAGAATCTTCAATTTTCTTACTATTAAGCACCTATTGTAAATGCATGTGTTTATTTGTTCGTTTGTCCTTAAATTAAGCTGCAACTGATCGATGTAATCTTTTTTATGGGTATAGTTGAAGATGTCAAGAGTGACATAGGCTACCTTTTATACCGGGAAAACGGAGGGTTTCCTGGGGATTTTTAAAAACCTAGCTCTACGTGGACAAAATCGCGGGCAAAAGCTAGTTTATTATGTTTTAAATCGGTAGTAAATAACTAAATTTTTATAAAAATGCAATGCAATAAACTTGATAAAACTAAGATTTCTTAACAAAGTGTTAGGCACCTAGCAAAGTTTTTGAATAAGTATTGAAGTTTAAGAACAATAATTTCAATTACCAATAGGTTCACTTCGTTCAGTATTGGAATGTGAAAATTTTACTACACTTGACCGAGAAATGTTCCGTTTCATGTTGCCATTTCCATGTACCTTCATGAAATTAATGATTTTGGAGTTGTTCCAAATTAGTAAAGAAAACGCGATGCCGTAATGCTTATGTCGATGATGTGAGATGAAACAACAACTGGCCTGTTAGAAATAGTTTAACCGTCTATAAGAAGAAAGTCAAAGGGCCAAGATAAATGAGACAAAAAAACTGGAGAAAAGCATATACCTACCTAGATCGGGCGAATTTGATATGAAAATAGGAAGTTTTCCAACAACAAAATATATCTCTGTAGCCATTGCTTCTAGGACAATGGTTGTTGATTTGCCGAATCTCCCCTGAAGGAAATCATTTATTTAAATAAGTTTAAACTTATGTGTTTTATACTTTACGTTGTTGCGTAGGTATGATGTTTGATGCTGGAGATAAAAATCCCAGACACAAGTTTTCAAAACTTTTGTCTGTCTGTTACGGGTTTACGGGCGCATTTTCGATATCGGTTGAATCGATCTTGATACAACTTTCATAGATAGGCAGGGAATCATAATGCGGGTCATATTTAATTCCATAAAAATCACATAACCCCAAGAAGTCAGATTTTCAGAGAAGTTTAGATTACCAAGATGTGTTTAAAAGACGCAATATTGCCGCAGACGGCAGAGGAATGAGAAATGCTGTGCATCAATAAATAATACGAAAGGACATTGAAGGAACGTTGCTATTGAGCCGATAGTGAATGAAGCGCTCTCACACTGGATTAGATAATAATACTACATGTCTATTTATCGAATAATTCGAATAAACGACGCGCGCGAGCCACACTTGAGGTCGCCTCGGACCGCGGAGGTATTTTTAACATTCCCGGACCAACTCAAGGTTGCCTGAGATAGTCGCTTATTCATTGGGATTATGACCTAATTTTCTATTAAACTTATAAATAGCGCCCTTTTAATGTAGTTTATCCAACTGATGTTTTGATAATGCGGTGATAAAATGTTCATAGCTTCCGGACAACGCTTTTAGTTGCATTTAGAAATTGTTTAACTAACGTCACTCATTGCAAGTTCAATGTCCCAACAAGCTAAAAATGTTGAAAAAATCTTTAATCTCCAAAAATAGCGACACGAAACTAGCCGTTTGAAACTTTGAATCGCGTGGCCGACTACGCTGTGATGTTCGAATTTCATAAGTCTGGTGGGAGCTTTCGGCCGTGGCTAGTTACCACCCAATCGGCTGAAATCTACCGCTAAGCATTTCGTTGAGGCGTGATGTCGTGAACCAGGGTTTGGGGCTAATTATACCTACACATATTTCTTCCATATCAGTAAACTGCATTTTCATTAACAATCGCAGTTAGAGGCTTACTTGTCATCGAACAGAATAGATTAACAATCTTATGAAAAAAAACCTACCGCATGTTTGTAATTAAAATTCCTGTTGTTTCATTATTCCACATCATTTTACCATAACAAACTGAAAACTGAGAAAACGCAAAGGGATTTTGGTATTAAGTATTTTTCCAATAAGACAATCTGTAAACGTTTCCGTTCATGACGCTTGTGAGCTAAGAAGAATATAAAACAACTCTCTTCTATGTATGATATAGTAATTGCCTAAGTAGGTGGACAGCATTGTAAATCAAATAGATGAATAGGATATTTTTAAAGTAGCTAGTAACTACTTGAACAATCATGATATATTACACTTAGGTCTAAAGAGATGCGACCGAAACTGGCCATAAAAAGTAGGTATTTAAATTTAAACTAAATTTTTAAAAAACTTAAAAGCTCGCTGTCCTTTTCTACGGGGAACTTTATGAAAAGAATGGAAATATTTTCATGCCAAAATAGTTTAAATTTTTTATACGTAGGTCCTAGTTGTAGATAATATTTTTTCTTCAATAAAATCTATAAACCTAAGTATTATTAAAACACCTAGGTGTAGTTGAAGGCAATATTTTTTTAATAATCTATTGATCAACCTAAGTATTACAAAAAAGCAAAATATTAACGACTTGCTGTTGCGCGCGACTTCGCGTCTATTTCTGTTATTATGATGGCGATTAAGAAGTTTTTAAAAGAATATATTTTAAATATGGATAATTTTCCCCGTTTTTACAACATTTTTCACTGATGCTTCGCTCCTATTGGTCGCAGCGTGATGTTATATAGCCTAAAGCCTTCCTCGATAAATGGACTATCCAACACAAAAATAATTTTTCAATTCGAACCAGTAGTTCCTGAGATTAGCGCGTTCAAACAAACAAACTCTTCAGCTTTATATATTAGTATAGATAAAGAAACGAATTTATTTTTTGAACAAATTGATATGTTAGGTACATACCAATTTGTTCAAAAAATAAATTCGTTACCTATTTAAAAATTCAGAGTGAACACTAACAAAAATATGCCCTTTGTCCTAAATTTTCAGGCAGTCGGCAAATATCAGTAACGGAGTTTTCAGTACCTGACGCAATAGAGGCCGGCGGAGACGTTCTCCTGCAATGTGGATATGAGTTGGGTCTCAATGAAACTGGGAAAGGGTTGACTATAAAGTGGTGGTTCACGCCGCTCAACCAATCCGAGGATAATCGTGCCCCTCTGTATCAAAGGATAGCAGGGCAGCTGCCTAGCAAATCAAAAGAATATGATATCGGTAAGTAACTCATTATATTTAAAAATATTTGTGATTGCTCTTAGGCGCAAACCTGCTGAACGAGCGAGAACTTTGACTGTTTAGATTTTTCAGCGTTCTTTTGGGTTTTGCCCATTTATTTATACTATAGTTTTAACTTATTTTTGGTTTTAAAAAACAAATTTTTTTTAAACAAAAAAATAAATAGTCAAATCGGTCAAGCTGTTCAAGTTCTTGAGTTTTAGCTAGACTAATGAATTTTTATAAGGCAAAAGATTTTTATATAGCACCTGTATAGAAGATAATTATGTACTTATCCGATAATTTTTTTCATATTAAATATTAGGTAAATACCTATACTTGTAAAGCGTTACAAAAAATATTGTTTCAGAAATAAAGGGGAATGATGATATATTATTACATAAAGTCAGTCCAGAAAATTCGGGCACATACGAATGCCAAGTTTCAGCCGAAGAAAACGAAAAACGGGTAGAAGATACTCTCATAGTATTCAGTAAGTATAAGAACTGAGGACTATCTATCTATTGTTTTAGACTTTTTAGGGTACCAAAACATCTCTCAAATGAACAGACTCTGTCTGTCTGTCCGCGAATTCACTGTACCTGGCACTGTTAGAATATTTCAAATTCAAATTCAAAATTATTTATTTCATGTAGGCCAACTTGTAGCTCTTAAGACACGTCATGATTCTATCACCGGTTCGGAATGTAAATTCTGCTGAGAAGAGCCGGCAATAAAGAAGTTGCTCTTTTCATAACATTTTAAAGATAGGTTTTTTATCGTAGAACTTATCTCATTGAGAGAGCTATGCTCGGAGTATCCCTGCGGGTTCAGACATTGACTAAAATTGGATTTTTTTTTTACTATTCAATGACAAGATAGTCTTTGGCTGCGATCTCATCTTATAGTAAGTGACTATGCAGTCTAAGATGGTAGCGG
Organism: Hipparchia semele; assembly: GCA_933228805.2. Classification (NCBI taxonomy): domain Eukaryota; kingdom Metazoa; phylum Arthropoda; class Insecta; order Lepidoptera; family Nymphalidae; genus Hipparchia; species Hipparchia semele. The sequence goes on along the minus strand of OW121717.1, from coordinate 5,444,858 downwards.
ACTCACTTGGAAGGGGTATTGCAGTGTCCAACATATGTGTTGGACACTGCCAACTTACCCTGCCCCTTATCGGTTTCTACACACTATCGTGCCGGAACGCTAAATGGCTTGGCGGCACGTCTTTAGCGGTAGGGTGGTAACTAGCCACGGCCAAAGCCTCCCAACGGACAAAATAATAATATAAATTTTTTTTTTCAGCAAAGGGTGAAATGCTTCTAAACGTCACAGAGATGGATGACGGCCCTGATGACCAAGACGATGATGATGACGTAGTGATAACCTGCGAGGCCATGGACGTGGCGCCGTTTCCAGACCTCGTCATCACTGTCAACGAGTGTGTATACTTTCTTTTTTATTATAGAAATATAAGTAGAAATATTTTTTATTCAAATAAACTTTTACAAGCACTTTTGAATTGTCAATGAATCTACCACTGGTTCGGAATGCCTTTCCTGCCGAGAAGAGCCAGCAAGAAACTCGGCGGTTGCTCTTCAAAAAAAATAAATTTTTACAATAGTTAATGAAACTATGCTATGTATACAGTGCTTCCACGATGAAGTTTCCTAAGTCCAATACAATACAAATACAATGCAAATACAAATAAATACAATCCAATGCATTTTAAGACGAGTAGACAGAAAGCAGACTCATTTCCGTTGGTGGCACCCGTTCACGAGCATGACGCATGATCCAGCCGTTGCCTCGCTCAACCATATTTTTATATTTTTAATATTCTCATTATTTTATACGGGGACTTTTAAAGGTGACCTTTATGTCAGCCCCATCGGTAAACACAAAATATTACAATTAACTATATACAAAATCAACTACCTATATTATATGATGTTATGTGATTTTTTGCACGGGCATAGTTGGGGACTTGGAGAGTGACATAGGCTACTTTTTTCCCGGAAAATTAAAGAGTTCCCGCGGGATTTTAACAACTAAATCCACGCAATGAAGTCGCGGATATCGGCTAGTATTGTATGAAAAAAACAAAATTAACAATGTAAATCTACACTACTATTATAAAGAGGAAAGACTTGTATTTTTGTATGTTTGTAATGAATAAACTCAAATACTACTGTGCCAATTTCAAAAATTTTTTCACCATTGGAAGGCTACATTCACTAAGTAACATAGGCTATATTTATTTAACATAGGTTATATTTTTATCTTATGTCCACCCGTACGAAGCCGGGACGGGCCGCTAGTAATATATAAGTATAAAATTGTTTAAAAAAAAGACGTGTGGCACTCAGGGACTGCTGCGGTAAAGCTATTACATAGCATTTTTTATCAACGCCATCTAGCGGTGAGAGGAGTCCCGTGTCAGGTTATTTTCGTTACGGAATTTCTGGATTCGGTCTCCACGCTCAAGGCCCGCGATAGAAGCTATGCAATAGCTTAAAAAATGTCATTAAAGGCTTATCTTATGTATTTGTACATTACAGCGAGGAGGTACCCAGCAACGACACACTGTTAGACGAAGACAACAACACTTTCGACGTGATATCCGTGGCGGCGCTGAGCCGCGCGCAGGCGGACGGCGCGGACATCGGCTGCGAGCTGTACTTCCGCAACGCGAACATCACGCACGAGCAGTACAAGATCACGAAGACATTTCACCTCCGCTCCGACGGTATCAAGACACCATTTAATTTATAGTCACTGACCTCTATATTTAATCTATGATTAACACTGGACTTGCTGCTGTGATTTCCTTTTTTTGGACTAGATTGAAGCCCGCTAGGTGGACCGACGACATCAAACGAGTCGTAGTGAGTGAGTGAGGCCTGTGGAAGTCCATGCAAGCGACGTATGTATGTATTGGTTGATAAAAAAGAAGAAGAAGATTGACACCATTTTGGCGCTGTAAGCACTAAGCATTTATATGAGTGTCTCTGGAAGTACTAGGTAATATTGCAAATGGCGCACCGACGTCTATACACGGTGAAATTTCATTGGTTGTACTCCCTGAAAGAGGTGAATGTGCTCATGAAACTGAACAGCTTTCCCCAAGGAACATAGGTCGAAATATGAAAAAAAAATTTGGACCTCCCATAGTAAATCAATCAGCTGATCGTCAAGTTTGTATGGTGGGTCCAATTTTTTTTTTTCATATTTTGACCTATGTTCCCTGGGGAAAGTTGTTCAGTTTCATGAGCACATTCACCTCTTTCAGGGAGTACAACCATTAAAATTTCAACCGGTATAATAATTAATCTATGATTTCATTGTTGTTGTATGATTTCATAGATTAATTTTAGAGGTCGGTGCGCCATTGCAATATTATTAGTCCCAAGGACCAATACTCGTATGTCAAATGTGCCGCTTCAAATTGATCCATAATTTAAGTTGTCATTTGTATAGGGACAGCAAGTCCAGGTCCAGTGTTAATCATAGATTAAATATAGAGGTCAGTGCTTATATGTAATCTATTTTTCCTTAGCTGTCTGTAAAGGTAAACAAACCATAGACAACGTTTCGGAGAAACGCGTAACCGACATACGCAACCGTGCGTTTGCGAAGTTTAGTTTTTCACTTGTAGCACGGTTTCATTGCCAGTGCGGTAAGAATAACGTCCAAAGTGCTGTGCGTAGCGCGTCGCTTGCGCCTTTTTACGAGAAACCACTTGCTTACCTTTTAAGACAGCTAAGAAATTAAAACAGATTAGACCGCACGGTTCACGCACGTGTGCAGGTGTAGATCTACCTTTATTTAGCAAACAAATTTTGTTTCCGAAAAATATAGGTTTCTACAATGTTGTTAGCTAAACGTCTTATAGTATGTTAGACTTTAATTAAAGATTGTTGCTTATGCTAAAATAACAGCATTTTGTTTACAATAATAAGTAACACATCCACTGTTCGAACTGAGTGGGTCTTGTTTCTGGTATCTTTCAATTTAGCCTTTCTCTTTAATATTGCATTCTGAGATTTGATTACTTAGGCCAAAGCCGCATTAAACTTTTTAAATCACGCTATCTCTATAAACTGAAATTAATCCCATCTTTTTTACAATGTTCTTTGAGAAAGATATACCTACCATTCGGGCCTGACATTAATTTAGAGATTTGTGTAGAACCGATTAAGTAGATATTATTATCTATTAGGTACTGTTCTAGTCATGCTCTTTCATGGAAGTAGAAAGCACTTAATTATGTACTTATTAATTATATTATATTCTTATTTATATACATTTAGTAACACATTTCTTATGTCGGAATTTAGGAATCAATCCACAACTAAAACCCTTGTTTAATCTATGCGCAAACTTATACAAGAACACCGTAAACAAGACTCATTCAAAAGCACGTCGACAAATGCAAGCACTTGGTAGTCACGCTCTTATTGCAACTAGCTATTAGGTATATTTTCGCTCGTGTTGTCTGTACTAACGTGCGGTTGTCGCCGCAGCGCTGACCACGACGGAGGGCTCCGAAGACGCGTCCACGACCGAAGCCACCCCCGGCAATAGTAAGTCTACGACCCCTTGTACACAATTCACTTCTTGTACCTACACTCCACAATTAGGTATATGTATAGATACAAAAAAGGTAGATCTACCTTTGTTAAGTTACTATGTACCTACCTATCTATATCTCAATGACAATTTACCCGCCTGAAATCTACAAGAGGTACCAATAATAAATTACCATACTACCGTCTGACTATGAAAACTAAATACTAAGTATATCAATTTACTGAATACTTATCCATTTTTTTTTTTATTATACTCCATAAGGTACTGCTTATTATTGGACTATACTAGTTTATTTATGTAGTCGTGGGCTAAAATCCGCTAACCTTAATTCGATGCACAGACAAAATAACGCAGTGAAGTGGTGCCGAGCCACAGATAATGATAACCTACCTTCTTACTTTTTTTTTACAACTACCTACTAACGGTTGAAATCCAAACCAAAACTGATTTTCGTATTCTGTTGTAATCAAACCAATTTTAATTTCTAACTGTTGGTAGGTATGTATATCATATAAATGATGCTGCGCCTCGGTTTCACTCATATACGCTGGCCGCTAACTGCTTGAACTAGACCTAATTTTATGTAATAACCAATAACATTCAATAATTATTGTATATGCAATCATCACAAATCACATTGAGTTAGAATGATTTAGGTGACATCCAAAGTTAGTATTAGTTACGTCCAAAGACTACAGTGTATGGTTACGTCTACGGACGGCTGTCAAAGCACGACGTATTCTATATTACATCTATAAGGTCATAAGAATACTCTCCATCCCTCTGCCACTTTTATTCACTGGAAAACTGATATGAAAGAGTGTTTTTAAAGAGTACATTATAGTCATGCTGCACTTTACTAATACCTACTCTCCTCTCCCCTCCAAATAAACTGAAAGCTTGTGTTGGAACTGGGTAGGACAATAGTGCAATGGATAGAGATCCAACTGTCGACCTTTCAGTTTCTTTGAGTTCGTTATTGAAGCTTTTAAACACAAACGAACACAATGTGTCCTGCAAAATCGAATACTTGGTGCGATATTTATACCTATAGATTTGAATCTTACGCTAGGGGTTCATAAAGCTTAATTAACTTTTATAATATACCTGTAGTTATTTTTGTGCTAATATACTTCCATTATAGTTCTTGTAATTCACGACGGCACGAGGCTCATGGTTGTGTGTGTGGCTTATCGGTATAAGTGTGAGCGAGAGCTTGCTCGCGCCGGACCGTTCCCACCTAGTTCCCTCCTGACAGGCACGCTGACCTACGCAATCTGCATTTACAAGACGTAACCACAAATAAAGCTCCCGCGCCTTCGTGAATTGCAAGAACTACCTACCTACTTACCTATCAAAATATCCAAACATAACTTAAGTATTCTTTTCCCTGGCCAAATGTTTTATCTCAACCAAAATTAATATATCAGAATATTAAAACCAAGGCTATACTCAAAAATTTATATTTTTATTGTCTGTATTTCAGGAGTCATCGGGACCGCGTCAAATCTCCTTCTAGTCATCTCAGCAATTTTTATTAATATCTTCGCTATTAAAAACTAAACTACAGTACAGTACCTAATGTGATACTAATGTTATTTTATTAAAATTTTAAACTATTTTCTGGAGTTTTCCTTCTTCGTTATCAACCGATAGATGTGCACCGCTCGACATAGGTCTCTTGCAGACTTACATATGGCTTGAACTTGCGCCGCCTGTTACCAGTGGCTCCCTGCGTCTCTTCTGATATCTTCGGTCCACCTAGTGCGGGATCTGCTAATTCTGCGTGTTCCGATGCAGGGTTTTATTTTTATACTAGTTGATGCCCACGACTTCGTTCTCGTGGATTAAGGTCTTTTGATCCCCGCGGGAACGCTCTTATTTTCTGGGATAAAAAATAGCCTATGTGTTATTCCAGACTACAAACTATCTGTGTGCCAAATTTCAGCCAAATCGGTTCAGTCATTGTGCCGTGATTGAGTAACAAACATCCGAACATCCACATTTTCACATTTATAATATTAAGTAGGATTATTTCAAACAAAATGTAAATAGGAGATAAATAAAACAGCTAACATATATTACACAAAATACCTTATGTAATTTTAATGTCATCATTATGTATTACACATTTTTATTTCATATTTTATTTAATCTTTGCTTCAGAAACAAAACGTTTCGAAGAAATAATTAGGTAAGCATTTATTTTTGGAAGACAAAAATATTACAATAAACAATCATTTTATTTTTCTTTCTTTTTTACAACAATAAATATTGATAAACCATCTTTTTCAGTTTTTTTAAAATACAGTAGGTACATGTCTGCAATTACACCTGATGTTAAGTGAACATTTACATGTTTACATGTAAATGTTCACTTGTAATGTAAATGTTCATGTAATGCCTAAGATGGGGCTTGGCTAAGTCGATTGATTATAAGTTAGATCTCTAATCTCTATATCACCTACAAATAAATGTATAACTATTAAAATAGCAAAACAACAGTATTATTGTCAAAATAAAACTAGTGTCTTTGTTAAAGTAATAAATCCTTCTAATGTAAGGATGAAATCCTTTACAACTTATTTTTCATATTAAATAATATGGCTTCGTTTAACGTATTGTCTGTCCTCATTCATTTCTTTTTTCTTTCAATAAAATATAAAGGCAATGACAGAAATACTATCAACCCTACAGGAGAGTGGCAAAATCCCGGCGCTTGCGATTCAATGTAAAATAAACCACTTTATTAAGTTTAATTAAAATTAAAATGTACCTTAATCTTTGGCACTTTTTAGTTCCTTGTTAGCGTCTTTTTTCCGCATTTTTTTGCTATATTCACATCTTTGACAGACTTATATAATATCCGAAATTAAAAAATATTAGTATTTAATCATGTTTACATGGAACCAAAACGTACGTACAAATTCGATGCGTTTGCACTGGCCGTAAACGTACGCTAATAATGTCAATTTTTACGTCACTACACGACCTCTAAAATATACCTAGAACCGAAAACATTCTTACTATAGAGTATTTGGCATATTAAACACATTTTAAAAATAAACTCGAAAGTAAATATTATTAACAACTAAATCATCCCAATAATCGATTTTGGAGGCCTGTCGGTCGATGTACGACAGAGAGTCGGCGCAGACTGAGCTGCACTGAATATAATTTTTTTCTATTTTAATATACCTACTACACAAACTCTATTCCAATCACATAAGGTCTATATTTAATTGTCAATGTAAAATTAGGTTTGCTTCGTCCGTGCTGACCTAAAGACAGTGCGGAGTTGAGCGTGCTTGGTGAACAAATCACATTAGGTACATAAAGATGGTGCTATAATTCTATTACGGCTTCTTTGATTACGGCAGAGATGTCTTGACAGAATTAAAGAAGAAAATAGATTGCTGTTAATTCAAATTACGCATTAAGAGATTGTAGATGGCGTTACCAGGATTGCAAGTTATATTATTTATTTATTGAAATGGTCGAAATTTTATTATTCTGGTATATCATATTTATTTCTAGGATCACAATTAAGAAAAAATCATAATATGTGAAAATATTTTTCGAGTAGCTGTTGACGTCCGGTACCTAGATGGCGGAATATCTGACATACCTACAATAACTGGGTTTACGCGAGCTTTGTTCTAATGTGTGACATTAGCAATATATACTTCTCTAACTTATCTTTATCGCATAATGTCTCAACGGACAGGCCCGCAATATGTTTGTTTCAAATCATTAATATCAAGCTTATCCTCTAGTACATAAAGAATTAAAGCCGTCGTACGTTATCTTAATCATAAGTCTGTATCATCATTTGTAGAAAGTTTTTTATAAACTAAACAGAAATCTAAATACTTACAAATAAATAAATTATATTTTTACTGGCTTGGAACAAAAATTTAAACTGTTAGCTCAAATAATGATTTTTTTATTTACAGCCAATTTTACCATCGACGTGTAGCGTTTAACCAACGAATAAAGTTTTGGCAGATTTTAAAGATTAAAAAAGCTGAACTTGGCTAATATTCCTACAAAATAAGAAAAAGGCTCGTGTTAGTAGTGGTACGACAATAGTGTCGTCAATACGGTGGGGATACGGGCTTTTACTAGGGGCTCATGCGGCCTTAATATTTTAATACAAAATCTGTCAAAAACAAAAAATTCCTCGTTTAAACGGTGCTATAAATAAAATCTGCCAATTAAGCTTAGCTAATTGGCAAAAATTTATAAATTAGGAACTTCACTTAAGCAGTATTATGCTCAGGCATCAAGCACATAAGAGATTAAGATAGCAAGGATTATATTATGTGCTTGAAATTTTCAGGCCTTACATGAGTCTGCTTCAGAAATTATATGATTTAACTATCCATACAAACATTTAACATTTATCTATCTAATTGTCATAAATATAAAACTTAATTAATATTGTAATATGTAAATCATATAAAACATCTTTAGACTACCCAGTTCAACAATAGATAAATAAATAAATGTAATAATTTTAAGACTTGTCAAAATATGATTATTTAAAAAAAGAATTACTGCCTTTATTTGCCACATAGATAAGGTTAAAACAAGGCAAATTTTTCTACTACATTATATAAAAATATTCAAGTAGTTATGAATTAACATCAATTCTGATTTTTTAAATAATGTCAGCATTTCTAAAACTCATAATAATAAGAAATTAATTATAATTAATTTATTATTGGAAATAAATAATTATTTATCATTGTAATGTCATCAAAATACTCTAAACATAGATTTTCATAACATTACTTTAGTATCCATTTATAATAATTTAATGTGTAATGTAATTCCTTGACAGAGGAGGAGGTGTTTAATGTAATTCCTTGACAGAGGTCATTCTGTGTCAACTAGGGATTGCAAATGACTGGTTTCGAAGTTCTTAAGGATTTAAGATATAAAAAACTAAATTCTCATGACTTAAATTATGCCTTTGGTAAAGCTGATAAATAAAATAAGTAGATATTTTAGAAAAAAATAAGAAATCAAAGAGGATTACTTGAATATTTAAAAAATAGGGAAGACTCTTTCAAAACTTCGAAAATGGTGTTGATTGCGTGTTTCTAAAGTCAGACAATTTAAAAAAATCTTAATCCACTATAGCTTGGAAACAAGTTATTTGCGATCCGTAGTTAGATTCAATGGAATCCAATTGACTAACCTATTCCTAGGAATACATTGACTCTCTGTATATTATTATTACTTCACAATTATTTACATACATACATTTAATACATCTTATCATTTATTAATAATAAGCACCTACAAATCTATTGCAACATAGCAATGAATATTTAGATTTGCTTTTGTAACCATACCTAAAGCATTTTCCTAAAACCTTTGGATGGAATAATAATAGCTCAAATATAACGGTTCGATGTTCTCTACTATAATTATTTTAAATCATAGAATATCTTTTAAAACTTAAATATTTTACATACATTTATTTACAGAGAGATAGTGTCTTAACCTGTGATTTTCAATTTAGTTAGTTATAACATAAATCAGTTTGATAAATTATTGTACTTCAGCCTATAAAAATAATGCACTACTTATTGTTGTACTAATATTTTAATAACTTTGGTTTGATGAACATTTTACTTTGGCTTTGAACATCTGTATGTTCAATAATTTGGTATATTTCATTGCATCTTAAATTAAATGTTTTGAAAACAATACAAAAAGTATTAGTGTCCTTATAACTTACATTTAAATTTATATAAGACGTTTCAGTTATTACCCCTGCCTTTTTCAGCAGTACTGGGGCTACCACATATAAAACCACAGGAGTTGTGTCTATTCTTTCTAGAACCATCCATATTACTGACCTCTGCTCCCGCTGCCACTGAGGTTAATGCAACCGTTTTATCAAAATCAATAGTTGTATAGCCAATACTAGCACTGGGTGCAGGATTGGACGTGTTGGCAGCTGTGGACCTGTCTATACTGCTCTGGGACACCACTCTACCTCGGGGCTGTGAAGAATATGATGTAGTACTTTCATTCTTAGAGCTATTATACGATTGACTCTCTGGGGATGCTACGTCTCTTACGGTCTTTATACTGTCCTTATTTGAGTCAATGTCGAGAATCGCATAGTTAATGTCTTCAACGGGAGACATAGATGTAAAAGTATCTGATTCTGAAAACTTCTGGTTATGTTCGGAGTTATTACAAATTTGTTTACTGTTCTGAACACTGTCAGTTATGTCACCAAGCATCAAATTGGCATAAGTATTTAATTCAGTCTTTGTTCCAACTGTTAGGTTGCAGTACTCAACTTGTTTGGGTGTAAGTGGGGTTGTGGGTATGGCGTCACTTCTATGGCCATCAAATACGTTAGTATCATTAGGTGCTACATTGACATACAGTCTAGAAGGCTCCTGTTGTTCTAAGCTCAATTGGGCATAGTGTTCACTAGAATTACTTATTGTGGGAGACAGAAGACTATTAGCTGAATTGGCTTGTGCATTCTCACCTACATATCTGTTTTCAAGAAAGTGCGTTTCATCTTCAATGTCTCTTATAGTATTTAGTGCAGTTTCCTGTCTCAATGTGTTTCTAAGCATAGCTAGATCCCTGTTAAAGTCATTGGAGTACACATGTCTGTGGTCAGTTACCATTTCTGCTTGGTTATTGTTATGCTCACGTTTAAAATCTCTGACTTGGTAAACATTAGTCACATGGTTACTGCTGGCTTGTGGCCTCGGATATAGAGGCATAACTTCTAAAATGTCCGCACTGGAAGGTGAACGAGGTGACTGAGTTAGTGTTGGCAACATTGGCGGGACTCCTGTATTCGTAACAACATTTGGAAGGTTGTTGTTGAAATTTTGACCAATATTATCTGGTTGACCGTTATCTATGGAGGAGCGATGGACTACACTGGCCTGCAGTGTTTGTCGGCCTTGAGGCGAGGGTGTGAGTCTGGATACTGGGTATGGCACAGAGTCATGCACTACATTTCTTAATTGTATTTGTTGTTGTAGTGCTTGAAAAAGTGTGGATGCTCTTCGACACCTAAATGCATAAATACCTTCTCCTGTTTCACATCTTCTACCTATAAAGAAAACCATCCATTGAATAAAGAGAAATTTTCAACTTTGAAAAAACTGCACACAGGAAAAAGCTCATTTTAGACCCAGGCCTGATGACAAGTACCTACCTATCAGTTTTTCAAACTATTTCAAAAACTATGTCAGTGGTGGTCCATTAATTGCGCCATAAAGTGTAAACCACCCCTGGTTTGGAATGCCGAACCAGTGGTAGATTTATTTGACGATATGAAAGCATTAGCTTTGTAAAAATTTATTTGAATAAAAATTATTCTATTCCATTCTATTCTAAGTTATGTTAAAGAAAATTCTTCCAATTACTTGACAAAAATTAAATTTGATATTTTATTAACTATTGTAATCCTGGTTTTATTTTGGATTGTGATTGATAAAGCTACCATTACATCAATCAGAACAGTGTGATTCATAAAACTGTAATATTAGTATCCTATATTTACAAACAGCGTAGCGTAGCGTAGATCAATAGCATTATTAGGATAGACACAAAATTAACTTATTCTATGGTTATTAATAATATAATATGTAATTTCACCTGACTCGAAACTAAATATCTCTCCCTCAAATCCATATCGCCGCAGGGAATGAAGAGGCCACACAGTAGATTCTCTGCCTTCTCTGTACAAAATGATATCTGATTCTGTTATTTCTAGTTGCCCTGTACATAAATCTGCACCATTTTCGTCGATATTTACGACACGAAAAACGTTGGGATGCAAGTCAGAAGCTTCTTTTTTACTATGAAAACAGCCCATTGCGAAGATTTATAAGAGTAGGCACTGTGAAAAAATGCTCTGAAATCTAGAATTCATGAGTTTGAACTGAGTATTAGCTTGTAAATCCAAAGTATCTTTTATCAGATTGAACACAATGGCAATAATAACAAAATTTGTGCACACATTATGAGTCGAAATTTTTTCATTGTATCTTTTAACTCACTGTTGAACGACTTGTAATTTCTTAAGTTAATATGTTCATTGTTATTATAAAAATATAATTTTGTAAACAAAAATTAAAGGAAATGGGAAATCAATGGTGATTGAAGTTATTTTGACAAGTGACAGCTGATAAATAAAAAAAAATACGGTCAACAAATCATGGAATTAGGAAGTAGGTACGCGGTAAGTAGGTAATAGAATCTACTGCGTTAATTGGTTAATTGTAACTTACTATCAAATCAAGTTTCTTGGGTAAAATCTTCAATCTCCATGCTACAATGGCTCAGGAAAGCTAAAATATTTTCATTTCAAGACTGTAATTTTTTTCAAAACTTAGTAGGTAATAAGTAGGTATCTCAACCTTCAAGATCTCAAACAACCATCGATATATAAGGATAGGCCCTTAGAAGAAAAAAAACGCGCTCAAAAAGACAATAGAATTTGCAAAAGTCTCTTGTCTTTGTTATCAGTCGGCCGCACGCGCTTCAACGTATCGCTCGTATTTTTGATCGTTAAAAAAGCCGTCGTTTGCAGTCAAATCATGCAAAAAACGTTCGGAAATCCATCAAAAAAGAGATGAAATAACATTTCACTTGTAAGTATATCGTTTTCTTATTTAATTTACAGCATAAGCTGGGTATTTTTTAATTTTGCTATGATAAAAAATGTGCTACTAAAATGTCGTACAATTGCATTACAAAAAGAATGGAGTCGTGTTATTTTTTTCGAAGTAAAACTTTTTATCCGCGTATGAATTATGATTATGTATGTAATTTACTATGTATACGTGTTTGTATGTATTTAACTATATAACTATGTTTGTATGTATACGTCGTACGTATTACGTACCTATAGATTAGGTAAGTTGCGGATATTCCGCATTGAGTTGGACATCCGCATCTGCATCCGCAATAATCAATGCGGATGGTCATGCGGATGTGGATGTTGCTAGTTGCGAAAACTGTGTACTGTACCTATGTTTGTTTGTATGTATTTAACTATGTATGTATGTTTGTATGTATACGTCGTACGTACGTCCCTAATCTGTATGTACGTATTACGTACATACAGATTAGGGATGCTGCGGATATACGCATCCGCATCCGCAACTTTAAAAAAAAAACTGCATCCGCAACATCCCTACTATAGATATTATAAACACTGAAAAAGTTATAAAAATAAAAATTGTGATTATTTTTATAAAACGTCAAGTTGGAAGTTATTAATATACAATGTTATGTAATAAATAACTAATAAATAAATACATTATATTTTTAATTTAAGTGATTCAATTAACTATGGCAAAAATATGTTTGTACGTGTATCCGTTACGTACATGCATAATAAGTGAATATTCTTTGATTTATATTCATTACACGCTCAACCGCAATTATATTATTTTATATAAATGCAAAAGTCTGGTTTACACGTCCCATCCAAATAAAATTTTGATGAGATTTTATACGAAAATAGTACTAACGCCACTCCATTCCATCTTTGTTCTGGATGTGGGCGTGGTTTGTCCTCGAACGTGATTGGTTGACACTCGCGTCAAAGGAACCGCGCGTCGCCGCGCCGCGTCACTGACGTAATATTCGAGCGCGTTTTTGTAGACGGAATTATATAGGAAAGGCATATGGTTGCAAACAACTGACAAAGTTACGACTTACGGGTCATACTTGAATAAACTTTCGTTTTTTTGTTACAGTTGTCGTTCGCTACAAAATCATATCATAGTACTCAGCGAGGCTAATAATATTAATGGTAAAATAAATAAAATAACAAACCCGGCTAAGTCACCAGTATTTATTTGCAGAACTCCAATTATGGCTATTACGTGATCTTTACATCAATATGTTGAGACACATAGCTCGTATCCGATGACGTTGGTCGTTGACCATGTACAAAATTCTAGTGCACTTCTGATAATGGTAGTAATCACATAGGATTCCGAACAAGAAGCCGAATCTCACAATAAAAAATAAAGATAGAGAGCATGGATAGGAATATCCATTTCCTGACACGAAAACGTTGACTGACCTCTTTTAAATCGCTTTGAGGTAGTTGATTTTGTATATAGTTAATATTTTGCGTGTACTGATGGGGCTGACATAAAGGTCACCTTTAAAAGTCCCATATTAAACGAGAATAAACAAAAATCGCTCTGTCCACAGGATAACTTCATTCTCACGGGCGCCAAAAAAGTCAGCTTGTTTGCTGAGACGGAATAATAACTCATTGCATTCACCTATTTATCGTCGCCCTCAACGATAAAGTGAGCCCAGAATTACTGCCGTGCCGTGATTGCCTTAAATTGAATTAGATATCCATACACATAAAACTTGTTCAGACTTAAGTAGAACAAGGTATTAATTGAATAAGTTCGCTTGCATGAAGTTTCCAGATTTTTGGTGAAGCATAGGTGATATTCAACATGGGTCATCCTGTTTCATTCCCTTAAACGGTGCGAGTTTAAGCGTCGCGCTCCCATTGAATAAAAATTTCACAGCTTTCAATTATAAGCTTTGCCAACTTGATGTTTTGCATTTCATCCATATCTGATGTCCTTTTAGCTATTTGTGACACCAGTTTTTGTAGCACCAATACAGTGGTTGACATTGATGGATGGGCCGGAATTGAGGGATCCAAAATCTGTAATGAAATACATATTATTAACTAACCGATTTCTGCGCCTTCGTCAGCGTGGAAAAAGTTTAGTGACTTGCTACTATCCGCGAGAAGTTATGTCCTCTTTCTAATAGTACACAATTTGACGAAGTTATGGAGCAAAATCAAAAACTTTCATCCCCTATCCCGGATAAACCTTTTTGTTTATCAGGATAAAAAATATACTGTATATTGACCCGGAGTATCAGCTACCACTATACCAAATTTTATTCGAATCCGTTCAGTGGTTTTCGCGTAATGTGAGCACAGACGGACAAAAAATTAAAAAAAAAATTGTTTTGCGCTCAGTATCGATAATAAAGCATTCGTCCCGTTACAATTTTTTTTATAAGTATAGATATAGATTTTGTAGTCTCTATGATGGTACAAAAAAATTCGTAAATAGGTAATTATTTTTTTTTCAAACCGTATTCTGCATTTTCTTGTACAGCTGGGGTGGCATTGTTACAATCATCGCGTGTTGGTTTGACTTCGTCGAGTTCTCCAAGTGTCGCTTTAGTCTCTGGATGGTTATTGCTAATATTGGCTCCAGTAAAAATTGTGGTTCTGTGATCAAACTTAGTATGTTTTCTGCTAATTCGTCATATCCTCTATGGTACAAGCCAACCATCTGCAAGAAACATTTCCTTTAAAAAAAAAATATCATGCACATGTCAAGTTCATTTGACCAAAAAGATTACTTAACACATTTTTCAAAAATAGTTTTAAATCCAAATAAATAAACATTCTGTTTTTTTCTTTATCAACCTATAGACATCCACTGTTGAACATAGGTATCATGCATAAATCTTAGACAGTGTCTGTCTTGTGCCAATTGTTTCGAAAGTTAGTCTTTCTAATAAAATGTACAAATTGCTTACATTTCATTCATGCACTTAATATACTCACAATTTTATTTAAGCCCGGTCATAAATTATCTGTCCTTTGATGGCGTTATAGCAGTGTTCTAGTATGCTGTGAAAACTACTGCTACGCAAAAGGGAGAGTGCCAATAAATTCTATCAAGGTGCATAGATTATGTGACTGGGTTGTACAAACAGTGTATTTTTTAAGCAGAAGGTACTTACATATTGTCGCCTTACGAAGTTAATATCAATGCCCCATAATTCTGCCAAAACACAGATATTTTCAATCCAATGTAAGCATTCTTCATTGTTGTATGATTTGGAATCTACGTTATTATCCAAGCAGCTTATTGTTTCTACGGCAGTGCGTGTCAGTTTTGTGAGATACTTCATCCTTGGTGCCATCAACTTCTCTGAACATTTCATACTTATATCTCTTTGCACAACGTTCCCAGCTAGTGCTTCCAATATGTACTGGTAGTCAATATCATACAGACTATCTAATGGCTTTGTAAACTTCAAGTTGAAATGACATTGATAATAAATAGTACAGGCGATTTGATAGTTTAAATTCAAAATATCAATGTTAAGATTTTTTGTATCTTGGGCAACTTCTACTAAAGATGGCAGACTTTCATCCCAAATTTTTTCAAATTGTATTTCATGTTTTGCATGATCAAATGTCTTCAAAGAACAAGTGTAGAATT
The DNA here is from genome assembly GCA_933228805.2 of Hipparchia semele. Classification (NCBI taxonomy): domain Eukaryota; kingdom Metazoa; phylum Arthropoda; class Insecta; order Lepidoptera; family Nymphalidae; genus Hipparchia; species Hipparchia semele. The sequence continues at coordinate 5,429,076 of OW121717.1, read as the reverse complement.
TATCCAGATAATTTTTCGTAGTTTTGAGGAAGTTCTTCAAACACTCGCTGTTAAAACCGAGGTCTTGCATGCACAAATGATCTTTCGGCAGCTTGCCTACTTTGTTCACAAGGCGACAGCTATCTTCAAAGGTATATTTTATATAAGTCAACCAAATTATGGAAAATAAACCCAAACGTAAATGTAAGTCCCATATGTTCTCTAAACAATGTAATACTGCTTCCAACTCGGTAGTTTTATTCAAAGACTTTTGCCATTCCATCGCATACTCCCAACACATGTTTGCAATGACATAATCAGCCTTTGTGCTTAATGGAAACTGCCTTCGAAGCAGCGATAGCCATTTAAATATTTGTGGATTATTATCAATATGAAGGCGATTATTTTCCATAAACACAAATTCAGGCTTATCCTCGCTCACTGAATCGCTCATACTCTCAGCGTCAAATATTTCGATGAATTCATTTGCTACTATTGCCTCTGGCGGCACACCCATACTGCAAAGCCACTTAGCGATCAACTCAGTAACTGAGCCTTTACCCCTTGTGTAAATATATTTCAAGTTAATGTTCATCTCTTCAAATGGTAATTTAGGCAGTGTTTTGCCGTTAAAATTAGCTTTACACATAAGAATGATACCTAAGATAGATATGTCCTCCAATTTGCCGATTAGAATACCCCATTTTGCAGTTTCTTTAGTAAGAGACTCCCAAGCGTCTTCATTTTCTGGAGATTTTGTTTCAAAAATGTTGACAACAGATTTACAAGCCATCGCTATTATCATACTCCTTAAAGGACACGGTAAGTCTACTAGAGTGGCGCGGATATTTTCCCACCACGGAGATATTTCATTATATTTAATTTTAGTAGCTTCTTCAGAAACTCTACATAGGTAGTAAAGCACGGCAATTATTTTTTCAATCAAATCTAAATTTATTTGTTCGAGTGGCATGTTTGTCACATGCATAATCACAAGTTTAACAATTTCTTTTGGATCAATATTACTGACTTTAATAAATTCTGTCAACAAACTTAGGTCATTTAGTTTCATAATGGATTTAAAAATATCACAAGATAAATTATTTAATTTTTCTGTGGTAATATCTGTTTTTAATGTAATAAATTCTCCTCTGTTTTCTAATGAAAAACAAGAGATGAAATCTCTATATGTGCTTATACGATTATCTGCGAAAGTAACTTTAGTCTGTTGCTGCTCCCTAAAATCTTTTTCTTGTGCTAAAATTAATAATCGCTCTAGTATACAATTATCGTCTTCTAAAAGATGAAACTCCAGATCATCTCCATTAGTCTTGTCATCTTTTGTCTCTATTTGCTGTTCAAGCTCAAATGTTTCACAAACTTTTGCCATTAAATTTTTCATATCTTCAGTATTTTCATTGCAAATATGTCTATGAAAAAGAGTCACTAGTGCAAGGTTCCCAAAATAATTCCTTATTTTTTGGTTTTGCTCATTTAACTCCTCATCATCAAGACTGTTCCAAAATATTTCTAAACAAGAAATAAGTGTTTCTGATGATGTTTCACAGTTTTTTATCAACATTTCGAGGCAATGTTTTTTAATCGTCAATGTCTTTAACTTTGCAGCATTTTGAATTATTTCAACTTTAATTTCTTCTGAAAAGTTAGGAGTTTTCTTTATACTATCGCGAATTGCTGTAATGATGTGCAAGTCTTTAGATCTTTCTAAATTGTCGCCCTCCAAAGAATAGTAGAATGGAATGTTAAACCTTTTTAGTTTGCCATCAGGATCAATCAGCACACACTGAAATTCGGGAAGGTTAAGTTTTTTATGTGTATAGTTTTTTTCTGCACCAGTCAAGCCACAAGTATTGTACAATAGCTTCCCATTTTTTGTTGCTGTAAAGACTGCAACTCTACTGCCTCTTTGCATTAGTCTTATATCAATAAGGCCTTTTTTCGGATTGTAAATAATTAAAAATAATGCTCTTCGTATCTCTTTGACAAGAGAAAGTTGAGGCTTTTTGTTATCAGCATCAAAGATCTGTAAAATTAATGTTGGTTTTACAAAACATTCGCAATACTGATAATATTAATAGCTTCAAATGAGAAATTTACTGTATCAATAGATCAATAAATTATTATAACTACATACTTGAACAAATGCAAACTGAGCATCTCTGCATCCTTTGAAAAGTCTTATAACATAGCCTTTAGTTATATCCAAGACTGCCACTCGTCCTAAGCTGTCAGCGAATGCTGCAAGACGCCGATCCGGCGAAATAGCTACTGTAGTGCCATGACGTTGTGCATCAAATATACCATTTCTCATTGACAACTGTTCTGCTCTTATTAGAGGCTCTGTATTCGTAGGAGCAGTCTCGGTAGATCCTCCCAACCAGCCCCTAATATTAAAGTTAAATACATTAGTGCTGATTTCAATGGATCTGAAAACTGATTCTGTTATACACAATTCCTATACAAACTAATAGGTATAAAAAATAGTGCTACATACATTACAAAGTTCGCTGGGGTTTTCTTCAAAATTTAAAACTAAAATATAAATAATTACTGTGTATTAGTATAACATTGATAAAAACAAACAAACTTACGGTAATGCTGATTTTATTCTATTGGCAACTGCTCTAGCTACATCCTGTAGAGGGGGAGTTGTTCCACCCTCTAATGCATAATGAAATCCCATGTACGGCGTTATGCCTGTGGTGAGAATTAACGTGTTTACCGGTGGAATGGATCGATACCTAAAACATAAAAATTCATTGTACTATAATAAGGAAAGATGCACAAAATAAGTATACGCCAACAAGCGGTGATGACCTGACTTAACATTGACTTGACTTATACATTTGTAGCGTGACAAAAATCGAGAAAAAAAAATTAAGATAAATCTTTGAGTTTGGTATCAAACGAAAGATCTAATTGCAAAAAATAACAGAAAGAATAGAATTTGAATGTCTGAACTTAAATCTTGAAAGATTTTTTTTCTGGAGCTCTTGGTTTGCAATTTTCTAATAATGCAGCATAATTTAGCGTATAACAGAAGAAACAGAATTTTTTGCTTGTTTTTTTACCATGTATCATATCCACCATACGTTGAAGCTGCTAGGAAATGGTCGTAAGTATTTTTCAACTCCAGGCCAACGACTGCAGCATCATTAATTTGTTCTTGATCGGAGAATGACCACTTTCTTATTTGAATGTTTCTGATATCAACAGTGTTTTCATCTCGGATACCAGCTTGAACTGTTGGTGAATATTTTTTTATTCTAATGTCATTGATGTATAAAACTAATTAAGAAAGAGTTATAAAACTAATTAATAGTACATTATTGCAAGGGCAGGGAAGTAGGCAATTGCAGGTTGAGTATGAGTTTGAAGGCCGAGTCGTAGGCGAGGACTTCACTAAATACGAGACAGGCAATTGCCATTTCCCGCCGAGGCATATATAGTGCTTTACTCAAAAGAATGCAGGGAAATAAAACACTTTATATTATACATCCAAATCCATCCGCCATTTTGGTTTAAATCTGGTGGAGTACAATCATTCTCCATTTCACTCTCTGAACCGATGGAACTCATTTTAATTATTATTAAATTTATATTTATTAAGTAGGTATGTAAATAACAAATCAAGACGAATTTTTTTTTATCATCTGTGCAGACAGGCAATATTTCCATGCATGTTTGAGAAAAGATTATTTTTGTTACCTTTTGCAACTTGTGCTTTAGCAATTCTTAGTGTTTGGAATAAACTTGAGCCAGTGAGGACGCAGACCCCAGTTTGAAACAAAACATGCACATCATCTGGCAGTGTACCATATGTTCCTGTATGACATGATATTTTCAATACAGGCTTTTCGTCTAATTTTTCATGTAGTAACAAGTGACCTGTATTTGTATAAAATCCGATACTTCCATTTTGGAACCCAACAACTATGCAGAACCAATCTGGGCCATTCTGTAAAATTAAAACACAGTGCATATTATGATCAATGTTAAAAAGGCAGTAGTTTAATAATAATAGTACAGTACCTGCTAACATGAATAGAATCTACTAAAGTCAGTGGACTTTATACAATTTTATAACTTGTATAACTTAAATTTAATATCTTCTTAATTTATTAAAAAGATTTATTTAAAAATAAAATAGATACTAGTATTTAAAAATGTACATCCAGAAATTCTCTTGATTGGTATGTGTCTACTATCTAGTATAAAATCAAATAAATAGATTTAAATGTTGATGCAACTTTGATTAAGATATATTTGTGAACTAAATTCTATGATCTAAATATCATCCAAGTGAAGTGGATGGTAAGAATTGATAACCTCCTCCTTTTTGGAAGTCGGTTAAAAACTAACTCAGCCACATAGTGTCCAAAACATTAATTAATTAATATTACAAAATTTAAAATTAAGGTGGTCTATATCTACATTCATTCATATTATTCAAATACCTGTGAAGAGTGTTGTGAAGGACAAATAGACAATGTCAGAAGAGAAGTGATCTCAGATGGAAGAGTCCCACTCCATGATACCAAGTATGTGTTGCTGTCTATTGAACTAATCCACTGAGCAGTTAGGAAACAAAGGCGTTTTTTGTACCCAACAGCCAATAAATTTCCGCAAGATGAAAGCGAAACTGAACATTTTGAAAGCCAAGTTTTATCTACAAGAACAATAAGATGGCGATATAGTAAGTTAGATCAACCAAAGCAAATATCATAAAACTATAAATAAAGTGAATAAACTGGATTATGGTAATAACTCGCCTTCTTTCTCTGGTATAAACAAAGCTCTACCCAAAGTCAATATATCTCCACAGTCTGCGATTTCTTCAACATTGCACATCTTAATTTTTTACCCTAAGAAATGTATTGGAAACAATGAAGTTTGGTAATAGTAGTTATATTTTAAATCATGTATTTAAGTAGTCTATGAATGTAATCTTATCACTATGATCAGAGGAATACAAATTAATAAACATTGATAAATAAAATCTTTGAATAAAATCTGTGAATTAAATTCACCAAAACAATGAAAATTTAATTTTTGTAGATTTCGATTTTGTAAATCACAATTTCAAATGTCAAATGTCAATGTCATACATAAGTCATTTTCAGCTGTGAGGTGTCATCTTAGGGTGCAGTCACTGATCTCTATAGTTACCTATGAGTTTGCAAACGGTGCCAGTGTTGTTCTTGATACGGCAATTGCCGTAATATACGGCAATCAGGTCTCTTGGGCAGCAAAAATACGGTATACGGCAGCTACTTGATTACGGTATTGAAATATACGGCAATTGACTAAAGTAAACAAAAAAAAATATTTCGTATAATGGAACGCACCAACTTGTGAATATATAATAGATATAATATATAATAGATCGACGAGTACTTTCGCCACAGATAAAGTAGAAGCGCCACGATCAGAAACGTCAAACTTTAACAGTATTCAAATAGATTCAACCTTATCCCTGAGAAATTAATGTCTAAAATCTTTAGTTCTTCATTCTAGTAGGTTCTTTAACTTTACTCGGGTATTTTCTAGGATATATGGGGAATCCCCGGAATAATTGTTACTGTGCACTATATAATATAATATTATAATAGGTAAACTTTTGTGGTTCTGTCATTTAATCATTAATGATTTGTTTTGCTTTATGTACGATCCAGTACCTAGTGTTCGTGGTCTCTGGTACGATCTATCAGTGAAAGCTAATTTACGAAAATTTTTAATTGAAAATTAGTGCAATATTTGTAAACTACATGTATTTCATGTTTTTTTTTTAAATTTTAACCTTCTGAATAATTATATTTTGTACAATACGGCAATTTTCTTAATTTTCCCTGAAAATACGGCAATTTTAGAGTTAGGATACGGCAACTCTAAATTTGTCAGGAACAACACTTTACGGTGCACGGATCTCTATCTAGGTAGGTTCCTAGGTAGGTACCTATATGTTAATATTGTTCTTGTATTATTTCGTAGGTATAATATAGAAGTCGATGCACTTTTTGCAATATTATTAGTTCCAGAGACACTCGTACTATGTCAAATGTGGCGCTTCCTTAAATAAGCTGTAATTTGTATAAGTTAGTAAATCCAGTGTTAATCATTGATTAACTATAGAGATCAGTGACTGCACCCTAAGATGACACCTCTGATCTTGACATTTGAAATTGTGATTTGCATTGCAAACACAATATGTATAATCTATCTAGTTGTTCCTGGTCTATGATTGCAAAGTTTGTAATCATTTGCAATCTACAAAAATAAAAATATTATAAATAAAAATGTTAAAATTAAAATAGTATTATATTATTCAAAAATTTTCATGATTTTCCAAAACAATGTATTAACAAATAAAAATATCTATCACACTATAAAAAAGATTCGAAATTCGAATTATCTTTTCAAGTGCCAGCAAGTAAAGTTGTGTTTATGTTTAAAACAAACAGAATTTATAAACAACGCAGTGTATTTTAAACACTTAGTGCACTTAATAACTATCTACGTGTGTTTTTCCCATCATCTATAGTTTTCCCTCTTTAAATATGTTTAAGTGTAGAGCATGTCTAAAATCACTTAGGAATATGATTACTTTTGATGAAAAGTACATTATGTACTTTAACATATTAACTAACTTAAATGTAAGTATCGCCCTCAAATAATATCATATAGGAGCCGTTTTCGGCCTTTTCTTGGTTTAAAACTAATGAAATATTATTTATTTTATAATATTTTCAGTTAGAGCTGTCTCTAGAACCCCAATATCTATGCAAACATTGCTTTAAAACTCTCCAACAGTTTATAGAATTTAGAGAAAAGTGCATAGCAGCTAATGCTGTATTTAGTAATGTTATTCCCAAAGAGGTAAGTAAAATGTGTGTTTTATGTAGAAACATGTGCATCAAATCTCATTTCTGTATATGTATCAATTTGCATTTTTGTATGTGAAATTCTGTGCACATCTCATATAAAAGAAGATCATTTTGACTTTGATATTATAGACAAGCTGATGCCTGTGACTTCATCCGCATGGATTTAGTTTTTAAAGTCCTGTGGGAACTCTCATTTTCAAACAGTCCTCATTATTGAAGGACAAACCAACAAACAACACACACTTTCACATTTATAATTTCAATAAGGATTGTATTCAGGCAAGCTGTAGGTTTATTATACATATTATGGAGCAGTGATTGAAACAAGTTTCTCTTTACCTCACGGAGCCCGAGACCTTTCCAACGAATGCAAAACCGTAGAAATGGGTTCGTGCGTTCTGGAGTTATAGCGTCAGGAAGGAAAACCGACTTATTTTTTATTATACATATTATGGAGCAGTGATTGAAATAAGTTTCTTTTTATTTAATTGTAAACATTTGTAATAGAATATCAAACAAGAAGATTCATTTAACACTCTCAGCCATGAAATAGAAGTGAAGCAAGAAACTGAAGTAGATCTTTATGAAGCTATAACTCCTATTGAATTTGATAATTATTGCGGTGCAGGTGATGGTGAATTGAAGTGTGAAAATGATTTTGTCTATGAGTTAATTTCTAACACTGAAGTAAAAATAGGTGAGTGAACTAAAATAATTTAAGCCAGGCACAAATGCTAGTTATAAAATAAAGATTTATAAGAGATAGTTACATATCTCAAAATCTTATATTTTATTGGACACTTATATTTTTTTTATTGGATTCAATTTATACTATATTATGATATTGTCTGTTTATATTTTCCAGAAGAGAATGGCCAAAGCAAAGATATTAACAGAACCAAAAGAAAAACTAAATATACAAAGAGGAAAGCAACATGTGGTAATTTTATTTGAAGTAATTCTTTATTTTTATGGGGTATAATAAAGAAGTTTTATTGTTTAATATCTGTGAACCAAATAAGTAATGGTTGAGTTTAGACAAGCTTTCTGACATACTTTAATTGCTTAAAATTAAGCATTTTATTTCAAATTAATCTTTCTAATTGTTTATTTTTATTGCATTATTTTTCAGATGAAATACCTAAGCGTAAAGAGATCAAGACTGTGAAAACTAAAGAAAAAGAAAAAAATATTATATTTGAATCCACTTCAGCAACAAGCATACCATGCGGTAAATATACTTTTTATTATTCAATGGCAAAAACTTAATAGGGATTACATCTGGTTGTCAGTGATAAAAAGCTAACTCAGGGAAGAGGTATGATACTTTACTTAAACCCATACCCTAAATTGGTTTCAGCACAGCATCATGATGATACGTGCGGTATATAATTATGATAAACACTGTATGTACATTGTACATACATACCTTAGGTACAGGGTGCCCACCTACCTACCTAGGGATCTATTGTGATCACTATTTAAATTTCCTCAGGGTGTATGATAATTATGTTTCCCCAGTTGGATGCTACGCTTATGCATTACAGCAGGGGGGTAACAGATGATATGCAACAGTGTTTCCACCGAATCCTGGCAAAGCCCGCATATATCTGTGCCCTGGAGCTTGCGGTTTCACATGTGCCTATTTAGACCAGAGGATCCCATCAAAGCTCGTACTAGAATACATAGTGTTGGATATGACCTGCCTAGCAATTCTATACGCGAAAAGTACATTTTTATTTTCAGGTTTATGCACTAAATCGTTGGAAGATAATACTCAATTAGATTTACATATTCTGTCAACACATAAGCAGAGCAAAATTTGTTTTATTTGCGAGGAGAAGTTCGTCGACTGGCAAGAGTTAATATCCCACCGAGCGAAGCATCTGCCGGGCCGTCGGCATGCGTGCCATTTGTGTCCGAAGAAATTCAAAACTGCAATTTGGTTGGAATATCATTTCAGAAAAAATCATCATACTGAAGGAGAAGTGAGTACTTTGTCTGCGTCGAGTTAAATTTTTAAAAATCCCGCAGAAACCCCGTGGTGATCCTCGTGACTTGAGTTTGGCTCAACCAATTTTGGTGCTTTTTAGGGTTCCGTACCCGAAGGGGAATTAACAGACCCTTTTACTAATGCTCTGCTGTCAGTCTGTCCGTCTCTCTGTCTGTCAGTGGGCTGTATCTCATGATGCGTAATAGGTAGAGAGTTGAAATTTTAGAGAATATGTTGGTCTGTTGTGTGACAAATAATAATAAAATGAATTAAAAATTAAAGGGGGCTCCCCTACTAGAAACGTGTTTATTAGGCGTTTTTGGTATGGAACCGCTCATATGCGAGTCCGACTCACATTTGACCGAGTTTTTTGAATTATTGTCATTGTATTATTTTCAGAAGCAAACACTGAGATGTAGATTTTGTGATCGCAGATTCGCAACCCCAAGAAAACTGTACTTCCACAACAATGAAACTCACAATATTAATAACAAGAGGTTCATCTGTGACTTCTGTAACAAAGTGTGAGTGGTGTAGCTCGTGTGACCTAAACGCGCACTTGAGTACTGAGCGCTTCTCAATTAAGCGTTACTTAAATTCGGGGTTAGGTCACGTGGGCTTTAAAATCGTTTACAAATTACAATACCAAACTAAAGAACTAACCTTTTACCCGCGACTTTGCCGCGTAGAGATAGGTTATTTTTATCCCGTGGAAACCCGTTGTTTCCCGGGATAAAAAATAACCTATCTTCACGCGGCAAAGCTTTTCCTCAGTAGTTGTATAGAGACCATACAATAAACTTTTGCTTTTGCTCGAGCTGATTAATAATATCTGGTGTTAAATCTTGCACGATAGCACGGATACCGGCCAAGTGCGGGTCCGACTCGCACTTGGCCGGTTTTATTTGTATAGATATAGTTTTACATTGTTTTTATCTGAATAAATAAATAAAAAGTTAAATATTGCTTTTAGATGCAATAGCAAGCAATTAATAAAGGCGCACATGGTGACACATATGGATTATAAGCGATATTTTTGCGACTTGTGCGGTTTTAGCAGCAAATATAGCACCAGAATAACGGTAAGTTTTATGTGATTACTAGACGATGACCGCGTCGTTGTTCGCGTGGATTAAGGTTTTTTAATTTCCGCTGGAACTTTCCGGGATAAAGCTTATGTGTTATTCCAGACTATAATCTCTATGCCAAACAGCCAAATTGGTTCAGTCGTTGCGGCGTGTCTGAGTAACAAACATCCATCTATATTCCATCCATCCATACATACATTCAAACTTTATGCATTTATAATATTAATAGGATTTATTATATAAAACAAAATTCGTTTTTAGGCGCACAAAACGGCGAGACACAATCCAGACAGAGTATATTGTTCGAACTGTAAAAAGTTGTTCGCGTCGGCGACTCTGCGCGACCAGCACGTGTGCAAGCGCCCTGACGCGCTAAACGTGTGTCCCGTGTGTGGCAAGACCTTTAGTAGGGTACGCATACGCATCTTTATTTGGGTGTGCCTTGAAGTATACAATGGTAATGGTGGAGTGATAATCAAAGATAACGAGGTTTTTACAAATGTTACTCTTACATGTAACATTTTCGATTGAATATCCATATTTCGAAAACAGTAAAATACCCAATTGTATGCTTAGATAATGTTTTGTAGTTGAAAATGCACATGCGGGTACACGACGACGCGCAGCCGTACGCGTGCCCGCGCTGCCCCGCGCGCTTCCGCTACCACGCCGCGTGGGCCGTCCACGTGGACAAGCACGACGGCGTGCGGCGCCACGCGTGCGACCTTTGCCCCGCCAAGTTCTACTTCCCCTCCGTGCTCATCAAGCACCGACGCACGCACACCGGTGAGCAGAAGCTGCCTCGGCTGATTGATTACATCATCACACTAATATTATAAAGAATAGAATAGAATATTTTTTTTATTCAAATAGACTTACAAAGTGCTTTCGAATCGTCAAATGAATCTACCACTGGTTCAGAATGCCGTTCCAGCCCAGAAACACCAGCCAGAATCTCGGCGGTTGCTCTTTTAAAAATAAAATAATATGTAATAACAATATTACTTAGGTAGGTATGTTGCGTACAATTTACAGGCAAATTAAGCTTATGCATTGCTGGAGCGAGTTATGTCCACGCTTTTTTATCATTGACGTAATCTATATAATTGTATAATATGCTTTCTTTATTAGAATACGGTAAGGTCACATACGTTACCTTTCATTTTTGAAATCGTTAGTAATACGTGTCATTATTTACAGGTATAAAACCCTACGTCTGTAAGGTGTGCCAGAAAGCTTTTACGGGAAACAATAATCTTAAAGTTCACATGAAAGTGCATGGAAAATTTCTTATTAAAAAGAAAGAAGAATCAGTTCAAGAAGAAATGGGAATAAAAAAGTAGCTCCTACTAGCGGTTCAAGGTGATACAGAGCTGGTTCTTTAAAATCACATGTCACAAACTTAAGGAACGCGACTCGCGGGACTTTTTACAAACATAATATAACATTTTGAAATTACTATTTTATTTTTGCCAGAAGTCCAGTGTTAATAATAAATTAAATATAGAGGTCAGTGTTTATAGGTATTACACTGATAAATCTTTTTTTTGTTCTAATTCTATAATTTAGATTGATATCTTATTCGTTCTCTCCATTATATTTTATGATTTATGTACTCAAAGGACAAATTAAGGACAAATTTTTCAATTTTCATTCAATTTCCGACAAAAAATATTGATTTTAAAAATTTTAATGGTAGTTAATTGGTTATGGTATTATTAATAAAGAAGGAATATTTAAAAGTTCATTTTAATTTGAAATTGCCCACCTGCCTCATAAATTAAGCGTGTAAAACTGCCCTGACTGATGCCCGCGACTTCGCGTGGATTTAGTTTTTAAAATCCCGCTTTTTGATTTTCTGGTATAAAAGTAGCCTATGTGTCACTCTCCAGGTTCTCAATCAACTAACACACTTTCGCATTTATAATATTAGTAAGGATTTAACTATAGTTTGGCTCTCGCAGTCAATCTGAATCGTGATCTGCGATCACAATTAGATTATGCAAGACTCATAGACGTGACGCACGCTTTTCTTTAGGAACCGTTTTGGGACACTTGTTGGTTGTTGTATTGGCCATGGTCACACTGCCTGTCTGCCTGTGCACACTGTTGTTCTGTGATTACGTTCTCTTGGGCTATAGTAATCTGTGGTACGCGCACAGAGTACTTTGTAGGTACGCGGCAGTGTTGTTCTTGATATACGGTACGGTAATATACGGCAATCAGGTCTCTTGGGCAGCAAAAATACGGTATACGGCAGCTACTTGATTACCGTATTGAAATATACGGCAATTGACTAAAGTAAACAAAAAAAATATTTCGTATAATGGAACGCACCAACTTGTGAATCATAGATCGACGAGTACTTTCGCCACAGATAAAGTAGAAGCGCCACGATCAGAAACGTCAAACTTTAACAGTATTCAAATAGATTCAACCTTATCCCTGAGAAATTAATGTCTAAAATCTTTAGTTCTTCATTCTAGTAGGTTCTTCAACTTTACTCGGGTATGTTCTAGGATATATGGGGAATCCCCGGAATATTTGTTACTGTGCACTATATAATATAATATTATAATAGGTAAACTTTTGTGGTTCTGTCATTTAATCATTAATGATTTGTTTTGCTTTATGTACGATCCAGTACCTAGTGTTCGTGGTCTCTGGTACGATCTATCAGTGAAAGCTAATTTACGTATATTTTTTAAGTTTTAATTGAAAATTAGTGCAATATTTGTAAACTACATGTATTTCATGTTTTTTTTTTTTTAATTTTAAACTTCTGAATAATTATATTTTGTACAATACGGCAATTTTCTTAATTTTCCCTGAAAATACGGCAATTTTAGAGTTAGAATACGGCAACTCTAAATTTGTCAGGAACAACACTGGTACGCGGCCATGAGTACTTTGTGCGGCCATGTTTATATTTTTTCTGGTCTGTGATTTTTAATAAAAATTGGAGTAGAAAATTGAATTTTTCAAAAATTTTCACGATTTTCCAAAACAGTACTAACAAATAAAAAAATCTATAACATAACGATATAACCAATCTATCTATCCTAATGCATTATAAATAAGATTCGAAATTCGAATTATCTTTTCAAGTGCCAGCAAGTAAAGTTGTGTTTATGTTTAAAACCACAGTTTAAACTTGTTGAAAACAAACAGGAATTATAAATAACGTAGTGTATTGTAAACACTTAATAACTATCTACGTGTGTTTTCCCCATCATCTATATTTTTCCTTTTTTAAATATGTCTAAGTGTAGAGCATGTCTAAAATCACTTAGGAATATGATTACGTTTGATGAAAAGTACATTATGTACTTTAACATATTAACTAACTTAAATGTAAGTATCGTCCTAAAATAATATCATATTGGAGCCGTTTTCGGCCTTTTTTTGGTTTAAAACTAATGAAATACTATTTATTTTATAATATTTTCAGTTAGAGCTGTCTCTTGGTGAACCCCAATATCTATGCAAACGTTGCTTTAAAACTCTCCAACAGTTTATAGAATTTAGAGAAAAATGCATAGCAGCTAATGCTGTATTTAGTAATGTTATTCCCAAAGAGGTAAGTAAATTATATGTGTATTTTATGTAGAAGCATGTGCATCAAATCTTAGTTCTGTATGTATCAATTTGCATTTTTATAAGTGAAATTCTGTGCACATCTCATGTAAAAGTGTAGCATTTGATTTTGCTTTAAAGAATTTTTTTTTTGAATCAATCAACCTTTTATTTCACTTAAGAAATTTTTGAAACCAAAACTAAAACCTGAAAAATTACATTTAAAATGATATTTTTCTTAGTGTTTTTAGGAGTTAAAAGATGACTGGTAGAAAACCCAAACTTCAGAATTACATAAATGCCTGGCTATTTTCGTTGGTTACATATTTCTCTGAAATGGTTTCTGCAATTTGTTTACCTTTTAAGATAGCTAAAGAAAAATAGACCTTACACAATGCTGGATTTGATAGCACACTCCGAAATTAAATTCGGAATATATTTCACATTTGGACTATGATATTATAGGCTATTTTTGTAAATCCTGTGGAAACTCGAATTTTCAAATCACGTTGATCTGTACTTTAGTTGCAGCATTATTGAAAGACAAATGTACAAACAAACACTTTTGCATTTGTAATATTAGTAAGGATTATATTCAGGCAAGCAGTGGGTTTACTTTATTATACATATTATGGAGCAGTGATTGAAATAAGTTTCTGTTTATTTAATTATAAACATTTGTAATAGAATATCAAACAAGAAGATTCATTTAACACTCTTAGCCATGAAATAGAAGTGAAGCAAGAAACTGAAGTAGATGATGATGAAGCTATAACTCCTATTGAATTTGATAATTATTGTGGTGCAGGTGATGGTGAATTGAAGTATGAAAATGATTTTGTCTATGAGTTAATTTGTAAAACTGAAGGAAAAATAGGTGAGTGAACTAAAATAATTTAAGCCAGGTGCAAATGCTAGTTATAAAATAAAGATTTATAAGAGATACATAGTTACATATCTCAAAATCTTATATTTTATTGGACACTTATATTTTAGTTTTATTGGATTTCAATTTATATATATTATTATATTGTCTGTTTATATTTTCCAGAAAAGAATGGCAAAAGCAAAGATATTAAGAGTACCAAAAGAAAAACTAAATATACAAAGAGGAAAGCTACATGTGGTAATTTTATTTGAAGTAATTTTTTAATTTTTTGGTGTATAATAAAGAAGTTTTATTGTATAGAGGTTTCTGTTAACCAAAATAAGTAATGGTTGAGTTTAGACAAGCTTTCTGATAAAATTTATACTTAACAAAATTAATTACTTAAAAGTAAGCATTTTATTTTAAATTAATCTCTCTGATTGTTTTTTTTTTTGTTTATTTATAATATTGCATTATTTTTCAGATGAAATACATAAACGTAAAGAGATCAAGACTGTGGAAACTAAAGAAAAAGAAAAAAGTGTTATATTTGAATCCACTTCAGCAACAAGCATACCATGTGGTAAATATACTTTTTATTATTCAATGGCAAAACCTTAATAGGGATTGCATCTGGCTGTCAGTGATAATAAGCTAACTCAAGGAAGAGGTATGATACTTTACTTAAACCCATACCCTAAATTGGTTTCAACATTGCATCATTATATCATGGTACATACAAGTATCATAATGATACCATACAGTAGATTCAGGGTACGTACCCGAACGCTAAGGCACTTGGCAGCACGTTGTCGCCGGTATCTAGCAGAGTAGCATGGTGGGGGGGACAGGTCAATGAACGTAACTTATTTTATACCAAAATTCTTGCAGTTATTAGGTTCAAATTACGAAATAGATTTTCTGAAAAAGAATAGTCTAATAGTTTAAATTTGAACCTTATGATTGCAGCAATATGGTACAAAATAAGTTTAGGTCTATTGTCTCCCGCGTTATGCTGCACCGCACATGGTATAGGCTATAGGGCCTATAGGGTCACATTCACATAGATAATATGAACATTCAATAAATAGAGGTACAGTAGAATCCCGATTATCCGAACATCGATTATCCGAACATCCGATTATCCGAACTCATTCGTGATCACTCAAAAGATGTGATTGATTACGTCAAAGATCAATAACAAGTTATTTCCAACCAACATTTTAAATTACATAGGTACTTTGTAATTCATTTGCTTTGAAATCGATTATCCGGATTTTCGATTATACGGAATACCCCTGGTTTTATTTGATCCGGATAATCGGGATTCTACTGTATTTACTATTGACAAGATAATTATACAGGATGTAAGGAACACCATAACGACAACTTTGTTTCTTCAGTTAAAATCAAGTCGAGATAAATTACGTATACACGATTCTATTGTGTAATTAATTTAAAACATGAAAAAAGAAAAAATTGACAAATTCACGAAAAGACTGATGGAAAATTCCATACACACGCAACAGTTTAAGTTTTTGTTACGGTGTCCCTTATACGCTGTATTTAGTTTTGGATATACCAGAATAGTAATTCTATACTCGAAAAGTATATATTTTTTTTTCAGGTTTATGCACTAAATCATTGGAAGATAATACTCAATTAGATTTACATATTCTGTCGACACATAAGCAGAGCAACATTTGTTTTATTTGTGACGAGAAGTTCTTCGACTGGCTAGAGTTAATATCCCACCGGGCGAACCATCTGCCGGACCGTCGGCATGCGTGCCATTTGTGTCCGACGAAATTCAAAACTGCACTTTTTTTGGAAAATCATTACAGAAAAAAACATTATACTGAAGGAGAAGTGAGTACCTACTTCGTCTACGTGGAGTTAAATTTTTAAAGATCCCGCAGAAACCCCGTGGTGATCCTCGTGACTTGAGTTTGGCTCAACCAATTTTGCTGTTTTTTTAGGGTTCCGTACCCGAAGGGTAGTCAACGGGACCCCATTACTGATCCTCCACTGTCCGTCTGTCTGTCAGCAGGCTGTATCTCATGATGCGTAATAGGTAGAAATTTTTAGAGAATGTGTTGTTCTGTTGTGTGACAAATAATAATAAAAAAAAAATTAAAGGGGGCTCCCCTATTAGAAACGTGTTCTTTTCGACGTTTTTTGGTATGGAACCCTTCGTATGCGAGTCCGACTCACATTTGACCGGTTTTTTTTTGAACTTTTGTCCTTGTATTGTTTTCAGAAGCAAACACTGAGATGTAGAATATGTGATCGCAGATTCGCAACCCCAAAAAGACTGAACTCCCACAACACTGAAACTCACAATATTAATAACAACAGGTTCATCTGTGACTTCTGTAACAAAGTGTGAGTTGTGTAGCTCGTGTGATCTAAACGCGCACTTGAGGAATGAGCGCTACTCAATTAAGCGTTACTTAAAGGGGTTAGGTCACACGGGCTTTAAAATCGTTTAAAATACCAAACTAAAGAACTAATATAATGCACGGCATTTATAGATAACTAACCTTTTGCTCGCGACTTTGCCGCGTAGAGATTATTATCCCGTGAAAAGGTTATTTTTATCCCGTGAAAACCCATTGATTCCCGGGATAAAAAATAACCTACATATCTCCACACGGCAAAGTTTTTGCTAGTAGTGGTATGGAGACCATACGATAAAGTTTTATTTTTGCTTGAGCTGATTAATAATATCTGGTGTTAATCTTGTAAGATAGTACGGAATCCTTCGTGTGGGGGTCCGACTCGCCATCGGCCGGTTTTATTTGTATATATATATAGTTTTATATTGTTTTTATCTGAATAAATAAAAAGTTATATGTATAATGTTTTTAGATGCTATAGCAGGAAATTAATAATGTCGCACATGCGGATGCATATGGATTATAAGCAATATTTTTGCGACTTGTGCGGTTTTAGCAGCAAATATAGCACCAGAATAACGGTAAGTTTTATGTGATTACTAGACGATGACCGCGACGTTGTTCGCGTGGATTAAGGTTTTTTTAATTTCCGCTGGAACTTTCCGGGATAAAGCTTATGTGTTATTCCAGACTATAATCTCTATGCCAAACAGCCAAATTGGTTCAGTCGTTGCGGCGTGTCTGAGTAACTAACATCCATCTACTATATTCCATCCATCCATACATACATTCAAACTTTTGCATTTATAATATTAATAGGATTTATTATAAAAAATAAAATTCGTTTTTAGGCGCACAAAACGGCGAGACACAACCCAGACAGAGTATATTGTTTGAGCTGTAAAAAGTTGTTCGCGTCGGCGACTCTGCGCGACCAGCACGTGTGCAAGCGCACTGACGCGCTCAACGTGTGTCCCGTGTGCGGCAAGACCTGCAGCAGCGTGCGTATACGCATCTTTATATAGTTGTACTTTGAAGTAAACAATGGTAATGGTGGAGTGATAATAATCAAAGATTAAACGAAGTTTTTACAAATGTTTTATTCTATGTTTGATGTTCTACTTTAAATGTTCTACTCTTGCATGTTACATTTTCGATCGTAATTGATGACCTGCAGAAGGGACCTGCGTATACTTAGGGTAAAAATATGCCAAAGAAGCGATATTTCGCGGTCGCGGTTTAGCTCGCTACCTCGATGTCACCTCCATGTAAAACAAATGTATGCAAACAGATAAGCACGAACATGTCGAAGGATACCTCACTGCGATACGAGTACATCGCGGTACAGCGAGGTATCTTCTCCAATCGAATCAGATCTTATGTACTTATATCTATTTCGGTGATAAGTATATATATATATTTTAAATATATAGACTAGCGCTGGGTTGCGAATTGTGACCACACCTGATGGTAAGTGAAGATGCAGCCTAAGATGGAACGTGCTTGCCTAAAAAGTGCCTATTCACTCTTGATTGGTACCCAAATTGTAGATAGAGAAAAACGGAAGCTGAAAGGGCATTCCAACTTTAGCGTTGCGTATCAGGAACGAGGATATCAACATTGACAACAGTCGAATACCCAATTGTATGCTTAGATAATGTTTTGTAGTTGCAAATGCACATGCGGGTCCACAACGACGCGAAGCCGTACGCGTGCTCGCGCTGCCCCGCGCGCTTCCGCTACCGCTCCTTGTGGGCCGTCCACGTGGACAAGCACGACGGCGTGCGGCGCCACGCGTGCGACCTTTGCCCCGCCAAGTTCTACTTCCCCTCCGTGCTCATCAAGCACCGACGCACGCACACCGGTGAGCAGTAGCTGCCTCGGCTGATTCAAATTCAAATTTTATTTATTTCATGTAGGCTAACTTGTAGCTCTTATGACACGTCATAAATCTACCACCGGTTCGGAATGCAGATTCTGCTGAGAAGAGCCGGTAAGAAACTCAGCAGTTGCTCTTTTCAAAAAAAAAATTTTTTTACAAAGCCTCGCTATGTATACAGTGCTTCCACAATGAAAATTCAAAAACGCATACGTAGGTACACCAATCCAACGCATGTCAAGATGGGCAGTCAAAGCAGACCCATTCCCGTTGGTGGCACCCGTTCACGAGCATGACGCAAGATGATTGATTACATTGTCACACTAATATTATAAAGAATAGAATATTTTTTTTATTCAAAAAGACTTTTACGATTCAAAAAGATCATGTTTTCAAAGGTGTTAAGTTAGCTAATTTACATTGGGCCAACTTTTATATCATGTGAATACGAATAGTATCAGCGCAAGTAATGTGACCTTACCTTTAATTTTTAAAATCATTAGTAATATGTCATTATTTGCAGGTATAAAACCTTATGTCTGTAAGGTGTGCCAGAAAGCTTTTACGGGAAGCAATAATCTTAAAGTTCACATGAAAGTGCATGGAAAATTTCTTATTAAAAAGAAAGGAGAATCACTTCAAGAAGAAATACAAATATTTAAGTAGCTCCTACTAGCCGATCTGATCCAGACCTGCTTCTCTAAAATCACACGTCGCAAACTTAAGGATCGCGACTCGTGGGACTTTTTAGGCACTGAACTCTATATTTAATCTACGATTTTAATTATTATTAGATTTAATTTGTTATGATCGTTGTTAATAAAGAAGAAATATTTAAAAGTTAAGTATTTTAATTTCAAATTACCCACCTGGCTCATAAATCAAACGCCTAAAAACAGACTATTATCTACTAGCCGATGCCCACTAAAAAAAAACTAAAACTCGCGGATACCTACCTTCCAGCAGTAACTAATAAGGAAGATTAAAAAATGTTTAATTTATATAAATTATTATTTAATACAGAAATACAGTTAACAACTAAGTAAAAAAGTAGGTAAATAAATGTATCACATACAAAAAAGTCTTTGGCAAGTACAGAAATAATGTACTGGATATAATATTTTCTATAAAAGAATAGTAAACAAATATAAAAGTAACTAATGTTAGTGCTTATTACAAATTCTTAATTATGCTATTCTTAAATCTATTGTGTCATAGGAATACAAAAAGGGATATGGACTGCATGACTTTACACTAGGTACAATTTTAATACATACATATGTATTTTTTTCATATAAATAGGTAGATACTACACGTCCACGTTAAGTTGGCCGCTACGTCGCCCCGTGCTTCCCCGCACCGACCTCAAGTCAGACCCGCGTAGTAAAGATAGCAATTTACCACTCGCGATTGTCAACACTAAATTTCAAAGTTTTGTTATTGTTAAGTTTCGAATGTTTTTATCTTTAAATTAGTTATTAATTTTTGTTTGGTTAAAAAAGGAAAAGTTTTGCATAGCGCAGGCTATTAATTACTTTGATTAATGACTTTTTAAGCGGAAAAAAAATAAGAAATTATAAATTACGCCTTTCGATATTCAAGATATCATTGCCATGAAAAGAATTGCCAGAGGAGAAAACTTCCGTCAGTCGTGGTTACAGTAAAAATACAATTATTATTTTCTTGTCTACGGTACGGTATGACGTCATTTTGGTCAAAGGTCGACCTCGGCCAACTTTGCTTGGGCGGGTAATAGATACAACTAACACAAGGACGCCGGCACCTAAGGATATAAATTGTAATCAATATTAAATAATTAATTAATCAATTTATCTCGCTTAATTTTTAATTTTATTCCAACTTTCAAAAATTCTTTACATACGATTTATTGGTCAAAATATTTGATTTTTTAATAACGAAAAAGAAAATAAGTACGACAAGGCATAATATACCACCAATAAAAAGACTACAAGGCTCAAAACACATTGCGGTGTATCTTCTAAAATGTTGCCAAGTATGTAAAATTAAAACTACCTCCACTTCTACGTGATGTTAAAATTTGTAACAAAAAATCCGCCAACAGTTGGCGGATTACAGCAAAATAATTCTAACATTTTTTGTTAATCATGAACTTCCGCAAAGTAACGCCTGATTCTATCCAATAGTTAAAATTTGTGCCAAGATTTTATATAAGTTATTGTATTTGTTCACAAATATGGGGGAAAAAATAAGTTCCGTTTACTTTAACAAACTTTTAGGAGTGACGCGTTTTGCTTCTAGTGCGCCCTGAGACCAAGACAACTTTATGGCTAAGATTGGCAGTGCGAATTTTTGAGTTTATCGATAAAAAAGCTACATTTCTTTGATTCATTCGGATTAAATCACTAAAATAATCTTATTACTTATTATAATAGTTTTTTTCAATACTGAAATCAGAAATAACAGGTAGGTATAAATGTTTGGCTAAACTTCTAAGGGTTTAGTGACAGACTGACTCGAGCCCAATGCATATAATTCCAGTTTCCAATACTTAATAATTTCTATTGCAGTCAACATAAAGTCGCATCGCCACTGCCGACCGACTGCTTACTGAAAGAATTGCAAATCGACTGCACAGAAACTGTATCATCTAGACTCGAAAAAATATATACAATTACGTAATTTAATAAACAAAGGAACACATTCCTACACATAGGTAAAACGTCTTCAAAAAAAAAAAAATCAATCAGAAAAATTTCCATTCGTGACATGGTATTTTTATATAATAATTATATTCATCTTATGCAGGACATACACGACTGCCACAGACTTGACCGACTGACCGACTTGATTGTATGGCTATCAATTTGCATGACAAGTCTGCATGAAGCAAAAATCGTATTTCCATCCTGCCGACTTGATAAAGTCTCTCGCGTCATGCAAACTTGAACGTGTGTGGGAGCGGTCAGCCGGGCAGAAATATCGCCGCAATTTCTTTTATAATATTGGTAAATTACATAAGTACTTACATTTTTTTAACAACATTTTTCATAGTTATTATATCTAAGCATTATTCTCTTAAGAAAACAATTTTTTATTTCTGAGATGTATGCACATGAATAAAGTATTGCGAGTAAACATCATTAGTTCAGATTTGTCTCTTGAGAGTAGAAAACTTAGATTTTTTGAGCAATTAGATTTTTTTATGATACTCGTGACTTAAATGCACGACTAATGTAAATGCAGGGCGTGACTTCAGTCACACGCATCATAAGGTGCTAGAGACTAATTCTTTAATAAATTAAATAATACCTATTGTCTTTTAGATAACGATAATAGTAAATAAAATGTAAGGCGGAGAGTGTAAAACTTATACTACTATCATGTAGGTTGCTTATTCTAGGTAGCAATGCTAATAATTTAGGTACTTAGGAATTAAAATTTTAAGCCTATTTTACGGGCACAAAATTTTACTATAATCATTTACATGTCTAATAAAAATAATATCTAAGCCGCAACTATATTTCGTTGCCGTAATGTTTGTTAGGTAACCGGACGACCGTCTCCTTGGTGCCGATTTTGTCTGTGTCTATGAGTGATCCTGAACTAAACTTTTTAGTTTTTGGCGCTAAAGGGGGCACTTCGCTGCAAGTCGAGAAGTTATCGTCCGTTACCTTAGAACTGGAGCCGACTGTACTGAACTTCTTCAAACTCCCCGTCGCCAGGGAGCCATTGGAGGAGGAACAATGTGGGGGTAAAAGTGGAACTCGCTCTTGTAACTCCTTAGTCGACGTCGTGGGTCGGTGTCCACAGATGCTACCCGACTCGGACGTCGCGATGTCTGGGCAACCACCCATTTGAATCCAGTCCTGTATCCTAAACATCAATACAAAACTTAGTGCCAAAACAAAGAATTTAACACTGATACTCTCTCTGTTGGTTATTTTTTTTATTCGATGACATAGTCCTTGACTGCGATCTCACCTGATGCTAAGTGACGACTTGGAAGGGGTATGGCAGTGTACACACTGTATCAACATTTTATATGAATGTAGCAACTAGGGAATGCAATCTCGATCTCGCGAGATCTCGTTCTCGCGAGATCTCGGCCTTTTTTAGCGAGATTGATCTCGGACGAAAATAGGGCGAGATCTCGCGAGATTAACGAGATTGTACTCGAGCATAAAAAAGTCTTATTCGAAGCGCGGACTGACACGGACGGAGTTGCGACCTATCGGTTTCGTTCGGTGCGCGAATTAATTTTTAAATTACTAAAAGATTTTGGTTTGATATTAGAAGAGAAGACTGGTTGTTTTTTTCATTTGTTATTTCAAATTCAAAATTTATTTATTTCATGTAGGCCAACTTGAAGCTCTTATGAAACGTCATAAATCTACCACCGGTTCGGAATGCAGATTCTGCTGAGAAAAACCGGCAAGAAACTCAGCAGTTGCTTTTCAAAAAATAAAAAATAAAAAAATTTACAATAGGTTACCAAACTGTGCTATGTATACAGTGCTTCCACAGTGATTTGATAGATAAGTACGTCAAAGTTTACTTAGAAGTTTATTAAAAAATTATACACAATTTGATGCAAAAAAAATCGTGAAAATAAATGTTATCTTATAATACTTATAATTTTTATTATTTTTTTACTAATTTATTCAAATATTGTGATTATTTGCAAAAAAAAAACACACAAAACTGCCAATCTCGCGAGATCTCGAAATTGGCGAGATCTCGCGAGATTGTAAATACAATCTCGCGAGATCTCGCTTAAGCCCCAATCTCGCGAGATTTGCATTCTCTAGTAGCAACCTATATCCCTAATTGGTTTCTACTCGCAATCACTAAATCGCTTGGCGGTACGTTTTTGACGCTAGGGTGCTAACTAGCCACGGCCAAAGTCTCCCACTAGACCAGACCAAAATTCAGAAATTATGAATTCCCAAATTGCCCCCGCCGGGAATCGAATCCGAGACCTTCACAGCGCTCACCATTAAGCCAGGAAGATCGTCCAGAGTGTATTACAATATGTTAATGCAGTAAGAACGTCATAAATTCAGCAATCAGAGCTGATTGCGATCGTTATACTGTTTTTTTTTAATTCGATGACAAGATAGCCCTTGATTGCGATCTCACCGGATGGTAAGTGACGATGGAGTCTAAAATGGTAGCGGGCTAACTTGGAAGGGGTATAGCAGTGTAAATTCAACCCATATCTACTCGGTTTCTAAACGCCATCGTGCCGGAACGCTAAATCGCTTGGCGGCACGTCTTTAACGGTAGGGTGGTAACTAGCCACGGCCAAAGCCTCCCACCAGACCAGGCCAGAGACAATTTAGAAATTATAAATTCCTAAATTGCCTCCCCCGGGAATCGAACCCGAGATCACCCAGTTATAACACCACAGCGCTCACCACTGCGCCAGGGAGGTCGTCAAACCACCAATGATTTTTTGACAATCCAGCAGCCGGTTGCTGCAGCTGAACAGCGACTAACCTGTTGACAATCTCCTCAAAGTTGGGTCGCCGCTGGGGCGCGTGTCTCCAGCACTCCCGCATGAGCGCGTACAGCGGCGCGGGACAGCCGGCCGGCGCCGCCAGCAGCTCCCCGCCACGCACCATCGATATCACCTCCTGGTTGCTGTACCTGAACAAAATTCAAAATTTATTTATTTCATGTAGGCCAACTTGTAGCCCTTATGACAGGTCATAAATCTACTACCGGTTCGGAATGCAGATTCTACTGAGAAGAGCCGGTAAGGAACTCAGCAGTGGCTCTTTAAAAAAAAAATTTTTACAATAGGTAACAAAACTATGCTATGTATACACATCCATTGCTTCCACAATGAAGCTTCAAAAATGCATACGTAGGTTAGGTTAGACACACAATCCAACGCATGTCAAGACGGGCAGACAAAGCAGACCCATTCCCGGCACCCGTTCACGAGCATGACGCATGATCCAGCCGTTGCTTCGCTCAAACATATTTGGGAGAACGTAAAAATGCTCATTTTTCACCAACATTCCCTAACTTTT
This sequence comes from Hipparchia semele, assembly GCA_933228805.2. Classification (NCBI taxonomy): domain Eukaryota; kingdom Metazoa; phylum Arthropoda; class Insecta; order Lepidoptera; family Nymphalidae; genus Hipparchia; species Hipparchia semele. The sequence continues at coordinate 5,404,369 of OW121717.1, read as the reverse complement.
ATGGGCTACCTAAGCTAAGTTAGATGACGCTTTCTTTTAATTTCGTTCTCAAGAACCTTTAAAGGTTCGTTCGTATCATTTCACCTAAAGGTGGAAATGATATTGGGTATGAGATTGTATTTAGTGGCTACCAACGTAGAGACCCCTACTTATGATGATTTAGGTATGGTTGCTTAATAAAAAAAAACTTCACAAAATATATTGATGTAGGTAATTGACACTTTCAAACATCAAGTTGGGTAATGTTGGAGTTACACCCAGCGAGCTTATTTCTCAAGTGACTCATACATATATTTTCTATAAAAATTTTATCAGGAATTATGAATTCAGTTATTGGAATGTAAATTAGATATAGAAATTAATAATAAGTAGAATTTTAAGTTAGAATAATATTACTTATTAGCCCACAGGCTAGATGGTAGTATAAAATAAAGCTACCGTTACATAATGGTGCTTTATAGTAGGAAAAAAAAAAAAAAAAGGAATTATGAATTAAAATTAATATGAGTTAAATATAAAAACAAGACAAGACCAATTATATTATTACCCATAATATGGTTGTAATCCATAGCTATAAACTTCCCACAACACAACTCCATAAGACCAAATATCGCTTTCAGTTGTGAATTTGCCGTATAGAATTGATTCCGGTGGCATCCATCTTACTGGCAATAAACTTTTGGATTGCACCTAAAAAGGAAATAAATAATAGTAAATATCACATAATGATAATCGATTTAGGCACATATTTGCGAGAGTGCCGTCCATTACTGGACTTATATTTTACATCACGGCATCATATAAGTACGAAAAATAGGATATTTAACTGTCGACCTTAATCCACAGATGAATTTGCAGGCATTATCTAGTTTTTTTTTTGTATGTAGTATAATCCATTAATTATAATTTTAATTTTTTGCATAAGCTATCAAAAATCCAAATTTCAGCCAAATCGGTTCATTTGCTGTGGCGTGAACAAGTCAATATACGCACACACATACAAACTTTCGCCTTCATAATATTAATAAGTCATAAGCTTAGACTGCAGAAACATCCTAACACACTGGCACAGAGATTGCTTGATAAGGAAAGAAAGACAAAACGCCTCAAAAGATGGCACATACTGGAGTTAGACGGGAGATGAGCTCCAACATAGCTCTCAAGGATAGGGATATTTATTGAAATTCCCCCTTTAACCACCTACAGCTGACACACCCCAATATCTGATAATGGCTGGAGAAGCCGATGGCAGATGGACATATAAAAGAAAAAAAAAAAAAAAATTATATTAATAAAAATGAATTAAAAGTTGGTATGAAAAGGTGTTACACTCACTCTGTAATAATCTGAACTATAAATATCCCTGGAGAGTCCAAAATCTGAAATTTTTACAATAAAGTCATCTGACACTAAACAATTCCTAGCAGCCAAATCTCGATGTACATAGTGATGCGAAGCCAAGTACTGCATTCCAGATGCAATATTCTCTGCTATGTTTAGAAGCCTCATCGAAGGCAACCCCTTGCCAGAGGGTGGAGCACGGCCCATCAGAAACTCGTGCAAGTCTCCTCTCGCCATGAACTCAAACAACATACATAGGGGTTCTTCCCTCAGAGCTACTCCAACAATACACACAATGTTTTCATGAGTCAATTCCGATATTAAATCAATTTCTCTTCTAAAATCAGCCTTGGTTTTCGCAGATGCATTCTCTTTTAAAGCTTTCACTGCAACATATTGAGTTTCACCATTCTTTTTCAGTGCCCCCTTGTATACTTTCCCAAAGGCTCCTTCACCTAACACCTCCAAAAATTTAATTTGTGATAGAGAGAATTGTGGGATGCGCAACACACCATTGCCACGAGAAGTGTTAATAGTCAAATGTGGTTGACTACCACTGTTCTGATTGGTGAGCAGTTCATTCATTTCTATGGGTGAATTAAGTCTAGAATTACCATAAATATTTTTGTCAGCGTTCGGGAGATTAATATCCCTGATGGTAGCAGCATTATTTTTATTTTTGTGTCTATAGAAGAGACAAACTATGAAACCCACAATGATTAAGGTGACGAAGAGAAAAATAGCCACAATGTATATCCATATTTTGTGAGCACATTTTGGAATATCACACAGCTGATCAGTTTTCCCATCATTGTCTATGATACACCACGGCTGGGTCTTGATCCCACCAGGGTTTCTGCAGTAGCTGTGTCTGCCACTGAGCTCTGGATAGTCAGACACTTTGACATACAACTGTTTAGACCATTCAATGCAAGGCATTCCATTACTCGACACATTTACCCTCCCAAGATATCCGCTGCCATTCTCCCAGTAACACTCGTCATCGGAAACCATCAGTGTACCGATGCCGATCTTGAGGCAGTCTGGGTCATCTTCAGGTAGATCTTGGCATTCTTCTAAAGTTAATTGCTGTCCAATATGAGGATGCCTCTTAGCAATAGCATATTCGGTTTGACAAAGTTCATTTTCTAATATTTCACAATCTCGCTTACACACCCTTCTCAGTACTGTTGAATTATAACGATAATTAAATGGATCTGTTCCGTTTTTATTCAATTTGAAATGTGTTTGTAGCTCTTGGGGCATGTTTTGAAATATAACAATGGGGAGATCTTCACTGTCAGAGTTTGTGGGCAATTTATCAGCTTTCTGAAGAATATTATAAACTTCTTTTGCTTCCTTAAAAAAGTTTTCATTGGTTACAATTGGGTTTCTACAAATAGGAAAAGTGGAGTAACATAGACTAGGTCGGGCATATTGTTCACAGTGAGAGCTTATATCGTTTGAGTATTTAGTAACCTGAAAAGCTTTTAACAGTTTCTCCTCAAGTGCCGTTTGGGATGTGTTGTAGGGAATGTAAACAAACTGCCCTTTGAGGTGTGAGCTGCAAACTGTGCCTACATACTCCTGACATATAGGCTGTAACTTTTGTGAGGAAGCATTCTTTGACACTTCTGTATTCATATTCTCCACTGTCATACCTTCTGATACCAAATTTGGGGTAGTTCGGATGTTAATCACCATTTCCCTTTCACTACCTTCACTTGGAAACATGGGATTGAATGTGGGGAGCTCAAAAGTATCCATGTTGTTCATATCGTTTTCAATAACAAGCCTTGTTGTCATTTTTTTCTCATAGTTCTGTTTTATGACACAGGTGTAATTTCCTTCATCGCTGCTTGTCAATTCTTTTAATTTCAGGTAAGTACCAATAGTGCCATTAGCTTTATCAATTTTGGTGGAGATTTTAGTTTTAATAGCTTCAGTCAACATTTTATTATTTTTCAACCAATAAACTTTAACATTCTTCATTAAAGCTTGTTGAATGTGATCAGGAGGAAATTCTTTTAAAGAGGTCTCAACACCTTCCTTGTTTTTTGTATACCTTTCGACTTTTGTGAAATTCATTATAGCCTCACATTTGAAGCGAACGTCGGATCCTGTAGACTTTCTAAGCACTGAAGGTAGAGTTTTTGCGAAATTTATATCTAGTTTTATGTTCCATACCTTTTGTTCGGACGTCGAATTCGATTTTACGAGTGACAATGAATCACTTTTGATCAAAATCGAAGAGTAACTTGAATGTAAGATGACAAAAACAATAATTATACAGAAGCAATTCATGACTGATGTTTTCCATAACACCTCACTTTCAGCTTCAATGCTTCCTTGTATTTCGATCACAATATCACTAGGTATCTATCAAACATATTTGTATGAATTAAACTTTAAATTATATAATTTATATTTTGTAAATTCCGTTTATATATGTACCTAGGTAATTGTTTGTACTATGTAGATCCAATGCATTTTAATCTACAACACACAGTCACGCTAATTTAAATCACGAAGTGAAATTTTCACTTGTCAAATGTCAAAGTGGTACCTATTATTTTCACTGTGAAAATAATAGGTACCGAAAACGGGGATAATAGGGACAAATTCCAACTTCATGAAGAATTTTAAGGTTCTTAAAGGATATATTGGTGTAACAGGATTGAAATATTTAAGCCTTGGTGGTTTCTTTAATATAAAATATCAAATTATGCAATTAGCAATCAGTTTTACTAAAATAAAGCTAAAATATATGCAATTCCTATTCACCGAACATTGGGGTTAATAGGGACGAAAATGGGGTCAATATAAAAAAGACGTGTGGCACTCGGGGACTGCCGCGGTAAAGCTATTGCATAGCATTTTTTATCAACGCCATCTAGCGGCTCACCGATAGATGACGTTGATAAAAAATGCGCCATCTAGCGGCTCACCGTAGAGGAGTCCCGTGTCAGATTATTTTCGTTACGGGATTTCTGGATTCGGTCCACAGAGTACTTTGTATAAATCTCCACGCTGGCCCGCGATAGAAGCTATGCAATAGCTTAAAAATATTTATTTAACAAAAATTACAGACCTACATATATCCGATTTGGCTGAAATTTAGAAGAAACTGCTGAAACGGCTGAAATTTAGAAATTTGACAGAATTAACACATAGGCTACATTTTATCTCGGAAAATTAAAGAGTTCTTGCGAGAATTAAAAAATCTTAATCCATGCGGACGAAGTCGCGGGCATTGTTTGGTAATACATAATAACATATGCGCTTTCTCGCACGAAAGCCGATTCACGCGTTAAAGAGCGTGTGTACAAAAGCAGCTGATGACTGTAAATACAATACCTTAGGGCACTATACTTACTAATGAATTTTTAATTAAGTACGCCTATTTACTATGTTCATGCTTCTAGCGCCCTTACCACTCAAAGGCCCTGAGACCTAAGACCTAGCCCGCACTGCGAAAAAAAAAAAATGGCACGAATTTTTTTCACGTGGTAAAAAAATCTGTCGTTTGATACTTTCACGCGGTTTTTAAATCGCAAGTGCGGGTATCTCCATTTGATTGCGAGCGTTACAGAATTGCGAAAAAAAATATCATATAGGTAGGTACTTAACTTTTATTTATTTAATGCGGCGGCCCATAGGTGTTAAGTGATGAGGGTCAACAATCACAGAAACTAAAATAAAAATTGAAACATTGATATTTAATGTGTATATTTCATTTATTGTAAAAATTAAACAGTTTGTACGATACAAACACAAAAATTTAATTAGGCTATTTATTGGTTACACTGTTGTATGTAGGTATTTGAATAGTGAGGAAACCTTAAAAATAACAGGTACTTTATATTATATTGAGCACTTTAACAATAAATTAATAATAAAAGATAAATGCTAAAACCACACCTGCGTATTTAGTAAACAAAATAAGATTAGTCGAAACAAAGTACTGTATAAAACTACAATTTCCAATTCACCTTTTCATAGGTAGGTATGTAATATTTAAAACATATACAAAAATATAGTATTTCTAAACTAAAAGTAGTCAAACAGTTTTGTTTCTACCGAGAGCATTAAAACAGAAAACTTTTCCAAAATGTGTTAAAATATTCATAGTATCAATTCTTGCATAATTATTTCGGTAAGTATATTAATATCAAAAGTATTTACAGATAGAACACACATACAAAATTTGAATTTTCTAAATCTTTGGGATATAGTTAGTACTATATTTTTTGCAATGTAAAATTTGGTAAGTACATAAAAGTTTATAATCATAAAATTACACTGTATCGGTTTAAAATTTAGTTTTTCTCTTTAATTACAGTATGTGTTTAATAATATACTGCTAGGAATTTATGACAGCCTGAAGTTATAGTGCAACTACAATATATACTCGGAAAGATTAGTTTTCAACTCGCAAGCAACTTATCGCGTTAGTTCATAAAATCCTAATATTTTTGCGTCTCCAAGGAAACTAGTTTTCGACAAGTTGCTCCGCTGTGGCAACACTATTGGTTGCGATAGCTTTAAAACTGATTTTGATTTGGTCGTCCCGTGTGAGAATGAGCTAAATGTAGACTTCCGTCCCTCGCGTCAAACATCAGACGCACGCGAAAAAGATGCAACCATGACGTACCTGACGGTCCTTCTTTGACTTCCGTTACCAGTTATTATAACAAGCACGTCAGTGACGACTTCAGTACAGCCGCTATATTGAAGACGTCAGTGGCGCTAGAGTCGAATGGCTTCCTCTAGTTTTAAATAGTGTGTAGTATAGACGTGCAGACGCGGCAGCACTGTCGCCCCGTCTCTGTCGCTTGACGCGATTATTATCGCGTCAAGCGACAACACAATCCCTAAACTACAATTAACCAATCAAAATATAGGGCTATCCTTTTCTACAAGGAGCATTATAAAAGAGATAGCAAGAGATTGAGACCTTTCAATTTAGTCGAGATTTTGTACAACATATACAATAACTCTGCATAAAGCTGATCACCTAAAGTTGCGCTGTGTGAATTCCGCCAATAACGTGTTGGTTTTGCCAATAATATGCGAACGCGATCGCTTGCTGCGGAGGTCATTTGAGTCCGTAGGAGTTACCTCCCACTGTAGGTACACCGTACAGGCAGAGATTAGTAAGAAGAAGTAGATTGATATTATTCAAATAACGCTAAAAATGACCCTAGATGGCGTTACTAGGATTGCAAGTTATATTTTATTGTTGATGAAATCGACGAAATATCGTATTTTATAGTTTTATGACGAAATATAATAATTTCTATTTTTTAATATGTATTTAAAAGTTTATTCGTTTATTCTTTCTAGTATCAAAAAATAAAATTTTCATAAAATCACTTTATTTACTATTTTATTTCTTTGGTTCACTAGTGATTTTTACAAAGGCTATAATATTATAATATTATAATAATACAAAATTTACATGCACAGTGTATGCAAAATAGTTTTAAAGTAAACACTAAGTACATGCACTTAGGTACATTCATGTTAATAGCGATGGTTAGTAACAATTCATTAAATCATAAATAATTATATAACATATTTTTAATATTTTAAGTATTCTTCGCGGAGTTGTATTCTGCGGTAGATAATGTGTAACATCTGAAGGACACATATATAATAACTAGATTCACGCGAGGTTTATTTTAGTATACGGTGTTAGCAATCTGTAGTCCTTAACTAATCTCTGTTACAGGCCAATACTTATATGATATATAGAAAGAGAAGACGAGAAGAATGCCAACCCGCAAGGCAAGCGTAGCGTTATAAATGCCAATTATTACGTTAAATGCAGCGTAACGCTGTGCAAGTAAACAGACCTTGTGCCTTCGCTATCTGTTGCCCTTAACAAATAAATATTATTCATAGAATGAATCAAATGATTTATTGATAAGGTCGCCGCATAAATTAACTACTTATCTGACTAGCGATCAAATTACCACACTATACAATTTAATTGTAGAGATTCTTGTAACAATGGCACAGTTTAATTAACTAGGAATGACGACAAACACCAACACTAAATACTAAATTCCTAATAATTTATTTTAGTTATTAGATAATGTTATATCAATAATCAATAAGAAAGTTATAAAAACGTAGGTAGGAATCCAAAAAGTCATTGCACATTACACAGCTAGTCCATCCACCTAAGGTTTAGGTAATTAAATAGTTAACATGTTTTTAGTAACTTTTTAAAAATATCCAAAAAAATATATCATTCATAAATACATATAAATGATACAAGCAAGCCCTAAAACATCATATCTTAATTGTTATATTCTAATGTACCTACATTAAATCCATAAAGAAATCATCAAATTACCTAAATAGTTAACATTTCATACACTTGGCTGAAATTACCAATATTTTTTTAAATATTTAGTGGAACCAAATAAAAAATTCAAACATAATATATACGAGGTATAACATCAATCAAACGTTTAACAAACATAATAAATTAATATTTACTAATTGACTTATTTTATCTTTGGCTTTATTCGAAAACATGATATTTTAAAATGTTCGCACATTTCTTGCACCTGGAAGGAAGATTTTTGCAAAATTAATATCTATTCCAATATAAAGCCTAAGTTTTAAAGGTATTAAGATCAAATTTATAATTATGTCCCTAGCTGATGCCCGCGGCTTCGCCCGCGTGGATACGTAGGTTTTGAACTTTTCTTGAGACAACACTTTTTCTCACCGAGTGAGCAAACACGACTTTTGTTCACTGGTTTTAGACAGCAAAGACGCCCTTTTTGAGCTAGTGAGGTGAAAAAATTTGCACTTTTGTGTTTCGGGCCCTCACGACGTTGACGACCTCCCTGGCGCAGTGGTGAGCGCTGTGGTCTTATAACTGGGAGGTTTCGGATGACGTTCAAAGACGTGCTGCCAAGCGATTTAGTGTTCCAGCAAGATGGAGTGTAGAAACCGATTAGGGGTATGGTTTGAATTTACACTGCTATACCCTTCCAAGTTAGCCCGCTACTATCTTAGACTGCATCGTCACTTAACATCAGGTAAGATTGCAGTCAAGGGCTAACTTGTCATCGAATAAAAAAAGTAAAAATGAAATGAATACACTTTATTGTACACCACATAAACACAGAAACATAAATTTAACGTAAAATAAATGATAGCACAAATGGCAGCCTTATCGCCAAGGAGCGATCTCTTCCAGGCAACCATGATGCAAGGTGGATATGATGACAGGATAGAAAATGAGGGTGCACACATTACACAAAACTTTTAGAAGCCTCAATAGGCCAACGGTTGAAGGTGTGAATTGAAAACTGTAAAATCACAGGTTCGAATCCCACCCGTTGTACTATTGTCGTACCCACTCCTAACACAAGCTTTCCGCTTATTTAGAGGTGACAGGAGAATATTAGTCAACTTCAGGTTGGCTAATATTCGTAAAAAAAAAAAAACTGAATAAAAAAGCTGATAATAATAAGCTGAGGTATAATAAGCAGGTCTTACCACTTTGGTGCCGTAGTAGAGATGAGCGGCGGAGGCCAGCGCCGTGAGCGCCGCCAGCAGCATCAGCTCGGAGGCGGGCGACACGCGACACCACAACACGACACCCAGCACCAGCGCGTACGGCACGAGCAGCCCGTTGAACACCTCGCAGCGAGTGTCGCTCATTTGCGACACGATCAGGCGACACTGCAAACCAATTTATAACAGCTTTTTTTTTTTATTAAAAGAACATCAGTCGAGCTGAACTTGACCGATGTTCTCCTCTCCCCTCCAAATAAGTGAAAACTTGTGTTAGGAGTGGGTACGACAATAGTGCAACGGGTGGGATTCGAACCTGCGACCTTTCAATTTTCAGTCCGCACCTTTAACCGTTGGGCTATTGAGCATTAAGGGAATGGGTCTGTTTTCTGTCTACTCGTCTTAACATGCATTGGATTGTATTTATTTGTATTTGTATTGTATTTAGTTGTATTTGTATTGTATTGGACTTAGGAAACTTCATCGTGGAAGCACTGTATACATAGCATAGTTTCATTAACTAATGTAATTTATTTTTTTTTTTTTTAAAAGAGCAATCGCCGAGTTTCTTGCTGGCTCTTCTCGGCAGGAAAGGCATTCCGAACTAGTGGTAGATTCATCGACAGTTCAAAAGTGCTTGTAAAAGTGTATTTGAATAAAAAAATTTCTATTTCTATTTCAATAGAGGTGCAGACTGATACTGAAAAGTCGCAGGTTCGAACGCACGTTCCCTCAAATATGTTTGAGCGAAGCAACGGCTGGATCATGCGTTATGCTCGTGGGTGCCACCAACGGGAATGGGTCTGCTTTTGCTGACCTGTCTTAACATGCATTGGATTGTTTTGCATTTTTGAAACTTCAATGTAGAAGCACTGTGTACATAGCATAGTTTTGTTACCTATTGTAAAAAATTTTTTTGAAAAGAGCAACCGCCGAGTTTGTTGCTGGCTCTTCTCGGCAGGAACGGCATTCCGAACCAGTGTCATCGATGAATCTATTCATCGATGACACTGGTTAGGAATGCCGTTCAAAAGCACTTGTAAAAGTTTTTTTTGAATAAAAAATATTTCTATTCTATTCTATTTTTAACCGACTTTCAAAAAGGAGGAGGTTATCAATTCGGTCGGTATCTTTTTTTTTTTTACTTACATTAATGTTAGAGAATATGGTCCCGGTGAGCAGGTAGAAGAGCCTGGGGCTTCGGGCGAGCACGTCGGTCGGCGAGCCCAGCGCCCACGCCGTGCTCAGCGCGAAGAACAGCAGCAGCGGCACCAGCGGCCGCGCCGCCTCCGCGAACGGCCGCATCTTGCCCGTACGGTCTCGGTACGACCTACGGTACAAATCACTTTTTTTATATAAAAAAAAAGAAGTGTGGCACTCGGGGACTGCCGCGGTAAAGCTATGCATAGCATTTTTTATCAACGCCATCTAGCGGTGAGAGGAGTCCCGTGTCAGGTTATTTACGTTACGGAATTTCTGGATTCGGTCTCCACGCTCAAGGCCCGCGATAGAAGCTATGCAATAGCTTAAAAATTCTTTTATTTATACAACTTATACAACTCTTCTTTTTAAAAAACCGACTTCAAACATCACAACAAAGTATAAAATAGCTTTAGTTTGTATCATGATATGTGTACAGTCTCATACTTATATATTATTTTATCAAATACTAGCTTTTATAATAATAATAATAAATCATTTATTTCAAGTAACTAAGACTCTAAGACTAAGACTCATGTACATTTTGTCCGCGGTTTGGCTCACGTTAAATTCGATTTTTCAAATCCCTCTTTTATCCCCTTAGGGATTGAATTTTCGAAAATCCTTTCTTAGCGGACGTCTACGACATAATAGGTGTCTGTACGATTTGAGCTTTGCGTTGATGAAAGATCAGTCTTACTAGATGAAGCCCGGGACTTCGTCCGGGTGGATTAAGGTTTTTTAATTTCCGCGGGAACTCTTTTATTTTCCGGGATAAAATGTAACCTATAATGAGCTATCTCCATTCCACAGCCAAATCTGTCCAGTAGTTTTTGCGTGAAAGTACAACAAACATACACACACAAACACATCCAAACTTTCGCCTTTATAATATTAGTGTGATAGTGTTGTGTGATTTAGAAGATTTACATCCCCTTTTAGTCAAAGAATTGTTGAGTGCGCACTTGTAAATGTTCCACATGATGACGGTCTGGCTGGTGAACATCGCGGAGAAGTAGAGCACGAGCTCGAACACGACGCCCGGCGTGAGCCCGCCCGGCAGCGCCGCGTGCCACGCGTGCGGCCCGATCAGCGACGTCACCAGCAGCAGGATGCACGAGCCCTGCCCGTGACAACAATCGCATTAGGACAACTCAAACTCAGCCTTATTTAATAAGGCATACAGTCGAAATTGATAACAACGCTACGATTACATCCGCGGCAGGCTGTGTCCGTGACATCGGAGATAAGCTGCAAAAAGCCCGTCTAAGATGGTACGGCCATGTTACATGTAGCACGGAAACCACACAACCACCTCGGTAATAGATGTCTTAACATCGCCGTAAATTAATAGCTAAATTTCGCGGCCGTCTAAGAAAGCGCTCGCTAGACGTTGTAAGCGCCGATATGAGAGCCAATAAATTGCGGAAATCGGATGTACAAGTCTGGGCAAAGTGGGCAAAAGCATGCCGAAAATCGGACTCCACCTAATGGGAAAACGCTTAGTTGAAGGAAAAGACAGTCGAAATTAATAACGATATCGATCATCTCAGCAATATGCTTTTTTTTACTTAGTAAACCCTTACTCCCGCATAATTTCTATTTGCTTGGTTTGACTAATCCCATAGTGGCACCCACAGCATAATTGCCAGACATCTTTCATAACAAACTGTACGGTCGCTTATGGCGTATGTATTTGTGAGATAAATGAAATTCAATAACTAAATGATGCGCTGGAATTAATGAACATGGCTAATACACATTTTTGTATACAAATACATAGGTATGTCCGCTTATATTTAGCTTATATATCAATAGTTTTCGTAGGTGATAAAGATTTCTAAGGGCTATGACCTCGATTGTAGAGCTTAATGCGCCAAATACTCACAAACATTGTAAAGTCGTATCCCCACGGCAAGAACATCACGCCCGTGTTATATTTCTCCCAATGAGTGAGGTAGAAGTTGATAAATACGTTCCATAATACGAAGTAAAACCTTAATGGGCTTAGCTCATCCCTGAAACAAGCCAATTAATGAAAATCGATAGAATTATCTTTCAATCTATAAGCGACTTATGCGTGCCGTCGCTAAAATCTTGTTTGTTTCATTAAAGTAATTGGTACACTTTCAGGAAGTTTTTATGCGGGATGGAGTCCAGGTATTTTTCGATAAAAAAGTGCTTTCCATATTAGCTGATCATCAGGTAAATATGCCTCAATAGCCCAACGGTTAACGGTGCGGACTGAAAACTGAAAAGTCGCAGGTTCGAACCCCACCCAATATTACGTTAAAAAGCGAAAGTGTTTGTTTGTCCTTCAATCACGCAGCAACGGAGCAACGTGATTTTTGTAGAGGTATAGTTGCACTTGGAGAATGACATAGGCAAGGATTCCCGCGAAATTCTTAAAACTTAACTCTTCACGGACGAAACGGGCAAAAGTATTTATAATTTTCTGAAAGCACACCCAAACCTTTTATTAATTTCTGAAAGCGCTTACCTTCCAAATATGCTGAACAAGCACGTGGGTATAAGAACTGTGGAGTACGAGTCGAGGCCATGGTCGAACAGTTCGCCAAGGGGCCCGCTGGTGCCCGTCCGGCGCGCTTGCTTGCCATCTATGCCGTCTGTACGAGTACAAAGTTCAATAAAACAAGTGTAAAATAAAAAATATATAAACGTAAAAACTCTTTTTACAAAACCGACTTCAAACGCCACCACAAAGTATATCAATTGTGCCTATAAAATTTGAAGAATCCCTCGATTGCTCAAGGATCCCATCATCAGATCCTGACCTAATGACTATGGGACCACCTGGGAAGTATACCCTTTCAAATAAACAAAAAAAGAATTTTCTAAATCGGTCCAGGCGTCTCCGAGTAATCGGGAAAATTACATAAAAAATAAAGATTCCTACGAAATGAGAACCTCTTCTTTTTATCTTGGAAGTCGGTTAAAAACAAATTCACAAGCTATTATTAGTTATTAGTTGTTAATAAAAAAAGAACTAAAAATTAAAAAAAAAAAAGACTCGATGGGGTAGTTTCGTTTTATGATAGATTACCCATAGCCGCCTTCCGGCTTCATCATCAGATCAGCTCATTGTCATAATAATATTGCATTAAGTATTATCCGATTTAGGTAGATACTATAATATGTACTATCCGTACAGTTAAAGAATGGGATTAGAAATGGCGGCTCATTATGCCGGTACTGTCAGCGTACACGGGATCTATAGCGAGCGACAATCTGCTAATAAATAATCAATAAATTATAATATACTAGTAAATAATATAAACGTTATATGTATTTTTTAATTCAAATAATGTAATCATTTTTGGCTTAATTTAAGAACTAGATGATGCCCGCGACTTCGTCCGCGCGGATAAAGGTTTTTTGATTCCCGCGGGAACTCTTTAATTTTCCGGGATAAAAAGTAGCCTATGTTTTAATCCTGGGAATGAGCTATCTCCATTAAAAATTTTAGCCAAATCGGTTCATGCGTTGTGGCGCAAAGGAGTAACAAACATACACACATACACACACACATACACGTACAAACTTTCACCTTTATAATATTAGTGTGTTGTGATTAAAATAATCTTGTAAAATTATGTTGTACACGCTGTTGATTACCAATAAATAAATAAATAAAGACTGTCATTTTATCGGTTTATTGTTGTTGTCCGTACCGGCGAGTGTGAGTATAGATAGCGACAGTGTGCGAGTGAGAGGTGAACAGAAGCGACGCCATTTTTAATCGCATTCTTTAATTGTACGAGTAGTACATGCAAAATTTCAGCTCAATCGGAAATCGAAATATTTGTCTCTCATAGTCCTGCATATTTTTTCTTAACTAGTTGTGAATAAAACTATTTATTTAGATATACATTAGCATATTTTTAGAGCCAAGAGTTCCGGTTCAAGAGTTATGATAACTATTCTAAATCGGCCGACAGTAATAAGTATTACTGGGCGGAAAAGCTTTCTGGGTGATTTATCTTTTAGATTATATTATATAAGATAAAAAAACAATGGTAGTAAAACTAATATCGGTTCGGATCTAGGAAGCCGACCATGTTTTCACTTCCGAAACCACCGAAACTTCAAATGGTAATACCATCGACACATCGTTATTTTAACATGGTGCGTGAATAGATCATCTACTTTAGGGATTTAATAAAATCTCTATTTCTTTTTATATGAATAGTGGGCAAACGAGCAGGCAGGTCATCTGAAGTTAAGTGATTACCGCCGCCCATGAATACTTGTAGTACAAGAGGCACCACCAATGCGTTGTCGGGTTTTGAGGAATTTATTGGTCCACCCCTCTAATAACCCCATATTGTAATTAAGTGGGAACACCGACATTTTATCATCTCCCTGCGACATATAAAAACATCGTCGTAACATAAATATAAATTATATAGTACCTAATCATACTGCATACAAGTCGAACAGATAAGTTTCTTGATGTAGGTTCAAAGGATCCCTAAACATATTTTTACTTCATTAAATTAAAGACTGATAACATAAATACGCGCTATATGTATCCGATAGTAAAGTATTGATTGTAGGCAGCCTAAAACTTAAGAGTTCAAGACGCAATTTGTTGTAATCAAGCACGTCTTTTGTAACACAGTAAAATAGCCTAGTAACAGTGCGATATAAAAGTATATTAGTTTTTTTTAAAGAATATTAGCCATTCTAAATGTGACTAATATTCCCCTTTGCCCTCCATCTAAGCTAGAGTTTGTGCTTAGAGTGGACACAACAATTATTATAACGGGTGAAATTTGAACTGTCGACCTTTCGGTTTTTATTCCGCGCCTTAACCGTTGCGCTATTGGGGCTAAATAAAAAAAACGTATGGATTCAAGTTTTTTGTGCTAATTTGACATGATACCCTTTTATTTCAAAAAGAAGGATCATTGAATGTCCATAACCAAAAATTTAAAAATTATGCGTGAAATGCTATAAGATTTATTTTAAGTTGACGATTTTTTGTACACCAAAATACATAATAATTATAACAAGTAGGTAAGTATGAATATAATAGGTGATGGTAGATATTTGTGTATAGTTTATCTACTCGTAAGTTAGTTAATAATAAATTAGAATACAACACAATCTTATCATTACATGGAATGAGGATGCAACGTTTTCGTGAGTATATCAATGTGAGACGTACCAGTGATTACAAAGGGCACAATTATTGTATAGTTTACTAGTTGATACCCGCGAACTCGTTCGCGTGGATTGGTTTTTTTGGATTCCCTTGGGAAGTCCCTTATTTTCCGGGATAAAAAGTAGCCCATATGTTATTCCCGACTATAATCCATCTCTGTGTTTTTCAACCAAATCGGTTCAGTCCTCTCAGAAAAGGGTTAGTCCAAAGGTCCAAGGGGTAGTGGCCAAATGCAGACTGGCAGACTTCACACACCCTTAAGAATATTACGAAGAACTCTCAGACATGCAGATTTCCTCACAATGTAATTATAGCCTCAATAGACCAACGGTTACAGGTGCAGACTGAAAATTGAAAGGTCTCAGGTGCAAACCCCACCCGTTCAACTTCAGCTGGGCTGATATTCTTTAAAAAAAAATGCATAAATGAAAATAAAAACTTTCATCCATTAAAAAGTCAACATAATAAGACTATTATAGTATGTTGTTTAGAGACATTAGGCAGATATGTCACAATTTCAATATAAAGCATTAATATAAGGAATTCAAGCTGAATAAAAGTGTTGAGTATTTTTAGTTTTAAACAAAAACAATTAATTTGTTATTACAAACTCGAAACCAATTTATTAATTACATGGAGTAAAATAACATTTACTTAGTGTCAGATTGTTAATTTAAATTTACTTAACAAGTAAAGACTAGTTTCCATTTATGAGGCTAACACTATGTTATTTAATTGGCATTTTTTTTTTATTAAAAAGAGGTTGTGTCAATTTACTCCACAAAATTATAGATAGGTTTTTTGCATAGTACACAGAAACTTCATGCTCACCAAGTGTATAAGCGACAAACAAATTGACTGCTGTTAACGCCCATACCCAGCTCGGTATGTGATCGTTTGTAACATTCTCCTTGGTCAGCGCATGGAATCCATAATCATAGTAGGAGAATAGCAGGAAGTTAAGGACTGTCAGTAGAAAGCCAGTGAATGTTAGCAGGTTTGGCGCTACCCACACCGGGCAAAACTGGAAAATTATACACATCTACAATATCCTCTCAACTAAATTCAACAGCAATGCCAGCCAATCTACAGAGATCAGCCATCTGCTCAGGAGATACTTAAGAGACTATAATTAGTGTACAATTCAGTGCAGTAACATAGGTACACTCTCTGTCCCCTCACTCTCATAACCTGATGGGATGTATGGATCAGGGGGTGCGAGACCAATGTCTTTACCTACTATCCGAGTCACGGGGATGACACACCACCAACTTCCAAACTTCAAGCTAGTATTGAGAATTTTTTGACAGAAAAATCAGACTGCTTGATATTTACTGCCTGACCCGGGGATTGAACCCGGGACCTTGCCATCTGTAGTCAAATAAGCTATCCACTAGATCAAAGAGGTACTTCATACACATGTCTATATAGGGTTACTGATTACATATTTCAATCTCTTTAAAATGTTGTACGGGATAACGCATCTCTTTCTATCTTAAATAGATGTTAAAGGCATTTTAAGTATTTCTAATTTGAACTTATGTAGATGCTTTTTATATTTCTTGCAGTATTAAGTTACCGATATACTCATTTGTGATAAGATTTATTTCAAAAGTATAAACATATATATATACATATTTTGTCAAGCACAAATACTTTAGTTTCGCTTATCTATACATGATTATTATTAGTTTCTACAATTTAAGAACAAAAATAATAAGTAATTTAATTTACCTGTACACACCAGTTCCAGAATGGATGCATAACATAATTACTCAATATGCTTGTGTCTATGGAATTATACTGGAAACAAATATAAACAATCATTCAACACATAAGTATAAGTTTTTTATTATGCAGAGTAATTCAGAAAATTTCAAGATACTAGATATGTAACTTAATTACTTAACAATAAAGGACGGTACAGACAAGGTGACAACATTGATTTCTTCAACTGAAATCCTGATTCAAGTCATACACGAGTCATAAAAAGCTCGAATTTTTCGCTAGAAAATACCGATTGTGGGAAAATCTAGCAAATTTCTTCACAATACTATTAGAATTAAAAATGAGGATAAGTATAAATGCTCATACATGTGTCCCTCTGGTCTGCACTGACCTTAACTCGGTCGATAACTCCCAAAAACGCCGGTATCTAAGTAACATGAGAACTGGATCATAATAAGTATGATTCTGAGTTCTAAGCTTTCAAATGATTAGAAGTAATTATGGTTAAATATAGAAGTAATATTAGGTACCTTGTATTTTTCAAAACCTTCCAATTGGTCTTTTGACAGGAAACGAGCCATTTTATAGGATTTCAGGTTGAATAATAATTATAATATAATGAATTAGATATACTTGTTCTTTCGAACTAAATTAATTTTTCAATGTCCTTCCACTTGATTATTTTTTGCGAAAAATTATTACAGAAATAAATATAATTTTGCATCTCTGACAAAACAACCACTCATCACCATACTTTTTTTTGTACTAAAAAAATATTAGTGTAGTGATGTGACTGTGAATAATTCATTCGAATTAAAATTCGAATTCGATCATTTGTTCGATTTAAAAATGTATCTACTTTAAAAGTTCGAATGAAATTAAATTACTCGAATTAAGATCGTTCTAAAAGAAATTAATGACAATATTGAATAGATCCAATCTACTGGTTAAATAAACTCAATGAAATATACTACTTGGAGTGTAATGTATTCATATATAATATTTATTAAGTTGTATCTATATAACATTAATATTATAATAAGAATTATCGTTTTGATAAAGATAACGGTTAAATATTTGAAACGCCTCGCTCTGCTTCACGCTATTTCGAATTCGCGCTTCGCTTTAAATCAAATGGGCTACGCCAGAAGACTCGCTCCGTCGCCCCTTCATTCAGCTTCACCTACTCGACCTTCGTTTCGCTACGGAGGTCGCCGGCTCGCTTCACTCGCCACCTCCCTCCTTCGCTGCACTCGGCCTCGTAGGCTCGCTTCATTCAGGACCTCTTTCGTGAGCTTCTGGCTTCGCGCTTCATAAAAACACTCTAGGGGTAGGGCAGACAAGACTACGTGGAGTCGGGGTTGGCCAATTCGGTTCTGTCATTCTATAGGGAACGCTTCGCTCCACTCCGCTTTTTGGCCACAAACGCACAATAATATTGAATTATTTGATAATATTGCGTGTGTGCGGAATAATTAGACATTCATAGACGAAAATCATAGACGAAAATGACTTAACTTTTATTTAAAAATTGAGTTTTTAATAAAAAAATAAGTAACCTTAAAAATTTTCATTTTCACTGTTGATTTTCACAAAAACTACGCATTTCCGCAGAAAAAGAAAAGCAGTTTGCTAAGGAAAGTCACTACCCGCTATCGATTAGACACCTCAAAACAATACAATTCAGGGAGCACGATATAAAATTTAATTTTGCTTGAAATATTTTCCATTCCCTTCGGATACTGAACGATAATCCGATATGAAAGAACATCCTAATAACAAAAATCCATTTGAATAATGAATGGTGAAATCGATAATAACTGTTATAGGAAATATTCGAACAAATCTATTGTAATTTTTTGAAACCTTGAAACAATCACATCACTAAAATTCGTCAATGAAAGACAAGAGAATATATCCAAAGACATATTTCCTCTCCATGGTCGAAGATAATAAATAACGAAAATCAAAGTAAAACAATGCTTCAACCATAGAATAGGTATGTAATAGAATCTGTAATTTGTGAAGGAAACTAATGGGCGTTTGGTCTAAACGTAGACAGAGAAGACATAGACCCAGTGACGATTTCTTTCTCACTCACACTAAAAAGAGAGCAGAAATAAAGTTATTAATGTGATAAACAGAGACGCAGCTACCCAATTTTTTGTCCCTCATCGTGTAACCAGTTTTTTTCAAGGTCGCCACACTTTTGTGCGAAACAAACTGACAGTTAATAATAAAATTTAGTATCTATGTGTGTTGCCAGCTTTAGGTACCTATACAATGTCCCGATTTTCCTTATCCTACTAATATTATAAATGTGAAAGTTTGGATGTATGTATAGCCATCCATACATACATCCAAATTTCAGCCATATCGGTTTAGTGTGGCGTGATTGAGTAACAAACATATGGATGTTTGTTACTCAATCACGCCACACTAAACCGATATGGCTGAAATTTGGCACGGAGATAGGTTTTTTTAGTAATGTCCTCTGACATACCGTAACGGCGGGTTACTTTGGCTACTTTTTCAAATTTTTTTTTAAATTCTTGTTGAAACAAAATAAGGTCGTGATGGGAGAAATGAATTTTATGAGAAAAGAAAAGAAAGATGATGGATACTAGAATATAAATAATAATATATGTCGGCGATGATTAAAGTGTATTCAGTTAGATAGTGTCGGTTACTGTTCTGAATCATCCTGAAGTTTCGTTCGAATGTCCAACGACCAATCGAGAACTGTTGGCGATCTTAAGAATTATTTTATTTGCAAAGTTCTTAATTTTTAAAGCCATTTTTAAATAGCTAGAGGCAGACTTTTTATGTTTTTTTTAATAATTATTAACTTAAACTATGAAGAGTTGCAGTTTTATACGACTGCCTGAAAAAAGGAATATACTGTTAATTTCATTAATGATGATTTTGATGACTAAACATACAATTTTTGTTGCTTTTAATTCAATAGCATTATTCGATCGAAGGAAAATTTTAACTGTTCTTTACAAATTATTTTGTGTAACATTCTTACTAGTAACTTGTGTAACGAAAAAAAAAATCCTTTATGTTACATACATCTTTTTCAAAATGACTCACATATGCTAAATTTCTATTCGGCATTTCAATATTTTTTTTTAAGGAGCAAATAATTATCTAGTTAATTGGTCCTATGAAACTACATTAAAAAACTTTAATATAAAAAAAAAATATTTTTAAAAAACCGACTTCAACCGCAATACGTGTACAAACTAAAATTATTTTATACTTTTAAGTGGTGGTTGAAGTCGGTTTTTTAAAAATATTTTTTTTTATATTATTATTCTTTATTGCATACAATATTAAGATATATGTAAAAAATAGAAGCTTACCCTAATAGGTATGTCTCTCCCAGACAACCTTATATGTGTAGATATGTTATTTAAAAAATAAAACAGTTTAGCATCTGTTTTGTCGTTTTATTTAAAAATCCTGGGAAGAATTTTCCATCTAATTTGGGGTAACAGGGAAGTGTAGTTATTGTGGCAACATTAAACTCAAACTTGTCATGTGACGTCATCGTTACGTCATGTTATCTCTATTTCAGTCACGGTTACACAGTACCTTCGTCTATTGCCTTCTCTGTCTACGGGTCTAAATCAAAGAATTAAAGTCCTACCACTGTCCTAATAAGTATGGAGATTTGTAAGAAAAAATTACATATTTATTATATTTATTTTGATAATAATTATTTAATTAATTATGATTTATTATTAGTTTTTTTAATTCAATTTTTTTTTGTTTTTCAATCGATAGACGTCGTCGTCTAGGTCTCAAAAAGGGACTTCCAAGCGACTCGTTCATGCGGCGCTTGCTAAATGCTCCCTGATGCAACTCTTTTGATTTCATCTGTTCTCCTCATCGATGTATAATTTTTATATGATCGATGGTTCTCCTACTGCGGGATCGCCATTTCAACAACTTGACACCCCAACGTATAATTTACGTAATTGTCGAATTGGCGATTCCTATAGCATCGCGACTTTTTTAGCTACATGTACCTACCTAGATATCTATCGGTGCTTCTGGGATTTCTAAAGATCTGCTTATTTCTGATCTAATCAGATAGTGAGTCAGGATATCGTATACTTACCTACCTAGCACAACTTTCTTTAACTCTAGGTACCTATTTAGTTTAATAATATTTTTATCGCTGCGTGAGCATGCGGCGCTATATTTGCGCTAGCTCTTGTAACATGTTTTGCTCTTCTCGGGAAAAGGTCTAGCTATGAAGGGCTGTACCTATGTCTGCATATCATGTTGACCGTTGTTGATCTATTGTTATCGTCACAATCTGCAGTTCTCGTCCAAACGTCCAATACTGGTTGTCGCCAGGTTACATTTATTTATTTATTAGTGATTTTGACACAACATAAACTTATGTTATTTACATACAATTTTCATGCACAAAGTATGCAAAATGTATTTATGACAATTTTGTTTTTATTATTCGTGCAAAAACCTTTGAGTATAACCAACTATATACCTACTCAAAGGCAAAATCAGATCAGACCTCGATTCGCCTATTTAAAAATTAGCTTAACGACGATATCAGTTAATCCACATTGATAAAATTGGTATGTTAGAAGACGTAAAACCAGATAGGAAGATAGTAACTTGCCTACCTACTTCTAACTTCAATACTTCGACCAAGATCTCCTAACTCAGAATTTCAAAAGTTTCAAAACACAAGGCACAAAAACATTATACTTAATTATATATTTTTGTTTGAGTGCAAATATAATTGGAACAAAAATATAGTTCATTTTAAATATTTACAATATCATCTAAATCACTGGAACGAGGAAAAATGCCCAGAACCCTGACTGCGTTACCCCGCAGCTGAATGGCCATACTTAGTTATATGCTGGCCAAAGTAACTTCCGACCGGAGCTGAGGGCTGGAATTTTATTTTTGATATTTACGTTTTAGTTTTAATTTAGAATTTAATATTTACAATAGGTAATTTTATATAGGAGAATTTTCTATAGGTACTGTTGGGTAGAAAGAAGGTTTTTTTGCAGAATCAGTAAAAAAAGCAGTTTGGCTAAAAATATCATATAGGAGCTCTTGGTGCTTAACCGTCGATATGGTATTTAAATAAGTAAGGCAGTAAGTAATTGGAAAAGAAGGCTAGAAATGGCATCATATTATCAGCGTGATAACATACGAATGAATTTCTCATAAAGTTATTTACATCATTACAGACAGAACGTCTTATTCGGTTATCAGTTTTCTGTAAATTAAGTGCGAGTTATAAAAACAAAATTGGTGTAGAATGTTTTGTAAGAGAGTGGCACTTTTTTCGAAGAGAAAAATATTGCGGCAACTCGCATTCTACTCTACTGCAAAGGTAAGTGAAATCTTCGAGGGCATCTTTTTTAGCAGAATTTTGCGGAAGTCCATGATCTACGAAAGGATCAAGCTGATAATGTTAAGTATTATAATGGTGGTAACTGGTAGTGCGTATAGCGTAGGTAACGTGTAGCGTAAGAGCGGGTGATGAAAAGCCTCACACACAGATCATTTGCTCGGGTTTTAATCTAAAACAGAATAAATATTATTAAAACTGTTAAAATCTCACACAGAGATACAGAACCCTGTAGTTGCATTAAAAAATTAGTTTAGTAGGTACCTTGTAGGATTCAGTACATAATAGAAGAATAATAATAATTTACTTAATTGAACATGCGTACAGTAATCTCAGTTTCCTGGAAGTAATTTTTTTGGCCAACTGAAAATAAAGTTAATAATGAATGAGTAAATTGTTAAAAAATTATTACGAAACATAATTTATAGTCATAGGTAACGTAGTTTTAAAACCCCTACAAACCACGCCCATAAGTCCACGCCAATAAAGTCGCAGCTATCCAGCTGAGCTATGAGCTAGATATTATATAGTTTATATTTAAAAAATATTACCTACTTTAACAAATATTCAAGTTAGGTAATTGTAAAGACTAACAATAAATAAAATTGATCTGGGTCATCATTCATCGTCATCGCGCAAAATGAAAACCGGGCAAGTGCGAGTTGGACTCGCACACGAAGCATTTTTTTTTTATGGTAACAGCGATTGTTAAGGTCGAATAAAAACGGCGAAAAAAAAATCACGTTTCTTGTATGTTTTTATTTTATTTTTATTATATTTTGTTGTTGTAGCGGCAATTATACCTATAAATTCTGTGAAAATTTCAAGTATAGGTACCGTTAACCGTAATAGGTAGCTATTACGGTTCATGTGATACAGCCCGCTGACAGACGAACGGACGGACAGCTAGGCTATGGTCCTGTTGGATACGGAACCCTAAAAAAGTTTGTGTGTCAATTTGTGTGAATTTGTGTGAATTTGCACGATTTGCACTTTGTCCATCCTTTTGTCTGTCAGAGTCAGTGCTTTAAACATAATATGAGTAGCCCAACGGTTAAATGTGCGGACAGAAAACTGAAAGGGTGCAGGTTCGAATCAAACCCGTTGCAAGCTGTATCTACTTGAAAGCCTTGTTTGGAAATTGAATTAGCTAGGTAAATACATTAAATTCACAAATAATGTTAATATGAAAATCTAGAACCAAAGAAGAAAATGACATTAAAGGTTATGTAATAGTTATTGTTGCTTCCTTAGGGATACCCGATAGAAAAATATAAATTTACCAAAGCCCGAAACAATTTGATAAAAAAAACTACAAACGATGATTAAATTTACCTAAGTACATAAATATCCGCAAAAATATTTTTCACACCCTCAACCAAAACGTTTACACCTGCTACGTCATACGTCTTGTAAGCACAGTGCCGGAACAAAGCTAGCTATTACAAGAAGTACCTATTTACCTAATCTGAATTTAACATAGATTTTATTCGTAATTATCTTCACAAACAGAAAACAACACCTTGCACCTGTGCTCGATAGGAACCTTTAGGAACTCACCCTATCGCTGTTACGGTGGAAACAAATAATATTATCAAACATTATCGTTGTTTATTTTTGTACGTAATATTATTTATTTATTTCGTTATGATATAATTACCTATGATACCGTACTTATTGCTACATAGGTATGACTACAAATATTTGAGAATCAATATTGCAATATAAACTTGCTATTGGGTATAGTAACCTATCGCGTATACCTACGCGATAGGTTACTATACCCAATAGCTACTTCTGAAACGTATTTCAGAAGTAGTTAGGTATATTCGCCTGGTAGAGATCGCTTCTACTTGATGGGGTCGCCAATTCTGCCGAAAAATGCAATAACTCGGGTTTTGGGCCTGGGTTTTAGCCGATTTCGGATAAAAGTCTGTGAGACCCAAAACCCGAGTTATTGCACTTTTTAAAAGTTAATATTTTCTGATTTTTTTTAATAAAGTGTATCTCAATCATGCTCAGAATGTCTGTTTTAGCCTCGGCGAGTTATAGCGATCCGCAGGGAGGACCAGTCAGTATGGGAAAGGAGAGCACCATTCTCTCCTTCGAATGTCAATCGACTTGTACGGAACGGCGTCCGAGTTATCGTACAGCCTTCCAACCGAAGAGCGTATCCTATGCAGGTACCTTCATACGCCCAGACTACCTATAGTATATAGATAAATAGCTATATAAAAACATTATGTATTATACAGCGTTTTCATACAGAGATTTTTGAAACCCCATGAGCTTGTTACACCTATCTATGAAATGAAAATATGTGGCGTTTTCAATTTAATTAGGTACTTATTATAAAATGGTTGGATTACGTACTTAAAACTCTAATCTTACGTCTTAACCCCTAGGGGTTAATACGTAAGATTAGATAAGATAAGATTAGAGGCTTTTGAAAGCTAGGAAGGAAGGAAGATTTTGGCTAATGTTTAAGTTTACATAAAGTTTTTATTACAAACTTAAAGGGTGTGTGGTATGTCAGGTGGTGAGAGCTGGATCTACGGGTGAGGTTAAATTATACCACCAAAAATGATATTTTGCGTTAAAAACAAGTCGGGGTCCTAATTTTTTTGTGGTAAAATTTAACCTTTCTGGTACATATGGCGTGGATACTTCAGTGCGATTTTTTTAGTAGGTAAGTAAACTTTTAATTTTCTTTACAGTCTTACATAAATGCTGGTGCTATTATACAAGAAGACATAAGCGAAGCGAGCGTTATATTTGGTGTTAAGCAAACCCCGATCGACCTGCTCATACCTAACAAGACCTACTGCTTCTTTTCGCATACGATAAAAGCTCAAGAAGCGAATATGCCAATGTTGGATGCTATATTGGCAAAGGTAAGACGTATATTTCATGCAAATCGTTATCCGTGTTATGACACCATCCATCACCAGATATCATCTTTATTAATTTTAATATTATTAAGTGAATTTGATAATGGTTAAATTAATATAAAATGCGAGGCACCGTTCCAGATAGCGTCACCAAAAATGAATCAATTAATATCAATTAAATTAAAATAATTCCAATAATAAAATTCTTTCGAAATGGAAATGCGCAGTCTATTTTTCCTTAACTCGCAAAATACGTTTTGGACAAACGTGTAGCCGAGAAACGTCGACGGGCGTTTACGACGTTCTTAATTCTTATACTTGGTTTTTCACTTGTAGCATGGCTTCATTGTCGCTTACGCATTTCTGTGAGATAAAAAATATACCTACGCGATGATAATTATTTATTTGATGCACAGAACATTCGCCTCATTGACTACGAGAAGCTGATGGACAATGCCGGTAACCGTGTGGTGGCGTTTGGGAAGTACGCCGGAGTGGCTGGCATGATTAATATCCTGCACGGATTGGGACTGCGTCTCCTTGCCTTGGGGCACCACACACCTTTCATGGTACGACTATATTCCCTATATCCTCATATCCGTTGGGAACTAGGACCTTCCACATGGGACAAATATGACTGTTCGTAAAAGTCGTCGTAAGTCGTCGTACAGAGTTGTAAGTCCGCCATCTCTGGCTTCTAAGCCAGAGCCAGATTTTTTTTAATATCAATTATATACTCTAGCCTATAAGTGTTTAATTTTGTCCCCCTAGTTCAACTGTTAAAGTGATTTAGACGCAGTCGAACTAATGCGGAAAAAAGTCCCACTAGTTCAACGGTTGAGCTAATCAGTTGAACAAGTGGGAATATAACCCTATTTTTTACTTTTGTCCATGCAATAAAATGACAAAAATTCACAGAAATACCTATAACAAGGTAGGACAGTAAAGTGGGCGGGACACGCGTGCCAATAATTTACAATTTATTGTAACAGTTTTCTAAAATAAAAATAAAACTTTAAAAATGCTATTTTTATTTAGGTATTTTTTGTTTGCCTGTTTAGCACGTTGGACCAGCTCATAACTACCGCAACTCAAGTATGGCGAGACAAGTAATTCGCGACGCGGGCTACGAAGTTGCTTTGGGGATGATGCCAAAATCCTTGGGACCCCTCACATTTGTATTTACTGGCTCAGGAAATGTATCTCAAGTAAGCTTTACGAACTCTAGGTAACTTATAAAATAGGTATTTATATTTATATAGAAAAATTAATTGCTATTCGTTAGTCTGGCTGAAGCTCAAAAACGGTTAGATATTTTGTATAGGAATCAGTATCCAAAATTCCGATTGGGTACTTTTAATAAATGGCGGGAGGATTTAGTATTAATTACTTTACACTTACTTTACTATTTATTAGGCGTTACTTTTTAGAAAGAAGTTCATGACACTCAAGATACAAAGTGTACAAAATAATGTCACAAAATACCAAGAAATTTATTATATCTGTTTATTTATTGTAGGCCTTTAAAAAGAGATCGACATATTAATCCATAATACACAACAGGCAAATGTAGATAAGTAATATTTTTTGCCAATTTTATCGATATCGTAATTATTATTATCAGACCATTAAAACTGCAAATAAAGTAGGTATGTGTAGATAAGTGATTCCTTGAGGGTGTGCGTGACCTACTTACGACAGAGTGCCTATTTATAACGATCAAATGAAAGCATTGGAAAAATACAGCTTATCAGCTTGCGTTGCAGGTCACAAAATGCACCCTTTGCACTTTGGTGACCGGTATTTGTATGCTAAAGGAATATTTTAATGATAGGTATTTTACGTTAACGTCCTCGGCTTCGCTCGCGTGGATTTAGTGTTTTAAAAATCCCGCGGGAACTCTTTGATTTTCCGGAAAAGTAGCCTATGTCACTCTACCGGTCCTCAACTATACCCATGCAAAAAGTCACGTCGAAAAAATGCTTTGTTGCGACGTGATTGAAGAACAAAACAACAAACAAACACACTTTCGCAATTATAATATTAGTAAGAATTCGTACGATTTCCCATTCAACGATCACTCTAATACGAGTATTAGGCTGAAATCTATAGACCGCACTCTCATTCAGCTCAGACTCAAGACAGAGTTAGAACGGGACAGATTTATGTCAGAGCATATTTTTGCCTCGTTTTAACTCTATCTTGAGTCTGAGTCGAGTCAGAGCATGCTCTATAGATCTCAGTATTAGAGTAGTTAACTATTAGGTAACCTATCAGTTAGTCACGTAAAAAAGAAACCCAATGCAATTAATTTATCACAATTCATCGGCGTTCACAATTAACCTCACTAGCCTGTTAGAAGCCTGTTAGTAAAGGTTGGTTATATATTCAAAGGGTAGTAAAGGTTACTAACAACTGAAAGGTCGATGGCTCCAACTGTTAGGCTATGTCGTACGCCACTCCACTCCTAACGCAAGCTTTCCGTTAATTTGATGGGGATAGGGGAATATTAGTCAATTTCAGCATGCCTAATGCTCTTTTTAAAAAAGAAAAAAAAAGCGCATTAGTTCCGTTGACCTTTAGTATCGTTTGAATTAGCAATCAGCGCTAATAGTTGCTCGATTATAATTATGAGTTATTTATTTCCAGCCAGCGCGGCGTAGCGTATCTACTTATAGATAACAGATGTCAGAGACAAACATACATATTTTTTATTTACAGTTAATTTTTTTTTATTCGATGGCTGCGATCTCACCTGATGGTAAGTGACGATGCAGTCTAGGATGGTAGCAGGCTAACTTGGAAGGGGTATAGCAGTGTACATTCAACCCATACCCTGAATCGGTTTCTATCCGTCCTCGTACCGGAACGCTAAATCGCTTGGCGACTCGTCTTTGACAGTAGGGTGGTAACTAGTCACGGCCAAAGTCTCCCACCAGACCAGACCAGAGATAATTTAGAAATTTCACCACTGCGACAGGGAAGTCGTCAAAGGTCATTATATACCTATCAAAAATTGCAGGACTTGCGCTTTGTCGAGAGATGTGGGTTCGTTCCCACTCGGGTCCGCAATATTTGATATGTAACTAAGTACATGACGTATTTAAAAATTTATTCGGTCACAGTACGCTAATAGGTACATTTCATTTTTTAGGGCAGTCAAGAAATATTTCAAGAACTACCCCATGAATATGTCCCACCGGAAATGTTGAGGAAGGTCGCCGAACATGGCAGTAAGTTGTAAAACACCCACTGCTATAAAATCAAATATACAATCTTAATAAAGTTAATGACAAAAATAAAATAATAACAATGATTCCTTAAATAGGTATTTGATAAGAGTTATCCGATATACCTAAAGCATGTGTTTTGTTATTCTCTATTTATGACTCTGATAATAAAATAAACTGCCTCGTTGGTCTAGTGGTTATCATGTTCGACTACGGATGATATGAAGTTCTGGGTTCGATTCCTGGATCTACTGGGTCGGGCCAAAAAATGTATTACGTTTTACCTCTTCTTTACAATGCCCTTAGAATTATTATTCTAATCAAATCAATATCAAAAACCTACATAACGATCCAAAAATGTCGCAATCACGATTTGTGCACCAAGGTATTCAAATAATATTTATTATAATTTGTAGGTCCGAATAAAATTTACGGATGTGAGGTGCGGCGGCGACATCACCTAGTTAGGAAGAATGGTGGCGGGTACGATGCGCAGGAGTACGAGGAGCATCCCGAACGGTACATCTCTACCTTTGCCCAAATGGTTTGTTCTCACTTCTAGTAAATGTCTACTACAAACGTTATTTTTAAGGACCAAAACGTTTAAAAAAAAGTTCAAAATATTCTGGCGTCATCCCTTTATATCGAGAATAATAAAACTCTACAAGTATGTATTACATAATTGATAGAACTATCTAATAATACCTAATATGTACTTATTCTGTATTCGACAAGAAAAGAGTAATAACTGTAAACCGACAGCGGAAAATTGGATGTAACATCCGTCCAGAACATCCGTCACAAGCATAAAAAGCTTGTTATAATAGTGCAAGAGGTCGTAGAAATTTTTTTGACGATGCTTGATAACAGCAGAAAGATTGTACTTGTAATATTATGATATAACATTATAAATATTATTAGGATATGACATTTAATCACGACTTCTACCTACGAACCTCTCTCTAAAAGAATTAACTATTTCAAACTACACAAAGCACGCCCGTGTACATTTGAATGATCCATAATTTTTTATTAATTTTGAGTAATTATGTTAAAATATTTCATATACAAAGTATTTTTTTTGTCTTGATCTAGATAGCTCCATACACATCAGTACTAGTAAACTGCATATATTGGGCGGTGGATAGTCCTAAGCTGTTGACCATACCTGACGCTAAACATCTACTGATGCCATCGCACACACCCTGGCTGCCTATAAGCATCGGAGCGCCGGCATTACCACATCGGTTACGAATTCATTTACCAATTATTTCTAATTTACTTAATTATATATGGATACTAGTTAATAATATCTTCAGGAAAGCGACCGCCTCTACGTTCCTGAAATACTACGAAGATATGAACCTGATACCACCACCTACGGCAAACTGCATCAGTCAGTTTGAGCTGCCACATCGGTAAAACTCATTGCATAGTAAAAAAAGAAATATCTGTTTAATTATACTTCTTTTGTAAATCTATGATCTGCTGAATGTTTTAATTATTATATCTGACTAACTGTTGCCCGCGACTTCGTCCGCATCAATTTCTTTCCCCGTTTTTGCAACATTTTTCACTGATGCTTCTCTCCTGTTGGTCGCAGCGTGATGTTATATAGCCTGAAGCCTTCCCCGATAAATGAACTATCCAACACAAAAAGAGCTTTCAAGATTCAGCTTTATAATATTAGTATAGATTTGTTTCCGATTTTTATTATAACAATAAAAGAATGAAATTGTTTTTAACAGAATGCTTGCAATCTGCGATATTTCGGCAGATCCAGGTGGGTCGATTGAGTTTATGAATGAATGCACCACTATCGATACTCCGTTTTGTCTATATGACGCCGACAGAAACAAGGACACTAAGAGGTAAGGGAGTACTGAAATCATTTCTATAAATACAACAGATACAATTAATACTTTAATATTCATATTATGTACTTATTGTATTAACACTAAGGTTTATAGTGTATCTCTATTATCATTATTGTAATCGAGTTTAGCTTCAACCAAGTGCTATTATTACACATCTTAATAATAGCACTTTAGAATGATAAGCAGCTGAGAGACTAATTAAGTGCATAAGGTGATCGTCCGATTGCTACGTAAGCTAAATATAATTGATACACAGATAGATGAACATATTTACGTATTTATATTAATTGTTTAATTATTCAGCATATCGTTAAATCGTCATTCGTCATATCATTCGTTATCCTTATGATAATAAGTAACTTGTACAATTTGAAAACAATTTCATAGATTCAGAAAATATTGCTGCTATAATATTTTGTGTGATAAAGAGATTTTAAGCCTGGTGGGTCAAGATAATTATTTATTTTGTACAGTTTTAAAGGACCCGGTGTGTTAGTCTGTTCAATCGACAACATGCCAACGCAGTTACCTCGGGAATCGACAGACTTCTTTGGTGACCTGCTTTATCCTTACGCTGAAGATATTATGAGTTCTGATGCTACACGACCTCTCGAAGAACATAACATTTCACCAGTTGTTCAAGGAGTGAGTGTTTTTAAAGATGAAGTTTTTACCGTGTGAGGCATTTGACTTCTTACTCATAAATCTTTCTAGATAGACCAACGTCTATTAGGTTAGCATAATGTTCACTCAAAATTGGATGAAATCGTGAAAATTTACCGCTAACGTGTTATTGAATAAAAATTAAATACATTGGGCTTGTCACTTAAAGCAAATTAACTTCTTTCATAATAATTCTTTATTTACAATAATAATAAAGCAGGCCTATATTATGTGACCTATTATTAATATGCTCCATTTCTTCTAGGCTATTATCACAAGTAATGGAAAATTAACACCATCTTTTGAATATATTAATGAACTACGAATGGCTAACAAGTAAGTTTAGTAGGAACACACCTTCATTTATCATATCAGTAGGCTTTAAGCTTTAAGACGAAATTCTATTATAATTATTCTATTTTAGTCGCTCCCGTCATAAGGTGGAGGGCCATGCTCAAGAAACTTCAGTTGTGATCCTTGGAAGTGGTTTAGTCTCCGCGCCAGTAGTTGAATACCTTGCTAGAGATGAAAATGTTTCCGTTACTATCGGTGAGAAGATCTTTAAATTTATATTGTTCTAAATTCACATTCACTTTTTCCAATCTGGATTTTCAGTAAGAAACAAGGACTGATCGAACCCTAAAAAGAAAAATTTTGTATAATTGACACCAACTTTCTTTTTATAAATGTAAGACGTATACTTTGGTTATATCCTACGGAAAAAATTATAACATACTGAAATTTTATTTCAGCATCACAATTTAAAGAAGAAGCAGATGCTCTGGCCGAGCGCTATGGCGTCCGATCAGAATATCTTCAGGCTAACGACGATAGTGCTCTTAGACAACTTGCATCCAAATCTCGCCTTGTTATATCTCTTCTCCCATACCATCTCCATGGTGCTGTAGCAAGAGCTTGCGTGAGTTCTGGAGCTCACATGGTCACCGCTTCTTATGTACGTCCTGAAGTTCAGGAACTTCATGAAGTGTGAGTATAAATGATTGTGGTTGTGATTGCAAAGCTATGCATTATAGCTTAATGGCTGTAATTTAAACACCTTAACAGAAGTTCTCTTGTTTGGATGAAGGATCTTCCTTTGATAACGTCAAAATATTATATTCCTTCTTAATCTTAAACAATGTCAAAAAATCGGTGATGGGCAGTTAGAACATGTATTTTACTTCGCAGTGCTGAGGAAGCTGGAATAACTTTACTAAACGAAGTGGGTTTGGATCCAGGTATTGATCATTTGCTTGCCTTGGAATGTATTCATGATGTGCAGAATCATGGAGGAAGAGTCGACTCTTTCGTGTCATATTGTGGAGGTACTAATATTAATTACTCGAGTTTACTTAATGCAGGAATTGTATTAATTTGCAATAATTAAGTACATGTTTCAGTAACATATAAAATTTATACATATAAAAAAAATTATTCCAGGATTACCTGCCCCAGAATTTAGTGATAATGCTCTACGGTATAAGTTTTCGTGGAGTCCGAAAGGAGTTTTGTTAAATACAATTTCTGGAGCAAAATACCTCAGTAAAGGACAAGTATGTCATTTTGTATTCATTTTACATAGAATCATCATTCATTTTCTATGTTCTGATTTTTTTTAATTATTACTTTAAATTTAAATTAGGTTGTGGAGGTTCTTAGTGGTGGTGAATTGATGTCAGTGGCGCGGGACTTGGACTTTCTGCCCGGTTTCGCTTTTGAGGGATTCCCTAATAGAGACAGTACAAAATACTCCTCCCTCTATGGCATAGAAGATGCTCATACTATGTTTAGAGGAACACTCAGATACAAAGGTAGTATAAACTATATCATTGGATAAATATTTAATTAATAAAACTTTACTTTCACTCAGATAAGCTCAATTTATCGGAAATTTATATTATCCCTGTATTTTTTAGGTTTTGCAGAAACTATGAAGGCTATGCAGCTTTTTGGCTTAGTCGATCCAAACCCCCATCCATCTTTACATCCAGAAGGACCGCAAATAACTTGGGTGATTGTTTTTAATACTACAGAAATTATCATCTTAGAACGAGTCTTTTATTTAGATTATATGCCTCTTTCAGAGAGTAGAGATTGAACATACTGTAGCTTATATAAAGTTGTTTTAAGTCACTTTTCTATATCGGCATTGAATCTGTATTTTTCAACAGCAACAATTAGCGTGCGAACTTCTTGGTCTCATGGATTCTTCAATTTTCTATGAAAATCTGAAAACCCGACTAGCAGAGCGTATCGGAAGCACGGGAGCACAGGCAATTGAGTCTCTTGGATTTCTCAGTGAAAAGCCCATCGTTAAATGTGGCTCACCACTTGACACTATTAGCCATTACCTGACCAAGCGTCTGCAGTTTGGTAAGATTAGTCTTAAATACTTATTTTATTCTCATTATAACGGTTGTCAAGCAAAATCTAAAAGTAATCGAATGAATGTTTAACCAAGCTCAGCTTAGCTAAGCCTAACTAACGATGCCTATTTTTAAAAGAAAATATTTTTTGGGGAATATGATACATCATACAATAGTATAACAGATTACAGAAATTGAGCACTATAATTAATTGGCATCATGATTATCTTTCAGAAAAAGATGAAACAGATTTAGTAGTCCTAAGACACGAGATTGGTGTAACGTGGAGCGATGGGAAGAAGGAATGTCGTGAAGTGACTATGACTCTGAGAGGCGATCCTGCTACGCACTCTGCTATGGCGAGGACTGTGGGTCTGCCCACCGCTATCGCTGCTAAGATGGTGCTCGATGGTAAGAAGCTTTCAATAAAGAAAACATAAATTAATGAATATACTTTTATCATACACCACATAACATAGAGAACAACACAATTAAATCGTATTGTTTGCCAGCATAAAATCACAACTAGAAAAGTTACTTTGTTGTATAGAAAATTAATTTTTTTTAAATATATTGCATCGATTGATGGTAAAAATAACATAATTTTCTAATTTCAGGTGAAATTCAGCAGCGAGGAGTTGTGTTGCCATTTGCTCCAGTTGTTTACAAATCATTGCTATCGAGGCTGCGAGCTGATGGTATCACCGCCAAGGAAGTCAGCAGGCCTCTTAATTAATTAACTTAAAAAAAAAATTAAAATAACCGTTACCTAATGAGACTGCATCAAATACCTAATTATTTTATTCAGACAATTTATAACCGTGGAGTTTTTTAGGTCTTTAATGATGTCTATGCAAAATATTAAAAAAAAAATAGGACAAAAATTAGTATATTTAATTTTGTAAATATCTAGGTACAATTTTTATATTTTATGCAGTAATTGTAAGTAGTATTTAGTGATTATAAGTTTACTTCATAAATAAACTAAAATAATTAAATAACCTACGTATATTTTTGTACAAAAGACTCTTAGTTTAAATAAATAGTCTATTAATTATTTTTAGTATTGTTTTTCTATGACTACACTACAACACAACAATTTAATATTGCAAACATTGCATTGTTTACAAATTAAAAATTTTCATTTCCACTACTTAATTAATTTTATATCAAGTAGGAATTTCTGAGTTTTTGTTTAAGTTAAAAAAAAAAAACTGAAACACAGCTGAAAGTTGCAAGTAGAAAAAAGTTCTTAAAAGTAAAGGAATTTAGCTTTTGGTTTTTATCAAGCACCTCACAAAATTTATAGGCGAGCTCTCAATTGTCGCTTTAGATAGCTATACATTGGCTTTGCTTTTCTTGATTATTAGATTTCTACAACTAGACATAAGTCTCATGTAAGTACTTCCACACGTCTCAGTCTTGTATCGCCTGTATCCAACAGCCAGGTACCTTTACTAGTCTGATGTTATTGATCCATCTGCAAACACTGCACTTTCCGGTGCTACTGAGATTTGAGTCACCGGAAGTGGCGAGGCGCTGGGGATAGCTTTCGTTGTAGTAATTCGTGTTCACTTTTAGGTCTACCTGTAGATTTAATATAAGATTTAATTCGATTGATCGTATTCGTATTCGATGACGTTAGCGTTACAGTAAAATGAATCATAACTGGATTGAATTAGAGCTCAAATTCGTGCATGCATTTTTATCTATACGTTTATGTATACGAATACGCTCCAAATTAAAATCGATTGTACTGAATTTGTGACTATTACTCTAAGTCTACCTAGTCTACTTATGCAGGCTTAATTTCTTCTCAATCTTTAAAAATAATAGGTTACAATAGTCTATCATTTATCTTCACTCACATTTACATTATATTATTTTTAAAAATATTTACAAAAATACGATATACCTTTATAACATCCTTAAAAATAATAAAATGAAATACGGTTTACTTGTTGCGGGATAGGATCCAAGCAGCTAGTGGTCAGGGCTCCAGAGTGAGGAACCTCACAATGCGTGTCGTTTCAAGGAGTATCGCCTTTAAGTTTACTTATTATTAATTATTATTTTGTCTAATGTATAAGGACTCAAAGGTTCCATATGCGTATTAAAAACAGCCTTAAAATTATAATATTAAAAAGTATTCGATTTCAGCAAAGGACAACCATTAAAAACTTGTTAAAAATGAAAATACTGATATCTAGTAATGCCATCTGGAAGAAAAAGGTTTGACATGTTTTGTCATTCTTATATCATTTTTTTGCTAACCTAAAATGTTTTATCAAATGGCTTAATTTTTGATATTTTTTTAGTATTTTTTAACGGTTACTTTTGTAAATTAGTTGAGCTAAATCTCGATTGTATTACGACCAGCATTGCCGCCTTGCATTTAAGTTTTTAATGCGTTTCAACTTTTTAATGATGACTTTGCGCTAGTCATAATAAAATGGAAAATGACCCGAATAACACAGTGAGTACTGAAGATAGAAAGACGATTTCAAAGATATTTAAGGTGAAACACGGAAACAAGGCCTTAACCCTCACCCATTGTTTCTTTCACTTCGTTCTCACTTGTTATCGGCCGACAACGTTATTTTCTTCAGTTAAACACAATGATCGAATAGTTTTTATCATCAAAACCATGATGAAATTTTTTATCAAATCAGAATCGAAAGTGCCACCTTTTGGCATATCCGCTGTGTTCAAAATGTTGAACAACCACCATAGATCTATGGTGGTTGTTCAACAAGACCTGCAAGGTTTCTGTTTTTGTTAGGCCTGCTTTTGACTTTTGGAGGGGACAAGCAAAAAAAATCAACTTGAATATGATTGAAAAAACTATTGAACTATATAGGTTAACAAGTTCCATTTCCAGATAGCGGACACAATAGTTTAACAATGACTATGCTCACATGATTATGATTCATGGGATAGGGAAAGGGTTATAACTTAACTAGCGACTCGTACACTTGGGTATTTGACAAATTTTTTATATAAGTACTTAAAATAAAGGTTTTTATTAGTTTTAATTTCTTAAACTAGTCTCGAAAATATAGACCTTTTAAGTTTCCTGTTAGAAATAGAGAGTGCTATTGCAACAAGAAGTCACGATTCAGTAGTTCCATACACTAAATACAAGATTTCGATTTACACGGATACAGTCGCAGTTTATTACTTATTTGTTTTTTGGGCGATTTATTTTCTGTTTTAACAAATGTTATTCTTACGTGTTACATTTTCGATTGTAAAGAATATCCACATTTTGACAAATAGTCAAATACCCATGGTGAATAGGTAGCTTGTTGTCGGTCAGCAGACGGCGGGTCGCGAGACGGGGCGCTGCATGTCGGTGGCGGCGATGCAGGCGCTGCACCGGCTGCGCGAGTGTCGGCTGCTGTGCGACGCGATCGTGCGCGCCGACGACGGCGCCGCGTTCCCCGTCCACCGCGCCATACTGTCGGCCTGCAGCCCCTACTTTCTGTTAGAATCTGTTCACGTACTGTAGCTGTTTTACCCGCCTACAACAAAAACAAAAAACAGGATTAGCTTGCACTGCGAAAAAAACCGCGCGATTTTTTTTTTGCAATTCTGACACTATAATCATCTGGAGACACATTCTTCATTTTCTATTTAAAGTTCGCTTGGAAAAAAATCTGTGGTTTCATATTTTAGTACGGATTAAATTCGTGCGAATTCCATTTTAGACGGCGCGCGTCTATAAAACTCAGCAAAAATCGCGAGGATTTGTAGGACGTGTAAGGTGAATTTTGTACGCGGCATAAATCGCTAAAATCAAAATCCGCGGATGATGGTTAGTTAAAGGCTTGCGTAAATTATTATAATTACACGCCATATATTAGTTTAAAGAGACCTGATCAACGACAAAGGGTTAAGCAATGCGGGTACAGCCAGCTCTACATTGCGCGAGGTTTTAAATTCTTTCTAGATAGGTAGGTATGCAAACAGTAGAAAATTCCACCTGAACTCTTCTTTGAAAAGCAGCTTTAGTAACTTGCACACGATGTTAAGCATTCTGCATTCTCGTACCAGGGCATTGTTTACAACAACTTTACACTCGCGAGAACAGAGCGACGTGCTGATATCGGGCGTGCGTTCAGAGATCCTGCTCTTGCTGATCGAGTACGCCTACCTGCGTCGCATCGAAGTGTCCGACACCAACGTGCACGAGCTTCTGATGACTGCGGACTATTTGGCGTTCCTCGGCGTGCTGCAGCTTTGTTGCGATCACCTTAGAGCCTCGCTCAGCCCCAAGAACTGTCTTGGTATTATGATGTTTGCTAGGTAAGTAATTGGAATCACTCTCACTATAATACCGTAGTAGGTAGGTACCGGTTTCATGCCCGTTTTGATCTACTAAATTATATCCTAAGTAGGAGTTGTCTTTACGTGGTTAATCCCTAAATGTAGTCCCTTAATTAATGTCACTTTTAGCTTATGTATTCCCCAAAGTGATAGTGAAACCAAATTTTCATAAAAGGTTACCTAATTTAGCTTATGTAACTACCAAAACTTAGGGAACGGTGGATAAAATGGCCATCAGAGACATAAGTCACAAGTCTTGCATGGCTTTAAAAAGATTCATTCTCAGGGTGAGAATAGGTATTTCTGGTGCCGCTTTAACAAATGAAAATAAAAATAAATTAAAAATTAAAGGGGGCTCCCTTATTAGAAACGTGTTTTTTTTCCGCGTTTTTAGGATTAACCCTTCGTATGCGAGTCCGACTCGCATTTGACGTTTATTGATATTTGCCGTGTCAACGACCTGGCATAATACTTTAAGAAAAATAATCTCTTATGATTACGAACCAAAATATTCAGCGGTAAAACTTGTCTTTCCCAAAATATGGACATACGAGAATTATATATGAAGATATTTTTTTCAGGCGCGTATTTTGCTACAAATTGGAGTCTGAATCTCGAAGATACCTGCTGCGCTACTTTGTAACAGTAGCGACCCAGAGCGACGAGTTTCTGCATCTGCCAATAGACGAGCTAAACAGTATTATACTAGAGGATGAGTTAAATGTAAAGAGCGAGGAAGCAGTATGGGAAGCTGTCTTGCGCTGGGTGAATTATGACCCTGATATACGTTGGCAGCACACCGTCAAACTAATGGGCAGTATACGGCTTGGATTGCTTGATACTCAAGTAAGGACTACGTACTTATTTTATTTTTAACCGAAAGGTTTATTTGAGAATTAAATGTTTTATTCATAAAATGTGAAATTTCACTCTTGGATGAAGTATCTCTGCATCGTAATCCTCATTATTGAGGGTCATGATTCCACCTAATCAAATATTGCTGCGAATGCACCGAACACTAAGAGTTCGAAATTGTGCGTGGCAAAGATAACGCACGGGGCTGTTAGGTGAATTGGTGTTCAATATGAATTAAATAAGGAGAATTCAGATTCGTAACTTCAAAGTCAAAGATCGCCTAATTTTGAATAACATTGGTTGACCAACACATTAACAAATAAATATGATATCGCAGAGTCCATTAAAACTTTCAACTATAGCTAAGTACTTTCTAAATGAAACAAGACCATTTTTTTCAGTTTTTCTTGGAAAACGTAAAGGATCATCCGTATGTGACGGGGAATGAAGGCTCGCGTCCGATCATCATAGAAACGTTAAAATTTCTCTACGATTTGGAGATGATTGCTCAGAGAGACGGGGAGGTGGCCACGCCGGAGATAGCGCGACCCCGGGTTCCACATGAGGTTTGGATCCCACTTTTCTCACCCTCACAACCACGACTGGGCAAAGGTCTTTCGAACGAGAAGGGTTTAGGCCGTAGTCCACCACGCTAGCCAAGTGCGCATTGGCATTGACAGTTTTGAGGCAGAAGTAGTACCTAACCTAACCACTAGGCTACCACCACTGAACCAGATGAATCAATCGGATTCAATCTAATATACCTACCAACATTTTTGATGCTTATAAGACATAAAGCATGTCATGGCAATAACCAAAAAAAAAACATACCTATTGAAAGCTCTCCATGTTCCGTACTTACGTCAAGCTTTGAGTCTGAAATGAAGAATCTCTCTGAGATCTGAGTTGAAAATCTGAAGTTCATAAGTGTTACTTAAGTGCGGATATACAGA
Source organism: Hipparchia semele (assembly GCA_933228805.2). Lineage (NCBI taxonomy): Eukaryota > Metazoa > Arthropoda > Insecta > Lepidoptera > Nymphalidae > Hipparchia > Hipparchia semele. The sequence continues at coordinate 5,364,799 of OW121717.1, read as the reverse complement.
TACCGTAACAACTAACAATATTGTTCTTCTTAGGTTTTATTTGCAATTGGCGGATGGAGCGGCGGCTCACCCACTGCGTTTATTGAAACATATGACACGAGAGCAGATCGGTGGATAAAGGTTGGTGCCTTCATTTCAGTTCTTTTTTAAAAATTAATAAATGATTGAATTTATTCAGAAAAATGGAGGTACAATAATAATAATAGCTGCAGGTACGGCTTTCGCAGGGATACAGGGATAAAATACAGGGATAGCTAGTTAGCAACCATATTTTGAATCCATAAGTTATCACTGGCAACATGCACTCTTTGTAGACCTTGGTCTTCAAGCATTGAGGTATTTTAGACGAGAAGACATCTTAAAATTTCATTCCGAACGCTGTCCAGCCGAGATGGGTTCGGCGATGATCTCTATCGAAATTATTAATTACAATTGCAAAAATGAAATAAATGCAGAACTTTATCTGACGCCATATCTGTATACTTACTGCTTATCATACAAAATCGTTTGAGCGTTAGAGGCGTGTCACTTTGACACCCATTTTATAATCACTGCTTACTCATAATAATCTCATTACTGAGGTCAATACGTTTTTTGACTTCACATGATTGCCACGCTGCTATCATTCGCATGTAGCAAAATATCTTACTTCTTGCTACATAATATTGTAATTAGGCGAAAATGTGTTTATCAGTTGGTTTGTTAGTTCGACGCAATTTTTTGCATGCATTTGAGAACCTGGAGAATGAGATAGGGTAATTTTATCTCGGAAAATCAAAAACTGCATCCACGCGGACGAAGTCGTGGGCATCAAAAGCTAAAGAAGGTAAGAAGTAGCTAGCCAAACAGCTTGATTAATAATGGAAAAACAGCGTTATTGTGTGTAATGTTATTATTTTATTTGATGACGTGGCAATATTGGAAAGTGTTTCTTCTAAGTTTACTAAGCGTTCTCGGCTGACTTCACCTGACCTGAACGGGCTGAAGTGAAACGGTTAAAGGTGTAACCCCTCGTAACTTTTATTTTCGTTATTTGGGAAAGAGGTGTATTGAAGCATGTGTCGCGTATTTTCTTTCAAAATATAATTGTGATTCAAATAATGACAGCATTAATCCAAACACGTCATGTTTATAAAATTTTTGTTTTGTTTAAGGGATGATCTATAGTTTATTTTTATCCGCGAAAGTCTTCTCAGAGAAAACCTAAATGTACTTTAACGAAGTATCGGGCATCAGCTGGCCCTTAATCTTCATGAAGTAAGTGGTGTTTACAGCAATGGAAGATTAATATAGGATGGTGATAATTTCTCTTTCGTTTATGGAGGTGGAGGAGGTAGATCCAGCCGGCCCACGAGCCTACCACGGCACCGCAGTGCTGGGCCACTGCATCTACGTCATCGGTGGCTTTGACGGCATGGATTACTTCAACTCATGTCGGTGCTTCGATGCCGTTACTAAAGCTTGGCGAGAGGTAGGTCATTGAAGTATAACTACATTAACACGGATAGCCAACGTTATACAAGCTACAGGCACCATCTAGGTAGGAAAATAATTTATAAGCTCTATTTTGAGCTTCTGAACTTCCTGTAGTTCAAGAGGCGCCTGAAAAAATCAATACAAAAACATTTTGTAACAACGCCTACGTACCTACTCGTATAAAAGTTCAGTGTGTATAAAAAATAGCTTTTCTTTCTACAATTGAGTTTAACCAATTACAAAATAAAATTCTACTATACAAAATTGCATTTAGGTTTCAATACTGACGTTTCCAGCATAGCTGCAAATTCGATGTGGGGCTTGACTTTCATGGCGGTCGGGTTACAGTTCAAAGTTCAGACAAATTTTCGCACTTTCATTGAAAATTGCCAAATGTTCATTTGAGAGAATACATTTGACTTCGACCTACCAACCCAGTAAGTATTAAGAAGTTTCTAGGTAGCCCCGATGAATGCCCGTCGGTGCTACGTATCCGTAGCAGTGTTGGGCGAGACGATCTACGCCATGGGCGGCTACGACGGCCATCATCGACAGAACACTGCCGAGCGGTTCAACCACCGCACCAACCAGTGGTCACTGGTCGCGCCTATGAATGCCCAAAGGTCTGACGCTAGTGCCGCTTCGCTGGATAGTAAGTGATAGGAAGTTGTTAATCCACACATATGAACCTATTAGGGACTTGTACAATCCACACACATTATGAGGAATAACTAAACAAAATTGAACAGTCTAGGTCTGTGATTTCATTTATGCCTCTAATTAAACTCTTAATGATTATGTGAATTATGAAATAACCCAAACAAGTTTCTGAAAATTTTATCAATCGGAAAAAATATTTTTTTTTGTTAACTTATTAACACTTGAAGGAAATTTCCGAATTTTCCCGTTAGCGCCAAAATTATTTAGGTCAAAATATATTTACATATGACCGTGGCCGAAGTGTAAAATGGTCAACACATCGAGAGAGATGTGGATTCGATCCCCATCGGCCTGACAATTTTTGACATGACGTGCTCAAATATACATCTAAAAAAATATTGTTGCCAAATGGCAAGAAAAAAGTTGACGTTGGCTACAGTGCAAAATAGCGGTCTAAGATTTATCATTGGTTAAAAGGCGATTTCTTATTTCGTAAGTTCAATCCTTGTAAAACCTCGCAATCGCATACAGGATTTTAGCAGTCGTAGAATCTTCTTACAAGTAGGTAAAGGGCGACGGGCGACAGATTGCTTGTTATCCTTGCAGATAAAATTTATATTACGGGTGGCTTCAACGGGCAAGAGTGCATGAACAGCGTGGAAGTATATGACCCTGACACGAACCAATGGACGAACCTGGCGCCCATGCGCTCTCGCAGATCTGGCGTCTCGTGTATCGCTTACCACAACAAGGTATTTAGGTACATTAAATCTAATTTTTTACGATTATCATAATATTGATTGATTGAAGGAAATATCCTTAGAGGGCGGAATTAAACGTTACCACCCACTTTTATAATGATTGCAATTGCCTGCGCAGATTGTTTTTAGGTAGGTCGGAAAATGTCTTACATGAGATCGAGTTCGCATGAGTCTCTTACGATACTAAATTATACATCGGTTTTCTCTTACCATATTTAAATTTCAAATTATTTCATTATTACTTATTTACGGACGTTAATGAATATTACCAATGTTATTTATTAAATCCAAGATTAAATCTGTCTAAAAAATATGATCTGTCTAATCAATTGATATAGAACTTAAAAAATAAGCTCATCGCAATATTTTGTTTTGACCATAGAGTTGCTATAGAAATATAGGTATCGGTAGGTGTATTTTTATGTGAGAACGAACAAGATTTTCTCGGAAGCGAACAGTTTTTTGTATTATTCTGTTGTCCATAAATAAGGTATTTTTTTCTACTTTTCCTTATATTTCCTATAGTTTTTAACCCCTTGCGTCGTCAGATCTACGTGATAGGAGGTTTCAACGGTATCTCGAGGATGTGCAGCGGCGAGGTGTACGACCCGACCACAAACACGTGGTCGCCGGTACCCGACATGTACAACCCACGAAGCAACTTCGCCATCGAAGTGATCGACGATATGATCTTCGCCATCGGTGGTTTCAACGGCGTCACCACAATCTACCACGTTGAATGCTACGACGAAAAGACCAACGAGTGGTAATAATTAATTCAATTTTTTGTGTACCTTTACTCTATAATTTTTTTTTTTTAATTATGAGATAGGCTTGCGCTTGACGACAATCAATGATGGAGAATATTAATGAGGTCTAGATGGGAGCGCGCTTGCCTAGAAAATGCATATTCACTCTTGTCTTGATCAAGATTGAATATCTATCTTCTAGGCACCGTTTTAAGCTTTCCCTTCACTTATTATTAAGTTTGAGCGCAGTCAAGTGCTAATCTAAGTATGTGTTAAAAAAGTGCCAGTTACTGACCAAAACGTGGCCCGGATGTAGATTACATGTTATATAGATAATATGTCTCATTCTTAGATACATAAGATACCTACCGAAATATGAATTTATTTTTCAACCCAACTTTTACAATATACATTTTGTGAGGGACTGCATTTCTTCTTCTTTAATTGATCTAAGTTAACCGTAAACATTAAAAGGGCGACTTTTATTGTAGGTAATCCATATTTTTTAAATCAGGTACGAAGCGACCGACATGAATATTTACCGTTCGGCCCTGTCTGCGTGCGTCATTATGGGGCTGCCCAACGTTTACGACTACATCCACAAGCACCGGGAGCGACTGATGGAGGAAAAGCGCCAGAAGATCCTGCTGTCGGAGACTGCACGACATGGTCAACATCGTACTGCACTGCCCGATGTAAGAAATTCTTGAGCCGTATTGTAGTCTAAGTGACGTGAAGCTTCAAAATTCGTCACTCGCTATATCTCATGTCACCTACATGCCACGTACCAATCAGAAAGGCAACTGACGCATTCGTAAAGTCACGCGCGTCGTCGCACTTTTTCTTTTTTTCGGAGAATATCGGAGAATTTTTACTTACTGCTGCCTTTAATTTGAAGGTAAACTAATGCAACGACCAAGAAATCCAGACTCTACGTAAACGAATTCGCTTTGAATTTTTGGCTAGAAAAGACGCGTTGTGTCACTTCGACTCTGTTAGAATGTGCCTTGTATTTAAGCTCTTTAAAAAAGTATAACTTGAACGGAGACTTACTTTTTTACCTAATTTTTGCGTATTTAAATCAGGCTTTCCTTTTATCCAAATTAAAGTTATTATTCGATAGATTACTAATTTTTGTACGGAATACTGAATATGTTATTACATGTCTGTCTGACTCCTTTGTACGACTAAATCCTTGTAACGATTCTTCTCACCTTACTTTTTATCGTATTTTAATAAAATTTATTGTTAGTGGCACTTCATAATCTGCGTCAGTCTTTTGTAAAGTAGGTACTTAATTAAAATGTGATATTAAACAAAGACACAATTTGCGATAAATTTGCTCCGGAGGTCAACAATATCATGTATGCCTATCTAGTGACTTTTAAATCTTAACAACAATGAATAAACAAATAACCGAGCTTTACAATTAAAAAACAATAACAAGAAACTTCATTAAAATACCTATTCTTTAACTGAATTTTCATTTTCTTAAAACCGCCCATAAAAATATTTGCTACATTTTTTCGTAGCTCAGCTACGATAGCAAATGTGTGTAGATCACAATATCCTGTCCAAATGTGAAGTGACCTTGTCAACTCCTGCTAGCTTCACTCACAAAAAAATTAAAGGTTTGAAGTTATTACAAGCCTTCTTAGGCTGCATCTTCACTTACCATCAGGTGTGATAGCAGTCAAGCGTTACTCTATAATACTAAAGAAAAAATTAAAGTTATGGTGTAATTTGACGTTACCGAAAACAATATTTAATTGGAATACAGACAGAATTTTTGTAAAGAAGTTATTATAAATCTGTGTTAGGGCCCTCCAGACGACAGACGAAACCAGCAAATCATGCCCAGACGCACACAAATTTTCGCCCCAAGGTGGAATCAAACCCGCCACTTTCGGAACAGCAGGCAGGTACGATTCGAATTCAAAATCATTGATTGTGCCTTTGCCTTACATTCAAAGTTCTTGAATTAAATTAAGCCGTAGATCGCTGCTGGTTTTTTTTTTTAGTAGAAAAGGATCGGACTTTTTTCTGACGTGCAGGCTTCAGGAGCCTGAAGTGTGCGTAAAATGTTTATTCTGTCGTCGAGACACATATTTTTCCGTCAGTAGGTATACATATTGAGCTTTGTTGGTGGGTGAATTTGGCCGAGACAGCTCCGCTATGTAGTATTTTCTTATTTTATTGATTTACAATTATAATGAAAAAATAGTGCAAAATTTTTAATCAAGAAGAAACAGAATTTTGAATATTTCATTTTTACCTATAGGTACTTTTTTTAAAGAATATTAACCAAGCTGAAGTTGACTTATCCTATCCCCTCCAAATAAGCTGAAGGCTAGTGCTAAGAGTGGGCACGACAATAGTGCAACGGGTAGGGTACGAACCTGCGACCTTTCAGTTTTCAGTCCACACCTTCGTACCAGGCACATAGTTCGAAGAACCTATAGACTTCACTAAAGTCACTTTAGACTCCCAGGGTGCTGGAATGGCAAAATCGCACCGGGTAACGCAGCATTGGAAGAATGAAACTTTGATTAGTCTGGGCTATTCGCTTCCTTGACCCATATTTGACCCAATGTGGTTCAATCTAACCAACCTCGATCCTATCTGCCCAAATCTGACACAATAGAACCCAACTCAAAAAAAAAAGACCGTTAGGTCCACTAGTGGACGGACGTTATCAAGCGTGGATATGGGCGGAATAAGATCGTGTACTGTTGCGATCCTTTCGCTGATCTGTGAAGAGACTTATGACTGTGCATGCTTATCGGTTGATATGGTGACGATGCTAATTTAACATTTATTGAATGTAACTATTCGTCCTAACAGGTACATTTAATGGAAGACAATGACGATATGCTAGAGCAGTTAGGCCTGATGGAGAACCAAGTGAACAACGACGTACCGATCCCTCCGCCGCCGCCGCCGCCCCAAGCCATGGAACACGACAGGAATTAAGCAGTGCTTGTTTATTCTGTTAGTGTCTTTCTTCTTTTTTTTTTTAAATAAATACATATTAGCCACGCTGAACTTGACTAATATTTTTCATCTCCCCTCCAGATAAGCGCAAAGCTTGCATTAGGAGTGGGTACGACCATAATGCAGCGGGCGGAGATCGAACCGGCGAATTTAGTTTTAAAGTCTGCACCTTCAATTATTGGGCTATTAGCTCTTCTTTCAGTAATTTTGACTTACGAGTAGCATTCCATGCAAGCTTCGGTTTGGGTCTGTCAGCCTAGTTTGGTCTTCTTGTGTCATATTTGGGCAGATGGGAGAGTCAACTAATTGAGAATTATTTTCGAATTCTTTCTTATGTTTTATGTTTATAAAACAAGTATATGTCTAAAAATGTTGTTTCTCGTCTTAAAAGTACTCTAATAAAATCAATTTTCTTTTCAGATAGTCCATACTAAAATCATTTCACTTAGTAAAACAAATGGTAAGACGCCGAAATGAGAAACCAGTATCTATATAGTCAAGTATTAATAATATAATGTAAAATTTGCGTAACCGACGTTTATTTTTAAAATATTTACATCTATTTTAGTAATTTGGCATATTTTTAATGTGGTGATATTTCATAATTGTGAATCATACCTGTGTTTTTGGATCGGTTTTTGAAAATTGTATCAAATTTTTCGGACAAGTATACGATTTTAAGTTGCAATTCTATTGTTTTAATTTTATTATTGGATACTTCGGTGTCATTTTAGAATCCCCTCTAGAGCTAAAGCTAATATAAAAAAAATTAAGCCTATCTTCTAATTATAACTACGAGTATTTACTTACTTAATTAATTTTTTGAATCATTGATTTCCGAAAATGAATAAAAAGATTGATTTATAGATTGAATAGAATTAGAAAACTTAAATATAAAAAGTATAAATTAATTTTATTATTCTTCACCTTATCCTTACAGAAAACAAATAAATTGTATAGGACATAGGAAACTAACCGCTTTTCTCTGCTATAGCAGTAGCACCTCACTATTATTACCCCTACAATACAATATCTATCAAAGAAGTATATTAAGTAGGTCAATAATTTACTTTTAGCATTACTTATCGATATTAATCATTAGATAACAATATCATTATTTAAGAAAAATGTTAAGACTTATATAATATTCTCAAAATGCTTTAAATGTCGTAGTAATATTCAGATTTATCACATCGCACAGCGTCACTAATTGTTGCCTTAACTAATGGAGTGTCTGATGACAAAATGCGCTGCCAAGCACGCTCCGTCCACGCCACGGCTGTAAAACATGCCCCGTTACTAATAAACGCACGCAAAGTCACTGCACCTATGCCTCTGCTCATACAACGCCATCCATCTGTTCGCACTGATTTTACGAAACAGTCCCACGCACCGGTGTACCGTCCTATCGCATCGCCTTGTAGTCTAGATTTAACAACATCTACAGGGTACAGCAGTATCCAAGATAGCGTCCCGGCAACACCACCGGCTGTAAACACTTTCAGAACAGATAGTTCCCCGCGCGTCATCGCTTCGTAAGATGTGAAATAAATCGCGAATGCTGGGGTGTCGCGAGCCATTGTGATTCCCAAACCTCGAAACAGAGCTTTGTATCCTCCACTTTGTAGAATATGTCGAGCACCCGCCCACGCTCCAGAGGGCATGGCTTCTGCCGGTTTGGCTAGCTGCTGCCTAGTCTTGACCAGCTCGACCGGCGCACACGCGAAACTCTGAAGCATTCCCGCTGCTCCACCAGCCACGGCATGGGTAGTTAGAGAATCTGGGTTCGAAAGTGCTCTTCGCGTGTTTCCATACGCCCCAAATACTACTGCATTAATTGCCGCTATTCCTCCCAATGGTGCACCTATCCCTCGATATGCAGTTGACAATGTTCCTCCTTTCAATAGGGCTTTAGTGCATTCCAACGCACTTCCTCTGCCTGATTGAACGTGAACCTTCAAAGTATCTAATGGATGTCCAGCAATTATTCCGGCACAACCTGGAAATTATTCGGGGATTATTTAATATACCGTAATAGTATAGTATAAATAAATAATTAATGAAACAGACGGTTCTATTTTCGGTATTTATTGATTAGGTAATGCCTGCCTGATATTAAAGTTATATAAATGCCTTGGGATTTGATCCTATTTTGATTTTTCTCGATAAAAGAATCCTGTTTCCGTCTGCTTAATACAAGCTATCTCTGTACCAAACCTCTTCAAGATCCGCCCCGCCGCGTTTGACCGTTATAAGATAACAAATATAGATTCTTACTTACCCCCAATACATCCTGCTATGAAGTCCAAAGCCATTTTCTTTTTTTTTTTTAACAAAATAGTGTAGGGTTCTGCAACAAAATTAGTTGGACAATAGTTTCAATGGATGTTGGAATTAAAAAGGTCTTAAAAGTAATGATGTTGTTGATGTGGCTTTTGAGGAAGGTTTATTTATTGATCTTATAAACATGCACCACCTAACCGTGACAAAATCCTAGCAAAACCCTCGCAAAATAAAGAACTGAACATTGAGTGCTATCATCAATTGCTACCTTATTTATTAGCTTTTTTCAAGATGGCGCTTATGACCTCTGATAAACCGTAGGTAAATCACTCACCTCAAAAGTAAATAGTTCAAATCAAATAATCGTAGTGTGAATTCACGTTGCCTCCAACAGATGTTACGCCAATAAACATATTGGTGGTGATGTAAGTTGTGCTAGTGGCCCAGCTAAGTTGCAGCCTCCTGGATGCAAGACGAGATTGTGCCAAGACGCCCGCCGGCCGGCTGATGCTTGTCCACCGCCCGGGCAATCTCTCTCGAGACCCTTCCACCCATTATCGCGTTCAGGTCAAACATTATCTCTGGGGGCACAATAATACTGCGACTATAGCTATCCGATTCCATATTTTCGTTGAATGTGCCATTTAGGAAAGATATTTTGCTTATGAATCCATGTTTTTATTAAATACTTAGGTTGGCTTGAGTAAAAAAAATCTTCGATAGACCTGAAAGAATTTTTGTTACACTGGCTGGTGTTACCTCGATCAGATTGAAGGTCGATTACAAATTGCAATGTCATATTATATATGATACGTGGATTTATTGTTTACACATTAAATCCTTAATATATAACTACTGTCGTGGAGTCGGAGTGTTTGGATTTTGCTTATAAGGTTATACGTGGCTTTCCTTCTGATTTCTTAAACTAACTTAATTTATTTATTATAGTTATACTGGTCAACTCTTAAAAAGTGTAGTACTTTTTAATTGGATGTAATTTTTTTTAAATCGACAATACCTATACCTTCCAAATTAAGTATTATTCTTAAAATTCAGGTACATCTCGTACCCTAAAACGTAATTCTCGGTGAGCTAATCTAACTCACACTTTCAAAATCTTTGTTCAAAATGCATCTTTTCGCAACGCAGTTTGTAAAATGCATCTTTGCAAATTCGTAACCTTGCTGAAGATTTGACAAGCGAGCTTTGAATGCCCGTTTTCCTATTAATTTTATTCCTTAGTAATAGGATGCGATGATAATATGCATTTAGATAAACAAGCATTACTTAATTACATAATGCTATGTGGAGTTCGTATTGTAGAACGGTTATGTTGACAGGAATTGAACTTTGTTGATCTTAGGCCTGTTTATTAACAAGGCCTTATAAAATTTTCCTTTAACAATAACCAAGTTATTTATAAGATAATTAATAACTATTGTAACGAAAGGTTAAACCAATCCGATAAAGAACAGTAGGTTTATTAAAAGTTAAAAGGGCCCTCCGAACCGAAAGTCCACGTTTGGCCTTTGCGTTTGGCCATACAAAAGTTTGTTTTTTGAAAGTAAAAATAATATAAGTATATAAAATTCTTAGCAACGTTTACATAGAGTACTGAGTAGGTATACCTACTAACTAACATGCATGATTCAATTTAGGTAAGTATACCTAAATTGAATCATGCATGTTAGTTAGTTTTCGGTGGTTTACGATAGCCACTGTGATAGAGAATAGCTACGTATTGCCACTAAAAAGTAGCCCAAGTTCGGTCAATCCATTAACATAGGACGTATTCAGTTAAATGATAGACAGACAGATGGAAAAGTACAAATTCATCCAAATAGACTCTTCACCCAAGTGGACTCAGAAACCTCGCTTCATGATTTTATTCAACTCAAGTTTATATTTTCCCGCGCATTTATCCCGCGCAAAGTCCAAAATATACTGATCTCTATAGTTAATCTATGATTAACACTGGATTTGCTGACAGACAAATGACAAGTTATTAATTATGGATCAATTTAAAGTGCCATAAACGAGTGTCTCTGGAACTAATAATCTATAGGTAATTCTTTATAATTAATCTATAATTTCATTGTTGTTGTTGTATAATTTCATAGATTAATTATAGAGGTCGGTGAGCCAATTGCAATATTAGCTACCTATTAGTTCTAAAGACACTCATATCTGCTTAGTGCTAAAATGGCGTCAATCAAGTTCAAAATCAAGTAGGTACCTATGTCCAAAAAAAAAAAATCACAGAAGCAAGTCCTGTGTTATCATAGATTAAAATATATAGAGGTCACTGCCAAAATAGGTCCGGCCCATGGAATATTTTTTTATACTTGGTTTATTGCTCTGAGTTCTGGGTGAAGTTGTACAAGATTGCGATTGCGATTGCAATCGTCACACTATACCATTATAGGTACCTACCTACTTTGCCATTATACAGGTACCTTCATGCACTACACTGTTGTCATCTGTGCTGTTGTCATTTTTAAACTCCCGCGGCAATTGATGTCTTTGACATCGACAGCTGACACTTGAGACTTGACAGTTGACAGCCAACAAGGATGCAACTTGGGATGCAACAAGGATTCATTTTCAGTTTTATTAGTTTTCTCATTCTCTTGTATTTTAGGATTTTAGGTATCTATTGAAAAGATTTTAATTTTATTATTTTATATATTTATTGTACATATTCGTAGCTCGAGTTAGGAAAACGTCGTTTAGTGCGTTAGTGAAGTTTTTGTGCAAGTACAAGTTGCCCAAGGTGTGATATGGTTCGAACAAGAAACAGTCGAATAAAATAATTCATTCAGTTCATAGTATGGATTGGTCATTTTCAAAGGATGATGATTAGGAAGGTGATGAATTATTGATAAAAATGGCAAGTACACCAAGCGAGTACAATATCACTGATAATGTGGCTGTAGAAAATAAAATACCAGATACAGCTTTAATAGATGAACCAAATCAAATAAAACGTACTAGAAAGCGTGTTAAAAATAAACGAACAATTACTAGAACTCCAAAATCACAGAACAGTTCTAAAAAGAAACTTCGAACCTATGACTTCAAGGATGTATGTAGAATTTGCTTAGTTGCCAAAGATGACATGGTGTCTATGATGTCCAAGTATGGCAGTGACTGTGTGGTGGACATGTTTCAGTCTATTACCTCTGTTGAGGTAAGTATAATGCATAAGTATATACACACATTTTCTCCCAATTTGTTGATAACTTGATAATGGACCTCCGTCACTGTCGAATCTTGTACCTTCGGAATGGAACAAATCCACTGTTAACTATAACCACACAATGGACGCTAAATGTGTCGGTTGGACCACCATTCTCATGAGCAGATTTTGTATAGAGAGGATCAAATCACATACACACAAAATAACAAATACTTAGCACTAATGTTAGTGCTTAATGCACTAAAATAAAAGCCAGTATAAAAATTTGGATATAAAATATAATTTAGTAGTTTAGGTCCCTAAAATCCAACTATATCCTAAGAAGTGTAGGTAAATTAGCTCCATTTTTTCAGTCAATGCATATAACATACAGTTAAAAATTTTAGGTGGATCAAGAAGACAATCTCCCTATGTCAATTTGTGGTTTATGCAGCAGTAAGCTAGCTGATTGTTATGCATTTAAGATTCAGTGTTTGGAATCTAACAAAATTTTACAGTCTAAAATTAGTAAAAATAAAAATTACAAAAGTAAAAAAAACTCAAGGTGAGGAAAACATAATATTTTTTTACGACATTTTTTTTTATTTATTCAATAAAATTACATAAATTTTTTGGCACTGCAGGTAAATTTTATAATTCTTTAAGTATAGATATATCTGTCAGTGTATAATTTACTTGTACCTACATCCCAGAAAGTATAATCCTACTAATATTATAAAGTTTTGTTGTATGGATGAATGGATGTTTGTTACTCAATTACACCACAACTACTGAACCGATTTGGCTTGAATTCCAAACAGAGATAAATTATAATCTGGAATAACACAGGCCGCTTTTTACTTGGAGAAAGTTATTAAAAAATTATGTACTGTGAATGGGTGTCATAATTTATCACAATAATTATAAATCATAATTATTACTATCAGAAAAACAGAATAAAAACATAGGACTTATACATTCATTGGTTATTTTGAGCCTATGCTTAAACTTTTATTTTGTTAGCCATTCTAAGCATTATAGTTCAATGAAGCCAATTTTATAATTTCAGTATTACAAGCAAAAAAGATAAAGAAACACAAACATGTGTTGATGATTATGATGTTGTGGAAAAGAAAAGAGAGGAGAATTATTTAGATGTCAGATTTGACAGTGATTTCCAAACGGAAGCAGATAACGATGGTGATGAAGATGATGATAACGAAGATGAAGGTTTAAATCAATGTTTTATAATTATATAAATGTTTATATAGAGAAATGTAGCAAGCATAGGCTCTCTCCATCGCCTCTTGTGCTTTCTTAAGAGGAAAATCTTCATAGAGTTATTGTATTTTAGGAGCCGCTTTACATATACTGTATCAATCTGGATTTAAATTTTGTATTTGCTTCAGCTACCAACAGTTTATTATTGTTACAGAAATTGAATTTTTAGAGGAAGATTCATATCTAGAAGATTCAATTAAAACTGATATCGAAAAAAAGATTCAGCAAATAACATACAAATTTTTAACAGAGAGAAAGAATCAGAATTGTGTCAAGAAAAAGCAGCTTTCTTGTTCAAAATGTTTGAAGGTACCTACATAAAATATTTATTTAGCTGATGTGCTATTACATATTTTAAGCAATAGATTATATTTAATGTTATATTATTTATACCCAAAAGTCAAAGAGTTCCCAAAGCAAGTCCACAGACATGATTTATTAAAGAATATACATTTATATTCACAGAAATTTCTGAAATTGAAGACATTAAGAGCTCACAGCAAGGTGTGCAATGAAAGTATAAGAAGTGAATTCAGATGTAGTCAATGCCCACAATGTTTTGATTCCGCAAATGATCTGAAAATACATTCAGCAGTACACATCAAGGGAAGGGAATGGAAATGTGTTGAATGCGAAAAGGAGTTTACAGGTATTTAAAACATTGAGAGATACTTGGCATACCCATAGGCACATTCACACCTGTGCACAAACAGCCTCCTTACTAATATTATAAATGCGAAAGTGTGTTTGTTTGTTGGTTTGTCCTTCAATAGCCAAATGGTTAAAGGTGTGAACTGAAAACTGTATGGTCGTTGTACTATTGTCGTACCCACTCCTAACACAAACTTTCCGCTTATTTGGAGGGGACAGGAGAATATTAGTCAAGTTCAGGTTGGCTAACATTCTTTTAAAAAAAAATAATAACACTGTAATAGAACAGATCGACGTGATTTTTTGCATGGGTAGTTGAGGACCTGGAGTTCCCGCGGGATTTTAAAAACTAACACCACGCGGATGAAGTCGCGGGCATCAGCTAGTGTAATTTTCGACATTTTTCAAAAAAATGCTCAGATCACAAAAAAACAGAGACCTAAATTTTTTAATTATATTTTTTCTGGGTAGTCACAAACACACCTACCTCCAGTCTTCGGCTTGACGTTGAATTACGGGACACCCTGTATATAGATTGATTGAAATCTTTATGTTGGTATCTCATGTACATGTTTCCTATTGGCTTTTCAGGTAGTAACCACATCTACCATATAGTATATATATAAAAGAAGGTCGGGAAACCGTGCTGACTAACTTGTTCCGCCCCGCAGACCGCAGCAGGTTCCGGCGCCACATCCGCCGCCACATGGACACCATGAAGCGCTGGTCGTGCTCCGAGTGCGGCAAGACCTTCACGGAGCAGTGCGCGTTGCGGCGCCACACGCGCGTGCACACCGGCGAGACCAAGGAGAAGAGGTTCCCCTGCGTGCTCTGCGATAAGAAGTACGTTGTCCGATGGCTCTTATATCTGGTCCCTCCTGTCTCTTGCTGGTTGTATCAGGCTATGTAGAGAGAATAGCGAGTGCACTTGTTCTTAACTAATATTGCCTGCACCCAAAAGTTTAACAACTTGTTAGGTTGTAATTAGCCATATAACATTTTGTAACTCTTCGATTGTTACATTATACCCTGTAACGTTGGTCAGTACCCACCTAGTATAATTTGCGCCTTGACTATGTTAGGCTTTGAACTTAGCGCCCTTATAACTGATATGTGATATTTGTCAGATTCGCTGATAAGAATCAACTGAACGAGCACAGCGCCAACCACACCGGCGAGCGTCCGTGCACGTGCGACGACTGCGGCAAGACGTTCGCGTCGTCGCGCCTGCTGGCGTCGCACCGCCGCGTGCACAGCGACTACTTGCCCTACGAGTGCGCCTACTGCGACAGACGGTGAGCGAGCATAAAGGTCGTCGCTCACTTATGAACCCGGCACACAGTGGGGTGCACACAGGGTAGGCGTTACGCGGGCAGATGACATAAAATCGCCAGTACGAGTTATAAAAACATAAGGGTAGGCTTTTTATAATTTGTACAATGCCTACCATTGAATTTTTTAGGCAACCAACCAGCCCCCTGCCCCATGATTCTGTAACTCAGTGCCTATCAAAAAATCAAAGCCACTGACATATTTTTATTATCCATTGAAGGTTTGAAGAGAAATGTCATTTACTATTTCATAGTAAACCTTCAATGGATAAAAAATATATTTCAGTGGCTTTCATTTTTTGATAGGCACTGAGTTATAGAATCAGCCCCCAGCACTGGCTCAGCCTCACGCCGCGCCGGTCGGATGCGGGGTTGATAAGTGAGCGACGACCTTAACAGAGCGTGTGTCGTCACGTTTGCGGGCGTCAAAGTGAAGTAACCCGACTTTTTTAAAATTATGTTCCAAAGTAATTAGCATCACTACATAATACACATACTTGCGAGGAACAAAATTCCTCACAAAGTCTAAGCATAATTTATTAAATAATATTTCAATAATTTTCTCAAATTTGTTGTACTAATATATACGCTTGTGTTACAACTCACAGATTCCGTATGAAGTCAACGCGCACTACACACCACCGCACACACACGGGCGAGCGGCCGTACGTGTGCACAGTGTGCGGGAAGAGGTTCATCCAGGCCTCCAACCTCAGCCTGCACATGCGCACTCATACAGGTAACATGAAGTCTACGCTCACTACACACCTCCGCACGCACACGCGCACATGGGTGCTTTGAACCCTTTGTTTTTCCGGGACAAAAAGTAGCTTATGTCACTATCCAGGTCCTCAAATATACGAAAAAATTGCTCACAAACAAAATATTTTCGCATTTATAATATTAGTAAGGATATTAAGGATGATTTGTTTCAATAATTGTCACAGGTGAAAAGCCTTACTCGTGCGAGGTGTGCGGACGCAAGTTCGCGTCCGGCTCCACGCTCGCCGTGCACGTGCGGATACACACCGGCGAGAAACCCTACAGCTGCCCCATCTGCGGGAAACGGTGAGCGAAACGTCCCTGTACTGTTATACCAGCCACGTTATCAAGAAATAAATCTATACAATTGTTAATTTTTTTTTATTACAAGCGTTTTGGTTTGCGTCGTTTTATTGCAGAGTTCCTATAGCCATCTTCCGGCTCCATCATCAGACCCATTATTTCTTAGCCAGTTTACAGTAGCGTGTGAATGTCCGTCAGGTTCGCGCGCACCGACATCAAGCCGCACCTGCGGCTGCACACGGGCGAGCGACCCTACGCCTGCGCCGCCTGCCCCAAGCGCTTCGTGAGCTCCGCCGCGCTGCGGGAGCACAGCGTCGTGCACACCGGTACTGATGCCCGCACCCTTGGAGCCGACCACTCGATGCGTTGCGGCTCCGCACGGCAAATATTTGGCGGTCACACGGGCGGTGCGGCACCGCAACATTGTTACGGTGTCGCTGCGGCGACGCCAGACATAAGAATGTTTGACGAATTGTAGTACTGTCTGTTAGTAAAAATGCCACCGGAGTTGCAATTTTCCGGCATCCCTCGTCTCACCGGCTCCAAGTCCTGTGAGCGCATGCGAGAGACGCCGAAATACACCTTGTGGCATACCATGGATAATTCTACGTAGGACGGGGCAGCGGCACCGCTCAGGCGCCGCGCCGCTTCCGCAACGCATTGTGTGGCGGCTCTTATAAAACTGCAAATAAATTTTATGATTTCGAGTATCTATTATAGTCAAAGTAATAAAATTTAAAGTGCCTATTTTTACCAGACTAAGGCAAAGGCAAAAAGCCAAAAGGAATGGTTGTGGTTTTAGTTGTCTTCATGTGATTAAACTACTCAGATTATTTAATTGATGATCTTTGCTAATTCAAAAAAGTTGCCATTTCTTCTATTCTCCAGTTTTAGTCGTTACAAAAGTGATTTTCTTGCAGGTGAAAGACGGTTCCAATGCACCTTGTGTCCAGAGAAATACAAAAAGAAGATTTACTTGATTAGTCACATGGACAAAGTCCACGGCAAGGGCGATAAAGCAGAGCAAGGAAATATAAAAATCCGACCTTATCTTATAGATGTAACTTATGAATCTAATGAAGGTGAAGGTGAAAATAAAAATGAAACTTTGAATACGGACGAAATTGCATTAGATAGCGCCGGAGAATTAATATTGCCGGAAGATGACGAGTTTAAAATCACAGATGAAGAACGAAATATAAGCTCCCAAAACAACAGTGATGAAAGCTTAAATGAAGTTGTTTTAAGTGATGAATTAAACATTAGTGAAGAAGTTGAAATGAACGAAGCGGAGTCTTCTCTTGAAGGAATAAGAGTGAATGTGTAACAATTTAATATTTTAGATTTCTGCGTATTATTAAAGAAAATAATTTAAATTATAATTTAAGATGAAATTTTATTTCAATTACAATATGAACTATTTAGGTACATCCAAAATTTCCTGTTTCCTTCTAAGCCACAGACCTAAGCTAGCTGAGCATCCATGACTTTTGTATTGGTGGGCTCTTATAGCTTATCAATGCCCTCAAATATTTCTAAAAATACCATAGCTCTGTTATCTATCTTCTAAGAAAAAATCCCTCTAGCTAGTTTATCTGTGCACACTAATCTCAAAAACTACTGTATCTAGTGGTTCACTGAGTATTCATATAATTATTCTGTGTAGAGATTTTTAGTCATACATAACAGACAAATAGAGATTTTTAGTCATACATAACAGACAAATTATAGACTTTGGTTGGAAAATTGAAATTGAAAATTGGATGACAATTGATACAGGTACAGCAAACAGTAGGCTCGGCAGATGGACTTTGAAAAGAAAAGAAAAAGCAACATGAATATTAATTTAAACATTTTTATTTAATAAACTTATTCATAAATTTCTATCACACTAATAAATAATACATAAATGCTTTATTTCTTAAAACCAAGATGACTTTTTCCCTGCCTCATACTTCATGATATTAACAAGTATTGAATCATGGATCTCCTTTGCATTTCTGTTTTGTCCATAATAATCTACAAATTCACCATCAGGATTAACCAGATATATTATAATTGTATGATCTACCTGTAATGAAAATAAGAATATACTTAATGGACATTAATTTATTATGTTTATGTGAAATGATGCAATAAAAGGGCTGGCCTATTATTTGCGCAAAGAATCAGTCTAGCAGTTCAGTATATTATGCAGGCAAACGTCTAGTACAGGAAATAGGCCAGTTATTTCCATTAAAAAAGCTATGTTTTAAAATATTTGAATAAAACTTTGAAATACATTACGCCACAATGAATGAACTGATTTGGTTGAAATTTGGAGTGGCGATAGCTCATACCGGGAAAAACACATAAGACTACATTTTATCCTAGAAAATTAAAAAATTCCTGTGGGAATCAAAAAACCTTAATCCATGCGGACAAAGTCATGGACATCATCTAGTCAATAATATGTGTGTACTCTCACAGGAATAAAGCCCAGATCTTAAGCTTGCACGTGGACATAGGTCCATTGCATAGAGGCTACATAAGAGAGTTGATCTAAATTAGGCGATGAACACACCAACCAGATTTTATCCTTCAATACATCAATAAGTTGCACTGAACAATAATCCCCAGTGGTGCAGGACTAGCCTTATTGTGATAATAGGTTCTTAGTTTGTTAAAGTTTACATAATAGGAAATTATTCTAATTAGATTCAAGACAAACTATTCTAGAAAGTTGTATCCCTACTTACAATATAATCATTATCAACGTC
The DNA here is from genome assembly GCA_933228805.2 of Hipparchia semele. Classification (NCBI taxonomy): domain Eukaryota; kingdom Metazoa; phylum Arthropoda; class Insecta; order Lepidoptera; family Nymphalidae; genus Hipparchia; species Hipparchia semele. The sequence goes on along the minus strand of OW121717.1, from coordinate 5,345,611 downwards.
TTGTGGCCCGGCACTGAAGTATACCCTGTAGGATTTGCAAGCCTCCTGCACTTGCTCTTTGGTTCCAGTGAGCCCTAAAAGCCTTGGAGTGAATTCTTTACAGTACCTGAAAGTATTACAAGAATGTTTTAGAAAATGGAGCTGTAAACATAATATATTAAGCTTGGAATTAATAATTTCAATATCTTCCCATTCTTGTTGCAATACCAGTAATTTAATAATATATACTATACAAATAGCAATATTATTAAGCATTCAGCCAAAAACAACCGGTAAGTCCAACAGTCAAGTTTATTCTACTTTCTGAGTTAACAAGAGGTTTTCTGGATTGACTTATATAATCAAAAATTTACAAATCGTCGCCCCAGTTCAACAGGGTTCTAAGTGCATCAACGACAGGTTTTGGGAATGGCTAATCAAAGGTTTAAAAATTTGTATTTCTCTAATGATAAACAATTGCATTACAATTTTAGTTTTACCGTATTTAAAATATGTTAAACTTCCTTATTTCATTTTAATTATGTAATAATATAGTTTTGTTATCATATTTTCAAAACAGTTAGAACCTTGTTACATCCAAAATTCTCGCTTCAAAATCAGTTCTTTCACATAGAACCCCAATTATTAATATTTTTTGTATGAATACGACTGAATTGTATAACTAGAAATAAAAAGCAGGGTTTAAATAAGTGGGCAAGGCCACCAAAATTGTCAATTATATCACAAAAGTAACACAACAACATTTTGTGTTGTCATTACGCAAATGTAATCCAAAAAAAGCACATTTTTTGCGTAAAGTTTGTTTCAAAATGGTAATTAATAATGTCAGATATTTTATAAAATTGATTAGAATTTTTACGAATGTGAATATGAAAAAAAAAGAATTAATTGAAGTTTTTGACCATATTTATAAATTATTATCTTTAGGCTTAGGCAATGGTTTAAAGAATTTTGTAATTTTTTCTTGTTTGGCAGTTTTTAAAAGCTCCTTCAACACCAACCGCGGCGAAGGCGGCTTCTGTCAAAGGCCGAACCAATACAGCAACGATATCTTTTAACAATTTGTAATATAGTCTATTTTACTTTTTATTAATCTATTTGACGACGCGTTTACAGAGGATATTGGGTTAGATAACTATTGGAATCCTTTTTATTAATATGTATGTTCCGATGTATCGATTAGATCCGCGAATAAAGAAATTTTTAGCCATGAATATAGGAATTGGGTTACATTTTTTTTTGTCCGCAAATAGTGAAAACGCGAATGAAGGAAGCGCGAATAAGGAGTTTTTGCTGTACTTAGAATCACACATAAATATATTATTATTTTCATCAATTCAGTTTTATTACCATTATTAATGAGGCTTTACAGATTTTATGTGATACGTAACACAAAAATATGTGTTACAATAACACAAATGTAACACATATTTTATTTAATTTTAGCTTATAATTTGGTAATTTACTATAATTAGACGCTGATGAATACTTTTAATTACACTATGAATACACTCGTTAACAAATATGGTGTAATAGTAATAAAATATAATTCTAACCTCATTAAATCTTGATTATTGTATTTTTTCAAAACTGACGCGCATATTTAACATCTTCATCTGGCGAAACAATATGGCCGATTTATTTTTTAATGCTTTAAGAATATTGGAGTAGCCCTATTTTAAAAGTTAAAATAGTTAGATTGGGGTAAAAATTCGTAAACAAATAAATCGTGACACAAAAATAACGAAATTTTTAATTATATTATATTAATAATTTTGTTAATATCAAGTACTTTTGCGCAGTTATTTTTCGTATAGCTTGGCCAGACATTAAATTTCAATTTTTATACATATAAATAATGTTTACTTTAAAATTTAATTAATATGGCCACTACAAGTTATTGCCCATAATTGGAAAACAAAGTTCTATCTGCCATACAATTTTCACTTAGAACCTTGTGACTCTCAAAATCAGGCAAAATGCAGATAGAACTTCGTTGTTTTGATAATATCTCATTACAGAATGAGAATTTTTGAAAGATTTTTTTACAGAAAGAAGCACAAAAAAATATTCTACCAGCGTAACCAAAAACCTCGAAAATTGACAAAATGCTAGATAGAACCTTGTTGAACTGGGGCGACGAAATGGTGGAAGTTTGAAAATTTAATCCAGCTATATAATAAAGCATATCAATAAAATTAATCAAACCATGTAGAGAGATTACCGTTACAATCTGTTTTACATAATTACACATACTCTTCAGGTTGGAGATAAGGTAAATGGGCAAATTAAGATTTTGTTTGGTTACCTATCCAGTTATTCACTCAGCAAACATTTAAACTTACTTTCCAACTATTTCAGGTGTATCTCTCAAAGGATCAACAGATATAAATAAAGGCTGTAATGGTGGTGCTGAGGGTGTATTATCTAAAAAGGAAATATTAAAGTTAGGTTATCACATAAAGATAAAAATAGGACTCCTTTGAAGTATCTTGCTGATGATAGAAATTACCATGTTTATCTACAACTTCTGCTAGCTTTTCCAGCTCATCAGGACAAATGTCAGGACAATGTGTAAATCCAAAATATATTAATAGCCATTTTCCCAGGAAATCTGTGTTCTTCACTGTTTTACCCTGCGGAATGAAGAAATTAACTTTTATATGTCTTATTGATGCACAAGAGGCATACCAGATGGATGGTATTACAAGTAGATTGTCAGATGTTTGATTTATTACAACAATTTGCGTGTGGTGGTGGAAGGTGTGGCACGAGAATGCCAGTGGAAAGACTCGCAGTGGTTTATATTTATAAACCTCGTGTTACCTGAGAATCTACGAGTTCAAATGCGCCTCCTATCTTCGCTTTACCGAGTTGCTTCTTCCTCTCACGATCCATCGCTTCTTGTTTCTCTTTTCTCACGTACAATATGAACGCTGTGAGTCCGCCACCAGCTATAGCGGTTAGAGTCATCGACTTCCAGGTTATAGGACCTATAAGTTTTTTCGGCTTCAACTTCGGAGGCTGAGCGCACTGGTTCACTGGAGTTGCCGATAGAAACCGGCACAAAGGTCTTGCCGTTCTTCTTAATACGGAGTTCATTTTGTTGCAAACTTATTGTTGTTCTAGTTTTCACTTAATTCAATGTCCTTCTATCACAGTATGCCTAAATTTTTTGTGATTTTCAGAAAATTCTTGTTGATAACAAGTTCAATTTTCATCACAGACGAAAAAATCATCAAATTTTCATCCGATTATTTGACAAATGACAACTGACAAATGTCATTTTTCAATATAATGACATATAACTTCCACCATTGACCTCTATAATGAATCTATGATTAACACTGGAGACTTTAACTTCTTTACAACGAAAAGTCGTTGTGACCACGAGAACATGAAATCTTGGATCTACCCCACAAAAACAGACTAATCCGTCGTAACTCGACTTCGTCTCTATGAATTGAGCTCGATTCCCACGAGGATTCTTGATTTTAACAACTAAGTAACTAGTTTGTGTAAAGTGTAAACGTGACCCTATTACTAAGCCTCCGCTGTCCGTCCGTCCGTTGGCCTATTGAGATTTTCTTTTTGAACAGACTCTTTGACGACTTCCCTGGCGCAGTGGTGAGCGCAGTGGTGAGCACAGTGGTCCTATAGCTGGGAGGTCTCGGGTTCGATTCCCGGCGGGGGCAATTAAGGAATTTATAATTTCTAAATTGTCTCTGGTCTGGTGGGAGGCTTTGGCCGTGGCTAGTTACCACCCTACCGTCAAAGACGTGCCGCCAAGCGATTTAGCGTTCCGGCACGGTGGCGTGTAGAAACCGATTAGGGGTATGGGTTGAGTTTACACTGCTATATCCCTTCCAAGTTAGCCCGCTACCATCTTAGACTGCATCGTCACTTACCATCAGGTGAGATCGCAGTCAAGGGCTACCTTGTCATCAAATAAAAATAAAAAAAAAAAAAAAAAAAGACCCTACTTACTCTTTATTTATCTCACAACTTAAAAAAATCATTTTTTCTTCTTCTTCCTAGATTACCTACTAAGTACTAATCCTATTTAAGTAAGTATACCTAACAAAAATTAATGGCTAGATCGTTTGAGCTAAAGATAAAGGTTTGAGGTAAGAGCCGAAAGTTCGTCAAGAAGTAGTCCATAGTAGTAGCAGAAGAGTAGTATACTACTCTTCTGCTAAAGTACCAACCTAAGTTAAACTAAATGCTTTGAGATCTTTACGACCTACATAATCCACAAAAATATAATGATAATGAAGTAATTTAGCAGTAGGTAGTCTGAGAATTGTTTTGAATTAGGTTGGTGAATTCCACCCTTCAAGCCTCGGTTTTTCATTAAAACCGACCTTGCAATGAGCTCTGCAATTAGGTAGGACTTAGGCAGGTATTTTTATTACGAAATTTTCGTGGGTCGTGCGGCATTGTAATGAAGATGGCAGGGGCGGTGCGGCCACAACCGCAACTCGGCTGCTTATATACGCCGAGATTTGGCGTTTTGTTCCATTTAGCTTTGAACTCTTAAGTGGACGGATAGCTTCAGAAATGTGGAAGATTATTATTGTAAGTATGTTCTTGTACAAAAAATTTTTTGAAACGAGTTTATACAAAAGGGGTTAAGACGGAGCCCGGAGACATCGCATGGACACAGCACATAACACCTCCATAGATCAGATGTATGGAGTGAGGAGGCAGTACAAGCAAGTGTGACGCGCGCTCCACTCTTCTTAAGTGGCACTCGTAACTGTCGTCATACTTGATAATTATATTATGAAAGAGACTGCTTCAGTGGTCTTATTTATTTATAAGTCCCGGGTTGAACGTAAAGGTTTCGCTGTCAAGAAATTCTCAGTAGCAATCCGGAGATTAGGTCGTTGACGGCATTACGCACCCATGCCTTGGAGAGCCTAAAGCCGTCGGTTATGCGCCTGGTCTCTCTAGGTGTCTTTGTCAAAGCAATAGGTATCGAACTCCATTGCTGTTATCCATACCTAGTCTTACTTTCTATTTCAGGTGACGTTAGTGGCCTGGGTGTCATTAAAATCTTTTGGTACAGCGCAAGAGTATCTTCCACCAAAGCCAACTGCAGGAGGCGGTATTAAGAAACCGGTAGTAGAGCCCACTGTAAGTGCGATCATGTCAATTGACACGAGTGCATTTGTGTCCATTTAAAAAAAAGCTTTTATGATAAGTAGGAAAATGAATAATCCAGCTCCAGACTCACGCCATGAACAGCTTAGAAGTCTTAAGGGAATAATGTCTTTTACACACGGACCTCCTACAAACCATCTTCGAACATAGAACAGGCGAGCACAACCAACACACACGTACGCCAGCTTTCTTCTCGAATTTTCTCTTTTCTATGTGATCTTGGAGTCGGCTTAAGATACTAGGGATCTATGACTAATTAAGAGCAACATACAACTTTTATGACTAATTTTCAAAAACCTCGCAATTTTTCAGTTACCGGCGAACTATGAGTTCACGTACGACGTACAGGAAAACGGCATCTCGTTGGACTTCGGACACAACGAGAAACGCAAGGACGACCGAGCGCAGGGCTCCTACCACGTGCTCCTGCCCGACGGCAGGACGCAGCTCGTCGAGTACGAGGCGGGCCCCGACGGCTACAGGCCACAGGTGAATTATTACTAATTAAATATACCTATTATTATAAAAGGATATAAGGAAAAATGGGAAGATGATCGTGCGCAAGACTTACCGACCACGTGTATCTGCAGATGGAAGATGAAACAATATCCACTTATGAAACAGGTGGTCGCAACACACTCCACTTGATCGATCGGCCTGGATCGAAGACTATCATGGGAATTTTAGGGTAGCACTAGGTATATTTTAGGATAGCAGCGTAGCCTACTCGGTCAAACAAAACCATTAAGTATTTATTTGTGGTATCCTAAAACACAGGTCGTGCACACTGCGTGACCATTTGACTGAGGTTATCTCAGACGTACAACCGCCCATACCATTCAAATAATTGTATCGTTTGGACAATCAATAGTTGTTTAAAATCTATTGTTACAGGTAATGTACATGGGCACCGCAACGTATCCAACGCAGACGGGCGGCGGTGGCGGCGACAAGTTCGACGGCTACCACTACAACGCCGCGTCCAACAGGCAGAGCGTGCGGCAAGCGGTGCCGCGCGGCGGCAGCCGGCAGGCCAGCACGGTGCCGCCGCCCGCGCCCGCGCCGCCGCTGCTGTACGCGACCGGCAACACCACCCAGTGAACCGATGTCTGATACTACTATAATACTGATCACAGGGAGCAGGAATACAGGCGGGTAAATGGCCGGCGGTCTAATAACCACCTTGATCCATCATGCGGCAATGTATTAGTGCTTATTTTCCATGTATGATAAATCGATACGTTACCTATGCGACCAACGGTTATTTAACCGCCCATGCGTCCTAATAGTGCACAAACTATTTATATTTATTCCATGATCATACAAAGTTGTAAAAAAGTTATGCTATCCGATTCTTCTTCGCAAAGTTGGTTACATACGTACGTACATAATTTCCCCAAAAATATGTTTTTTTCGAAACAATAAAAAACGATTTTTACATAAGTAAGTAACCAGAAACAGAAAAATTATTTTAAGTATAAACAGTTGTATTTTTTTCAAATATTTGGCGATACAAATTGCTGTCATTGATTTATTTATATATTTTTTTGTTTAGTAAATTATTTATACGCAATCTATATCTACGTACAACTCTCAGAAATTGTATTTTTTTTGTTATGAAACAAGTATTGGTTCATAAATAAATTGACTGATACCCAATAAATGAGTTGAGTTGTCAAATTAAGTACTTATTTTAATAAACGTTTTTTATAATACCTGCCATAAATATAATTATCTTTTTTATAAGATTCCGAAGGAAGGAAGGAAAGAAGGAATATTTAGATTTGCTATTACAAAAATTATTAATTATTGATAAGCCGAAACGCGCTAACTCAATCTAAGTTAGCTAAGTTAGCGCCTTTCGGCTTTGCAGGGCAGTACTTATTACACCTTTAATTAAGAAAAATTAAGTGCTCGCATCGCTCACACTTCTGAAAAACAAAAAAAAGGTTAAAAATTAGAATTAAATATTTATTTAAAGATAAATTAATAATACGTATTTCTTAATGTATGTAATTGTTAGTAGTAAAAATAAATAAAATTATGTATAAGAAGTTACAACTATTAATTGTTAGGTGGCGTGTATAATGTCAATGTTTTGGTCCGGCCAGTGAACCCGGCGATGGGTCGACACGGTGTCGAAGCCAACGTTGTCGAACGACTGATAGTCTTTCTGCATGTTCATCTCGGCTAAATTCCTGTACCTGTAACAATACACCCCTTTTATTTATGATCTATGTATAGAATAGACTTACTTACATAGGGAAGAAGACACGATTTTTGGGGTTCCGTACCCAAAGTTTGCCAATGGGACCCTATTACTAAGCCTCCGCTGTCCGTCCGTCCGTCCGTCTGTCTGTCTGTCTGTCTGTCTTTTATCGGGCTGTATCTCATGACCCGTAATAGGTAGATAAGTAGTTGAAATTTTCAGAGAATGTGTATTTCTATAGCAGCTAACTATAACAACAAATTATAAAAATAAATTAAAAATTACTAGAAACGTGATGTTTCGGCATTTTCGTTTTCCTGTTTGTGATCCAACGGAAATGAGAAGAACCGCCTTAGCTCAACGAGTCGTAGATCCAAAGTGCAAAAGTGAGAGTGAGGCACATACCTACTTCAAAGAACCGATACAGGTCTGAAGTGGTGCAGTGTTAGCAAACACTACTAGGTGGATATTATATTATGTAATGTGGTATATGGAAGCTAATATAAGGTACTGCTTACCTCTTAACAAGGACGCAGCAACCAATGAGCAGCAGCACTTGCACGGCGAGCCAAAGCAGCACCAGCGCTACTAGCAGCAGTTCATGGATGCACACCATTGCGCTATCGCTAGTGCGCGTATCCGATTCCTCTGCTAAAGAGTGACAGAAAAAGTCACAAAAGAATAACAAATCATCTCATCCTAATTAATCCTTATTTATATTATAAATGCGAAAGTGTGTTTGTTTGTCCTTTAATAACACTGTAACAGAGCTACGGATTGACGTGATTTTTTGCATGGGTACAGTGAGTGTGACAAACTTTTTATCCCGGAAAATCAAAGAGTTCCCGCGGAATTTTAAAAACTAAGTCCACGCGGACGAAGTAGCGGGCATCAGCTAGTTTTCATAATATGTTGTTCCTTTTTCACCAAAGTTCCCTTCATTTTAGGGACTATCTAAACTAAGTTTAGCAAACCTTACTGATAATTTCGTTTTCCGACAAACTATAAAAATCAATCAATACAAGTAATTTACATCCACTGGGAAACCCTAGTGGGTGTATAGTCTAGGTCATCTGTATAAAATACGATCGACGAAGATGCCGATTGCTACTGGTAAAAGAAGCCAGTTTACCCTCTCCCTTAATACGTTAAAGTCTCGAATAACTTACGTAGTGCTGAGCGATGGTCAGCCCGTACAAGCGTGTCAGCAGAGAGGATGTCACGTGATCCCACTACCATTTCTAGCTCAAGAGGCACTCTGCCTTCGCCGCCGGCGCAGTCCGCCCTCCCTCCCTGCGCCACCACTTGAGGCGCCCACGACACCTAGGTATTTACCGACTAGTAAAATAAAATGTAGGTAGGCTCACTTATTCCCTTGACAGTTTAGGTCCTCCCAACAGGCTTTACATACGCCAATGTAATTCTGCTGAAGTAATGAAAGGCCCTAGATTGGGATAGAACCTTTTTTAACCCCCGACGCTTGTTTAAAAGGTGAATTAGTCGGAAGTGTTCTTAGCTATATTTGAGGAAAATCGGTCCAAGATGGCCGCCGCTACAAAATGGCGGATTACATATTTTTATTTTAACGATTACCGACTAGCTATTAGGATGTTGTAACATGTCGGGGGTGTTTAAAATTTTTAATTTACATGTTTGATTGATACTTACGTCGTAATTGAAGGCCTCCGAAATTCTAGCGTTCGGTTCATACGTGTCGTTTGTATTTCTAGCATTTCTTAACTGCTCCATACTACCGCAAATTATCTTAAAAATATAAAAACTATTCTTTACCACATTGCAATCATCTCAACAACAATTATTGTTAATATTAATTTAATTTTTATTGCTCACTGATTCTGTACACAAATCTACTGATGTTCTAGTGCTACATAGGTAATTATGCTATTATTAATAAATGAGAACGTTTTGTAATGATCAGCGCCCTCCTGAATGGAACACTGTAAAAACTTCCATCGTATGAGGAGGATGATGATGAAAATATATTTACCGGTGGACATTTCTCCTCGCAGAAACGGACCATGATAGCGAATCGTACTACATGGGAAGTAGGAAAACGGAACGCTTTGAACCGCGCGGACAGACGCTGTATGCCTCCGAGGCGAGATCTCGTGAAGGGCGGGAAATCTACCTGTGAACAATTGACAGAAAGATTTTTTGCGTAGCGTAGACTATTTTACTACTTTAATTCCTCCGAAATTCAAGATATCATTGCCAAGAAAAACATTGTCAGAAAAAAAGACCGTCGTGCTTACAGTAAAAAATAAAAATAAGTAGTATTTTTTTGTCAACGACACGAGTAGTCTATGACGTCATTTTGTCAGCTTGTATGGGATGCGACGGCTCCGTTTAGTTTGCGTACACCAAGCTAAACTTCATACACAAAAGCACCGACCGAGTAGTAGATTCAATTCACGATTGGTATTATGCAGGTTACAACATAGGTCGAAAAGCTGATGGTCGATGGGGTCCCAAGGTGCTGGGGTGGCGACCCCGCACCGCGAAGCGCAGTATTGGCAGACCCCCACTAGGTGGACCGACGACATCAAATGAGTCGCAGGGACAGGCTGGATTCAGGCGGCGCTAGACCGAGGCCAGTGGAAATCCATGCAAGAGACCTATGTCCAGCAGTGGACGTCTATCGGTTGATAAAGAAGAATCAAAGAATATTATATCAGTCGTTTACCTGGCCAGTAGGGCAGCCTCTGCTGTCCAACAGCAGGACGGAACTATCGCCCAATCTCGAGGAGGCCACCATATGGTAAGGTTCTATTTCAGATTCCTCTGCAATTATATAAGGTTTAGTTTGACTTCACTGCCATTTTTATTCCTCAACATTGATAAATCATCAAATCAGCCAACACCACCAGTCTCAAAAGAACTCGCGTCAAACGCCGTTAAAATAGTGTTCAAACCGCAGATCATACGAACATAATATTATAGTGCTCTTACGTTATCATAAAATCATCAAAAAACCAAGACAAGGAAAGAGGAGACAGAAAGCAGGCAGGTCAGTGACGCATGTTTCCTGGTTAGTCCAAGCTTTTCCCTTTAAAATACAGTTCACTTTTCGAAGCCCCGCCATTCCGCAAATTTTATTATTAGCCTCATTCTGAGAGAGACCAACGATGATGATGGTGACGGTTTATACCTGTAGTTTCAATCCTAATTTCGAGCAGTTCTCCGAGCGACACGGCCGCGGCGCCGCCGTCCCCGTGCGCGCGGACTACGTACATCGTGAGCGGCGCGGTGTTGCTGTCGAATACCGCGCTCGCGCCTTGCTTGGCACCTTCCGCGATGGTAGCCTCGCTAGCTGATGACGGCCTCCTGTAACACAGTTCCTTCGGTCAAAAGGTTGGGGCGCTTTGAAAGCGGCCGCCACCGGTTCATGCTGAAAGGCGGTGACTTGATACGTGCTACACACTCGCAATGACCTGCAGTTTAGGTGACCTACATTGGTGCGTCGCGCTGATTTTTTGTGAGTTGTATTGTGATGATAGTGGGTATGTACATAATATTGATGATGATGAAATGAAGCTTTATCGTGGAAGCACTATAGATAGCATAGTTTTGTTACCTAGGTATTGTAGAAATTTTTTTTTGAAAAGAGCAACTGCTGAATTTCTTACCGGCTCTTCTCAGCAGAATCTGCATTCCGAACCGGTGGTAGATTTATGACGTGTCATAAGAGCTACAAGTTGGCCTACATGAAATAAATAAATTTTGAATTTTTTTGAATTTTATAGTAATGATTCAGATGACTAAATATTTTATTTTATATTTATGTTGATTTTATTGTATTTTGATTTTCTAAGATTGCAAGTCAGGGGTTATCTAGTCTAGTCATGAATAAAGAGTACGACAAACCCCGCGTCCTGCACTGCGACAGTCGCGTCGACCTTGGTGTAGCCGCGGGCGCCGGCGCCGGGCGAGCAGCCCACGCGCACCCAGCGGTCTCCGGCAGTCTGTATGATCGGGTTGTTCTGGATCATCAGCATCACGTACGCCATTGTTCTGTAGCCACACAAATACGTGTACTACAACATCTGCGCGATTAGATACCTATCGCGCATATGGTTGAGCGAAGCAATGGCTGGATCATGCGTCATGCTCATGAACGGGTGCCACCAACGGGAATGGGTCTGCTTTTGCCTGCCTGTGTTAACATGTATTGGATTGTATTTGTATTGTATTTATTTTTACCTGTATTGTACTCAGGAAAATTCATCGTGGAAGCACTGAATACATAGCATAGTTTCAATAACAATTGTAAAATTTTTATTTTTTTGAAAAGTGCAACCGCCGAGTTTCTTGCTGGCTCTTCTCGGCAGGAAAGGCATTCCGAACCAGTGGTAGATTCATTGACGGTTCAAAAGTGCTTGTAAAAGTTTATTTGAATAAAAAATATTTCTATTCTATTCTATTCTATCTAGAAATGATTGCTACAGTGCGACGCCATCACCTGCTATCACCTTTGATTGGTTGAATTTACCTTTAGACCTACCTTACCTATCCTATACCTTCAGATCCGGCTCGAAGGACCACTTTGTAGTGGATGAAAATAGTAAAAACATTTGGTTCTATGTAAAACGTAAATCGTAAGGGGCTAGTGATTTCGATGGTTAGCGGCGGGCGGCAATTTCAAACGGACCTTTTCGATAATAAATAAAGAAATAAATTCGATACTGCATTTTGATAAACCAGTGTGCCTAGTTTAAGATTTTTTACTACAATTTCGAGCTCCGTAAAGTTTCCTCACAAACTACTCACTGCGTGAATAGTTTATGTCAGTTTGGTACCACGAGTCTGTCAATTAGGCATAAACGAGTAAACTATTCGACAATACCAAGGTCAAAAGCCTGACATTTGTTGTCTCTCTTACACATTTGCAGAAAAAGCGAGACAGGTATACGCTGCCATTTTATCCAATTTGACATTTTTTGCATCGTTTTGTGACGTCATTGACGGCATCACATTGACAGCATAGACTATATATATGCTGGGAAGTGTCAGTACATCACACAATCTATGGTATGGATGTCTATGGTAATTTGACATAATTAAAACCTAAGAGTTGATGTAGGTACAGTGTACACTATCAATATTATTAACAATATTAGATTGCCACTGTTTGATAGTGATATCGTTTTGTTTGGTAATAATATTATTCCTTTGATTAAAGAGTGATAGAACATGAAGCCGTTAGGTAAAACAATGCGTGTCTAAATGATGCACAACGTTAGCACTATCAATATTACTGATGTGGATGAAAAAATCTGCATGTTCTTCAAGACCGCATTAATACCGCTAATATTATATAATTACACACCAATTTTAGTGACAATAGGTACAGTAAATATATTGATAGTGTAAACCCAGCCTATAGTCAAAGCAGAAAAAAGTCTGTGATGTTTATGACTGCGCCGTAAGTACCTAGAGAAGTATTATAGACTTACCACACGAAAGAGATGCAGTATAGCAATATCAAACAAGATAAAATGAGACACAGTCACAATTTATTGTCTCTCACTGCGTGCCCACGCTTTGCAGGTTTTAAAGTATACTTCTTCTATGACCTAAGTCATTAAAAACCACAAACAGATTTAAGTATCTGTGGCTCCCTAAATATCATAAATATCAAACAAAACAAAATATAAAAAACGGAGTGATTACATTCCCTTGGAAAAGCATCAAATAATTAGAAATTAAAGTTCTAATGTTAACGGAATACAAAACGGAAAAATGTTAGATTCTTTAAGTGGTTTTTAAGTTTTGTAAGTGGTGTTTGTAAACAGTTTGTTCGCGACCAATTATTTTCGCACTAATCTAGTATCTACTGTCCACCAACCAGTTAATAACTTCATAAATCATAACCCTAGCTGGTTTAAAACTGTCGGGGTTTATTCAAACTGGCCAACTGAATTAGAATGGAAAAATTAAAATCATAGAAATCAAACATCATCTTGTAAACTAATAGGTATGTAATTGTACTATTATTTATGACCTCTCATTTCGATAGGGGACTCTAAACTTCGTTTGATTCTGTGGGACTCTAGCCCAAGATCCAGTTGTGGGCCAGGATGTGCTGAGAAATGACTGGTTTAAAGAATGCATGGTAAAGAAAATAAACTATTGTATTTGTTGAAGAAAGCATACTTAATTTTATATTATTAGACCTATAAAATATTAAGATTTCCTACACTAAAGAACAGTGTTATGTTTTGATATATTGTGATGTCATCCTCCGTACCAATCCTACTAATTTTTTTACAAATGTGAATCTGTTTGTTTGTTGATTTGTCGTTCAATCACACTGCAACAGAGCTACAGATTGATGTAATTTTTTGCATGTGTACAGTTGAGGACCTGGAGACTGGAGAGTGACAAAGGCTAAACTTTTTATCCTGGAAAATCATAGTTCTGCGGGATTTGAAAAACTATATCTGCACGGATGAAATCGCTGGCATCAGCTAGTTACTAATGATTAAATAGCTTATGGGATATGTTTTTTTCTGTTTTTCCAGTATAACCTATTACACCAGAAGAATGGGTATACATTTGCATCTCTCTATTCAGCCCTTAGGCTGGAATAGCCCTTAGGCCCTTAGGCTGGAAACAGCAGAGCAGTCACCAGGTCCTTTGCATCTTCACTGCTTGTTACACAACTCAGGGGCACAGCACATTCCTACCTATACATACCTACTTTATAATCATTTTAGTGCAAGTATCCAGCCTTATAATGGGATGAAATGTAATTTTTACTTTGAGAATTCCTGTAAGAGAAACAAATGTAATTTGTTATGGTTGCTTAATAAATGAAATAAATTGTTTATATTCTGTAATAGACCTATTCTTGTTTTGTATTTATACTAATTACTACATGAATAAATAAATAAATATATTTACTTTATTTGTCCTCAGCATTAATTATTTACAAACCATTTCTGTTCATTTATATGTACATTCAATTTATTTTAATCTATACCTACATACAAAGTCTACTTAATTATATACAAGTAAATTGATGCTGAACAAAGGCATTTATTTTGAAATGGCAGTCTATCTATAATAAATAAACTGTCTTGAAAATTTAAGTTTAAATTTTTGTGTCTGTTGGTCATGGTTAAAAGAGGTCAAAAGGCTGAACCTATTTTGATAATGCAGATGCACTGAAAGAAAAGTATGGATGCTATACAGTTTAATTGCTAATGCAGACCATCTGACCAGATATCTATAAGTATTATATGAAAATTTCTACTAGGCTTCTTTTCATACAAGAAAGGTTCCTAAAAAAATATATAAATTCACATTAATGAAGTCAAGACCCTATATCTACTTAGTGAATACAACATAATATTTTTTAATTATTTATTATCATTGACATTAGTCAATCATGTTAGTATATTAGTACTAACATGTTTATTACAGAGAATCCTGCTAATAATGTAAATGCGAAATTATGGATGGATGTTTGTTACTCAATCACGCCGCAAGGGCTGAACCGATTTGGCTGAAATTTAGCACAGAAATAGATTAGTCTGGATAACACATAGGCTATTTTTTAACCCGGAAAATAAGAGTTCCCGGCGGAATTAAAAATGCGAACGAAGTCGCGGGCTGAAGCCCGCTGAAGCTAGTGTTTCAAATATATTATTTCTTTTTAATAGATAAATAAGCTAAGTAGGTATGCTATAAATTATACATTTTAGGACAGAATTGGGCAGTTAAAACGAAAACTGAAACAATAAAGATTATATTTATTTTTACATTTGGTTTGGTAATTATTGTCTTATACATATATAACCTTCCTATCTTTTTATGAAAATCTTGATAATATTTAAGTATGATTCGAGCTCCACCTAGCACCTGCATACTTGGTATTAGTTGACAGCTTATTTTGGTCTATAGTGATTCTTCTTCTTTATCAACTAACAGACGTCCACAGCTGGACAAAGGTCTCTTGCATGGACTTCCACGGGGTCTTGCGCCATCTGAATCCAGCGGCTCCCTGCGACTCGATTGATATCGTCGGTTCACCTAGTGGGGGGGGTCCCCCAACACTGCGCTCCCCGGTGTGGGGTCGCCACTCCAGCTCCTCCGGGGACCCCATCGATCATCAGCTCTTCGAACGCTCCGCCCATTTCCACTTAAGATTCGTTTCGCTGAGCTATGTCGGCGACTTTGGCTCTTTTACGGATCTCCTCATTTTTGATTCGATCTCCCAGGGATACTCCGAGCATAGCTCACTCCATCGCCCGCTGAATAACCCTGAGGCTTCTTGTGAGGCCCATAGTTAGGGACCATATATCTTCAGGCACTGAGGAATTATTAATTATTATTGCAACCTGTAATAAGTAACAATTTATTAATCTGTGGAACTATCCTGACATAATCCTGAATGAACTGGCCGAGCGATTTATATAGTTACTCAACGGAACTGGCTACGGCTTAGGTACTTATCTTCGTCACCACTCACCAGTGATACTTTTTGTGAACCTATTAGGTTGTGAGAGTTAGAGATTCCATTATTATTCCATTGAATAAACACTTTTCGGGATCCGTTGGGAGTTTTTGCACAAAATGCTTCATCTGAGATTCTTTTCGTCTTTGTGACACTCTGGCCAGAGCGGTGGTGGTCATCAACGAAGTAACGTCTTTAGCGGCAGATGTGAATCGCCTCACGAGCTTTCGCCATTTCTCCCTGCTGGCCGACAGCCTCGTACACTTGTGCAATTGACCGCCCATCGTAGACTTTATTTGATGGGTCCATCGCATAGGTGATTTTTTTCGTCTTCTGGTGCCCTACACTTTGTCCGAGAAGCACAACACTATTAACGCCTCTAAGTCAAACTTTTCTCCTCCTCTTCCCGGCGGTTAGCTTTCACAGCCTCTGTGATCATTATTCACGTCTTCGTGGGTCCTAGAACTCTTCAAATTAATTATTTTTCAACATTTCGTTCGTATATCACCAAGCTCTCACGGAATATTTTCGGTGAGTTGCAATTCGAGTATCGTATCGTGTCACAACTCGAAAATGACGTCATTTTCGGGTTGTGAGATGTCAAACATGTAACTCATACTGCCAAATAGCAATACTTTCCGTATCTTTGTTCGAAGACGTGTTTATTTCTCGATGGTGACGTCACACGTCTGTAACGTGTAAGCTCATACTCGGAAATACTCGATCACTTTTAGGTCCGCCGCTCGCCGCTTGGGGCGCTGGCTGTAGATGTATGAAGAAGCTCGATGTCGAAGATTCGATGAAGTATACTATCAAAACTTAAACTAACCACACTGTACGGCGCGGCGGCGCTCGATTCCCAACTGACAGTTTTCCCCTCACCACTGCCCCCCCATCCTCCCCTCACTAAGTACGTTCCGTTTTTACTGATATTTAAAAAAATTGCCTTGGCAAGTAATTATCAATCCGGAAGGTTTTTTAAAAAAAGTTATACACTGTCACATTACCTATTCACATTTCCGTTCGGTCCTTTCGTGATTGCGTAGGCAAAATTGACGTCGCAGTCTCCATACATAGGTAGAGCAAGTCTGACTGGTGAAGTCGGAGTTAGAGCACGCGCGCCGCAGTGGTCGCCACGGCCGGGCACGTACATGCGCCCGCGGAACAGCACCCGCGGCTTGTATGTTACCACGAGATGCGAGCCTTCGCACTCCACGCTTACTGTGAAACAGGATGCACAAACTATAACAAGTATAAACGTAAAAATTATTTTTATAAAACTAACTTCAAACGCCACTACAAAGTATATCAATAATGCCTATAAATTTTGCAGATTTCCCTCAATTACTCCAGGATCCCATCATCAGATCCTAACTTGATGACAATGGGACCACCTTTCAAACGAAAAAAAATGTTTCCAAATCGGTCCAGGCGTCTTCGAAACACTTACATAAAAAAACCGACGAATTGAGAACCTCCTCCTTTTTTGGAAGTCGGTTAAAAATGCAAAAATTACCTAATGATGATAATTTCGTCTACTCTACAAAGTCGGTTCAACAGTCTGACAAACAGTGTTCAACAACAAAAGTGATTAACAACAATCAACTACAATGGAACTGCTTCCATACTATCACTATGCAGTCAGCGCAGAATATTGGTTCAGCCCTAGTTCAGTCATTCTGATGATTATCCCGGATCCCCGGACAAACAATGCCCGACAACAAAAGTGATTATACAGTCAACTGCAATGGATTATGGAACTGCTTCCAAACTGCCATCCGGCTTTCAATGTTCTGTCCATGCTCCATACTCACTATTAAGGCATATAACCCTGCGGTAGTACGTGGCGCCTGACACTCTCCGCAGCAGCCAGGAGCCAGTGGTGACAAGGTCTTCGCTGTGTAGGTCGCACAGTCCGCGAGCCGACGTCGCCGTCCAAGTGAACCCTCGACACACGAACCGTTTTTCAGCTTCGCATGCAGATTTACACTGTAAATAAAACCGGCTAACTGCGAATCAAAGCTCATGAAGGGTTCCGTAACGTGAAAGTTTGGGACCGAGCAGTTGGAAGCCTTTTAGGGACCCTTACTTATTTTAGGGACAGTCTTCGGACTATCCGGCTCCTTAATAACTGACAGTTGGCTTATTTTTATCTCGAGGAGTATCTACTTGGGTTTATACAGTGGCCAGTCCGTCCAGGGTCATTTGATGGAGGTAAAAGGTCACAGGAACTCAGCTTTACTGATCGTAGGCTCATCATGTTTAGTTTGTACTTGTTAGTTGGTCTTCACGTCTTATAGTTGGTAGTTTCTATTTCGTGATTCAAAATCATAATAATATGTAAGCGGCTTACCTCTGTTTTGGTGTAATTCCGAGCAGTCAAATCTACATGTTTAAGAGTTTGATTATAATATTCTTCATACGAACATCTATCTATCTTTCTCGGATCTGAAAGTTAATAAGAATCTTTATCTTTGCGGTGCAAGATTTCTTAACGAGGCCATAAAATATATTGTGACGTGATAGCTTCCGCATGCTGCAAAAATGTTGCTGCAAACGATCACGAATTGCTGGAAAAAGATCTTTGGGATGCGAAAAATTGGATGCGGCTATTTGATTCCGCCTGACGCACGCTAGCTAGCGGAGTGTGCAGGCTCATGTCGAACCATAGACAAGGAAAAGTTAAAGAAACTGACCTGCACATGAAGAAGTAGAGTAAATAATATTCTACTTAGCTATACCTTATGCCTACTCACAGTCATGGCCGCACTGGTTCTCTATGTAGATTGTATAGTAGTTCGACACGCGATATGATTCGGGCTCCGTGAACTTGTTTTCAATATTCAAAATGCAGTTTCCGACAACTGTGTCTGAGAGAGCAAATGTTTCTAAAGGGCTCCTTGGGTCTATCCACTGTGCTGATCTGTAAAAATTAAGGAAAATAACAACTTATTCTTCTTTCTTTATCGACATAACTAGTCGTCTATTGCCGGACAGTCTTAGGTAGGTCTTTTGCGCAGACTTCCATATTATGTTCGGTCAAGAAAAATAACTTTGATACCTCAGTACCTTAGTTACCTAACCTTGTACCTATTATATTATCAGTACCTACGAAATGTACCTACGGTAGGTAATCTGTGATTAATTGCATGAAGACATTGCGACATTAACTTTGTTCTTACAAAAAATTAATTGCACTATTAACTATAGGTATTATAACGCTACAAAAACAACCTTAGTAAACAGTGATTTTCCTGCTCTAGAGAATAAACCTACAAACTTATTGAAACAAAAATTATAACGTCCTTATGTAGGTAGGTACTTAGTTAAATATAGGCTGGGTAGGTACTAGGTACTTATTTTATGTAATGTCATTTTCAGTTTAATTAAAAGTTGATACTACTAATGTTATAAAGGTGAAAGTTTGTGTGTGTGAGTGTTTGTTACTCCTTCAAGCCAAAACGAATTTAGCTGGAAATGGAGATAGCTCACACGCAGGATTAACACGTAGGCCACATTTTATCCCGGAAAATTAAAGCGTTCCCGCGCGAATTCAAAAACCTTAAACCACGTGGATGAAGTCACGGGCATCATTTAGTCATAAATAGATAAGTACATATTAAATTTACCGATAAAGCTTTTCATTGGTAGAGAAGACTGCATCGTAGCACTGCTGAACGGTTGTGTTCTGCAATACTTTGGAGTGGGTATCTTCTGAGCTCAAGTAGTACCCTGGAGTACTTTCTAGAGACCACCATCGCTTACTACAGTTTTCTGGCACTTCAAAATCAAAAACAGTCTATTAAAAACAGTAGATATAATAAACCTAAATAGAATAATCGGAAATTGAATATATAGTTGGTTGTATATAAATTTTTTTTATTTGTTGACAAGATAGTCCTTGACTGCGATCTCACCAGATGGTAAGTAACGATGCAGTCTTAGATGGTAGTGGGCTAAACTGGAAGGGGTAGGTATGGCAGGGTAGATTTAACCCATACCCCTAAATCTGTTTCTACACGTTATCGTGCCGGAACGCTTGGCGGAACGTCTTTGACGGTAGGGTGGTAACTAGCCACCGCCAAAACCTCCCCTCAGTCAATACAGTTGAACAAACAGTTTCGGTTATCAATTTAAAAAATTCTGCACTGCTGCAACTACTGGTGGCCCGACGCTTAGTTTCAACGACTGAGCATTGGGTACGAATTATAGGTGAATGGTCATACATAAACACATACGAACATATCTACTTACGTAGTATACAGAGTTTAACTTCCGTATAACGAACACTTTAGCAGCTTACTCACATTTCAAACAAACTTTGTTAAAATAAACGACATCGTTGTCCGCACGGAATTGCGTCAAACGCGAGCTGGCGACTCCCTGGCAGGCCCCCTTGGAGTAGGCGACGAGCACCGCCGCGCAGTCGTCGAGGTCCCGGCACTGCGCCAGGCACGCCCCAGTCAGGGACTCCTCGTCGCCACTGGCGGAGTACACGAACACCGGTGTGGCCTGCTCGGGGGCCAGTCCCGACCATCGCACAAACGTTTGAGACTGCGGCTGCACGCATTTCGATTCGCTATCTAAAAGAGATGTTTACATATTGGATAGAATCAGGCGTTACTTTGCGGAAGTTCATGATTAGCAATATTCTTGGCTTTCTTGCTTGGTTGGGGAGGTAAGCGGTGCTTTGGTTGTAACTGCATGTTCGACCATACAGATTTTTTCTGTTGGCGGATTATAGCAAAATAATACCTTTTCTTGCTATTTACATATTTTTAAGCTTAAACAGGGGCCCTACCACCAAGGCTTCAATTAGTAACTAGTAACTTTAGTTAGGACTAGCTTTTGCCCGCGGCTTCGCTCACGTTAAGTTCGATTTTTCAAAAGTTCGAGTTGAATTTTCAAAAATCCTTTCTTAGCGGATGTCTTTGTCTACGTCATAATAACTAAGTATCTGTACTCGTATGCCAGCGAATGAATATACAATAGGTATTATAAGGACTCTGAACCTGTCCTTGATTTAAACTGTCCCAAAATGTAAATTGAACGAAGGCTTGGGTCACGATTCACGTTTTACACAATCCAGTAAGTAGGAACTCTGATTTGGCGGAATAAAACCAACCGTGTTCTTTCTCAGGATTTCTTTGGGATTATTTAATTTTGTAAAAATCTATTCAGTACCTAGCTTAGGTGACAAAGATACAGATTAACAGGCTGTCTTATTTACGTATGTCGGTAGGTACAAATAAATGTCGCTGCTAGGATTTGAAAAATAAAGCACCACTAATATTTCCTAATGTACCGCTCATGTATCACGATCCGTGATACCGATATACTTCATATGTAGTTAGATTATACATAGCTATGTATTGCAAATGCATAAATATGTGGCTTATAAATATGTATAAGCCACATATTTATGCATTTGCCATTCACAAAAGTTTAGGGTCAGTACCACGGCGCTAAAAAAATTTATTACTTATAACGAAACCAGTTATCAGGCTGCTCTTTTGCGCAGTGCGCCTACGAGGCTACAGGTGCTAAGTTCTTTTAAAATTGTTTCGTCGAGGAACCTGGCTACTAAATTGTGAGTAAATTGCGGGCAAAAAGTTAAGTTTACTTAAGCTACTACCACTTAAAAAAAGTTACTTAATCTTTAAGTTATACTTAATTCCCGTTTCACTTATCCTAACTTACTTAATTACTGAAGTAAAAACGTGATGTTTCACTTTCTTATGTTCCCAAGAACTCATATTGTTGTTATTGTTCTGAGAGACATCAATGCTCGTACCTATGATAGGTATTGATCGGGCTTTCTTACTCAACCTAGGTAGTACTGTATCCATTCGCTACTCCCTCACCAGCTGGGTTTTGCGCCACCAGCGCGGAGTTAAAGATCACTGACGGCGAAAATCACTTGGTATACTCGTAAGTATGTTCGGAATATAAACAAGTGTAAATGAAATGTTTAATCAAGCAAGAAACGAACTGATGATTTTCAAACGCCTGAACAGATCTTGGTAAATTAAGTATAAATTTCAAACGGAAAAAACCGCATCAAAACCGGTCCATTCCTCAGGGAGCTACGTGGGAACTGACACACAGATGTATGTACATTGGATACATACGTCAAACTTATAACACCCGTTTTTTTTTTTCGGGGATTGAAAATAATTATTTTTTACATTCCGAACATTATATGCCGACAATCACAAGGTGTTTTTTTTTATTACCAAAGTAGGTATGTACTTAGGTGATTTTTTTGTTCCAGATGATTGCTCTACGCAAACTTTTGATGGGCATCATACTGTTGGCCTCCCTAGTCTTCCTCGTCGAGTCGAATGTCGTAACCATTAATGGCAAAGGCAGCTGCCCAGAGGGCCACGTCCCGCTCAAAACAGGGGGCAGCGGCTCGTCTATTTGTGTTAAAAAGACTAAAAACTAATACTCATTTCATAGTAAGAACCTACTTACCTAAGTATTAAGTACCTACTCATTTTATTAAAAGTTTCTTTTCTGAGATGTTTTATTTTATTAAACTAATTAACTACATTTTAATATACTTTTTTGGTATACCTATAAGTTTCCTTAGCGTAGTGCTTATAGTAGGTAGGTATAGGCCCTCTACGGGTGCTAACTGCTACGCGATCTATTGCGATTCAGCCCTTTTTTGAAAGTATAATATAATATACATAACGCATATAATACAAGCATATATTTGTATTTTATCTCCTTATTTGGAAGGGCAGATAGATTTTGACGGAAACTAGAAATAGGTAAGTACTTATTAGTATCGCATCACAGTACCAATAGCTAGATAGCAAGTAAGCTAGCTATTTCATTAAACAACAATAGAATCATTCAATAGCTGAGCGACATTGGAACATTCGTTTTTTCAACCTCAACCTAGAACACGATATTCAAGGAATATCACGATAGATAGATATCTTAGGTATAGGTAGCTAACTTTGTTTTTCTTTGATGCATCCTAAAATTTTATGAGTGGGTGGTATGGCTTATGTAGTCACAAGTCAACCAAACCAAGCTCATCTACCAACCAACCAACCCATAAACGTCACTTTTATCAGCATGAATTTGAAGAGAGGTTGTTTAGAATTGTTAGGTATGAAATTATTAATTTTCCATGATATTAAAACATACCTTATGTCTGTCTACTTTGCAAAATGAAAGCTATATTTTTGCTAAATGTTATAGGGTAATTCCGGGGGAGATGGCCGTACGGGAGAGATGGCCAATCGATAAAAAATTGACTATTAGGCAATCGATGACACTAATATCAATTTAGTATGCTTCGTTGCGCGACCGGCGACAAGTGTCAGTGAATTTTTGTCGAAAAAATAAATGGAAAGGTAAGTAAATTCCATGTTTTTGTTTGAGTACACCTTTAATATAAGGCAAGAGGTTATCATATTAGGTGGTCGCAAAAAGATTTCACAATATTCGCATGTTTTAGCACAGTTATTGTAAAGTAATTAAGTTTCCACGCATTTTAACCTATAAATTATGAATCATAGCGGCGTGGTTCTTCTTTTAATTCATATGGACATCTCTCTCGGATAATCGGGATAGATGGCCTATTATTTTCAGGGCGAGTTACCATATAATATTTTAGATTCAAGACTGTTAGAAAACGCAAAGCCATTCGAAGGATCTCAGACAGTAGCTGTAAAGAAGTTCCTCTGCCAGTTTGCGATACTTCTGAAAGTGAGAACGAAGACAAAGAAGAAGATAACTGTAGAGGCTGTGGAAAAAATTATCATAAGACCCAACTCGTCGAAGACTGGCTGCAATGTATTATTTGTATGTCCTGGACATATGAAAATTGTACGGAGTTTGAGGACATATGCTCCGACTGCTGCAATAAGAAAAATAAGAAGTTCGAATGACGTAAGGGCAAAGAGAAAGGGAAAAAGAGTACTGGCTATCTCTCCCCGACTCCTATGGCCATCTTAAACGGACAGTCTGGGAGAGATGGCCAGTCGTAAGTTTTTTGTTTCATGCCTGATTGATTACTTTTGTTTATTTTAAGACTGATTATTGTTAACATTTGATAAGAAATATAATTAAAGTTTCGTTTGTGATTAAAATAATCGTTTGATTTATTATGATTCGTTGACAATCAGTCCTCAAAGTTAATAGGGCCATCTCCCCCGGACTTACCCTAATTGTAGATGTTAAGCAGTAAAAATGTAACAAACAGACAAATGAACGCATTCGATCGGTAATTGTTGTGCGCGACTTTGTCCGTGTCGATTTAGGTACTTGGATTTTTTAAAAGATCTCGCGAAATTTCATTTATTTTCGAAAAAAATAATTATATATATCCAGAATGTAAACATACGTAAAGATCCTAAATAATACTAATAATTCAAAACTTACTTAATTTTTTCTTTAATTTAAATGCTACGAAAATAGAACGTGCTTGAAAATTACTAGGCTACATTCTTACGTATGTAGGTATGCTTTGGACGCAGGTATATAATTATTAACACATCAATACTTACATATTACTAATGCTAACGTTGTTAACAACACCACGACACCATATGGCATCATTTTTTTCACACAACCCTACTAATCACTCCTATTCGTATGTTCCAAATTATTATCAGTGTTTTAAGTAAGTACGGTAGGTCCACATTTAACGCCCACCATTCCTTTGTTTTTAATGAATATCGTTATGTTTAAACCCGCAATAGGTTCCTACATAAATTTTATTTATAAGTAACTTTATCAAATTTTTATTTTAGAATGGTATTTATATATTATTAGTAGTTATTTATAAATGTAAGACGTTTAAGTTTCACGCAACGTATGTGGACTTTAAACCAGCACACAGGTTCACGAAACACAACTGAATAAACATTCCAAACGAAACCAACAGAAGTAAAACTTTTTTGTGTCTTCAATTATTTTGAGTCCCACTTTTATCATAAACTGTTAAGGTCTAAGGTTCTCCTCTACGATTGAAAAAGTATCTATTCAGTTTACACTTTCCTATACATCGTAACTAGATAGGTAGCTCTTCATTGATGAATTAAAGAAGCCCTGTGCACTCTTCTCTGCACTAACTGAAAACTAACTTACTAAGTGCAATCGTAAAATTGTCATGTGCCAATCCCCACTATGCGACACGACCTTGCAGTGTTTATTATGGTTTTACAGACAATTTACAATGAAGCGACCTACGGACGACTCAACGACAAACGATAGTGAAACCAAGCGATTATATGGACGTAAGTATAGGTACTATGCCATGTTTCGTAACATAGGTAATGTACCTATGCGGGTTCAAGTTATTCAGAGGTAGGTAAATAACAGGGGGTGGATAATGGTATAACCAACATTGAATTTTACGACGTTGCAAAAGCATCCGTTACTTAGCCGTCGATGTTTAGAACGAAACGGGTAATTTGCATGGGATTGAACAGGATATAACTGCTAAGTACTTATCCGTTTGCCTCAACAATTTTAGGTAGTAGGTACTATAATTAGTAGGTATATAATAGAAACCATCTTTAAAACGCTAGACTATTTTTAAAATGCCGCGGGAACTCTTTGATTTATCGGGATGAAAAGTATCCTATGACACTCTCCCGGCCCTCAACTATGCCTTTGCAAAAAATTACGTCGATCCGTAGCTCTGTTACAGCGTTATTGAAGGACAAACCAATAAACGAATACACTTTCGCATTTGTAATATTAGTAACGAACTACTTAATATACTAACACGGAAGTTTGTTTGAACGCGCTAATCTCTAGAACTACCAGTCGGATTTGAAAAATTATTTTTGTATTAGCTCCATTCTTGAGGAAGGTTATAGGCTATTCAACATCACGGTACGGTAAGACCCTCAGAAGTCGAGTAAAAAGAAAAAAGTAATAATGCGGGCAGGCAATGGGATACGGTGAGCCGGTCACCCAACCGAACCGAACCGAAGGCTACTTTTTATTCTGGAAAATCAAAGAGTTCCCGCGGGAACGGGATTATTAATAAAAACTAAATCCACGCGGACGAAGTCATGGGCATCAGCTAGTATGGATAGAAATTAGTAGATGCGTATTATGAAATGATGAATTAATGATCATCAATATTACATTTTCGGCCCGTCCTACTTAAAGCCCGCAACTATTAAGGTTGCGGTCAGAAAGATGTTATTAACCCCATTCAAAGATCTCGAAAACAATACCTGCCTACCTAATTTTCTATCTGCGTCGTATTCTTCATCACTGAGAGTCGCGACCCCTTTGTGTTTCTACTGCCACTCATCCTGCCATTATACCTACAATAGTAAGACGAATTTTCTTGAAGGCAGCGGGTTTTTTATTCTTTCGAATACGACATAGCTAAGAATACAGGACCTTCATAAATATGAGTGATAACAATCTAGGACCGAATGTAGTGTCGGTGAGTCCAATTCGGACTTCCGAAGGTGTTACCCATCCAATTAGCGACTTGCAACAACGTTGCTTAACCAGTCCAATCGGTCTGAGGCCTAGTTGTGACAATAATTTTATCTTTATTAAAATCTATACGATATCTTTATAGAGCATAGAGTTTGTTACAAATTATTTAATAGCTCTTTAAGGTACCTACGTAAACTCTTAAGTGCTTCAATACGTAACACTATGTTTATGTTTAATACTCGTACTTATACTTAACCTACTTTTCCTCAACTGTCTTAAAAGGTAAACGAGCGGTTTCTCGTAGAAATGCGTAAGCGACGTTCAAGATCAGCGCATACCGTGCTACGAGTGAAAACCCCGCCCGGCTGTGTTCGTCGGTTACGCGTTTCTTCGAAAAATTGTCTACGATTTGTTTTCCTTTTACGATAGCCAAGGAAAGAAGGTAAACCTGTGTCACGCTGATAAATTAGCCTACACTTCACATCCCTCTCAATAAGAATAAATAAAATCCTACAGAAATGTTTGTCTTCTGTCTGTAATCTGTATCTATTTAAATAGTTGACCTTCTAATTTTTCACTCGGAAACTTCGATGTTACCTGCTGACCTGCCTATTTAGTGGTTTATTATGATACGCCGGCAGGTACATGCCAACTCGGCTCATTATACCATGGCCTACAAAGGCAATCTGTTATGTTAATTCATTTACATTGACTATTGTCATGGTAATACCGCTAAAGAACGCTATAGATTTGCGTGATCAGATCAAAAAGTAAAGTGCCTGCCCCTATTCTACCCTACCTAGTTTTTTAACGTAATCTCATACGCCGAGTTGGTGCCTATCGCGTGCATAACTGCAACAGACAGCAATTTTTACCGACTTCCAAAAAGGAGGAGGTTATAAATTCGGCCGGTATCATTTTTTTTTTATAAAAAGATAAAATTTTAACAATGTTGCTATATATTTTGATATACAATAGATATAGGTGATAGAAAGTACAATTTATTTTTCCTTAGCTGTCTTAAATGTTAAACTATAATGTTTTCTCGCAGAAATGCGTAAGCTACGCGCACAGAACAAATGAAAATCACACTACAGGACGTCGTAAGCGCCCAGTTACGTTCGTCATTTACGCGTTTCTCCAAAATCTTTTCTGTGATTTGTTGTTGTCTTAAAACAGCTAAGGATTTTACTTACTGTAAAAGGTACCTACACAAGTCTGTGTTGACTTTACAATTCAGTTGAAGGTGCCACCGTAAAAATCCACCTACGGAAAATTATTGTGAAAAGCATCGATTATTTTCTATGGATTAGTACAAACATTCTGTTGACTTAAAGAAAAACTTAAATGGGTGAATTTCGACCGAAGCGGAGGCGTTTTCGTTAATAAGTTAGTCAAAATTTATAAATACATAGCAAATACATCTCTTCACTATCCTGCAGTGGACAGGCACCCTAAGAGCGTATCGAATATTTTATAAATTTAATCATTGGATCTGAACCCTTCGTTCGTCGCGTCGGTAAAGAACAATCAGAAGTATAATTATTGTACTAGCTATTGTGAAGAATGATTCACATCCTTAGTTTTGAATTAAAATTCTTTACACCTTTTTGGGCAGTAATTCGAATACAATTGTATTTCTTATATGTTATGAGCTGCATTTACGTTACCGAGGGAAAAAAGATACATAATTATAAACATAAAAAGATACAGTTACTTTAGGTTTGTAATAAAAAATGTTGTACTCTTGGCTAGAGTATCTAGCCTACTCTAATACTAACTGGGCTAAATGATAACATATATTTCATTAATTAGAAAATTGTATTGTCTATTAAGATAGACGATTAAAGGATGTTTGTAAAAGGAAACCCAAAATATTAATGATTGTTATTTATTGTGCGCTTATAACTTTTAAAATAACATATTTATCACACGAAAACCTCACTGAAAAATTAACAATGGCAAAAGTGGCAGCCGTACCCTAATTAGGTAGCAAATTGAAATTAGATCTAAATGGCTAAGCTGTGCGGTAGATTCAGGTACCTAAATCATAGCTGTATTGGTAACTACTAACTAGTATTTTCTCAACCAAAGCAAGGATTAAATATATATCTTTTCTTAGCTATCTTAAAAAAAAAAACAAATCGTCGAAAACTTTACAAAGAATCGCGTAACCGACAGACGTAGCTGGGCACTCATGACTGGTTTTTCAATTATGTCTCGATTTTATTGTCTAGAACTCTAGACAGTGTGAGCACAATGCATCACTTACGCGTATAACGGTTAAAAACGTGTTTTCTCGCAAAAATGCGTAAGCGACGCGCTAAGCACAACTTAAGGATATTTCAACGGTACACTGACAATGAAACCGTGCTACCAGTGAAAATCAAACTTAAGAACGTCGTAAGTGCCTTACTACGTTTGTCGGTTACACGTTTCTCCAAAAAGTTTTCTGCGATTTGTTTACCTTTTAAGACCGCTGAGGGAAAAATAGATTACAAATGCGAACACAGTGTTTCAACTAAGTCAGTCATGGTATTGTTGCTGGTTTATAACTTGTTCAAACCAAAATCGCATTTTTTGATGGTAATTTTTTTTACCCATAACCGTAACCCAACCCTTATCGCTTGATATGAAATTCACCCATCGGGTTCCGAACGCGGAATCTAATTTAAACTATCAATAATACCAAAACTTACAATATTTCATTCATTATTTCAAATGGATGTAATTAATTTAGCAAGTAGGTACAATTCTTTGTAAAGTTTTAAATTTATCATAATAATATACTTAATGATATTTTATATAAGAAAAATAAATAATCTATCTATCAATACTGAATGTATTAAGTTTGACAAACTTTGATTATACACAAGAATTATTTTAAAATTTATTTTTTGTTTTTATAATATGTTGTATAATATGTTATTTTATAACAGCATGATATTATTTATCTTTTAATAAGAGTTTGATGTACAATAACGTGTATTCATTTCATTTCATTTAAAGTGTTTGGTATTTTGATTAAAAACTCTGGAATTTTCGCAAGATAAGCATTTCTGTAAAGTGATATAGCATTAGCAAAAATCATCCCAAGAATGTACTTAATTATTTATAATTTACTGCAAATAAAATGTCATTCGTTTAGAAATCGTTCGTTCGCAGATATTACTACTAAATACTGTAATCTTGAGCATATTAGAAATTCATGAGTTTATACACTTGAAGATTTTAGTTGTAAAATATACATCTCGTAAAACTTATTTAATATTATGTATTTATTATACAAAGATTATACTATCTATAAATGTTAATTTATGTTTGTATGTCACAATCATATCTTATTATGCAAAACAGATATTGGTATAAATAATGCAAGATTAAAATAAACAGAGATTTTTATATGTCCTGACTAGAAAGTATACTTAAATACAATATATTTTATATTTTTATTAGTGTTTCCTTAAACTTGCCCGAATAATGCTTAATTACAAATCAAAAATGGAGGGGCCAGTGAGAAGATAGATCGAACCCACATTTCTCGAGAATCTCGCCCTGAGTGTGTTGAACATTTACCCTACGGTCACAGTCCAACTACCCGTCAGCGCGAAAGTGATATTTCTCTGCTCTTCGTAGCAACATCCTGACGCGACACATTGCAGTAGTTTCCAAACTATCATAATTATATGAAATACATAAACGAATGAAATATATACTCAATGAGATTGTGGATATAAAATTTTGATATATATTATCCAGATCTATCGGAAAATAAAGCTTGAATGCATCCAATGTTTTTCAATTTAGATTTTGTTTGAAATATAATAAATATGGAGACCTTTGGCCCTCTCGTCGAGTTCAAAATATTCTTGTACCTTCTTTCGATCCACATTTTTTTAAATCTTGAATTTTTTATACCAATAAAAAAGCCCCAGACTTAATATTAACAATTTTATTTTAAAATAGAATAAAAGCCATTAAGTAATCGCTTATCATTTAAAATATTTCAAAAAATAGTTGAAAATTCCGCAAAAACTGGCAACTTCCATGTAATTCAACGTCTTGATACAAAAAACGTATACAAACTTTAATGCGTTTTTCTAAACTCACACTTAATATTATTAAATAATTTATTTTACGATTTTTAAGATGAAAATAAATAAATTAATTCGAAAAATCGAATTCAACAATAAAATATAAGATAACAATAGGGTAACAAATCAACGATTAAAATTAAAAAAGAAAGAAAAACAAATAACGAATCAACGGTGGTAATCAGGTACTTATTAACAAAAGATTTGGCTTTAAATTTAGCTTTGGCTTAGCAAGACCGAAAATTAAATGTCAATTTTCTAGCTTGGCAATACTTCTTTTCTTCCTTCCAGCATTGACAACTCATAAAACTAATAATGGCAATCACATATTACAAAATTGGTAACTCTTATTAACTTTTTTATTTATAATAAGGTAGCGGGAATGTCTAGACTTAAGGAACATTGAATTTGAAAGATATTTTGTTTAAGGGCTGAATTTACCTTTTACCTCTAGGTAAACTATAAAGTAACAGATTTCATAGAAGATAATTTAGAATTTTGGCGACAAACTTCTTAAATCTAATAAGGTCTGGTATTAACCTGTGTGTCGATTCTCTAAAAATGATTGTATCAGTGTAACGATCGCGATGGCCTCTGATTGGCCGGTACTCTCCCGCTATTGGTTAAAATGCATTGATGCAGCGAGAACGCCATAAATTCAACCAATCAGAATTGGCGTTGCGATCGCTACACTGATGCAATCATTTTTAGAGAATTGGCACGCTGGTGGCAGATTGATCGTATAATGATCGAATCATATAAAAATTAACTTCATTACAGATATACACATAGAGGGATACTATACTATCAACATTATCACGTGGTTTTCCTTGATCCGAAAATCTCACTCTGTATAAAACGGAATGCAGAAATATGTTAAATAAAGCGACTTAAATTCTAATTCGCAGGTTAAATAAGTATATGTCATAAATGGATTGTGAATCTGTGATTTTGGTCGGATATGTATTGTCAAATGTCGTATGAAACGGCAGGTACGTTCTAGGTGGGTATGCGGTCTCTGAGATACGACAGAATTGAGGCGGTCCCTTTAGCCAGCACGGCGTGTCGAGGCTGTCGGAAGCAATTACCCATTAGCTCCAACGATCTGAAAGGAGCAGGACAGAAATATACCAAGATATATTCGTGCCATCAATTTTTTCCCCGGTTTTTTATTCCCGGGATTTTTATTTATTCCCAGGTTTTTAAATAGGTCGGTCAGAAATCCGACACGATCGGAGAGTGATCAGGGGTAACACGACTATTTTACGTACATGCTCTTCGAGGATGTGTGTCAACCAACTTCCTAACACCGGGCTAGTTGCTGGTTGGACTAATACTGAAATCTATAGAGCTTGCTCTGGCTTAGTAGACTTAAGACAGAGTTAAAAGGAGATATAAATACATATGCACTGTCATAAATCTGTCTCGTTTTAACGCTGTTTTAAGTCAGAGTAGAATGAGAGCGGTCTATAGATTTCAGCCTGAGAATTTCTTGACAGAAAACCAAATTCATTTTTTGGCCTGTCTCGCGAACTTGTCATTTGCAGTCGAACATGCTAATTATTATCTGCCGCAAATGCGTAAAGTTGCTCGGGCGGCACCGTGACGATGTAGTTAAGCCGAATTTACACTGCGAAATTAGTGGCATGAAATTAGTTTCATGACATTAATTTTATCAACAATTTCACGTGTAAACTTCTAATTTCATGATGTGTGATGATGATTTCATGATGATTGTTGATGAAATTAATGTTAATGAAACTAATTTCATGCCACTAATTTCGCAGTGTAAATTCGGTTTAAGTGTCGAGTCGGCTTTAGTATCGAGCACGATCAGCCTCTTCAGCTTGGCCAGGGTGTGGGAGGACAAATTGATCTTATACATTTGGTTCTCGGCCACGAACAATATTTCTAGGTTATCTAGTGTATGTAACAAGCACTCACCGCAGATGCGTGAAGTTGCCGAGTTCGAGCGGCACCGTGACGATGCTGTTGTTGGTGAGGTCGAGCACGGCCAGCTTCTTCACCCTGGCCAGCGCGTCCGACGACACGTTGATCTCCGATATTTGGTTCTCGGCCGCGAGCAGTATCTCCAGGTTATCTAGTGTACGTAACAAGCAGACTCACCGCAGATGCGTGAAGTTGCCGAGCTCGGGCGGCACCGTGACGATGCTGTTGTTGGTGAGGTCGAGCACGGCCAGCTTCTTCACCCTGGCCAGCGCGTCCGACGACACGTTGATCTCCGATATTTGGTTCTCGGCCGCGAGCAGTATCTCCAGGTTATCTAGTGTATGTAACAAGCACTCACCGCAGATGCGTGAAGTTGCCGAGTTCGAGCGGCACCGTGACGATGCTGTTGTTGGTGAGGTCGAGCACGGCCAGCTTCTTCACCCTGGCCAGCGCGTCCGACGACACGTTGATCTCCGATATTTGGTTCTCGGCCGCGAGCAGTATCTCCAGGTTATCTAGTGTACGTAACAAGCAGACTCACCGCAGATGCGTGAAGTTGCCGAGCTCGGGCGGCACCGTGACGATGCTGTTGTTGGTGAGGTCGAGCACGGC
The DNA here is from genome assembly GCA_933228805.2 of Hipparchia semele. NCBI lineage: Eukaryota > Metazoa > Arthropoda > Insecta > Lepidoptera > Nymphalidae > Hipparchia > Hipparchia semele. The sequence goes on along the minus strand of OW121717.1, from coordinate 5,312,670 downwards.
CAGCTTCTTCACCCTGGCCAGCGCGTCCGACGACACGTTGATCTCCGATATTTGGTTCTCGGCCGCGAGCAGTATCTCCAGGTTATCTAGTGTACGTAACAAGCAGACTCACCGCAGATGCGTGAAGTTGCCGAGCTCGGGCGGCACCGTGACGATGCTGTTGTTGGTGAGGTCGAGCACGGCCAGCTTCTTCACCCTGGCCAGCGCGTCCGACGACACGTTGATCTCCGATATTCGGTTCTCGGCCGCGAGCAGTATCTCCAAGTTATCCAGCTCGTATACACAACGCGGGATTTTTGTAAACCTAATATGGAAAATATTTTTTTTAATTCAATGACAGCCCTCGACTGCGATCTCACCTGATGGTAAATGACGATGCAGTGTAAGATGGTAGTGGCTTGGAAGAGCCGTGTAAATTAAACCCACAACGTCATTAAATCTAATGGCCATTCGCCACGCCCAAGTACCTTGGCTCCAATTTTCCAAAGTATACATTCCGATTAGTAATCATGTGTAGCTCTTGGGCATACACATTTCATCCAATCACAATTTCAGCCCCATGGCTCGGCGTTCATGTTCCCTGCCTTGTATAATTTGAGTACTTTCAAAGGTAAGAGTGAATAGGCGATTTTTTAGACAGACACATTTTCATAGACAAGCGTCCTCCAACCAAGACCTCAATAGTGCTTTAAGTCCTTCAATTCAATTCATTTATTGCATGATTGTGAGTTACAATTAAGATGTTACAAATATGGTAGTCTAGGTAGGTACATGTCACAATCTGCCATTAATGGCGTGCAAAGTTAACAACAATAAAAGTGCATAAAATCAGGTTATGATCAATTATTAAATTAATAATAATAGAATACTAAACAAAATGTCATATAAAAATAATAATTTTAAATGTCATCGTAAAAAAATAATTAAATATTAAATAACAATTTACATTTATATTGTCGTCAAGCTCAAATCTATTTATACATATAAATAAAATTGAAGTGTCTGTTTGTAATATCAAAATAACAGCTTTTTACTAGATGCATGAAAGTAAATACGGTACTTAAAAAAACAATTTTTAACATTTTTGTCTGTTTGTCTGTCTGGTAGTTGCCAGGTCACATATAAACCCACCTAATGTAGGTTGCAAATGCGATATGTACGACTATACTCACTTATTGTTTGATATGACTAGTTCCCGGAGGTTCTTCAGATCTCCCATCTCTATAGGCAGGTCTGTGAGGTTATTTTTACCCAAATCTACGTACTGCAAGTGCCTACAAAGGGCTATTTCCGGCGGCACGCTATCGATATTGTTGGACGATAGTAATAATTGCGTCAATGTTTCACGCAAATGTTTGACCCTGCAAGAGAAAAATTCATATTTTTGTTCCTGTTTCTTCTATTTCGGAGAAACGACGACGTAGCACGCGGGCGTCGTGTTGTCATGCCAATTCTTTCTGTTTTGGCGGATTACAGCAAAATATTACTTTTCACCTCACTAGCTCAAAAAGAGCACTTTCGCTGTCTAAAACCAGTGAGCAAAAGTCATTTTTGTTCACTGGTTTTAGACAGCAAAGTTTTTGTTTCTTGTGCCTTTGAATCCTTCGCCCGCTCGGGGTTTAAACTAGACACTCGCAACAAAAATGAACTTACTAACTTGTTGAACAAATAACTATTTTCTTTTAACCATTAGACTATCACCGCCGTCCATAGCAAGCTACAACTTACCCTATAGGCACTGTTGTTAATTTATTCTTCGATATGTCGACTATGTGTACTTCTGCGTCGGCCGCCTTTTGAAATACATCTTCAGGGACACTTGTAAGCTCTTTTGAAGGCACCATGAGCGCTTGGCTTTTTTTCATCGTGAACCTGTTACGAATTTAAAAATAAACTTCAAGTTAACATACACAGACTACTTATATTAAAACTTCAAAAATATAATATTGGCTTCGGGTAATTTAAACTGCATTTAAATAAAAAATTTCGTTTCAAGAAGCAATTTTCAGAAACTGTGAAACACATACTTCTTTATTTTTAATTGAAAGCCAAAAAACCAAGTTTCATGGATATATTGTACATAACTTGACCTATGGACTTTCTTAAAAACTTTCACCCCCAATTATTTCCCTTTTGGGTGGAATTTCAAAAAAATAGCCATAAGTTGTAATGTCATAAAGTAATGTTTTTCTCAGCCATAAGGTTGTCTGGAAGAGATCGCTTTTTAGCGACAAGACCGTTTGTACTGACAATATTTTGTTACGTTTATTTATTTATTTTTTTTTGATGTTTGTGGTGCAATAAAGAATAAAATAAATAGAAGAGAGATTGAAGGTGTAGCAATGGTGATGCAGATTTTCCGCAATCGACCAGTCAATCCCGTACTTATCAGGCCAACAGTCTTCGGGCCTGGCCTCGCTGAGCAGGTCCTCGGTGATGCGGTCGCGCAGGTACTTCATCATGCGGTCGGTGCCGCCCTTGATGATGTCCTGCCGCACGAACGACAGCTTGTTGCCCTCCATGCTTATGCTCTGCAGTTGCGACATCAGACCTAGGTTCTTCGGTAACCTAAAATATTATACTTTTTTTTAATTCGATGACAAGATAGTCCTTGACTGCGATCTCACCTGATGGTAAGTGACGATACAGTCTAAGATGGTAGCGGGCTAACTTGGAAGGGGTATGGCAGTGTAGATTCAACCCATACCCCTAATCGGTTTCTACATGCGACCGTGCCGGAACGCTGAATCGCTTTGACGGTAGGGTGGTAACTAGCCACGGCCAAAGCCTCCCACCAGACCAGACCATAGACAATTTAGAAAGTGTAAATTCCCAAATTGCCCCCGCCGGGAATCGAACCCGAGACCTCCCAGTTATAAGACCACAGCGCTCACCACTACACCAGGGAGGTCGTTATTTCTTCCATTTGAAAGTAGTTTGTAAAGAATCAGTAACCTAATCGATTGCTATCGATTATATTCATCCCAAAAAAAAATTAACTGGGTGACAAATACTACTTACGCGGCCGACACGCAGTGCCTACTATTAAAGGAATGTTTTTGCGCGGATAACAAGTTGTAATAGCTAAGGTACGGGCGCTGGATTGAAACCCGAAGTCGACAGCTCGAATCTCACCCGTTCACTATTGGCGTGCCTTCTCCTGGCACAAGCTTGGGTGGTTGGAAGAAAATTTGTATGTTTTGTTAGCCTAACATTTATGCCTGTTTTCACGAACTTTCCTTATTTTTTTCGTACTACTTATGCTAGCACTTTCAGAGGGCTTGTTGTGATTTGTAGCGCTGCATCTTTAAATTATGCTGGAGTATATTGCTGAAATATCATGTATTATGACAGGTGATAAGATACATTAATTTTGGGTGCACACCATGTGGCATACCACAGATTTTTCTAAGTTAAGTCACAAAAATATCGCAACCAGGCTGCAATGTGTCGTGTATCATGGCTTTTATAGTGTTCAGTCTAAACTTAAACCAGATTACACTAATAATTTTCAGCTAGTGTCTAAAGAAGCAGATGACTCACTTGTTTAAATTGTTATTGGAGAGGTCAAATCTCTTTAGCGTCTTTAGGAGTGATATGTTCTCTGGGAGCACCTCTACTTTGTTGTCTCTGATATTCAGCACGTTCAACTGTTGCATCTGATCGCAGAACTCTTCTGTTATTTCCTAGAATGGATTTTAAATTTGAAATTTTTGACATAAGATTATTATTTTAAGGACTTTTATAATAATTTTTTTTTTTCAAATAAACTTTTACTTCCTTATAAAATATCGTACGTTATTTAGTACAAGATGGATGTCATTAAGGACTAAGAACTCACGATTGGGTTTGCTCGATCTTAATAATGGACGTTGTTAAATCTTGTACGATGGTACAGAACTATTCGTGTGTGTCCGACTTGCACTTGGCCGGTTTTATTTTTCCTTCGACCGATAGACTTCTTTTGCTGGACACTGTCGGGACTTCTAGCGACTTCCCGTTGTGTACACTTGTAGTTCTTGGAATTCACGAGGGCACGTGGCTCATGGTTGTGTGTGTATCGTATCTGTATAAGTGTGAGCGAGAGCTTACTCGCGCGTGACCGCTCTCAGCTAGGCTCCTGACAGGCACGCACACTTACGCAATGTGCATGTACACGACGTAACCACAAGTAGAACGCCCGTGAGATAAACGTACTATACATCTGCCGTCCACAAGCTATAACGCCGTTAACTACCAAGACCATATTTCCTAATATAAACCCAAAAGCATTTAAATTAGGGCTTGTATTAGGATATATGGTTGTCACTTGGACGGCAGACATGGCGTCCAACCACCTAGTGGACGTGGGGAAATACCTTAATATAATTATTGGCCAAGTATATTTCTTTTAAAGCTGTGCACCCGTAGAAGTCCGGAAGTAGTTCGATGTCATTGTGGTTTGCGTCGAAAATTTCCATTTTTCTCAGTTCACCGAGCGGAGGTAGCCTTTTCAAATTATTATTACTTATGTTGAACTTCCTTAAGTCTAAAATGTAATTGTCAGTTGAAAAAATAGAATCGTTAGTTTAAAACCAATTTTGTTTTCAGATTTGTAGTAGTTATTTTGATTAATTAATCTTTTAAGCTGTATATTCCCAAGGTGACTTATGAATAATGAGTTACTTTAAATTATTTAAATGTTACTGAAAATATACTATTTAAAAAAAATTATAAGTAGGTACTTGTTGCATTTATAACAATAATTATAGTAAATAAATAATTTATAATAAATGTGTAAATCTTATTGATATTATAAATGCGAAAGTTTGGATGGATAGATGGATGTTTGTTACTCAATCACGCTGCAACAACTGAACTAATTTAGTTGAAGTTTGACACAGATAGATTATTCTGGAATAACACATAGGCTACATTTATATATTTACTTATCCCGGAAAATTAAGGAGTTCCCGCTTGAATGAAAAAACCTTAATTCGAGCAGACGAAATCGCGGGCATTATCTAGCGTAAAAAATGTATATGAAATTCAGGTCAAACTGTATCTAAAATTGTTGTGAACTGATTTAGATCAAACTTTGAGCAATAGGTATTTAAACTGGCTGTACACTTTCAAACAGCGAAAGTTTAATCTTAATCAGTCAGTAGCTTTTGCGTGATGTGCGAACAAACATAACAATATTATCATTAAAGTTTTGTTACTGTAGAGATATAGAACGATCTGTACCTCTTAGGTTAACAATATCCGGTGGCAATTCAGGCAATTCATTGTGAGATAAATTGAGCTCCACCAAGCGAACCAGATATCCCATCCCAGGGGGCAATACTGTCAGTTTGTTATGAGATAGATCCTGCATGAATTAATATATAATCATGAATAAAAAATAATATAATAAAAATATCCTACTAATATTATTAATGCGAAAGTTAGGATGTATGGATGGATGGATTGATGGATGTTTGTTACTCCGCAATGGCTAAACCGATTTGGCTGAAATTTGGCACAGAGACAGATTATAGTCTGGAATAATCCTGGAAAATCAAAGATTTCGCGCGGATTTAAAAAATAATTCCACGGGAGCGAAGCGGCAGTCATAAACTAGTAAAATAATAAAGTCCTTATGTTAATATTATGCAGGGAAAAAATTGACTTACTTACCAGAAATGTTAACATTACTAAATCTCCAAAATCTGGCTCAATTTTTGTGAGAGTATTGTGTGAAATACTCAACCATCTCAACTCGGCCAGTTTATAGAACTCTTTCGGCAGTGTCTCCAATCTGTTGTAGTCCAAGCTTAGATTTGATAAATTACCCAGTTCACCAATCTCGGCTGGGAGACTAGTCAAAGCATTGTCATGAAGCTAAAACCAAACAAGTTAATAAGCGACACAACATAAAAAAAATTATTTCCTTTTTTTTCTCAACTATACTTTTATTTAGAGGCTTTTTCATTACATAGCAAAGAACACCAAATTCCAGTCTTGAATCAACTTTTCTATAGTTTTGCTTCTATACGTTGTCCAAGCCTTTATTTTCTTTTTGGCATCTGCCAAATACCCTACGCCTATAAATTACCGCTTTTTTGTTTTCGGAATAATGTACTAAAATAATGTCGTACTTTATTGACGTTTAGTGAAGTGCCCTGTGCATAACAAACAACCACAGAGTATAACACAGTTCTTGAAAGACGATAAATCATTCACGATTATGATAAAAATAATTTGACTTTGTGTAAGTATTGTTTCTGTAAATTTAATAAAAAAAGGAAATAAAAATAGTAACTATGACTCCAATATTGAATATTTGCAAGGAATTAAGTTGAAATCTTGGAATTTAAGTTCAAACCAAGAGTAAAGGAATTTTTCTTTTCATTTATTTATTTTTTGACGGCTGCCTTAAAATGTAACTATGCACGCGTTAGTGAAGTGAGTTAACTTCAAAACGCGTGGTTAATAACGTCTAAACCAAGTTTAAATCAAGAGTTATGAGCAAATATACTTGGAAAATCACATACCTACCTACTTATTTATTTAACAAACTAGCTACGTAATTGGGTATACAAATGAAACAAGTAAAATTATTAAATACTAGCGGCTCGTCCTGGCTTCGCACGGCTGGACATTTATTTTTTAAACATTTTGGCATAAACGTACAGTAAATGCAGGACAACTGACATCAACGCGTAATTTTTAAAAACATTTCACTGAGCAATTTTATTAAACTCGTAATATGTTTCGAATGGAATGTCCGATTTTAATAAACTAAAAAGTAATTTACAGGTATTTAAACTGCCTTGCTTGAGAAATCATTTATTTAGGTAAGGATTAAGGCAAAGGTATAAATAACTTGATCTGATTTATATACACTATACAATTTAAATTAATATCGGAGTTATCAGAAAATGAATATTTCCGCGTGATAAAATAATAAAATGGTGCCAGCCGGTGCGGCGGGGCACGGTGGCAGGTATCGGCGCGGAAGATTCCTGTGGTTCCTGTGGTGATCTTATTAACAATCGTTTCCTATAAGAAGCTCTGTGCGATCGCAGCCCCGTAAAAACAAATATTTAATATTTCAACCCAGACGAAGTCGGGGCAGGTCGCTAGTTAAACATATTTTGAAAGAAAACCTTAATTATTATTATTATCGATAAAGAACCTAAATCAACTTATTATTTTTTTCTGTTTGTCTGTACCGCAAACATATGACAAATTAATTTATCTAAGTGATTAAAAATATATAATAAAATATAAGTACGTTAAATCAAAATTAAAAAGTATTTCATTAAATCGATTGAAAGTTCTTCTTAAATAAAATCGATTATTACTTCAAATCGAATCGGTAACGTGTGAAGGCGTCACTAAAGTCAAAATTTCTTGATCTGCCAAAAAGAAAATAAAGAATTGGACAATCTATAGTTGGAATTTTATCTACTTACCTAAGGCAAATTACTGCTTTAAAAAGTTTTTATTTTCAAACAAAAAAACTGTCAATTGTTTAAATTTTTTGTTGTCAGACTATTATGTGGAGATCTATAGAGCATGCTTGGACTCCGCTCAGACTGAAGATACAGGTTAAAACGAGACACAAAAATGCTCTGACGTGTCACGTTTTAACTCTGTCTTGACTTCTTGAGTCTTGAGCTGAGTGAGTGTACTGTCTATAGATTTTAGTCTAAGTCTTGTCTTTCCTATTGTACTAGTTAAATCTTTGAATTTATCAATATTGGTTACATACCTTTAATGTCACAAGTTCTTGCAGTAATTTGATGTTCGGTGACAGAGTTTTAATGACATTGGAACTGAGATCTAGCATCTTTAGTGGTTCAGAATTCCACCAGTTGTTCTGATCAGATCTGGCAAAGTCAACTTCTTTGGTTTCCTCCAATACAAACTCATTAATTTTCCAAACATTTTCAGGTACTAAAATAAATTAGTTGAAGTTAGATATATTTACTCATAGAACTATAACACAAGAAGCGCAATAGTCACACCAATGCGAAACCATTTTTAGTAAGCCTTTAAAGGCTGACTGAGCAGTTTTGTTGCATTAGTATGAGCTTGCAGAAAATTATTAAAAAATGATGTACTGTGATGTGAAAGAGTGTTCATCATTCATCACAATCACCATCAAAAATGTAATTATCAGTACCAGAACAGAAAATGGCATTCACACAATTATTGTTTGTTTTGAACCTATGTTTTGTAAACGGACTTTTCAACGGAACTGTTACAAACTGCTGTTCTAAGCTTTATACTTTTATGTAGATATACTTAAGCTTGGAGCTTTGAAAAACAGAAATAATGCACTTCATATGCTTGTGATTTAGAAATGACTAAATCATACCCATATATACTATAAAGCATGTTCCAAAAAAAACAAACACCTTTTATTTATTTTTTCTTGGGTGTCTAATTTTTTAACTAAAGAATTTACAAGGAACTTTCACAGGCAGAAATCGGTATACAACGTCTTTATCGTAATGTTTGATCAATACAGCTGTTACTTCCGTAATTATTGTATAATAGGTACCTAAGTAAAAGGTAATAATGGAAATAATTTGAAAGAATTACCTGTTCCAAGGCCTCTGTTACATAAAGTCAGTTGACCAGTTCGTTTCGCAGATTTAATTAAACCAATGGATAGTTCATTTTCATCGGCTTTTTTATCTTGAAGATGAAAAACAGATTTATTGCAAACTTTTACCCTTGATTTTGTAGGTGTTCGACGTGACATTTTGTATTTTAATTTTTAATTGCTACACTACATTAATTTTAACTACGAACTGATATCCCGTGTTGATACGTTTTTGCTCTGTGCTCGTAATATAAACTTATTAAATAAATTCAATACTATCAAGTACCCACATAATAGCAACCTGCTAATTAGGTAATGTTTTGTTTTTGTTATTTTAATTATTGTTTATGGTTGTGTGTAATGACATGTGTGGTGGTGTTAAGGAACCTGTAAATGGTCAAACATGTTTGTCAAACACGTAAAGTTTTTACGAGTTTGATCGTGTGCGCTGGTGTTTGATGACCTTGTTCAAACAAAACCGTAACAAAAACGTAAAATTTGACAAACATGTTTGACCGTGACGGGCCCCATTAAATCATAAATGTTCTGAAGTCACTGATCTCTATCTTTAATCTATGATTAACACTGGACTTTCTGTCCTTAAACAAATGCCAACTTAAATACGGAATATTATGGATCAATTCAATTTGAAGCGACATATTTGATATACGAGTGTCTCTACTAGAACTAATAATATTGCAAATTCCGCACCGACCTCTATGACTAATTTATGAAATCATATAAGAACAACAATGAAATCTTGGATTAATTACCTATGTCTATGCGCTATTTTGCAATATTACCTATTAGTTCCAAACACGTTAGACATAACGGTCACGAAATGTATCCGCCAAACCCTTGCTAAACCACTGTAGGATTTTTTACGAAACGGACCAAATCCACTATTGACTAAAAGTGCTGACACACACATACCACCAAAATTAATGGAACTTTCTACATGCTGCTCCTTTTTGTGCTGGTTTTGTGTATCCTTTTTTTCTTTATTCATTATTGTATAATACAAAAATATGCGTAATATATAACATCTGCAATTAAAAAATACCTAAAATAGAATTCTTCATTTCATTTCATTAGAAACAAAACATGAATAAAACTATGCGGCGTGATAGAGACTTCATGTCTTTGAGTAATACTCAAAGCTTCATGCCCACTTACATTTTCTTAAAATTACTTATTTCACGGGATAAAAACATAACGTTCATCTTCCGAATGTACAGACTAACGTCTGTGTCAGTATGCAAGCTATTTCTATGTTGAACCTTAATAATACTTACCTCCTATTGTTAAATTTTTTATTTTAGGGAACCCTTATTATTCCTGGAATATAAATGCAGCCTTTGTTACTTACATGCAACTTATTCTATCTACTAGTGAAAATCCTTGCGAAATAGTTTACGCTGAGTCCAAAAATTATCCGTATAAACAGACAGTTAATCAAAATCAATGGTGTATGTAAAGCAAGCCATTAATGATTATAAATCCTTACCTGAAAATAAACTATGTAATTTTTTAACAAAAAGAATAATAAAAACAAAATAATATTTTCAGACTCAAATTATACTTTGTCCAAGCCTTTATTTTCTTTTTGGCAGATCACGCCTATAAATTACCGTTTTTTTGTTTTCGGAATAATCGTAGACAGAGAAGGCAATAGACCAAGGTACTGTGTAACCGCGACTGAAATAGAGATAACATGACGTAACGATGACGTCACATGACAAGTTCGAGTTTAATGTTGCCACAATAACTGCACTCCCCTAGTACCCCAAATTAGATGGAAAATTCTTCCCAGGATTTTTAAATAAAACGACAAAACAGATGCTGAACTGTTTTATTTTTTAAATAACATACCTACACATATAAGGTTGTCTGGGAGAGACATACCTATTAGGGTAAGCTTCTATTTTTTACATATATCTTAATATTGTGTGCAATAAAGAATTTATTATTCTTTATTGCACACAATATTAACTTCAACCACCACTTAAAAGTATAAAATAATTTTAGTTTGTACACGTAAGTCGGTTTTTTAAAAATATTTTTTTTTATACTAAAGTTTTTTAATGTACTTTCATAGGACCAATTCACTAGATAATTATTTGCTCCTTAAAAAAAATATTGAAATGCCGAATAGAAATTTAGCATATGTGAGTCACTTTGAAAAAAGATGTATGTAACACAAAGGAAAATTTTTTTTCGTTACTAGTAAGAATGTTACACAAAATAATTTGTAATGAACAGTTAAAATTTTCCTTCGATCGAGTAATGCTATTGAATTAAAAGCAACAAAAATTGTATATTTAGTCATCAAAATCATCATTAATGAAATTAACAGTATATTCCTTTTTTCAGGCAGTCGTATAAAACTGCAACTCTTCATAGTTTAAGTTAATAATTATTTAAAAAAAACATTAAAAGTCTGCCTCTAGCTATTTAAAAATGGCTTTAAAAATTAAGAACTTTGTAAATAAAATAATTCTTAAGATCGCCAACAGTTCTCGACTGGTTGTTGGACATTCGAACGAAACTTCAGGATGATTCAGAACAGTAACCGACACTATCTAACTGAATACACTTTAATCATCGCCGACATATATTATATTCTAGTATCCATCATCTTTCTTTTCTTTTCTCATAATATTCATTTCTTCCATCACGACTTTATTTTGTTTCAACAAAAATTAAAAAAAAAATTGAAAAAGTAGCCAAAGTAACCCGCCGTTACGGTATGTCAGAGGACATTACTAAAAAAAACCTATCTCCGTGCCAAATTTCAGCCATATCGGTTTAGTGTGGCGTATTGAGTAACAAACATCCATATGTTTGTTACTCAATCACGCCACACTAAACCGATATGGCTGAAATTTGGATGTATGTATGGATGGCCCTACATACATTCAAACTTTCACATTTATAATATAAGTAGGATAGGGAAAATCGGGACATTGTATAGGTACCTAAAGCTGGCAACACACATAGATACTAAATTTTCTTATTAACTGTCAGTTTGTTGGGCACAAAAGTGTGTCGACCTTGAAAAAAACTGGTTACACGATGAGGGACAAAAAATTGGGTAGCTGCGTCTCTGTTTATCACATTAATAACTTTATTTCTGCTCTCTTTTTAGTGTGAGTGAGAAAGAAATCGTCACTGGCTCTATGTCTTCTCTCTCTACGGGAATAATGTACTAAAATAATGTCGTACTTTATTGACGTTTAGTGAAGTGCCCTGTGCATAACAAACAACCACAGACTAAAACACAGTTCTTGAAAGACGATAAATCATTCACAATTATGATAAAAATAATTTGACTTCGTGTAAGTATTGTTTCAGTAAATTTAATAAAAAAAAAGGAAATAAAAATAGTAACTATGACTCCAATATTGAATATTTGCAAGGAATTAAGTTGAAATCTTGGAATTTAAGTTCAAACCAAGGGTAAAGAAATTTTTCTTTTCATTTATTTTTTTTTGACGGCTGCCTTAAAATGTTACTATGTACGCGTGAGTGAAGTGAGTTAACTTCAAAACGCGTGGTTAATAACGTCTAAACCAAGTTTAAATCAAGAGTTATGAGCAAATATACTTGGAAAATCACATACCTACCTACTTATTTATTTAACAAACTAGCTACGTAATTGGGTATACAAATGAAACAAGTAAAATTATTAAATACTAGCGGCTCGTCCTGGCTTCGCACGGCTGGACATTTATTTTTTAAACATTTTGGCATAAACGTACAGTAAATGCAGGGCAAGTGACATCAACGCGTAATTTTTAAAAACATTTCACTGAGCAATTTTATTAAACTCGTAATATGTTTCGAATGGAATGTCCGATTTTAATAAACTAAAAAGTAATTTACAGGTATTTAAACTGCCTTGCTTGAGAAATCATTTATTTAGGTAAGGATTAAGGCAAAGGTATAAATAACTTGATCTGATTTATATACACTATACAATTTAAATTAATATCGGAGTTATCAGAAAATGAATATTTCCGCGTGATAAAATAAAATGGTGCCAGCCGGTGCGGCGGGGCACGGTGGCAGATATCGGCGCGGAAGATTCCTGTGGTTCCTGTGGTGATCTTATTAACAATCGTTTCCTATAAGAAGCTCTGTGCGATCGCAGCCCCGTAAAAACAAATATTTAATATTTCAACCCAGACGAAGTCGGGGCAGGTCGCTAGTTAAACATATTTTGAAAGAAAACCTTAATTATTATTATTATCGATAAAGAACCCAAATCAACTTATTATTTTTTTCTGTTTGTCTGTTACCGCAAACATAATATGTCAAATTAATTTATCTAAGTGATTAAAAATATATAATAAAATATAAGTACGTTAAATCAAAATTAAAAAATATTTCATTAAATCGATTGAAAGTTCTTCTTAAATAAAATCGATTATTACTTCAAATCGAATCGGTAACGTGTGAAGGCGTCACTAAAGTCAAAATTTCTTGATCTGCCAAAAAGAAAATAAAGAATTGGACAATCTATAGAAGAAAAATTTCTCTTGCAATTTGCAAAATGACGGCACAATGACGGTTAACGGTAATGACTAATGACGGTAGGTAGGTAGGTAGTATCTATATTCCTTGGTAGGTAGGTAGGGTAGGTACAACATCATTCAACACGCGGTTCATGGGTTCAACGTGGGTTCAACCCTCGGAGGAAAAAAAATTTTGCTAGGTTCAACCACGGTTCAACAAATACCCTTGAAAATCCTTATATGTAGGTACATAAAAAATAAAAATAAATAAAGAAATTTATTTTAAATATTATTGATGTAGTTAAACGTAAGCACGGACGTAAGGATCCAAGCACTTGGTATTCAAATATATTCTTTTATTACACGTTTTTACTATTCAGTGAATTCGCAAAGCTAATGGTTTGTGAGGAATTGTGATGTGAACTGACACAAAATTAATGCTTTGACGTCTCTTCTCAGTCCATATAAAACCAAACTCAAGGAAAATGTAGTCAAACACATCTTAACCGAGCCTTTAAACGGGTGTCAGTTTGTAGAGGATAACTAGTTGTAACTTAAAATTCTGCTTAATTAAAAAAATGGTCAATACCAGGAATAGCATTAGCATAGTTCTGATTGTAATGATAGTTTCGTGTTGGTTTATTTACTGTTCAGGTTCCCCATCCAATTCGAGATGCAAACTAAAAAGATATTCCCATAAGGCCGTTCAAACTGACTTTAATGGATTACGTTGTTGGGATGACGTAAAAATACTTTCGTGCTGGGGATACTGTTTTTCTTATGAGGTAGGTCTAGGAAATTACCTACCTCTCAAATTATTTATTTGAGTTCATATCATCCGGTTGGTTACAAAAAGTCTTTTCCACTAACAATACCTACCATAGTGATAGGGCTTACAAACGGCAAAACTACTTTATTTTTTTATTTTACCTTGCATACGAAGTGTTCCGAACTAAAAACGCCGAAAAAGACATATTTCTAGTAGGGGAACCCCCTTTAATTTTTACCCGTTCATACCTACTCGAAGCTAAAATGCATTGTTGCAGCAATATATAAGTCAATGGTTGCAGCAAGTGTGTTTTTAATTCAACCTTTCTTTTTCGCCAGCTGTTTTATTTCATAAATGCACCTATTTTATTACAGATCTCTCATTGGCAATTCCCTTATAAAGTATCTACTCACCCGGTTTGTGTGCATGGTGAAAGAAGGCATGCTTCAGTCAAACTACGACACTGCGACCCTGGTGTGGAACCGGGAACTGAAACTTATCACTTCGTAGAAGCGGTTAACTGCAAATGCCAAGTAATAACTAATTCTTTTTTTTTTAACTTACTATGTACGTAACTGATGCCCGCGACTTTGTGCGCGTGCACTTAGTTTTTAAAATGCCGCGGAAATTATTTGATTTTCCGGGATAAAAAGTAGCAAGTCACTCTCCAGGTCCTCGACTATAGGTAACTACCCGTGAACTACCCATAAAAATAAATCATGTCATTCCATAGCTCTGTTGCAGCGTGATTGAAGGACAAACCAATAAACAAACACATTTATATTTTAACATTATTGTACTAGGTATAAAGTCAAAAGTTGGAATGAGTATTATGCAGTTAATCAAACTCATATGCCTCATCAGTTTTGAGACTGTAATAGTACCTTAATAGTACAGTCTCAATTATATAGCTTTAGAGGGCCCGTACACGGTCAAACATGTTTGTCAAACACGTAAAATTTTTATGTTAAATTTTACGTTTTTGTTTGAACAAGGTCATCAAACACCAGCGCACACGATCAAACTCCATCCATTTCTGTTTGCCAAACACATATAGTTTGTTTGACAAACACGACCACAGACTATCAAATAATTTGACAAACACGTTCGACCGTGTACGGGCCCTCTTACAGAATCGAACTACTGCTGTTTTTTAACCGACTTCCAAAAAGGTATCTTTTTTTTATGATACAGACTGAATGTGATGTCTATTTAAAATCATAATGATCGTGAACTATTTGCAATGCGTTTCAGGTATGTTCTTCGGAAGACACAAGCTGTGAATGGCTTCCACCTGATTCTTCTCTTCTCGGTGGTTTAATTAAAGAAGAATTAAATGAAATTGAATGAATATCCTACACTGCGCAGACCATGATTCTTGATCACTCTCATTATATTTTACCGTTTAAAAATTTGTAAATGCAAGTTACATTTTTTGTTATTAGATACCTACTTAATTTGTTTTATTAAAAAATAATGCGATACCAAAATGTTTTGATGTAATTATAAATAGATAATGGATTAGTCTCTTTTTAACCTCTTCGGTAAGTACTATGGTTTTGTTAGTTCTTAACTCGTTTATAAAATTAGACCAATATGATATTGGTGATTTATAATATTGGTGATTCTACCCTACCGATTTCAAAAGCAATAATATCACTTTTGCAATCACTTAATGCACTTAACCTTAACAGTGACATCCATAGGAAGTGGATAGGTAGGTATCTAATTCATACGTACAAACACAGCGTACAAATCACTACAAATACAAGATCATAAACCAAACTATTCTAGTTCACAGACCACATCCCTATTTTTTTCGTCAAAAAGTGGCAACCCACGAAACGTCAGTTTACTTCATCTAATTGGAAGTTGGAGTATAGGTTAGGTTATAAATTAAACAGTTTGAAGTTTTTTAATTATTTTTTTACCTTTAATACAAATACAAATTACAAAACAAACAACATGTTAGAGCCTTGGAATGACAAATCTGTTTTACCTCCTCCAATAAATACATCACCGTGCCAAATAAAATTTAGTAAGTATGAAATTATAGTCCATACATAATATTATTCTGATTCTCTTGCTATTATAAACAGTTTTTTTTAAGTAGTTCACAATTCACATTAAAGTTAGGTGCCTACGGTAGATACCTCTCATGTCTTAACCACACCACAGTCACTTTGATTTTGTTTATGTTCATTTTGCAGGTATAAAAGATCTCAAAAGCTGTGTCAACACCATTATTCGCGTGTTATCTATGCAGTCGCCACTCCATAAGGAAAGCGCTATATTTTCTCGGTTTTTATATAAATTCGATAAAAAATTTCGTAATGATATTGGCTATAGAAACTTCAAAAAAGTAAACACAGCTCTCCGTAAATATTTGTCGTTAAATTTGACAAAAGACGTACAAAATTTCTCTGATTTATTACCTGCAAATAACGAAATAGAACCATACTTACCTACAAGGAATATGTTACAGTATATTTTGGTAAAACTGATGACATTTTCGAGGTTAATGTACAGAATTACAGTATGTTCTAAACAGGCAGCTATTTTCTACCTCAATAGAATCAAACTAGGCGAGAGTCACTGGATGTGCCTAATGCCTTATGCATTACTTTGTAGAATATGGTCTATGGTGCTAGTTTTATTACAGCATTCATGTAACTGGTATAATCAATTATACCCTTTCCTCAAATACCTGCCCTATAAAGGATTAGATTTTTTACCAAAAGAATATGAGCTGCCTGCAGATTTAGAAGAATGGATAGACCTTAAAAACTTAAATCAAAGTGGAAGGTTGGAATGGTCCCAAAAAATCAAAATTAATGTTGATTCCATTATGGTTGAAGATGAGGAAGGTGATTTATGTGAAAATATATTGAAGTATGTTAATGAAATCAATAAAAAAACTGAAAACAGTGATGATGATGAGCCAGAAATACAAATACAATTGCCCAAATCCGAGATTCAGTATACAAATCTCTCAAATAAATACAATGATGAAGGTGTGGCGATCTCTAGAGAAAGTTTCAAAAAGATGATGAGCTCACCATCTGTTAAGGTAGACTCTTCAGTTTCAAAAATGGGAGATGAACATGCAATTGAATATGTAACAGGTAGAGATTCATTAATACAATTCATAGAAAATGAAGAAGTGTTTAGACACAAAAGCCATGAAGCATGCCTCACTAGTCACTTAAGCTTTATGCAGTGGCAAGCTTTAAAAACAGCTCTCTTGAAATTAGACAGTTCCTTGATAAGTACACGAAAATTAGAAAGGAAGTTAAAAAAAATTTGGCAAGAAAAATGCTTGGAGTACTTACTCATATAGAATATAAAAATAAAAATAAAATGATAAAGTTAAAAATGTATTATTTTTTCTACCTATCTTATATAACATAATTAGATGTAAGCACCATTCTATAGTACATAATAGTATTGTAAACAATAACATAATCTATTTTACGTTGTTTTATTTAAACCATAGATCAGGTACATTATTAAAGACATTGTGTACAAAATTTCAAAGCATGATTATAATAATTTACAACTTATACTTAATACCCCAGTGTTTTATGGAATGATGATCCGTGAGTATATTTAATCACTATTTTACTTTCGATGTAGACTACATTTTATACATATATAGAAACTTTAAATAGGTTCTTTTTATTACACTATTAAGTAATATGAGTTTCATTAGTATGTGTAGTATAATGGCACTTTTATTACAACAATAATGTAGTAAAAGTAAGTCTGCTGTTATTTCACCATTGTAAAGTAACTATTTTTAACTGAGAAGTTTTGATGTTTTAGCAGATTTTAATTGTTCTTTCTTTTTTTATTCAATGACAAGACGGACCTTGCCTGCGATCACACCAGACCAGACCAGAGACAATTCAGAAATTATAAATTCCCAAATTGCCCTCGCCGGGAATAGAACCCGAGACATCCCAGTTTTATTAGTTATTTGGTAATGGTGATATTGGATCTTAATCATATAAAAGTGTAATTTTTATAGCATTTATCACTGATCACTGGTAATTTTGTGCTAAATAAAAATAAGCCACAGCCATCACATCCCTAAAATAACAAACTTCTAAGATTGTTATTATAACACCAGATCTTTTTAAACTTGATGTAAATTAACTCAAAATACAAACTAGCCTACAGATACACATAAAAGGTGACACATCATAGACAAATATTATATGCCTTTTTTCCTTAAATATCATCAATCATCAATGTTACAATTAATGCTGAGCAATGTAGCTGTTAGATACGTTTTTATATACATATATGGACAAAAATGCAAGCTATAGATATTTGTTTACAAAATCTATATTATTATGTACATTTTGGAGCATCCTTTTAGTAAATAAGTTAATACATATACAGTATAAAATTCATTTTCTAGCACTAGATAGTTTCTGTAGACGCGCTTTCAGTCCACCTTCTTTTTTAGGTTGTGTATTCGCTTTTCTTTCACATTGAAGCTTTTTTGTTTCTTTAAGTCTGAAATAAAAAAAGTAAAATTACTTATTATTCGTGTTAACGTATGATACGCGTAATCGGTCCACTTGGCCGATGGATGGATGTTTGTTACTCAATCACGCCGTAACGACTGAACCGATTTCTCTGAAATTTGGCACAGAGATAGATTATAGTCTGGAATAAGACAGCCTACTTTTTATCCTAAAAAATAAGTGTTTCTGCGGGAATTAAGTAAAAACCTTAACCCACGCGAACGAAGTCGCGGACATCTAATAAAAAATAAATTTTAAAATGGCGGCCATTTTTAGGGGGAAGGGGTTTTTTGTCTATAAAATTAGGTCTATTATATGCGCTTTAATTTTACCGCTAGTTTGTGACCGAAGACACTGTGTTTTTAACTGCAATGAACATAATGTTTACTCACTTTTCTTTAATAGCAATCTGTTCCTCCTTTTTAAAAATATCTTTAAAATCAGTACAAAACGATGTCCACAATGAAAAGAATTCCTTAGGCTCACAGTCGTCAATTTTCCCGTTCTTCGGAGAATACTGGTAGAACTTGACTGTTGCAATGAATTTGTTCCGACATTCGCACATGTTCTCATTTTCAGTCTTCAGTTTTTCTTCAGCTGCGTTCAGGAATGTTGTCATTTTATCTTTAAATACGTCGAGTCTCTTTGTACTTTCACCACTCGCATTCTCATCACCTTTTTGTGAGGCATCGTCTTCTAAGACTTTTTCCATTTTATTTCGACATTCTAAAATAAAAATTATTTAAAAAAAAAAATAGTTAACTTTACTAATATATTATAACACTACTACAATTTTTTTTAATGGGAAACGTTTTGTTTATTAAAATTTTCAATAATGTCATACTTATACCTATTATAGTTTATATGATTTTGTGCAATTATAAGTGCGATCTATTTCTCAGTACATGTAGCATTTGGCAGCGTTATTTATACGCTGCCACATGCTACATGTATCGTGTATCCTTACATTTTCACTGAAAATCTGAATCTAGTTTACAGCACAATGTGTGTAGTTCAGGTCATTTTAGCGATAAAAAATGTTTTGCATTCACATAACAATGCCTTTATTTACAATACAGCTGCCCATATACGTAAGTATATTTGGCTTGTACATAACAATGTCTTTGTCTGAAACTTGGTCCGCGTGGATTTAGTTTTTCAGATCCCGCGGAAAATCATTGATTTTTCGAAATAAATCACTCCCAAGTCCTCAACTATCCATAACTAGCATGCAAAATCAAGTCGAACGGTTTGTCCGTGATAGGGGATGAAAGATTTTGTTGATTTTGCTCTATAACTTCGTCAAATCTAAACCGAATTTGATATTCTTCTTTTATTCTAAATTGTTTACTATTAGAAATATTTTATCCAATTTTGGTGAAGATCTATTAAATATTATTGGAGATAGACGACATAACTTCTCGCGGATAGTAGCAAGTCACTAAACTATTTCCACGCGGACGAAGTCGCGGGAAACAGCTAGTTGTTTACTATTAGAAATATTATGTCCAATTTTGATGAAGATCTACTAAATACCGCTCATTTGCGACAAGAGTGACATAATTCAAAATCGACGATGAGAGAATTCTCTCGTTAGAAAGTAATGTTTTGTGGATGCTGCGGTCGCGAAACAACACAGCGGCCAACAAAGCGATAGAGTATTAAGCCACAATCTCTCTCGCTCTTATTTTTTTGTGCTTAGCGTAATGTTGTTTTTATAGCAATAAGTATAAATGTTCGACATTAAAATTGATGAATTTAGAGTTAAGTTACCCTTGTCGCAAATGAGCGATATTATCGGAGATAGAGGACATAATGTCGCGGGAATCAGCTAGCAGTGGATAGGGCCCTCACCGTTGAGGTTGGTCCTGAGAGTGGCGAGGCTGGCGGCGACGTCCGCGAAGTCGATGGCGGCGGCGCGGTGCACGTCGCCCGGCTCGGGCACGGGCAGCGCGCACGCGCCGCTCAGCGCGCCGCCGCACGAGCGCATGTACGCGCGCACGATGAAGTGCAGCAGCGTCACGTTCGACTGCTTCGACTGTCACCACAACCAGAATGTTAAAAGGTCACTGTAAAAACTATTGACGGCAGGATCTCCGAAAACAGCCTGTTTTTGATTCAATAGTAAACAATCAAATATTCTTTGTTTTGATAGGTTAAAAATATATGTTGTAGTTTAATACACGTTCTAAATTATTTTACCATTCAAAAGTCCATATTTTGAACTTCACTCGATCAAATAATATTCTGAAAACAGTGTAGTTTTTAATTGTTTTTCAGGTTGTACTTATAGTATATCAAAGTTAAACTAAAAAAAAAAAAATGTCAAAAAATAGGCAAAAGCTTTTAGAAGAATATTTTACCGTTAATTTTTCTCTAAAAAGTTTTCTTTTTTTTTTATCATGACTGTTTTACTTTTTTTATAACAAAGTGGCTCGTGCACCTCACTTCAATTGCATGCAAGTTACTGCGGTCGAAGATCGTGCCCTTAAGATAAGGCCACCATTTATGCTCTCATCATCGATATCTCTCATTCATAACGCAGGATTAGACAATTTTTCATCTACCTTTACTTACTTTATTCCCTTTTACTTTATTTACCTTTACATCTTTTAGTTTGGCAAGTATCTCCAATCCA
Organism: Hipparchia semele; assembly: GCA_933228805.2. Lineage (NCBI taxonomy): Eukaryota > Metazoa > Arthropoda > Insecta > Lepidoptera > Nymphalidae > Hipparchia > Hipparchia semele. The sequence continues at coordinate 5,291,633 of OW121717.1, read as the reverse complement.
AAACCATCGGCTTGTCCTCTTTGCCCGTTCCCGCCATTCATGTAGTTGCCGATCGCCAGAATAATGGAAAATAAATGCTTCAGAGATTCATTCGTTATGAGGAACTGAAACAATTTATTAGTGTAACACGTTTGTGTGAAAAAGTCGTGCGAGTAGCACTTTAAATAAGGTGACTGCATGGTTGGTTAGCAAGTTCGACTGCGGATGACGAGGTCCCGGATTCGATTCCCAGGTCGAGCCAAAAAATGTATTGGGTTTTCCTGTCTAGAAATTCTCAGTACTAACTAGCCCGGAGTTAGGAAGTTGGCTGTAAGTCACCCCCGTGCCTAGAAGAGCACGTAAAGCCGTCGGTCCTGCGCCTGATCTCTCATCTTGTTTTTGAAAAAAAAAAAAAAAATTTACCTCACATGTGTGTTTTAAATTATCTAATTTGTTCATTATTGTATTAACAGCGTCATCGAATTCCGCTTGGAATGTAAAACAGGATATTCTCTCGGCAAAATGATGTATTCCAGACAGATCATGTAAAAATGCCTCCGGCTTGTCCAATGGGATGTTAGGTTTGCTATTTAAATGTTCCTTTATGAGCATTAATTCTTCTGGAGTAGCTCTCTGTGAAACGTATATTTATGTAAGATCTTTATATAGATTAAATTAGTTTTACAAATACGCAAAATGCGTATTTTTCAAAATGGTGTTAAACATTTTCACCTCGTTTATTTAATTCTAATCAAAGCTATTTATGGTATAACTAGCTGTTGCGCGCGACTTCGTCCGCGTCAATTTTTGTTATTATGATCGCGATTAAGAAGTTTTTAAAAGAATATATTTTAAATATGGATAATTTTCCCCGTTTTTGCAACATTTTTCACTGATGCTTCGCTCCTATTGGTCGCAGCGTGATGTTATATAGCCTAAAGCCTTCCTCGATAATTGGACTATCCAATACAAAAAGAATTTTTCAATTCGAACCAGTAGTTCCTGAGATTAGCGCGTTCAAACAAACAAACTCTTCAGCTTTATATGTTAGTATAGATATAGATAATATCGTACCAGCTCATAGATTTGCTGCAAGGCTTCTAAACTGACAACTGAAGTGTCGAAATTGTATATTGCGTTTTCGATCTCCGAAAACTCCACGTGTAAACTTTGAGCGAGTATTCCAACATTTTGTGATCTTTTGCTATCTAATATTTTTATAGGCTGTATTTTAGTCTTGACTTCGACTTTTTTCTTAACGGGGGCTTTGACTACTTGTCGCGAAAATAGATCTGTGAATTCATCTATATTGTCTATCTTGGCTTCTTCGATTTCCAGCCAGAGTGGTTTAAAACTTGACGATTCTGCTTCTCCCTGACAGGTGGGTGGTAATGGTGCTGCTAAAATTCGAGTCCAATACAGAGGTCTCATGGGCGCCGTAGGTTTTATCGGAGGTTTTCGTAGAGCTAAAATGAAATTTTATCTGTGAGTATAGATGCTAAAGTACGAAGGAATATCAACTAGTGATAACTATAACTTCTACTTACTAGCTCTTTGCATATTCCATCCTCCAACAGGAGGTGCAGGAAAAGGCGCAGGTCCGGTATGGCTCGCTGCTGTCGGTGGTGGGGCAGGGATGCCAGGAATTGGGGGAGGAGGCGGCCCTAAACCTACCGTTGGTGATGGAGGTGGACCTATGCCAGACATCGGAGGTGGTGGAGGGCCCATTCCTGGCATTGGAGGTGGTGGAGGGCCCATTCCTGGCATAGGAGGTGGTGGAGGGCCCATTCCTGGCATTGGAGGTGGTGGAGGGCCCATTCCTGGCATTGGAGGTGGTGGAGGGCCCATTCCTGGCATTGGAGGTGGTGGAGGGCCTATTCCCGGCATTGGTGGTGGTGGAGGACCCATTCCCGGCATCGGGGGTGGTGGAGGGCCCAGTCCTGGCATTGGAGGAGGTGGTGGTGGTAGATCCATTCCTGGCATTGGAGGAGGTGGTGGGCCTAGACCTGGCATTGGAGGAGGTGGTGGAGGACCTATTCCTGGCATAGGAGGAGGTGGTGGAGGACCTACTCCTGGCATTGGGGGAGATGGTGGGCCCATAATAGGCATTGGAGGTGGTGGAGGGCCCATTCCCGGCATTGGAGGAGCTGGAGGAGCCATACTTGGCATTAGGGGCTGTGGAGGGCCCTTGTCCGGCTTGGGTGGTGGTGTTGGGGACGATAATTTAGGCTCAGGGTGTTTATCATTAGACACAGAGAAAGGTTCTTTTTCTTCTTGCATTGAAACAGATGATGGCGCAACAGAAGGTTTTTGTATTGTTTTCCCCACATCTGCCTTAGAATTGATTTGGGATTGTTCTAATGAAGATGGGGATGTTTTTTTGGGTGAAGCACAATTTTCCGATGTTTCAGAATATTGCATTGAATTTTCTATTTTGACTGGTGTAGTAGGACTTAAATTTTTATGTGTTCCAGGCATAGGAGGTGGCGACGGGGACATACCAGGCAGTGGTGGTGGAGGCTGACATGAATCATTTTCTGAAGTCTGAACACTACTCAATCTAGGTAAACTTGATTCTACTTCTGTCAATTTTACAGATGAGTCCATTTCTGCAGATAACTGTGAAGTCGGTATTTCTGATGAAGATTGGCTTGTTGCAGCAGCAATTGTTTTCACATCATTTTTTGTGAAAAGGACTTGAGCAGACACTGAAGAAATAATTGAGTTTGTAATATTTTTTACATCTTTATCTTGTCCAAATATATCTATAGATTTGTTACTTTTGTCACTCAGTAACTCAGTTGTTGTGCTTAAAAAAGACTCTGATGAACTTTCACATTCAATATTATTATCATCTGAATATTTCATATGTTGATTATAATTTTTAAGATTCATGCATAAGATTTCTGTTCCTCTGTTGCTTTTTATTTTATTATCATTTGGAATGTTATCAGATAATTCATCTTTCCTATATGACTTATTGTAATCTCGACTTTTGTTTAACTTACAGTAATTTTCTATTTTTTCAGATCTATATTCAGGTTTCCCTTCAATATCTTTTCTAACTAAATCGTGTTTGTAATCTAATCTACTTATTCCTATTGTAGTATCCATATTTACATTTGTTCTTACATGGGTATCATTATTAGATGGGTGTATCACAGGTATAGTAGCCAGCATATTGATTTCGTTTCCATTGCAAGTTTGTACCTCTTTATTAACTAAATCAATTTTGCTATCACACAATAAGCTGTCTTGAGGAGTTACTACAGAATTTTGAATATTTTTATTCTTTAAATTGAATTGAGCACTGGTCTTGAAATTTTCTAATTGAGTTTCTAATTCTAGTAGTTTTCTTTTGAGGTCTGATATGACAATTTTAGCTTTAACAATATCACTTATTTCATCAGTGAAATCACACTCTTTATTGCAAACATTTGTGTCTTCATTTTGTTTTGTAAGAAAATTTGTTTCTCTTTCTGGAGGCCATGAAGATGTATCAAGTTTTCCAGGAGTAACAGGTTGGGATGCTGGCAACTCCATGTGTGACCAGTAATACATTAGGTTAGGCTGAAATAAAGTAATTAAACCAACATTTTACTCTAGCTCTACAGAAACAGTTTAATAAAGTTATTAATATAAAGATTATCTGATCTGATTTATAAGGGGGATTTATCAATGCTGACAATGTCACCCTTGTAGGTTCATCAATACATATAACACATAAAATTATAGTTTACTATAATTTTAGCTTATTTTAGTGAGTTATTGCACATCCTTTGAGAGTGGGCTGCTAAAATGTATCTTTATTTTCTATATAAAAAAAAATAAATTAAAAGATGCCACTTAAATCTTGAATTATACTTAATAGAGTATGCGATACTAGAGAGAATTTAACACATTAAAAGAAAATTATTTAACTTATACAAACAAAACAAGAAAACAAAAAATGTCTATTATCTGACCCTCACAACTGATAAATGATGAACTAGCAGCTACAGTATAAATATTCTGTGACAAACTTCTTAGATAACAATAAAATTATCACTTGAGCTTGGTTGATTTACCTTTAAACTCATGCACTGCTACTTTACAAATCAATCTTTTAGCTAGAAATAGGTATATATTTTTTTAATATTGTCCACTTAACAAAAGGTCAAGTAAAATTTTTGTTATGGAATGTGTCCATTTATGAAAAACTAGATGCCCGCAACTTTGTCCGTATGGATTAACGTTTTTTGATCCCACGGGAACTCTTTAATTTTCTGGGACAAAAAGTAGTTTGTGTTACTCCAGATTATAATCTATCTCTGGGTCAAATTTCAGCCAAATCGGTTCAGTCGTTGTGGCGTGATTGAATAACAAACATCCAAACTTACGCATTTATAATATTATAATAGGATTCTTTATCAAAATAGAAATTTGGCTTATCCCTAGAATTCTTTATAGAAAGTTTACTAGTTTTGACTTAGTAACAAAAGTATTAGTTGTTAGCGGAAATGCAAAATAGAATAAAATATAGACCTAAATTTAATTCATAGTAGGCAGTACCTTAAATATGTTCTCCGTAGGTGCATTTTTATCAGAAATCTGCTGTAGCACTCCAGCTGCCAGGAGGTGAGTGCAATATTGAACACCAAGTGTTTTAAGATCTTGAAAACTTAACGAGTGCTTTAAGTGACTATCTTCTGATATTGATGAAAGAAACCAGTTGAGAAGCATCTGCCCTGAAATTTGAATGAATCTTTTCTTATTATTTTTATAACTTTAAAATGTCTTTTTTATACTAATCGCTTTCAATATAAACCCAAAATTCTGACCTTCCCTCAACAATTAATAGTTCTACAGGTGTGATACGAGCATATTAGGAAGATATAACAAAAATTTTTATAATGGGCATAACATTAATTAAAATTAATTAAAATTAGAAGTTCATTTTTTATTTACAATCAAATGTGGTAGACCATAAGAAGTACCTGTAACACAAGTAAAAAATAATCCTTTTTGAACACAAAATATAAAAACAGAAAACTAAAACTTTTCGCCTTTTTCAAAAAGTTGAATTTTTATTTATTTTTCAAATTTAAATGTCAAATTCAATTGACATTAATATTTGTCATTGTCAAGCTGCATCCGCACGCTTGGCAAACCTCGGCAAACCTTCACAAACGCAAACGTGCGGATAGAGCGTTTGCCATGGTTTGCCTACGCTTGCGAGCGTTTGTGGCCGATCCATCGAGTGTCGGTCTTTTGATCGCAAACCAAAGGGAATTTGCCGCAAGCGCTTGCCTCTCCGTCCACACGTTTGCGCGCACTCAGTCTCGTTTGTGCACTGGCGGCGATTAGACGTGTCATTGTATTACGATTTACGTATCGCACCTTTAGAAATCTTCATTTTGTGAATGGGTAAAAACGTAAAATGAATGACTGGTCGACTGTAGACTTTTGAAGACGATTTGTTTATATAATTTAAATAACACTGGTCTGCAACGAAATCCTCCTTTAAATAAAAATATGATAAATATGAACAGCTTAAAGGACTTCACACACGGCAGCTATAATGTATATTAATGTATATTACATCCCGGGATGTATAGCTTTACATTATCTTAACCTATCACACACGGAGCAGGTAATGTAATATATCTTTCCCTTCATTCCATTGGTATACGTCTCGACTGACGCACTTCCCAGCTACTAAAGTGCTATACAGGATGTTATTATTTTTAATATGGATCTGTCAAGTTATTTATTACTAGATTTACTAGATAGTTCATCAGAAGATGATTCAGATTGTGATTATGATGCGGGTATTGCCATATTATGTGCCAAAAATAGAACAATTTGGATTGAAGATCACATAAAGTATAAGAAAAATTCTGGAGAGTTTAAATTATATGATGAATTATCAGACGGCAAATTTTTTCTACCTTAAAATACAAACCTACTATAAATTAATTATAAAATTATTCCTACATACGATTTAATATATATAAAAAATAATATATAAATACCTAAATGTTAATTTTTACATGTTCGATCTATTTCAATTCAGTAGCCTAATCACGAACTTTTTTAACTTTCGAATAGTAAAGGTGAAGTTAACGTCAAAACGCAGTTTTGTATGAAAACGCACGTAACGCGCTAAAATCGGTAGCACGAAGCAACTGCAACTACGTAAAGTTAAACTTGACGCAGCTGTGACGTCACTCTCCGGTTTCGTCACGTTTTTCTCGAAGAAATTCAAAAATCGGTAGCACAAACCTTTTTTTGACGTTTGGTTTCGAGAATTACGAAAGCTGGCTATCGAGAATTACCGAATTATAGCTCACTGAACTTTTTGAAGTGAGTGAACTTACGTCGTCATCAAATGTGTTGTTTTTGCGGATTTTTCTTACTAAAAACGTTTTAAAATAATGTTGAGTGTGTCTAGGAATCACTTCAAAAATGATTCAAGACTATAAGACGAACAAGAAATAATGAAAGAATATAAATGCCTACACCTATAGTCTAGGCAAGACGGATATTCAATTCATCGACGTCTGCGACTTAAAACTAAAAGTTTTGATCCAGTCAAAGAATAAGTGTAGGATTGTAACAAAGCAAGTAAGTACCTAATAAACAAAATAATATTATTAATAATATTATGACTTCATACGTCATAGCATTTTAGTACCTAAACCTATAACATTAATTAATATCATTAATATATCATCTTAAATAGTCAATGCTTATGTAAAGATATATTATATTTACTATCATTTTCAATACACACAAGTTTAAACAAAAATAAGAAAATAAACTCAAATCAAATTTGCCGCGTAAAATTTGCCGCGTTTGATTTTTATGTAGGACCAATGGGCAAATAAATGGGCGAATGGCAATGACAATTGACAATTGATATTAAAAACATATTGTAACGTAAACAAGTGTTGAGTAAATAAAATTATGTGTTGTTAAAACTTAGATTTACAGTTTATTTAGGACAAAAGTGTTTCGGAGTGCTAAGATACAAAAAAGAGTTGTTGCATTGCAGCCTTAAAACTTGCTCAAAGAATGATACCTAATATCTAAGGAATTAGTTATTTCGAGTGTTTTTCTCTATGAGGATATTATGAGGTTTTTTTCTATGTTAAATAAACATAGCACCTTTGTAATTTCATCATGAAATTAAGTAGGTACCTACATCAATCAGTGAACAATATAATATGTGTACTCCTACATTGCCAATTTGAGGTTAGAAGTTAGATGCATTGCAAGTGTTAAGTCTTAGTATACCTACTAAGTTTATTGAGCATAACTATAACTATTGATACCATATTGCCCCCTAAACAGACTAATAACTGTTTCCATTCAAACTAATAATAGGTACATTAATTGAACAATTGAATAATTAAAAACTTGACTGGACATACTTAAAATACTTAAGTAGTACCTAATTTGCATTTTAATATTTCAGATGGAGAAAGGTTTTGTAAACTTCAATAAATACAAAATGGACTTTCAACAAAAGACCACTAACTCAACCATACCTATACCATCATTATAAAGCAAAAATAATAATAGACCATAATCAAGAATGTGATAAACACAACTAACCAACTAGCTAGTCTCAATCTAGAAGCAGAAAGTTATTATTTCATGGCCCATAGAACACACATAAAATTCCTGGAAGATTGTTTTTGAATCATCGTAGGTGTTCATTATCTTCATCAAACAAATCACAATGCATTCGCTGTGTATATAGGCCTCTTTTGGGTAGCACCAATGTTGCTTAATAGTTACTAAGTATGTATTGTATAAATTTCATTTCATATACCTAATATAAATTCTATTTATTCAAATGCTTTTTTTTAATAAATTACTTATAATTACTACTTCCATGTCATTTTGATTTGGTTCAGTGGTTAAGTTCAGTTAGATGTTAGTTAGGTGTAAAAGGGTCACAGGGAGAGTTATTTTCATATTTATAATACCTATTACTGAACAACATTTTATTTTCAGATTGACCATGATGCATCATGAATATAGGAATACATTACAAAAGCCATCCCGGCTTGATAGCAGACTGAACTTCAAATTTATGAAGACCCGGCAAGGAATTCAATTGAATCAAATCATTGCTAATTTAATATTTTATATTAGGAAGTTTCATATCATGTTGAAGTAGCTTTTTGTGGATAAATGATACCTATTGTTAGAGTTAAGACATATTAGAATAATAATATAAAATAAAACCAAGAATAGAAAAATTGCTTTTATTACACTTAGTTTTAAATAAAAATAGGGTTTTTTCTTATAGAATTCTCAAAAAGCCCTGAAGGTCCTAAGTAGTAAGTACACATAGAAAGTCTTGACTTATAGTGGCATTCTTGCCACAGCTTAAATGGGCACTTTTGATTGTAGACCAAGGTCTAGGTTTAGGTAGGTCGTTTTAATTGTGGTGGTAGCCTTCAGACTAGGTCCATGACTCACTGGGGTATAGTGTGTTCCACTCTTGATCATCTAGAAACAAAAATATTAGGTTATCTCAAGTTTTTATACTAAAAAAAATATATATTGGGGTTAATTGATGCCTCTCTTAGGTAGGTACATTACTTTAAAGTACAACTTGATTAGGTGCTGCCTTTCAATATTTTTCAATCACATCAAATAAAGGTATCTATCTACTTATGATTATATCAATGATAAATTATGGTTTATAAGTATGACTATAATTTCATTAATAGTATTTTAGGTTTTAACCCAACTAGTCTTTTACCTATATCAACCTAGCCAGCGCAAAAACAAACACCCGTGGGTCGCGACGCGATCGTCGGCGGACAGCCTATAGGATGTCTAAATTATGTATTCCAACGTTTATTCAACATAACATAGGTTCATTTTAAGATTTTAATTGGATAGAATATTATATTTTATACTTACATTATCCATAAAATAGACCATTGGTATTGCATATTCTTGATGGTAAGTTTGCCTCAGCGCCTGTCTTTACAACAGACAGGCGACCTCAGGAAAACACTAATAAAGCTGCTATTGTATAATATTTATATATATAACGGACACAACTAAAAAATGACCACTAATTAATAAATTAAAATACTTTTAATTTAATGATTTAAAGATAATGGATTATGGAATGTTAGGTTAGACATAATTTTATAAACATGACAGTTCAAAAACATAGGTAGGTACGTTAAAAATACAAATTCAAATTATTTAAATTACATTCGGTTTTATTGGCTATTTTATTAAAAATCATACATAAAAAGATAAAAATATTAATAATTTAGCTAAAAATATAATTATTATGATGTAGTGTTTGAAAATTTTCGAAATTATTTTTCTATATACGAAATTATACAATTATACAAGTATTTAATTTTTGAACGTGCAGCAGACTGCGTTAAGTAATCGTATCGAGTGACGAGAGTTAATTTTAATGATTCGTGCTACCAAAATTCTGCGTTATCGTATCGTCATCGTCACTCGATACGATAACGTAACGCGGAATTCAAAAAGTTCGTGATTAGGCTAAAACGATTTTCGATAGTCTGTGGTTGTTCGATACGCATGGTACTTTACTAAGTGGGCGGTTCCCATTAATGAAGTACCACATTATCTGTATTACATTTTACCGGAAAAAAAAACGAAACTTCCTGAACGTAATCTGCCAAAATTATCATCCTAAATTTGAGAAAGTATAATGGTTTGCACCGGAGCAGTGATCACCGGAAAATCACCGGTGATTCTCCGTAGAAAGTAATCAATTGAAAACACCGGAGAAACACCGGTGTGTCACCGGTGATTATTAGATCATAAAGGTATGCGCCATCAGTACCGAGTACGTTTATTCACGAATGCATTTCGTTACTCGCATATTTCGTATTTTCGTACTGATTAAAACTAACGATTTAACTATTTATGTTTTGCAACGACCACCTCTATTTTTGAACACCCTTGCTATTGAGTAAATATACGGAAATATGTAAAGATGTATTGAGATGTATCGAGATGTATCGAGATGTATCGAGATATAAATGTATATTTTCATACCGCTCGGTATCTTAAGATACGAAGATGTAAAAATATACATTATAGCTGTCGTGTGTGGTCTCCTGTCAATTTATATGGAAAGATGTAATGAGATGTATCGAGATGTATCGTGCTATAATATACATCTTTACATTATAGCTGCCGTGTGTGAAGTCCTTAACATGCTGAATCTAGGTCTGCTTTCTTTTGTTTGCTATCACGTATATCTTTCTTAAATTTTTTTTTTTAATACCTCGAAATTCTATACTATTTTTTGTGAGTGATTTTTGCACTAACGCTAATTTATTCAGTCTGTATCATATTTTTCCACACAAAAACGACTTAGGTTGATAGAAAGAGAGAGAACGATATCGACTGATGGTATTTTTACACTAATGCATACGCTTGCCAGGGTTCCCAACTTAGGGCTTTTAGCCCCAAATTTAGGGCGGAATTTTGCTTGTTGGGATTTTTTTAGGGCCCAAAAAAATTTAGGGCTATTTTTAGGGGCATAAATAAATTTTCAAGCGTCACATAATTGACTGACCAAAACGAGTAAATAAAGCAAAACGCCTATGATATTTCGGAATAATATGCTTAAAATCGTTTTAGCTAAAGCGTTTTGAAAATATTTCAATACATTAGCGTTGAACACGCTTTTTCGATATATAATATAGTGAAAAACAAATTACGAAACCGATTTCCCTTTTCATTTTAAAATGTGATGGTGGATCTTGCGTTACTTTTACTCCGTCTCCAAAAAATGTTACACTTATAATGTAAACATATGTATGGCTATAAGAATTCCAAATAACAGAGGCGTAACTATAGGGTGGCATTTCGGCAAAATGCCACGGGCTCCAGCCGGAAGGGGCCCCGGTCAGAGAGAGCCAGAAGCACAAGATGATCCTAACACTTATAGCCATTCCTGTGGCTACGGCTAGCCGTAGTCGGCACTAGTGCCGGGCGATCATTTTCAAAATTAAAATTGATATAAACTAAATTCTTTGGGACAAGAAAGGTTACGCACAGTAAATTGATTTACCAAAAGGCTGAGTTGACTGGAGCCTAGGGCAGCAGATTTGGAGCCAAAATTTTTATTTGTCTTACAGAAATTAAAAAGATACATATTTGTATAGGTACCTAAATGTCATTAGGTCCATAAACACATATTTTAAAATTTTATAAAATATCTAATTAATTACCGAATATAGGTACCCCAATAACAACAGCTAAATAGTTTGAAGGGGCGACTTTACCTACGATGCCGGGTGTGCTGCGCATACAAGCGCAGGGTCTCAAGCGCCAAATGTACAGGACTATGTAGTAGATATGGCGTAGTGCAAAATAAAAAAACGTTGCTATTGTAGGTGCCAAGTATGGACTACTAAGTGCCGTAATGCAATCATAAAAAATTTTAAGCTCGCTTCGCTCTCGAAAATGTCGCTTTTACGTTTCGATTGTACTTGTAGGTGCCAAGTATGGACTACTAAGTGCCGTAATGTAATCATAAAATTTTTAGAGGTCGCTTCGCTCGCGAAAATGTCGATTTTACGTTGCTATTGTAGATGCCAATAATGGACTACTAAGTACCGTAATGCAATTATAAAAAATTTTGCGCTCGCTTCGCTCGCGAAAATGTCGCTTTTACTTTTCTATTGTAGGTGCCAAGTATGGACTACTAAGTGCCGTAATGCAATCATAAAAAATTTCACGCTCACTTCGCTCGCGAAAATGTCGCTTTTACGTTGCTATTGTAGATGCCAAGAATGGACTACTAAGTACCGTAATGTAATTATAAAAAATTTCGCGCTCGCTTCGCTCGCGAACATGTCACTTTTACATTTCTATTGTAGGTGCTAAGTAAGGACTACTAATTAAGTGCCGTAATGCAGTCATAAAAAATTTCGCGCTCGCTTCGCTCGCGAAAATATCACTTTTACATTTCTATTGTAGATACCAAGTATGGACTACTAAGTGCCGTAATGCAATCATAAAAAATTTCGCACTCACTTCGCTCGGGAAAATGTTGCTTTTACGTTGCAATTGTTTGTACCTACTTCACGTAGTGATTTATTATAAAATAAAAAAATGTTGTTTCATTGATTGAGCTTCTTTATTTTGGGGGAGGGAGGGCCCCATCCGATGAATTTGCCACGGGCCTCAAACGGTATAGTTACGCCTCTGCCGAATAATGTAATTAAAATTAAGTTATATTATTTTTATTTACCTCAATAAAACGGGAAACTCATTTAAATATTAGCCTTGAATGGTAACAAGATACAGGGATTTTTTTGGGGCTTTTGAATTTTGCATTTAGGGTTATTTAGGGGTATTTCATGTTGATGTTAGGGCTAATTTTTTTTAGGAGTTGGCAACCCTGACGCTTGCGCAGTTCTCGCTGTGACTCCGTGGCGCTCAGTTCGATTTAAAGTTGTAAAGTAGTTACAAACAAGCAACATATCACTTAAAATTCATTTTTTAGATTCTCACTTAGATTTCTTTCCCGAAAATCTTGGAGCGGTATCTGATGAACACGGTGAAAGATTTCATCAGGACATATCGCACATTGAGAGGCGCTACAACGGCAAATGGTCGGAAGCAATGCTTGCCGATTTTTGTTGGTCGATTCGTCGCGAAACTCCAGTAATTAATAATAATAAGTGGCGACTCCGCACCGGAAAATGGTATATAATGGTATGGTAATAGGTGGACCGACACCATCAGGCGACCCTCAGGGAGCCACTGGGTACAGGTGGCGCAAGACCGAAGCCTGAGGAAGTCCATGCAATAAACAGTCCAGCAGTGGACGTCTATCGGTTGATAAAGAAAAAAAACAAAATATCTATTACTCAATACATATAATACAATACATTACAGGTACATACTAGAATAGAGTAGAATATTTTTTTATTCAAATAAATAAACTAGGTAGGTACCAAGTGTTTTCGAACATACTACTAGCTACTACTACTAATCTATAATATTATACTAAAACTGTAACTGGACAAATTGTGCACATGAAATATGTTTTGAAAATTTTAATTAGAGGACGCTTTACTATCAACTAGATGACGTCCGCGACTTCGTCCTCGCGGATTAAATTCGCGGATTCGCGGAAAGTCCTTAATTTTCCGGGCTAAAATGTAGGTATGAGCTATCGCTATTCCACATTTCATTCAAATCGGTTCATTAGTTGTGGCTGAAAGAGTAACAAACATCCATCTATCCATCCATCCATCCATCCATATTCCATTTTAGTAGGATTATTGATCGATACTGAGCTTAAAACATTTGTAAAAATAACTTAAGCCAAATAATAAAGCCGACACAAGTTCGACGTCCGTCATGCTTGCCTGTTCAGAACATACAAACGCCCTCGCAAGCGTGCGGATGATTCCCAAATTCAAGGCAAACGTTTGTAGAGGTTTGGCGTTTGCCGTTTGCCACAAGCATGCGGACGCGGTATCACTAATATATTTTGACGTATTACAGCAAAAACGGGTAACTTTAGAAACGCGTCAAACATTATAAGCGCCAATTTCAAACACCCTCAACATATTGTGGGTTCTATGGCTAGACTATATGCCCAGTTTTCTGCTTTATCATCAGATCTTCCTTCTCGATCCTCAATCATAATCTATCTAGCACCTACTCATTAAGAGCAATCTAATAAGCCCAGACACGCTATATCTGTTGTAAGTTGCTGAGAGGTTGGGTAGGTATCCTACAGACTATTTTTGATGCTGCAGCATCGGCTCAAAGTTACCATGTTTTGGAAATAATCCGAACTAATAGTTAGCACACCTAATATCAAAACAATCGGACCCGTGAAAGTTTGTGAGACCCTTTAATCAAATAGAAAATGAACCTGAACATCTGAGCAGATCTACCATTATAGCTACCTTCTCGATCATGTCGGCTATCACGTATATTCGTTGGAGAGTTACGAGGGAACAGACAGACCCACAGATACACACGTCCAACTTATATCACCCCTCTTTTTTGTCGGTTGTAAAAAAAATGATGCCTATCCGTAGCTCCGTTGCTGCGTGATTGAACGACAAACCAACAAACAAATACAACTTACTTGGATTGTATATTTTGTATACCGGAAGCATATTTTTTGAAACATTTATTCTCCACATAGCTCTTCCCTTTTCTTCAATACATAACACGACAGTCATAGTTCGTGTTTTTAAATCCCATTCAACTACCTCAGTATGATATTCTCCGTACACAGTGAAAAACAACTTTAACCAACACTTTGTTTTATTAGAGAATTTTAACTTTTTGATCACACACACTGCACATACATTTCTGTTAGTTGGCGATTGTTTTGGTCTACCATTGGATACATATTCAGTCTTTGTTTCAGTACTAAACCTCGCATTATCGGTATGGAGGCCTAAGATTGTTACGATGTCTAGAATGCGTTTTTTGGTGGGCCGATTGTTACATAATAATTGAACATAGTTATACTGTGAGAAGGAGGAAGCAAAGTTCACTCTGTTACTAGAAAGCTGCATTTTAGCTCAAGATCTGGGATTAGGGAACTTATTTAGTCACGTACTCACTACGTTCCGCTCGCGTCTTTATCTAACTGACGCGAAATGATTTCGTTTTGATAAAGACTACCCATTAACGCTACTTGCATAGATTAGGTAATTAAAGATAAGCAAGCGTCTTATCTTTGAATTCATCATAAAGTCACTAGGTAAGTAATGTATTCTGCAAACGTCAAAAGAGACCTAAGTATAGAGTTAAAGCTGGCGTATCTGGCGAGAGCGGGAAATTTTAGGGTTAAATGACTATACATTTAAGCACTTTTAGGCTTGCTTTTTAGGGTTCCGTCCTCGAAGGGCAACCGACGGGATCCTATTACTAAGCCTCCACTGTCCGTCCGTCCGTCTGTCCGTCAGCGGACTGTATCTCACGATCCGTAATAGGGAGAGAGTTGTAATTTTCAGAGAATGTGTATTTCAATTGCTGCTATAACAACAAATAATACAAAATTAAAAACTAAAGGAGGCTACCCTACAGAAACGTGTTTTTTTCCCGCGTTTTTTGGTACGGAACCCTTCATATATGTGAATCCGACTCAAATTTCACCGGTTATTTAATCATGCACCCTTAACGTGGTTGAAATCCAACCTACTCGCACGAAACGTTTAGTTCAACGTTTCTGAAACGAACCACTAGGGTTTGGTGCGTACCTAACTACTTCCAGTGTCTGTGTTTCCGGCCACGTATGTTTTGAGTACCTTCAAGGCAAGAATGCATAGGCAATTTCTAGGCAAGCGCGCTCTAACCTAGACCTCATCAGTGCTTTCCGTCATTTTTTGTCGGCAAGCGCCAGTCTATCTCGAAATAAAAAAAAATCATGCCCGAAGGAAAGTCATGAAATTAAACGTAGGTAGGTACTTTAAGGTACTTACCTGTTTTCTGTTTCTGTGTACCGTACCAAGTTTTCTCTGTGTACCAAGTTTTCGGAATAAAGCTACCTAACTACTATGACAAACCAATAGACAAACATGGAATGTTCTCAGTAGTGCTAAGATTTTTTACTTTTAAGTTTAGAATAAAACAAGACACCAGAATGTTTGTGCCTCTTAATAACCATAATAAATGTAATGTACATACTTAATGGCAGCAAAGTAGGGCTTAGTTAATGACTGAGTCCGTTACCATATTTTCATAATAAAATCCATTGCATTGTTATTCATAAAACCATTATGCGGATTATGGATGTCATTTTCTACTTTCTTGTTACACTTTAGAAGCATATGAATTATACATATTATGTATGGCTAATAAGGAAATCTGAGGTGCAGGTAGGTAATAAATCGACCGTAGCAATTAACATAGTCGTATGTGAAAAATCACTACTTTAGGGTACGGCCATTCAAAGTTTCAAATATGTGAAAAGTGAAGAATAGTCAATATACCTAATTTTTGCACTTGCAAAAACCAAAGATGGTTGGTTGATTTTAAAAGTTTCATAATTGGTGGGGGCATTGCTATTTTTATTCTAAGACCTTTAATGCAATAAAATGAAAATCGTTAAAATGTAGATCCGACACTGTTAATTGCTACGGTCGAAATTATACAGAACGTATGTTATACATTATATCTATTAAAGATAGCTCAGAGGCATCCTAAATTTCCCAGGAATCGAACCCGGCACCTCCTATTTGTAAGACCTCACACCAGAAGGTCGTCCAAAAGGACAACACAATTACACCTCGTGCCAGAAGGAGCAAAGAAAAACAAACCTTCAAATTTTTCGTACAACTGGAAATCCAACTTCTCGGGTACAAACTTTGGGCGCACCACTCTCGACTCTGTGTGCTTATCGAGAGTCAGGGACGCGACTTTACGGAGCACATTCGAGTCGGACATGAGCACCTCGCTTACACTGGAGTGGCGGCGGTCGTTCTCTGAAATATTGTTTGACTTTAAGGGAGAAGGAGAATGGCTTCTTTTTGCGGCAGCGATCGGAGTTTTCGCGTATAAAGGACGCCGAAATGCCGACTTTTGCGTCTTGTACCTGCGTATCAAACGCTTTTGAGTCGTGACAACGCAACGCAATCGCAAAAACGCCAATAGTTACTTACGTAGCTGCCGCTAAAAGATGACAGTTTGCCCTTTCCATAGAGACCCAATTTTGAAATTATAATTTTTGTCCTACCAATTCAACCGCGGAATTTTATAAAACTGATTGCTAAAATGTAAAAATCACAATCAGCTCTGATTGGTCGACAGCCCGTCACTCGTTATTGGCTAAATTCATCGTTGCAGCAGGAGAATCGCGTAAAAGTCATACGTCGCATCCTTATAAGGATTTACCTAATTGTGATCGTTACAAGTTGCAACAGTTACTAAAACTGGCAATACTTAGCGTAGGTCTAGGTAGGTACACCTGAGATGATTGAGATCGTCAGTCATCACACTGTAGCAAACATTTTCAGCCAATCCCACATCAGGGACTTAAAGATGTAAACACCGGTTGACAGTTGAAGCGAGTAAAGAGCGGCACAATGACCACATACCTATAGATGCTTAATCTAAATGCAAGCACACACACATTTCAGTTAGCTTGCGTAGCATAATTATGTAGCTCGAGGTTTCAGCTGAAGTATCTGCCTACATAATTATGCAAAATGTCGAAGCTTGCTTGCTTATTTATATGCGATGTATAAATGAACTAAAGCTTATGAAGTTAACTAAGCTCATGAGCTGTGGTATCTTTTCATCTTATAGCCCAACGATAGAACGAAGCTAACTGAATTAACTCTACGGTAGAGGTCATTTAGATTGTTGGGTAGAGTCTTCTCTCTATCGGGCTTTGTGAATTTTATCTCTCGCTCTATATATATAGTTTCGCTTAGCTCGCAGAGTTTATTGCATGATAAGCAACGTGAGCTAAGCGAAGCTAAAATGAATGGTTTGCGGTGTCGCTGGAATAAAAGAAGATTAATAATACCTATCAGGTAAAGGTTGGAGTTTGATGTTATACTTTACTAGAAAAGTAGTTTTAAGTTTTGATAATTTACCTATGTAGTTAGATAAGTACTTCTGATAAGCTCAACGATCTCTATGTAAGATAAACCTGTTTTGATTGATATGGTTTATTTGATAAAATAAGATCGATTGTGATATCTTATTGTAAACTGCATTAAATAATGGCAAATAATTAAATATTATAAGATTGAACTTTAGAACGATGTTTTTATACATGTACATATAAATGCAGTACGAAGTAGGACAGTAGTCACAATATTAGTAGACTAGCAGTCGCCCGCGACTTCGTCCGCGTTCCTAAATCACCATAGTTTAGGTTGGCAGAACCCCTTCAGCATCAGGATTGAGGAGTTGGGTCCTGGAATTTAACGATGTAGTCTTTATTTGGTCCCTACAATTATTGTATGAATTATATGAATAATTATTGTAGTACAATAATCCTTCTAAATACCCAGTGCAGTTTAGGGGAGCAGTATCCCTGCAGCATCAGGATTGAGGAGTTGGAAACCCAAGTTTTTATGGGACCATCTCGCAAAGTTTTTATGTCGATTAAAAAAAGATTCACGCAAATCGGTTAAGAAATCACGGATATATCGATATACAGAGGTAGAAAGACACAACTCCTTCTCCTCCTTTTTCGAAAGTCGGTTAAAAAAGTAGCCTATATTACGCCCGATAATATCAGCTATCTACCAGTGAAAGTCCCGTCAAAATCGGTCCAGCCGTTCCCGAGATTAACGGCAACAAACAGACAGACAAAAATTTTAAAAATTGTTTTCTTGGTATAAGTATATTTAGTTTCGTATGCAGTTGGTAAAAAGCTGTTCTTTTGTTATAACAAACAGACACTTCAATTTTATTTATTTGTATAGATTTTAGTTTTTTACCGTTGTCCAGTATATTGAGGGAGGTCTCGGCGGCAACAGGTGGCAGTTCAACTTTCCGATGCCTGGAGATCGTGAACGAAGTCTGCCCCGGACACGGCTTCAGCCGGTTATCCAGAAAGTCGTGGTTGCACTCATTGTCCTTACGATCTAAGGAATCGTCCCTCGAATTTGATATTATTGCTCCCATATTATCTCTGCCACTAGTGTCATCGGAAACGTCACTTTTTACTTCTTTTTCCATAACATCACCGGAGATCGGCGAGAAGGTGTCATCGTGCGGCATGTCTGCGACGGGCGCGCGACAGGTGCCGTCGGTCAGGGGCGCGGACCGCGCGGCGTGCGTGCGCGCATCGTTCTGCTCGAGCGCGAGGGAGCGCGGCGGTTCGTCGTGAGCGCTGTCGCTCTCCGCGGAGTAGTAGCACTGGTTGAGCTCGACGGCGAGCGGCGTCAAGGGGTCCGTGAACACTGAGTCGGACGAGGATGGGTCGGCGGGCGAGGCGGCGGCGGCGGCGGCGGACTGGTCGCGGGTCGGTGACCGCCGCTGCGGCTCGCACCTGGTCACCGTTACCTGCGACTGCACACTCGTTCTCTCCGCGCCCCACCCGTCCCGGCACGATGTTTTGAACACGCACTCGACCGTATCGTTATCCGATGCCTCAATAGCTTCATTGTTATCAGATTCTGATGTTTTATCGTGCTCTCTATCGGCGGCCTCTCGTTTCCCGGTGTTCTTTTTACGGCCGTGTTTCTTGCTCTCCTTCCCAGAACTTTTTCTGTTTAGGTTTCTCATAAAATGTTTCCCCTTCGCAGGTGATTTTCCAGTTTTGTAGGGTTTTTCACCTGTCTGAGTATTGCCCATTTTTGTATGAAACTTGAAAACTTGTGACACAAAACACTTACGCTTGTACGAAATTAGCACCGAACTGTGCGCCCCGTAGTTACCAGTACCTCTTTTAACGTAAGAAATTAAACAGAAGTTTGATTCTAGCTTTTCATTCTGTCAACTTGCCATTGAATGAAACACCGCAGCTGCGCACTTGGGTCCAGTCGAAAATCAATAAATGTAGGGCCGCTAAAAAGAATTGTGTATATGACTAGGTACCTACTTAGAAAATAAACTAAAGCCATTTCCCATTTTAAAATTCATTTACGTGCCTTAAAAGTCAAAACTAAGTAGTTTATGGAATATAAGTATCATTATTTCAAATAAACTCATACATTACATATTCCATCACGCCATCTATGGATAATATTTAATGAAACTATATTATGTATAAAACTCAATTGCTGTTCGTTAGTTTGGCTAAAATTCAAAAGTTAAAAAAGAAAAATAGAAAATTCCAAAAGAACTGCTGAAAATTCGAAAAAAATCGAAGTTGGTACTTACAGGGAATTCCTGTATGTTTCGATTTTTTTCGTTTTCTCACTTCGGATTTTGGATCGGACTTTTGATAGATGGCGGAAGCGAAAAAGCTCGTAAATAACAAATACAAAAAATTGTGAGAAACATTTATTTTATTTTTCCGAATGTTATAGTAATAATTACTTAAATCAATATTTACAAATGGTTCCACAAATAAATTTCATTGCGGCAACAGATAGGTAAGTAGGCATAATGAAAAATAAGAACTTATATCTAAAATATGGCGTATTTTCTTTCGATTTAAACGTTTGCCGTCCTTAAGTAGGTACAGTTAACCTTAAAAATATCCATGTATATAACTATAAATTTACAAAACGGGTACCTACCTAACCTACACACTAATAATAATTTTATTGAAACACCTTTTCTGTTAAAAAAATTGGCGCAAATTAGGTAATTTTGAGATTTAAGTTCCATGATTATTACTTATTGAGAAATATTATATCTACTATGAAGTTGATTCTTTACATTATTTTCTCAAAAAGGCTGCAAGGTAGGAAGTTAATATTACAATTTTCCGCCAGAGATGACGCTTTACGAGGTGGAAGCCAAGCGATATGATCTATATTTTACTGCCGGGTATTGTACCTAGTTCTCGTAGGTTCTAAGACTAGAGTTTTGCGCCATTTTCAAAAATATTAAAATGAGTATTTAAATAATGTGTCGTATGATTGTACAGTCACTACCAAAAGTCAACTCATCAATGTGATATTTTATAAATCTGTTATATTTTTTACTAGGTAAAGTAAAAAATATATAAAAAGTCTTAAAGAATTAACGGTTATCAAAATTGTGGACACCGACAGAGATTAATAAGAAGAAATAGATATCTCTTTTTTGATTTACGCTAAAAATGATCCTAGATGGCTTGGTTACCTACTAGAATTTGCAATGCAAGTTTGTATATTTTATTGTTGAAATCGACGAACTAGCTCATATAGTAACTCAAAACTCAACTCCTACCTACATATTTCATAGTAACTTAAAACTGAACTCACTCGTCCTCTCTGCGACTATCGCAGACGATTTCATTAAGCTGTTGGTATACCTACATAATATACAGGTCGACACCTTCTGTTTCAATATTATATAAGCACTCTACGCAATGCAAAGGAGTCAAAATACTTGTTAAGTTAAACTTTAGACACATTGCAGATTGGGTATAGTATCGGATCGGGCCTTAGAAATATTCCCTAAATTTTGATTTTATTTTGTGTTTTGGTATTGACTGTACGTTACAAAAATAATGTGGCTAATGGCAAAATAAGATAAGCCACGAAAAATAAGTAGTAAGTAAGTAGTTTAAGCATAAGTGGCACTTAATCGACAAGTTTTTTTTCTTGTAAGTATTTGATCCGCAAAGCACTAAGCAGTGAAAAAATATATCTATATTATATTATGTATAGGTAGGTACTTAGGTCTATAAGAAATTCAGTTACCTACCTATTAAGCATTATTTATTTAACTGACTGGTTGGTAGGTACCTACCACCTAATTATAAAGTCAGTGTTATATTTGTAAGTAGAGTAGGTATCTTAAAATTACGTAGAAAACGGAAGGAAGTTATATTGCTTTTAAGGCAGTAAGTAATTATATCTAACATAATTATATATTCTTGATGAGTCAGTCCAATATAAAATAGCACCTGCTTTATAAAAAAAACTTTTATAAAAACAAAAAGACTGAACATACGTAAAACATTCTGACATTAGGTCAAGTTTTTTATGTGATAATATTATGTTCACGAACAGCGCAAGCGAGACGAGCAGCAGTTTCTACATACGTCACATATACACGTCACCATTCTTTGACTCAAAGACCGAAAGTTTGGTTCAGTAGGTTATCAACCCAATTAAATATTAAACCAATAGAAATAGAAATAGAAATATTTTTTATTCAAATAAACTTTTACAAGCACTTTTGAATGGTCAATGAATCTACCACTGGTTCGGAATGCCTTTCCTGCCGAGAAGAGCCAGTAAGAAACTCGGCGGTTGCTCTTTTCAAAAAAAAAATAAAAAATTTACAATTGTTATTGAAACTATGCTATGTATTCAGTGCTTCCACGATGAATTTTCCTGAGTACAATACAAGTAAAAATAAATACAATACAAATACAAATAAATACAATTCAATACATGTTAACACAGGCAGGCAAAAGCAGACCCATTCCCGTTGGTGGCACCCGTTCACGAGCATGACGCATGATCCAGCCATTGCTTCGCTCAACCATATTTGAGGGAACGTAACAACCCGCACCACACGACACCACCACAGAAACTTTAAAGAGAGCATGACATACTTAGGCTACCCATGTTATGGCATCGAATTGAATACTAATATTAAACTACTCATTTTAAGACATGACTGAGACAAATAAAGTGGAAACACCGTGGAACAGAATACAATAAAATCATGTTACACAGGATAGTTATTACTGTCTTATGAATCACTGGAGCGAATTATATCCACGCTTTTTTATCATTTACATAGTCTTCAATTGTATAATATGCTTTTTTCATGAGAGCAGATTTAATTGATTTCTTAAACTTGTGTAGAGGCAAGTCTAAGATTGACTGTGGAATTTTATTGTAAAACGTCACGCCCATTCTCACAAATGTCTTTTGGACCCTCTTGAGGCGCAGCCCAGGAAACATGAGCCTATTTGGATTTCTAGTTGGTCTATCGGACAAATCACTCTTTTTTTTGTAACTCAAAATGTTTTGTCTGACAAATATTATGTTGTTATAAATATATTGTGAAGCTACTGTAAGAATGCCTATCTCTTTAAATCTTTCTCGAAGGGAATCCCGCGGCCTCAAATTATAGATTGCGCGGATTGCCCTTTTCTGCAAAACAAAAATTTTTCCAATATCGGCTGCCTTACCCCATAGTAAGATTCCGTATGACATAATACTATGGAAATATGCAAAATAAACAATTTTTGCAGTTTCTATGTCAGTCAACTGTCGAATCTTCCTAACAGCGTAAGCAGCAGAGCTAAGTTTGCCAGCAAGCGTTGCTATATGGGTGCCCCATTGTAGCTTTGAATCCAGGGTTAACCCCAAAAACACTGTGGAGTCCTCAGTTTTCAAAGGTTCATTATTTATCCTTAAATTTTTACTGACAGTTCTCGTGTTAGGTAATAAAAACTCAACACACTTTGTTTTTTTAGCATTTAAAAGGAGATTATTTGCCGTAAACCATTCAGAAACTTGAGATAATGCATTATTTACATCGTCAAAATTGTCTTTCATCCTATCGACTTTAAAAATTAAAGACGTATCATCAGCAAATAGTACAATATCGCAAGTATTTTGGACAAAATGTGGTAAATCATTTATGTAGACCAAAAACATGAATGGACCTAGAATAGAACCCTGGGGTACACCCATTACTGAGGCTGATCCGGATGATTTTACATCATTGACACATACTCTTTGGACTCGGTTGCTGAGATAAGACGCAATGAGACTAAGTGCAAAATCTTTAATGCCATAGTGGCTCAGTTTAAGCAAAAGAGTCTCGTGATCAACGCAGTCGAATGCCTTTGACAAATCACAGAAAATACCAATGGCATTCTGTGAGTTCTCCCACGCATCGAATATGTGTTGTAATAGCCTTGCGGCTGCATCGGTTGTTGATCGACCCTTTGTAAAACCATACTGCTCAGTATGTAGGAGTTTGTTTAAATTAAAGTGTAAAAGCAGTTGGTTGAGCATTATTTTTTCGAATATCTTGCTGAGAGTTGGCAAAATTGAAATTGGCCTGTAGTTATTCGGGTCACTTTTGCTGCCCGATTTAAAAAGCGGTATTAGCTTACTACATTTCATAAGATCTGGAAAAGATCCAGAATCTACTGATTTATTAAAAATTAAAGCAAGATACGGCGCAATAATGTCAATTACATTATGAATTATTTTAACTGATATCCCCCATAGATCTGCTGTTTTCTTATTTTGTAAAGATTTAAATGTTTTGACTATGTCATATGGGGTAACGTGTTCAAACCTAAATAACTTATTGCACTCAGAGACATTGCTTCTTAGAAGACGATAGGCTTCTGCCGGCGAGGAATTTAGAGAACTGGTTGTGGTAATTGGAATATTTTTGAAAAAGTTCTCAAATGTATTTACAACTTCTATATCGGAGTTAATTACATGATTATCAATTTTAAGCTCCAATTTATTATTATTATGCACCTTATGTTTACTCGTTTCATCGCTAATGATGTCCCATGCTGTTTTAATTTTATTATCAGAATTGACAATTTTTTGTTTTATGTGAAGTGACTTTGCTTGTATGCATACATTTCTAAACAATTTAGAATAATTTCTTACATATTCAATAAACGCGGGGGAATAATTATATTGTTTTTCTGCATACAAGTCAAACAGCTTATTTCTACTTTTATAGATGCCTGCAGTTGCCCAGTCACTAAACTTAAGATCTTTAGACAGTCTTTTCTCTATCACCTTAAAGATAGAGTTATATTGTGAGCTTAACAAATCAAAAAACTCTGTATAAATTTCATCCGGATCATCCTGTGCAAGGTCAAGCGTCGGCAATATAGCTGAGATGTTTTGTTTGAAATGCTTTACTTTTTTAGTGGTAACTGGCCTGTATTTTATTACTTTTGTTATATTCTGTTCACTGCTTGGAATAGATATCATTTGACCGCAATGATCAGATCTGAGATAAGTGATAATAGATTTTTCAATAATGTTACAATCACAAAAAATGTTGTCAATACAGGTAGCTGAGTTTGCAGTTACTCTTGTAGGTTCATCAAAAATATTCTCTAAATTAAAGCTTTTAAATAAGTTAAGTAGCCTACCAGTAAAAGGAGTGTGAAGCAAAATATCAATATTAAAGTCTCCACAGACCACTATTTTTTTTGATGACCTACATAGCCGCCTTAAGGCATCCTCCATTACCTCCTCAAAAACAACAAAGTCGCCCGAGGGTGGGCGGTACACGCAAACTACAATATATCGGTCCAGCTCAACACAAGACAGCTCAATAGTGCGTTCTATAGAAAGACTAACAACGTCTTTTCGCTCTTTATAATTAATGTTATTTCGCGTTATGATCAATGATCCCCCGCGTATAGCAGTCTTTCTTGAGAACGCACTTGAATAATACAATAATACAATAATATTTAATTCGTATAATACATAATATTCGTATAATCAACCCACCAACGGGAATGGGTCTGCTTTTGCCTGCCTGTGTTGACATGTATTGAATTGTATTTATTTGTATTTGTATTGTATTTATTTTTACTTGTATTGTACTCAGGAAAATTCATCGTGGAAGCACTGAATACATAGCATAGTTTCTATAACAATTGTAAAAAAATTTATTTTTTTGAAAAGAGCAACCGCCGAGTTTCTTGCTGGCTCTTCTCGGCAGGAAAGGCATTCCGAACCAGTGGTAGATTCATTGACGATTCAAAAGTGCTTGTAAAAAGTTTATTTGAATAAAAAATATTTCTATTTCTATTTCTATTTCTATAATCGTAATTGTCTTCGTATTCGATGAAATAGGCGTCAAAGAATTTTTTTTTACTGAATCTTAGCCGTATTGATTTTAAGTCACAAATTCAGTACAACCGATTTTAATTTAAAACGTATCCGTAAAGGTATAATACATGCACGAAATTGAGCTCTTATTCATTGCACTTATGGTTTATGGGTCAGGCCGTAGATTTTGCCACTTTTTTTCCTTCCCTCTTGTCTTCTTAAGTTTTTACGACTTTTATGATCGGTACATGGATTTAAATAATAAAGATCCATGAATTATTGTATAGGTACTCGAGACCGCAAAGTTCTTCCACGTTTTAATAGTAAATTAATAAGAAAAAAATATTTATATAATCCAAAAGGAGCTTTTTGCAAATAATCACTATGTCCTTTGTAGGGATGGCATAGCATTTCTTCATGCTGTATCGTATTTATTGCGTTTACAATTTATATAATTTCTTCCTTATAATCTTTATGAAATTGGCTTACATCTAGTGACAATTTTATTTGCTTTAATTATTTTTTTATATATATTATTGAAATTTTTAATTTTGGTAAGAAATCCGATATTTATGTAACTTTTTGTATGTAACGCTTCATAGCCGTTTGTTTTTAACTAATCATTTAATTAGAAACATTTTTCTATTTCGCAACATAGTCACAGAATATCATGTGGTTGTCCAAACAACTACGGCTATTGTGTTAAATTTAGTCGAATTTTTTCGTGGATAGAGTGACACGGTCACGTCGTTACGGAGGTTGTTTTTGAAGATTTAAACGTAAGTACTCAACTTATTACCAATATTTTATCAGAAATTAGTTTTGCGGTCGTAAGTTATTAAACAGTCCTAATTTCAATTGGAAATATTGCATTTATAATGAGTTATCACCGATAAGATACCAGAAATTCATGCTTATGTAACGTTTATGTAACGCTTATCTAACGTGTTACATTTAATTTTATGTAACGTTACATAAAATACCCTTAAAGCTTAGTGTAGGTGAGAGACGATTTGCCATTTAGGTTAGCACTTTATTCACGAAAATAATTAGTAGTTAGTAGCTATGTCTAATAGGTAGATACCAATCTACGCTACTATTATAAAGAGGAAGTATTTGTATTTTTGTGTGTATGTTTGTAATGAATAAACTCAAAAACTGGACAGATTTGGCTGAAATTTAAAATTAAGATAGATTATACCTTAGATTAAAACATAGGCTACTTTTTATCCCGAAAAAAGTATAATTCCCGCGGGATCTTGAAAACTAAATTCAATATATAAACAACATAAATAATTATTTGTTCACAGATGCCTCCAAAATCAGTTCAGAGCCTTACAGTTATTATAACAGAATAAAAACTATTTCTTTATTTTACTGTTGTGTTTTTGTTCACAGTTCTGTTCTTAGCTTTACAATTTTAGGTAACGTTTGTATGTAACGATTATGTTATTGTTACATAAAATCTGTATAACAGTTTATGTCACTAAGTGGCAAAATTTACGGCCTGACCCTTATTTTACTTTGACGCTAACTGAACGCGTTATGACATCTTAAAAAGTTACCCACACCATGCTAAATAATTGGTCTTCTACAAACTTTTTGGTTTAACTAATTACACGTGGAAAGTAATTTCATGAGTTGAGTGATTTGTGCAATGAATAATAGTGCGGGATGAAGTTTCTAATGATTTTCCGCTGAAAAACTAAACATAGGTAATCAAGAACCTAACTATAGTTAGCCCCTTCGTATAAAGGGCTACGCAAATACCCGATGATTTTGGTCTCTAATGCTGAAATCTATAGAGCGTGCTCTGACTTAGGTCGGGCTCAAGATAAGAGTTAAAACGACATACAATTATTCTCCGACATAAATCTGTCTCGTTTTATCTCGGTCTTAAGTCTGAGCAGAGTGAATGTGCGGAGATTTGAGACTAAGCGACTACAAATTCATAGTTTGCCAGTGTACGGACCTCTATGAATTTGTATTGCGGTAGTCGCTTAGAGACCAAACCATCGGGTATCGAAGATTTGTGTAGTCTTGCGTACAAAGGGCCTAAGTCTAGACGGCGACATATCCTTTGTAGTTTGTAGAACAACGTCATGCCTCTTTTTGTTTTTATAAAAGCAAAAAAAAATTATTTTAATCTAAGTACGTGAAAAAGGTGGGCCTATTTCGTTAGTTTATGAATAAGAAATTACTTATACCTAACTTAATCAAATGAGATTTAAGTATCGAGTCCATGTCATGTTTAATATTGTCTAAGACTGGATTATATTTGAGAATCATATTTTCTAATAGCTAATAAAAAAATACATTTATAACTAAATCTACTCTTAAAAATAGTAAATACAAACGTAACGTTAACGGTACATAAAACAGTTCATTGTAATACCATTACATTTTATATAAATCATTAATTTGTGATTATTGCGTCAAAACTGTAAAATCGATCAAAAATACATCTAACAAAGTATAACTAATATTAACTAAACTTGCAATCGAGTTTTAAAAAGTCTACATAATGTAGGGATACCTAGTGGCATACTGCGCGTAAATGTATTGCGTTCGCTGAGGAATCCGCTGGTGATGTGAATGTGGTATAAACAATAGGAGACTATTTTAGTACAAAATCTCTTAAAAACTAAATAGACGGGTAAGGTATGGACAAAAAAATAGTGCTGTCCTTTTTCACAGGTTCATTGCGAAAGAGTTTAGCATTACATTTATTTGGAGCTGTCAATTTAGTTAAGTTAACAGATTGTGTACCTATGTTGAATTAACATTAATTTATTAGTAGTAGTATCAGATATAAACTATTTACACTGAGATAACAAGTTTTGTTGTTAATTTATTCGGTCGATATTTGCATGGCTGAAATAAATTGTAAAACTCAGGCCTCGATGATTTATTCCCCTCGCGCGCTTGTAATTCGTAAAAAATATTGTATATCTGTGGTCGTAGATTCAGATTGCTTACAGCAAAAATGCATTGCTATAAAGAACAAACCTTAATAAAAGCTCTCAAAATATACAATTTCAAAATTGATTGGATTTTTTCTAAACAAAGAAATATCTAGTTGTGATCGAATTTATAATGGCACTAGAGTTGATGATTTTTTTTTAAATGATAGATGATAATAATGTCAACTCAGTAATAAACTCTTTTGGAATTTTGGCAATATATTAACACTAAACTAAACTTAACTAGTTCCAAAAATAAGTCTTTATATAAGTCCTAAATTACTTAGGTACAATATAATAAGATTAGGCAGCCATTAGCTTTCAGTTAGTTATCTTTTCGAGTGTTTTCTTTAGTCTAATGCTGAGATCTATAGACCGTGCTCAGACTCAGCTCAGACTCAAGGTAAACGAGACTCAAATATGGTCTGACATAAATCTGTCTCGTTTTAACTCTGTCTCATCTGAGCTGAGTGAAAGTGCGGTCTAGAGATTTCAGCCTGAGACTATACCAAGCTATTATGCTCTAGCGCACAAGCAAGTACACTTTAGAACTTATTAGTCGTCTTTTCTCACATGAGAAAATCAGTTTGCCGTACCGATCGCGATACAAATAGTTGCGTCAGTGTATAATATTATAGCTGCATCATTTGTCGATATGTAGCCAGCAGCGGCAGTAGCCCAAACACAATACAACCCACAAAACCCACGAGGGTATTGATTGATTGAGGGTATGATTGAGATTTAAAAAAAAAAAAGAATATCAACCAAGCTAGACTCGACTTATATTCTCCTTTCCCCTCCAAATAAGCGAAAAGCTTGTGCTAGGAATGGGTACGACAGTAGTGCAACGGGTGAGACTCGAACCTGCGACCTTTCAGTTTTCAGTCCGTACCTTTAACCGTTGGGCTATTGAGGCTTTAAATGACTTAAAAGGGTTTTTGGGAATACCAAGTGCTAACTTATCATCCAAAGAAGTCCAAGACGAGGCTAGCACAGAACGTATTTCCAGGTTCAGGTATCTCCAGAAGTTCTACGGGATGAGGTCAGGATTCGAGACATTGCATCAGAAATCAAGATTGTCTGCAGCAAATTTTTTGGAACGAAGTTCCTTATCGCGCGTTGTGAAAGGGGGCTAGACGGAAAAAATTCTTACGAAAAGTTGTCACGACACTTTTTGCTATCGGCGTCGCATGTTTCTCTGTCTGTCTCTCTCTCTCTTATAGAAAGCAAGCCAGATATTTTCATTTCTATTTCGCATTGAACTTCGTTCCATCCGGGTGTCCCTTGACACCTCTCAAGTTTTTTTATTCATAAGATTGCCCTTGCCCTTGACTGCAATCTCACCTGGAGCCCTGACACCAACGTTTAAAGTAATATTATTTCAATATTGTTTGGACGTGTCCAACGACGACCAGTCGACAATACAATATTGAAATACATAATACTACTTTAAGCTTCTGTGTTATGCCCCTTGATGATAAGTGATGGTACAGTCTAAGATGGTAGCGGGTTAGCTTGGAAGGAGGTAAGATTTAATGAAACTACCATACTCCCAGTTGAGAGGAATGGAGGGTAGTTAGACAATGATCTCGCGAATGGAGGGTAGTTAGACAATGATCTCGCGGATGACGCGGCGCGCACGCGAGTTGGGCGTGGAGTAGCCCGACTCCAGCGACTCGTCGTAGCTGAGCGACAGATGTGGCGGCTTCTCCTCTGCGCCGCCGTCCTCGCCGCCGCCGTAGCTCTCCGGCAGCCCGCTCACCTCGTGGTACGGGGACTCTGTGTACCGCAAACATGTTGACGATTAGCATTAGCAGTGCGCAGAATGACAGGAAAAAATTCCCGCGATATATGATAATATATAAGGTTTCGGGTATAAAACTAGTGTGAAACGCGACATACGCTAGCGTGTAGGAGTGTAGTAAGCGCCAAATATATAATGTATTGTAATAAATCGTAAGATATTAAATGGCTGGTCTGTTTTTTGATAATATGTATAGGAGTTTTAAATAAAAATTTAGGCTCTGTAATATGCAACACATTGAAAATAAATGCAAATTGTTTAAAATTAGACCTAACTTAGCGATTTTTTTTTGTCGAACAAACCTTATTTTGGGAAACTCTATAATTTTCTGGGGTAAAATGGAGACAGTATGTTAATCCTGGGAATGAGCTATCACTATTCCAAATTTCAGCCAAATCAGTTCATTCGTTGTGGAGTGAAGGAGTAACAAAATATATCCACCTACCTTTAACTTTCGCATTTATAATATTAGTAGAATGAATAAGGAGGTAGAAACAGAACGTTACCGATATGCTGGTCCATGCGTTTCTTCGGCTTGTGCACGGAGGCGTAGGGGTCGGAGCAGTAGTCCTGCCGCGAGGGGTTCTGCGACGTGCGCATGCCGTAGTCGGGGGCGGGCGCGTGCGCGGGCACGTGCGCGCCGTGCGGCAGCGGCGGGTACGGCGCGTAGTCGTCGATCGTGCCGTAGCCGCCGTGCGTGATCGGGTCGTACCTGGACCACAGAACACTGTAGTACAGGTACAGAAGATTCACACCGCAAAATCATTTAAATAAATAGCGACTCATGCTACCACACAATAAAGTCCAATTCAGGTCGCACAGCGTTTAAGTATCTACAGTTATATTCGCCTAGAAATTGCCTCTAAATTAATTTTTTTTTTTATTATGAGATAGGATTGCGCTTAACGACAGTCAATGATTGAAAGCTTTGATGAGGTCTAGGTTGAAGCGCCCTTGACTAGAAAATTCGCGAAATATTAAGAAACCTTCAAAATAACGCGTTTGAAGCTCGGAGGAAAAAAAATTTCTTCAAGGTTTAAAGTACTTAAGTATAAATTTTTTTTCCTCCGAGAAGTATGGTGGACGTAAGTACTAAAATAACTGTCGTTTTGACAGCTCATTACTGCAAGCCATGGAAGTAGGAATGCCTTATTCCTACTTCGATACTGCGTCCCAATTTTGCAAAAATCATCCATCAGTACTCATTAGTGAAAATCCCTTCCACGTCAATAAAAAAATTCTTACCCATAATTGCTCTGGCGGTCGATCATCTGATGGGAAGGTATCCCGGGCGGGTTGCCCGCCGCCGTCATCTTCATCTGCCACAGGGAGTCCTGCGAGTTGACACTGCCCCCGTTGTTACTGTTCGCGTAGCTATTCTCTATGTATCCCATGTTCACCCCTACGGGAAATAGCACGTTAGGAGCATGTTTACAGGAGTTCTGTGATTCAGCATGCATGATGACCGTTATTGTTGATATAGGGTTACCGTCTACGCTGTCACTACTGGCTAGTCCTTTGTGCGTGCATGAGAAGAAAGTTGCAATTGTTAATACTCTTAAGGTGATCGCTCACTTATCAACCCAGCACCCGAGGAGCATCCCCTCATTGCTTCCACAAATTCTCGACGGGCAAGCCTTGTGATGACATCACGCAGCCAGTGAATGGATGTCAAGTTGTCAAAGGGTGGTCACTGGTGGTCAACCTCCTTTCCTCTACTCAAATCACAAAATAGGTTGAGTGAACAATTCGCGGTTGGCACGCGGTTCACTAGACTTCCGCTTGGGCAAAGCATGACAAGCGGGCGAGCAGTGATCGCCAAACTGTTCACTTGTCGTCTGCACATGGACAGCTTGCAAACGAGGCGGTCCCGTGAGGCTACGAAGTTTATAATTGAGTGCATATTATATGGATCATATGGATGTGCATATAAGTGATCTCAACCGCACGAGGAAGGTGGTGCTGATCGAGTGCCGAGTTGATAAGTGAGCGGTGATCTTTGCTTTATGATAATCAAAAATTTAAAGAAGTTCATGCACAATTCTCAAAACTTTACTCAGCTAAGTAATTTTTTAAAGCTAAATAAAAAAAACTATCTAAACTTGCTATATATGAGCCCTTTCAGGCATATTATGTATGCGTATTTCGTAGCGTACGCGGATTAACCATAACCGTAGTTATTACTAATGGGATTAACCCCGCAAACGCGAAAAGCCACTAACACACTTTATGTGTTTCATTGGTGTATTAAATCGTTTTTATCAGACGTTAAATTGATTCTTTTGACTAGAAGTGAAAGTCGATTAAAAATATACAGATAATTTGTGCAAATAGTGAAATAGGTATTATCATATTTCATACTTACAATCAGTATTTGACAGGTTCTGACCAGGATGCGCCTGGGTATGCGGCGCCATATGGTACCCGTATCCCCCTTGAGTTGCATACACAGCGTTCTTGGAATCATCCATAGACAAAGGTATATCCATAGAGTTTTCCAGTGCCTTATTCTCCATCCCCGTGCTTGGATAGTATGGCGGTGGCGCTTGATTCTGAGGCGATCCCATCGGCGATCTCATGGAATCCATTTCATAATCTTTGGAATTATCCTTCTTGTTTTCGTTGCGTTTGCAGCGACAGAATATAAATAGGAGACTTAGGAATAAGAGGAAGACGAGGCATGACACTATGATCGCCACGACGGTGGCAGTTGTCAAAGCTACGGCTTCCTTTGTATATGATGTGCCAACTGTGGACAAAACGCAAGTAATAAGTAATATAGTTCATTAGTTATGTAGAGTATTAATACCAATCAGTAACCAATCATCATACTGCCTATTCAAAAACTCTATGTAAATGAAACCGCTAAAGCTCTGACGTGGTGACTTGTCAGTTGTATGACATGCAAAACAGAAGCGAAATGCCTGTACTATTCCTCTTTCCTACGCGATTTTGGTTTAGTACCAAATTCACCATCGCCAAGTATAACCGAGGAGTAAATTCTTAAATTGGATATTCTGACAGTTCTTGTATCGAAAATTTGTCAAATATCTTTATTCGCCAGTTACTCGGCGTTGATAAAAGTTCCAACTACTACAACTTACACTCGGAATTTAGAATGGAATCTGGCTTAGCATCTTCGCGTGCGATTTCGTTAAATTTGCCTCTCCTATATCACTCTCTACGTCTTTTACTATATCCAAACACTATGCATATTATTGAACGAGCGAAGCGAAGTTCTCTGAGTCAACTAGGGCGCTTGCCTACTAGACAGAGAAGTGTGTTCGTCTAAATGTCTGTCAGAGCCCTATAACTTCTGAATTACTGAACGTAATTACTTCAAATTTAAATATAATATGTAAACTGATGGCCTTCAGCCGAACATTGTATAAAAAAATATAAAAAGCTTTATTTCAGGGGGGCTCTCATAGAAGCGTATTTGAAGTAAAATCTTGTTTGTTGCTCTACATAGACTTGCGATATATCTTTTTAAAGACGACTTTGAACAGAGTACAAAAATATATTTTTTTTAATTTTTCCCTAAAAATTGACCAAATGGGGGGGTTTCAAAGTGGAGATTTTAATTTGAGCCATATGTCAAGAATTACTGAATATTAGAACGTGAAACTTGGTTGAAAATTCAGTTATATCCTGTACTTGAACAACAAATATTAAAATTAGATAAATGTTATAAAGAAACGAAATTATTTAATTTTAATGCGCCATCTATTAGCATTATTGTGAAGCTAATAGCTTCACTATAATGCTTCACTATAGATGGCGCTGTGTCAGTAAAACAGTTTTATGTCAACTATTTTTTTTTATTGCGTCTAATGTTAAAAGTTAATTATTACAATATATAATTAAAACTTTTGGGAATTATGGGATATCGCGAGGTCTCAGTTCGGGGCGAACCACTAGTTAGTACGATTTACACTTACTGTCAGCTACAACGTCTTCGCTGCAGACGTTGTGGTTGGTCTTCAAGCAGAGTTTGACCCTCATTCGAGGATACTGGCGGACGTAGTCGACCGAATCCTGTGCGCGGTTGGGCGGGTCTAAAGTCGCTTCTTGCATCATGGATCCGACGCCAGACACGCGCAAAGGTATCGTTTCCACCACCTATAAAAGACAGATATGATCCATAATATTTTCTTATAACTTTTCTCCTTTTAAGTTACATAGGTAATCCCGGTTTTTCATGGTATAGTATGGAAAGGGCGTTATATGACGAGATGACGGCCAACAGTTAATAGTGAAGAGGCACGACAAAAAGAGAATATTAGCTGAAACACGCGATCCAATTTGAAGAAAAAGGTCTACGGGTCGTAATACTTTTTCAGCTTACCTGCCATCCATCAGGTCCGCCTTGACCAACTCCCTCCACAACCGCAACTAGCGGCAGACAAGTAGCTCCAACGCTAAAGCTTATCAAAGTCGAGCTCGGATTGTACGTCACGTGTTCTGGAGGCAAAATCTTATCCACTTTCGTTGTTACCGATAATTCGTTTGAATAATTGCTTTGTCCCTTCGTGTTTACCGCTTTCACCTAAAATTGTAGAATTTGTTTAAACTACGCTTATATATGTTTGTTTAAGCTAGATAGTTAAATATTTACAAGAATGCAGGTTTTGTTAAATAATAACATAGTAGACAATTTTAGGTATAATTTGTCTAAGTTTGGAAGCTAGCATCTATTCCACCTTTTAATGAAAGGCGTTGCTCAATCCTTGGATGAATAAGCGGCAGTGATAGTAGGTAATACTATGAATAAGCAATAAGATAAATACTCGAATTACCTTGAACGTATATGTCACGAACTGGTAGCGTTAAAGAAAAATATAAATGATTCTTATGATCACTAAAGTTATGAGTAGAGCAAAATAATTGTTATTATGAAATTTTTTTTTAGAAAGATGAATTAGTACATATAAGCGTAGAAAGCCAAATTTCAAGTGTATTAGCAAACATTAGATAAATTCAAAGCGATGAGTAACATTCAAGTTCTATTCTACGAAAAGTGAATACCTTGAAATAATAAGAATTGTGCTGCTCAAGGCGTGTCACATTGCATGGATTTGAACGTCCGCAATCATATTCCTTCCAGTCGAATTCATCAGCACGTTCCGCTGTACAATGTTCTCCTCCCATAGGGTTTTTTACTCGGCGAAACAGCACAAAATATTTTGTGTTCGACAAACCACCATTAAAACCTTCTTCCCATTTCAAAGTGACATAGGTTGCATCAACTTTCTGAGTAGCTAAATTCTTCGGTGGTTCTGGAGCGCCTTTTGGTTGTAGTCTTATTTGAGGACGAATGTTTCCTAGTGAGTTTTTCACTTTACAATAATAATCTCCATAATCTTGTGCCTTCACGTTTCTGATCACTAAAACGCTCAAATATGAATCGTTCTCATCAGTCGTTGTTATAATTTCGTAATGACCATCTGAAGACATGTGCAGAGGTGCTGGATTGGAGCTGTAAAACCATTGGAATTCCGGTTTGGGGTAGGCCTGCACCCGGCATGATATTTCTGCATTTTCCATTAGGTCGTACGCAACTTTCTTTTGTTGCCCGATTGATATAGGTTCATCTGTAAGTAAGGTAAGTATAATAAGTAAGGTAAGTAAGTATACGCGGATTATAAATTAGAATGTGTGCTTCACTAAATCTTAAAAAATGTAATAAAGCATTACTATGAAAACAATATAATTATGTGGTGAATTCAAGATTAAACTTACGTTCAATACGCAGCTGCATGGACGACTCTACTTTTTTGACCTCATTTTCAAAAGAGCACGAGTAGACACCTCTATCTGCTGGTAACAAGTCATCGCCACTCGGTCTAGCTTTTCCATGAAATCTGAGTACACTTTGTATATTATACACTGCGTTTCTACTTTCATTTATTTCCGTTTTAACTTCATATAGATTAGCATCCGGATGAATTTCAGCATTATTTTTATACCACTTTACATTAGGTAAGGGTTTCCCAAGAGCGACACAGGTTAGTGAAAAATTTCTTTCGCCAGAATTTTTGATTACATGTGGTTGTAATTTAGATTGGAATCGAGGGGGTTGGTATACTTCTAGATTTACTGTGGCAAGTTCACTGTGACCTAGTTCATTGGTGGCCTGACAGTGATACACTCCCTCACTACCGAGATGTGCACTGGGTATAGTATATTTATTACCCGTAGCGAGAACGCTAGACTTTATATCCCCAGTTTCGAGTTCACGGAACCAGCGGTATTGAGGGATAGGCCAACCCGGCGGTTTGGCACTGCACGTTAGCACTACGCCTGCACCTTCTTGTGCGATTGGATGATCGGGACTAATGTGTGCTCGGCCAGGTTTATGTCGGACAAGTACAGCCACGGAGGCAGAGCCGGTCCGCTCTGCCTTGTTACCGCTACTAGGTGATATAATATTAACAGCCCGGCAGACATACGTCCCTGCCATATCAGCGTTTACTCTTGACAATATTAAAGTGTTTCCTTTCTGACGAAAATCGGTTCTTCCTTCCCTCGTCCACTCGATTGATATAGGGTCAGGGTTAGATGAAACATCACATCGAATTTCAACAGTGCCGCCTTCCTCCGCTTCGTAGGTTTTGGAATCTACAGTGACACTGGGCGGATAGAGGACGTCTAAGAATATCTCGTTTTCACCCGGATGACCCAGTCCGTTGTCTGCGCTGCATATATACTTGCCCGCGTCCTGCACGGTTACTCCTTGAATGATATGATTAAATGAATTTGAAATGTATTTGCCATCCCGTGTCCATCTAACTGTGCTAACTTTAGGCTTCGCGTCCACTTTGCACACCATTTCTGCAGTTAAGTCAATTTCTACTCGTAGGGGATTCTCTGGACCAACTTCAACACGTGGAAAATCTGAGGACAAAAATACATTATAATAAATTTCCATTCAATTTTGTTTTCATCTCATTTTAACTATTCCTTAGGCATGGCATTATCAGAAATGTGTTCTGGAAAATAAATTAATACCTAATTAATAAATAATTAGGTAAAATAACGCGACCAATTGCTTTGTGTAAAAGCTTTATCAGGATAGCAGAAAAAAAAGATTCTTAAGAAAGAAACTGAGCGCATCTATTTATTTTATCGAATGGTTTAATTTAAAACATTCGATTCTTCCAAATAAACACATCTGCTAGTAGCTTACATTTCAATCCAGTCTAATAAACATACGAGTAAGCTGCTATTACGAAATATGTACAAAGTTATGCAACGGGATGTTTTTCATCCTTTGAAAGTATCCACGTGAAAATACACGGACTGTCTGCAGAGTGCAGCCATGTTATTCAGAGTATTTTTTTAAACATAAAAGATTTCCTACTTATATTTAAATGTTTATTTACATTTAGTTACATGGAGTTAAATATTATGTACGAGTATATGTTTTATTCCTTTAAAATTATGTTATACTAGTTGACCCGCCCCGGCTTCGCACGGATAAGCTACAAAACAAACGCAACAGTACAGCAAACAAACAGCTGGAGCATGGAGTTCAATGATACGAGTATGTATAATATTTGGTACCTATTACCTACAATATCAGTCCTTAAGACGAGGTTCTGGACGAATTTTAGGTATTTGAGGGGGTGCGGCAGAGGAAAGCGCGCGGTATTAGTCCCGCCAACCGCGGGGGGCCCCCGGACGAATTTAGGGCGAGCGCGAAATATTAGCTTTGATAGCGACAAGGTGGCGGCAAGAAATGACTCAGTCCGGCTGACAAAACTATATTAGGTCTGTACTGTAACTTATTTTCGTCAATCATATTGTAACGTATATGGCTCGGTTGGTATGGCTACAGTTTATTTTCAGAGACAGAGTACAGGTTCGATTCCTAGCCAGTAATGTAACATTGTTCTTTTAATTTCCTTATTCATTTTTAGCTTTTTTTTTACCATAGTATGTATTTCAATATTACTTACATTTTCTTAAGTACATAATTTGAATAAATAGTGTTTTAAGTTAGGTGTTGTATTTTTTAATTTATTACCTAATTTTTTAATCTATATTCTATATATTGATATATTGATAAATTACTAGTTGATGCCCGTGGCTTCGTTCGCGTGGATTAGTTTTTAAAATGAATCCCTATTTCCCTTGTCGAAACATCACGCTTGAACGGCTGGACCGATTTTGATGGGACTTTCACTGGCAGATAGCTGATGGTAGGAGTAATATAGGCTACTTTTTTAACCGATTTTCAAAAAAGGTCTCGGGAAGTCTCGGGTTCGATTCCCGGCGGGGGCAATTTAGGAATTTATAATTTCTAAATTGTCTCTGGTCTGGTCTGGTGGGAGGCTTTGGCCGTGGCTAATTACCACCCTACCGTCAAAGACGTGCCTCCAAGCGATATAGCGTTCCGGCACGATGGCGTGTAGAAACCGACTAGGGTTATGGGTTGAATTTACACTGCTATACCCCTTCCAAGTTAGCCCGCTACCATCTTAGACTGCATCGTCACTTACCATCAGGTGAGATCGCAGTCAAGGGCTATCTTGTTATCGAATAAAAAATAAATAAAATGTTCTAATAAATATTTTTCTTACATGTTGTATTTTTTCGCTATTTAGGTGAAAAGTTGTAAGTATCA
The DNA here is from genome assembly GCA_933228805.2 of Hipparchia semele. Taxonomy (NCBI): domain Eukaryota; kingdom Metazoa; phylum Arthropoda; class Insecta; order Lepidoptera; family Nymphalidae; genus Hipparchia; species Hipparchia semele. Next base: position 5,252,864 of record OW121717.1, on the reverse strand, counting down.
CACGATAGCAAAGTTTTTGCTTCTTGTGCCTTTGAATCCCTCACTACTCTTATGATTCTAACTTAGAATCCTTCTCACGCTCGGGATTCAAACTAGGCACTCGCAACAAAAAAACTTTGCTATCTTGTTGAACAAATAACTATTTCGGGCAAACTTTCAATTTTAGAGAAAATTTTTATTTCGTCCCATAGTGCCGCCGCCGCACTATGGGACGAAATAATATAAACCGTCTCATAAATGGTTGGGACGAATGTTATTATTCCAAAGATTTTTCCATGGATTAATATCCTCAGATAATAGGACCTTTATGAATAATGTTGAAAAATAAAAATATTTTAGTTCTAGGTATATAAAATTACTAGTAGGGCGCGTGGGTGCGCGGCTCGCTAAAGCGAACCGCGTGTTTTCTGTTCCCCAAGTAGATCTTCGGATCTTGATCATCTTTTTCCAAAACCACTATTTCATCTTGTACATTCTCTAAGATAGACATCGACGAAATTTGTATGGCCAACATCTTGAATCCGCCATTTTGGTAGTTTTTTTCAGCTCATTGCCAATTGGATAAGGTTTCGAGTGATTTTTGTTTGGGCACCCTCAACCTATCTTCAATACCCTGACCGTGCTCCTCACCCGTCTGCGAAATCCTCAATCATCAACTCCCTCCATATTTTTCATACAAATGAATTTTTATCTTCTATGCGAAACCATCAGTTTGGAAAAGAAACCTTATCTTAGACTTGCATATATTTTGTATCAAAAAAATAAATTCCGCCATTTTGAATTTTTTTCTATTCATTAAGTAGACTTTCGAGTACTGATCATCTTTTTCTAAAAAAAACACTCTTCCACTTTTTATACTCTCCAAGATAGGCACCGACGAAATTTATATGACCGCCATCTTGAATCCGCCATTTTGGATTTTTTTCAGCTCCTTGCCAATTGGATGAGGTTTCGAGTGACTTTTGTTCGAGAACCCTCCACCTATCTTCGAAACCCTGGCCGTGCTCCTCACCCGTCTCAGAAATCCTCAACCATCAGCTCTCTCCGTATTTTTTCTCCAAATGAATTTTTGTCCTCTCTACGAAACCATCAGAAATTTTGAAAAAGAGCCACATAAAGTCTTGCATATATTTTGTACGGAAAAAATAAATTCCGCCATCTTGAATTTTTTTTCTATTCATTAAGTAGACTTTCGAGTACTGATCATCTTTTTCTAAAAAACCACTCTTCCACTTTTTATACTCTCCAAGATAGGCACCGACGAAATTTATATGACCGCCATCTTGAATCCGCCATTTTGGAGATTTTTTCAGCTCCTTGCCAATTGGATGAGGTTTCGAGTGACTTTTGTTCGAGAACCCTCCACCTATCTTCGAAACCCTGGCCGGTGCTCCTCACCCGTCTCAGAAATCCTCAACCATCAGCTCTCTCCGTATTTTTTCTCCAAATGAATTTTTGTCCTCTCTACGAAACCATCAGAAATTTTGAAAAAGAGCCACATAAAGTCTTGCATATATTTTGTATGGAAAAAATAAATTCCGCCATCTTGAATTTTTTTTCTATTCATCAAATAGACCTTTGGGTCTTGATCATCTTTTTCCAAGCAACCACTCTTCCACCATTTATAGTCTCCAAGATAGACACCGACGAAGTTTGTATGGTCGCCATCTTGAATCCGCCATTTTGGAGTTTTTTTTCGGCTCTTTGCCAATTGGATGAGGTTTCGAGTGACATTTGGTTGAACACCCCCCCACCTATCTTCGATACCCTGGCCGGTGCTCCTCAACCGTCTCCGAAATCCTCAATCATCAGCTCTCTCCATATTTTTCCTCCGAATGAATTTTTGTCCTCTACACGAAACCATGGGTGAAAAAAATTTTTTATTATGTAAATAAGATCATTCTTATTATTTAATCAATCAGCACGAGTCAGCACGAGTAGCTATATATATAGTAACTAGTAGGGTGCGTGGATGCGCGGCTCGCTAAAGCGAACCGCGGTTTTTCTGTCCACCAAGTAGACCTTCGGGTCTCGATCATCTTTTTCCAAGAAACCACTCTTCCATCTATTATAGTCTCCGAAATAGACACCGACGAAATTTGTACGGCCGCCATCTTGAATCCGCCATTTTGGTGTTTTTTTTTTTTCAGCTCACTGCTAATTGGATGAGGTTTCGAGTGACTTTTGTTTGAGCAGCCCCCACCTATCTTTATTATCCTGACCGTGCTCCTCACCCGTCTCCGAAATCTTCAATCATCAGCTCCCTCCATATTTTTCATCCAAATGAATTTTTGTCCTCTATACGAAACCATCAGCGGAAAGGAACGCATCAAAGTTTGCATACATTTTATATGAAAAAAAAATCTGCCATCTTGAATTTTTTTCTATTCATCACGTAGACCATCGGGTCTTGATCATCTTTTTCGAAGAAACCACTCTTCCATCTTTCATAGTCTCCGAGATAGACACCGACGAAATTTGTATGGCCGCCATCTTGAATCCGCAATTTTGGATTTTTTTTGGCTCTCTGCCAATTGGATGAGGTTTCGAGTGACTTTTGTTTGAATACCCTCCACTTAGCTTCGATAGCCTGGCCGTGCTCTTCACCCGTCTCCGAAATCCTCAACCATCAGCTCTCTCCATATTTTTCCTCCAAATGATTTTTTGTCCTCTATACGAAACCGTCAGAAATTTTGAAAAGGAACCGTATAAAGTCTTGCATATATTTTGTATGGAAAAAATTTAAATCCGCCATCTTGAATTTTTTTTTTATTCATCAAGTAGACCTTAGGGTCCTGATCACTTTTTTCCAAGAAATCACTCTTCCATCTTTTATAGTCTCCGAGATAGACACCGACGAAATTTGTATGGCCGCCATCTTGAATCCGCCATTTTGGAGATTTTTTTCAGCTCCCTGCCAATTGGATGAGGTTTCGAGTGACTTTTGTTTGAACACTCCACCTATCTTCGATACCCTGGCCGTGCTCCTCACCCGTCTCCGAAAACCTCAACCATCAGCTCTCTCCATATTTTTCCTCCAAATAAATTTTTGTCCTCTATACGAAACCATCAGAAATTTTGAAAAGGCGCCGCATAAAGTCTTGCATATATTTTGTATGGAAAAAATTAATTCCGCCATCTTGAATTTTTTTCTATTCATCAAGTAGACCTTTGAGTCCTGATCATCCTTTGCCAAGAAACCACTCTTCCATCTTTTATAGTTTTCGAGATAGACACCGACGAAGTTTGTATGGCCGCCATCTTGAATCCGCCATTTTGGGTTTTTTTTTCGGCTCTCTGCCAATTGGATGAGGTTTTGAGTGACATTTGGTTGAACACCCCCCACCTATCTTCGATACCCTGGCCGGTGCTCCTCAGCCGTCTCCGAAATCCTCAATCATCAGCTCTCTCCATATTTTTCCTCCGAATGAATTTTTGTCCTCTATACGAAACCATGCGTGAAAAAATTTTTTTCCATACAAAATTTTACAGGAGAGGTGATCAATGAGTCAGTGACTGAGTGAGTGAATCAGTGAATCAGCACGAGTAGCTATATATATATTAACTAGTAGAGCGCGTGGGTGCGTGGCCCGCTGCAGTGGACCGCGGTTTTTCTGCTCTTAGACTTTCAGGGCTTGATCATTTTCTACTAAAAAACCACTCTTCGATTTTTTATTCTTTGTCAAATAGGCACCGACGAAATTTATATGGCCGCCATCTTGATTCCGCTATTTTGGTTTTTTTTTAGCTCCCTGCCAATTGGATAAGGTTTCGCGTGATTTTTGTTTGAGCAACCTCCACCTATCTTCAATACCCTGGCCGTTCTCCTCACCCGTCTTCGAAATCCTGAATCATCAGCTTCTTCCATATTTTTTCTAAGAATGAATTTTTGTCCTATTTGAAATCATCGGTAATTCTGAAAAAGAATCCTAACAGTCTTGCATATATTTTGTATATGAAAAAAATTAATTTCGCCATCTTGAATTTTTTTCTATTCATCAAGTAGACCTTCAAGTACTGATCATCTTTTTCCAAGAAACCACTCTTCCATCTTTTATAGTCTCCGAGATAGGCACCGACGAAATTTGTATGGCCGCCATCTTGAATTTGCCATTTTGGAGTTTTTGTTTGGCTCTCTGCCAATTGGATGAGGTTTCGAGTGACATTTGGTTGAACACCCCCTACCTATCTTCGATACCCTGGCCGGTGCTCCTCAACCGTCTCCGAAATCCTCAATCATCAGCTCTCTCCATATTTTTCCTCCGAATGAATTTTTGTCCTCTACACGAAACCATGGGTGAAAAAAATTTTTTATTATGTAAATAAGATCATTCTTATTATTTAACTAGTACTTATTTTTAATGAAATAACTAAAATGACAATAATTATTTATTAATAATGAAATAATTTTAAGTATTATAATTCAATTTTTAGTACTTATGGAAAATTAAATAATTTGATTTTTGACATGCTCTCACGAAATAAATATTATCTTTAAAATACTGGTGTTTCATTTTTCTAGTAGCTTATACATTCAATAATACGTGTACAAATTTTCAAATCAAAATGTCAAGAAACAAAAAAGTTATTGATTTTCGAGACGGTTTATATGATTTCGTCCCATAGTGCGCCGTCGCCGCACCGCTGCCCGCAAGATTCGGAGCAAAGGCAAAGGAACTGAGCTTCAAACGTTTTTTCCGACTGAAAATTAAATATAACTTATTATAATTAATTTTGAAAAAAAAAATACTATTGTCCTAAAAAAATGCGCTTAGAAAATGCAAAACAAACACGGTAGAAGAACCGAACCCGTAACTTCTAGCTATCAACTCTCTCCTACACTGACTAAGCCCAACGTCTAATACTATAAACGACGAAAATAAGGTCTAGTATAGCTATACCTAACTACCTAACTATAGATATACCTAACAAGCTAACTACAGTTTGATAAGCCGAACTGTACGACGAACTGGGGTATTACACCATTATTATTAGATACTTACCTTCTTCTTCGTCAACCCATAGACGTCTACTGCTGAACAAAGGTCTCTTACGTGGACTTCCACAGATCTCGTTCTTGCGCCGCCTGAATCCAGCGGCTCCATGCGACTCGTTTGATGTCGTCGGTCCACCTAGTGGGGGATCTGCCAACATTGAGCTTCCCTGTGTGAGGTCGCTAGTCCAGCACCTTGGAACCCCAACGACCTTCAGCTCTTCGAACTATGTGCCCCGCCCATTTCCACTTTAGTTTCGCGACTCGCAGAGCTATGTCGGTAACTTGGTTCTCCTACGGATCTCCTCATTTCTGATTTGATCTCGCAGGTAATTTGAAAAAACGTAATAATTGTGAAGAAATTACGTAAGTTACGTAATTTCTTCACAATTATTACGTTTTTTCAAGTAATTGAAAATTGATGATGAAATTGATATTTCATGATCCCTTACATAATGCAAAACCTTTACAAAATAATAGGTAAACTCTATTTAACTTCACTAAAATATACAAAATAGTCTTCAACATAAAACAAAAACAATTTTACTTATTATAATTAATTTTGAAAAAAAAAAAAACACTTGTCCTAAAAAAAAAAAACATAAAACCTTTTTTTAGAAAATGCAAAATGAACGTAGTTGAGATTCGAACCTGCAATTTCTAATTATCAAATCGCGACCAAACTAACTGAGCCAAATTTCTACTAGAAAGAATGACGAAAATAAGGTACATTATAGTAAAGTACCACACAACAATTTGATTAGCCGATTTACGTCACATTTACGTACTGTACGATAAAATTAAAAATAGGTAGGTAGACACTTATAACTATCACCATCTGCTTTTGTTGTTTTTAACCGACTTCTTATTTTGTTCATTTTCTTTTTCGGACTCATTTTCAAAATTTCTACTACTTAGTAACTTATTTATTTACAACTATATTATGGTTTATTTATTAACAATATATTGTATACAAACTTATAACTAGGTACACTCTATTTGACTTCACTAAAATATACAAAATACTCTTCAACATAAAACAAAAACAATTTTCAATTATTATATTTCGCGATGTTATTTGATAGCCGAGCGAGAGCAGTGCAGCGCAGGTCCGTCTAGCAGCACGCCTCAGCGATCACTGTCTAATTGAGTACGAGTGACAAAGAAGCCGCTACTGGGAAATAAAACGGCCAAGACACAAATTGTGATAAAAAAAGATTAAATTATAATAGTCGCTGTAAAAAAAATCTAAAACTGCCATTTTTTGTAGTAAAATATGACAAACAAATTGTACTTAAATTTTACAAAAATTAATGTATGGTAACTGAGAAAAATGGGAATTCATGTATTTGCAGAGGCAACTTTGCAATTTTTTTCTATTGAAAAAAGTTTACGTCATTGTGTTTTGGAAACAGGCATAAGGCCAGAAATATGATCAATTGTAACTCCTTTTTTTTTCATAGTATTATGACCAATAGATTTTGAATAAAATGATCTTCTTTCGGCTCTATTTAGCTGATCACCGAACCTTAAATCCTGTTAGTTCACTTTTCCATTTAAATTTCCTTTCAATAGTTTTCGCGTGTTGCGCGGACAGACAGACAAGAATTAAATAAAAATCAGTTTTGGGCTCAGTATCGATAATAAAGCATCCCCAGTAGGGCTAACATGCGCGCCACGAGAAAATTTTGTCTACACGTTTACTCGTAATCTATATGTGAATCTCTACAGAGATTCACAAGTGTAGACAGCGTGTATATGAGGAACAATTGAGTCTATTTTGATGGGTTTTTCACAGTACAGGATTAAACATGGAAATACATAATAGGTCTCAACTCTCAATGGTAAAAAAATTAAAATGTTTAATATTACTCTAAATTCGAGATACTTGATAGAAAAATAAACTTGACGGAGAGACTTTTTTATATAAGAAATTAAAAAAGTGCTAAATATTCAATGATAATTTCCATAGCATTTCATTTTCAAGAGCCCGTGTAAAATATCAGCTAATTAGCTCGTAATTACGAGGAAAGTTATTGCTCATTAATTTAGTGAAGGTGTACTGAAATTTCACGAGATCCAAACAGGAAACCATGGCGTTCTGTAGATATTGGTAGTCGCTGCGCTCTACGCTGTTTACAATACGTGTCCGAATTAGAACCAGCAGCACTCCTCTCTGTTCATGTTTTTCATTCGGGTCACCCAATTACAAATATTACTGGCATCTGGCGGTTATTCACCGGTGATTCGACAGGAAGCCAGAAATGGAAGAGATAAATATTTATTACAATATTGGGTCAGTGATATTATGAAATCGCCATCTTCTGCATCTGCATCTGCATCACTACATACAGTATGTTGCTTTAGGGCGTCTTCGAATAAATCGCACGACACCAGCGCCGATGCAACGCTATTACCATCACTTAGCGATCAATCCCGCGTTATATCGAAAAAGTAGCTTATGCTGACGGCTTCACTCACGTTTTTCTTTTCATTTTTCAAACTCCTATTTCGCTTAGGGTGAATTTTCAAAAATCCTTTTTTAGCGGATGCCATTTTCATAAAACCAAACCGTGTACGCCAAACAGACCGATTCGTTCAGTGGTTTGAGCGGTACGTTGACAGATCGACCAGTCAGTCAGTCACCTTTTCCTTTTATATATTCATATATCAGATGGATAGGAATTATTCTCTTTACTGCCAATTTTATCATCACATTACGTTTAACTGGAGGATTTTAATGTTTTATCAGATTTTCAATACAAAAACTGTCTCAACACGGTCAAACGTTATTCAGCGTTGCTTGGTGGAATTAGCACGTATGCTATAAAGTTTAGAATAGCAAATTAGGATATTCCGTGCCTAACTACATGCCGCGCAGTGAAATGAGAAGTTTTGTCCGCGCTCCATTTGCTGCGAGGAAAGCAAATACCGCAGAAAGACTCCTTCAGAAAAGCCACGCCTAAAGAAATGCACGCCTTTCATATCTTTATAGCTATGTGGGCATGTTCGGCTCATGTACGCTTTCATGATGTGTGTCGTTAAAAATTTTAGAAAACTAATCCATCCTTTACTATGCTTCACTACATTTAATAATTTTAAATACTTCTGAGACAAATGTGGGTTGGTCTGTAAACTTTTCACGGCCTGATTGCAGAAACTTATCTTGACGGAGACAATGATAGTTGCATTCCAGAAAAAAAATTTTTGAAAATCCCGGGAAAACATTTGATACATTTGCCTCCAGACTCTCTCTCCTATCTCTGTCCCATCGAGATCAGTTTGTCAGTATACCCGTGAAATGGTTAAACAGAAAGACGTCGTCGTCAACCATAAAACGTCCGCAACTTGACATAGGTTTATTGTAGGCACTACACGACGCGGTCTCTTGCCGCCAGTAACTTGCGGCTCCTGCAGAGAGTCTTGTCGTTTCACCTACTTAGTAAGGGTCTGCCAAAATGCATTTTGCGGTGCAAGGTCTCCACTCCAGTACCTTAGGACCCCAAAAGTTCTTCGAACTAGTATTTGGCTCGCCCACTGCCACTTTAGCTTCGAGAGTTGATAAACTAGGTGTGCTGGTTCTCCAAAGGATTTCCTAATTTCTGATTTAATCCCTAAAGATAAGATACGTTTTCATTTACGTTACGTTCAGATACGTTAGCATTGATTAAACATATTATGTTTATAACTTTAACCTCATCTCGCTCTCCTAATTTTTTCTTCAATATGAGAGAAGGCTATATTACACACTAATGGTAGGTACCTACATTACCTTCTAGATTATATGTATTCCAAATACAATGCAACTCACTGAACATGTCGCCCGATTAAAATTTGCATGGATGCGGAATGTATCGCTTTGCTATAAATTGGGGTCATAATTTATTTCAAAAGCGCGACACTTTATGCACAGGTAATGAAATTAGCAATAAAAAGCTCATAAATATTTATAAAATTCCCAGTTGAAAAATAATTATGCCTCGTTGGAATAGCCTTTTTCTACCTGAAAACGTAGTGATGCATGCCGACCCGTTATTTTTATACGAGCGGGAAATCTTCTTAAAAGATGCCCGAAATCCTGGGAGAGAGTTCTGGTTATGTGGGATTTTTACCTACCATAACCCCCTCGGTGGCCACCATCACAGCCAGCATAGTGTAAATTGCGGATAAGCCTTACCGGCCCAACATTTACAGTGTATATTTAATATTCCATAATAATTATATTAAAGTATTTTATGGTTACATACATCTATACCTAAAGCGAGACATGAATTTAAGAGGTGTAAAAAGAATGTTATTAGAAAGTGGTTACAAACAACTGTCGATTTATACGCGGGACTAATTAGTGGAACCATAACCTTAAACTAAGCCTTGAGACACTCCCAACGCCGACTGTCCAATACAATTTCTAAGTGGTAACAAGCAACTGTGATGAAGAAGTTCCCACCACGTCTAACTAACTAGTCTAACAAGTCCCGTCTCCACTTAATCCTACTATCCTACTAATCCTACTAATATTATAAACTTAATATTATAAATGAGAAAGTGTGGATTTTTATTACTCAATCACGCCACAATGACTGAACCGATTTGGCTGAAATTTGAAACAGAGATAGATTATAGTCTGGAATAGGACATAGGCCAATAATATTTATTTATTTACTTAAATACACTTACAATTAATATTAAAAATATAACAAACTAAAAACTTAAATAAATAACTTAAATAAATTAAAACTACCACTACTTATATTTACAAAAAATACACGCCGTCCAAGTGGTCGTTTATGGGCATGGTGCCCAAAACGCTATTCCCTCGTTGTATAGCGAGGCTTAGGCATTGGGCTAAATAAGCGCCAGCTCTTTGGTCACCTGAGGCGTGGATCAGTCTTTCGGACATAGGCTTACTTTTTATCCCGCGAAATAAGAGAGTTTCCGCGGGAATAAAAAACCTCAATCCACGCGAACGAAGTCGCTGCTATCAGCTAGAATTATAAATGCGAAAGTGTGTTCGTTTATTATTAAGGATTATTCTAGATAGATAGATACTCACAGTTGACGCTCAACCCCACAGTTGCTTCCAGCTGCTGTCCGTCACGCATCGCGCGGTTCCGCACAACGCACCGGAACGTGGCACCGTCGTCGTCGCGAGTCGGTTCCAGAGTGAGGACTGAGACTGTGGGTTCCACACGCGTCTTCCCGATCACCATCATAGCCTCCATCGGGTGTATGGATCCATCGCGGTACCACCTGATGAAAGGACCGACACTGGTGAAGACTTTACGTTTATCACGTTAGAGTGGCACTGAAGATTTTAAACTTAATTCGTGATTTAATTAATGACATAATAAATTATACGAGTATAACGTACATACGTTGGAATTGTCGATGTTTCGATCCAGTTTCAAGGATCGTGGTCACGACGGGACTAAGCTTTTAATACATTATCTACTTACCTCTGTTTTATTTACTAGATATAGATATTTTGTTCTCCGTTTCATAAAATTCTTACTAAAATAATTTACTTATTAGGTAAGTATAGTAAAATTATAAAAAAAATTAATTAATTTTTTACGAAAAATTAAAAACATTAATTTTTTTGAATGAATTACAAAATCTATCTATGGTTGCTTTGATTGGAAGGTTTGTTGGCATTTTAAAAGTATGTGAATAGATACCCGATACACTATCCTGTCATACCCCTCCTAACATTTAACAAGTACTAAGCTTTACGCTTACCTGGGGGAAAAAGGAAAAGAAGGAATATTTATCATCTTTAGCATGATAAATATTCTTTTTTAGACATTCTAAATAAGTGGCGACTTACTGTATCGTCGGGCTGGGAGACCCGCCGGTACTCGAGCAAGTCAGGTTGAGTTGTCTGCCTTCCTGAGCCAGCGTCTGCGCGCCCGTGTTCAGCGCCGGCGGCTGCGGCTGCGTCAGCACCACGAGGCTGTGTCCCTGCGAGTGCAGCGTGCGGCCCGACCCGCCCGCCTTCACGCGGCACTCGAACCGCCCGTTGTCCCGCTCGTACGTCACGTTCGCCACCATCAAGTCGAAGCGACCTTCCGACGGGGCGTACATGATCCTGTGGAAAACGTCCAATTGAAATTATTATTATTTTCGCATATATTTTGACTCTCACACCCGCGTACAAAAGAAATACACATAAAGTTATATAATAAACATAAATATACATATATGCAGATATATAAACTTACATATACGTTACACAAATAAATATTTGTAGCGGGTGGTGGATTACGCCCCGGCAGGGAGGAGAAAGTGGATTTTCTTAATTCGATGACAAGATAGTCCTTGACTGCGATCTCACCTGATGGTAAGTGAGAATGCAGTCTAAGATGGTAGAGGGCTAATTTGGAAGGGGTATGGCAGTGTACATCCCATACCCCTAATGTTTCTACACGCCATCGTGCCGGAACGCTAAATCGCTTGGCGGCACGTGGATTTGCCGTGGTAATTAGCCACGGCCAAAGCCTCCCACCAGACCAGACCAGAGACAATTCAGATATTATAAATTACTAAATTGTCCCCGCCAATGGCATACAGTAAGCATAAGCTAAGAAAACCACTAATATTATAAAGGCGAAAGTTTGTGTGTGGATGTTACTCCTTCACGCCACAACGAATGAACCTAATTGGCTGTTATTTGGAATGGAGATATTTCATACATAAGGATTAAACCGGAATTTATCCCGGAAAATGAAAGAGTTCCCGCGGGATTTTTGAAAACTAAATCCACGCGAGCGAAGCCGCGGGAACAGTGGCGTAACTATAACGTTTGAGGCCCTTGGCAAATTCATCGGACGGGGCCCTCCCTCCCAAAGAATTTAATTTATATCAATTTTAATTTTGAAAATGATCGCTCGGCACTAGCCGTAGTCACAAGAATGGCGGAATGGAATGGAATCCTCTTGTGCTTTCGGCCCTCTCTGACTGGCGGCTCCTTCCTGCTGGAGGCCCGTGGCATTTTGTCGTCTTGCCACCCTATTGTTACGCCACTGCGCGGGAATCAGCTAGTACTAACTAAAATCATAACCCTTCCTCTTGGATTTGCCAGTGGGCACTTACTGGTAATTGGTTTCCAAGGGGAGGTTGCCGATAGCGACGTTGTCGTGGCCCGACGCCGTGCTGCGCACCCAGTAGTAGGTGAGCGACTCGCCGGGCAGCGGGTCCAGCGCGAAGCGGCACTGCATCGTCACGTCGTCGCCCTCGCGCGCGTCGTGCTGCTCGTCCTCGCTGTGCACCGTCGCCACTGAAACAACGCACATTACAGCTAAGTCATCGAAAATGTAAAAGGTGACTGACTGACTGACTCAGCCTTAATAGCTCAACGCAACGGTTTTTTTTAATATGAATAGCGGGCAAACGAGCTGGCCGGTCACCTGATGTTAAGTGATTACCGCCGCCCATGAACACTTGTAGTACCAGAGGCACAACCAATACGTTGCCGGCTTGTCAGGAACTTATTGGTTAAAGATGCGAACTGAAAACTGCAAGGTCGTAACCACTCCTAGTACCTAATTAGATTAATTATACAATATTCTTAGGGCATATATTATTTCATAACATAATACATCATTTTTCTCTAGAGCCCATGCATTACAACCCGCTATTTTTTTTATAGGAAACCTTTATTTTCCTGTGATAAAAATTATCGATTGTCCCTTTTCAGTTGAGCCTAGAAAGCTTTGTGCCTATGGAATCAATCGAGCCCTTGAAACATGAACAAAAATCATTAGATAAACAAATTAAAATGTGGATCTAGTCGAAACCAAGTAAGGTATTTATTGTTCTTTCCTTACGTTTTGTTTTGTCATGCAAATCCTACCACATACTCGTAAGTACTTGCCTACATAGCTGTTTGCAATGTACGGCTTCGCTGCTGTTATTTTATTTACGTGCCACTGCGAACTGCTAATAGATCGGTTATAGGCAAACAGGTAGAAGGTTTTACTGTAATCCTTGATCTGTTTATTTCCTTGCAGTATTTTTAGTACCTTTTCACCTCAAATGTGTTTTTTTTAAACTGCTTTACTTCTTTGTGGAAACACTGTGTGCATAGCATAGTTTTGTTAACCATTGTAAAAAAAAAAATTTTTTTTTTGAAAAGAGCAACTGCTGAGTTTCTTGCCGGCTCTTCTCAGCAGAATCTGCATTCCGAACCGGTGCCGGTGGTAGATTTATGACGAGTCATAAGAGCTACAAGTTGGCCTACATGAAATAAATAAATTTTGATTTTGATTGATTTGATTTAAATATATAGACTAGCGCTTGACTGCGATCTCACCTGATGGTAAGTGAAGATGCAACCTAAGATGGTGCGCGCTTGCCTAGAAGATACCTATTCACTCTTGATTTAAAGACACCCACATATATTACAGGTCATTAGCGCAGGGGGATTAAAGTGTATACTTTAGCCTCTAGCTAGGGAAATTTATTAATTGAGGCCAATATGGGACGCAATAAGAACACCATAAATTCAACCAATCTGAGGTGATCTTCACACTGTAGCAGCCATTATTAGCTATGCATTATTACAAACCTACGGCTTTAAAGAATTCTATTGCGGATTTTACCAAGAACAGATGAAGAAACTCTGTGACGGGTTACATAATCCTATCTCATCTGAGTTTTACGTTCACACGTTCCATATTAACTCTTCGTTTCAATAAAACCTTGTCAAGTTTTTCGCCTTTTGCTCTAGAAGATATAGGTACTTATATAAATTTTGTCTTAGCTAATAGACATCCACATAATTGAACATCTAGGATGAGCTCATCCTAGATGAGCCTCATCCTAGAACGAAGGTGACCGACATAGTTCTCAGGGCTAGCACGTTGAAGTGGCAGTAGGCTGGTCACATTTGTCTGAGGACGGATGGCCACTGGGGTCGTAAGGTCCTCGAGTGGAGACCGCGTCTCGGCAAACGGAGTGTAGGGCGCCCCCCGGCTAGATGGAGCGATGACATCCGTAAAGTGGCAGGCATCGATTGGATGCGAAAAGCCGAGGATAGGCAACGTTGGCGCTACTTAAAAGAGGCCTATGTCCAACAGTGGATGCATGTGGGCTGATGATGATGATGAGCTCATCAAACGAATCGCAGATTTTCAGTGAAATGCGCGTCTAAAGATATACGTTTCAAAATCGAGTTTCTGTCACTTATCGGTCTCATTGTTAAAACGCACTTTAGAGTTTCGCATAAGTACCTACCTACGCGATAAGGAAAATAGAGTAGAAAAGTTTTTTATTCAAATTAACTTTTACAAAGTACAAATAGTGCTTTTGAAGAGTGAAGAGAATTTATCAATACCGAAAAAAAACCTTCGCTTGATTTCAGTGTCTATACAATCTACATACATGCTGCAAACAGCAACAAACATTTATTTTTAAAGAAAACCTAAAACATAGATTTAGGATTGGTCTCCACTGTGCTCCTACGCCTAAATCAGTGACGCAAACATAAAAAAATCTTGACTTAAGTTCAACTCTGACGTTAAGAGGTAGGCTAGGCCAATCAATGTCAACCTTATGTCAACTAATGTGGTAAGCCCGTTATTGCTTGGGGTATCAACTTGAACAAAGTTCATACAGAAAGGGTATCGGCACATCACTCGGCGTGAACAAAATCACGGCATACAGGGCCCATGATAACATTGTCGAATGAGCGCAACGCAGCTCTATGTTAGATGCGCGCCGCGTCGTACCGGTCAATGACACGAGGTCGCGTGCGCAGCCTGCCGTGGCGACACAGACTTGTCCGATGCGATCCACCATTAGGCGCCATAGGTGACATCTTTTTCTACTTAGCTACCATCGTTTCTTTAGGGACACGTAACCAAAGGGCCTTCATAGGTAAACCGACGTTATCAGACGAGTCACAGGGTGCCGCTGGATTCAGGCGGTGAGAGAGGTCCGCCAAGAGATCTTTGTCCAGCAACGTCTATCAATTGATAAGAAAATGACCAAAAGTGAGCTACGGGACATCCCCCCTTCCACAACCCTGATGCTGTAAGAGTACGGAATACCCTAAAAGAGATCTATGTCCAAAACTGAACGTCTAACGATGGACAACCACGATGATCAATTTGAAATATTTTTGACGCATGGTGCAGTGCATAGCTGTGTATCAAAATCTGAAGATTCAAGTTTCCGTCCCATACTAATGCTCCTTTGTTCTCAGTTAACACCGGCTCACACGTGCTCCGGGTGACAATGAGGAGCGCGACCGTTACAAGTGGCTCCGAGCGAGAGCGTGGGACCATGCGGGAGCCCTCACAATGTCTCGGGTTGCAGCTAAGCCTGAGCACACAAATCGAGCGGCGCGTCGCGTCTGTTATTTCTGCGAGAAACCACTTGTTTACCATTTAAGATAGCTAAGGTAAAATAGTCAAGGCACATCATATGGGATGGGATGTACTGATAGGAAACGCGAAGAATTTGTGCACCGAGCACCGCATCTCCGACGCACTGCAGGTGCTTCATTCGGTTTCTTGTGTTCCAATGGGCACACTAGCTTCTGCCAAGTTCGTCTGACTGGATATACTGACTTTTCACCACTGTTGGGAATCTAAATAATGTCTCTAGGGTACTTAAGCTTTGTATATGGAATATTTCCTCCAATTTTCCATCTCCATGTTTACTCTATGCCGCTCGACTCAAGGCATAGGCTAAGCATTGATCGTCATTCACGTCATTCATGTCCATGACGTCGGGCGGCGTCGCAATACTGATTAGAATTTAGACAGGTATAGATAGTACCGGGAACGCCTTCAGACGGTTCTTTGTGTTACAACTTCAAGGAACGAGGTGAACACATTTCCGTCGCGCTCTCTGTTTATTTCAGCCTTTAGTGTTGCACACTATTCCACACAATACACATCCCCGTAATCATAAATACAAAAGTATGTCTGTCTGTTCTTTGATGGCGAAACCAAAGGCTAGTGAGACTTCTGGGTGCTGACCGATTTTGGTTTTTGCACGTTTTCGAAGCAGCCTTGGCTTATCTCATAATATATTTAAGTATGTATTTGTTTGTGTATGCACATCTATGACCACTGTAATCTGAAAATCATTTATTTTGTTTATTAATGAAATAAGTAGGTAATTTGTCAGGTCAACGTGAAAAAGCCAATGATCCTACCTACTTGGCACAAAACTACATGTTCCTGATACTGCAGGGTTATGTGGAGATACAATCAAGGTTTTATGCATTACCGTACAAGCTAGCCACATCAACGCCTCACAAAGTATTTGCTACGACAGGCAAATTGTTGATACGAGTACATATACCTATACTATACTAGGTACGATAACAGGACACTGTTCGCTCAACAAACGCCTTTCCACTTTAGGTAGGTAATAGGTATTAGCGACAGCGACAGTCCTTTTTTTGCGAAACATGCATGGAAAACTACGGAACTTTTAATCTGACTGATGGGAAAGCGACATTAGCTACCCAGCAACACTTCCTGAAATCCTCGGCGATCTGTGCTTGGATTGTTGAATGAGTTCGGTAGGCTGGAGTGATCCGGCGAAGTTCCTAGGACCACAGATTAGAGTACCTAGGACTTTCTTTACCTGACCTGACGGTTTCACTTTTACGGAAGGATGTCTATTGTCTACGTTTGAAAAAGAACTCAATCGAAGTAAACCATTATAGGTAATAGTAAAGGGTAAAACGCAGATTAACGTACATCAGAAAACCCACTTAACGTACTTTTGTACCTTGGAAAGCTGTGCAAGCCACTGCTCTATTCTAAAAAAATATGATTAAAAAGTGCAACAGCTAAAAATAACAAGATCTAAGACTAAGGTCTAAGATTGCACTAGGTATAAATGCCATTCAATAGTACAACAAAAATAAACAGTAACTTGAACTTTTACGACCTTTATCAAAATTAATACCTACCAAATATTTAAATTTTCAACACCAAAGCAGCATAAATCTCAAGGATAAGGATATTAAAGATCCACTCCACTGCATCCAGCCCAATGCAGCCGCACTCGTTTACCTGCTCAGCCGGTGCCCATCGGTTCAGCGTCCTTCTCACCCTTATAATCTAATTTATCTCTTATCTCTTTCCCACCCGTGGCCTACTTGCCTATCTAGAATATTAGTGATCTCTTTCGCACTCATCTACTTGCTGTTTGCATTCATCTGAAGGTAACATGAAACGGGATCGTTTTACCTGCAACCAGCCGTTGTTCTCTGGCCTGCCGGTCCATTTATAAAAATCGGTAGGTACCGAAGTTTCAATGATATTGTAGGTACTTCATTCTATTCAATGGAATGCCAAAATTTTACCTGTTCTACAAAAATATGAAATCCCATATAAATAGAAACGCGCACTTGTAAAATCCCGCGATTGATTCCAAAAATAAAGTTGCTAGGTATATAGTATATATATACCTTAATATAGTATAGTATAGGTAGTATATTGATCAAATATCTATAAATAGGAAAGTTAATGTTATTATTAGTGGAATATAAATATTTTTAATGACAGAGATGATTTCCGGGACTTCTTCCGCGTTTTCGATTTCTAAACATCCCATAGGAAGTCTTTCATTTCTAAAAAGTTGGTATTCTCTATCGGCCGGTCGGTTTCTTTCAATCTATCTTTAATCTGTTTTCAAGTTACCCTATTGTTAATAATCAAAAATTGCAAGGACTTTTTTGACAAAAAAAGCAACGTTTCTTCAGAGTAATCTATATATAGACTTTAAAGTAGGGTCTGCCAATACAGATTGAATATAGGAAACTGGCATATATATCTCTATACATACTAATCTATCACTATGTGAAGATAGGATAGTCAGAATGATAGTGTTCAATTTGTATAGAAAAAAAATTGTATGGACTTTTTCGATAAAATACAGCAACGTTACTAGGTAACTTATTTTTAGATTAGAGATAGATTGATTAAAGGAACCAATCATTAGAGTGACGCTACCATGCTAGGATTGCTAGGTGCCTAGTGCCTACCATCTGCCATAATATACCTATTTATTATTATTTCTAGAACAGGCCACGAAACGGTGCTTGATCGACTTCTGCGTACATGCGAGTACTTTATAATACAGGCCGCGCGCGGCATTTTACGATTCCTTGTGTACAAGCCACGGCCTACGGTCTGCGTAACACGAATATACGAATGCGAATAAATTGAAAATTTAAAACACCCCCGACATGTGAATCTATAGTAGGACTATGTACCTACGATATACCCGACATTTAGTTACAGTTTTCTGTTCTATCATCAAATTCTCGATCCTCGATCATCACATCAGGGGCCCAAGTCTGCTATTGCAAAGGTAGTTCAATTGTCCATCAATGACATCCCATTTGCTACTTTTAGCAATTTTGGTAGTCCACTAATTCAATGGCGTCACAATTGTTTTCCGATGGTTTGCCACTGACACTTTTAAGTCGGTTAAAAACATAAATTGATAGTGTATAACGTTTTTGATAACGATAAACTCGTTTCGGCGAACGCTTTTTTAGCTAATGGCAATACCGAGGATCATTGAATTACAATCCAATTACAAGAACATCGAACGACCATTTAGTAGACTACGAAATTTTGGACCAATGATAATTGAATTGTAATGGCATTGCGGTTCACTTACAATGAAATGTAAAATAGCAGACTCGGGGCCCAGTTATCTAAAACCTACTCATTGGAACCAATCTATTGAGCTCAAACACATTATATCTGCTGTAAGTTGCTGAGGAGTTGGGTGTCCCGCAGACTACTTGATGCTGTAGTATCAGCTCAGGGTTACCAACACATTATATCTGCTGTAAGTTGCTGAGGAGTTGGGTGTCCCGCAGACTACTTGATGCTGTAGTATCAGCTCAGGGTTACCACGTCTTAAAAATAATCCGTAGTAACAATTCACCCTAAATCGTACATGTGAAAGTCATCTTCATAAATTACCTATATCGAAGACCCATCTCAATTACGTCAGCTTTCAAACACAAAAACCGCATCAAAATCGGCCCATTCATTGTGGAGCTACGAACACACAGACGCACAAATACACACGTCAAACTTATAGCACCCCTCTTTTTTGTCGGGGGTTAAAGCAACTAAAAAAATAAGTTATCAGTCAACATGTTAGTTAGGCCGCAGATCACCCTGGTTACAATATCGGGTCAAGGTTACCACAATATTATTGATCGCATATTATACAATATAGGTACCAGAATCTTTGAGAATGGAGCAGTAGTGGAAATAAAATAAATGTATAGAGTCAATAACACTGCTCTTTTTCAGTCAGGGGTTGAAAAGTTATATTTTACTGACAAAAATATCATTCAAGGTCGCCGCTTCTCTTTTTAACTTAGGAAAGTGTACAATTATAGAACTGAAGCAATTTTTAGAAATCTTGCTTCAATTAGCCCGGATGGCGGATGTGACACTACGGCGAACGCGGACGCCACATGTCGGAGCCGAGTCCAAAGCTCTTACGCATATGGCGCACTTTTGGGAGACTGAGCATCAAAAAAAATTTTAAACAAAAAACTAAGTGTTAAGTAGTTCTACTCACGCGCAGGGATACAGTCTGAGATAAAATATAATCACACTAACACACTAATATTATAAAGGTGAAAGTATGTGTATGTGTGTGTGTGCGTGCACACATGTATATGTGTGTGTGTGTGTGTGTATGTTACTCCTTCACGCCACAACGAATGTACCGATTTGGCTGGTAACAGAGATAGCTCATACCCAGGATTAACACATCTACATTTTATCCCGGAAAATTAAAGGTTTCCCGAGGAAATTAAAAGACCATAATCAACGCGGACGAAGTCGCAGGCATCGTCTAGTACTTTATAATATTGTAGATAATTTAGTAGTGTAGTACGAGTAGTTCTGTCTGTATGTTACAGACTCACAGCAATTTTATGGGAATCACGAGCCCATCAAAAACAACTTGTAAAGATAGAGGCACGCTAACTAACTCAGTCATTTATCATTTATAATACATATAACACACTGACTGACATAAGTACAGTATCTATGTTTAATAACTGGGTTATATTAGACAAACTTACATTTTAGTCAGTGATATGACACTTCATAAAACGACATCGACCTCCTTGATTCCTGGCGGACTAGTCGCGGGCACTAGCTACTGTAATATTAAATTTACATATTATGCCGAGTAGCTATGGTCGTCAGCAGCAAGGTAGACCGCAGCTCTGCGCGTACGCATCTCATTATTTTTATTAAAACCGCGTTCCACCGCGGAGATAGTATAAAGTTGCGCCCGCGCCGCGCACCTGCATCCAAACCAGTTTCGCTTTAAGATTTCACTCTCCAAACACAATCGTCGACTTTTTTGTATGTCAAATGATATTTTTCCCGTTTGTCATAATGTGTGAGTGGTCAAGCGAAGAGCTGCCGCCCTAGCCATATTAACGTGTCATATCTCATATCTATTTCTATTTCCATGATTGCTAAAGCTCCCAAATTTCTTTAACACACGTCCTATCCTTTCAGCAGGGTGAGCAAGGGTAGGGTATATATTATATACGAGGAAAGGATAAAATGTTAACCCTTCGCTCAGTTTTATACACCGTCGACTGTCGAGCATGGGCAAAACTGTGAAAATAATATCTACACTTGATATACTTATAGGAATATACTTCTCTTTTCCCCTGTCGCCATGTTTTAAGCATAGGGAGAAGATAATTTTACCTCTTGTCAGTGGATAGAATCGGGGATACAATTTTTGCCTCCTGCCTATATTCACCCTGCAGAAGTGAAACGTGATAACTTTCAAAATCATTGTCATCCCAGGTCCCTTTTCATTTGAACATAGATTTCACTTACATAGGTGCTATTATATATAGGGATGTGATAGGGATACGCAACGGGCAAATTTTGTCAAATGTAGAGTCAGTCACATATGGAATTGCCCTCGTGTATCTTAAACTAAATGGCATCCTCTCACTGTTTAAATTAGATTTAAAGGCTCATTTCTTCTTCTCCATAGGTGTAAATAGAAATCCACATGTTTTGTTAGTTGGTCAATTGCGGAAAATCTGCATCACAATCATTGTCTTTGCTACCATCTTAATTAAGGTGATTGGCTGAATTAATAGTACCTATCTACATAATATTTCATGCAACAATACATTTTAGCTAATCGCGAGAGTGTCGCCCAATCAGCGGTCGCAATCATTTTTAACGCATACTGCAACGATTCGCTGCGGATTTCTATTCATTTCTTACGTCACCACCGACCAAAACATAACTATTTATTACGTCTTCATAAAGATTTTACAACACGTAGAGTGTAGACGTAACGCTTTTCCGACAAGTGTAACTTACGTCGCACGTAACGTAGGTACGTAATGTACCTCGTAGTAAGTATACCTACTATTTATTAGGGACGATATACATTAGCAACGACAATCTAAAATCTACGTCACCATCATCATCTCAACCGATAAACGTGAAACGTCCATTGTTGGACATAGATCTAGGACATAAAATTCATCGCCACAGGTTACGATTCTGTGCCGCATGCATCCAACGGTTCCCAGCGACCCGCCTAAGATTGTCGGTCCATCCAGTGTTTACGAAATTGTACCTACGTATCTATCTACTAGTCCAGTAAACAGTAGGTATGTATACTCCTTACTGTATGTGGTTTATAGTAGGAACTTATTAGGAAATTGGCCTATCTCTACAACTTCATACCTACCTACATTGTTTTATACATAGACTTAGAATTTTTTCGCTACGTATGGTTTTATACTAACTAAATATTTATTACCGACATACTTCCGATCTATATTTAAATTCCATTAAGTTAAATCAATGATCTTCCATACAATGCTCCATTTATACATACATGCAATGTAAAATGGAGCAGTCGAAGCTAAATAAGATGAATTTTGAAGCCTGTGCCATGTTTGGGCCCTGTTGTTGTACCTATGCCACGATTCGTCCATATGTATAAAATGTCATTGAGTTAAATAAAGTATTAATAACACAATGAATCAAATTCTCCATTGTTGCTATTGATTTGAGGCTATTCGTGAGAAAAAAAACGTGTAATTACTTAGAGTACCTATGTACTTAATGTAATTATGAAGTGTACTGTAGGTAAATGAATTAGTTTAATATAAGCGTTATAATTTTCGTTTCTCAGTTATTAGTTTATAATATGGCTTTTTTCGTAACCTTATATGCAACAATTGATGGCTTGTATGCAAATAAA
This sequence comes from Hipparchia semele, assembly GCA_933228805.2. NCBI lineage: Eukaryota > Metazoa > Arthropoda > Insecta > Lepidoptera > Nymphalidae > Hipparchia > Hipparchia semele. The sequence continues at coordinate 5,230,606 of OW121717.1, read as the reverse complement.
ATTCTCGATAATTGTTATATTATTCACCTCACTTATTAACCTAATTAAGACAGTTCCAGTTAAACGGTGATGCAAATGATGTAAGCTGTAACTATATATTAGGTTATTATAAAGGTTATTACCTACTTATTAGTTATTACCGACCTTCTTAACTAATAAGCTAATAACGAAACTTACTAAGCAAGTATTTAACTATTTACCTAGTAATGAAAAATTCCGAAGTCAACGGCAAACCTTACAAAAGCTAGTTTTTGTAACACACGCACCAACGACATATATATTTAACCGACTTTCGAAAAAGGAGAATGTTCTCAATTCGTCGGAACCTTTTTTTTTCTTTTTTATGTATGTTTCCCGATTACTGGAACACTCCTGGACCGATTTGGAAAATTCTTTTTTTGTTTGAAAGGGTATATATTACTTCCCAGGTGGTCCCATTGTCACCAGGTCAGGATCGGATGGAACGAAATCGAGGGAACTCTTCAAATTGTATAAGCACAATTTGATTTATAAGTACCTATGTAGGTACTTTGTAGTGGCGTTAGAAGTCGGTTTTGTAAAAAGAATTTTTACGTTTATATGCACAAGCATTAAAATTATAAGTTATAACCAATGATCGGCGTAGGCAGTGCAATTTGGGATGAACGACCTCAAACATTATCATAGTATTGATACGACTGCGGGATTACGGGGTTGCGGGAATATGATCCCGCATTTATTTTTAAATGCCTATGTGCAGATTTCAATTTAAAACCAGGTGCACATACAAGGGATAATAGTTCTGAAGGTTACATTAAAAAAACCTTCGAATGATCGAAACGTACTTATTTAATTAATAAATGTCATTAATAAATGTAAGGATTATTAAACCTTTAACTAGTTGATTTTATTTATTCAGATAAATTGGAATCCTTGAAGTAACAAAAAATTTATAAATCCCAATCTAGTGGAATTAATAATGGCATATCCCTATTTCGATAACGTCACGAAATTCCGCAAAAATTGTACTGCTTACGCCTATCACTGGTTATAACCTAAGCGCGACTTGAGGTTTTTAATCCCGCGGGAGCTATCTTATTTTCTGGGATATTATCCCAGACTATAATCTATTTCTGCGCCAAATTTCAACCAAAACGGTTCAGTCGTTGTGGCGTGATTGAGTAACATCCATCCATACATTTACACTTTCGCATGTATAATGTACTACTAATGTAGGAATTTATAGCCTCAATAGCCCAACGGTTAAAGGTGCGGACTGAAAACTGTAAGTAAACTGTTCGAATCCCACCCGTTGCACTATTGTCGTACCCACTCCTCACACAAGCTTTCCGCTTATTTGTAGGGGATAGGAGGATATTAGACAACCTCAGGTTACCTAATATTCTTTTTCAATAAATAAAAAAAAGGATGATTTATTTTTACCAACTAACGTAACGAATAACCATGTAGGTATGTATTTAGCAGTTTGTGTGTATGTGTGTGTGTTTTTTTTTCTCTTAAAAATAGTTATTTAATTAGTTATTAAATGGTTTGCTAGACCTTAATATCCTAACGGTTTGTCGGTTTATATCGGTTCCCTCGTAAGTCGTCATTAAATAGGTACTAAACTAATCAATTGAATTAGAAGTTAAACAGAAATAGTTATGTAGGTAGGTAGTAGTTAGGTAGGTAAGTAGGTACGTTGTAGTTTGCACGTTCCTACGTAATAATTAGGTATTATTTATGAACCTAGATAAGTACATAATACTTCGATGGTTAAAGATGATTTGTATAGGATCCTTCCTGCTATCGATTCAGGTAAGTAGAAATAAAAAAATAAACAAAGATCGCAGGGACAAAAGATAGCGTTTTCTCCCTGCAAGCAGGGTGATTATTTGAGAAGGGTCCTTATGACAGTTAGTATTAGAGGTAAAGATTACAAAATCACCACCACAATCGTAATAAAAGTATCTTAAATAAATATTCGTTCCAAACAATACTTTTCTAGCATTTAATAAATAAAATGCACATTTTTTCCATGAAGATTGACCTTCAGCTTTCATTTTGCAATTTAAAAAAATATTTTATTCATGATTTTTACATCTTTATCTTACTGTGAATCCTGTGAATCGAATAATTATTTGATTCAACAGATATTATATATTATTTACAGTAAAAGCTCCTTATTCGCGCTTCCTTCATTCGCGGTTTCACTATTCGCGGATTAAAAAATTGTGACCCAATTCCTTTATTCGCGGCTAAAGATTTCTTTATTCGCGGATTTAGTCGGTACATAGTACATGCATATTAATAAAATAGCCGAAATTGCGAATGAAATAGGGCGAGATGGATTCGAACAGATAGAATCAAGTGACATTCAGGAGTTGCTTGAATCGCAAGATGAAGATTTGACTGAAACCGACTTGAAAGAAATGTTAAATTCACAGCCCATTGAAGAAGAGGCTTCAACAAGCACTCGAAGTGTGACATTTAATCTGAAAAATCTTAGTGAAGGTTTCAGAATGGCAAATGAGCGGTGTGATTTCTTTATGAAAATTGATCCGTCCATGGAACGAAGTCTTATTTTTAAGAGGAAAATTGCTAATGCCACTGCTGAATATCAGTTTGAACTGAAGGAGCTTTTAAAAACTTCCAAGCAAGAAAAAATTACAAAGTTCTTTAAACCTTTGCCTAAGCCTGACGATAATAATTAATAAGTATGGTCAAAAACTTCAATTAAATTGTTATTTTTTTATATGTTTGTTTTTTATTTTGTCACCTAGGAACGTATCCCCTATAATCCCATACAAATTACCATTCTGTATTCACGGTTTCTGTATTCGCGGCATATTTACGGAACGTATACCCCGCGAATAAGGAGCTTTTACTGTCAGTAAAAGCTCCTTATTCGCGGGGTATACGTTCCGTAAATATGCCGCGAATACAGAAACCGTGAATACAGAATGGTAATTTGTATGGGATTATAGGGGATACGTTCCTAGGTGACAAAATAAAAAACAAACATATAAAAAAATAACAATTTAATTGAAGTTTTTGACCATACTTATTAATTATTATCGTCAGGCTTAGGCAAAGGTTTAAAGAACTTTGTAATTTTTTCTTGCTTGTCAGTTTTTAAAAGCTCCTTCAGTTCAAACTGATATTCAGCAGTGGCATTAGCAATTTTCCTCTTAAAAATAAAACTTCGTTCCATGGACGGATCAATTTTCATAAAGAAATCACACAGCTCATTTGCCATTCTTAAACCTTCACTAAGATTTTTCAGATTAAATGTCACATTTCCAGTGCTTGTTGAAGCCTCTTCTTCAATGGGCTGTGAATTTAACATTTCTTTCAAGTCGGTTTCAGTCAAATCTTCATCTTGCGATTCAAGCAACTCCTGAATGTCACTTGATTCTATCTGTTCGAATCCATCTCGCCCTATTTCAGGCAGCGGCGATATTATTTAATAACATACTTATTACATAGTTGTAATAAGGTCTATTTTACTTTTTTATTAGTCCATTTATCGGCGAGTTTACAAAGGATATTTAGTTGGATACATATTGGAATATCTTTTTATTAATATGCATGTACTATGTACCGACTAAATCCGCGAATAAAGAAATCTTTAGCCGCGAATAAAGGAATTGGGTCACAATTTTTTAATCCGCGAATAGTGAAACCGCGAATGAAGGAAGCGTGAATAAGGAGCTTTTACTGTACTTAAATTTTAGAAACTTCAGTTCAAAAGTTCAGAAGTATCAGTAAATAACTTCTTTTATGCAGCAGATTCGATTTAGTCTCTTAATAATTTTTTTATAATTATTATATAGTTTCTAAGAGAAAAAAAAATGTTTTCATGCAGTTTCACTTAATACCACATTTGAGACTCGTTATTGCCATAGGGATCCTCAAAAAAACTCAACCTGCATACAACACCAACAGCTAGGCGCACGCACACACATCTGCACAAAAATACAACACAAACACGTTTCCACAACCAGTTGTTGAATTGGACGGCTGCGGTGCGGCGTGCGGAGCGCTCTGACTCAGAAAGTAAGTAGGACTTAGTTCACTAAGTAGTGAGTTCGCTTACCTGTACAAATCAGCAGCCAAGTTACTGGTGAAAGCAACCAGTGAGTCCCCATGTTGGCACTGTTGGAACTTTCTAATCAATTTTTAAAACGGTTCAACGAATCCTCAAAGACATCTTGCAACACAACTTAACAAATATTTCACTCCGACTTAACAATCTCACTTCACTCACATAAGGAATGTCCAAGTTTTAACTGTTAACACCAACAAAACCGCTCCGAAACCATCACTATCACCACCACCTCAGTTTGTTATGAACTCTGGTAAACGTGTCTGTTTCATTTTCAAAGCAAAAACAAAACTTTGACGCGAATATCGAATACGCAACCCGTACGTAACTCCAGAGCGACGGTTAGCTCAAGGCTGGTCAACAACTGAATTGAATGCAGTCAAGCCACGCCGCACGCCGCGCTCCCGTCCTAGCGCTTGCTTACTTAGTGCGAGAGAGACTGATACAACAGAGTGAGATAGCATGTAAGTTTCCGTTGTCTTGTCTGGAAAAGTGGTACCAAAACACCTCATTTTTATTTTTTTTAACTTAACTTCACTACCCTGAACGTAACACTGAAATAAAGCTTGTTGAAGGTAAAGTTCTGCTTGATACCATGATTCTCAAGTTTTCTTTTATGATGCTAATCGAACCGTTTCCTATTTATGGATCAACTCTCTAGGTGACTAACTTGAGTTAAGTTTGATTAAAGAGTTGAAAATGACAAATATGGTAAAAATCTATTCTTATTTAATAACAAACATATTATATGACATAGCAATAGCTTCAAAATATCACAGGAAAATGAAATTAAAAAAAAATATTTTCCTTTTTCTTGTGGCTGTATCTATAGATAGGTATAGGTACCTAGAATCTTTTTAAAATTAATGAAAGGAATAGGTTAGACTTAAGAATAATTTCAAACATTTTCCTATAAATACAAGTAATATAACAAGCTAATGCCCACGAATTAGCTTAGTCTGCCTGGATTTAAGTTTAAAAAATTTATACTTATATAAATATTAATGTTGTTCGTTAGTTTCACTAAAACTCAAAAACGGCTTGACCGATTTTAATAATTTATTTATGTTTTATTCGTTATAATACAGGGGTGGTTTAAAAAAAAATAGGGAAAACCCCAAATAAATCGAAAAAATCAAAATTGGTAATTTTGTATAAGAATCATCAATAGTCACTTTGCTAGAGTTGGCCTTTCAAAAAATTCCTCCTTTGGACCTCTAGAATAGGTAGTTATTACTTACTCAAGGAATATTCCCCTATTTGAAATCGCTAGATTCACAAGCTAGGCGTTGTCTGTCAGTCAGTCACGGTAGGTACTATTTAATTGCTTAAAAGATAGAAGATAATAATACAGGCACCTACATATTCCAATTTAATTTAACTGTTCGTCCAATTCAAAAGATAATAATTTATTTATTACTCTTCTCAGGAAAGCAACAAATGAATTCTACACGGCCAATGTCATCGTACCTACCTCGAGAGGCTTTGAAATCGCGTAGCGAATTACTAATAGGTGGCTACTAGCTACAATCCAATGATATTCAAATTATAGCTCATTGGTACTACAATCACATTCCTCGCCCACGAATTAACTACACCGCGTATTGGTATTTCGTTGGTAGGTACTTGGTAGGTATACCTATTTAATATCTTGAACTCTATGATATTTAAACGATTGTGATTCTGATTAACATACCGGCATATACGAGTAGGTACGTAATATCGTGTTCAGTTTATAGAAGACAAGGGCATTTGGCCTGACAATTATTGAACAACTAATTTGTTTTTAAAATAATTTAAACGTAAAAATTCTTTTTGCAAAACCGGCTTCAAACGCCACTACAAGATAGGTAAGTATATCAATTTCGATTTCTCCAGGATCAGATCCTGACATCACAATGAGACCCGGGAAGTATACCCTTTCAAACAAAAAAAGAATTTTCCAAATAGGTCCAGGCGTCTTCGAGTAATCGGGGAACATACTTACATAAAAAAAAGATTCCGACGAATTGAGGACCTCCTCCTTTTCTATTTACTTTATATAGATTGGATTTCTCAACAATACAATTTTTTTTAAACCACTTTTGAAACTATTAATTTTTCGTACGTCAATCATGTAAAGAAGCAGTACCTACTGGGCAGGTACAAGGTAAGAAAGAGATATATTTTGGTCTCACTGACCGCACCCAAAAAGTCACTCTTTTTATTTTGAGGAGGAAAAACCTGAGATTCAGCCAGACCTTCTAAAATTCTAAACCCTCTAAATGTTGTATATCTTCTTTTTAATTTTTATTGTAATTCTCTCGTCACCATTACGTTCTTTTGTCCCTCAACATCTGGGTGTGAGGGATTTTTAAATCGATCTCTAAAGAAGTGAAATGGGGAGATAAAATTTGTACATAAATATACATATAGAGAGTAGACTAGAGTACCTAACTAATTAAATCCACGTGGACAAAGCTGTGATGCGGCAAATAACTATAATTATAATATTTTGGACAGGCAGAGTTATAGGTAGGGTGATTTCGCCGGTTGGCGACCGATTAGCGGGATATTCAACTTTACGTCAATATTTAAGTATGTTGCACCCATAGCACATGTATTAAAGTTATATGACGGGGTCCTAGATATTGTCAAGTTATATTTAAAAGTAAAAAAATAAGAATTACAGTTGTGAAAACATTTTAAATTGAATAAATCTTAAAAACTATGTGAAATGCTAGTTGGCGACCACTTTTGCTAGTTGACGACTGCCCCCTTATCTAGTTGGCGACCTCTCGATTTGCTAGGGAAAACTAAATTTGATTAATTAAAAATTAAAAATATGAACGTGTTAATGTTTAAAAAATAATTATTATTCATGCTTTATTATTCATACATTATAATAAATTATTAAAACACATTTTTTCATGAGATCAAAGGTACACTTTAATATTCAAGCTGAAGCTTAAATGAAATTTAGCAAGTATAATACATTTTCCCACACAAGTACAAAATTAAAAATATCACTTTAAACAACAATTACAAAAGTTTAGAATCAAATCATCAGATCTCGGGATGTTATACATTTTATATTTCTTTCTAATACCGTGTCCTCCTTCTCTTATATTTTTAAAGCACATTCCAGATCTCTTTGGGAATAAGCCGGTGTTATTTTCTACTACGGTTTGTGGAGGACATCTGTAATGAAAATATTATATATTAAACACCTACATTATGCAAAAAACAGATAAGATTATAAGTAGTGATTGCAAATTGTCGTAAACCCACATATTAATTTGCTCATTTTTAGTTGGCGACCACTTGATACCCATACATTTTAAGATGTTTTATAATAATAATTTGGTGGTCGTAAACTAAAAGATACATGGATTTTTATAAACAAATTAAATTGAAAGTGATTAAATTCCGAATTAGATTTGTAGTCTATAAAAAATAAAAATAAATGTTTTTCTTTCTAAATGTCTATTGGCGGCCAGGTGGTCGCCAACTGAAGTTATTGGCTAATTCCAATTTCAGTTAGCGACCATTCAATTTTTTTACCTGATTTTGTATATTACATGTAATAAATGTACAAATAACGTAAAACATATATATATCCACTTAATAGAACATTAAAAAATTGACTCAAATAAATACATCACGATCTACTTACCTCGAACGCATCACTTACTCACTATTTTTTTCGTTGTTTTGGAAACGTGTACGCGCCGAAAGTATAAGCGGCGGATTGAACTAAGATTTGTTTGCTTTCGGGTAAACACAAAGCTGCCAACTATTGTAGGTAAAACTAATAGGTTTATCCCCCTCTTTACTTAAGTGAATTTCATTTGGAAAAGAAGAATAGAATTCTTATTATTTTCGTTTTAATGCCGTAGGTCCTGTTAGTGGTCGCGTAACTGACCCTGGTCGCGTAACCGGCGAAGTCACCCTACTCTGATTACTATGATTAGGTAATCATAGCTGCTCTTAATAATAAGCTTTAGCCAGCTTTTGCCCGCGGCTTCGCTAACGTTAAATTCGATTTTTCAGCCAGTTAGCAGTTGAATTTTCAAAATTCCTTTCATAACGGATGCCCACGTCATAATAGCTATCTGTCGCCAAATTTCAACCCGATCCGTCCAGTAGTTTGAGCTGTGCGTTTATAGATCAGTCAGTCAGTAAGTCACCTTTTCCTTTTATTATCTTTAGATACCTAGGTATTTATTAGTCCCCTAGACCTAGTACAGTAGTAGTCAGGGAAAGACCTTGAGGCCATTTACATCTTATAATTGTCCCTATTATATTTATGTCTCTATATCACGTCAACTCCCTGGAAGTGCGCTCTATGAGCATAATGAATCGTTAAACGAGTAGAGGCAATAGTTCGAAAGAACAATATTTATTTATACCTATTTTGGTAGAATTATCACAAGAGGATAAGATAAATGTAGCAAAATGTACGAATAATAAAATAAATTCTGCTTGATAGTATACTAGCTAATACCCGCGACTTCGTCTTTAATGCATTCTGATTTTGTGGTCCGACGGGCATATATAAGACCTCGTCATCCGCAGTCGAAAATTCCAGTCAGCTATGTTGTAAAAATTAATTTATTCTTTAAATAAAAATAGGTGGCATTGTTATCAAATTCTTTTATTCACCACTGTCAAAGAAAAAAAAACTTCAGCTCCCACAGAGCAGACCACAGATAATATTGAAAAAGACAAAGGAACAAGATTAGTATGTACCTAGAAAAGTATGTACCTATTTCCTAACAAGCTAGTTGTACCAACTCTACTTGTAGTAGTGTACCTACGAGTATCACGACACAGTTGTACCTATGAAGCTTAGTCTCTGTTCGTTTATTCACTCATGTGACGAGACTCCTAGACACATACAACCTACAAAACGGATGTCGCGCCTAACAGCCGACACGTAGTAAATTATTTATTATCTCGCATTGTGCGGTGTAAGTAGTCGTGCAACGTGCACACTGCACAAGTGCACACGAACACTGAAACATCGCGTAGGTACTGAACCTTTGACAAGCTTGTTCTAAGCAGTAGCACTACGCTCGTAGTTTTATATGGTTTTATATCAAACTCAAATGGTTCGATATTATAAACAAAAAGATGCCTTTAAGCTAGTGGTTCACCACGAATAAAGTTTGTTGGTACATAGGACTTATTTCTGTTTGATATTTTCAACTGATATAATTGTATTTGTTACTACCTAGTTCAGTTAATGCCCGCGACTTCGTTCGCGTTGAAAAGTTTTTTAATTCCCCGGGAACTCTCCGCGGGATAAAAGTAGCCTATGTGTTGATATCCGAAAAGTCAAAAGTAAAAAGAGAAAACTGTATTTGAAGATGTTCACCGACTATAAAGATTTTCATTCGATTTTCATTAATAGACACTAATCTCAGTGGTGTTATTAATCATTGATTAATTATGTGAATGTAAGTATCTACCTACCTAAAGTATCCTATGAGATACCTATTTACTTACCTACATACATAACTATGACTTATTGATTATGTGGAAACGATACCCCCCATTACATCGTTAAACTAACCAGCTTCATCCCAAGATCGCAATAAATTTGGTGCGTAATTGAATTACGAGCATCCCTTTAGCTGGCTAGTGATCTTAATAAAAGCATAATAGTAATCTTTTGTTCGAGGGCTGGTTGTAATTACTGATTGCGGGGGATGGGTCGTTGCGTGCACACCGCCTTCGGCATCAGTGGCGGATTTACCAGCAGGCTGAGTGAAGCCTAGGGCGGCAGATTTTAGGGGCGGCAAGTTTGGAGCCAAAATTTTTATTTGTCTTACAGAAATTAAAAAGATTCATATTTGTAGGTACCTACCTAAATGTCATTAGGTCCAAAAAATACATATTTTAAAATTTTATAAAAATTATTTAATTACTTACCGAATGTAGGTAATCTACCCCAAAAACTATTTCTTTTACAATCAACTAAATATTACTATAACTATTTGCAAACTGATTTTTAGATTACAAAAACTAACATAAAATTGTAGAGGTCGGTAAGGGAGCGGCATGACTAGTCTTCGGCGACAAACGTGTAAATCCGCCTCTGTTCGGCACTGCAGCCCTGCGGGTATCGACGCCGTCTGAGCTATCTCCCCCGGGGTGCTCCGTGTCAAATTGGCCAAATTTATGCAACTGCTCTTATATTTCGTACCCCCACACCATAACACATCAAATGTCATCATTTTAGGGGTGCTTGTATTTGCATAATTACACAGACGCGACGTTATATTAATTTTAAATATTCACTTGTTTCAAGAGTATATAACGTCAATATTTATGATCCAACCATGAAGTTTAGAACTTAGAAGACACCTTTATGAATATGTATAGGTATTTCCTAATTCAATGTAATCAGTCTTATCTACTGCACTTATATACTCAAAGTAAGCGCTTTTGTAAGTCAGAATCGAAGAAATAAACAATACAATACAATTTACAGGAAAAGCATTTTAAACCCATGGACTTGCAAATTCCAATAGACACCACCAGCCGGGTAGGTAAGAACTAAAACCACACCGACTGCCTCTTCTGTTAGTGAACCGCTTGATCACATCTTGATATAGGTAGGAACCTCGATTTTGTGATCGAAGATATCTTCTTCCACGCCCTACCTTCGTGTCCGCTTCGGATCTAATTGAAAATCCGTTTAATAAATAGGTAATGCGTTTTCTACACTATGTATTTCGAACTGTATATTATTTTCAGTAGGTACCTACCTACCTAGCTAATAATAATTAGGTAAATATTAATTTTTAAAATAAAATAGGTACCACCCTTGGTTCGAGTTTGATAATAATTAAGATATGGTTTGCGTTTTTCAGATGAATTCAATCGTTTGTACCTACCTACTTTTTCCAGATCCAATATCAATGATGTAGTGAAAGTCGATCGTAAAACTTAATACCTACTGGTTTACGATTCCATCTTGATTACCTGATATATGCGGATGTTCTTAGGATGGAATGGTACCTAGGTAGGTATCTACCTACATCAGTTACGTAAACTCACAGTAGCATAACGATTAAAGGTGCGGACTGAAAATTGAAAGGTCGCAGGTTCGAACCCCACCCGTTGCACTATTATCGTACCCGCTCCTAAAGCTTTCCACTTATTTGGAGGGGGTAGGAGGATATTAATCAACTTCTCTTTGGCTGATATGATTTAAAAAAAAACTTACCTACATCTACAACACAACAAGCTCACTCTACTTGCAGCTCTGCACGCGTAGAGACGTAGTTTTACATACAATACGCGTCGGAAAAGTGTTCAACGTGGCTTCGAGAAGATGTGGCAGAAGCACTATTGCAACAGTATCTACGTTAACCAACATTTGCCAAATACGATTTTTAATGCTATCTTACTTAGAAAAAATTCTCTATCGATCCATCTAGTTAATCTGTATTCTCCCTACTACTGTAGTTTTTGATATAGCAATTAGAAAAAAGTCGTTTATTAGTTATCCAATGGCGTCATTTCTTTTTAGATTCCCGCGTTTTGATAGTTAACGACATTTTAGCTTTAGGACGCTAGTACGTGTCCTTGTACACGTCCTTTCTATATTTAAGTTTAGTTTTTAAGGTTAATAATGTACAGAATAAATAAATAAATAGGTAGGTATGTACTCATATGTAAAAATAAATAAATAAATAAGCCTTTATTTACTGAACAACATGAGTATTATAACAGATTGTACTTAACTCATATGTATGTATACGAAATTACCACCAAGTGCACGTAATACCACATACCTGTAGTAGTGTAACTTCGCTTCTAGTGTTGAAGTGTGATGTAAACATAGGTATTATTTCAACCCTCTTTGATCTTCTTTATGAAATAGGCATAAGAGTGCAAAAATTGCTCAATCGAAAAAATAATACTGAGTTGATAGATAAGGGAAACATAAACAGGAAATCAATGAGGCAAAATACATTTCCAACAGCTCCCACAGAGCGTAGACGATGTCATTTTGCGTCCCCCAAAGGAACACTATCCGAGGAGCACGCCAACATATGAATTGCCTGTGGCGGCGCGGAAAAAGCAATGAAAGCATTTTCACATGAGCAGTTTTCATTTCACATGCCACCCTTTGTTCCCTTAGGAATTCCAAATAGTATCTGTAGTTTGCAAGACCCTAATAATGCCGCCGGGAAGAGGGACCCTCCGCTCTTTCCCCTTCAATCAAAATTGTTTTTTTAGCCAAACGTCTACAGATACACCACGGCCACGGACTAAAAGAATGAGATGGACGGAATTGGCAAACAATAACATGTTCGTAGAAGTATCGAACAGAACAGAACCACCCAATATCGTAAATGAAATTAGTTTATTAAAGCTTTGCATCCACCACGGCAACGAAATGCCTTATATCTGTGACTAGATGATGCCCGCGACTTCATCCACGTAGGTTTTTTTAATACCCGTGGAAACTCTCTAATTTTCCGGGATAAAATGAAGCCTATGTACTTACCTATTAATTCTAGGTATGAGCTGTCTCCATACCAAATTTCAACTCAGTTAATTTATTGTGGCATGAAGGAGTAACAAACATACAAACACACACACATACAACCTTCCGCCTTTAGAATATTAGTGTAATGTGAGTGATGTGAAGGGCGATAGTGATTCTTTTGAAAAATGCTTAGGTAAGTAGAACCCGGCCCTATGGACCAAGACATGTAACTTTTCAAGTAAACTAACATAACAAGTGACGCCTATTAGGTGTGTTCATATTATGTAGCATTATTGATAGCTCCATAGAAAGTGTCATGTTTTGAAAAGATACTTTAAATATTTTATTGACGCTTAACGTCTAACTTTCCTATAGTCTGTGACATTTAACTACCTACTGCGGAAATTTAAACTGTAATAAAATATGGTAAAACATTCAAAATAAAAACACTTAAGCTTATTGCGGAGGGGATAAAATACCTAGAAGAGTACCTACTTCTACTTATACTAAGCTAAAAGCTTTGTAAAAGAAAAGTATTATAACCGTTTTTATGAATAGGTAATGTGTTTTCGATTACCTACCTACCTATATAATTAAACTAGCGGATACCCGCGACTTCGTCTGCTTCTTAAATTCACAATCGACAGTTCTTAAATCCCCACAGTTTAAGTGTGCAGAACCTCTGCAGCGTGACAGCATTGAGGAGTTGGGTCCTGGAATTGAACGATGTAGTCTTTACTTTTTTTTTTTTTTTTTTTTTTTATATTTTTAGCGAGCAAACGAGCAGGCGGGTCACCTGATTAGTTACCTACAATGACTATTCATAATCGACAGTTCCTAAATCCCCACAGTTTAAGGGGGCAGTACCCCTGCAGCTATCAGGATTAAGGAGTTGGAACCCGAAGTTTTAATGGGATCATCTCGCAAAGTTTTTGTATCGATTAAAAAAAATATTAGGTAAGTACAGTAAAGTAGAAGCGATTTTACAACGAAAGGCAGTTAAAAATTTTTGGTAGGTAGATACCTACCTAATAACACATAATAAAAATATTTTAACGAGTAACTAAGTATCAAACGACTTTCTAATTATTATTTAGGTTTTTTTAATCATTTACATTAAAGATCTTTAGCGTTGACTACGCATCGATAAATCCACGTAATTGTGTAAACGATTTCCAACTTATTGTAAGAGAAAGTCTTGTAATTATCTTAATTTTGCTTCAACCACGGCGGTTTAGAAATCGGTAATTACTAAAATGGTTTTCTGTTGGACTTACCTAACCTACCTACTTACCTATTTTTAAGTAAGTTTAATAGTTCGCCCAGAACTAAGATCTCCGTGAGTCCTAGATGTAAGTTATTGTTTATTACAAACTTTTAGAAGTCACTCTACGTAGGTACCTAAGTTTTGCTCCAAGTTCCAACACCGGTGTATCTGCAGGCGATGTCAGCCCAAGAATGTATGCCTACTTAATTGCAAAAATGCACGAATGCACTTATCCAATCGTGCATTGTTGAATCAACATCTAATGCTGCGGCTACATTAAGGTTAATGTCAATGCCCAACAATGCCTTTAACTATGCCATATTTTTTCACTGGTAAACTACGCGTAGAACTGAGTGGCCACACATACGGTAAATGTCTAAATAATGCTATAATCTGCCGTTGAACCTCTTTGATCTGCCAAAATTTACCGCCACCCGACTTAATGCCAAACTTCTACGGCATTGTCAATGCCATTTCCCGTAGATCGTGGCTACACCTACGGTTAATGGTGATATACGCCATGTTCACTGGCATATCCCATTAATGTGGCCGCAGCATAAGAGGATACTGCGGTGTCGGAAACGTATTTTACCTACATAGAGTATAACATTTCGATGAATTTGTGTGGTGTTGCTTGTTGGTGTTGTGTTGGTGTTGTATTGTTTCTGCGTTTCTACATCACCTGAAGGCGCCTACCTACAGCGAGCGCAACGCGTTTTGTCATAAGCGCAGATTTTTTCTGGTTTGACGGATTATAAATGAGAAGAAAGATGGCAAAAGTATTTTGTTTTTCCTTGAGCTTCCCTCGCAAAAGGCAACAAGCAACAATGTTGCAGGCTGTATCATTACTAACATTGTTATAATTTAAAATTAGGTGGTTGGGAAGTAGTGGGTAGGTAAGTTTCTACATACACTAGGTACATGCAATCGAAACAAGTTACTCATACTTATGTTATTTATTTAAGTACAGATGCTTTAATTTTGTACTTAATTAAGTGTGCATTTTCAAGGTCCGCTTTCGACACGAGCACCTGGAGACGGGAGTGTCATGTTTTTTCTCAGTTATTCCGGTTTTGTTTTGCATTTATTATTAACAATGTAATAAGGCAATCATTTTTACTCGACTCCCGAAGGAGGGTACTTCTACTTAGGTAGGTACTTAATTTTTTTCGATTGTATGAATTTGTATATGCTTTTAAAGATAGGTAGGTATACTATGTCTATCTTGTTGGCACGCTCTATAGTCTAACTAAGCGGTTTGACGGATTTTAACATATTATGAGGTGCTATTAGATTAGTCTTAATACCTGTCTGATAATAATTATTGTGGGAGCTCAGAACAATAATGTGGTAGGTAGGAAGCATAGGTGTCAAGGTAGGTATTTATTAAAAAAACCTTCTACTGAACGCCGACGAAGCCGCGAGCAAAAGCTACTAAGTAGTAGGTACCTGTTATATTATAACCCAAGTTCCCAACAGTTTTTACCTGTAAGTATCTAATTAGCACGTTGACGAAATGTTTAATCGAAAACTGAGTGATTACTTAGATTTCTAGAAAATCCAGGAACTATTGTTCTATGTTGCAAGCATCGATGGTTACAAGTAATATTAAAAGGAGAAAGTTTTTCCATTTTAGCGAACAATTAGCAAGGAAGTATGGCTAAATTGACCGACGTTGAAGCTATCCATCAATATTGGTGAGAGTTTATTTTAAGTCTCTAAATTAACAGTTCTTACCTATATTTTATTATTATTTGATTACCGAATACCAGACCTAGTAAGTCCCAATTTGATGCTGTAGGGGCGATCGAATATTTCTTTCTTTTGCTATGTAAGGAACCTTCGGAGTACGAAACTGACTCGCATTTAGCTGGTTGGGTAAAGAAGTGTTTACAAAACGATACCAATTAATTCCGTCTAGATACATATTATTACGAGTGCACAATAAGAGATAACAATAGTTATCATTCTACGATTTAGATAAAACTTCTCAACTGTCGCAGTAGGTACCTATCAAGCGCCAAGTGCCAAGAGGCACTAGTCATTCTTCACCAAATAAGTATAGGGTACGGTTTTCACGTATACTATAACTGGTCTACAATATTAATGTGAGTATAATAAAGCGCTTTTTGTAATATGCACTATCTAAATAAATTCAAATTCTTATTTTGTACCAAGACGAAAAAAAAACAACCAAAAAATTAAATAGGTAATAGATCTTTTTTTAAATCCCTTGAAAATTCTCTGATTTTTAGGGTTCCGTAGTTGTTGACAACAACTTCATCTTAGGCTATAGCAATCATTGCTAATTCTTCAGTAGAAAAATTAAACATTATGAGTTGAATAACAGTCCAACACTAGCACGCTTACTGATTGTCACTGTTTATAAACCACGTTCACGATATGGACGATGCACGTCCCGTCCCGATTTTTATACCCGATTATAAAAATCGGGCAGTCCCGAGATCTCGGTATACCAGTGTATACCGAGACCTTTAGATGCTATTAATATTGTATAGAAGTTTCAATCAAGAACAAACTACTCATTTCAGAGCATTTGAAAAGATTGGCATTGTACATTTATGAAACTACTGCCTATTATACGTATGAATCCATTTATGCATCTTGCCAAATCAAGACATTATAAAACAAAATAGGTAGATAGTACCAACCTACACCACATAATAAAATACTAATTAGGTGTATTACTTACAAGGTTATCAGTTTGTTTGGCAATCAACCAACTTCTAACTTTCTCGTCAGTAATATTATACAATCTATTGGTCACAAACATTGTTACAGAACTGAATAAGAAATGATTACAGCACAATGTAAACAAGGCTCTTTAAGAGGTGTTGTTGTAAATAACAACAATGTCACTTACGTGGCTTTCAAGGGAGTACCGTACGCGAAGCCCCCGCTTGGTTTATTGAGATTCAAGGTATGTACCTACGTTACGTAGCGAAGTTCTGAAATACTTGCCAGTGGCTTTTTTTTATTGTTATATACTTTTTAAGAATATGGTAGAAATATAACAAAGTTAGGACATTATTTCATTAGTTTCAGAGTGCTATGTTTAAAATAGTGGTCGTTTCATTGTGTCCGTATAATGTCAATTCTAATGGTCATTTTTTTTCCCTTACACTAAGCTTACACTTTACATTTTTTCTTTTCAAATCATTCTTCTTTGTTTTGATCAGCTGTTGTGCATTATTTCTGTCTACACATTTATATAGGATCTACTTAGAGCTGCTCTTTACAAAGTTTGTGTATATGTATAATTTATATTTTACCAATATTTTAGCTGATTAAATTATTTTCACTATTACCACAAATAGGAACAGCTAACTAAGCAAAAGATAAATTTTTGACTTCAACATATATAAATAATTTAACAAATGATTATTGATACGGTCTCATAGGCACCTGAACCCCCAGAACCTTGGGAAGGCGTACGGGACGCATCGACGCATGGACCGGTATGTCCCCAATACAACGAGCGTCTACAGCGTATGGAAACGGGTAGCGAGGATTGTCTGTACCTCAATGTATACTCCACAACACTTACACCAACTCGACCGTTACCTGTCATGGTATGGATTCATGGCGGCGCTTTCTATACTGGCTCCGGGAATTCCGATTATTACGGACCCGAATTTTTCATGAGACATGATATGATTCTCGTAACATTTAATTACAGATTGGAAGTTCTCGGTTTTCTTTGTCTCGATAACGAAGAGGTACCTGGCAACGCAGGTTTGAAAGATCAAGTCGCTGCGTTGAAATGGGTTAAAGATAACATTGCCGCGTTCGGAGGAGACTCTGATAATATTACAATCTTCGGCTGCAGTGCAGGCGCCGCCTCCACGTCGTATCACCTAATATCAAAAATGAGTCAGAATTTATTTAATAAAGCCATATGCCAAAGTGGTGTTTGTCTCAACGAATGGGCATACAGTCTAAATGGCCTCGATCGAGCGTTTCAATTAGGAAAATTATTGGGTAAAGATACAAAAGATTCCAACGAGTTACTACAATTTTTAAGAAACGTGCCGGTTCAATCTCTTGTCAATGTAAAATTACCCTCACTAGACCTTGGTAACAAAGATATTGTAGACGGTATAATATTTGCTCCTGTTATTGAGAAATCTAATTTAGAAGTAGAACATTTTATAACTGAGGAACCACCTGAGTTGGTTAAAAAAGGACGCATTTTCAAAGTGCCCATTATTTTAGGATACACATCGGGCGAAGGAATAGAGATAGGAAAAAATTTTCCCGCAACTTTGAATTTTTTGTCGAAACCAGGCGTTGTAGTCCCGAGAGAGCTTAAATTTAAACTTGGTAAAGAAAAACAGGCGGCAGCAGATAAAAAAATCCGGAATTTCTACTTCAAGGGAAGAGATTTGAATAAAGATATGCTTCAAGAAGTGATAAATCTTGAAACTGACAGGTTATTTGCATACAATATTATTCGATTTGGCCGCTGCCACAGTAATTTTACACGTATGCCAGTTTATATCTACAAGTTCACTGCTGAAACAGAGAGAAACTACACGAAGAAGTTTTACAAAATGGAGGCAATGCCGGGTGTTTGCCACGCGGACGATTTGCCCTACCTCTTCAACATAACCTGTTTAGATATTCCGTTGACAGCAGAGTCAAAGTGTGTTATAGAACACATGGTGGAGTTGTGGTACCAATTTGCTGCTACTGGGTAAGTTCATACATTTATTCCTCCCTATTTTCAACGCATCGCCGGCCCTCCACACGGCACTGGTCTCTGGGAAAAGAAGGGCTGGTCAATTGCGGATTGGCAGACTTCACATACCTTTCAGAACATTATGGAGAACTGACAGGCATACCTATAAGTTTCTTTACGATGTTTTTCTTCACCGTTAAAGGAGGCTAAAGAAGGCTATCACGGCTTCTTTATCTAAATTAATCTATCAACGCACAACTCAAATCACTGCACGGATCGGGCTGTTTGGCATACAGATAGATATTATGACATAGGCATTCGCTAAGGATTTTTGAATATTCAACTCGTAAGGGGGTAAACTAGAGGTTTGAAACATCGAACTCAATGTGAGCAAAGCCGCGGGCAAGAGCTAGTCCTTTCTTAAATTATAAATGGGAAAGTGTGTCTGTTTTTGGTTTGTCCTTCAATACCTAAGACCCCGTAATATTGGAGGTGGTTGATATAAACTGAAAGTAATAATGGTGCTTTTGGGTTAAATTATGTTTAAAAATTAGATTTATATTAAGGGTATGATTTTACACTTTACCAAACTTTCAACTAAGTATATCAATCATCTCGTCAAAGTTTCTCTACAAACTCTCGAGCCAAAAATCTTAACTATATAATGAAACATAATTAGACGTAATATACTAACTAATTATTATTACCTCCATGCTATGGTTATTTTTCAGAAATCCAAGATCCTCACAAAGCACCGTAAAGTGGAAACCGTTTACAAACGAAGAACGATACTGCCTTATTATTGATAGAGATCTCAAGTGCGAGTTGAATACCGATGCTGAAAGTATACATTTTTGGGATGGAATTTATGCTGATATTGATGAAATTATAATTGAGGCTTGACCATGAAGTAACCGACGAAAAACTATATATAGTAGATTTCATTTTTCATGATCCAAAATGTATATAGTATTAAATAAAAGGTAAATTCCGCAAGGCGAAACCTCAGTTTTCCGTTTGTGCAAGTGCACACCGATAGTCTAGCGACAACCAATTTGAGGCGCCACGCATCCCATACAATGCTTAAACATGGTTTGTACTGCTTTTTGGCACCCGGTTTTTACTACTTTTAAGCTGAGATAGCTGCCTCGCGGACTATCTACTCGTATAATTATTACATTCAAGAACACAATTTATAAACAGGCAAATTCGCGATGCACTCACTGCTTTGGCTTTCGAAATAAGGTCTACGAACAAAATAATATACCTCTGATTTTTTTTGTAGGTAGATACGAAAATTTCTTCATCCACCGTTGGTAATAATGCCTTTATTTCATTTCATTGTTGTTTACAATCGTTTTTATTTAGCGAGACTACTTCTTTCTGTGCTCACGAATTTTATACATATATAAATGAAAGTGGCAAATCTGTATTTATCAAGTAGATCTCAATTATCAAAATGTTATTTCCAAGCAATGACATAAAATATACCTAGTTAGTTAAAAGAAATAAACACACAATATATAGGAATGAATTCTTATTATTAATGCGTTACGTTACATTTCCTTATTATTTATAGAAGCAATGCCGTAAATAAGGTAACATGCAGGTACCTACTTTTTTTCTCAGCATCCGAATCTGCCTAAGGAAAGAAATTGCTTCCTACTGAGCGCTGGACTCCTCTTAGTGAAGGGTAATAGGACAATCCATCACCGTGCCATCACCATAAATACTAATTTTTTTAGTATTTTACAAATTTTTCTTATTAACGGCATTGCATGAAGATAAAAATCGCGAACAGTATTATGTATCTTGAAGGATATTTCAGAAAACTTATAACTGCACATACATGATATTATGTAACTTATTCTCGTTAACCTGCTCGCGATTGAAATGTGTATTAAATTAAAATACTAATAAACTTTAATAACTATACTTGTGCGTTTTTTTTCTTCAGCCTCATGTTAAACTGTTACTAAATTATGGAGTCACTTATACATTCGTCACATTGGTCTCTCTCTCTCTCTCTCTCTATCTAACATCAATGTTAAAAAGCATAACTTGAAGTTTCGTACTATCGGAATACTTCTAGTACCTATTTCATCGGATTGTTGAGGATCGACGACCAAGTCCTAAAGAAAAAAGTTATAGGCGGATCGAATTTTCAGGTAGGATGAATAGAAAAACGCACAAGTGAATAGAAAAGTATATATTTAATTCTAACACTCTTGCGTGACATTAACTGTGGGAAAAATATATAAGTCGAGCGCGGAAAGTTTGCCGATGACGTCATGACGCCGTGTTGATGGTTCGGTACTAATTAGTCAAGTGGGGGACGCGATCTGCGGAGGTGAAAGGGAACTACCCTTATTAACTGAACTGAACTATGGCAAACTTTCTGCGCGCGGCTAGTAGTTGCATTCAAGAACACAATATAGCGTCGCTGTCTGGAGTGTGTGGAATGGTATTTTCCTGACTATTCACGAAACCTGGAGTACTGAAACACGCGTTGCGTTTGGCGCGTACTTGGCGATCAGTTTTGTTGATCAAGAGCAAAGAGAAACACTGTAACGTGGCCACGCAAGGGTAATTATAGTTTTAGCGTAAGATTAGTATCGTCCAGAACGCGAGTTGCGCGGCGGGTCGCGGCGACGTTCACGCGAGCGCGAGCGACGGCGACGCTCGCGCGATCGGCTGCGCGACTTGCGGCCGCCCTTGCGGCGCGCGTACAGGTACCTGGAACAAAGGCAGTAAAAAATTCAAAATTCAAAATTTATTTATTTCATGTAGGCTACCCTGTAGCACTTATGATAAGTCACAAATCTACCACCGGTTCGGAATGCAGATTCTGCTGAGAAGAACCGGCAAGAAACTCAGCAGTTGCTCTTTTCAAAAAATAAAATAAACTAATTTTACAATTTTACAATAAGTAATAAAACTAAGTTAAGTATACAGTGCTTCCACAGTGAAGCTTCAAAAATACAATACATAATATAATCTAACACATGCTGACGCATGGGAAGTCAAAGCAGACCCACTCCCGTTGGCGGCACCCGTTCACGAGCACGACGCATGATCCAGCCATTGCTTCGCTCAACCATATTTGAGGGAACGTAACAACCCGCACCACACGACACCACCACAGAAATGTTTAAGTGAGCATGACATACTTAGGCCACCCATGCTAAGAGTTAAGACATCGAATTGAGTATCAAGATTAAAATACTCATTTTAAGACATGACGGAGACACAAATACAGTAGAAACACTGTACTAGTATTGTCACAGACTCAAATCTATAGCGTACCCTGACTTGAAACAGTTTTTAAAAAAGCCTCAATAGCCTAACAGTTAAAAACTGGAAGGTTGACGATTCGATCCCCACCCGTTGCACTATTATAGTACCCACTCCTCACACAAGCTATCCGCTTATTTGGAGGGTAGAGGAGTCAAGTTCAGCTTGGCTAAATTTTTTTTTAATGATACATTTTCTGACATAAATGTCTAGTCTGTTGTCATGCATATTATGATTATAGATATGACCTTATAGATTTCTAACTCATCATCGTCATCATTAGCAACCCATCAATGGCTCACTACTGAGCGAAGATCTATCAGAGGAAGGTTATAGGCCGTAGTCTACATATATATTGAATTTAACTGTTCTTAACAGTTTCTATAAAAATGATTGGAAAAGTACATATCACTAATTTCGTGACTGATGTGGTTCGATGTGGGTTCGAATCCCGCCGGCCATTATTATTTATATTTTATAGATTTAGTTATAAATCTATTAGGATATTTCCTTTAAGTGTAGGTTAACACTTTAGTAATAAAAATGTAAAAAACAAGAAATTGTATTTATAATTTTTTGTTTTTAATAGATTTCTATTAACCCTTCCTTTTAGCTTTGTCAGTTAACTATATTAAATAAGTAAAACATTGATACCTTCTCAGTTCTCTGGAGATGGGTTTGAGATGCATGAAGTTGCAGAAGCCGCTCCGGGTGCACTCGCCCATCTCGTACTGGCGGCAACACGCCTCGCGGAAGTCGGTGACGGGCGACAGTTCGGCGTACACCGGCCGCCCGCCGAACCAGCGGTTATTGAGGTCGTTCACGGCCTTCTCCGCATCTTCTTCGCGACGAAACTGAAAGCCGTACTTTCCAATATTATAAACTTTCCACATATTGACCCCAATGTGTGGAATGTACCACAAATTGGGCCCTGATGGAAAGTTCCACACATTAGCCCAAGATGTGGAAAGTTCCACAAATTGTCCCCAATGTGTGGAATACAGATTTTTTATTTAAAAAGTCATGATAAAAAAACTCCAGAAATTATTTCAAATAGTTGTAGTATAAAGTTGATCAAATGCAGATCAGTCGTTGTTCTACGATCATGACAATTTGTTTGTGAGTTTGTCATCAATTTTTGGATATGCTAATAAGATAAATATGTACATCAACAGAGCTGCCATACCTTAATATAAACATTTCCCACCAGATGATCGCCAAGATTGTCACACACATTCATTTCCTCAATCTCTCCATACTTGTCTTCACACTCAACAAAAACATCTTCAAAGAAATTGTCATAGTGCTCCTGCATCTCTTCATCTGATACATTTGCGACCACCACTGAAAGCAATTATTTACATATTAAAATAATAGGTCTGGCAATCTGCACCACAGCATGGTGGACTGTGGCCTAAACCCTTTTCATTTGAGATGAGAACTGTGCCCAGTAGTGAGCTGGCAATAGGCTGATATTAATGATGAATGATTAATTATTAAAATAATGTTTACTTTGTGATAGTAAAATTACTTATTAAATAAACGTGAAATGTTGTTGTAATAAATTTATTTTATAGAGAATAAATAATAAAAAGTAAATCTTACAGAAGTTTTCAGTTTTTGACTGTTCTATGAAGGTAAATTACCTACCTTAACAGAACGTGAATGAGCATAGATGAGGTTTACAATAGACATGCATCACTACTACAAAGTATAACTAATATTATAGTGCTGATCTCTCAAAAGATTACCACTATAACTGGTACACATAATATAAGTAGGTATATCATAGTGCAATTTATAACATTGTTAAAGTTAATATTTTCCATCCTATGCTTGCCAAATCTTCACATTTATTCAATTTAGTGTATACATTTCGTATAAAATTAAGTTTAAAAAAATTATCATCACATTTTATCTAACTTAAAATGTTATGTTATATTATGATGTATGAAGCTATATATTAAGTCACTTAGTTTAATGGAAAAATATGACACTATACTTACAATGGCTTCCATCTGCAGATTTGGCAGAGTTTTGGGGATTCACATACAAATTTTGCAATAATACAGTTTGAGAAAAAGTAGGTTTATTGTGTATACGGGAACATCTGTCACCATGTCGACAGGCTCCTATTTTAAAGTAAAACGAGCAGTTTACTCTGAAAAAAGTAAAAATTATTATATTATGTTAGGAAAATATGTTCCAGTTGTACAATACATGTAACTTCTGGGAAGTACTGAAGTGCTGTTACAAATATGGTGATATAGCAATAAAGAAAACAGCTACCTATTTATTATGCAGCTTATATTTAATGTTATGGCAGAAATTGATAGGTAGATTAAAATACGCTTCTATAAAACATAACCTCAAAGTGGGAACAAACAATTTCAATTTGAAAGATTTTATACGTTAGTCTTAGTTCATATTATTAAATCAATTATAAATGAATATAAAATTAATTAAACTGAATAGTTACTTACTTGTCCTTTTCGGTACCAAATATAGCCGCCAAATATTCGGCCATAATAGAATGCTGGTGTTTTACGTGGTAACAAATACAAACCCAAATTAATATACCTATCTCAAGAAAATTGTATTAATACACTGTGCAATCAAAGATTTCGATACATTATTATGAACATATGAGAACATTCACCGATATTCACTTTATTTTTATTTCGACTTTCCTAATTCCCACAAAAGTACTCTGTGTTCCCAAGAGAATATAAACCATTCTATTTTTTTCTAATTTCTTTGCCAGCCAAATGCCAACTAGTGATGTTATGTATGTACTCTTTGGTGATGATTCGATACAAGTAAGCGCTCGATACATATTTGTTTCGATAGGTAGGTATCGAATAGGTAGTGGTAGGTAGGTACTTGTGGTAGGTACCTACTTTTGCCGAGTACTTTTGGCTTGGACGATTCAGAATTCTGAATAGTCCAAGATCGGCACCCAAACATCGACTTTCGTAAACGATCCATAGACACTATCTGTCACTTCTTTCTGTCAGTGTCAGTTCGGCAGTTTTGATTTTTGAAGGCTTCGGCTTTTTTCATTTCACTTTTGTAGTTTTTGCTTTTGGTTGTCCGTTTTGTGGTGGTTTTGCTTGCTGTCTGAACTCTGAGTGAATAATGAATAATGGTGGTGCGATTGTGGAGTGAAGAAACAACGTGTTTAGGGTGAGGCGTTTGTGTTGTAAAATTATTGCAACGTTGTCTCATTTTAGACTTTGCTCAGTTTTATGATATTTAATTTATTCAACCGACTGGCGTACTAAATTGTTTTAAAAGTGTTAAAACATCGTCAGTAGTTACAATTACCAAACAGTGCATGGATGCTGAAAGTTCTTAGAAAAGGCAATCGAAAATAATCGTTGCATGGTGAACTGAAATATATAAATAGTGATCTCATCGACAGTTACATGGCAAAAACAATTTTCATATAGAAAAAGTGACAATGTCGTACAACTCCACACTTGACGATTTCTGTGGATCTCAATTTTGGGTAAGTAGGTCTTTGACCCTGGCTTAACAGCTACAAATTACAGTAACTCCAAGGTTATGTAAGAAAATGTACTCGTGTATTTTAACCGTGGTGTTTATAATTATACAGATGTCTCCATGGAAGTTTTAATAGGTTGTTTTTGTTATATAAATATGTAGGTATATATATCAATGTAATTTTGTTTTATTCAGCATTATTTTAATGCTGACAATTTAGAACTAATTATATTGAGCTTGATGGCTAAAACTGTTTATTGATAACACTATTATTTTTATAATTTTACTATTTTAAATTCAACTATGAAGTCAACCTCTTTAGACTACTTTATAGTTTTCCTAAAATTACTGTCACCTTTTGTGTTACAATGATTATTTACTTCTATTTTTCCTTTTTTATGCAATAACGTTGGATAAATAAATAAAATTATGCTAGTAATATTTTTTCCTTCCAATATTCTTTATTGCTAATGTTTAACTCAGTTTATTGATTTTAAAAAGTGAAAAGAAAACTTCTTCACAATTAAAAATTAAGTCCATAACAAATGAAGATTACTGTAATTGTATTTGTTCAGTCAAATTATAAGACACACATAGTCATAACAGGTAATTTAAGAGATACCTATTAAATCAGACAATCTTAAATGACCCTGACCGTAGACATTTTCTAAAGCATCTTGACCATGAAAAAACCAGTTTTTTATTTTATAATAATAGTTATTAGTAAGGTATGACTTTTTTACGATATTTTTCTCATTAGTTACACAAAGCACAGATCTTTTACATAGATGCTGGCAGATAACATCTTTTCAGATTTTTGTGCTTAATTAAGTAATTATGAATAAATTAATAGTTATAAGAATTTTCTTGATAAAATCTTAAAAAGAAATACTTCTGATGCTTGATACTTCTATCAACAATATTGAATTGACTCAATCTAGAAGTTCGTAGATCAACCTAATCTAGAAAGTTCCACAATTGGACTGCAGCCTGCAGATCCAATGTTACAGTTACTAGCAGTCCATAAAATATATGAGTTGGCCATATTATGAGTTTGGCTAAAATAAATTAAT
Organism: Hipparchia semele; assembly: GCA_933228805.2. Taxonomy (NCBI): domain Eukaryota; kingdom Metazoa; phylum Arthropoda; class Insecta; order Lepidoptera; family Nymphalidae; genus Hipparchia; species Hipparchia semele. Next base: position 5,204,188 of record OW121717.1, on the reverse strand, counting down.
TGAACAAACTTTTGAATGACAAACCTTCGGATACTGACTGAATGAAATATTATTTGAATGTATAATTTATGTAATTAATAAATTTAATTTAATGTGAAAATAAATGCAAATCAAAGTTATTCAAATGAATCACTCAATAGTGATGTTGCTAACTAATTAAAGCAGCAACAGCAGCAACTATTTCAAACATTAAAACTTGCTTAGTATGGCAGCTTGTATGAAATAGTGAACTATATAAAAAACGAGTTTAAAAAAAACTTAAGGGTGGGCATTGTACAAATTATAAAAAGCCTTAAGTTGTGCTTATTTACTTTTTATTTTTATTGTTATATTTAAGTTGTTAATTTTTTTATTGTTATTAATTTCTTTTGAATTTCAGCAAAGTAAGTCTTTCATTGTAGATTGTTAGAATTTAATAAAAAACCCTTTATAAGTTAAAAACTCTGTAATATGTGTGTTTTGATGTCTCCCTTGAAGTTCAGCTTGCAGAGGTTCTACTGTATAATTTAAAATGGTTATCAAACTTAAAACTTAGAGCAAACATGTATTTTAGTTATTTTCGAAGACCCTGTAATTAATAATCTGTAATAAATAATTTAACATGGGCAACACTTCAATTGTAATTTTTTGTAGTAAAAGTATTGAATGTGATTACTAATATTTCAATTTACTTATAGGACAGCAATTTAACATGGTATACAGAGAACCCTAAGTTCACCCCTTGTCTTGAGAAAACTGTATTAGTATGGATACCTTGCTTGTACCTCTGGGTGGCCGCCTTCCTTGATGCCTATTACATAATAAACAGCAAGGAGAGGAATATACCATGGAATATTTTAAACATAAGCAAACTGCTGGTCACATGCCTTCTGATACTTCTGAAGTTTGTGGATCTGGGGGTAGCCGTGCACAAGTCATCCAAAGAAGAAGAGGAAGTATTTAATGCAGACTATTATGCTCCAACTGTGAAGATCCTGACATTTGTGAGTATCCCTATTTATTAATTAATAACTTTTACACACTGCTTCACTCCTAAGTCCTGATGTTTATTTAAATAATCCAAAGTTATCCTATACAAAGTTGCCAATTTTCATATTTTAGATTTTTAACTTACTCTTTTGGATATTCCCTATTTATTTTTAAACCACCATATTAGAACAACTGTATTAGAGCAAACAAAACAAAAAATGTTCCAATTGATCAATCCGTTCTTTAATTTTAGCTAGACAAATGGACAGCAGTTGATTTTTACATATAATATAGATTTTATATAAGCTCCTGTCCACATATATGCAATAGTTCTAAGTTTGTAATCTTAAAAACACCATTAAAATCCTGGAGGAAGCTGGAACTATTAGTGACTAAATAGACTCGTAGATTGAGTCGTAAAAGTCTTACAATTACCAATCTATAAAACAAATCATCTAATACTCTAATCTAAAATAGAAGTAAAAATATATAGACTTACTTTAAATACTACTATATTGTGCAATACTTAATATATAGAGTAATGTGTAGGCTGTAGAGAATTGTTATCATAAGCACCTGTTGTTATGTTTAGTTTGTTATCTTAACATTAAACTTTCTGAAAATGCCTACGTCATCGTAATATTATGACATACCTATTTACTAAATTGGGCGCTACCACGATAATGATACTGTAACAACAATAATTGCGAAACATCGCGTAACATGTTTTTAAAATAATAACGTAATAACTTAAGTACTTAAATAAAAGTCAAAAACTTGATTGCAGAAAAACTAACAAGAAATCTTGCGCCTATATGTATAAAGGGATAAGTTATTCTAAATCTAAAACTGAACTTTTAGCTGCAAAATAGTATAAAATCTTGATTTTGCAAGATCTAATCGGGTTTTCGTCTCTATCTATATTATTACACGACAAAGCAGGTGATTTTAGCAGTCTATATATCTATGTATGCATGTATGTATGTAAATGGACAATGTTCCACCGTAGCGCCCAAACTACTGAGCCGATTTTGATTAATAGGGTGTCCATCGATTCATTATATTGCGGGTGATATAGGCACACAAACAAAACCAATTTCTATACAAACAAAACCAATATGACGGATTTTACATCCAATTTTCCGTAATCGGGTATCAGCTTTTAAATTTTTTCTTGTGTATTTTACGTTTGCCATTTGCAGGTTTGGAAGGCAATATCTGCTTTCTTGAATTTTTTGTAGAGTCTGAACTTATCATAAGAGCCTTAGGTATTAAGAGCCTTTGGCCTGCACGAAATAGTTTAGAATTTTTTCATACAGTACAGATAAGCGTCATTAGCTTTCTGACGCTCAGTCGATTAAAAAACTTACTTCAATAAATCCCACGGTAGTACACAAAACTCGTGATTCAATATGCATATTCACATACCTATAACAGCTGTTATTTTATTCATTCAAACCTGTAACATTATCGCACAAATAGATAAGGTACGGTCGTATACCTATGTGCAGGAATGCCCATCTAGCATAGAGTCCACACTTCTCTCAGTTACTATATTCAATATATCTATAATCTGTCTATAAGTAAGTAAGGTTGTAGTATGTTAAAAAAGTCCATATGACTTTGACAAACAACAAGGTTTGTGGGTAACTCATCAATATTTTAAAATTAAATATAGAAACCAGGCGTCAGAGGGCGTGATTTAGGTTTTTGTATCTAAGAAAGTCAAGAGTTACCAAGGATTATTTGAAAGATCTAAATCGAAGTTAGGGTGATGCCCCTATTTTCATATATAGTTACCTATTATGGAAACACCGGTACCTAAGAGCAAAAACTTTCGCTAAAAGACTTTCGGTATGTGAAAGTTTCTTGTCTAAAACATTTTAACACCAAGTGGCATCTTGATTCGAAGTTTAAAGTTAATTTAGTGTTCAGTAATAAATATATATTACAGGTCATTTTAATATAAACCCTAACTCATAATGGAATGCAAAATATCAGCGTGCCTTAGTTCTGTTATTTTAGTTATTTGTCAACCCTGGCAAAACAGGAAAACTAAACTCATAATCCGGTTTATTTCAAGTTTTTTTTAACAGGTTTGCGTTTGATTACAGAACACGAGCTAATAGAGCGAAGCCTTAAAATAACGTAGAATTTAATAGAAATCTCTAAATCGAAAGATATAGGTAAGATAAGATAATATGGCAGTTCGAGCCCTAAGGGACTATAAAGAAGCGGCGAATAGTAACTATCGCTTTTGTGACAAGACTATTGCTTCACGACTTTTCTAATAACATCACCTTTCACTGGTAGGCTTAGACTGAAATCTATAAATCGCATTCTCACTCTGCTCAGACTCAAGACGTTACAACTCAAGCGTTAAATCGAGAACGATTTATGTTATGATTTATTTGTGTCTCGTTTTAACTCTATCTTAAGTATGAGCTAAGCCAGAGTACGCTTTATAGATCTCAGCATTATGGTTCTTGTAAAGATCGTCATAGAACGCTATCATGTGCTCCTTGTATCTATCGGCTGCCAATTACTTGCTTGAGATCCGGAAGACCGTCCATCTGGCCGCACGTATCTTTCCTGTCAACCGACAGACTGATGTCGTCGGTCCACCTACTGGGTGGTCTGCCAACATGTGCTTCTCAGTGCGGAGTCGCCACTCCAGCACCTTGGTACCTCGGCAACCATGTATCGAAACGCTATCACGAGCAAGCGGTTTTTTATCGGCATTCGTTTAAAAATTTTCGCCCATTTTATAAAACTAATGACTGGTTGCAAAAAATTTTGTCTAATGCCCGTTGTAAACAAAGTAATTGGAAAATTTATAGTACACTAATTTGTATCTAGATAAGGCTAGACTGAGTATTTGACTGTAACTTAAACTGTCTGTTGTCAGAGAATTATAAACTAAAGCCAAATTAAGTATTGACAAGGAAGCCTTCTAGGTACAGGTACCTTTTATAGGAAAAATACATATTATTTAGTAGTTAAGCCAAACATAATCTTAGGTATATTTTTCAGACAAAAAATGTACCTATTACATAAATAAGTAGTACCTACTCGCGAGTATAACCAAGGAAGTCTGAGACAGGTAGATAAGATTGAGGATTTTCCTCAATATAGAATTGTGAATCTTCGCTCAATAGTATTATTTTTATTAATCATCGTACAACCTGTGAAACGTCCTTGTGGTTAACTTCATAATATTTTAATTACAATCAAATTTCTCGTCTAAATACCTACTTAGTTTTTAAAATTTCAAAAGTCACAAACGGTGCTTCCAAAATCATCCCTTAACTATGTGGCTAACTATATAAAATTGTACAAAGTATTATTAAAAATCTATACTAATATTATAAAGCTGAAGAGTTTGTTTGTTTGAACGCGCTAAACCCAGGAACTACTGGTTAGAATTGAAAAATTCTTTTTGTGTTGAATAGTCCATTTATTGAGGAAGGCTTTAAGCTATATAACATCACGCTGATCATAATAACAGAAATTGACGCGGACGAAGTCGCAGGCGACAGCTAGTTGTGTATAAAATTATTAACATAAAGCAATGCGAAATATTACTAATAAATTAATAATAATCCATAAGCTTAAGTTAAAATAGGTACTTATCAATTAAAAGGCGTGGTTTATAGCTTAAGTGGTAATAAATATTTCTGAAATTAAAATTAGTTATCCTCGGTATTTAATGACAGGATGATTGAATCATCTTCCAAACATCTTAAACGGCGTAGTGAATTATTCTGCAGTTGCGTTTTTGATTTGCAGATAAAGTTAATGGGGTTCCTTATTGTACGTACTTAAGTACCTATTTGGAGTATTTTTGTTTAAAGCCTTAGGTTAAAAGGTGATTTTAAATAAAACTACGGGTCTAAAATCCAGTAGGGAATCCAATCCCGCAAGGGCTGGATCCTACTTTTGCGGGATTCCCTAATACCCAATACTCTCAATACTCAATATTCAAGCCATTGCTCCATTTAATAATAATTAACACATTATATTTTTACTATGACCTTTTTGCTTATTGACAACGATACCTTGACTTTGAGTGTCTAATAAATTAACACTTTATTTATGTTCGACTGCAATTGCCTAATATCCGTGTTAGTTTAGATTCAAGTATGTACTATATCTACTACTACAGCTATAAAAAAGATGAGTGAGGACTAGATTTTTACACAGCTCACAAAATGACCAAGATATTATTATTTAAATTTCGAGAAAATGTAAGGAGGAATTATTCATTCCTATAGGGGCAAAAAGTTTGTATGAAAAAAGTAGTTTTTTAACCTAAATCCGCGAGGTTCAAGTCGTGGGTCATCAACTTGTCAAAATTAAAACAATTAACCATAAATAAGTATGTCAGTAAAGACTATTTTGTAAATAATAAAGCAAATGCTAACAATATTTTTTAATTAAGTTTTCCATTTCAGATTTTATCAGCAACGTTGTTATACTACAATAGAAAATATGGTATGAGAGCGTCGGGTGTGCTATTCTTCTTTTGGTTACTCTTAATATTCGCGGGATTACCGCAGCTCAGATCCGAAGTGATATCGCATTATACACTAAAAGAAGATGAGAACGTCCAGTACAACTTCGTTAGTTACATGATATACTACTCCCTGATAATACTGATGTTCATATTGAATTGCTTCGCTGATTTGCCACCGACGGACACGCCGTATAAATTTGAGAAGGTAACAAATGCTCGTGTTCACGTCGACCTTTGATTTACGTATCGATTACCGAATACTCAGTGTCTCTATTTCGTTTGTCAGAACCAATGCCCGGAAAGCGCGTCAGGGTTTCCGAGTCGCCTATTATTCAGCTGGTTTGATCCGTTGGCTCTCACAGGGTTCCGTAGAAATTTGACGGAGAACGACCTCTGGGCTCTCAATCCGCAGGATTCCTCCAAAGAAGTCGTGCCGAAGTTTGACAAGTTTTGGGAGAGGACGCTTAGAAAAAGAGAGAAGTATAGCACATTATAATTATGTATTAGTATAAATCGCACGTTTGCTACAACCATCGAACTATACCTAACGCTTAAAACGGAAGTTTCTAACAAAGTTCCGCTCAAAAGAACCAATGAATGTGTGAGTGCCATATAATTAATTTCTAGTTCTGGTACTGGTTATTACATTTTTATGCCTAAGTTGGAGCGCGCTTGCCTAGAGATTTTTTCACTCTTGCCTTGAAGGTACTCCAATTATACGTTGCAGGAAAAAGAGTTTCGTGCGAATATATTGGATTTCTACCACGTAAAGATGTCAGTGTTCACTAGATCTCGCAGTTCTGTGGTAAAACTGTATGTGTACGTTGGGAGAACTAAAAACCACGTCTAGAAATCAGTAAGACAGTCTAACAGACTAGATAGCGAAATTAGTCCTAAGTTAATTGAAACGATTGCTACTTGTACATACTCGTAACCTATAATTTACTTCTATATTCATCATAAAATGAAGTAACATAGCGAGGGCATTTTTTTAATCAATAGGTACTTAAATGACCTTCTACGCCTCAATTTTCTCTGTTAGTATAAGTATTTGATGTTATTATTGAGTTAAATGTAAAAAGGTCAAGAGCAATCCATTATAAACAAATAATAATTGCCGTTAATTGACGTACCTCATGCTGCATCTCATGGTGGAATAGTACCTACTATGTTTATTGTTGCTGGCGCAAAAATTGAGAAACCAGCTTCTAATAGCCTATTTCAAGCTACAATATCATTGTCATATTAAACCAATTTGTACTCCGGCTTCATACACTAACCCAATGCTGGCCCCAACACAGTTCGCATAACAAATGGATCAAAAAAATTGTGTTGGTCACCCAAAACTTGCGCCAACGGTTGGCAATTTGGTTGATCTGTGTCAGTTTTAGAAAATACGCGTTAATTATTGCATGCGTTGGCGCCAACTTTAGTAGTTGACCCTAGTCCATAGAAACTCTATAATAAAATCCACATTCATTGGCCAATATATAAACTTAAGGCTTGGGCCACATTCATTGGCCAATTAAAGCTTGGGCTTGAAGACGGGCTGCTACAGTCAAGCGTCACGCCCTACATTGTAATAAACTCCATTTATTACAAGTCAATAAGATAGAATTGCAATCCAGACTATAAAGTACGATTCAGACTTGACGGAGCGCGTCGGAAGGCAGCGGCAACTTAATAAAAAAAATTGAAATTTGATGAATTTCAATTCATCTCGCGTATTCCGTGAAAAGCGGTCTGTTATAAGTCACGTGTAGATATGAACTCTTTAATAATTTTTTCAGCGCCAACCCCAGCGGCACTAAAGCGACTTATAGCAAAAACTCTGCAAGTGTCAACTTCAAACCCGAGAAGGAAAGGAAACCAGCGTCCATTCTGCCTGCATTGTGTCTCGCGTTTGGTGGACAATTTTTTTTTGGCGCCCTTCTCAAACTTATCAACGACGTACTCATGTTCCTGTCACCGCAGCTACTTAAGTAAGTAATTAAGTTACAACTAAGTCTTAAACCACTGATTGGCTGAATGTATTATGAACTTGCTGCATCGATGCATTTGAACCAACAGCAAGAGAATACAGCCAAACATTTTTAAAAAGTCCTACAGCTTCAAAACTGATATGTATATTGACAAGAGTCACTGATCTAATATGCCTACTAACTTGTTTTCGGAAGACTAGCTTGAAAGATTTATTGTTAATTAGTTTTTACAAAAGATTGTAGTTATAGATTATAATTTTTATGATCGCTAAAGAAATTCAGATCGCCAGCAACCAAACCAATTTAGGAATATGTTGGCAGCTATTAAAATGCTAATTTTACGATTGAAATTTTCCAAAAATTTTAATAGAACTAGAATTTTTGTCGTAAAAGGACAGTAAACATCTACAGGTATAAATAGACACTAAGCTTACAAGATAGTCCTTTTGTTTTGCCATCGTGCCTTTTCGTAATATAATATACTTATTGCGAAACAACAACAATTTCTAAGAAACTTTGGTCTCTGTAGGTTCCATTATTTAAATAGGTGGACATCCCTAAGTCATATTAAGTTTACCTGTCGATTGGAATATTTGGAACGAAGCAGAGACGTGTGTGCGTCGTCCAATTTAATTATTGAGATAAATTCCGTGTTATTGATACATTACGACATCTATCAATAATCTAATGAGCTTCTGTTTAATATGACTCGCCTATACTAGATGTTTATCTATATGCATATGACTGTAAGTCCACTGCATAATAGAAGTTCTAAGTACCTATAACATTAGACACAACTGCATCGCAACTGCGGACCGACTTTGCAGTCAGTATGCACAGCATGCGTGCAGTTTTAGTTTCTTGAATCTAGCTCTAAAAATCTAGTTTCATAGTACTAAAACTGCACGCCCGAATGCACGGTACCAATGCAGTTGTATTAAATGCAACGAAACTACACTCTTACAGGCCTGTCTAGACCCTAACGTTTGTCATTTTGTTTTCTAGATTATTAATACGATTTGTCGAAAGTAGAGAGCCAGTATGGAAGGGCTATCTCTACGCTGTTGGTCTGATAGCGTGTGCCACAGCCCAAACCACGCTCCTGGCGCATTATTTCACGAGGATGTATCTCGTAGGCATGCGGATACGTACCGCGCTCACTAGCGCCATCTACAGGAAATCTCTGCGGATATCAAACGCTGCGAGAAAAGAGTCTACCGTGGGCGAAATAGTCAACTTAATGTCCGTAGATGCACAGAGGTATGGATAATAGACATTTTTTCTTTTGGCGATTGAGAGAAAAATTTTTTTTTTCGCTTTTTCATATCATAAAGAATTTTAGGCTGAAATCTATAGACCGCACTCTCGCTCTGCTCTCACTCAACACAGAGTTAAAACGATTCAGATTTACGTGAGAAGTTTGTCCTTGCATAAGATTTACGAGGCCGCGTGAGCTTTACTTGTGGTTACGTTGTGTACATGTACATTGCGTAAGTGTCAGGAGACTAGGTGGGAGCGGTCAGGCGAGAGCAAGATCTCGCTCACACTTATACAGATACGACACACACAATCACGAGCCACGCGCCCTCGTAAATTGCAAGAACTATACATTGTTTTACTTTTGCACTGATAAAAAGAACTCGATTTCTTTATCTGTGTTTTACTAGTCCGCGTAATAATCCAATTTTATTTCAGAAAAATAATTCCTTAGCATTAGCAAAAATCCTTAAAGCATTGTTTTCATAGATTTTATTTGAACCATCGCAAGCTAGAGGCGGGTCGCAACGCAGCGCACTAGCACATCGATTAGACTCTAATCTTATTGCTAATGGGTATAGCTTAGTTTTCTTTAGGCGCGGTTTTGCAGTACAACGCGTTGTGGCCAGTCCGCGACTTAAAGCGTCCATTTTAATATTCAATCATCTGTAATCTCTCAGTAAGATTCTTAGCACGTCGTTTGTCAAAAATCTTTACGGACTTTGACAGTAACAACCGCTAGGATCAACTTCAATTGCCGAAATTGTCAACTTTTGTAAAAGTTTTCATAACAGAGTGGCTATCACCGAAACTCGCAGCTAGAGTTGCCACGACTTCGCATTTTTTTTAAATTATAATATGATAATCGTAAAAACAGCTATAATGACAATAGGAATGAGAAGCCGCCATTTTTTGTTTCTATCTCACTCAGTGTAAACCGCATATGAGCAGGACAGAAATATAAAATGGCTGTTTGACAGTCCTATTCTCATTTGAATCGCATTATAGACGCGAGTTGCCGATTGCCGCAACAGGCAACTTGTGCGCAGCGCTTAATTGTCTAGATTACAGATAGATTGAATATAGAAAATGGAGGTTACAAGTTTGTTACTTTTAGGTTTGTGGAATTGACAGCATATTTAAACATGATATGGTCTGCGCCACTCCAGATCGCTCTGGCCTTGTACTTTCTATGGGGCATCTTAGGCCCGTCCGTGCTAGCGGGGCTAGCTGTGATGATAGTACTTATACCGGTTAACGGACTCATTGCCAATAGAGTGAAAACTCTACAAATTAGACAGATGAAGTACAAAGATGAACGAGTGAAACTTATGAATGAAGTACTTAATGGGATTAAGGTGAGTACATTAATATTAATTAGCTTATCGTGATAATAATTTAACGCTTATTATTTATAATATAGGTTTTTTGTGTTCTACCAAATCTAATAACAATAAAATAATAAAAATAAAATAAAAAGATTCCGACGAATTGAGAACCTCCTCCTTTTTTGGAAGTCGGTTAAAAATCAAAGTGTATTTGTTGGTTTGTTCTTCAATCACGCTGCAATGGGTATAGTTTAGGATTGGAGAGTGACATAGGTTTCCTTTTATCAAACCTTTTCCCGGAAAAATAGAGGGTTCACATGGGATTTTAAAATCCACGCGGGCGAAGTGGCAGGCAAAATGTAGTATGCTCTAAATTTAAAGGTATGCATATATCTTTAATTAATTGACTAATTTAAATGTAATACTATCTAATTTTCCGCACTGTGTGTTCATTGTGAAATGGATATCAATTTTTTATAAGAAATATCAGTTAAGTTTGGCTTAGAGATTGTTTACAACCGAACTAGCAATATGTAATAATGTTTTATCAATATATGTGACACATTATGTCATGATTAATGAGTGTCTAATCTAATCGAACGGTTTTCAAATAATCAAGGGCACCATACAAAAATAGGCAGGACTGAGAATGAATATGTATGAACTTATTTTACTTATAGAGGAGTAAAAGTTCGTATATGAAAATATAGGTGATACCCGGAACTAACTTTCAGTTTCATAGCATAAAAGTGTGAAAAAATAAGGATGTGCAAAAAATTTTTTTGGTGCTTTTCTTTGTTGTTTTTTGTTAGACTTGTCTAAATGACGTGATTTCTACTTCAGACGATTCTTTTCTGTATTACTAACTGGGTGTAACAGGTGTGTGAAGTCTTTCGATCCCTAACAGTCTGAGACAATCAGTCAGTGGACAATCTTAAGTTAAAAGCTCTAGTAATAAGTAGCACAATCTAAAAGTAATATTATGTGATATAAACCTCAGCATTATCTTATCTTTGAGCTTAGGTGGTATTAGGTTCTTATAGTTTTTAAAGAAGATAATCCAAATAATACTAATATTGTGAAGCTTATCTTATAATATGTTATATATACATTAATTTTAAAAAAAACTCAACGTATTACTTATTGTTTATGTGCATGAGATAATGAATCAATGATATTAATCAATGTTTGAGAATGTACTGGCCACTAAGATATGGGGGCTTTCCTAGTTTAGGGGCAGGATTTAAATATATTATAAAGTACTGATTATAAAATACTGTTTCTAATATTGTATATTTTTTCTTGTATTAAAAATTATAAAAGCGCTTGCGAATGTCAGGTTTGTATGTTGCAATAAATTAATTACTAAATTATATTACATATTGCATCACCAAAGCTTGTCTTGTACTAATATTGTAAATGCAAAAGTAACTCCGTCTCTTTCAAATTTGACATTTACCTATATGCATATAAACTATCGCTATTGCGATAAATCCCGAAAAGTGACAATATACATGACTGTGATCAGGAATATATATTTTTAAAGAACTAGTTGAACCAATTTTTGTAGTTTTTTTTTTTTATATTTTAATATTTAAATGGTACCTATTTATGTCAAAAAAATTCATACGAAAACCTTACTTTACACGGATAAAATCGCAAGCATCAGTAAGTATATAATATCGTAAAATGTTTATAACAAGCGGGACCTGTCTTCGAAGTACGCAGAGAAAGCAATGGCACAGCGGCCTCAATTTGAGAATTGCACAAGACAATTGGCAAGACAATTTAAAGAACAATTGAACCATAATCTCGAGCATTTAGTCATGGGTGAATTATTAAGAAGAATCATTTAGCAACCTAGCATCGATGTTAACATTATTATCAGTCCACCTCTATTAGTACAAGATGAGTTGCAATTGATTTTGGTGTGCTTTTGTGTTTTGGTTTTTTAAATATGCAAGATTAGGTGATTCCCGTGACACCTACTAAATCGCCTTAAAAAAAGGAGGAGGTACTCAATTCGTCGGATTTTTTTTTATTTATGTTCCCCGATTACTAGAAGACGCCTGGACCGATTTGGAAAATTCTTTTTTGTTTGAAAGGGAAGTATACCCTTTCAAACAAAAAAAGAATACTTCCCAGGTGGTCAAAAGCATAACGTTATTTTTAAATTTGCCAAATTAAAAATAGTATACAACAGAATTAATACCATTCTTAACGCATAGCTTATTCGAAAATTGTGGAATTATAATATTACTCGTACATATTGAATTTCAACACTCTTACCAATTAAAGAACGATTTAGTCACGTAACGGCTGTATTTTAGCACATATCATCTTCTATACACGTATACCTACACTTGTATGCCTTGGTGATAAGATACCAATACACGAAGAAAAAGATTACTAAAGATAACGCACAAAACCTTGAGTTATTGAGAGTATCAGATACTTAATACCAGTTAAAATAAACTATTCTTTTGTAATCTTTTATTCATTTTAAATAATAATAAATATATTAGTAGATCGTAATAGTTAGTGAAAGTTGCGTAAGATATTGGCGGTCAGTAACTGCAATCATTCAGTCCCGCTGATCCCGCGTGGATATTGAAAAATTCATGTGGGATCCCGCAAAAGCGCAGTTGCGGGATTGGATTCCCTAGACTCAAGAACATCTATTGTTATTTTGCAAATTCATATAATGGAAGCGTTGGTTTAACTCGACTGCAATCTCATCTAATGGTACCTAATCGGCGATGCAGTTTAAGATGGTATCTACACGTCATTGTGCCGGAACATTAAATCGCTTAGCTGCTTTGAGTGTGGCTAGATAACAAACTAGCCACACCCAAAGCCTCCCACCAGACTAAAAATAGCTTGTAAAAAAATATTTGCCTCAGCCCCGGTACCCCGTAATGGGATCAGCAGCGCCGCTCAAGTCTTTTTAGGTATCTTTAATGAATTAATACGTAAATGTCATTGACCCGGCTCAGCCTAACCCAGTTTTTTTGATATTGACATGGCTTACAATCGACATAGAATCCTTGACCACTCGTTTAGGAAAGTAGATACAATGCGAAACAGTACTTAATAGTTAGTTAAGAATTAATTAATTAAATGATTACTGCCTAACGATTCATTAATTATTCAAAATATTATTTCTTTTAAAATTAATCAGTACCGGGTAACGCAATGCGACCCAAATCACAGATAGAAATAAGAATAAGAATTTATTTATTTACATATAAACATTATAAATGCAAAAGAGTTGTTTTTTCATTTGTCCTTCAATCACGCAGCAACGTAACCACGGATCAACGTAATATTTTACTCTGGTATAGTTGAGGACCTAGAGAATAACATAGGCTATTCTTATATACGTTTTACCCTTGGCTTAAATTCTAGGGGTTTCGCGAAGATTCTTAAAAACCTAGCTCCAGGTAAACAAAAGTTAGAATGCAAATAAAAATCTGCTGATAAAATTAAGACATTTTTTTTAGAATGAGCAACCTTACAATCGTCTGTAAAACTTACTCTTTTCTGATCTAATTTTGAAGTTATAAGCGTTTATTTAGCAATATTGAAACCCAACGTGTAATGTGTGTTAGATGAATTGATCAGGCAACTTCGTTATGCTTTCAGTTGTTTCACAGCAGTGATATTATCTGTCTAACGACAACATTTGATTATGCATCTATCTCTTTCTTTCACTGTTATTTTTTCTATCCAAAGTGAGCCTTCGTGGTATTTACGCCGTTTGCGCAAACAAATTAAAACTTTTTAATCTGTTCTAGGTTTTGAAAATGTACGCTTGGGAGCCGAGCTTCGAGGAGCAAATACTTAAAATAAGAAACAAAGAAATGAATGTGTTAAAACAGACGGCCTATCTGAACTCTGCGACGTCATTCATATGGTCTTGCGCCCCTTTCTTGGTAAGTTTTCTTCGAGTTAATATTACCTAGATCCAGGAAGTGCGCGAAGCAATGTGAACTATTTTGTTTAATTGAATGATAAACCTGCGTTGACGTGAATCAAGCATGTTAAAAATCAATGATAATGTCTTGGTTTGAGCGCGCTTGCCTAGAAGATTCCTAGTTATTCTTGTCTTGAAGGTGCTCAAGGTAATAAATAGGCTACAGAATATTTGGACGCCGCAAAGAAAGGACGTTCCACACCTTACAGCAATACGACAAGGCGCAGAGCGTGGCGGCATGGCAACGTAGCGATTTGTTCAAGTAACTACGGAATGTTGTCATCAAGATACTTTTAATTATAACATTATAGCAATAAAAAACTTAGAACTGGGTCGTCATGATAGCGATTATACGCAAACATCAGCGGAAAATTATCCAATACGTGTAAAATAATATTCTAAAATTAGTAGAGGATGCCCGCGACTTCGTTCGCGTGGATGGTTTTTTAATTCCCGCAGGAACTACTTAATTTTCCGAGATAGGCTCCATTTAGCCGATGTGTATGAGCTATCGCCATTCCAAATTTCAGCCAAATCGGTTCATTCGTTGTGGCGTGAAGAAGTAACGAACATCCGTCCGTCCTCACAAACTTTCGCATTTATAATATTAGTACGATGCTATGCATACTTGATTCAATATTTCTTATCTGATCACGTGATAGAATATTTGAATTTCTAGCTCAGATGTGATAATTTTAAACTCAAATTACACATCTACGCTCACTAAATACATTTACGAGTAATTCTACCAGTATTTTGTTAGATCGTACAAATATTGAATGTAGGTATTGCATAATACTCAAAAACTACTTTTAATATAATGTTGAATGAAATTTTTAATATGTAATATATACGAGCTATGAAGTTAGATGACTAAGAAACTGTACAACCATGCGTATTTATACAAAGAAGTAACAGTTTATATATAATTTAGCAAGGGCTATCCTACTAATATTATAAATGTGAAAGTGTGGATGTTTGGATGTTTGTTACTCAATCACGCAATAACGGCTGAACGGATTTGGATGAAATTTGGCATGCATGTAGCCTTTGACACGGAAAAGAACATAGGCTACCTTTTATCCCGATTCCTTAAGTAGTTCCCGAGGGAAAATTGAAAATTGTTTACGAGCTAATGCGCAGGCAGACAGCTTTGAAATTTGGTATGCGTGTAGCCTTTGACATGGAAAAGAACATAGGCTACCTTTTATCCCGATACCTTAAGTAGTTCCCGAGGGAAAATTGAAAATTGTTTACGAGCTAAGCCGCAGGCAGACAGCTTTGAAATTTGGTATGCATGTAGCCTTTGACATGGAAAAGAACATAGGCTACCTTTTATCCCGATTCCTTAAGTAGTTCCCGAGGGAAAATTGAAAATTGTTTACGAGCTAAGCCGCAGGCAGACAGCTTTGAAATTTGGTATGCATGTAGCCTTTGACATGGAAAAGAACATAGGCTACCTTTTATCCCGATACCTTAAGTAGTTCCTGAGGGAAAATTGAAAATTGTTTAAGAGCTAAGCCGCGGGCAGACAGCTTTGAATTTGGTATGCATGTCACCTATGCTATGGAAAAGGACATGTACTTTCTATACCGATCTCAAATAGTTTCCGTGGTAAGATTAAAAATTGTTAACGAGCGAAGCTTTAGACCCAATTCTGAAGTCCACGCAGACAAAGTCGCGGACAGAAGCTACTACTACTACTAATTTTAATCCCGATCTCTCAAATTTTTTCCGTGGGAAAAGCATAAATAATTGCTGCACACCAATAATTTGTTAATAATCACACTAATAATATTATAAACGCGAAAATTAGTATGTTTGTTACTCAATCACGTCGCAACGACTGAACCGATTTGGCTTAAATTTGGCACAGAGATAGATTATGGTCTGGAATAGGACATAGGCTACTTTTTATCCCGGGAAATAAGAGTGTTCCCGCGGGAATAAAAACCCTTAATCCACGCGGACGAAGTCGCGGGTATCAGCTAGTTGATAATAAATAATAATTTACCAAGTTGAATCTGCCGAGCCTGTGTGAGTTCTGTTTATTGAACCGTATGAACCATTCGTGAATATTACATGTCATTCAAGCACGGTGAAATTGTCGACGGAACTTGCTGGAAATTAATACAGTATATATACTCATGCAGTATATATAATAGGTCATGAATCGAGTGGTTCTTCTAAATACTAGTTCATAATATACTGGTCTACAGTATGCATCTAAACCCAAAAGTCTTCCAACAATTCCAATATAGTGAAAAACACAATTCACATTTTGTCTGCAAGCAATTTTTTATTGTAGATACGCTGATTTGCCGCAAATTCGGATTATATTTTCAAGTTACTTCTTTGTTGATAAAAATGTGCGCTTTGACACAGTTTTTTCTCTTTTCGAGGTTCAACCAAAAATTTCGGGCTCATTCCCACTAGTACATCTGATTAGTTCCATATTAGAACTTTTTTTTCCCAACAATATAGTACAACTGCGCGCGTTGTTTGTCACAGTGTAGACGCGGATTTACCAAATGTCAATATTGCTTACTACATAATTAGATAAAATCTACAAATAAAAAGAGTATTTATTTCTGATATCAATTGTTATAATATCATTATCGTTATGAAATCAATGCTGTTTTTAAGTATTTATCGTAATACACATAAAGATAAAAATAATCCAAACAGATCCATTCATACGAGTCAATAAATCGTCATGCCGAGTTGAGAAATAATGCGATAATGGCACAATGACTTGTTAACATTATAATGATATTATATCACATTAATTTCATTAGTTTTATCTATTATACTTAGCAAATAGCGAGCAATTATTTGAATGTAACATAAGTACATTAAAACGACTGTTCTTAGTTTATGTTTAGATAAAATATATTAACCGTGCCTTCACCTTATACTAACAGTGGCATAACTTTGACTTTGTGCGATATGGTCGCTGCTTACCGTCAGTTACTGTCGGATGTCTTCGTAGTTAAGTTAGTATTAAGTAGGATAAGTTTATTGTTATTTAGGTTAAGTATCTTCCATACGTTTGGATGAAGTTGGCGTGCCAGCGGGTAAAAACCCCCAAAAAAAAAAAAAAAAAACATTAAAAAAAAAACTTTGATTTGATGCACAAAGTGTGGCTTAGTCCACGCATAGCGAGAATGGTTAAAACGTGAATATAAAACTTGTATTATAAAATATGCAGTAGGTAACATTTTCATATATTTTTAATATTTACGCTCAGAGATTTGATGTCATTGTAAAGTACCTATTTTATAGATGTGATTCATACCTATACTTCCTTTATTTATGTTTAGTATTGAAACTCTCGTTAGCACAATGTTGCACACAGTAGTAGTACTTCCTTTACTCAGTATGGCACGATGTTCGACAAAAGATCAAATTTAATTTCCAGCGATCCCTCAAACAACCCATTGTAAAGCCTCTTGTTGAATAACTTCATCAAGGACGGTGTTCTCAAAGAGTTTCAGTTATATACTTTGCTTTAAATGCGTGTCATTTAATACTCGTAGTTATTTCTTATACCTGAACATGGTATATTTTAATGATTTCTACAAGTAAAAAACTTTGTCTATTGAAGTGTCTGTTTGTAATAGCAAAATAACAGCTTTTTACTATTTAGGTACTTAAAACAAAAAAAAACTTTTTTTTTAATTTTTATCGGGAACGGCTGGACCGATTTTGACGGAACTTTCACTGGTAGATAGCTGATGTTAATGTTATCTTTGATTCATTTACTGACACCCAGACCGTTACATCCAATTTCTCGTAGTTAAGAAGAGTAAGGGCCGATCTACACCGAAATGGCAGCGGTCGGCAGCGCAGCGGCGCGGCGAGTACTTTCAGTGTGAAATAATTTTAAACTTTTAATTATTCATACGTAACCGAAAAAAATCTCTTGTGAGTAGGTATATTCGATTAATCAAAGATAAATAAACTTCTAATTTCTTATGGCCTTTTCTCTATCAAGGTGAAATTTTGTTACATTTTAATTATCGATTTTATTATTTCGAGGTCTTGGTCCGCTTTTAAGGTATTCTAATAGCCGGTTTTGTAAGTTGGACGTCGTCGCGTCGCGTTGTGTAACCTCGTCACATTATTGGCATAATTTAAAACTAAAAGCCCATAGAAGTACAAAATATAAGAGCATTAGCGTAACATCGCTGCTTACGAATGTGATTTTAATATAGTTTCAAGTTGCCTACCGGCGCAGTGGCGAGCGCTATGGTCTTTATATTAAGAGGTGTGAGGTTCGATTCGGGAGACAATTCTAATTTCTTATTTGTCTCTAGTCTTAAAGCTTAAGCCGATGTTCTTTGCTACCTGTGAGATACCGGCTAGAAAACGAGGGGCTAACTCGTTCCTAGCTTTCCCTAGGAAAATATCACGCGCAGACCAGTCTTTACGTCAGTCACAGCTGCCGGACAGCGACAGACTACCTCATTGGTTAAGCGCTCTCGCCCCGAGTCGCGCAGACCATCAGCAGAGCCTAGCTTACAGTGGTCTATCTATAGAAGAATAAGAAAAAAGTACTCAAGTGGCAGTACCTAATATAATATTGAATGTTGTTTCTGTTTAAGGTGACCTTCTTAACTTTCTTCACTTATTTGATTTCCGACCCTGAAAACAATATCTTGAGAGCCGAAACTATATTTGTATCGATGTCCCTGTTTTATTGTATGCATTTGCCACTAGGGCTGCTCCCCATCATCGTCGTCTCGATAATCGAGGTAGAGCCAATGGGCACACACGTATATCGATAAAAGGCTTTGGTTCCTTCTGGTGTGAGCGAATCTTCGATCGATAATGTTCACGATATGCAATCCCATACAAACTCTTATTGAAAAAGTGTACGTCCAAATTAAGTTCTCACCTACTAGAAATATGAAAATGAAATGAAATGAAAATAAAATTAAAACGTACACATAATTATCTCGAAATAATTTCAGTGGTGGGTGAGCACTTATTTTTCACTAACATTTTTTAACAAGTAACAGCATATCTAGTACGTTATTGATCAAAAGTGCGAATACTAACACACAATCATCATAATTCAATAGGCTGTATAGGTTTGCGATGTATCGAATTCGTTTAAGAATATAGTATTATGCCTCAATGCTTTTGATACTCTAGAATAAATTCTTGCTTTTTATCAGATTTTATAAAAAGTCTCTTTTTTTCTGCATGTTTTTTTGTAACACAGGATTTCCTAAAATTGACCTTTTATACAGGTTTCAATAACCTAGGTATGGTAGGTACATACCCAAACCACTATAGGTACCTATCTTTTTGATTTTAGAAGATTTAAGCTTATTTATTTTATTTTAGTCCCCAGTTAAGTCGAGTTTCCATTCGAAATAATTTTTGCTTTTATTGAGAAACTACTTGGCGGATTGATATAAAACTTTGTAAACATAATGCGATGAGACAAATCGAGGTTTGAAATTGTTTTTTTGTAGAGAATAAATAAATCTGAAAAAAAGTAAAGTCGCTTTTATTCTTCGACAGGTTCCTTAATGGTGACTATATTTTTTTACAACTCAACGAATTTCAAACCTCGATTTGTCTTCACCTCAATAAGCTTGTAATGATATCAATCAGACATTTAGTTTTTAAATAAAAGAAAAAGTACGTTTGTATGTAAACGAGCTAACGGGAGACTAAATAAACTATAATGTGGAGTGAAGTAAATATGAAGTACAGTCATCGTCAATCCTCTTCGTTGTTTTCTAATTTTAAGCTGATACAACGTGAACATTATCGTTATTCAAGTCTGCACTAGAATAAATAATTTATATCATACCTAACCTGTAATGGAGGCACCTGTTTAGTGGTACTTTCATGACTTATTTCATAACTGCTGCTAAATTTTAAAAGATTCAGTACGTTCTGTTTATAAAGACATTTAAAGTAAACTTCAAAGAACAGTCTACACTCCTACAGTCCAAAGACAAAAAGCCTGGTATACCAAACAGGCCATAGAGTATTATTCTATATCTCAGTGGTAATCGTTTAGTTGTTAACTACAACTGTCAACCCCGGAATTTGTATGAAGAAATACGGATTTGACAGTTCTTAGATTTCAACTTTTCATCGCTGCATACGTGCATAACCACTGGAAATGTTCAAAATAGCGGCAGCTGATCACATATTTTCCAAAGTTGACACCGGGAAATAAGTACCTATTTTGTTTCCGGTGATCTCTATCTAGGAACACAGTACTAAGAATCGAGCGGAAAATATTACCTATAGTTCCGAGCATCGATTTTTGTGTTCGATTTTAAATTTTAAAATAATTACGAAAAAAAAAATACGAATTTTAAAATAAAGCAGCAGTTTATGCAACTCAAATTAATACACTAGGCAGTTAATACACTTTCGCAATGGTCGTAGGTGTCGCTGATGTCATTTGGGTGCTTTGTATTAGTGAATGATCACGAAGTGCTGGACGCTAAACGCGCCTTCGTAGCGTTGTCTCTTTTCAACATACTGCGTTTCCCACTATCTATGCTGCCTAACGTTATATCGAATGTAGTACAAGTAAGTTTCAATCGACTTGGTATAGCTCTACCGTTCAGAAAGGGCGGAAGGGCTGTAAAATATTGCATTTGAAATTTAGGGTTGTAACGAATGATTCAAATGAATCGTATGTTTCCGACAGTTTTACATGTTGAAATAAGAATAACTATACATTTTTGAATGAATTAATTCGGTGAAAATCTTGTGTTAGTGTCCTTAAATATTGATTAGAAAGTTTTATCATTCCATTTCTCTGATTTTAACTATATTATTTTCGAGATACCACGATGCGAATGCCAGTTCCCAATATTTTGCTTTACACATTCTACAAACGAAAATAATTGGTTATAAAAATAATGGCTATCATCCAATTAATAATATTGCCATATAAGAATCGGCGCGGCCATCTTGTGAAAAAATTCATAGCCTTTGTTAACTTCGATACTATAAAATATCTACTCGATATGGTTAGGGCGCCTCACTATTAGTGTCAGCTATGAAATGTCGCCCATATGTTATTTCTATCAATTTATTGAATAAATCGCAAATAAATTGTCCCTTAAAGTTATATTTATTAAAAGTCAGGGATATATGGCATGTTAAAGCTGCATTGGAAAATTCGCGGTGGCTCCAAGTGCTCTCTTTTTTATTATCTTAAATTTGTCTACTCTATATTAACAGTTTCTTATTTGCATCAAATAACAATGAATTACCTGTATACTGAGCTAAGGTTTTGGGGATGAACATTTGCAATTCTCACTCGATATGAAACTGTCACTCATTCGTTACAACCCTACTAATTGCCACATTCACTCTCATTTTATTTTATTATCATCCTTCATCAGAATTAATGCATGCCCGGTGAATGGCAAACATTGCATTTTAATAGAATAAGATAAAATGCCACTGTGACTATTTAATTTATTAAAATACGTGATTATAATATTAACATAATCGCTGATTTGCTGCAACAAAGTTTTAACTTAAAAAAGTGATAGAATAGAATAGGAAATTATTTATTGCTACACGTTTACAATAATAATATCTTCGTGATAGTAATTTTAACTATTAATGTAGAAAAAATTGCCATTTCATGCTCTATGAAAACCACATTAGTTGACTTTTCTATAAAATCAAAAACCTAAGATTTTGAGACTTTTTGATAAAAAATCGAGATTTTTGAGATAAAACAGTGTTGCACCAAACGATCAATGATTTTTTTCTTTTACATAATTATTATGAATGAACACTGTTTGCTAATTTGTAAACAGTGAACGTAACTGTCATAAAAATGGCATTTTATCTTCACTTATTCAATACTTACAGCTTAACTCAGTGATATAGCAAATTATTAATTTTTTAGACAGCAGTGGGTATCAAACGATTAAACAAATTCATGAATTGCGAGGAACTTAACGAGGATTCTGTGGAACACGATCCAAAAGAACGTAAGTACATTTTTCTTAAATAATAATATTATTATTTGGAGTTTCTATTAATTAAAAATTATATAAAAATTTTATAAATTTAAACCACACGTATATTTTATAGTTATTTTACACATACAAGTTAAGGACAAGATAGTCCTTGTCCATAACTTGGCCTGCATTTTAACCAATAGCAAGAGGGTACCAGCCAATCAGAGGCCATTGCGATCGTTACACTGGTGCAATCACTTTTAGAGAATCGACTTACAGATCTTGATACGCCTCATTTGCAAAGCGGACGCGTGTAGCTGGGTTTGCACTATCGTATTTTCATCATAGGTATAATATCGCTCATTTGCGACAAGAGTGACATAATTCAAAATTGACGATGAGAGAATTCTCTCGTTAGAGAGTAATGGTTTGTAGATGCTGCGGTCTCGAAACAACACAGCGGTCAACAAAGCGACAGAGCAGTAAATTACAATCTTTCTCGCTCTCATTTTTTTGTGCTTAGCGTAATGTTGTTTTTATACTGCCGTCCACAAGCTATAATGCCGTTAACTACCAAGACCATATTTCCTAATATGAACCCAAAAATATTTAAATTAGGGTTTATATTAGGAAATATGGTCTTGGTAGTTAACGGCGTTGTAGCTTGTGGACGGCAGTATAGCAAAAAGTATAAATTTTCGGCACTATTGGTGAATTTTGAGTTATGTCACCCTTGTCGCAAATGAGCGATATTGTTTTTATGGTATAGTTGTCTGTCTGCAGCCAATCCTCTGGTGATCGAGAACGGGCACTTCACGTGGGGCGACGAGTCGCAGCCCACGCTGAAGAACATCAACATGCAGATCCCGCGCGGCAGCCTCGTGGCCGTGGTGGGCGCGGTCGGCTCCGGCAAGAGCTCGCTGCTCTCCGCGCTGCTCGGCGAGATGAGCAAGATCTCCGGACGTGTTAATACTACAGGTACAATTCATACTTCCATACTCCATTCTTAGGTATGAGTATTATCCTTACTTCCTTACTAATATTAAACCTCAATAGACCAAAGCTTAGGGGTGCGGGTTGGAAATACAGGGGCGGGTGCGGCTGCGATCCCCGGTTATTCAAGTTCAGCTTGGCCAATGTTATCAAAAAAAAATTATAAATGCGAAAGTTTTGACGACCTCCCTGGCACAGTGGTGAGCGCTGTGGTCTTGTAACTGCGAGGTCTCGAGGTCGGTTCCCGGCGGAGGCAATTTGGGAATTTATAATTTCTGAATTGTCTCTGGTCTGGTATACATGCAACATGTCTTGTATGATTAATTATACTATTATGGTACCTTAGCATTCTATGTGTGCACGTATCTATTTACGATGAACGAGGTGTCAATCGATGCGTTATTATGATCCAGTAGGGTTAGTATAAGATTTAATTCGATTGATCGTAATATCAAAGTAAAATGAACCTTAACTGTATCGGTTTAAACTTACAAATTTAGTACAACTGATTTTAATTTGGAGCGTATCCACGTATAAGAATGCATACATGAAATTGAGCTCTAAGGTAATCTTGTTATTCGAACACGAATACGATTAATCGAATTAAATCTAGTACTAACCCTACAGGTAACATAGGTTACATTTTATATGAACAAAAAGCAATATGGCGGATGTTATATCCAGTTTTCAATGCTCGGGTTACATTAATTAAACTTTTTTCTTGTTTCCAAACATTTATCAGGTAGTGTGGCGTACGTGTCGCAACAAGCGTGGATCCAGAACGCGACGCTACAAGACAACATTATATTCGGCAAGCCGTTGGAGAAGAGCAAGTACAACAACGTGATCAGCGTGTGTGCGCTCAAACCGGACTTTGACGTGCTGCCCGGTGGAGACCAAACTGAAATTGGAGAGAAAGGTAGCTCATATTCATATTCATTTATTTTTTGCATTCCAATGTCATAGGTACAATGATTCTTAAAAACTAGAGACTACCCTTTACATCAGAACCCCGTTGGGGCACAGCAAAATATTGGCTTAGTAGAGAGACGGACGGAGAAGTTACTCATTAAGGAAGTCATTAATTTTATAATAGGCTTTATCTATAAGGAATTTTTTTAGGGAATTGATAAACGCCGTATCATTCTTAGTTTCTTTTATTTTACTAGGGATTTTATTATATATTTTAACGCACGTTTTAGCTTGATGATAAATAACCAGCTTTTGTCCCCCGGGACTTCGTCCGCGTGGTATTAAGTTTTTGAGAAATCTCGCGGGAATCCCTTGTTTTTCCGGGATAAAAACTAACTTGTGTCACTCTGTAGATCCGTAACCATACCCACTAAAGAATTGGAAACCAAAGTTTAATGGTATATATTGAAAATTGACTGACTTTCATACAAATATTCATCCCCTGTTTAACCCTTTTTAAAGGAACCTACTGTCAAAACTTCGTGTCTCTAATGTTCGTGTCTCATTTTTTTTTTTTTTTTTAATAATTTTGATTTAAAATACAATGATTGGTTTCAACTTTAGGCTGCATCGAGTCAAGCACTTGGCTATACCTATACCTATACAATATATTATTATAGAAAATAGCTCTTAATATTTCCCAACGAAGCGACTCCATATCGATTGAGAATTTCCTTCTCCGATTGATAAATTCCCTTCTTAAAACTTTTCGTTTATTCGCTTTTAAACAACTTGAATCGTATTATATTTTATATATTTTATGTATGTATTTATTTACTAGTTGTTGTATATATTTTGTAAAATATTGTTATTATCAGTTTCTAGTGGCATTTGTTTTCTTGTATTTTTAAATCTTGTTAACTATTTGCAATTTAGCGTACACCCTTCACTGTGTTCTGTTTATATTTTTTCTGATTCCATGGATTGCCTGGAAGAAATCGCTTTTTAACCGACTTCCAAAAAGGAGGAGATTATCAATTCGGCCGGTATCTTTTTTTTTTTTTAGCGATAAGGTCGCCTATTGTACTCTGTGTTGTTTACGTGTGTATTAGTTAATCAAGTTTTAATTCTTTGGTGTACAATAAAGAATATTTTCATTTTTTTTAACCGACTTCCTAAAAAGAGGAGGTTATCAATTCGGCCGGTATCTTTTTTTTTCATTCTCATTTCATTTCATTTGATCGTATTGCGTTTCAGGTATAAATCTGTCGGGTGGTCAGAAGCAACGGGTGTCGCTCGCCCGCGCGGTGTACTACGACGCGGAGAACTACTTCCTGGACGACCCGCTCAGCGCCGTCGACTCGCATGTCGGAAAGCACATATTCGATAAGGTTTGTCCGTTGACTAACTACCGCCAAAACCGTAAGACGTACTCACGTCCCTGGATGCCCCACTGGATACAGGCGGCGCAAGACCGAGGCCTGTAAAAGTCCATGCAAGAGACCTTAGTTCAACAGTGGACATCTGTCGGTTCATGATAAAGAAGAATAAAGAATAGAATATAAATATTTTTTATTCAAATAAACTTTTACAAGTGCTTTTGAATCGTCGATGAATCTACCACTGGTTCGGATTGCCCTTCCTGCCGAGAAGAGCCAGCAATAAACTCGGCGGTTGCTCTTTTCAAAAAAATTTTTTTTTACAATATGTAACAAAACTATGCTATGTATACAGTGTTTCCACAATGAAGTTTCAAGGATGCAATACAATCCAATACATGTTAAGACAGGCAGACAAAAGTAGACCCATTCCCGTTGGTGGTACCCGTTCACGAGCATGCATATTTGAGGGAACATAACAACCCGCACTAAAAAACAAAAAAAAGTAAACATTTCAAAGGAAACGTGAATTTCTTCTCAGGTAATCGGTCCAAACGGCCTTCTGAAAGACAAAACCCGCGTGTGGGTGACGCACAACGTGTCATATCTGGCGCAAACCGACCACATACTAGTGCTGCGCGACGGTGAGGTCTCCGAGGCGGGCACCTACCAGCAGCTTCTGGAGAAGAAGGGCGCCTTCGCCGAATTCCTTATACATCATTTGAGTGACGCTGAACGGACTTCTCCGGAAGGTAAGAAATTGTGGCTGTATATGTGACAATAAGGAGTGCAATTTATCAGTTTAAGAGCCGTATCTCCATTACGACGCCACGGTGACGTCATTAGCAGCGTAGCCACTGAAAAGCCTCAATAGCCCAACGGTTAAATATGCGGACTGAAAACTGAAAGGTCGCAGGTTCGCACAAACTTATCGTTTATTTGGAGGGGAGAGGAGAATATAACTCAAGTTCAGCTTGGCTAATATTCTTTATAAAAAAAAATGTAACCAAAGAAGCTCCATAATAAGAATAATTAAGATTGAGATCATTAAGAGCTCCATTGTAATATGGTGTCTTGGAAAAAAGTAGATCGACAACTGTAATGTGTCGCTACTAGATGTCGCTAACAGTTGCTATAAAACTGATTGAAAAAGTAGATACATATCACTAATTTCGTGGCTGACGTATGGTTCGGCCGTGGTGTAGCGGTTAACACACTCGGGCGCGATTCCCAGAGAGACGTGGGTTCGAATCCCGCCGGCCTCGGAATTTTTGATATGTTTTTATAAATCTATTAGGTTATTTCCTTTAAGTTCAGGTTAACTCTTCAATAAAAAAATTAAAAATGTAACCAAAGGTCGCTAAACTGTAACCAAGTGCAGGCTGCCGTATATTTTAATATAAATTATTATTGGTCACGCTAAACATAAACACATAAACTTCACCTTTACTATTCGAAAGTTAAAACGGTCGTGCTTAGGCTATAGAATGGGCAGGAATTTCCATGAAACGATGTAAAATTGTTGTAGAACTGGATGAAATAAAGCAAGACTTGGAAAGCAAGCTGGGCTCCGAGTTCCAGAACAAGCTGCAGAGGGCGCGCTCGCTGTCGGAAAGCACGTCGGAATCCGAGCAACCGGCTGCTGGTAAATACAACATGCGATACTACTATAGTCTATTTTCCCCTAGTTTTTGACGACCTCCCTGGCGCAGAGGTGAGCGCTGTGGTCTTATAACTGGGAGGTCTCGGGTTCGATTCCCGGCGGGGTCAATTTGGTAATTTATAATTTCTGAATTGTCTCTAGTCTGGTATGGTGGTAGACTTTGGCCGTGACTTGTTACCACCCTACCGTCTAAAAGGTGCCGCCAAGCGATTAAGCGTTCCGGCACGATGGCGTGGAGAAATCAATTAGGGGTATGGTTTGAATATACACTGCTATACCCCTTCCAAGTTAGCCCGCTATGATCTTAAACTGCATCGTCACTTACCATCAGGTGAGATCGCAGTCAAGGGCTATCTTGTCATCGATTAAAAAAAAAAATAGTTTGACCTTTGCCGAGCGCCGACTTATTAAGGTCAAATTAGACGGTTCATTTTTCGAGATTTTCGAGGCTTAACCGATGAGTCATCGAAAATGAACCGTCTTAACACTGACCGGTCACCCGTTCACAGGCGATTTTGCAAAATCGCGATAACAGTGAAGTTAAGGCAAAATAGACAAAACCAGTGAACCCACTGGTATCGTGCATCGCAAAAACGAACGATGAACAATTTTATTCTAAGTATAGATTAGTACTGGAGAAACAGCTGCCGTACCTCGTTTTGAACCTTGGTTTAAGCTGTCATTTGTCTAGTACTACAAGTGTTCATGGGCGGCGGTAATCACTTAACATCAGGTGACCCGCCTGCTCGTTTACCCGCTATTCATAAAAAAAAATTGTATAGGGTCAGTTAATCCAGTGTTCATCATAGATTAAGTATAGAACACTTTTTTATTGATATCAGCGATTTAGACTTATTGAATATCAAAGACTGCTATGTTTGTTGAAGGTGATCGCAGTGGCAGTGTAAAGAGACGAACACCGGATGGCGCGACACCTAATGAGCTCAAGGAGAAAAACAAGCTTATCGACGCTGAGAAAATGGAGACTGGTAGTGTGAGTTGAAATTTTGTTTCTCGATGATTCTACTGTTACCTCTCTATAAACCCATTATTTTTTATCCTAACATCCACATCGTTCTTTTTTTTTTTTGTAAAATTAATTAACCATTTTTAACATGGCTGAGGCATATTGCCCTTACCTCAGAGTGAGTGTGATTTTGACTTTGTTTTTCATCTTTTAAATGAAATGAAATGAAATTTATTTGCTAAATGGAATATGCATAAACAAGAAATGGCAATGTTTAACACTGACATCTATCTGTATAGAATAGTAATAGTAAGTGGGTTTCGAACCGTCGGTTTATCTGTCGGGTCCAATCAGCCGACGTAACCATTGTGCTGTTGAGGCTTGCTTATTATTTGTAATGGTATGGCCCCGCAGGTGAAGTGGAGCGTGTACAAGCACTACCTGACGTCGGTGGGCGTGGCCGCGTCCGCTATCACGGTGCTCATGAACCTCGTGCTGCAGCTCTTCCAGGTCGGCTCCAACTACTGGCTGGCGAAGTGGTCCAACGACGAGAATATGGTAATGGAGAATGTTCACTAATTTTGACTTTTAGCTTTACTAAAACATTGCAACACATACTGACATACATCGCTCATTTACGACAAGACGACGTAAGAAGACGAAGACGTAATTCAAAATTCACCAATTTTAGTGTCAAAAATTTATATTTTTTGCTATAAAAACATCATTACCCTAAGCACAAAAAAATAAGAGCGAGAGAGATTGTGACTTAATGCTCTGTCGCTTTGTTGGCCTCTGTGTTGTTTAGAGACCGCAGCATCCACAAAACATTACTCTCTAACGAGAGAATTCTCTCATCGTCGATTTTGAATTATGTCACTCTTGTCGCAAATGAGCGACATATCAGTAACAAACATCAACATTAAAAAAAAAAGCATCGGATAAACTAAGTCTTATAATAAGAATTAATTTGAAAGTACCTCCTGACTTTGTATTAAAAAGTATTTAACGACGACTTTGATATAATGGATAATAAAAATAGCAGTAATCAATATAAAACATTTGTCTATATTTTAGATAGTGAATGGAACTGTCGACCGAAGCTTAAGGGATCTGTACCTCGGCGTATACGGCGGGCTCGGCGTAGGGCAAGGTAAGTTATTACACATACACACACACACAATGCGCAACCTTATAACCTACTAGCTGACGCCCGCGACTTCGTCCTAGTGGATTAACTTTTTAAAAATCCCATGGGAACTCTTTGATTTTCCGGGATGAAAAGTAACCTATGTCAATCTCCAGGTCCTCAATTATACCCATGCAACAAATCACGTCGATTCGTTGCTCCATTGTTGCGTGATTAAAGGACAAACCAACGAACAAACACATTCGCATTTATAATATTAGTAAGGAATTTCCTTCGTCTTATCAGGCAAACAAATCGCAGAAAACGCGTAACCGATTAACGTAGTCGGTCGCTTACGACGTTCTTAAGTTAGATTTTCATTTGTAGTAAGGTTTTATTGTCAGTGTGGTAATAAAGTCATGTATTGTGCTTAGCGCGTCGCTTACGACTTTCTGCGAGAAATTCTTTGTTTACCTTTTAAGACAGCTAAAGAGAAATAGTAAATCCAGCTTCACTTTATCATTACAATCAGTTAAGTTAATGAAATCAGTACAACTAGGCTGGGCAACTTATGCTGTCAAATTGATGAACTCGATAATGGCGTTAGTCGTGTGCACTATACAAACGAAGTTTTAATGCAAGTGAATAAAACTTTGTAGACACACTAGAATCTAATGTCTTCGACCAAGATATAAGAATTATATAAAATATATGCTAATATATACAAATTATTAAATATTCCTGATAGGTATGCTAATTTGTAAATAATGTGCATGTGATAAAACCTGTTTTTAATACTTTATTATATTAACGGCGTTATAAGATAAAAATTTCCTTTCTTATTTTTCTACATTCATATGTAATTACTGGTTTTATAGGTACGCTAATGAGACAATAATTAAACAAAATTATCAAAGGTTCATAAAAACCTTTTTAACTAAATGAATTCAGCTACAAGCTAATTGTGTAGGTGTCTGTATGATTAGTAAAAAAAAGTAAATATTACTATTCATACATTGTTTTAAAAAGCTTATTTTTCATGATGCATATTGGTTTTATAATATTACACATTATAATATGTTGTATTGTGGTGCGGTTTACTATTTTAATCATAAAAGTTCATTAAATTATTGTGTTTCATATTAAAAAAAATTAAAATTTGAAAATATGGCCTATGGTTTCTGAATACTTATGTTATTATACCTTCAACTAAAAACTATGTATATGAGTAAAATATATTTTTTATATTAAGTTATTATTAAGTTTATAAATAAAATAATGAATACATTCTTTACACTTTGTAATATAATATGTATAAGTAATTTTGATTCATTTACGGTTTATCGGTGGTGGATCGGCAACTAACTTTCGTTCATCGCATGAACTATTTCAGAATTTTATATATTTTGGTATAATTTTTTATTCGCATGGTAATCTTAAGATTTTTTTATTATTCGTTATCTGTAGTTAACCAATATTTTTTTATGAAGCAAATTGCATGGTCTATTATATTTTTATTGCAATATATTTTATTAGATTTTATTATAAATACAAATATTTACAAATATTTTGGTATAAATTGAAAGGATATGTACTGCATCGTATTTATTGGGACTGAATAGTGTCCGTTTATCTAGAACCGAGCGATCAAAATACAAAAAAAATTTGTAGTTCAAAAACGTATGAACTTGCTAACGGCGATTGCATTGATATATCGGTATATCAAAGGTACAGACCCCTGTTACTAGTTTACATATATTTACATATATGAGAAGTAAAAGGATCAAAATATATCCGAAAAAATATGATTTGAAACGGGTAAAATTAACTTATAAATAATAATTATAATTAATTATCCTTCAAATGTTAATTGAAGTTCTCTTTGTTTATAAGACCACGATGGCATACAAGGTTGTTCGTGAGTTACTCGTGATATCACGAAGATAACTTCAAGGAAAAGGAACATTAAGCTCTTTGTATTACAATTATACATTCTCTACATACTTCACAAAGATTTCGCTATTCGCTATAAAACGATATCGTATCGTGTTTTTCGATATTCGGCGCTTACGCAGGGAATGATCGCTGGGGTGTAGTGTATTTTTTGCCGCGTCCACATCAATGAATATTCGAGTTGTATTGAAAAACGGATGCCGTAATTTTGTACGACGAAAATTATTGTATCGAAACATACATTTTTGTCAGCGTGAACGTTTTTACGTTAACTAGAAACAAATTACAAACTAACTCGACTACTTAAAGCTGGATATACCGTCTTTCATATTGATTTTTTTCTTTCGTTTTAAATGTACCCGGTTAACGAATCGATTGACACCTCATTCATCAAAATCGGCTAGTTAAATTCCTACGGTGGAACGTACGTAAATACAAACACACATATAGACTGCTAAAATCATGACCCTGCCATTTGGCATCGCCGTAGTCGGGTAAAAAGTATTGTAGTTTGTGCCGCATGCAGCGTTCAACAGTCGATGTTGGATTGCTGTGGACGCGGCTGATAGTGTAAGCGTGTGTTGGTCAGTGGTGTCGGTGTCGGTGTCGTCGCTGGCGCTGTACCTGGGCACGCTGACGGCGGCGCGCGTGCTGCACGCGACGCTGCTCGCGGGCGTGCTGCGCGCGCCCTCCATCGGCTTCTTCGACTGCACGCCCGTCGGCCGCGTGCTCAACCGCTTCAGCAAGGACGTGGACGTGCTCGACAACGTGCTGCCCATGACGCTGCGCGGCTGGACTTCCTGCTTCTTTGCGGTACGCCCGCATGCGCACATACCCCCTCGCTCCTACTGGCCTGCCCTGTACCTTTAGTATAGATAGTTCAACTCATCTTGGCGCACGGCGCCATGTGTGCGTAAAGCCTGTGTAGAGTCAGTAACTGTTTGTGCGTGACAGAAGGACGACTAGGCGACCGCCGCGTAATTGCCACACAAATTAAAACTGCATGTTTACAAGCATACGCACACAACACCGCGCGCCAAGATGAGTTGAATTATCTTTACGGGTTTGCATATCTGGATATCGTTAATAGATTCCAAGCATGGAAACACGACAAACCAAAATGAACCTAATCATCGTCATTTGTAGTTTTATTTTCAGTACTATGTACTTTTAAATCGAAAGAGTCCGCTTGGGGCGCTGCTTGAAGAAGTATGGAAAAAATCCATTTTCCTTTGACGTTTATGTGTTTTAAAAGTTGAATAATTATACTAACGGTGTCTGCATGTGCAAACTCGTAATAACCCTACTGTCCCAGCTATCGAGTCGTCCTTGAATATATAACAGGACTATTATGAATTATGATATTTGAAAAATTAGTAAAATACATAAATTTTCGTAGCTTTTACTGTCAGTATTCAAAAACGATTCGTCCTATAGCATCCCCTGTCCAGTACAGTACTATTTAACATTATTTAGAATAGATTAATTTACTAAAAATCGTATGGGATCAGTTTATCATTATACGTGAATTGACTATCCCTTCCAAACGTGTTTCTATGCGCAGTTATAGTATTTATTTGCTCTTTTGTAACTAACAAGATCTCAACTTGCCTTTTGTTTAGAATTATAAGTTTGTAGAGCATGTGTTACTTTTTGTTATAGCGAGTCTAGCACACTTTATCTCCTTCAATTTGCACAATAACTGTTGTCCTCGTCTCGCCAGTGTAGTTCTACGAAAGCCGATACTCAACAGCGTCCCATAATTTAGTCGTAAATAATGTATTCATTATAATATCGTGTGTTTAATCGATGGCTGAGAATATGTCAGATTGTTTAATGTAATTGGTGGACGTTGTTTGCAGCGATAGCGTCATTTTTCGCGGATTTGATGCCATACTTGGCTTGTTGGCGGGCGGCGAGAGTTCTGCACGAGATTTTGTTGGACAATGTGTTAAAAGCGCCCTTGCAATTCTTCGAAGTGACGCCCCTCGGCCGGATCCTCTCTAGGTTTTCTAAAGACGTGGACGTTGTCGACACGTCGCTCCCCTCGGAGCTCTCCGACGTGATATATTGCGCGTTCGAGGTAATAAGGCAATAACTATAAGTTTATTAGGGGCCGTTCAAGTATTACGTAAGCAGAATGTTAGTAATTTTTAACATAAGTATATTCACTTACGTGTGTGTGGGAGGGACATAAGTGCAGTCGTTAGCGTGTGCAGTCAATCAATTATTTTGGGGAATCCCCTGCACAGGCTTTTCGCTTTCATGTATTGACAAGTAGGGTTGCCATATTTGTTCAAATCAGAATCTACTAAATAATGCAAAAAAATCAGTAAGTAAATAAATATTGCTAATGTAAACACGATCCAGTCTCCATGTCATCAAAAACAAGCAAAGTAAAGAACCCCTTTTGATGCTTATGTAATACTTGAATGGCCCCTTATGTAATGAAAGTAGATTTCATTTGGTGGGTATAATTTTACGTTTTATTTAGTTTTATATTTTTTTCTTTATAGAAATTGCACTACGTCTTACAAGATCACACCGTTTTAGGTATAATTTGTTTGGAGCTGCCACTTTTAATTTTATTAGGATATTCAATTCACTCGTGAAGTTTCTGCTTTGAACTATTCAATAGAACTATTTATGCTTTGCTGAAAATTTTCCGTTTTTGTTTATGACTGTTTGTGGGTATGTGTGGGTATGTGCCTGTGTGTCTGTGTAATTTGTCATTCTAAATGTATTTATGTTTTGGCTTCTGTCTTCGTTTCATAGCACGTGTCCGCCTTTAACATAACATATGATTTTTTTAAATATTTGTTTAATCACTACTAATTTGATTTTACTAAAATAATTTTACAAGCTAAAAATCTTAACATAGCGTAGGTACTCAATAACAATATTTATAAACTGATCCCAACATGTTTTATTATTACATATAATTGTAATATACCTAATGTCGTTTGAACTTTCTCTACGTTTATGTATTATTAATTTACTAACTTTTTTTGCGCGCTGCAAAAAAATATAGATGATACAACCACCAAAATGTTTTAAAGTTTTTATAACAAAATTAATCATTTATTTTATAAAGTAGATAACTAAACACAGATTAAAATTCAACCTTTAAGTTTAGCAAAAAAAGTTGAACAAGTCTTATAGAGGTGCTCAGAAATATTTTTTTAATAAAAGATCAGTGTTAGCCCATTCGGAGTTATGCATTTGCATTGGGCGAGCGTGGTGGACTATGGCCTAAACTCTTCCCTGAGAGACATTAGTGAGCCGTTGTTAGTGATGATCATGAATTTTAACCATAATCGGCTCTGTCGATAGGTCCTGGGGACTCTGTTCGTGATCAGTTTCTCGACGCCGATATTCGTGGCGGTGATCCTGCCGGTGGGCGTGGTGTACTACGTGATCCAGCGGTTCTACGTGGCCACTTCGAGGCAGCTGAAGCGACTGGAGTCCGTCTCTCGGTCACCCATTTACTCGCACTTTGGAGAGAGTATAACTGGAGCCACTACGATTCGAGCGTATGGAGTTACGCAAAGGTAACTCAAATGATTATGCATTACTAGCTGATGATGAATTATATATTACTAGTGGATTGAGATTTTTTTTAATTCCCGTTTTAAACGCTTATTTTCCGGGACAAATAGCAGCCTATGTTTTCAGTCGTTGCAAGGTGATTGAGTAACAAACCATCCATCCATACATCCAAACTTTCGCATTTATAATATAAGTAGGATTTATATTTATTTGTAGAATAGAATTATTATTAAATAATTAATTTTAAAATATCCAAGATTCACATCTCACTGAGCCTACTAATTAAAAAAAAATCATCTATTTGGTGGGTAGAATAAAAAAAGACGCATTTTTTTCATTTTAAATTGAAAGCCAATTTTTGGTGGGTACCTAAGTCATAAAAGGAACTTACTTTTTAAAATTCTAATTTATTTAATTAATAAACTTTTTAAAATTCTAATTTATTTAATTAATAAGTTTCTAACACCAGTGGTTTAGGCCGTTGATAAACTAGTCAGTCAGGTCAAGTCTTTTTATAAGTATAGATAGAAAGGATGTTAAAGCTAAAAATGGAAAATAAGGGGGTCTATACACGGTCAAACCTGTTTGTCAAACAAACGGAAACGGAGGTGTTTGATTGGGTGCGCTGTTTGATCAAGGTCATGAAACACCAGCGCACCCAATCAAACACCTCCGTTTCCGTTTGTTTGACCAACATGTTTGACCCCCTAACTCAATTTTTTTTTTGTAGATTCATAGAGGAGTCTGAGCGCGGCGTGGACCACAACCAGTCGTGCTACTACCCCAGCTGCATCGCCAACCGCTGGCTGGCCGTGCGCCTCGAGATGATGGGCAACCTTATCATTTTCTTCGCGGCGGTGTTCAGCGTTCTGGGCCGGGACTCCATCAGCCCGGGCCTTGTGGGCCTGTCAGTGAGCTACGCCTTGCAGGTATGTCCTCCCGACCGAATCCGGCATCTTCGAGGCAGATGTTATAGTGCATGAGTGTATGCACTCTCTGTTCCCTCACTCTCATAGCCTGTTACTCTCACCCCCGTGCTCTCCGAAGCACGGGGGTGATACACCGCCTACTTTATAACTCCGGCCTAGTACTGGCGGCTGGTATACATGCTATTGTTTTTATGTGAGCATACCTTTTTTTTAATTCTAAGACAAGATAGCCCTTGACTGCGATTTCACCTGATGGTAAGTGACGATGCAGTCTAAGATGGTAGCGGGCTAACTTGGAAGGCGTATAGCAGTGTAAATTCAACCCATACCCCTAATCGGTTTCTATACGCTATCGTGCCGGAACGCTAAATCGCTTGGCAACCTTTAATAGATTTCATCGTGTGTAAAAGATAAATACAAATAAATAATGTTAAAGTGTCTGTCTATGATATTCTATGATAAAAATGTATGTTGTCTTGGTTACAGATTACGCAAACACTGAATTGGCTCGTTCGAATGACCTCAGAAGTGGAGACTAACATAGTTGCCGTCGAGAGAATAAAGGAATATGCTGAAACTAAACAGGTAACGATGACACGGAGCCACACTCGGCATCCACCTATATTGTAAAAAATATATATACGTGACGAATTGCGAACCTCCTTTTTTTTCATCAGTTAAAAATAACTGCGCGGTCATCGCAAATTCCTACGTGTTTTGAACGTATGAGTTGACCATCGTTAAATTCAGATGGGTGACGTCTGCTTATATGTTACGAAAACGCGGCAAAATGACGGTGTTTGAAGTAATGGCAGTTCTAAACAATTCTTTATTTTGTCTACATTTTGGAAAAAAAAAATTAATAGAATATTTTCAAAGACACAATCTTTTACAAAATTGTTGTTGAATCGTCAAAGAAGAGATCGGAACGCCGTTCCAACCGAGAAGAACTAGCAAGAAGCTCACTATTTTTCCTTAGCAGTCTTAAAAGGTAAACAATTGATTGGTTGCAAAAAGGCAACGCGTGAAATCGTGTTTTAAAGTGACAAACCAAAGTCGAAACTCCATCGTCGAAAGCGCCCGGCAAAGAATGGTTACACGTTTCGCCCAAACGTTGTCTGCGATTTGTTTACTTTTTAAGACAGATAAAGAAATCTGTCTTAAAAAGTAAACAAACGGGAATGGGTCTGCTTTGACTTCCCATGCTGACATGTGTTAGATTATATGTATTGTATTTTTGAAGCTGCACTGTGGAAGCACTGTATACTTAGCTTAGTTTTATTACTTATTGTAAAATTAGTTTATTTTATTTTTTCAAAAGAGCAACTGCTGAGTTTCTTGCCGGTTCTTCTCAGCAGAATCTGCATTCCGAACCGGTGGTAGATTTGTGACGTATCATTGGTGCTACAGGGTAGCCTACATGAAATAAATAAATTTTGAAATTTGAATTTGAAAAACTGTCTGTACCGTATTGTTTTCCGATGTGCAGGAGGCGCCGTGGACGGTGGGCGCGGGGCCGGGCTCCACGTGGCCGGAGACGGGCGCGCTGCAGCTGGAGCGGCTGTCGCTCGGGTACCGCAGCGGCGAGCCCGCGCTGCGCGACCTCACGTGCGCCGTGGCGCCGCGCGACAAGCTCGGCATCGTGGGCCGCACCGGCGCCGGCAAGTCCACGCTCACGCTCGGCCTCTTCAGGTACGCACGCACTTGCCTCCACTCGCCGCGACTCCCTTTTATTTTTTTAATCTACATCTACACTACTATTATAAAGAGGAAAGATTTGTATTTTTGTGTGTATGTTTGTAACGAATTGGCTCAAAAAGTACTGGACCGATTTGGCTGAAATTTAAAATGGAGATAGACTATAACTTGAATTAAGACATAGGCTACTTTTTATCCCGAAAAAAATTATAGTTCCCGTGGAACTCGAAAAATACCTCAATCCACGCGTACGAAGTCGCGGGTATTAGCCAGTAAAGTATATCAGCCAAGCTGAACTTGATTGATGTTCTCCTCTCCCTTCCAAATTGTATTCTAAAATACTTTGTAACTATCAAGAAATAAATCTTATAAATAAAAAATACACTAAAGTACTGTATTCACACGTTTGTCTCATTGTGAATGTACAAGGAGTGCAATGATCACCGCAACACAGTTCATACTTCTGCGGGGTCATCATTCTAATCTCTTTTTTTATTGATGGATAGGCTTGCATTTTACGACAATCAATGCTAGAAAGCTCTGATAAGGTGTAGGTTGAAGCGTGCTTGCCTAGAATATGCCTTACTCTTACCTTGAAGGTACTCAAATTATAGGTGACAGGAAATACAGATGCTGGATGGGTGTTCCACATCTTAGCGGTTCATTTCAGAAACGTTGACCTAAAGCATTCTCTTTTAACGACATGCAAGACTTTGTGGAACATAAAGGATGTATTTATTTATTCCTCAGGATAATAGAAGCGATGAGCGGGAAGATCCTGATTGACGGCATAGACATATCAACGATCGGGTTGCACCAGCTGCGCTCGCGCATCACCATCATACCGCAAGACCCGGTGCTGTTCTCCGGAACCCTGCGCATGAACCTTGACCCGTTCGGCGTCTACACCGACGACGAGATCTGGCGATCCTTGGAGCACGCGCATCTCAAGTCCTTTGTTCAAGGTAACGTCACCGTCACGTTGGGGTTACCAATTCGCGGGTTTGCGAGAATATCGACTTAACTCAAAATTCCATCAAACTGAACCAAGTATGCCAAACGCTCATAAATCTTTGATATTTTGTAGTAAATAGAAATTACAACACGGACATCAGTAAAGTCAAATCCTAATAATATACTTTTTGAAGTATGCACAAAAACATTAATCAAGAAATTTCAAAACTCCATTCTCTAAAGTCACTAATTTTTTTAGTTCCGTCACTGTTCCCGCAAGCCAGCGAATAAGCTTTGGAACAGCTATCAAATGATTAGGAAATAATGTGAAGATCAGACTTCAATTCTTTTCAAAAATCCTTTCTTTCAAGCTATTTTATTGCATACCTAGTAACATTCTGGCCATTGGCAATTCCCAAGTAATAATTTTCCTTGCTCTTGTGTACGGCGTTTCTGACAGGATAAAGTAACTGTAAATCGACCGTTCCGTAGAACAAAGTCTCATCTGCTATATTCATAACTTGAGATTTGAGCCTTGCAGATGTGACTTTTAAGGCTCAAATTTCAAGTTGTGAATTTAGCAGATGAGACTTTGTTCTACGGAGCGGTCGAAATTATGATTTTGTTTGGAGAAGTTTAGACCAACCCTGAGCATTCCATTGTTGCTGCAGGTCTTCAAGCAGGCCTGCTGCACGAGGTGTCGGAGGGAGGCGAGAACTTGTCCGTGGGTCAGCGGCAGCTGGTGTGCCTGGCGCGCGCGCTGCTGCGGAAGACGCCGCTGCTGGTGCTGGACGAGGCCACCGCGGCCGTCGACTTGGAGACCGACGAGCTTATACAGGTTTTAATTTTGTCATATTTTTACTACTACTACTACCTGACTAGCTGTGATGCCCACGACTTCGTTCGCGAGGATTGAGATTTTTAAATCCCCGCGGAAACTCTTTTATTTTCCGGGATAAAAAGTAACCTATGTGTCATTCCTGACTAATCTATACCTGTGCCAAACAGCCAAATCAGTTCAGTTGTTGCGGCGTGATTGAGTAACAAATGTATGTATGGATGGAGATCCATCCTACAAACTTTCGCATTGTATACAGTTTTACGAATGTCCCACCGCAGCGAATAAACTACTGAGCCGATTTTGATGAATTTTAATTAATAATTTTTCTGTTAGTTAACTAAACAAAATCAATATAGTTGATATTACATCCAATTTTCCATGCTCGGGTTACAATTTTTAATTTTTCATAATTGTTTGTTTATGTATTGCCCTTGAGATCACATGATAAAAAAAACCAACGCTGCCCTCATCGTGCTGCGCTATTGTGTAACTGTATAATCGTCGTATTGCAGAAAACGATCAGATCAGAGTTCGCTTCGTGCACGGTGCTGACGATCGCACACAGGCTGAACACAATCATGGACTCGACGCGAGTCATGGTGCTCGACCGCGGCCAGCTCGTTGAGTACGCGCCGCCCGACCAGCTGCTGCAGGACAAGAACTCCATTTTCTACAGCATGGCCAAGGACGCTGGCCTCGTCAACTAGCCCGCCCTGACCCACACGAGCATGGACTTGACGCTCTACCGCGACCAGCTCGTGGAGTAGCGTCGCCCGAGCAGCTGCTACAAGACAAGATCTCTGTCTTCTACACCATGGCTAAGGACACCGGCCTCGTCATCTAGCCCGCCCTGACCGACACGAGCACGGACTTGACGCTCTACCGCGACCAGCTCGTGGAATAAGCGTCGCCCGAGCAGCTGCTGCAAAACAAGAACTCTGTCTTCAACAGCATGGCCAAGGACGCTGGCCTCGTCAACTAGCCCACGCTGACCGACACGAGCACGGACACTACAAGTACCATGGTGCTCGACCGCTGCCAGCTTGTAGAGTACGCGTCGCCCGAGCAGCTGTTGCAGGACAAGAACTCTGTCTTCTACAGCATGGCGAAGGACGCCGGCCTCGTCAACTAGCCCGCGCTGACAGACACGACCACGGACTCTATATGTGTCATGGTACTCGACGGCGGCTCGTGGAGTACCGAGCAGCTGCTGAAGAATAAGTGCTCCATCTTCTAAACAGTACTTGGTGACTACTGAACGACACGAGCACAGACCACGAGCGTCATGACTCCATGGTTCTCGACCGCGGTACCGCGCGCCAAGTGCGAGTGACTTTTAAATAAATACTTTTCTAGTGATCAAATTACAATAAACGAATAATAAAGTTACCCTATCGCAAGTTTAAATTTAAACCCAAAAGTACATGTCACATTCTGTCATTTTCGACCCAATTGTATCCTGTAGGCCTGTTTTGTATCCCCAGTGAATGGGTAATTTACTTGTACAATAAGTCAGAGGTTAATAAGAAATAAAGATTGATAACACTTTGTATAAATCAAATTACGCTAAAAATTGTACTAGATGTTACCAATCTATATAGATTATTATAGATTTCTAACATCTAGAAGTATAACAAATACTTCTTTGTCTAATCTCTGACTATGTATATATTTAAATTCTACAGATAATTGTCAATTCGTCATTTTTTTAGTGGTTAACTTCAGTGACCAATAACATGATAAGTACTGAACCACTGGGTAACACACACTGATGTCATGAAAGTCACAAACAGATTTTTGGACACTGTTTTTATTGATTTTATTTAAAAACAAAACTTTAAATGTTTGTATATAAAACTGAATTACATAGAGTAATCGAGATAGGTCTACAGAGATCAAAACAGGAATTAGCATAATCTTTATGATGTTATTCGCCTATCAAAAGCGATCTATCATTTTATATCTTTTTTTACCCCATTGTACAAAGATCAAAGGAAATGTTTTTTTGTAGATGGGACAAATAATCACACATTTTTAGTACAAATACTTAGCATTGCATTTTTACGACCCTAATTCTGTTAAGCTAACATAGGATGATACATTTAATTTAAAAAAAAAGTTTATTCCTTCCCCCTACAAAACATTAACGATAGTTAATGTTTCAATTTTTTATTGAACCTTTGAATATTTACATAAACAGTTATAAACAATAACATAATTTTATAGCTGTATAAAAATCCTCGGCCATGTCAAGAATAGGTATATGAACTGGTTCTGTGCGCAGAACATGTTTGTATGATAGATAAGACATTTTATATATTGATTTATTATAAAAGTTACCTTTGTCCTGTTGTACGAGTACATTCTATTCAGATCTATGAACATACTTATGCCGAAATAAGGTTATTATGAACCTTCTCTTCCCATAAGTATGTTAACTGAATATAATAAATTATGTTTTTGTGGCGAGTCAATGGCGAGTATTACAAGTAATATATTATGGTATTTTAGTACTGTAGATAAAACGTAAGATGGTGCCTGTTTGGTTGTACACAAATTTCTAAACTACATTAACAGGTCTTTGTTAGCCTTTTCCGAAGAAAAACATTGCACTCTTCACATGTTGGCTCCAACATGTGGTTGCATCGCCAATATTGGCGCCAAGTTTACTTTTTTTTAATTTGACAGATCGTCCAATTACGGTTTGGAGTTAGATGACCTGTCAAATTAAAAAAAAAAGTATAAGTAAAATAATTGGTTGGGCGACCGTTTGGGCCAACTTGTGAAGCCAGGCTAAATGGATAACATTACTTTAAGAGCTGTCAGTTCATATAGTTTTTAGATTTGTGTCCAACTGGACCAGCACAATGATGCCTTCAAAACATTAATGGTTTAAATAGTGCTCAAGTGACAAGAGATTGGGCGAATTTTTATTTTTAATTTAATTAATATTCAAATAAATCCATTATTGTAAATATAAACCTCAGATAAATGCTCTATAATATAATTACCATCACTGTAAGTATAGGTTATTTTTAATAATAAATAATTAAGCCCTCCTCAGACTAACACTGAACAACGCGTTGTATAGATAGAGCTAGTACAATATCTAAAATCTGCTTTTACAGACACAGAATTTATAATTTTCAATACATATCTACTTAATTATATGTACTTATTTCGTGCATATATCTATACCATACCGTACAGTTAAGTTGATTTCTTTGACTGTTTTAGAGGGAATTAACGCTGAAGTCTGATTAAAAAATTAAAAAAAAAAGTTTACAGTTTCAGAAATATTAATCAAACTTTAGTAATTATATTATATAAGTTATTTTAAAATTA
This sequence comes from Hipparchia semele, assembly GCA_933228805.2. Classification (NCBI taxonomy): domain Eukaryota; kingdom Metazoa; phylum Arthropoda; class Insecta; order Lepidoptera; family Nymphalidae; genus Hipparchia; species Hipparchia semele. Next base: position 5,161,884 of record OW121717.1, on the reverse strand, counting down.
ATTATATTTACATTTTGTGGCAATGATTGTACTCATTTAGTTACCACTACAAACCGCCCATTACTTAATTTTGTATTATATTATGTTACTTTGTTAAAATACATACTTAATTTTTTTTTAATATTTTTTAGTAATTTTTAATACACGAAGTTTTTAAACTGTGACATTGAAACTTTTACAGAAGTCGTTAATATCTGTACAGATATTTTTAAACTATTGTTAGTAGTGTATCTAGGTATAGGTTCATTATTAAAATAATTGTAATTAAATTGTAATAATATGTTCATTGTAATTTAAACGGAAGGATTTTCTACAGAGCGAGAGTGAATCTGTACAAATTGTTGAAACCTTTTTATTAGGTTGCTTATTCACGTAAACTCGCGCGTCATGAAATTCAAACGTATGGCATACTAGTTGATGCCCGCGACTTCGTTTTTTAATTCCAGCGGGAAATCTCCTATTTTCCGGGATAAAAAATAGCCTATGTGTTATTCCAGACGAAAATCTATCTCTGTGTCAAATTTCAGCCAAATCGGTTCAGTTCTTGCGGCGTGATTGAGTAACAAAGATTCACCCATCCATACATCCATTTCGCATTTATAATATTAATAGGATAATAGGAAGTATCAGTGTTCACGTACAAAACGCGCGCGGTTCTACACAAAATTAGCCGCGCCCGCACCCGCGCGGGTTTATGTGAACACGCACGAACCGTTAGTGTTCAATCTTAGCAAACATCACCAATTACTAATTATTATATAATGTGTGTATTATATAATGTGTGTAGAAAATAGGGGGACATTGGTCAAATTGATTGGGCAGCTGATGGTAAATTCCTTGAAAATAACAACTTTAGTGTAGGTCCATCCTTTGTGAACTAGTTTTAGGGTACCTGTCCACTGAAGTTGCGGGGACATGCGATCATAATCGTATTATTAAGATACTAGCTTTTGCCCCTCGACTTTCGGATGATGTGGACTTAGGTTTTGGGGTGAAATTTTCTGAATCGCGTATTTCTTCATTTTTAATCGAAATCCTAATAAATACCAAGTTTCATGAATACTAACTCTAAAAATGGCGGAATGGGTGAAATTTCAAAGTCATACTACTGGCAAAATTTCAAGTTTTTAACTCCTACGGTTTAGGCTGTGCGATTATATCTTTATTAAGTATCAGATCGAGGAGGTGATCAAGGGCTGCTAAGCACGTCCAATCGCTTCACTTCAGTGGACAACCACCTTAAGCTTGTCAGTTGTATATGTGTACGTCTGGACCATTGTTTATCTTGAAATCAATGTGAACCTTTCTAAGGGAGATTTTATTGTCATTTAAGTAGATGTAAAAATACTTAATACATACTTGGACGCAGTAACGCAAAAATGAGTCAACCCACACAACTTATCAATTGAAAAGTTTACTTTATTCCTTTACATTACGGATGTTTTTAATTTGACAAAGGCTTGTGGGTTGAATCGTTATTGCGTATCTGCGTCCAATTTACATTGCATTAATTTGATTAGTTGATTTTTAATTGTGAGTGCTTAAAATTAATTGTGTACTTACTTTTTGATTGAAAATACGTGTTCAGTGGCTTTAATGATTTACTTGCATACATACTTAATTTATGTACACATGGCAATAAATGTTATATACATAATAATAGGTATTCGACTGTCAATTTCAATGTGTTCCTTGCACAAAAGAACAATAAAATCTTTTAATTTCTATGAATCACGGGGCGGCTACAGATGTAAGAGGGTGATGTGATGCGGGACAAAGTCTTGCTCAGATCGTACCGCAATATCAAATCAAATAAAAATTTATTTATAAAAATAGCCATAAATGTTGCCAACTGATCGAAGCAGCAACTCTTTAAATAAAAACTTGATGGAATACTATATCTAATTATTTCCTATCGATAAATGTTACGGGAACAAATATTTGAACCCAAATTAAACCACACGTTTTCTCTATTCTTTGGTCCGGGTCAAGTGTAAAATATGTAATTACTTAAACACTTAATTATATATGTATAAATGCATGGTGGCAATCATATGCGTGTGGGTCTTTATAGATGGATTGCAAAATTGCAGTTTTGATGCGTATTAACTGCATCTTAACAGCCGCCCAAAATGAGTCGCCGATGTCCACTGACTCAATTTTGTATTCCAATTTACCTCATTTATTTGACGAATGCTGGTGTGTTACTCGAACAGGACGAAATTTAGAATAGATCAGTATATTATGAGTTCTAAAGATCTAAGTAAAGATGGCGCCGATTTAGTTAAGAAGGCCTCGGTGATATTAGATTAATACGTCTGAACGTTTGTTACTTGGAAAAAAAGCAATAATACTAGGATTACTAAGGTACTTATCTAAGCAAAATTTCAGTAATGCCTTTGTTTTAATACTTCTCTAACCGTGTTTCATACCAGTTATAAGTGTTCAATATTCCGAGTCGGTGCATTTTCTTGCAATAACTTATACCTATAGTTATATTTTGTAGTCATAAGTGTGCAGGTGCAATTTTCAGCAATATTTATTAATTTATAGTATTTATTTACAGATCGTCTCGTAACTCGTGTTCAAATCAATATACAGTAGGTATCTTCTGTCGATTCCTGTATAAATCTTTGTCATACTTAAGGATTGAGTACTTACTATATCATAGTATATGAGATAATAATATAGCACTAGCTTATTTTAAAAGGCTGTGTTACAATTTTGTTATGATAAATCTACAATTGGAAAGTCGACTCGATTTTTTTAATTATTTTCATAAAAAGATTAGATACCTCAACTAGAGTAGAAATTTGTAAATCCCTAAAGTTGTTAGAAATCTTTTAAATCTTGTGGTAGGGGTAATTGTCAAAACACTGAATGGAATGCACAAACAGTGACGTCATCACCATTTACATTTAGGTGCCAAAGTGCGCGAGAGAGACGTTACCACTTTGGCCACACCTCTTTCGCCTGCCATTGTTTTTTATTAATCCCGACTCATTAAGTAATTATTTTTCGCCGCTTCATTCTTTCTAAATAACTCTCATAAATCTCATATCGATCGAACTTCACTCGAGAAGTTCACAGTTTTTTGATCACATATTATAATATACCAATATTGATTGTTTACTCTGAAACTTTTTTTTTGTATTTTTTAATGATGAAAATAAACCTACTCTATTTATGAAAGCAAAAATAAACAAAGTTGTTAAGTAATAAGCATTTTTTTCGACCTCGAATTTAGGTATTAATTTTTAATTATTATATGATAAGGATGATAAGGATTTAATTTTAATGATTTACTTTTTAATTTTAAAGTGTTATTCATTTTGTCAACTTAGCCAATCGACGATTTGTCAGGTTATTGAACAACTACCTAACTAATAATAATATGATAATGATTGATAATTTACTGTAAAGCTCGAATGATGATTTATCGTGCAATAACTGATTATTTTAATTAATTTTCAATTTTACGTGACATTTGATCTTTGAATTTAATGAGTGGGTAATGCCTGTTTAGGATACTTTTACCTAAGATTAATCATTATTCAGAGCGTTGATTATTTGAAGTAGGTAATTTGGTTACATTTTGTGGTTGTAAATACACACTCTTCACACATACACACACACACAACACTCTTCATATACTTCATTGATGTCATCATTGATCTTTGTTTTTTAATTAATTATTATTTTAATCTATCCTGATAATAATTTTATTAATTTATTCTAAGCACCTTTGGCTTAATTATGGTACCGCCGCCGATTTAATTTTATTAATGGGTATACAAACTCAATTGAGTAGCTCAGATACATTTTTCAATAGTAGATACATCACAAAACCATTTTTGCCAATAATTGCAAGTTAAGCGTCCATATTATGTATTTTATTGAAATCTTGCCTGTACAGTTTGTTATACGTATTTGTACGTTTCTTGCAAGGTGTATTATTTTATAAGTAAATTTTATAAATGGTTCAGTTTATGATCAATAATAATACAATTATTCGCTAATGTACCATAAGGACTATTAACAAATACAAAATGTGTTTAATGAAAATTTTTACTTGAATCCACCTCCACATATTGAAAAGGGAAAAAGAAAGGTTTCTATTTTGTGAAATCTGCAATCGCTTTTATTTAATGATAATTACTTATCTAACTTTTAGCAGGATTCTGTTCTTTGTTTAGTGTTTGTTTACTTATTCATGTTTTCCACTGTTTTGAAAACAAATAGGTAAGTAAGTACTTACCTGACGAGTTTTATTATTTATATCCTACATTTAATTATTCTGTATTTTAATGAGTGACATACAAATCCATAGTAAATAAGCTTATTTGTTATTGCAAAAGATCACAATACAGGAATAAAATTATTTGTATAAAACAGTTTCTTTTTTAATAAACCAACACCTACCCATAGTATCATAAGTATCAATTTTTCGGTTTATGATTTTTATTAGTGCAAAACCAGAACAATCAAAAATAAATGGCGTGTCAGGTCACGCGCAGTGTAAGATTCTTCAATAAATAATTTATAATGCACCAACTTAGTTTGCCATAATAGTTACCTCATAGTTACTCTACGGGGACAATGGGACTACACGTAACAAATGTAATTCGTTCTTGATTATTATCATAGAAGTCTACAAAATAAGTCGGCATGAAATTTTTACTTTTAAAAGTGCCTGAGTTTATTCGTTAACTAGTAGAGCCTACCCATAAAAAATGATAACAACCCTTATCTTGGGTAACTCCCCTACACGTAAACGAGGATGATATTTTTTTTCTCGTCTATCCCATTGTGTGGGTTATCGTTGGAAAGGTCTTTCAAAAGTATTGGAGGTAAGTTATGAACATTTTTTCGAAGTTATCGTTTCGACAGATTTAGCTTTTTCCAAAATTTTATTGTACCTACTTACAACTTTTTCGTTTCTGAGATGCTGCAGACAGACGGACGGACTTGGCGAAACTATAAGGGTTCTTTGCAGTTTTACTATGGAACCCTAAAAAGTATTTAAATTTACAATATCCGATAACTTTTAAATTCTTTCGAATTTTCATTTCATTTATTCGAATAGTCCATATTTAGAATCGAATAGCTCGCTCTTCCAATGAATCATTCACATTCGTACATCTCTTATTTCAATTTAATGTCAAATGTCAATTGTCAAAAACTTATTTAATTTAAGAGAATTTAACCAGGCTAAATTTTGTTTTTATAAAGTATCGAAAACGATATGTGTGATTTTATACATATAATTAATCTTTGTATGTGATAACAAAATTATTTCCTACCAGCTAAGTAAACAAAATAAAAGTAGTAAATTACAATACTTCAAACCACAATAAGTATTTGTCTAGACTTCGGTCAGAAAATTAATTTTAATTGCTGTTATATACGATATTGTTATGGAAATAGTATTTAATATAGAAAGTCAAGAAGATTTTTTGCATGTAAGTAAATCTTGTAAGGGTAGGTATAAAGCCACAAGCATTAAAGTAATCGTGAAATAATTTTGTTATTCTGTGACCCATATTTCAGGTAGTAGAAGAAATTGTAAATAACTTATATCATGAACAAAATAAGCCTATTAAATTAATAAATGAAAGTTCAATAGCAAAAGCTAAAGATGAAATAAAGGATATTATTTTCAAGACTGACTGTTCTGAAGAAACAGTGTACGAGCTATTCCTATCAAAAGGCTATAAAAAGGAAAGAAGTAAAATAGTTTCAAGCCTCATAGGAAGTAGGAAAAGTGAATTGCTGTATGCAACATTACTAAACTACATCAGTGTACATGGAGAAACGGTTACTAACTTTGACTGGGCTGTTAAGCTGGTCTATGGCACAAGTGAATTAAAGAAGTTAAAGTACCCTTTACTACAGTTAGCTTTAACAACGCTAAGCAACGGACATCAGCAACAGCGAACTTATGATATTAACAAAGATATGCTTGTTAACATGATCAGCGTGTTAGAAAGCATTGATAAACAATCTTGAAATTAATGTCTTATGTATCAAATGTAACAACTCACTAATGTGCAATAAATAAAACTGAAATATTTGGTCTGTGATATAAAAATAACTTCCATAATTTAGGTCAACTTGCACCAAACTGCTTAATTTTTGTTGAGTTGGAATGGAAAATTTACCTTAAATATATTTAGCAGATTGGTGCTTATTGAACCTTAAACTCATATGATTATTTACTGACCCACTACCCACAACTACACACTACAATATGTAGTAGAAAAATTTAGAGTTCTTATGCCTGGTTCCTTTATTCAGTTTATCTTCATTCTGTCAACAAGTTACCTAGCAATGATGGAATAAGTCCAATTTGTAAGGTTACAAGGTAACCTATCAAAATATTACAGAGGGTACTAGGTATTGGTGGCCTAAGATTTAAACATTTTCTAACTGCTGAACCTATTTGAACAAATTTTGGCACCGGAATAAGCTGGCAATGGGAGACAGACTACCGTTTTGCCATGAAATCCATATTCCCTAATAGAATTTTTATAAATTTAAATCCACACGGGAGAGGTACTGAACTCACTTAGTAGGTAATCTTATTATATAAAGCAAACATGTATTGCCATGAGAGTGTTTGCGCTAAAAAAGAAAATAATTCCTTTTCTCTCATTTGCTAAAGTAATTTAAAAGGAACATGGGTAATAAATGAAAGAAGTATTTTGTTTTAAAATTTATTGATAAGAGACATTCACACATCAACATCGAATTCGGGTAAATTGAACATAATAAATATAAAAATGTTCAATCACATACATAATTTAAACAACTCTCAAAATTACATTACATTAATTACGTGAGCAGTCAAAATACAAAAGTATATAGTTGAAGTGTATAAGTTTTCGAATTGGCACTTCTGCACAATTTTTATAAAAAATTGAAAAATAATGTTAATGTTTCATGAAATTTGTGCAGATTTGTGTTAAGACTTAAAATATAATTTAAAATAATTTTGAGCGTCAACGTCTGTCCAAAGACTACCTTAGGTTCAAGTGTTAGTTAATTATTTGACTTAACACAGTACATCATTTTCATTGGCGATATAAGTCCAGAGGTTCTAACAATATATGGGAGAAATATTTATAAATAAGATGTGGAACTGAATGTTATTTTATAGTGTTATAATCTTTGCTGTTGAACTTAAGTTGCGATACTGTGTAAATTATATTCGCCAATGAAGATATTATTTAGTATTATTAAATTTTATTTGCAAATTATAATAAATTCGAGACCATGGAAATATTATCACCAGTTAAAATACTCTAAAGGTTTATTTGGAATACTTCTATCAGACTTGCAGGCATTTGATATGGAATGTCTCACTCGTATTTACTGCTGATATACTCTGGAGATGTTTTTCTCTCCACTAATGCTTAATGCAGATGTGTCACTTCAAATTTCATTAAAAATGTATAAAATTACAAAAAAGATTAGGAAATAATTTTGCCCGACTCAACTATAGAAAATGACAATAATTGTATAGTAATATCAAACCTTAAATAGATAATGTCTAATTGTAAGTATGAGGTGGAAACAAATATATACTAATAGCAGCAATATTATCCCACTGCTTGCACTAACTTGTTACAAATACTACACGTCTAAATCGTATATATAATTGATTGTAGGTTTGTATATGCTTAAAAATTGTATAGGTTAATCAAAAAGTTGGCCACAGAATAAAGTTCAATTTAGTAAATACCTCCTACACATCTGACGGGGCAATCAAATAGACGACATGCGACACACCTAGACCTACAATACACCACTAGGCGCCGCGTCGACGCGACTTATACAATTCCATTAAATTTCACGTTTGCATTACGAGAGAGCTCAAAATCGAACTAAATTTATACAACTTATAATAATTACAAGGAGCAGAATAATAACATAAGTGAATAAAATATACTTAAAGAATTAAATGAAATCCATTTGATTTGTCACACTTATAACAATATAAAAATGCAATTTAAATTCCAATTTGACAACAGAATTTATGAAAAAAAAAAAAAGATTTAAGGAATCGTAATTAATTATTCATATATACATAATAGTGTCTCATTATTAAAAACTATAATATATTTTTCAATGCATTATAAGATCAAAAATGGGATCAATGTTTCAAGCTTTTTATCTTTTCAAAGCTGCAACATAATCTAACGTCCATAATATCATACAACAATTAATAATATTACATTAAACACATATTTTACATTAGTGTTTTGAAAATTACCAAATTGTATCTTTTAATTTAATTATCATTAATATTGTAAGTATTAAAGATACCACCTTACGAATCAAAACTTACGAGATTTAATAGGTACTTCAGATTTTTAGGCTTACGCGGGCACTCAGAAATATTTGAAACGCGCTAATTTTAAATTAATTCTAAATTACTCACAATTTTTCTAAATAATACATTTTAAACAGGAGTAAAATAGCATTTTGTGAAGTAATCAAGGAGTGAGCTACACACACGTCATAACTAATACCCCTGTAATAATGGCACCAACTTATCGCACCGTATACTGCCTACATAACTTTGTTATCGTATATTATTATAAAAGATCATGCTAGCAAATTTAAAATAATATATAAAAAAACTTAATTTTACACAAGCAAAGCACGCTAAACTTATACTATACTCATTCTACATGAAAGGTCTCCTTTAAAACTGAAATCCACAGAATTGAAATCGGAAAATATCTTGAAAATTACACGTCGAACTTAGTTCAATATCACCTCGTGGTACTAAATGAAAATAAATTAAAGGCTCATTTTTAGACATCCCTCTCAATGACTATTGTGTAGAGTATCCAACTCGCTGCAGGTTCAATTGGCGACTGCCACGTCGGTCGTTGTTTCCTAAAACAAAATTATAGCCTTTAAATATCACATCCACAAACTTGCCACACTGCAGAAATAAAACAAACATCGTAGTAAAAAGTCAATCAATAGCACGACACTCACCAGCTCAGTTTTTAATTCTGGTACAGAAGGAATCTCTGGGATTGACTCTGCCATCTTATCGGACACGGAAATTTGTTCCTGAAATATTATGAACCACAATTAACAAGTTTGTAAACATACATCACTTGAAGTGAATTAGTTATTAATAGCACTTGCAAATTTTATAATAACAGTGCATAATTTACAACTTGAATATAATAAACACGTGCAGTCACTAACCATCTACAGTGCACGGTTAACAAGAAACTTAGTATGTAATAGACTAACTACGATTCATGTACAACTTACAATTAATACAAATCAAAAGGTACAATTAATATTCAAATGTATAACAATGTAATGAAATTATATATTTAAGTTAGGTGCAAGCACGTGAACATGCAAGGATTTATACACTCGAAGCAATATACGGGAGAGGCGAGTCGGGCCGGGAAGGGGGAGCGACGACGAAATCAAGCCTGAAGTATGAATATCAAAATGATCGCGTTCCGGATCTTCCAGTTAATGACAGTTCCTCACATGCGGGGAAGAATGTACATCGACTAATTACATCTCATGAGGGGGCGTCAAACCCTCCTTACAATAGGATACTAATCCTCTACAAGAGCTAGAGTACCCGCGTATTCACCTGAGGCGCGGGCGCGGGCGCGTCGCCGAGCTCGCTGGGCGGCGGCGGCAGGCTCTCCGAGCCGCTGGGCGCGTCGCCGCTCGCCTCCGACAGCGAGGGCGGCATCGAGTCCTCGGGCGTCACACAGGCCACCGAGTCTGTCGCTTCGTCGATCACTGGCGTCGCTTCGCCATTCGTTATTATTTTCTCGTCTTCAATCAATCGCCCGTTACATTCGATAACTTCTGTTTGTATGGTCTCTTTCGTCTTATTTTTTATTTCTTCCTTTGTATCGTCGTTTTGAATGCACTCTTCTACTGGGGCTTCATTCGATTCCGTCAGACCATTATCAGAGTCAATTTTGTCTGCTGTCAGGGCTACGTCCCTTTCGATAGGCTCTAATTGTTTACTGATGTCATTCACCTTATCATTATCTTTATTGTTATCGGATATTAAAGTACGTTCGGGCAAATCATCTACGATAGTGTCGGGAGACTTTCGGTCAATATTTGAGCCCTGGATTTCATTTTTGATATCGCCATTGTCATTTAAAGCTACGATATCGTTCGACTTATTATTTTCAGAATTAATATTTTCTTGTGGAATATCAATTGAAACAGTTTCTTGTACCTCAGACTTTGTCTCGTCTTGATTAGTATTGGAAATAGGCGTTTCTTTATTATTCACGGCGGATGTTTCGATGGGTAGCGCGACTTCAATGTTTTCTACTTCAACTTTTGATACCGGTTCAGTTTCAACTATGGTTTGAGAATGCTGCACATCAAGAGAGACAGATTCAACTTTAACTTCTGCATTAGTTTCTGGGATGTCTACACGTGTTGCGTCAGCGGTAGCTTCAGCAGGGTTAGCGAGCGAAGCGTCTGTCAGTTCTGGTGCCATAGTGGTAGCGGCGAAGGAAGCCACTGACGAGGGAGGAGGATTTGCGGGGAGTGGTGGAGGCGAAGGCTCTATTAAAAGAGATTTTTCAACACAAACCTCATTTTTGTCAGGAATTTCAGTAGCTGGGACAGGTTCAGTCTTTTCGACAATAGTTTCCTCGGCTTTGATTGTCACAGTTTCCACAGGTTCGGCAATTTCAATTTTTGGCTCTTCTAATGTGAGTCCATTAAAAGGCAATTGTTCAGGTTGAACTTCAACTTTCGGTGAGTCTGTCCTTTCATTTTCTTTAGGTGCGTTAGTCGGCTCATCTGTGACGGGAGTTTCTTCTACTGGAGTCTCTGGGGCGCTGCTACCATTCGTGATTGGCTCAGTAACTGGAGTTTCTGGGGTTTTCTCATCTCTGGTTTCGGTTTCAGATTTATCTTCTTGAATCACTCCATTCGTTTCCTTCTCTGGACTGGTTTCAGCCACCTAAAAAGTAAATATTTTAATTAAAAAAGAATGAAAGAAAGAGTTTTCATTACAACAACAACTGTTACTGTACAACTTAATTTTAATTAATACGACTCTTGGTCCTAATAACTTTTCTATCAACAGCCTTTAAAAGATTATCAAGATCTAACTTTAACGAAGAACTGAAGGTGATGTAGCGTATAAGTTTATATACTGTAACATACGTGTTGTTATGCACGATTGAATCTCTACATTACAGAATCAACGACGCCTTTTCAATGGTCTCGGTTTAAATCATTATAAATACATAATAACCAAACATCATAAAATGGATGGCATTGTTTCGTTTATAGTAGGTACTTAACATTACGTACGTAATGTACCATAACTTTATATCAAAGGATTATTGCAAAAGACGGGATATTATAATATTATTACACTAGTTATATTATAATTGTACGGATTTTCGTCAATAGTCATAATTTAATACAATATCACGGACTAAATTCAGTTAAATTATAATAATTTCGCACACTCGGATTTTTTTATGTGTAACTAATTTTTTTGTAATAATATGTATATATTTTCCATCAACTCGCAATTCGCAACCGCATTAGTGCGGCAAGCACGAAAACGACACCGGCTCACAAGGCCACCGCTGTCCAGTACACTGGAGTACAAATACAATATTATAAAATTTCAATATTTATATCTGCATTCATTTGAATTAACATTTAATATATGCATTTTTTATTTTATAGCAATCAAATGCAAACTCAGCATATAGCAGCTGATTATAATATTTTTACAAAATATTTAAAATTCAAACTGATATTCTTTCTAAATAATTAAGAACGCGATAAAAGCATCGCCAAATAGTTATACTTAGCAATAATGTGTAACTTTTTTACTATGACTAAGGGTCTACTACGAGTACTTGGTAAATGAATCAGTCAATTACTGAATACAAACGGTTTCCGTTAATTATATTGTCAGCCATATGATTCACGTTTGTAAAAAATGTACGTCTACGAAGAACAGAGATGACCAATACAAATCCGATTGAAATGCTAATGAGTAAAAATATACGCGACGACTTTAGAACACCCTCCTTTTTTCGTTGGTTGAAAATTAGAATTTTCAAATTACCTACAATTTGAATTAACAAAACAAGTTTAAAGTAAAGATCGAACGTATTATGTAACCTAACATATAGCTTAGCTCACATAGCTTCGGTATCTTTTCCTACTTTAGCTCAAACCGCGACCTATAGAGCTAACTAGAACCGGGAGAGTGACAGGCTACTTTTTATCCCGGATAATCAGAGTTTCCGCAGGATTTAAAAAACTAAATCCACGCGAGCGAAGCAGCGGGCATCACCTAGTACATATTAGTATATGATATGCTAGTGCATATCATAATATGGAGCAAAATATGATGCATTAGCTAGGGAATCCATATGGATTCTATTGTTGTATGTGTATACCTACAACAATAGATTTACGGTGGTGCATCGTTCAGTACTTACATAGGAAACAAAACCGCTAGACGAGCTAGACCCAATGAATAGTCAAGTTAGATGGTACGTATGATTAATAATAATTTTATGTAATACCGTTCAAAATAACGACCTATACAGGGTGGACACAATAATAATTATAACTGGTGTGCTTAACTAATTATTTTCTCTTTAAGAGAGACTAGATTTTGAAGTCTTTGAAGAGCAAATAAACAAACAAACACAGTTTCACATTTATAATATCACTAAGGAAGTAAAAAAGTAACATATCCAAAACTTAATACCGGTATTAAAATTGTGTCGCCAGGTGAACGAAATGACATAAATGAAAAAAAGAAAACGCACGCTGATATATCTTACATTTAGCAAAAAATCGTCTGAGCACACTGATCTTTTCCAGTTTCCGATATGTAGGTACAACATGAATCGATCAGAACAAAGTTCGTAAGTTAAAACCTAATTACCATTGAGATTAATCTATAGCTAAGTGTAAGGTAAAAAAGTATAAAGGTCATCAGAACAAAAACGTTCACTGTTCTACTAACAATGAAAAATGACAGCCATCACTTACAAACAAATTTCTACGCAAACTGATAGAAACTGGCAATATTTGAAGCCTCAATAGCCCAACAGTTAAAGATGCGGACTGAAAACTGAAAAGTCGCAGTTTCGAGTCCCACCAGTTGCACTACTGTCGTACTCGTATTGTAAAATTTCTCATAGATAAAGCCTACTATAAAATAAATGACTTCCTTAATGAATAACTTGGCGCCCGTCTCACTACTAAGCCAATATTTGCTGTGCCCCAACGGGGTTCCAATGGAAAAAATATGTACTTGCCGCCCGCCTTAACTGAAGATCAACGATTTAAGTATGTGAAGCATGTAACCTGGCCTTTAAGCATTGGGTTTCTGCTTGTTTTTAGTAACAATAAATCCAAACATTCCTTAACTAGGATTTCCGGTACAATGAAGTTCGTGGACTACATATCAATCCGACCGGAAAACATATTAGTGTAAAACGAATACAGATAAGCCTTCCGGGGCCAAAATTTTTTCAAAGTTACATTTTATATAAATGAATTTTTGTCTTTAAATACAAAAATAGCACAATGATATATGTTTTAAGCAGGTTTTAAGATGTAATACGATATGACATGAGTGCCTGCAACAGTTAAGCTACTTTTAAAGTTAAAATGACAATATTAGTAAATCAGTTCGTTAGATTTTCAATACGTAATAACAAGAGACAAATGCTATAAACAAACATTAGCGAAAGACCGCGCGCCCATCTCTAGTTGTAACTTAGAAAAAAGATCGGTATATATGCAGTTTTTATTCAAAAACTAGTTGATGACGCGGTTTCGCTCGCGTGAATTTGTCCTTATAAAGTCCCGCGGGAACTCGGGACTTAATTTTCCGGGATAGCCAATGTCACTCTCCCGGGCCTTAACTACACCCATACTATGCATAAAAATACGTCGATCCGTTGCTCTGTTGCGGCATGATTGAAGGACAAACCAACAAACAAACACACTTTCGGATTTAGAATATTCGTAACGATTAGTGGTTTGAGGGTTTCTTTAAAAATTTAATCTATCAGTCATCCACTCATACTAAGCTAAAATAACAACGCTACCTACTGTGATTTTTTACGATAAGGCTATTTACCGGTTCACGAAGTTTGCAGTTACACTGAACGAATAAACGGTAAAAAATCCACTTGATTTTTTCCTGACTATGTAGATAATTTAGCTTTTACTTATCGGTAAACTGAATTTCTTTTTATAGAGGGTACATACCTAGTGTAATTGCTTGCTAGAAAAGTATTTTATACTACTGTAAACATTTTTTGAGTATGACTACAGCTATTTGTGTTGGTGTTATAAGTTAAGAGTTACGACTTCCAATAAAAGCATTGGTCAATTCTATAGTAACATTGATAGTAAAAAAGTTAAAACGTGAGTTACCGTTAACGCAGCTTTTATTGAAACAGTTCTTTCGTTAGATATCGCACGGCCCAACCTACCCATCGCTGGATAAAGATTGAAGATTAATCCATCGAGAAAAGTGATCGAACGACGGATACTAAATAAATAAGGACCTTTTAAATGGTTCCATAGTCTCTGTTGAAGACGCACGAAGTTCTTGATTCAATGGCTGACTATGATTTCGAAAATTGCATTTTAATCTTCTTCTTTATCAGACGTCCACCGCTGGACATACGTCTCTGGTTTTACGGTTTTGCGCCGCCTGTATCCAGGCTCGCTGCAACTAGTCTGATATCATCGGTCGTCCTAGTGGAGGATCTCTTCATTTCTGGTTTGATCTCGCAGGGATATTCTCGAGCAAAACTTGCTCTATCGCATTTTAATAAGCTCAAAGTAATTACGGTTATCAAAACCCCATTTAATTTTTATCCAGGTTGGTTTTAGATACGACTAAAGCGATTTTAACGGGACTTTTTTGTGAGCAACGTAAGCATTGTTCTGGGCATAAACGTGCTTTACACTCTGCTCAGACTCAACGAGACAGATTTGTCTCGTCTATGCCGCTTTAACTTTGTCTCAAATCCGAGTCAATTCAAATATACAATCTCTATATAGATTTCATTCTTACATTCCGGAAAAACGAAGGGTCAAAAACCACAAAATCCACGCGGGCAGCAAGTGCGTTATAACTACGACACATTATGATTTGTTCATAGGATGAAACTGTTAATTGCATTCGACAGCACCCCACTGTAATAGCCCACAACAAAGGTCGAAGCGATGAACGTAACCATTGTCCGAAACGAACAACAATATGCACAATACGGCTAACATCCGAGGTGCACGCACAGGAAGCCGGCTACCTGGTATTGTTTAACAGATTCACGTACATAAATAATGACTTTTTCGTCACTAAGGTCCAGCGCACATGGCAGACTAGCGTCAAACTTTTGATTCTGTTCTGTCTCTGTGTCATACGCTGCAATAATATACCATTATTATTGTAGCGTATGACACAAAACAGAATTTAAAACTATGTGTTACTTTATGCAATAGTATAAACAAATGCCAGATCAAATGAACTGTAAAGCCACAACAACGCTGCCTCGCGTGCTCCAAAATTAAAAAAAAAATCATTTCAAACGCGTCTCTCCCTGTTGGGATTTAAGAATTTTTGTTATTTTGGAAAAGATTTTCGTCGCACTAAGTACTTCTATTAGGACGTATCATAAAGGTTTCTTCATGTCGATTCTAGTACGGAACACTTTAGGGTTAGTAGTAGATTTAATGTTCCCATTCCCATTGTTCCCTACACCGAGAAGACGTCTGCGATTTAATATCTGTAGTTCGTAGTAGGCTTTAAACCAAGTTTTATTTTATTCCACTGTTTGCTCACACCGTGTCGGTCATTATCATGCCGTTGTTATTTAACTCTGAATTTGTAACGGTACTACAATAATTAGAATATGTTATGTTTACAAACAAGTTGTGGGTGTGTATGCAATAATTATGATGTTATTAGCATATTTTTTTGATACCAGTGTGATAAATGATTCACATTAGACGGAGCGTAGCAACAATACAATGCAATACAGAAAATTAATTTATTTTATTGACAATTAAGTTTCATGTGAAATAGCCGAACGCAGAATGCGGGTGCAGCGGCGAGGATTTCCTAATTGGAACTCAAGTTATAATTAATGTTTCAATAATTTTATTTATTGAATAGTCACTATGAGTCGACTCGCTAGGTCTAATGTGAAACTTACCTTAGGTTACGGTAAATTATTTTTTAAAAGGTTATAAAGTAAACATTTATTTAACCACAGTATCATCTTTTAATAGTAGGCAACATAGAAGTATTGGCTACTTAGAATTTAGTCATATTCATCAAAATAAGTAGTAAAGTCATTACAATAAATATTATAAAGTAGAACGCTTCAAAGTGAGTTTCACTTCGATATGATGTGAAGGTCTTTTAAAACATTTAGCATTTTAATCGACTCTCAATTAATTACTTACGTACTCTACCGTTGTATTGCGATAGTATTATCGGTAGAGAAGTCAACAGTTTTCTGTATGGCTCTTCATGTAAAATTTTGTACACTTAGTTTTAGTAAGAAGTATATTCTCGCACGGAAAGATCAGTTTTGAAAGTACAACTGCGCCTTATCGTCTTCGACATATAGTAATTTTTCTATCATTGTAATTAATTTCGTTGAGGGAATCTCAAATTTAGCAGAAAATAGTTCTCGCGCATTCATACATCAGATCAGACGTCTAATAGCCACTATTTTAAATATCGCTCAGGTATATTGTATTAGATAATTTTGAAAAATATTGAACACGTCGAAAAATTTTAAATTAAGGAAAGTTACGCTATGTAGTCCAAAGAAAAAAATTAACTCATATTGAACTACTATTTTAAAAATAAATAAAAACCTCAAATTTTTGGGCTATTAAGCATATTTTTTCAATGGTAATATTGTAATTCTTCCGAATTTACCCCTCAGCACATCTAGGTCACCGCAAGGTTGCTGACACATATTGTTCTTTACGTCCCTTACTAACGTCGAACAAAGGTTTGCTAATTTGAATAGTTCACGTTCCAAATGAGTGTACATTTATCCGATAACGGTAAACGGCCGGTGAATCAGCAACGCCATAGGTATAATACAATGGAAGACTTATAATAGCAACGATTTTAAGCTCAGTACATATTGTTTAAATGAACAATTCATTTAACGCAAATACCATGAAAATATGGTACCATCTATGTTACGGTGAAATGATGTCATACAAGTTACGACTAAATTATCCTCGAGGTAGATGGTATAATACAACACACTATTTATGCCTGAAGTAAGAGGTTGTTAGTTTGTATATCCGTTAGCTAATTTTTTTTTGAAAAACTTTTGGAGCACTTTTGATGACGTCGCTTTTTGCGTTAGGTAAACTCGGTCTTCAAAGAACGCTGTTGACTCTTAACATTTATACATCACCAGGGTTGTGCAGACATTTTGACTGTTAAGTCAAAGAGACAAAATTTTTTTAATTCTACTGCCCCGTAAGATTTCGTCATTCTTGGTAGAGTTGAAATTGTTTAATTGGTATCGCTGTGAGGAATGCGGTGTTACAAATGGATTTAATGAACATCAATTATTTCGGTGCATGTACACTGTACAGTGTACACACACCAGGCGATAGGCACAGCGGGCCTGGGAGTTAGAAATGATATTCTTCGCATTATATTAACGACATAAGTGGTCGCATTGCAGACGGCATCGTGTGACCGGCGCGGGTGTAATTTGCATGGGCAATAAATAACGGAGGAGATAGCAGTAGCATCTTGGCCGGTTCAGACGCACTATCACATAACTCATAGTCCGAGCTCGCTATCAGAGGTTGTCGCCCCGTCTTGGCACCGATTACACCAATCGCTCGGAATACGTATCCAATTACCTTCACTTCGCGAACACCGCTGCCTACTTAATTAAATTGAGTAACAAGAAAATAGTTGAAAAATTGTAACCCCACTATGGAAAATTTAATATAACATCTACTGATTTTGTTCGTGTAAGATATTACATAGCCTGTCATCCGAACCATTACAAAACGAATCGATTGACACCTCATTCATCAAATTCGACTCAGTAGTTTATATTCGTAAATGGCCATAACTAAAATTTACGTCCCGATAACAGCTGTTATTTTAAATACCATCTTCTTCGATAGATTTACTTTTTCCTATCTAGGAATTAAAGATACAAAATTAGATATATCATATTGTAAATACAGATATACGTAGTATTAGTGGGAGACTTTGGCCGTGATTAGTTACCACCCCTCCGTCAAAGACGTGCCGCCAAGCGATTTAGCGTTCCGGCACGATGGCGTGTAGAAACTGATTAGGGGGTATAGGTTGAATTTACACTGCTATACCCCTTCCAAGTTAAAGTACCATCTTAAACTGCATCACTTACTACCAGGTGAGATCTCAGTCAAGAGCTATCTTGTCATCGAATAAAAAAAGTATTGGGGTAAGAAATCTTAAATTGGCAGAATGTCTATTTGAATTCTTGGATACCCACAATGCATAAATTATAAACATACGTAAACCTTGAATCTTGTTGATTCATAATGCTCTCAGAACTACGGAGCGGTTAGTGCGTAAAAATTTCACAGTCGGATGACTAACAAAAGTCCATGCGAGTGAAACTGCGGTCGGTCGAGTTTTATTCACTTTTGTTTACGCAATTATTTATACTCCACAGTTTGCGTACACACATCACACAGCCATAGACGAGGTAAACAAGGAAAATGTGATATTATGTAATGTAAAAACGAGAGACAAGTAATGTAAAATGGTAACAGATATATAAAATTACTTTTATTAAAAGGGATTTATTAGACTATCGCACGGCTTTTGTAGGGGTCAAATAGGGGTGTCCACTTAAAAAATACATCGATGTTTTTTTCGATGCAATACATCGCGGCTGTGCATCGATGTTTTTCGATGCATCGGTTAGAAACATCGATGTTTTCTCAAAATCGAGTACTTTTTCTAACATTGCATCACAAGCTGTAGTCGGTCTCCTGAACACATTTTTTATTATACAGATGACAGAACCAAAACAAATGAAGTTTTTTTTTTAATTCTCTCTGGCGCAGTGTTGCCAATGTCAATTTTCAAATTAGCCAACTAGCGCCAGTAAAAAAAAAAGATTTAAGTTTTAATTTTATTAAATCAGAGCTACTGGGGCCCAAGTCTGCTATTGCAATTGTAGTTACATTGCCTATCAATGACATCCCAATTGCTACTTTTAGCAATTTTGGTAGTCTACTAATTCAATGGCGTCACAATTGTTTTCCGATAGTTTGCCACTGACACATTTAGCTTTGAATCTAGCTTAAATAAATGTTTTTAATATGTAGTTTTTTTTGAAACTCATTTCGGCAAACGCTTTTTAAGCTAATAGCAATATCGAGGTATGATTGAATTACAATCCAATTATAAGAAATCAAACGACCATTGTGAATTTAGTAGACTACGAAATTTTGGACCAATGATAATTGTATTGTAATTGTATTGCGGATCAATGACAATGACATGTAAAATAGCAGACTTGGGGCCCTGAACAGTACCTAATAGATGTACAATGATTAGCTGGTTAGCATTGATTCGATGTTTTATGAAAAAACATCGATACATCGAGTAAATCAATACCTTTTCAAAGCATCGAATCATTTCGATGCATCGAATTATAAACATCGAGTGAATTCGATACATCGATGTATATCGAATATCCCTAGGGTCAAATGCTTATTTTTTATGTTACTTATGCGGTAAAAGGCTGTGTAGTAAGAGCCACTTTAGGGTTCTCTTCAAAACATTCCGTCTGCCATTTAGAAAAAAAATAGGAATTTAATTATAACTACCAACCCCATACCCCTTCCAAGGTAGCCCGCTGTCATCTTAGACTGCTTCGTAACTTACCATCTGGTGTGATCGCAGTGAAGGACTATCTTGTCATCGAATAAAAAAAATACACATTTCCTAGAAATTGTATGAACTCCTAGAAATAGTATAGGTATAATAAAATTTACTACACCACAATAGCTAGTGATTTTAATAATTTTATACATTTTCTAGGAATTCCATACAATGTCGAATTACACGTACGCGTACATTTCAGATACTCGTAACATGCTCGTAACATTGACAAGCTGTCAGTAAATTGTAAAACATTTTACTTGTCTAATAAAACTGTCACAATTTTGAAGTCTTTTACATGTTGCTATTAAAAACGATTACACAGCTTGCTTGTTAGAGTATATGACGTAGGTATATTGAAAAAGAAGATCTCTGTCAAATAAAAAAAAAACCATTACTGCGTTTATAACCGAGAGAGTAGGTATTTAGTTGCAGTAAATTGAAAAAAGAACCAAATAATATGAAAGTAAAACTGTCTGTGACAATGCAGGAACCATTTCCCTAATACCCCCCGCCCCGTACTCATAAGACTGCCGCTTCACAATCAAATTGTTCACACAACAATAGTGTGATAGCTTCAAAAGGAAACTGAATCCTTCCTTGTTATGCCAAAGCTCTATTCAACGTTCGTATTATGAAAATACGACAGATGAGCTCGCGCGGACAGTAGTCGCCGGCCATTTGGTAAACATGCAATATGAACTCTTGTAGCTCGTCGAGTTACTTTGCCGGTAGTGGGTAGCCAGTTTTGATACATGCACTCGTACATATACAAGCACACCATTGTCTACACTCTACGTGCTATAACCAACCAACTCGATATTAAACTGGTTCCATTTATAGATACCACGCTGTTGTATCTTTTTTGCCCACCACCTTTAGGCATTGGATATCACATAGGATACCTAATGACTTGAGTTTGGCATATTTTAACCATTACTCTCTAGTTGGGGCTATATTGACTTGCCAGGATTGCCATTGGGTCCAGGATCATACCCGATCATATATTATCTCTTGGATTTTTCTTTGAAGAAAGCAGTAAACACGTCTTGTAAAGTCGGTGATGTTAGATACGCCCCCCTGCCTTGAAAAGCACGTTAAGGCGGTATAACCCCCGCCTGATCTCTTTCCGGTCGCGTCCGATTGCCGACCCACCGGACTATGAGAGTGAGGGAATAGACTATAATGTCTCCTGCGTAATTGGTTTGTCTCCGCCTCCGTTGGTATTGGCCGCCGTCGCCGAAATTCGATCGGAAGGAGCAAAACTACAGTGAATTATAAAGAAGCCCGGTTAGTACCCAATGAGCCGAGAGGAAAGGGGAAGTGGTCTGCGAGTGCAGCGGGCATTGCGAGTCTCGAGGGAGCGGCCGTCGGGTCCGCGCCCACGTCACCCGATTAAATAAACGAACAGAGGATAAGAAAAGCGAGGCAAAATATTTTCTAAAAATCTACTCAATCAATCAAATCATCATCAATCAGTGATCGACGGTAAATATTTCTTTTAAATATACTTAGCACTTATTTAATTTAAGGTGCGGACTGAAAACTGAAAGGTCGCAATTTCGAGCCCCACCCGTTGCACTATGGTCGTACGCACTCCTAGCACAAGCTTTTCGCTTATTTGGATGGGAGATTTGGATTAATATGTCAAGTTTTGCTTGGCTAATATTCTTTATAAAAAATAACAAATAACAATAACAGTAAAAATAGGACGTGAGTCGAAAACCGCGGACAATTAGTTTGTCTACTGGCAAATTCAGCGTAAACTGGTTTTGTCCACTCGCAGTTCAACGAGTACAGGCTCAGCTTACTTGTAGACTGTAGTAGTGTAGGTACGTGTAATAGACAAGTATCGGCGTTTGTAACTTGTATGAAGCTTGGGCTCTGTTCGGTTGTTTGCTCACGCTGCTCGGGTCCGCGCCCACGGCACCGGCAGGCCTCGGAAACCTGCCCCGGACTGCTAATTTTATTTTGCACGCAAACAAGTTTTAATGCAAAGCAAGGAACCCATTCGCTTCGGACGACAACGCCGTTTGATTTAAGTTAATACTTGAAACATCAACTTAAAAGTTAAGATGAAAGAGGTTGTGCAATTAGAGTTTCATTGAAATTCGAAATAGCGACTTCAATGGAAGAATAAATTATAAAATTTAAATCACCCTCCACATGTGGAATGTAGTTTGACAACCTGACGTGGTGCTTGATTGCCTCAGACATTTAGAGGAGTCAATCTCTAGCGAGCCCCATACAAAGTAATGAAGGAGGGACCAGATCCAGGACCGGAGAGTTCAAACTACGTTTGATAACAATATTCGACAAGTATAGTCTTGATTGGAGCATCAAGCCATACATAGCATTATTGCAATCTACTCAAAACTTAGTACCTACACTGCAGTCGATAAGACTAGTGCAAGTCTGTGTAAGAGATAATATCATCAATTTATAATCATCACCCAACTGAGATTTCTACACCAAACTACGAAAAAAACTGAGAATCCTTTAACGGCTGTTCAGCAAGTACCATTCCGGTTTACGCCACCCTAGCCTAACTTCGAACATTTTTGCGTTCTGTAAACGAAAATTTCAAATTACTTTGAATTCAGGTCAACGAAACCGTCCGCGTCGTTAGTAGCAACAGCTACACTATATTCAATGTGCTAAATGATAAAGTGATTACGATTAGTTTGCGAAGTTCAGCAAGACGAATTTTCGTCTGGACTATTGTTTAAGCGTGCCCAAAGCTCGTGGTGGGAGACTGGGAGCAGTGTTAACGACCGTGCACACGTGGCGCGGACCGCGGACCGACATAAACACAAAACGCCTTCACCACATCACGATACAGCGCCTTTACGGCTTATTTATTTATTGAATAGAATCAGGCGTTACTTTGCGCAAGTTCATGATTAGCAAGAAAAGGTTAGAGTTATTTTGCTATAATCCGCCAACAGAAAAATCTGTATGGTCAACCATGCAGTTACAAGCGAAGCATTACAGTTCAATACAGCATTGTAAAGTCGACATCTCCTGAGGATGCTACGGTGCGAAACGTGCGTCGAGAGTAGTATAAGTCTTGTGTGGTGGTGGCATTGCTTGCTTGGGAACTTTGCTTTCTTGCTTAGTTGGGGAGGTAAGCGGTACTTAGCTTGTAATTGCATGGTTGACCACACAGATTTTTTCTGTTGGCGGACTATAGCAAAATAATTCTAACCTTTTCTTGTTAGGCTTATTTATTTTTCCAATGTTCCATCGACGTTGTGCCAGATATGCAGTCCCATACAAAATTAGTGCCTAACTTAGGAGAAACAAAGACTTCAAATTCTTCATAAGCCGAAGCATTTTCTTCAAACTTCTATAAACTTGAAGCATTGAAAGCTTTTTAACCAACTTCCAAAAAAGGAGGAGGTTCTCAATTCGTCGCAATCTTTTTAATTTTTTATGTATGTTCCCCGATTACTCGAAGACGCCTGGACCGATTTGGAAAATTCTTTTTTGTTTGAAAGGGTATACTTCCCAGGTGGTCCCATTGTCATCAGATCAGGATGTGATTATGGGATCCTGGAGATATCGAGGGAACTTTTCAAATTTTATAGGCACAATTGATATACTTTGTAGTGGCGTTCGAAGTTGGTTTTGTAAAAAGAATTTTTTACTACTTTACTTAAGTAAAAGAGGAAATAGAAATCTAAATATATAAAAGGGAAAGGTGACTGACTGATCTATCAAAGCAGACCTCAAACCACTGGACGGAGCGTGCTTTGGCATACAGATAGCTATTATGACGCAGGCTTCCGTTAAAGGATTTTTTTTAATTCAACTCCTAAGGGGGTAAAATAGGATTTTGAAAAATTGATCTAAACGTGAGCGAAGCCGCAGACAAAGCTAGTAGGTAAATGATAAAACTGATAAAGATTTATGGCATTAAACTCTTAGAAAGCCTTAAGTACTCTTAGTAAGTAAGTAGCAAGTAAAACATCGAAATAGTAGCCTAAATTGGCGTGGATATTTGGCGTGAATATTTTATCGAACAATGCGGAAGTAATGTATGCGGGTGACAGTGCTTTGAACGATCGTTACTACCAATTATAATAAGTTACAATAGTTCTTCACTTGGACTACCAATGAAAGGTTCCGAGAAGCATGGCAGTGGGAGGCGTAGGCTATAGCTGCAAGGTTCGTATCGTGTTTCGGTATGCCGCGGGCTGGTTGCCGGTCGTCATCAATGGGTAGTGCCGGTGACGGCGTGATACGTCGATATCGCCGGCAGACAATGTCGGCGCACGTTTGGTTGGCGCGGATATAGCACCACTTTGAATTATAATGCGCATTGTTCATCGCGGCGGCGCTCCGCTGCGGGTGCAATGCACTACGTCGCAATAGTTTCTTGTCATAGAAATCGGTGGTTTTCCACCCGGCCAGCCGCAACCCGCAAGGTTATGTAACAGACATTTCTTACAACGATCTTTAGGTATATTATATTACAATAAATACCCTTACTAATATCATAAATACGAAAGTATTTGTTCGTTGGTTTTTCCTTCAATCACGCAGCCACGGAGCAACTGATCGACGTGATTTTATTGCATGAGTAATGCAAAAAAATCACATAGTTGAGGACCTGGAGAGTGATAGGCTAACTTTTATCTCGGAAAAACAAAGAGTTCTCGACTTCTCGACTTCTCTTAAAACTAACTCCACAGGCTAGTCTAATAATAAATTGAGCGCCAAACATTTTAGCGTGGATTAAAACATATCATACAAGCCTTACAACTCCCTTAGTGATAGAATTTCAAGAAATACCTTTTTAATGCGCTTTAGGGTAGTCAAGGAATATGTAGACTGTGGGTGTCTGTCAGTCAATCACAGCACAGATATATAGGATTGGCGTTAAGATCTGGCTTTTCTAGAAGTGTACTTATAAGTTGCGGCAGGGGACGAAAATATTTTGCGCGCATTCATACATGTCAGTCACATGTATGAATACACGCGAAATATTTAAAGGTCACTCACTCCACGACGTGTGTGCTCTATGGGTGTAGACAACGCCAAGAGTTCATAAAGTAAGATGAACTTAGAACGACAATAAAATGGTACCTATTCGGTTGACATATCTAATTATTTATTATGTCCAAACAAAATTGACAAGACTCCACACGTTTTCACCAACCATATTCGTACCTAAATCATCTCCAAGTAGGAGTCTCTGTACGTAGGTAGCCCCTGAATGCAATCCCTTACCCAATGTCATTTCTATCTTTAGGTGTGCCCTAAAGATTCGTGAAAATGAAATTGACAGAAAGCGTCACCTTACTTAGGTGGCTCGTAAAAGTTAGGGAACGTTGGTGAAAACGAACATACGAGATCTATAAAGCGTGCTCTAACTTGGCTCGAATGGTGTCTTATAAAAATGTTCCGACATAAATCTGTCTCGTTTTAACTCTGTCCTGAGTCTAAGCAGAGTGAGAATGCGATTTATATATCTCAGCCTAGTAACGCTAAGTTTATCTAAGGGGTTATTTCAGACCTGGTAATTTAGTTTAGATATTATCTGTATTTAACCAAACTAGAAACCACCAATTTTTTTTTCATCAACGCCAAATTAATGAAAAGAAAAGAGCTAATAGTGTGCTTTTATATCACTGTAAAGGTCATCATTTAATATCCTTTATTTTTGTCAACTCTATCGCGTTAAGTTTTACGTTACAGTTACATTTTACGATCGTTTAGACACCTTCAGTTATAAATCCGAGCCAGCAGTTGATTTCACATCGCCCTCGAGTTTCTCCTAGCGGGGTCGATGACTCGAATAATTAACCAAACAATTTTAAGATTAAATTGCGGCCATATGTTAACAAATGTAGTACACATACCTAACATCAATGTATAGAGTATACACAGAGTTAGCGGGACGAAAGTGGGCCAAGTAGCTACACAATAATGGATGGTCGGAGAGGCGAGTCGCGAGGGCGCGGGCGACTGTACAGTGCATTGTGAAGTGACCGCGCCGACAGAATACGAATAAGATGTAGTACGAAGTAGAAAGTTATATTGATTATCGCATGATTGCTGCAACTCACGGCTTCGCCGCGTTAATGGATATGAAATTGACCATTCACTGTTTTCAGCTGCATCTCGTTAAGATCCAGTTTATATCGAGCTTCGGATAGGGATACTCGGCTTTGAATACGTAGAGCAGTCTGTCTTCACGACAAAACGTTATATAGGTACTTGTGACAGAGACGACATTGTAAGTCAAAGTAGGCCGATTAATTTATCTTAGTGTACTCTAGTTATCAATGTGTACTATTTACAGCCGCGCACCTACTGTAGTTATTTGTATTCAATAGCGCAAGTAACGTTATTTTTCACTCACAAGTGGCTACTTTGCAATCTTTCTTGGCAATCTTTGAAAAGGAGCTTTATTACTATCTGAGCCTTCATCAAATTCACTTTTGACAATTTTACCGTTAGCGGCTGAAGCGCCTTTTTCCAAGTACAAGGCTGTTATTTTATTCCAGAAATTGTTATAACTTATAACTCGTAGTAAATTATTAGGTATTTGTACGTGAAGCTATGATTATCTTACAGTGCGATAATGTTTTACATGATAGAAACATCTGGGAAACACACAATGTCACGTGAAGCCAACTTTCTAGGCTGGATAAATGGAGCTCGAGCGTTAATATTCTCGCGGGCGCCGCAAGCTACACGAAGCTAGCGTACTCACCTCCTCGGGCACTTTCTCCGGCTCTCCGTTCGTTTTGGCCTCCTCCTCCTTTTGTTTTTTCTCCTGTTTGGGTTTGTCTTTTCTACTAAAACTGATCGACCTCAGTGACCATTTCTTCTTGACCTGTGCAGGACGTGCAAGCGGTTACAATAAATCTACCAGCACGCATGCATGCGTCGACAACATAGCGCGTTGCGTTGCTATACGACACGACTGAGGCCGGCCATAACCATCAAGCTATGGGATTGTCTAAAAATTATTGCATTGCGTCGGTGTGACGACCATTATCACCTCGGATTGGTCTGACGCTAGTACATAGTTAAAATGCATTGATGCAGCAAAAACGCCATAATATCAACCATTCAGAGGTAATTGCGCTCATCTCACGTTAGCAATAATTTAATTTTAGACAATCCCACTTCAGATCTTTTTCAAACATAATTAAACCCGCTTTCAAATAAAAAACTTTTATATAAATGGCAATCTATTGGCGTTAGATAACACACATCTTTTTTTTTAGGGGGGTTAAAAATGTGCAATCATTTTTAGTTAAACCCACAATGGAATCAGATCCGGATGCAGATTCTAATAATTCTGATGTATACGGCCAGCCTAAGCCCATTCTTACACGGGGCTACCAAAATAGAACTATCTTTCAAAGCCGACGCAACGAAAAGCGTTAGCACTTAGATCTTAGACTAAGATACATTTGGCGGGCCTCATACGGAGCGACTTGTCGAAAACTAGTTTTACGGAAGCAACCAGACACATGATCTTTCGCGTTGCATAAGTTGCGTCGGTATTGAAAACTGATCTTCCCGTGTAAGAATATACTAATGAAATAGCATTGAACTAGTTTATAAGATTAATGTGAGGATAAACGTAAGCACGTGCTATGAGCTGGAAATAAATTATAATCCATTCAAATGTACGTTAAATGGTACCGTGAAGCAGAACGCGTTTCGTTTTAGGTTTAAACTGAATAATTGGCAATTCCACTAAAATTGATTAATGGCGGAGTTGCTACAAGAATTCACAGAATGGGGGGGTTTTACAATTAGTGCTTATACAAACTAAGCTACTGTATAAAATTGCTATCAATAAATACTGGATATTGAACTTCTATTGTTATGTTCTGGGACCGAAACAGTCATATTTACAATGGGGATCTTGCCAACTAATCAAATCAGCTCAACTTTTCATCAAACTTCAAACGCGAGCTTACGAGTTGGTTGTATGAAAAAGTAAACCGTAAACACCACAAGCATTTGACATATTTTTTGTAGTTTAAACGATAATTTAAAATATAGATACGTAGTTATCAAACTTATAACTTTTAACTGACTACGGAGTTTGGAACAGCCCTTCATATAATAATAACTTCATATAATTTAGTTAATTAGGCAAAATCTGCATTGATATATTATGACACAAAAAAAAGTTAAACAGGCCAGTTTTTTTACCTTTTCTTTCTTGGGTTTTTTTGCGTCTTCTGGAGAAGGTGTGGACTCTCCGTTTTCTGGCTTCTGTTCGCTATCGCCATTCGTTATGACAGAAGATTCTTTATCTTTCTCCTCTTCCTGTTCTTTGTTTTCCTTTTCTGTGGTGGCATCCTTTTCATTTTCTGGCGTGCCGCTGTCTACTTCTTTGTCTTTTTCCTGAACAATAAAAATTCAAGATTAATATTTCATAGTCATTGCTAAGTCATTTTAGTGCGTTGATGCCTTTAATAAACAGGATATGATGACGCGTTCGGTTAGTATATATCTTCGTTAACATTCCAACATATTCTTAAATGGAAAGCACAACATTCCGTCAATAATGCAATCGCATTACGAAGCTACATACATTCTCGTACTATCTAATACAAATATTATAGTTAAATGAAATGTAAAGGACCCCTTATCGTTGTTATTTTTAGACATGATAACAAATTAAACTATAATAACGTACAGACTAGTGTGACATTTGTATGCGGGTCCGTTATTGTACGATACAATTCCCAATTAAGGAGCCCGTCTACCCTCATATACCATTCTTATAAAAAAATGTGAACGAAGATTTATTCAAGTATTTTTTACATAGGGCGAGGTCAATATTGAATTTATGTTACTGCTCGGATTGTTGTATTTTTAAACAATACAAGTTAAAAAGTAATTGTTGTTACAAGTTAAAAAGTGTTTGTTTTTACCACCTAGTACACCAACTTTTCTATGAGATGACCTCATGCTAAAAACCTATTTTATTAGCTGTATGAATTAATAAAATAATTGAATCTCGATGTTGTGAAATAAAATCCCTCTCCCCCCCCCCCTCCTCCACCTCTTCTCCCTCGATCACGAGTAGACGTGCAGACATGAAAAGCCAAGCTCTCCGTCTCGTGATAGTCGAGCCGAAGATAGCTATATGGACGCTCTCAGCCTCCTCGCCGCTGATATCCGCAGTGCCGCTGAGGCAGTACACCAACTCACCGATGTCTCGTGTATGTGCGCGTCGCCGTTGAGCTGCGGCTTGAGCGCGTCCGCGTCGGCGAGCTGCTCCACGCGGCCCTCGCCGCCCGCGCCCGCCGCCACCTCGCCGGCGCTCTCAGCCTCCTTGCCGCTGATGTCCACCGAGCGCTTGCTCTGCTTGGCACCCATACTCGCTTCTAGCCTACACATACAATTTTTTTTATTCGACGACAAGATAGCTCTTGACTGCGATCTCCCCTGATGGTAAGGGACGATGCAGTCTAAGGTGGTAGCGGGCTAACTTTGAAGGGGTATAGCACTGTAAATTCAACGCATACCCTTAATCGGTTTCTACACGCCATCGTGCCGGAACGCTAAATCGCTTGGCGGCACGTCTTACGACGGTAGGGTGGTAACTAACCACGGCCAAAGCCCCCCACCAGACAAAAGACAAAATACTGAGATCGCGGCATTAGTTCGTAACCAGTATTATTTGTCACAATTTTTATTCCGTTAGGAAATTCATACTCAGAAGTGGACGGCGATAGGTTCAGATAAGATGGTGATAATGATGACAATTTCGCAAAATTTTGCAGTAATTGACATGCATGTATGTTTTTGTACCACGTTTGATAGATATCAGTCGCTGTCAGCTCCCTTGTGTAATATGTCAGGACGGAACTAACTTTAACTGAATATAAAACATGACACATCGATTACTGTTACGTTCCACCATCATGCATCAGCACGTATAGTTCTGAGCTGTGTTAGGACGGAAGTAGGTCCGTAATGAAGTGACACGGGGAGAATGCTGTTCTTGTCCAAGCGGAATGTACCTTAAGTAGTTTCCGGCCTAATGCTGAATGAGGCGCAGTTTAACTTAATACTTATTAACTTAATATTAAAGCTTATTAGGACGATACAGGCCGATCTTTTTAAATAATTTTTCGCATGGCAAAGCTTGGCATCGAACACTTATGCTGAGATATAAGACTTAGCTCGGACTCAAGAGAAGTGTTAAACGAGACACTAGTATGGTCCAACATACATCTGTCTCGCTTTATCCCTGTCCTCTCACTCGTGCACTCTCTGCACTGTCGGCACTCTCGTGCGGTCTATAGACTTCAGCCTTAGAATTAGAAGCCTATTATGGGTACGATCTTGCGCCGATTAATTATATGGCCCGGCTAGGGCACGATCTTGCACTTTAGAGCAAGGATCCCTTAGGACGTTAGGTTCAGTTTTCTAGCAAGTGTTGTGAATCTAGGAGTTTGACTAAGTACCTAAACCTAATACACCTATATAAAAAAAGGATTGCATTACATCTTGAAACTTAATTTTATATTCTAAATAACCAAAATCAAAATAAACAACTCCAACCTTATCCCTTCTTATCGTTCTATTAACTTCAAACAAAATTATATTCATTTTTAACATTGCATAAATATATAATCGAATTACATACTGTGAATAACTATATGCAATTCTACAGAATACAGCGCTACCTGATCTAGTCACCGCAAACATATTACAACGTATACACTCAGTAATATTTTATACATGCGAAAATGTAATTCTTTGTTGGTTTGTCCGCAAATCACGCCACAACAAACATACGTATCGACTTGATTTTTGCATGGGTAATGTGGAGAGTGACACAGGCTACTTTTCATCCCAGAAAGAGTTCCCGCAGGATTTAAAAAAAATCTAACTACACGCGAACGAAGTTGCGGGCAAAAGTTTGTATACAGTAACTACATGTAATTATAAACAGCAAGTTAGAACAAAAAGTATCACTCGTAAATTAATGAATTACATTAATTTTGCCCATCGAACTATAATACTTAGAATGGAAGTTTCTAACAAAGTTCAGCTCCAAACTTAGGCTTAGGCGTAGACTCAAAACAACCAATGAATGTGTGAGTGCCACTTAATTATTTTCTGGTACTGGTGCTGATAAATACGTTTTTGATGGTTATTGTGATGAACTATGACACCTTTTCACAACACAGTACGTTACTTTTTTACGAAACTCTGCTAGCTCGTCGTACTACCGCGAAGACACTGCGTAGTCTTAGACCTTTAAAGATTTACTAAAAATGGCTTTTCACCGCATCGACTATTGCGCTTCTAAGCGTTATAATTTGATGATCTTGGCAGTACCCACGATATTGAGCACGAGACAAAAGCAAAAAAGGCTACAGAGGCTGCTTATAGAAGCGTCAATAGGTCAGGGTGCTGGGAACCGCTACAAATAAATGTTACCGACAAAAATAGTATCCAGATGCATCGCTCCCGTGTACTAACTGCACGCTTCTATTCAGGTTCATCTCAAGCCAGAGGTGATTACGACCGTCAAGATTAAATAATAATTTATAGAAAACAGATGGTGCCCATATCTTCGTCCACAAGTATTTAGGTGACCAAAACTCCCGTAGGAACTTTTTGATTTCCCGTCATAGAAAGTTGTCTGTGTCCGTCTCAGGAATACAAGGTATCTCTCTGCCAGATTTCGTTAAGATTGGTTAAGTCCATATTATCCCAATTAGTTAAGTCGAAGGAAAAGTTTTTATGAAGGTATCCTTACTATTCCCAGTATAAAATCCAGCCTAAATTACTTCTTGCATAACCCTCTACCTGCCTGTGAAAATCCTTTCAAAATAGGTTCAGACGTTCCGAAGATTGGCCCGTACAGACACAGAAATTTTTAAAACGTATGTTTGGTTATAAGGTAGTGCTATTGTAATAATAACCATATTTTCCAAGAGAGCCGTGTCGGCCTCAGTAATCTTCACCCGAATGTGTACTCGTAAACCACCGTTATTGACCATAACGAAAATAATAAAAACGATCAAATGTACGCACCAAATTATTTTGTAGGCAGATAATCACACTAAAATCTTAAATTATTATATGGGGGCACTAAAATGTACCGACTTCCAACAATCGAGTATCACTTTAGAATTAGATATATATATTTTATTTAAAGTTTAAAATTCTTAAACTTGCTGATTTAATAGCTGAATGTTTCGACGATCCGTATGAAATTGAGGATACGAAGACTACACGACAAAAGCACATGCATATCATTAACAAAATTATTGTGTGTGTACTTAGTTATCTTAGATCTAATGTTAAGTAGAACGTCGTTATTTAATTGTCTAATTGCCACTGTGAAAAACAATTTACTTAATACAACTCGTACATAATATTATTTTGTGCCAATATAAATATACTTAAACGCTTGAAACAACCAAGCACTTTACTTAATGACCTCTTTATAAATAACTCCTCCGCTCAACAATAATAAATATGGTACATATATAGAAGTAAATTAATAAACAATGGAGAAGCTTCATAAATATCTAAAGTAGGTATGTATATCACCAGTCACGTCGTCGATACCTACGTTTTAGGTACTATTAGGTATTCTGTGCCTACGTCTATATCCCTCCACAAGGAATCGATTCAGACAATATTTTAAGCTAGACGCTTCATAAAGTCCTGTACAGACGACAATGGGTGGCATACTTTTTTATCCGTCAAAGTAGAAAATAGAGTTATTACATTCCGCAACACACGACGCGCAAAAATTGTGACTTTCATACGCACGTAGACTTTTTGTGCTCCACGGTCTACACCGCATAAAATAGTCCATCGTCTGTGCAGGGGCTAAATGGGATAAAGGGGAAAAACTTCAAAAACTAGTATAATTAATTTTACAGGTTTACAAATACCTACTTATATGTATCTATAATAATGTCTAAGGCTGAAATCTATAGATCGCACTCTCACTCTGCTCAAACTCAAGACAGAGTTAAAATAAGACAGATTTATGTCATAGCATATTTGTCTCATTATAACGTCTATCTTGAGTCTGAGCTGCGCCAGAGCACGCTCTATAGATCTCAGCATAGGATAAAATAAAACCGGCTAAGTGCGAGGCAGTAACGGTAAAATTGTATAAAGTTACAGGAAACTGACTTGCGCAACCTAAAATTAAGTTTTTGGTGGTCTTTAGCGTTACAAGAATTTTGCTACTAACCAATCAATGTAAAAAATCCCCTCCTTAAAACGTAGATACTACAATATAAACAAACATGAGTAAAATTGTGAATATTTTATTGTAAAGTTGTAAATTAATAGTGCACCTACTTATCTTTTTGTTTTGATACGTGTAGGTAGGTAGGTACATACATATTACGGTATTTTACAACTTCGTATCTACCGTAAAATAAAATTCAAAACAAGCGATCGTAAAAATAGTAACATTAATTGTAAAACAGACGGTACAGTACATCTGCAGACTATGTGTGATACAAAGTTATGTACCCACTGTACAAATTGATTCACGGAGCAAGTGAGTTGAACGACCTTTCCCCTTC
Source organism: Hipparchia semele (assembly GCA_933228805.2). Taxonomy (NCBI): domain Eukaryota; kingdom Metazoa; phylum Arthropoda; class Insecta; order Lepidoptera; family Nymphalidae; genus Hipparchia; species Hipparchia semele. The sequence goes on along the minus strand of OW121717.1, from coordinate 5,128,350 downwards.
TCCCTCCAGTCGACTTTTTTAGGCACTGTCATTCCGAATCTATCGTCGTCGTTGTAACAATGGGATGAACTTAGAGCAAAGCTAGTACTGGTTTATTTGGCTTTTCACTGCTTTACAATGACCTTGACTTCACGGTGATCAAGGTCAACGGCTCGACTCGCCAGGTAAATTGTTCCTAGAGAACGATATAAGTACGCCCGTCGCCCTGGTGTCATCAAGGCCAAAGGCAGGAGAAACCTATTTTTTTTTTTTTCAAATAAAATACTAGCTTTCACCCGCGACCGCTCCCGCCATCTATTAGTAATTGAAAGTGGTGATTATATTCCTATATACAATTTTGATTTTTCGATTTTTCAGCTGTTCTTATGGATTTTCTTTTTTTTTTTTTAAGCCACCCCTTTATTAGATCGAAGAAAACAAAAAAAAACAAAATAGGTCAAGCCATTTATGAGTTTTAGCCAGACTAACGAACAGCAATACAATGCTGAGAGTGGGATTTACACACCAGTTTTCAATATTTCAAGCAGTCTTTGCTCATTTCAAATTTTATTATCGCGTGGAATTAATTTTTAAAATACCGCGGAAATTTGATTTTCCGGAACAAAAAGTAGCCGGTCCTCAACTACATATACCCACGCAAAAAATCTTGTCGATCAGTTGTTTTTTTGCGGCGTGATTCAAAGACAAACCAACAACAAACATACTTTCGCATTTATAATATTAGTAAGGCTACTATAAGAATTAATAATTCTGAAGGTACATTGAAAGCCCTTTCTTTTGGTATGAGAGTGTTATGAAGAATTCTCAGGCATGCAGGTTTTTTGGGTTTTTTATGAATGCAATTTCAACATTAAAGCAAAATATATGCATATTTAATTGCTTAAAACACATAGCATAGCATATGTAAGAGATGAGTGCCTGGGATTTCAACCCCAGACCCCCCCACTAAGGTGGCTGAAGTCTTTATCACTAAACTATCGCTGCTAGCAAAAATACCATAAAATCAGCCAATTACAACAATTACTGTGTAAAAACAAGGTGATAAATTGATAGCTGTTGCTCTCAGAGAAAACACCAGGGCAACAGCTACTTGTCTGTACAAATAAATAAAATTGAAGTGTCTGTTTGTAATATAACAACTTTTTACTAAATGCTATGATACTTATAACAAAAAATCAATGTTTAAAATTTTTGTCTATCTCTCTGTTTGTTGTTTGCCTAATTTTGGGAACGGCTCTACCGCTTTTGACAAGACTAACTGGTAGCCGATGTTATCAGGAGTTACACAGACTACTTTTTTTAACCTACTTTCGAAAAAGGAGGAGTGGTGTTTTTCTACCTATGTATATGGATATCTCCGTGATTTCTAAACCAATTTGCGTGAATCTTTTTTTATTCAATACAAAAACTTTGCAAAATGCTCCCATAAAAACTTTGGGTTCTATCTCCTCAATCCTGATGCTAAACTGTGGAGATTTAGGAACTGTTGATTATGAATAGTTATTGTAGGTACCAAGTAAAGACTTCATTGTTGAATTCCAGGACCCAACTCCTCAATTCCTGATGTTGCAGGGGTTCTGCCCACATGGGAATTTAGGAAATGTGAATTGAAGAAGCAGACAAAGTTGTGTCTGCTAGTCTACAATAAAACTGAACACAGATAATTGCATAGGTCCTTAGTAGTCAATTTCTTTATTATTTTCATTTCAAATTCTGTTTCTTCTATCAAATATTCTAATTTCAATTTTTATTAGAGGAGCAGAGGGTTTACTCTACTTATTGTAGAGTAGATAGGTGTTTTTTTTTTATTATATTGACAAAAAATTAAGCAAAATTTATATAATACAGCAGTTTTAGATTTTTTTAAGTGAAGTATGTAAGGCAATTAGTATTATGCTCATTGTATTCGAAAAAACACCAAGTTTAGTGGGGAATATGAAATGAAAACGAACGAGATTTAAGAAAGAAATATATGATTAAATAATTCACTTAAACACAGGGCATGTCAACCATTATTCAACACCTTTCACAAAAAAAAAACTTTTACTGCCATGATTTTTACCCAATATTACGAGGAAACTTGATCTTGTAGGTTTTCTATCTACATCTTGGCGACAATGTATTGTAATGCATTACTCAACATTTCTTTCACAAAAACAACTTTTACTGCCATGATTTTTACCCAATATTACTAGGACACTTAATTTTTGGTAAGTTTTCTATCTACATCTTCGAGACAATGTATTGTAATGGTAAATACGTATATGAAATCCGTAATACCAAAAACCTTTGTTTAGTGAATGCTCAGTGCACCGGTTCGGTTACGATGATTCACCGTTCGATACGATTAGTGAATGCATTAAAACTGGGTTTCCCGGAGTAATGGATTTGTATTAAAATTACAGTATCGATCATTTTATTCCTTTGTGTTCTAGTACGTAATTATTAAACTGCTTTACACTTAGTCAAATTTCAAACGTACTACATTAGGTATTTTATAAGGGTAGGCAACTAAGTAGCAAAATATCTCTAAAAAATAAGTTCTGCCTCTATAAATGGAAATATCGTACATATAATAATAATAATAATTTATATTTCGAAGCAAAATTTATGAATCAACGATTATCAAAGTAATTATTTTGAAAGCAACGATAAAAGATTGCACAAACAGCCGGCACGATACATAGGCGTAAGGATTTGGAATCACATCGGATATCTTAAAAATAATAATGACAAAAACTTATATTAGTTTTGATATTACCTTAAGGCTTTTTAATCCGAACAGTGTAAAGCAAAGAATTAACACCAAAATTATGAATTTATTTCACTTTCAGCACACACAGCCGAACACAATATGGCGACAAGGCAAAATCTCCACCCACCGAGAACAAATTCAAAATTGAAACTCATTGTGATTGGTCGACAGCATAAGACGCTTCAATTGTGCCAACATAATCGAGAATTTATCATACCAACTGTACAGTTATGGACGCGTTCATTTTTTGATATGACAAAACGAGACAGTAGGTAGTTTATTGGGATGATAAGCTGTATGGTCATGGACTTTAGAAGAACGATGCGGTGACTTAAGAAATGTGTTTAACATTGTAAGCGGATAAAAAACTGGAATAATTAGATTTATAAAAAATAATTATAATTATAAATTAATAATGCATGTTGTAGAATTTGCGTGGCCAGTGCCAGCAATAATATCGGATTATTTACCAAAACAAAAATAATTGAAATAATAATTAATTCTTGTTACAGGTACTTTAAGTTTTTCTTGCAACAGAAGTCGGTTAAAAACAAGAACAACACAACAACACAGTAGTATGGCAAAATTACTACCTATGTACCTACTTGTTACTTATTATTATTAATGTAACCTTTTACTGCAAGTTTGCCGCTACGTCGCGTCGCGAAGTTTCCCCGTTTAAAATTCCATCTGCCTCTCAATGTTACACTCATTTCTAAAGTTACTCGCCTGACGCTTCAAGTCTCCGATAGCCTCCCACAGCCACGCCAAACTTTCAAAGACAAACACTCCGTTTTTTTATTATCTATGGGACAAATGCATCGATATGTCGTGTTTCTCATGTTGCCCTTGACTCCATCCTTTTAAATTACTGTTTTTTAAAAGTTTTCTTTATAATATAAAGAACATTTTATTACATGGAACATATTCAATTGTTACGAGTGATTATAAATGTGATGTGAGAGTTTTACGGTGCGGTGAAGTATAGATTCCGAGTAGCGTCACCTGACTGGACTCATTGTCATTTCCCGCCATTGTGGCTTTACTAAAACTAATTTTCGTTTTTCTGTTACTCTGAAGTGGTTTAGATGTGGATTTAATATTTTGCGTTGTTTTGTGCCTGAGTAATGTCATTACACGGTAATGACGTTTGTTTACTAGAAATAGAAGACTACAACTTGTACGAGGAAGAAGCATCTGATCACGCTAATTCAAGGTAGGTGTAACCGGCGTGGTTATAGATTTTGCCTCGATAATATCATATATGAGGATTATATTCATGAATATTGATAGTTTCTTTCATAACATCACAAACTGCAATGTTTATACTAAGTACATATGATTAAGTGACCATATGACTTCGCTCCCGCCCTGTGCCGGTCTATAGTCAGCTGTTGGGCCGCCATGTTTGGATGAATCGAATAGGCGTAGTAAGCGCTATCGCACTTGCGACTCCCAAATAAAACATACCGCTTAATATTGTATTCAGTATGACCTGTCAATATTATGATGGAATTAAATGTTATGTGATTAGCCTTATAAATGTATATCACATGAACATAATATTTAAAATAAAAATATACTTATGTATATTACCAAATTACCATGTAGGTAAAACATGTATACCGTAAAACAATGTATAAGTAATAAATAGTTAGTATAAATTATTATTATAATATTTATTATAGTATTTTGACAATAGAAAAAAATTCTTATACCTACTAAAAATAACTTATGAATTATTCTTAATAGAAATGTAAACCTTAAAATGATAGTGTAAGATAATGTAAGTTAATAATATGTTAAAATTGCTATAGATTATATTGTATTAAAATAAATTTGTTGACAATTTCAGAGGTGACAAATTGCCACTGGGAAGTAAAACTATGGAAGCAGAGAAGCGAATTCGACGTGAAATTGCAAACAGCAATGAAAGGAGGCGTATGCAGAGTATAAATGCAGGCTTCCAAGCTTTGCGTACCTTACTGCCGCGACATGAAGGCGAAAAACTTAGTAAAGTAAGTTGAATTTATTTACAGGTCAAATAGCTTAATTTTTGTGTATAAGACTAAATATGTCCTGTTGTGTCGTTAGACAAGTGGCTTGCTTGTGACGATCATCCAGTCCTGGATTCTAGGATTCTGTAATCTAGGTTTTCTAGATTTTTTTTGGTAGTAGCTGGGAGTTCCATGCTTCAGAGAGTATTATTTTTCTTATCTCATAAGACTGAAAGCAAGGGAATAGAGAGTGCAGCTGTGTTTTTGTACTTACATTTGTGCACTTTAATAAAAAAACAAGCTATTTTCTGTTTAGAAGTCGAATTTTTTTTATCATTAATGTTAACACATAGTTGGCACTGCTGGACTTTGGTCTCTTGTAGGGATTAATATACCTATAAAAAATATCTAATGTATATTTTTTTTATAGGCTGCCATATTGCAACAAACAGCAGAATATATCTACTCACTGGAACAAGAAAAAACAAGACTTTTATCTCAAAACTGTCAACTGAAGAGGTTGCTGAACCAACATGAAGGTGGGGATGTACCTCTAAAGAAACGGAAAAGTGAAATTATCACCCATGTACCTTCCATAATTCCTGATTCCACTGATGATACTGTAAACTCAAGATCCCCTGAACCAGTACCAGTTATAACAGTTTCAGGGATCAATCAAAAGAAAGAGTCTGAGAGCGGAGAATTGCGAGTGCAGCTTGAGCGAGAGAGGTCATTGCGGCGCCTCCTGGAAGACCGTCTCACTAGCATGGAGACTCAAATAACACACTCAGTGGTGCACTATGAAGAGGCAGAGGAGGTTGATTGCAAAATGGAGAAAGGTGAAGTGGAAGAACCACCTGCACCAGAACCACCTGTAGTGGCAGCGCCCCTCTTAGAGGCTGCCATAAAGGCAGAACCGAGAGTGGAGGTAGAGGTACTCCCCGATGCAGCGCAAGATGCTCCTTCACGGTTGTATCTTCCCAGCACAAGCCGCCAGAATTTGGAGACCATTGTGGAGGCCATCCGTCACTTGGAGGGTGATCACCTGTTTGGGGAGGCAGGCCCTGATGCACCTCTTGCATTGACTAAAAAAGTGGAGAGAGCACCGCCGCAACGACCTGGAGTCATAGTAGTGAAGCATTCGTGATTGCATAACTAGCTAGTCCTGGACTTTCAGCTTGATAAATCTCTTCCGTTTGAAGAGACCTCACCATCCTCGAATATTTTGTTTAGTTGTATAAACGTCTTTCCCAAAGTGACAAATTGATAAGTCTGTGTTTCGTTTATAATGCTTTGATGTTGAGCGAGAGATTAATGTTTGATGCGAGTGACGTGACGTAAGTCGATTGGCGCTGTGCTTAGTTAAGTCTCAAATTAATTATGTTTTACGATTATTATTAATATTGATTTACTCAGGCTTGATGCAGTTAATTATCGATCGAGGATTGACTGATTTTAATAAGATTAGGTGAAAATGTCTATGTCAATGAGCCGCATGCCAATACAATTTGTTTGTTGTGTCAGTTCAACTTTAGTTTCTTCAGGTACACCTGTTTATCTCAAGATGTTTTGTATAAATTGAATGTAATTAGCAATAAAGCTGAAATTGGTGTGTTAAGGTTGTTGTCAGTGAAACAGCAATAATGAAGGTATAGTTAATTATTTACAAAAAATATTATTGTTAAGCTCTAGATATTATGAAATTGGGGCATGCCGCTACTATGAACATAATTATAATTTCATTATACTTACATCAATGCCAGCTATGTCACAAGAGTGCGAAATTAGTGATTTATAAAAATTTATTCACATAACTACATATTTTCACTACCTTTTAGTGTAAAGACACCCAATATTATTAAAAAAAAATGTGTAAAGTAAATTGACACTTAAATAAATCTTAATCAACAATGAATTACCTATTATCTTATCCAGTGTGGTAGATTGTTAAAAAATTCCAGTGATTTTGTATTTCATATTCGTAAATTTATTAGTAGTGGCAATAATTATTTATTATCATATCTCTAGTAATGCATTCCAGGTGATTCTGTTAGCCACAACATGAAATACCTTCAAATCTTGGTATTAATCAGGGATTTGAAGAAAATCATAGTAAAGCTCCAGCCATTATGGGATTGGAAATGTGATACAAAAAAAAAATTATGAATAAGTTATTTAATAAAAAATAAATAACTTGCTGCCTATATGCCTTTCTTAAAATCAAGATTTTTTGAGTGCATATTTTAAAGAGTGCAGTTTTCTTTCTGCATGTAACAATTTCGAAGCGAACACTCGCATATTTATTAGTGAGTAGCTTTGTGTCGCGACTTCATCCGTGTGGAGTTAGCTATTTAAAAACCTTGTGCTGACCAGGTTAAGAAAGCCATTGTCACTTACCTGGTCCTCAACTATACCCATGCAAAAATTGAAAGACAAACAAACACACTTTCACATTTTTATATTTCGCATATTAGTAAAGATGTACAGCTGTTGATCAGAAGTGGTATTCTCTTAAAACGATTGCATCAGTGCTAACGATGGCAATGATCTCTGATTGGCTGAAATTATGGCAATTCATTTCAACCAATAGCAAGAGAGTACCAGCAAATCAGAGGTCATTGTGACCGTTACACTGATGCAATAAATTTAAGAGAACTACAGGTATTTTTTGATTTATATGAAAACGACATGAATGATTTTGTATAGTTTAAATAATTATAATTTCAGAAAAATGACAGACTACAAATAGCTGTTCTTCTTGTTCATGATTTGAAAAATAAAAGTGATTTAAATTATTCAAATATTCTGACTTCATGTAATGGTTAGCCATATAAATAGACTAATTTTATTAAAAAAATATGAATTTCTACTTAACTTTAAGGGTATCTCATGAAAATGAGATGACAACTATTTGACGAAGTTACAAGCCTATGAAAATATTGATAGAAAAATGTTGACTGTAAACAGCTTGTAGGCAGGCCTTTGCTGTTTGAAGTCTAAAGGTTGAAATATCAAAAATAGTTTAATGTGATGATACAAATCAATCATCATCAACACATCTTACATTGATGTGGCAATTTTTCTTTATTTAGATGTAGAAATTATAGGTTTGATCAGCTCATAACTTGGTGTATAAAGTGATTTAATTGTTTGCTTCATTGTGCTGACCTTTTTTGTTAAAAGTTTAACCAGCAGTGCTTTTTTTTTTGTTAATATCTTCTTAAGTTTGAATGTATTTTAAGTTAGACTCAGTAACAGAGTGATGTACAATGTATTGTATAAAATAGTGTCGTGATCCTGCTTCGAGGATCATATGAATTTATTAAGACTGATCATTAATTCATTATTAAGTTACGCTAGTTCGAGCCACAATATAGGTCATATCTGTGTGTATGTGTGCGGTTTTAATTATGTAGTTATTTATATGTGTGTATGATATTGTGATACTGATATATAGTAGATGCATAACTGGCAGTTTTATGTGAGATTCAATGTTTGACATCTAGTTATAATTGTGTCAATCCTGATAGTAAAAATCAATGTTAAATAATGTGTAGAATCTCTCTAACTCTGTTAGTTGTATGACATAAGCTTTCTTTTATGACCGTTGTTGTATGTTATTTATTTTTGCATTTGTGTATCTAACTTTATTCTACAGTCTGGTGTAAGCTCAGCTTCAGCATTGTGTGAGTGACAGCTGGATTGAGGCGTCACGCATCCTGTTTACTATTTACACTGGTGAACTTTTTGACAGCTAGAGATACTACTTTTGACAGCCACTCGCACAAATGTTAGGCTGAGGTTACGCCTCGCAGAATGTAGGAACAGCAACAAGATTTGTAATAATAATGTATATTTAGAAGCAGAGTCCATGATTTCAAATGATACAAACAAGTTTTAAATATACATATGTATATATTGTAATAAATACAACATTTTGACATTTACAATTAAAAAAAACATGATAATATAAATAAATGGAATTTGGATTAATATTTAATTATTATGAAATAACTAATTATTATTATTATTTACTGTATTGAAATAATGACATAAATATTATATTCATATTAATATTGTGACAATTTTAGTTTTGAACTCTGCTATTAAATGCTGATGTAGGGACTGACTTCACACTCTGTTTCTGAGTCCATAGCTGTAAGGAGTTATCTGCCTCCCGCCTTTTATATTATGTCAGTATAGGATAAAACAATGTAAAATAACGGACTCGGTTATACTATTAGTGTAGTCAAAAGTATCTAGGTCATAAGAGATTTTAAGTCAAAGAAAGCAAGTTAAATTGTTTAAAATGTGTTATTATTTATGTCTTAAAGTATTAAAATGGTTATTTCTTATTAATTAGTTTGTAAATGGTAATCACCAGTATATTCATTACAGCTTTCTTTCACATGTCTCTAAAACCAATAAAGCAGCATTTTATCACATAAGAGTAAGTATTTTAAAGACAATCATATATATGTAACTATGTCTAGTAAAATGCTATTAATACTTAAAAAAATACTATGGTAATATCAGAATTTATTTGATTTAGCAATAATGTTTTATTGGATTTATAGTCAATGATACTTATATTATATCTTACACTACCATTTTCTACACTCTATCTCAATTATATGTTAGCATGATATGTGATAACTGAAAATGTTATCGACAATTTTTTTCATACAATTTGTTCTGCATTTTTATATTAGTTTTTATTTTTACATAAAATTATTTTAAGAAGCTCAAATTCAGTTTGATGAGTCTTTCAACTTAGAGATGGGGTGAATATACCCTTTTTTAGTGTACAGTTTATAATCGAAAACCACCTGCTTTTACCATAAATAAAGATTGTAAGTAGTTATAGGCGAATCGCAAACTATATCTTCACCCCATCCCTAATAGACTCAAGTTCCTATACAATATAGATAGTTACGGTAAAACATTTTTTACAGCTCGTAATTAGGATAATAATGATAAAGTGTAGAAAACGATGTTTCCTTTTTATATAAAAGTTGGTAAATATTTCCTCTGATTTTGATTGTACCACATTTGAACTACATTTATGAATATTTATAAAATATTGATATTAAAGTGTTTTATTTTGAATTCCTTTCCACAGTTGCAGCTTATGTTGAACAGACCATCTTATTTTTTATGGTTGAAAGAATTTTTTAAGTCTTGAACTAGGCGGATTAAAATTTTTTTTAATCAAAAAGGAAATCGTAAAAGCAATGTGGCGTCTTTCGTTACAAAAAGAGCTCCATTGTAATATGAAAAGTAGATCGATAACTGTAATGCGCCGCAACAAGATGTCGCGCCAGTTGTTTGAAACCTTATTTATTCCTAGTCTGATTGAAAGATTGAAAGTGCCTAACTCAAGCAGTTCGGCCACGAAATGATTATATTATTCCCTTCGAGTTCGGCTATGCCATATATAAATTATTGTAAACGGCGCGATTCCAGAGATGTGGGTTCAATCTCCTATTGCACCGCAATCCTTATGCTACTAGGATACTAAGAGGTCAAGGGATTCAGATACAGGGCCCGATGATAAATTACCTATAATAGAATAAAAGCCTAAGCAGCCGGCCTTTGCGTGGAGCCTTATAGAAAAGAAGTAGAAAAGATTCAGTTTCGATTCTCGATCGGGTGTGGTTCTTAGTAAATAAAGTAGTTTGATACCTCAATAATGAAATTAAGTTCAAAATATCTAATAGGTAACTACTAAATCTGTGGGTTACTACTAATTGACGCCCGCGACTTCGTACGCGTGGATTGACGTTTTTTAATTCCCGCGGGAACTCTTATTTCTAGAATAAAAAGTAGCCTATGTATTATTCCAGACTATATAATCTTTCTCTGTGCCAAATCGGTTCAGTCGTTGCGGCTTAACTTAAGTACATCTTATTTTAGGTCCGTGTTAACAGATTTTATTTTCAGCTTTGAGCAAGCATCTGTACCGTGCCTGTACCTAGTTGAATTGGCTGGAAGAAAAACCTAATGACTAATTAATGTAAAAAATAAATAAAAGATCATCTGTAAGTAAAGTTAGTATGAAGATTTCCTTAATTTAAAGCTAGGTTAGTAGGTTTTGTCCGATTTGTATTGTGCATGTATTTTGTCTCATCGTTAAGTGATATCAAGTTCAGTCAAGGTTGGCTCGTCAAACTGGCCTCAGTAGTCACTTCATACCTCTGGCTTCAGTTCAGTTGCTACATAAGCTATAGATCAGGCCGGACGCGCTTTACTGGACGTGAAAAATAGATATCATTTCAAATTCACGATATTACGATATCATTAAGTGATGTTAAAAATATCTTGTTCATTATAATAAAATAAGAAACTATTGCCGGGTGAGTGGCTTGATTTAGTTTAGTTTTTACTTCAACCGACTTAATTAAATAGATACCTAATCAGCTCAGGTTCAAATTTATATCTAGGTATCTACCCTATCTTACCTACTTATTTCGAAAAGAAAGTATAGACAGCTACATCTTGTTCTTCATGTTCTTGTATTTGTACATAACTATAACTGGTAGGTGTAATATAATATCACATAAATGTATATATAATAACTATTTAATTAATTTTTCTCAGTGTATGAGTGAAAGCTATAGCCGCTTTAGGTATCTACCTATTGTTAATTAGAAGGTACCTAACTGCCTCGTTGGTCTAGTGGTTCGCAAGTTCGATTGTGGATGATGAGGTCCCGGGTTCGATTTCTGGGTAGGGCCAAAAAGTGTATTGGATATTTCTAGAAATTCTCAGTAGGTACCTACTAGCCCGGAGTTAGGAAGTCACTCACGTGCCTCGGAGAGCACGCAAAGCCGTCGGTCCTTCGCCTGATCTCTCCAGTCGTGTCGGACTATCGGAGTGAGGAAATAGAGAGTGCACCTGTGTTTGCGCACACACTTGTGCACTATAATATCTCCCGCGCAGATGACTAATCTCGGTGGAGATTCGCCACCGTAGCCGAATTCGGTCGGGAGGACTTATCTACTCGCCTTAATTTCGGTATTAAAACTTTCACTTTATGTACCTTCCTACATTTTTTGGGTCGGAATTTTCACAGCCAGCTAGGTAAATGAACAAGTCTTAACTAAGCTTAACTATATTTTATCCAAAACATAATTACTTAGGATTCCTTCCTTCGTAAAAAATAAAAGCTTTTAATAACTAACTTATTGTACCGATCTTGGCGAAATTAGGCACAGAGATAGCTTGCCTTCTATTAAAATAAATAAACTTGGGGTAGTAGGGTTCCGTATCTACCTAGTTGCTCCGCAGTTGGTGTGCGTAATTTTTTATCATAAAATGTTTTTACTACATTTTATTTAAAATAACATCACAAAATAATAATACGCCTAGTTATAAATAAATAATAAATAATTCTTGATTATCAAAGTAACGCTGCTTTTATTCAATACTAGCTTTTGCCCGCGACTTCGTCCGCGTGACCTAGGTTACTGTTTTTTCAGGGTAAAAGGTCGCTTTCCTTGCCATCAAAAAACCCGTTCAATACAAAATGTATAATTATTTTTTTCCGAAATTCATGAATTTTTCCGATATTTTAAAAGTTATTCGGGACGGAGACAAATACAATAAACTAAAAACCATGAAAATCGGTCAAGCCTTTTTTCGGTCTAGACTTATAAGTGTTCAACAAACCCGACTTTGTTTTATAGAAAACGGGTTAAAAAGTATCCTATATCCATCTCCTGGTTCTAAGCTACCTCCCCCACCAATTTTCAGCCAAATCGGTTCAGTCGTTCTTGAGTTGTAAATAGTGTAACTAACACGACTTTCTTTTATCTATCTATATACTATAATATATAAAGCTGAAGAGTTTGTTTGTTTGAATGCGCTAATCTCAGGAACTACTGGTTCGAATTGAAAAATTCTTTTTGTGTTGGATAGTCCATTTATCGAGGAAGGCTTTAGGCTATATAACATCACGCTGCAACCAATAGGAACGAAGCATTAGTGAAAAATGTTGCAAAAACGGGGAAAATTATCCATATTTAAAATATATTCTTTTAAAAACTTCGTGATCATAATAACAGAAATTGACGCGGACGAAGTCGCGCGCTAGTATAATATATAGATTATAGATATATTTTATTGGCATAACCTACTTACTCGTAGTAGTTTTCCTTTTATAAGTTCGTTAGTTATATATTTCAACAGACGGACGGACTTGGTGAGAGTCGAAACTAAGCTGGTTCCTTATAGTTTTACTACGGGACCCTGAAAAGCAGTCCGCACCAACCGTTGCGCGGGTCCCGTACGCCACATCGATTACTTGCAATGTCTTATACTTAATACTTACCTAAAGATTTTCAATTTTCTTAACATTTCAGAAAATGACTTCGAAATTAGTCACGGGTATTACCTTCTACCTATTGGGTCTCCTAATCATATCCGAACACGTCCAAAGCGATGATGATCCGACTGGGTAAATAGATTATTTACTTTGTATACATAATTTCCTGTTAAAGCTGGTACATATATGGTATATTTATTACTACTACTAGTAGGTTTGATGAGCCTATTTAGACTTTTCACACATTTGGCAAATTCCGTTTTGGCATTTTGTACCTACCTACTTGTATGAGTTTACATACCTATCCGTATTTAGTTAGAAAATATGTTGGTACCTATCTATATGCCTATGTGATCCTACTCTTTGTAACACTAAATAAGAATAAATGTATTTTTTTTCTCTCTTCTTTCTCCTATTAATATTATAAATGCGAAAGTTTGTGTGGATGGATGGATGTAGGTATGTTTGTTACTCCTTCACGTCAAAACGAATGTACCGATGGAATGAAGATAGCTATATAGATATGGCTAGATAGTTTTGACTCTGCCGGAGCCGGAGGTAATTTATGTCTTCATCTTAAAGTATATTTGGCAATAGGTACTGACTAAAATAGATATCTTTTATTTAGATACTCGTATCTTTTTTTTAAATTAATATAATATGTAGGTAGGTATAAAATATTTATGTGGGTATTTCTTGATTCTTTTTAGGAGCCCGGCAATAACATCGCAGAAAATTTCAAAAGATGAAGTAGTAGCAAATTCAGTTAACAACCTCGGTTTTAACTTGGTAACTAAGTTGTTGGAAGACAATGATGACAAAAATATTATACTGTCACCAACTGGTATTGCTGGTAATTATTGCCTTTTATCTACCCTACCACCTATTTACTTAAGTAAATCCGTAAATTATCTATTTTTCCCTTATTTTTCCAGTATGTCTAAGTAATGACGGAGCATAAGATTTTTAACTAAGACTTTAATCACAGATAATAATTATTATGATATAGAGAACCTTTAGTAGTGTGTAGTACCTATTTAACTGCACTAACTATATAACGGTGTGCTCTTCAGTAGGTAGGTATTATCACTTGATCATGCGTGAGAAATAGCTTATTAAATCAAAAACGGGTGCGACATACAGAAGAGCGAGATACCTATGCGATGTTTTGACCGCGCAAATCCGGATTTGGAAAACTACATTTTTTACACTGGATTTAGATTTTTGTAACGGGAGTAGTTGATGCGAGAAAGCGATCTAACTAAGTATAAATTAATATACCTACCTATGAAATATACACGTTCATATTACCTACCTACTTACCTACCTACCTAATTTACTTTTAGTTAAATTATTATCAATAGTGTATGGATAACTGGATATAGGTACAGCAGATGTTAATGATAATTTTATTTTCCTAGGTGTACTCTCAATGGCAATGTTGGGGAGTGTCGGTAAATCTTATGACGAACTGGCCGATATCCTCGGGTTTTCCCAAGGTAAGCTGCGATCTTCAAGAAATTGCAATCTACGTCACCTTGTCAATCCATTTTTCTTAAACAAGCTGCCTATACTTACTTATGTATGTTAAGCTCATGCTACCTATTCAGATAACAGCATACATAATTTAGAGCAGAGTTCAGACTTACCGTAGCTACCTTCGCTATAATATAGGTAACTACGAGTACATGACCTAGGTACATGGAGCTAATTTGAGAGCGGTCAGTGAGGCAAAAAAAACTAGGTAACTAACTATTAGTGCATTAATACTTTAGGTACGTTAGGAGTATTAGTGTTCCGTGTTTTGGTAAGTATGTATTTAGATAAGATGTACTTACTTAGAAATTTTTGAAAAAAAAAAAAACAGTTTCTTAGACAAACAGAAAGAGTTAGTTTTTACGTACATCTATAATAACATACCTACCTAACATTTTCTCTGAACCATTTGTAAAAATTGTGGTTGCTTTGACATGTCTTAGTACCTAGTTGTCTATTGTACGTTATTGACCACAAAGTAGATTACCATAATACATATTATATTGTTTTCCTCTTTTATAAAGGTAAGCATTAAGATACAGGAAAATTGTAATGCCACACAGTATGTATTGACTGAGTAGTAATTAAGGTTGCAAACTTTGAGCATTGTTTCTAAGGTTGCAAATGATTTTAAAACGAATGTTATTGTCGTCTTCAAATACCTTTGTAGGTTCTTACTTATTTTATTACCAGTGCGAAGGGAATTTTTAAGTTTTACAATGGATGGGGATTGAACCATTGCTTTTTCTTTCAGTTTTTCAGACCTTTAACCTATTAGGCTATTAAGGCTGTAAAAAAAGATAAAACTATCAATTTGCTTTATCAGATGTTTTAATTAGCTGTTATCTGTTTTATTCATTATCACCATTACTTAAATAGGTACCGTACTTAGGTTTTCGTTTCAAACAATTTCTATTTCGTATTCTGAATGGTACCTACCTTCCTATTTGCATTCATACGCTTCTTCAATTCAGTATCCATCAATTAGATAAGTAATTATTGTTTATGTTTCTGTCACTTAGATGTAAAAATAAATCGAGCGAACCACGAATCATTTGGAGAGCTGCTTCAAGCCTTAAATGACAACACAACATCCAGTAGGACAATGTTTGCCGAAGCACTTTTTGTGGATGATGACTCAAAACTTCGTCAAGCATACAGTTCCTACGTGGAAAGGGTATACAAAGGCGAAGCTCGAGAGGTTGACTTCGGGGACAAAGAGACAGTTAAAACTTTAATAAATGAGTGAGTTCAACGGCCTGGATTCCCTATTCAAAAATGTACTTAGTTGCCTATTCATTTTTTCTGGGACTATTGTTGGTAATCCTTTTCTCGGTACCGTTTAAATAAATAATATATTCATGGCAGTTGTTCACACACGCATAACTAATTTACAATTATTAGTTACATTCGGAATTTCCTTAAAGAAATGTAGCGGTGATTTTTCAATTAGATACGGAGTTTTCATACATATTATTAAAAAGAGAGCAAATGTAACGGTGAATGTAACACTTTGGATCCACCTTTTTCGTAATCAAGTGTTGCACCAATTCAATATTTTGGTGAACTCGTACCTTGTTTCGTGTTTGTTTCAAATGAACGATTGCCAACTTTAGCTATAATTTGCTGTAAAAAGCACATCCCGCCTACAATATGTACCTACGTGTCTGCAAAAACAACTTTGCAAAGCTGTTTATTTCGCAATCTGTAGAAGCAGGCACATCGATCCTTTATTGAAGCCTCAAATCTCAATAGCCCAACGGATAAAGGTGTGCACTAATAATTTAAAAGTCGCCACCCGTAGATCCCCACCCGTTGCAATAGTGCAACGTCAATAGTGTCGTACCCATTTCTAAGATAATCTTTCCGCTTATTTGGAGGGGAAAAAAGAATATATTGGTCAAGTTCAGCTTGGCTATATTAAAAAAAAAATAGACTATCACACCGATACATGCTGTGATCAACAATATTTTGACATCGATTCACGTGATGAGATTGACGCCGGTCATACACCAACTCAATCCTTAATCCTTTTAAATATCCTAGAAATTGTCAGATTAATTTAGGTACTTAGGAATATGTATAGTGCTTATTCATATTAACTCGCGGGTGCGACGCGGACGCGGTCCCAAATATCAAACATAATATGGCATAAGTGTCGAAGTGTTTACTTACAAAACAAGTGCGGTTCTATACAAATCTACCGTCGCGTGCACCACCGCGAGTTGTACCTACATGACCACCGCGCGTTGTAGCCCATTATTGCTACTTACTACTGCTCTGTAAAGAACTGACAATACTACTATACTACTTTAAAAGGCATGTTTATACTCATGTACTTACTAAAGGAAGTGTCAAGAACGGAAATGTCAACTTTTTTTTTCAGATGGGTGAGTAATCAGACGAGCGGGAAAATATCAAACTTTTTAAAGGAGTCACTTCCCGTTCACACCAAGGCTGCTCTGTTGAGTGCGATGTACTTCAAGGGTCAGTGGAAACATCCATTCGTCCCTGAGTACACCACGAAGTAAGTGCTTTAGGTATCTAATTTCAGATCGTCCAGGAAATAACAGTTAAAATTCCTCGCTTATAAGTTAAAAATAACCGGACAAATACGAGTCGGACTCGTATACGAAGGGTTCTGTATCAAAAAACGCCGAAAAAAACACGTTTCTAGTAGGGGAGCCCCCTTTAATTTTTAATTTATTTTTATTATTTGTTATTATAGCGGCAATAGAAATACACATTCTCTAAAAATTTCAACTATTACAGCCCGCTGACAGACAGACGGACGCACGGTTGGACAGCAGAGGCTTAGTAATAGGTTACCCTTCGGGTATAGAACCCTACAAACATCCAATACTAATATGTATTATAAATGCGAGTGTTTGTTGGTTTGTCCTTCGATCACGCAGCAACAGATCGACGTGACGGCGTTTTGGAAGGATAGTTATACTTAGTTGAGGACTGGGAGAGTGACATAGGCAATTTTTATCCCAGAAAACAAAAAATTCCCGCGGGATTTTTAAAAACGCGGACGAATTTGGGAGCAAATGCTCCAAAGCTTGGTGCGGGCCAAATGCGGATTGGCAGACTTCACACACCTTTGAAAACATTATGTAGAACTCAGGCATGCACTTTTCTTCACCAAAAGCAAGTCATGTTTCATTACTTAAAATGCACGTATCTTCGAAAAGTCAGGGGTTATGAACACCGGACCCTCTGTAAAGGCGGCAGAAGTCTTAACGACTGGGCCATTACCGCTTCGCTTGTTTTCAATAACGTCACAGAAATTATGGGTAATTATTTTTATACTTACATAATATGTATTTGTTTCAGTATGCCGTTTAAAAAACCTAAGGAAGAGATAAAAGTCGACCTCATGTTGAACTACGGGCACTTCGATTATGTTTATTCCGTAGATGACGGTAGGTAAACTGGGTATCTATTATTTATTATTACCAGCGGAGCGTTAAATAAAGAGAAAACCATTTACAGTAACAGCAGTGTAGTGCTGAATTTAGTAAATACATAGATACATATATTTATGTTATTGCAAAAATTACAAAATTACTTAGTATACAGCGTCGACAGCGTCTGCAGCGGCCATGACACTCACGTATGTACCATACTACATAAGTAGGTGTTATAGGTAAGTATATATGTATAATTAAAACTGCATTAGAAAAATGCACAATAACTGTGGTAAGTGGTTTGTACCAAATCTCAAACCAAATTCAAAAGTAGTCCATCATTTTTGTTTCTTTCAGTATGCAAAGGGATTTTTTTTTTTTTTTTTTGAAAAAAGAATATTAGTCAAGTTGAACATAACTTATATTGTTCTCTCCCCTCCAAATAAACGAAAAGCCTGTGCTAGGAGTGGGTACGACAATTGTGCAACTTGTGGGGCTCGAACATGCGACCTGTCAGTTTTCAGTCCGCACCTTTAACCATTGAGCTATTGAGGCTTCAATTTCGTATATTGCGCAGATTCAGACCACATCTTCTGTTTGAGAGCAGCGTAATTGCCTGTCGCATCTGTCTGTGATCTCTATCGATCATCTGCAACGGTTTTGCGGCGAAGATATCCTAAACCTTAAACGATCATTTGATGTTTCTACAATGTATTAGCATTAGTTATAATAGTATAGGTAAAGAGGGCATTAGACAGTACTATGTTGGTAGGAATATAGTTGTTTATTTTAGTTTCGGTTTGTGCAACTAATTTAGCACAATTTACCAATCTTCATTAGTAATTCATTCAAGTTTATCTACACTGGATAAACCCAGCTTGGCTTTGTTCTACTACCGTACGGGCGCGGTTGCGATAGATAGGGAGATGCGGGTCGAATTCGGAAAACAGCGAATTCTGCCGTCATATTTTTGCTACCATTTTAGAATGTCTACCTTAATTGTATCTAGGTCTAGAACAAGCCTTTTTCAGCTGCGGCTCATGAGCTCCCAGTTTCGACTCCCAGGCTGGGTTAAAAGGTTATTGGATCCGGTGATTTCTTTGTCAAGAAATTCTCAATAACAGCCTAGAGTTGGAAAGTGGGCAGTGTTACACCCCTTTGTATAGCGTGTAAAGCCATCGGTCCTATCGTGTCGGATTGCTATCCAGTCGGATTATGAGAGTGAGGGAACAGAGTACAGCCGTATTAGTTGTGCACTTGAAGTTAGCTAGTCTGCGTTTAGATTGGTCGCCGGAAGGACGTTATTAACTATTCAGAATGTTCATTTCATAACATGAACTTTATTCAAGTTATTTATATTCGCTTTTAGATTAGAAATTTTTGCTTTATTTATTAAGGTAGGTATTTAAATTATTTGCTTTTGTTTATAGAACTCCAAATGGTTGCACTACCTTACAACGATAGTACCACGAAGATGTATATCATAAAACCTCGCAAACCAGAGAACATGACTATAGTCGAGTTAATCAAACGTTTGAACTACACTACCATCAATAATGCGATCAACAGGCTCTCTAGTCACGTATGCATCATCAGATTTCCCAAAATGGATCTTACGTACAACGCCAATTTAGCGGATCCATTAAAATCGCTGGGTTTACAGTCGATATTCACCCCAGAGCAAGCAAACTTTGCGTTGATGATAGAGGATAAAAATGTTAATAATACCGAGGATGAATTGATAACAAGGATCAACGACGAAGAAACGCTGGAAACGAAAAATTTAAGAGAAATTATCGATGCTCTACCGAACCCGGGAGTACATATAGACAAGATCATACACGACGTTAAAATTACAATTAACGGTGAGTGATTCTTTTCTTATCTTCTATTCTATATATAGGCAGTTAGGCACTATAGGTATCTTTTATTTATCTATACCTACAAACGACGCCATAGCAGCTTCGATATTTATGAAAAATTTCGAATTCAAAAGAAGAATCCCGCGGGAACTCTTTGATTTTTCGGGATAAAAAAAACTATGCCACTTTCCAGTAGGGCTAAGCTGTGCGTCACGAGAAAATTTTGTCCTCACTTTACTCATGAATCTCTATAGATTCTCAGAGATTACGAGTAAACGTGTAGGCAAAATTTTCTCGCAGCGCATATCTTAGCGCCACTGATCCTCAACTATACTCATGCAAAAAACCAGTTCGGTCGATAGCTCTGTTGCAGCATGATTGAAGAACAAACACTTTCGCATTTTATTGTGATTCGGAAAATCTTTCTAATATATTATACATATTATTATATATTATATTAGAAAGATTCTCCGAAACACAACTAAGTTTGTAACTTTGTCTCTATCGTGCCTGTGGCAAGTCAAATTTCGCGATATATTTGTTACTTTAATTTCCGCAGAATATGGCACCGAAGCAGTGGCAGCGACGGGCGCATTCCTGGCCAGAACGGCGGAACAATTTTATGTAGACTCGCCATTCTTCATGTTCATCAGGAATGAGAAGACTAAACTCGTTACATTCAGCGCTGTTATTTTTGACCCCCTTGGGTAAAATTGTGCTGTGATGATATGAAAGGATTGTCAGAAATGACAAAGCAATCGATAGGTTTTAGTAAGGGACAACTAAAATTTTAATTAATGGTCGTTTTCCCGCACCGAAATGATTTTGACTTAGTAGTACACTCGATTTATAAATAAAAAACTATAACAATCAAACCTAGAAAGCCATCTAGAACCAATAGATACTCTGCGAGGTAGAACTACACGCGAGAGCTTAGTTTGCTTTGAACATTAGATTTGAGTAGTAAGTACCTACTATTCATCGCTTTTTGTAGAAATATAGATATAGTTAAACGCAAAAACCAATCTCATACATAGCACAGCACCCACAAATGAGATAGTGAAGTCTTTCTCTGAACTCTCTCTCTTATATTAATGACACATTTCTATCATATATGTGTTCCATAAAATATAGGAAAACCAATTCTTGTTATTAGCAGTGTAACTGCGTGGCAGTAGTTATAGTTAAGTATATAAAATAAAATTAGAAAATTTTTGTACTTAGTTTATTGTGTTACTTAAAAAAACATACATAGTTTAGGTATATGATATTTAATAATGTGCATTTACTTGTAACAATATTTCATTTTAAATGATAAGAATCTTGTGAATTTTAATAATAACAAAATAAAGAAAATTACAGAGATTGTTGTTTATTATTTCTCGGTAATAGAATCTAGAAGACAAACATGGTAAGTGCAAATTAATTCAATTTGAATAGCTTATTGCCAGATAAATATTTAACTGTCTGTAACTCCTAACTAGGGAGTTTACAAAAACAATTTGGCATTGATTACAAATTGAAGAAAATAAGCTGTCATCAACGTGAAATTGTTACTGGGGTGACATTTATTTGGTTTTTTAACTATGTGCCTTGCGTTTGCAGTTTAGCCAATCCATTGTGCTATGTTGGTAACTCTGGGTCTCTAATGGAACTTTTTAATTTAATTTGACCACAAAGACAAATTCAAAGCATAGCTTGAGAGTTGATGGTGAGCCATCTACTTGTGAGAGACTTTTATAATACTGTGAGGATTTTTATGGAGCCCATAGACTACAATACAATAATTTTTTTTAGTTAATTTATAGTTAACTATGTCTCAAAATCATATGCTACGTCTTCACAAGTAACTTATCAGCTCGCCAAGTGTGCCATCATGGGAGCCCAAATTAAAGATAATTTTAGTTTCTTTAATACAATATTAATTTGATTTACCTATTACCCCTTAACTTTTCTATCCTGTCATTGAGTGTTTCTTTCCATTGCTCCTCAGATACACTCTGTGCCCATTCTGGAATCGAATCTTGTGGTAATGCAAAGTCAGCCATCAATGACATAACCTGAAATAATTTCAAACTACATATTTGGAACAGGAAAGATATCTCATGTTGTTATTGGCTTTATCAAAACCAAAATTGTTATGCTATTCAATATTTATAAATGTATTTTAATAGAATATGTTTATAGAATATGTTTAAATATAAATTAGAAACTAAATCTATTACATAAAAATATGATAAATCATTCCCTTTATCATATTTTTATTAAGACAGGAAAGGGATATATACTTTCGTATGACACCAGGGACATCACACGATTTGAAATTCAATTTAGGAATTTTTCCCCCTTGAATGCCTATATTCCCTTTTTTTTAAATGCAGGAGAAGGCAAGGGTTAATATACCTGTTGTGCTCTTTCGTTGTCCATCTGTATGGGGTCATTGACCCTGGGTACATTCCAGACTTCCCTTGCTAAAGCACTCTCCATTGGCTCAATTGGAGGCACATTGTTTGGCGATGATGTGTCATGTGTTGAATTATTCTGAAAATGTATTTATTGTTGCTGTATCTTGTCATACACAAAACAATAAAGGTCTTTATGTAAAAGCAACACCAAGATGCTATGGTAAGTGTCGCTTGTAGATTCTTTAGGATTAATTTGTGACTGCTCTAGAATGCAACATTGGGACTTGGGAGTGTGTGCTATTGTTCTGATGGGTGACCTTCTGGTTGCCCTTAGACACAAATGCAGAAGATGCACCATGTAAAAATGACTAGAGATCAATGGATTGAGACTGTATGTACTTACTTGATAAGTCTAAGCATTAAGCAGGGAATACTTACTTCTATATCGTCGTCACTATCATGGTCCGTAAAGACAGCTTCCGGGCCTTGTGGCAGCGGTTCGTATCCGAAATTTTCATTTTGCTCCTCATCGCTTTCGTCGTGGTTTCCGTTAGACATTAATTCATGTCGTGGTGGCGGAATTAAGTTTTGTGGGGAATCATCTGGAGGGTCTGGTCCATCGCAAACCATATTTAGCACAGATTAATGATTACTATCTACGATAATATTTAGTACCAACCAATAAAACATTAAAAATATTTGGTAAAAGATTTTAGGGACCAATGCAAGAAAATAGTAATTATAAAAATTATTATAAAAAAATCCACAGAGTACTTTGTATAAATAAGAACCAAGAGAATGTAATCAGTAATCACTCCGTTTTCAGGAAAATGAAAACACAGAACAGAACACAGAAAGAGAGAGAAATAGGGCCTCATAAAATAGTGGTGTGATGAATCATTTCATCCGATTATTCTTATTCGATTGTGAAAATGGACTATTCGAAACTCGAATGAAAATATTTGTTCAATTTAAATTAATCCTTAAAAAAGAATCAATAGATGGCATCACAGTGGCATGACGTGTAGATAACAATTTTTTTTTCATTCAATTAGGGTAAGTACTTGGTCCGTAGACAGAGAAGGCAATAGACCAAGGTACTGTGTAACCGCGACTGAAATAGAGATAACATGACGTAACGATGACGTCACATGACAAGTTCGAGTTTAATGTTGCCACAATAACTGCACTCCCCTAGTACCCCAAATTAGATGGAAAATTCTTCCCAGGATTTTTAAATAAAACGACAAAACAGATGCTGAACTGTTTTATTTTTTAAATAACATACCTACACATATAAGGTTGTCTGGGAGAGACATACCTATTAGGGTAAGCTTCTATTTTTTACATATATCTTAATATTGTGTGCAATAAAGAATTTATTATTCTTTATTGCACACAATATTAACTTCAACCACCACTTAAAAGTATAAAATAATTTTAGTTTGTACACGTAAGTCGGTTTTTTAAAAATATTTTTTTTTATACTAAAGTTATTTAATGTAGTTTCATAGGACCAATTCACTAGATAATTATTTGCTCCTTAAAAAAAATATTGAAATGCCGAATAGAAATTTAGCATATGTGAGTCACTTTGAAAAATTGAGATGTATGTAACACAAAGGAAAATTTTTTTTCGTTACTAGTAAGAATGTTACACAAAATAATTTGTAATGAACAGTTAAAATTTTCCTTCGATCGAGTAATGCTATTGAATTAAAAGCAACAAAAATTGTATATTTAGTCATCAAAATCATCATTAATGAAATTAACAGTATATTCCTTTTTTCAGGCAGTCGTATAAAACTGCAACTCTTCATAGTTTAAGTTAATAATTATTTAAAAAAAACATTAAAAGTCTGCCTCTAGCTATTTAAAAATGGCTTTAAAAATTACTATATATATAGCTACTGGGGCTGATTCACTGACACACTGATTCACTGACTCATTGATCACCTCTCCTGTAAAATTTTGTATGGAAAAATTTTTTTTCAGTCACGGTTTCGTATAGAGGAGAAAAATTCATTCGGAGGAAAAATATGGAGAGAGCTGATGATTGAGGATTTCGGAGACGGGTGAGGAGCACCGGCCAGGGTATCGAAGATAGGTGAGGGGTGTTCAACCAAATGTCACTCGAAACCTCATCCAATTGGCAGAGAGCCGAAAAAAAACTCCAAAATGGCGGATTCAAGATGGCGGCCATACAAATTTCGTCGGTGTCTATCTCGGAAACTATAAAAGATGGAAGAGTGGTTTCTTGGAAAAGGATGATCAGGACTCGAAGGTCTACTTGATGAATAGAAAAAAAATTCAAGATGGCGGAATTATTTTTTTTCCATACAAAATATATGCAAGACTTTATGCGGCGCCTTTTCAAAATTTCTGATGGTTTCGTATAGAGGACAAAAATTCATTTGGAGGAAAAATATGGAGAGAGCTGATGGTTGAGGATTTCGGAGACGAGTGAGGAGCACGGCCAGGATATCGAAGATAAGTGGAGGGTATTCAAACAAAAGTCACTCGAAACCTCATGCAATTGGCAGAAAGTAAAAAAAAAATTCAAAATGGCGGATTCAAGATGGCGGCCATACAAATTTCGTCATTCTTTATCTCGGAGACTATAAAAGATAGAAGAGTGGTTTCCTGGAAAAATATGATCAAGACCCGATGGTCTACGTGATGAATAGAAAAAAATTCAAGATGGTGGATATTTTTTTTTTTCATATAAAATGTATGCAAGACTTTAATACGTTCCGTTCCGCTGATGGTTTCGTATAGAGGACAAAAATTAATTTGGATTAAAAATATGGAGGGAGCTGATGATTGAGGATTTCGGAGACGGATGAGGAGCACGGCCAGGATATGGAAGATAGGTTGAGGGTGCCGAAACAAAAATCACTCGAAACCTCATCCAATTGGCAATGAGCTGAAAAAAAATAACAAAATGGCGGATTCAAGGTGGCGGTCATACAAATTCCTTCAGTGTCTATCTTCGAGAGTATAAAAGATGGAGGAGTGGTTTTTTAGAAAAAGATGATCAGGACTCGAAGGTCTACTTGGTAGACAGAAAAACCGCGGTTCGCTTTAGCGAGCCGCGCACCCACGCACCCTACTAGTTAAGAACTGTACGGTCTATGTCGAAACCGTACAATTCGCCCAGTCATCATTCACGCTTTATTATAAATACGCTATTCATTATATCATAAATCAGTACACATAACATCGCATCGCGCTCACACTGCTATTAGGTTATAATTAGCCTAAGTAGAGTAGTAGTAATAAACTTAAGACTTCTACTCAGCAGTTTTATTACTGTGCGGTCCTGAACCGTACAAGAACTTTGTAAATAAAATAATTCTTAAGATCGCCAACAGTTCTCGACTGGTCGTTGGACATTTGAACGAAACTTCAGGATGATTCAGAACAGTAACCGACACTATCTAACTGAATACACTTTAATCATCGCCGACATATATTATATTCTAGTATCCATCATCTTTCTTTTCTTTTCTCATAATATTCATTTCTTCCATCACGACTTTATTTTGTTTCAACAAAAATTAAAAAAAAAATTGAAAAAGTAGCCAAAGTAACCCGCCGTTACGGTATGTCAGAGGACATTACTAAAAAAAACCTATCTCCGTGCCAAATTTCAGCCATATCGGTTTAGTGTGGCGTATTGAGTAACAAACATCCATATGTTTGTTACTCAATCACGCCACACTAAACCGATATGGCTGAAATTTGGATGTATGTATGGATGGCCATACATACATTCAAACTTTCACATTTATAATATAAGTAGGATAGGGAAAATCGGGACATTGTATAGGTACCTAAAGCTGGCAACACACATAGATACTAAATTTTCTTATTAACTGTCAGTTTGTTTCGCACAAAAGTGTGTCGACCTTGAAAAAAACTGGTTACACGATGAGGGACAAAAAATTGGGTAGCTGCGTCTCTGTTTATCACATTAATAACTTTATTTCTGCTCTCTTTTTAGTGTGAGTGAGAAAGAAATCGTCACTGGCTCTATGTCTTCTCTCTCTACGACTTGGTCCCTATACAAATGACAGCTTAGTCCAGTGTTAATCATAGATTAAATATAAGGTTCAATGTATTCACTTCACAGACGGACATTTCGTAAATCGTAGTGTTCTGTAGTGTTCATAGTCAGTATTAATACTGTAGTCTTTGTGCCAGTGATTCTGTGGTGCGATTGACAGCAAACAAATGTCAATTAAGAAAATATTTTTTTCATCAGTTTTTGTTCAGCCGATTATTCAACAAAATACGAAAATAGGGTTTCCATGGAGTAAGGTTTCTATTTCTTTAGGTATTTTAATTTTAGCAAGTATGGCGTGGAGAAGCCACGGAATAAACAATGCAGATTTAGTTCGGAATCTCAGAGGTAAATATTACTGGCGATAATTATTTTTGTTTATAAGTAATATTATTTAAAATAAGACTGAAAATATATGTGAAAAAGCATGATAAGAATTGCTTTTAACCTTTTTTCTTGTATAAAGTTTTATACCATGCTGGATGGAGTGACCTCGTCTGCTCGTATTTAGATTTCTTGACAGTCCGTTGGAAATTTCTGATTTCCCAGTGTAAACGTTGGTTTGTGTTCGTTTTCAGAATGCAAGCTATCTTTGTGCCAAATTCTGTCAAGATCGGTTAAGCAGTTACAGACCCTAAATAACAGAACCAGACACTTGCCTATGAAAATCTAATCAAAATCAGTAAAGCTCATACAAACACAGTGACAATTTTTTTATTCATTCATATTTTATTAAACAAGTGTTTACAATTTTTAGTAATTTAATGTTACCATCAAACTGCAGTACAAATATTAATTACAGGGCAATTAAAAATGAGTGTTTGGATTATACTCTCTCATTAATTTAATTATATCATATGAGTTTAACTAGCTTTTACCTGCGGCTTCGCTCGCGACTTAAGTTCGATTTTTCAAATGTCTATTTTACCCCCTTAGGGGCTTAATTTTCAAAAATTCTTTCTTAGCGGATGCCTACGTCATAATAGCTATCTGTACGCCAAATTTCAGCCCGATCCGTCCAGCGGTTAGAGCTGTGGGTTGATAGATCAGTCAGTCAATCAGTCAGTCAGTCAATCAGTCAGTCACCTTTGCCTTTTATATATTTAGATAAGAGACAATTATTTTCAAAATCATTCACACATACACACACACACACACACACACACAAACACAATTTTATTCAAAAGAACATGTTATAGAAACCATTATATTTTTAGTATAGAAACCATAAAAAGTTATATTGCATTTTCAATTATTTTTAAAACAGTTGTTATGTGTAACTTTATGTTTCAGCAAATGGCATCATAAAAACGGATGCAGTGGCAAATGCAATGCTAGCTGTCGATAGAAAGAATTACTGTCCACACTCTCCCTACCATGACTCTCCACAATCAATAGGATACTCTGCCACCATTAGCGCACCACATATGGTTAGAACTTAATACATTTTATATACTTGTAATATACATGCCTCAATAGCCCAATGGTTAAAAGGTGCGGACTAAAAACTGAAAGGGTGCAGGTTTGAACTCCAGCCGTTGCACTATTGTCGTACCCAATCCTATCACAAGCTTTTCCCTTATTTGGAGGAGAGAAGAGAATATTTGTCAAGTTTAGCTTGGCTAATATTCTTTTTTTCAAAAAAAAAAAAAAATAGATAATCAGGTTGCCTGGAAGAGATCACTATTAGTGATAAGGTCACCTTTTGTGTTACACTGTGTATTTAAGTACGTATTTTGTTCTTTTTTTTTCATGCAATAAAGTTGTATAAATAAATAAATAATCCCTGTAGCATGTAGAGGGACAACATTATGACATTTCACAGTGGCCACGACGCATCGTTTAACAGTGGTGGTGATGGTTCTGCATCATTTTGTAATACAAATTGTGATGATCTCAAATGTTTTTTTTTTATTTTAGCATGCCCACGCATTGGAGAGATTAAGAAAACAATTAATTCCTGGTGAGAAGGCCCTGGATGTTGGGTCTGGATCAGGTTACTTAACAGCTTGTATGGCTTTCATGCTGGGAGAGACTGGCAGGGTGATCGGTATTGAACACATATCTGAGCTAGTCACATTGGCAACCAAAAACATTCAAGCTGACAATCCAGAGCTACTTACTTCAGAAAGAGTGAAACTTGTTGGTAAGTGTTTAATTATCTCAGACAAAAAAGAGGGGCGACGGATAAGATTAACAAATGTTATATAGTCATAAGTTATGAGTTCATAAGTGTGTATTTGTGTGTCTGTCTGTTACCTCGTAGCTCCCTAATGAGAGTGGACCGATTTTTATGCAGTTTTTTCTGTTTGAGAATGTGATCAAAATGGATCTTAGCAAAGAATATATGATGATCTGCTCAAATATATGAAGATCATCAGCTCATTTCCTGCTTGTATTTATCACATTTTATCTTTATAAAATACAGGACCTGCGGCCAAATCTTTGAGCCTTCTAAGATTTATCTATTTTCAGTTGGTGATGGACGTCAAGGGTATCCCTCTGAAGCTCCATACAATGCAATTCACGTTGGAGCTGCAGCCCCGACCTTACCCCAGGCTGTGAGTTCTCTTGAAACCACTAAACTGAAGCATTAAACATGCTTCATTAACAGATTTTCTTGAATTTGAACTGGAATTATTTATTCCCAAAATGACCGGTTGCATTAAAATTTGAATGTCAGAAGTAGGTATATACATTTGTGCTTTACTCTGCACAGTGCACACCATCAGAATTTTGCTGAATTGTACGTCCTTTTCTAATGCTAACTGGATGCAACTGGAAACAGAATCAGTGATTATGGCAGTTTTGAATGTGACAAAAAAATGTTGCTGTCAAAAACTGAGTTTAAGGAATTGCTAATAGCAGTCTTTAAACTTGGTCGAAATAAACAACTTGGTTTGAAAAACTGGCCATTAGAAGGTGAATACGATCACCTATATTGTCTATATTCTCTCTAATATAGGTGCCTATATTCTCTCTAATATAGGTGCCTATATTCTCTCTAATATAGGTAACAATACCCTCCCAGAAGAATCAATTTTAGCTACTTTTTAGCACCTTTTGATATTGAGCCTGTTGACAATATGCAGTCGGCCTAATGAAGAATGTTCTTGCATTTGCAGCTTGTTGATCAACTGAAACCCGGTGGACGACTCATTGTTCCTGTGGGTCCCGAGGGAGGTGAACAGCATCTTACACAAGTATGCGACTTAAAACTATAATTGCGATAATTCGCTCATCTAGATTTAATGTGAGACAACTCAAATAACTTCTCTGTTCGCTAGAGGAAAAAAACAAGGCTTTCTGAATCTTTTGTTAGTAAAGTTGAGTTTTGTTAGTAAAAATAAAATTGAGTTTCATAACTTTACTAACAAAACAAACAGCAACCTTATTTGAATTTAGATCTAGATGTGTGATTATGTTTTATTTTATTCATAGGTATGTGTTCTTTTTTACTTTGTCCATGAGATAGCCCTTGACTGTGATTTCACATGGTAACTTACCACTGGTAAATGAAGATACAGTGAAAATCGGATTCCTATCATTTTATAACAGTTAACGGGATCTGAACAGTATTTCTATACAGTATATCGGCCGGAGTACCTAGATCGAACCGTCACAATAGGATATGGCAAAAATGTATGGACCCTGGTTAAATCCTCAAAATCCTTCAACAGACAGGTAATAGTTAGCACTTTGGACTCTGAAGGTCGCAAGTTCGAACCCCACCTGTAAGTTGTACTATTGTCGTACCTACTCCTAGCACAATCCTTCCGCTTATTTGGAGGGGAAAGGAGTAATATTAGCCAACTTCAGCTTGGCTAATATTCTTTACATAAAAAAAAGACTTAGTTACAAACATTTTTTTTTTTTTTTTTTCAGGTGGACAAAGCACTTGATGGCACCACCACAGTAAAGAAGCTCATGAGTGTTATTTACGTCCCGCTAACTGATAAGAACCATCAATATCGTGAGTGACCCCTTGCTACCTTAGTGTTAATCTGCACTACTCTTGCAGCGGTCTTGGTAATCACTTACTTTGCTTCCTAAAATTCCTTGTGATTTTACCCTTTGAATCTAAGAAAGTTTTTCTTGTGTATATAAACCTTAAAGTATATGTATTACTAATCGTGTTTAAGTTTTAATAAATAGATATGTTACCAGCCACTGAGTCTGGTTTTGCATAGGCCAAACTAGTTTATTTTTAAATATTTTATTAAAAGAATGAAACTGGTTTTAGGAAAGACAGATTCCTAAGATCTGGTATAATATTACAAACACCCCAACTCTACATAGTCGTACAAGGCTGAAATCTATAGACATTCACTCAGCTCAGACTCCAGACAGGGTTAAAACGAGACAGATTTATGTCAGAGTATGTTTGTGTCTCGTTTTAACCTCTATCTTGAGTGTGAGCACGCTCTATAGATCTCAGCACTAGTATTTTAGTGAAATTGGCGACTGAATTCCAGTAAGGGCCGGTTTCAATAGTACATATCAATTAAAATCTACGAATTAAAAGTCAAATAATTTTTAAATTGCAATGTTTTACCTATTGGTAATTATTTTACACTTTCTAAATATTTTAATTGGTACTATTTTTCACTTTAGTAGCCTCAATAGCAAAATGGTTAAAGGTGGACTATTTGATCCCCACCTATTGCGCTCGTCTTCGTCTTCGTCTTCGTTTCCTGGGAATCTTTTCCGCAAGTAGGCGTCGATTCGCCCGTTTTGCGTGGTTCCACTGGTACAGCTCCCCGCCGGATCACTCCAGCCAGCCGAGCTCCCTCCAAAATCCGAGCAGGCCACCCAGGTCGGCGAGGACTTCAGGAAGGGTAGCTGGAGAGCCAATGTAATCTTGCCGTTGGTTGGATACACCACTGCATTTAAGCAGTACGTGTTCCGGTGTCTCATCGCCCTCCATGCATGCTCTGCACAGAGGACTATCGGTAATACCTAGAATGTAAAGGTGTTTGTTTAGTGGACAGTGTCCTGTTATTGTACCTACAACTACCTTTAGTTTGGCACGGGTCAGTTGTATTAGTTTTTCTGTTAGTCGTTGATTTAGGCAGGGAAAAGCCTCTTTTGTTTGTCTACAATCTGTGGTGCTGGCCCACAGCTCAGCATGTGTACTTACTGTTCTGTTGTGCAACCAAGTTTTGTATTCGCAGAAGGGTATGGGAGCGATAGGTTCCGGACCCGCCACCTTCAGCGTTGAGGCTCGCCGAGCTAGTTCATCGGCTGCGTCGTTTCCTATGTTGTCACTGTGACCTCTTACCCAGCGCAGTGTAATGTTGTTTGACTTTGTAAGCAACTGTAAGGCATTGTGACAGTCCAGTATAAGTTTTGAGGAGGTCGTATTTTTCGCCAGGGCCCTCAGTACTGCTTGACTATCCGTGTATATGTTAATATTGAAATCTGTTACCTGTCTGTTGGCCATGGCTATGGCCGCCACCGTGATGCCGACGCACTCCGCTTGAAAAACTGTGTTGTTCTTACCGAGGGCGTGGGCAATGTTTATGTTTAGCTCGGGACAGTAGACTCCAGCTCCTGTACCCATGCTTGTTTTAGATCCGTCCGTGTAAATGTCGATTGTGTTGATGATAGACGGAGGGGTTGTTGTGTCATCCATGTTGATCTTGTAATTCTTGTCTATTACATGTACCTTTTGTGTTTTGTCACAAATCCACCCCAATTTTGGACACTTTGCTTGTTCAAGTGTTAGTATCCGGGTGTGTGTTGTGATTGTTTCCTTCCACAGTCCATAGGTTTTTATTCTAAGGGCCGCAAGGGTGGCTTCTTCCCTTATATGTAGGTGTAGTGGGGGTATCCCAAGTATTACTTCTAATGCACTTGTTGGTGTGGTGCTTATACAGCTTGTGATCGCCAGGCACGCTTGTCTTTGGAATTTTTGTAGCTCCTGTTGGGTTGTTGTAAGAAGCGTTCTGGGCCACCAGACTACAGCCGCATATATCAGAGAGCTTCTAACAACAGATAGATAAAGCCACTTCATTATTTGTGGCTTAAGACCCCAGGTTTTCCCAATCATGCGTTTGCATTGATTTAGGACAATTGTTGCTTTATGTATTTTTGTATCTATGTGTTTTTTCCAGTTTAGCTTGCTGTCCAGCGTTACACCTAGGTACGTTACCTCTTTTGTTAACGTTAGGCTAGTGCTAAAAAGTGTTGGCATCTTAGATATGTCAGGTTTCTTTTTGTTTGTAAACAGAACTAACTCCGTCTTTTTGGGATTTACCGTTAGTTCGTTTTCTGTGCACCATTTCTCTATGAGTTTCAGTGCATTTTGCATTATGGCACTGAGTGTGTTCTCATATTTACCACTTATGAGGATTGTTAGGTCGTCTGCGTATCCTATTGTGAGGAAACCACAATTGTTTAACTTTGTTATCAGATCATCAACTACTAGGTTCCACAGGATGGGGGATAGTACTCCACCCTGTGGGCAGCCTCTGGCTACTAATCCTCTTGTCGCGCCGTTTATGTCCAGTTGGATGACCCTTTTTTCAAGCAGGGCTCCTATCCATCTGCGTAGTGTTACAGGTACTCTGTATGTTTTGAGAGCATTGTCTATACTCTTGAATGTTGTTTTGTCAAAGGCTCCTTCGATGTCTATAAAGGCTCCTAGGATTGACAATTTGTTGCTCAGGTCGTGTTCCACTTTGCATACTACCGAATGGAGCGCAGTCTCTGTAGATTTACCGGTACTGTACGCATGCTGGTTATGATGTATTGGTATATGTCTTAGCGCTCCGTCTCTAAGGAAACGGTCGCCGAGTCTTTCTAGAGTTTTCAGCAAAAAGGATGTTAGGCTGATTGGTCTAAACGATTTTGGCTGTGTGTAGTCACTCTTACCTGGTTTCGGTAGGAATACTACTCTGACTTCTCTCCATATTAGGGGTATGTATCCAAAGGCTATGCAAGCTGAATATATCTTTACTAGCCTAGGTACTATTTCTGCTGCTCCCCATTGTAGGAGAGCAGGGAAGATATTGTCTGCTCCAGCTGATTTAAAGGGTTGGAAGGTGTCAATGGCCCACTGCACCCTCTCAAATGTAACTACTTTGTTAGCTGTCTCCCAGTCGACCTCAGTAGGTGTTATTTGAGGTTCATCTGTCCACGCTGATGTGTGCGTGCCTAGAATCTTACATCCTGGGAAATGTGTCTCTATGAGTGTTTCGCTGACTTCTCTGTCGTTCTTAGTGTAACTGCCATCGGCTTTCTTAAGTGAGCCGAGTGTGCGACTGTTATCCTCAGCTAGGACCTTGCGGATCCTGGTAGCTGTATCATAGGTTTCTATGTTTGAACAGAAACGTTGCCATGATTGGTTGTCTTTTTTCCGGACGAGTTTTTTGTATTGGGATTGTGCTGACTTATAGTTATCCCAGTCTTCTTCCCGCCGGGTGTTCATAGCTCTGTTGAATAGGTGCCTTAACCTTTGTCTTTTCTTTTCTAGGTCGGGGCCCCACCAACTGTGTCGCGGTGTTTGTTTAGTTCTTCGTGTTTGCAAAGGGCATGCTTTCTCATAGCAAGTCCTAATGCTGTTTGTCAAGTCATTGACATTGTTTTCTATGTGAGACACATTGGTGATGTTGGAGTTGTCTTTTAACCCTATGTGTGTTGTTATCAGTGATTTATACTGTTTCCTGTTTGTCTTTCTCGGGTTCCTTCGGGGTACCTCTTGTGTTTTGGTCAGGTCCAGTTCAAAACAGATCCTTCTGTGGTCTGAGAGCGACGGTTCGTTGCTCACATGCCAATTTTTTATTTGATCTGTTATGTTGTGTGATGCTAGGGTCAGATCAATGATTGTCTGGAATCGACTCGAGACAAAAGTTGGTTCTGCGCCCTTGTTTAGAATGTTAAGGTTAGTGGTTAGTAGGTAGGATACTAGGTCCTCACCTCTTTTGTTGTTTGTCGCGCTTCCCCAGAGAATGTGGTGCGCGTTGCTATCGACCGAGATGACTAGGTCCGTATTATGTTCTTCACAGTGGTTACATAAGTCCATGACTTCTTTGGTAGGGATCTGGCCTTCAATGGGTAGATATAGTGATGCCAGGACTAATGGTCTCGGCACTATCCCATGTCCCTGTTGTATTCCGTTCTGTATTTTTACTGCCGTTAGATCTCTGGAACAGAACTGTGTTAGTAGTGTCGCTGTGATACAGCGTGGTATGTATATGCATGTTCTAGGTGGCTCCTGCGAGCTGTTGTAGTGAATCTTACCATCACAGCTGCCGAAACCACATATTCGATTGGCCCTGACCCACGGTTCTTGAATCAGGGCGATTGTCTCAGCCTCAACCTCCAGATGCTTCCGTAACGTAACCGTAGCAAGATATTTGTGCTGAAGGTTGGTTTGTATTATTTTTATATATTTTGTATTTTTTTTTGTATTTGGCCAGATTATCCATTTTAAAATAAAAATTGTTCCAAATAATATTTTAAGAAGTAAAAATTTTGAATTTTGAATTTTGTTCGCTTATGTTAATCGGTCTGAGGGACCATTTTATTCAACAGCTCTTCTATTGTGAGAGCTGTTGTGTCCGATATGTCCGGCGAGTTTATCACTGCCGTCTCTCTCCATGCGGTGTTTGATGGAGGAGTCGGTGGTGTATCCGTCAACACTGCCTCAATGTCATCAAGTACAGTGCTGACGGATGGTGCTGGTGAACTGACGGCGAGCTCGTCTGTCTGTTTGGTCTGTCCGTCTGTGTTGGAGTCCTCTTTCGTGTCCGTTTCCTTGACTGGCGCGTCAGTGTCCATGTTAGTTGGCATCTCTGGCTGGGGGGCCTCCTTGGGGGGTACATCACTCACTCCTTCTTTCGTGAAGAAGCGGATGTATATGGTACCGGTGGAGTATGCCACTTTCCTTCCCCTTGCCAGGATGTTGCAGATTTGCTCCTTGGGTATTCCCAATACAAGGAATACTCCAGGAGTTCTGCCCTGTACCCGTTGGAATGTATATAGGGTCCACGTTGAGACCTCATACCAGGGGTTTTGGAGGGCGAGGATTTGATGGAGTTTTCCTACGTCCTCCTCGAAGTTCGGCACAAAGAGTGCCGACCTTACCCGCACTGGTATTTCGGCCTGGTTTATCAACGCGATCCTAGTTCCCTCTCGCGGCGACTTCAGTCGTGTGATGACTTCCTGAAGCCACGAGAGAGCTCGTTCGTCATGGCACCACAGCTTAAGCACGCCCTCGCTGAGGAAAGCTCTCCCCTCGAAGGCTGGTGCGTAAGGTGTGGTACCCGGCGTTGGTGGTTTGAGGCAAGCAGCAAAGATCTCAGCCTGTATTAGGCCTTGAATGCTGCTTGCCTCCTGTTGCGTCATGTTTACACGAGGCACCAGCGTGACCGCGACATTGAGATGTGGTTTTGTCGCGCGGGCGTAGGAGCCTGCTGTGTGCGTCGGTCGGTCTGTTTTTCTCCTCTTGTATTCTGCCCGGGGAGGAGTAGTGTCGTCAGGCCTGTCTCGCTTATTGCCAGACTGGCTTGACGACGGGCCGGGGTTGTTAGGCCCCCCACCAGTCGCACCACCACCTCGCCCTCTCCAACTCATGCTAGGTCGGTGGGCGGCAGGGCGCGGCCGGTGTTGGGCCTTGGTGTTGTCACTTTTGGTGGTCGTTGTTTCTCGGGTTTCTGCGGGCGGGCCTCGGCTGGAGTCCGGCTGCTTTGCACCCACTGTGCTCTCACTTTGGCCTGAGGCGACAGTCTCCGCGGGCGGGCAGCTGCCCTGTTTGGGTGGCCGCCCACCGCCGCTTTGACCATTCGAGCCCCTTGCCTCAGTGGAAGCATTCGTGGCCGCACTGCGTCCGGGCTCCTGCCTCGGCCTGCCGCCGCTTCTTCCCGTAGGGGGGTTGTCCGTCCGTTTGTGTCGGTTCGTTTTGCGTTTTTTGTTCTTTTTACGCTTGGTCCTGGCCTCCACTTGCACCCACGGATTTTGGGCAACATGTGTCCCTGGGATGGCATCCGCAAGGGAGGTCAGGTTTAGGGGGCTTATCGGTCCTGTCTGTCTATTCGCTGTGGTGTACGTGAGGGGCGGGTCATTCGGAAACCGGGTAGCTGAAGCAGGGGTCATGAGAGTGGGTTCGTCCGTCGGTGTCCGTGTATCTTTTGCTATGGTCGTTTGGCAGTGCTTAGCACTGAGCGGTGTTTGGCCCCCCCCAGAGTACGAGGGGCTGCCTGTGGCCCTGTCTCCGTTCTTTGCCGGAGGCAGAGCCACAGGTGGGGATTCTCCGACACCAACGTGGGTGGCGGTACCCCTCTGGGGTAATAACTTTTTAACATCCGCTTGCATGGTTTCCGAGTAATGAATATGTTGTGGAGTGTTGATGGGTGTACTTGTGTGTGTGTATGTGTTTTGTAAATGATGGGCGCAGTGGGATTATAGGTGGAGGGATCACGGGATGGGGGGATATCAGGGAACTCCGTCCAGCGTTGGGGGTGTCGCATGGCCGGACCTCTTGTTCGGGTGTCCGCAGCCGGACAGCAGCCCGCTGGCAGGCCGCCGTCCGGCTGCCGACAGATCACGGCTATCCACAACCTGCCGACCCGCCCGGTAGCATGAGGATGCTTCGCCAGCTGGTGATTGTTGTTACGGGTCCCCGTTTCCGAGTTACCCGTACCCCCAATACACCTACCGCGCCGGGCCTATTGCGCTATTGTCGTACCCACTCCACAACACAAGCTTTTTGTTTGATTGGAAAAAAAGACTGTTCTGTATACCTGTACATTTTAGATTAGGTAATCAGTGAAACCAGCCATATCTCGTCCCAGTGTGACTCATGAACTATTTTGGCCTAAGCAAAATGAGTAAAAGTTGATCGCTAATAGATATATCATTTTGCAAGATTTCATTACATTTTTGTAAGTAATAAGCACTTTACATACTTAGAACACAAATTAACATGTTTGATTTGTATGGTTATGAAGAGACTGAATAAAATCACATTAGAATGATATTATGAATTAACAGATTAAATGTAAAGTTTATTTATTGTTAATTTAAGTTCCAAAATCTATATCTTCCAATAGAATAGCAGATAATATTAGAAGTGTAACAGTTCTACTTTACTCATTGAACTATAAACACACTATTTATACACTTTTTCTGTCAAAAATTACTTTAACTATTATTATTATCATTGAAGCCTTTGTATCAGTACCATTTATTCAAATTCTGTCTTTTTACTGTCTTTATCGAAGTTGACAACTTTTACTTTTACAAGTTTTACATGCGCGAATGTAATTTTGTTGATATGCGCGAAAATATCTTATCAGTAAGATCTTTTGTGCTAACTAATAATATCGTGACTTCTAAACGTGATTATTAACCTTTGTGTCTACTACTATATAGTAGTTTCAGTATTCCATATAGCAATTTCGTATTAAGTTAATCCAATTTCAATGTAGTTGATAAACTGAACTTAAATACTTAACTAGTTTTTTTCGTAGCTTGGCGACAGGTCAATAACGTAACTTATTTTGTACTATATTAATGCAGTCATAAGGTTCAAATTCACAAAATCAAAATCGATTATTCTTTTTCTGAAAAACTGTTCGTAATTTGATACTGACAAGTAACAAAAATTTGATAATTATAAGCGCTGATTCGAAGTCCATATAGTATGTCAATGTTGATACAGTAATTTAACGATAGATCCAGCTTATACACAATCGACCTGCTGAAGTTGATTTAAGTTTCAGTTTATCTACCCTTTCATAATAATGTAGTAATTATATTTGTTCTAGGTCCATGGAGCTAAGTTGCCTATGTATTAATTGAATAAAACTTCAGAATAAA
Source organism: Hipparchia semele (assembly GCA_933228805.2). Lineage (NCBI taxonomy): Eukaryota > Metazoa > Arthropoda > Insecta > Lepidoptera > Nymphalidae > Hipparchia > Hipparchia semele. Next base: position 5,090,167 of record OW121717.1, on the reverse strand, counting down.
ATTTAATTTTTTTCATTTAATTCCATGATTTATTCACAAATTGACAATTATGTGTAATGTTACAGATTAGATCACATTACATAATTATTTTAATGAATTACAAAATATCTTTTTGAATTCTGAATGACAAATTGTAAGTTATATATGTACATGTATGCAATAAATTATAAAATAAATTAATATATATATGAAAATTACGTTTTATTTCGTGTTTTTATAATATGATTTTCCTGTGAATTTTTTCTTGCCAAATGATTTTGACTTATCCGATTCAGCAGGTTGAGCTTTGACATGCAATATTGAATACAAAGTTTCTGCTTCGGTTTTATTCTCAATTAATTCTACTAATTGTTCCTGAAATCAAAAATTTTTCTTTTAAATGATGGGACCCTAATTTTATTATTATGAAAGAGAAACTGTCTGCCCCTTACCAGATATTGACGAAATTAGATAAAACTAAAATGTTAAATATTATGTAGCTACTAGAATGTAATGTTACTTTATAACATGTAATGTTACTTAGTAATATTACTAGATACTAGATGCTCGAGACTTCGGGGATTTAGTTTTAGAATTCCCGTAGGGACTCGTGATTTTCCGGTTCACAACTATACAAGCTAAAAATCGCGTCGATCCGTGCGCTGCGTGATTGAGGGACAAACGAATGAGCAAACACTCCCATTTATATATTAGTTAGGATTTTGTGGGTAGTTGGAAAAAAATTCCATGCAACTGTTATTAAACATATCCTTAATTAAAACATTAGCGTACCACAGACAGAGTGATTAAATGATCCAAGGAAATGCCTCTATTCATCAGCCTCGTGATATTCTTGGAAGTAACTCCAGGCAGCTTTTGCACGAAATCGTGTACCAGAATGTTGTAACGTTCGTAGTTCATGTCGTCAGCAGTGGAGTCCCCACTCAGCGCTAAAGCTTCTTCGACATTGGGATTATTTCTTCCTTGCTGCAAAATTGCATTATTTTATTAATATTTATCTGCATTCCGAACCGGTGGTATAGTTATGACTTGTCATAAGAGCCACAAGTTGGCCTACATGAAATAATATTTTTGAATTCTTATTGTTTTGACATGTCATACGTCAACCTTAGGCTATGTTCACATGTAACGCGCGTTAACGCGCGTCAACGCGCGATCAAATTTGAAGAGAGTTCAGATGATGAGCGCTAATGCGCGTTGCGAGAGCTTCTACTCCATCGATTCGTTGCTTTTTTCTACTTCATCGATTAGTAAGTCGATGTCAATATCTTCAATTTCACTAATTTTAAATGCGAAAACAAAATATAATTACGAAAATTAACAAAATTACATGCGATCGCGATGAAAGCGCGCGCTCAACTGAACAGCAAACGGACATTACATTAATATCAAAGCGCGATTGTCTGCATCTAGAAACTTTTTCTCTGAGCGCCGCGTTGACGCTCGCTGACGTGCGTTAACGCGCGCGCATGTGAACGGTTGCTAGGTATATATTAGGATGTCTAAGCGCGCGATTTGAAAACGCGCGTCGCAATTCAGCCATCTGAACATAGCCTAAAAGTATAGTTCTTGCAATAGGGCGCGTGGCTCATGGTTGTGCGTGTGACGTATCTATAAGTGTGAGCGAGAGCTTGCTAGCGCGTGACCGCTCCCACCTAGGCTCCTGACAGGCACGCACACTTACGTAATGTGCATGTACACGACGTAACCACAAGTAAAGCGCCCGTAACTTCGTGATAAACGTAATATAAGTGATATAGGAACGTCGTATGACATCACTCCCACTCAACTCAGACTCAAGACAGAGTTAAATCTAGACTAATTTATGTCAGAGCATATTTGGGTCTCGTTTCAACTCTATCTTAAGTCTGAGCTGAGTCAGAGCGTGCTCTATAGATGTCAGCATAAGACTCCTCTGACTTGAGTTTCCACCTGTCGGATAAAATAGGTCGATGATTGCTGTGATTATGACGATAATGACATAGAAAGTGAAATAACTTACTTTCAGTTCATAAAACAGTTCCGCAGTAGCGTAAGGACTCGGAGACCAGACTAGCTTCAGTCTCGGAAAATGTATTGTTAAAAGTTGCAGCTTCTGCTGAATGTCTACGCTGGATATGTCTGTGGATACTACAAAACTGCCCTGAGAAAAAAAATATATCCTTCAAATACTTGTAAATTATGTACAACCCTTATTATAAATGCGAAAGTTTGGATGTATGTATGGATGGATTGAATTTCTCATAGAGATTGATTGCAGTCTGGAATAACACATAGGCTACTTTTTATCCCAGAAAATAAGAGAGTTCTTGCAGGAATTAAAAAAACAGCTTTTAAGTTTCCTGTTAGACAAGGAGAGCGCTACTAAATCATGACGTCACGAGCAAGTAACTCCATAAATTATCTATATTAAATTTGGTATTAGAAACAGACGCATACAGTTGCAGTAAAATCTCTTATATTGAGATTTGAGATGTATGTATGAACTGAATATATTCTTGCATTTCACGAGGGCGCGTGAGCTTTACTCGTGGTAACGTCGTGTACATGCACATTGCGTAAGTGTGCGTGCCTGTCAGGAGCCTAAGTGGGAGCGGGCAGGCGCGAGCAAGCTCTCGCTCACACTTATATACGACACACACACAACCGTGAGCCACGCGCCCTCGTGAATTGCAAGAACTTTTTTTTTTTTTTTCTGTGTACATCATGCGATCAGTCGGCAGACTATGAGCAGATGTGTTGTGGGAGTAGTTGTCGTGCGAATTGCAAGAACTATACCTGCAAGTTGAAGGGCTTGTTCTGGTCGAACTCGATGAGGAGGATGGGGCGGCTGTAGTTGCGGCACATATGCGTGCACTGCGCGAACAGCCGCCCCGAGTTGAGCGAGCCGATCAGGTCCGACAGCGACTTGCGCTCCACGCAGATGTCCGGCGTCAGGATGTAGTCGCCGATCTGGGGGGTAGAGTCTGTTCAATAATTTTCTTTCACAAAATAACTCCCGCACCATTAACTATTAAATTAAACGTTTAACAGTGAATACTTCATAGGCTAGTGTAATATCTAGATTTAAGTAGCCATATTATGTTTTTATATATGCTGTATGTATTCCAATAAAGAGAAAAAAAAAATGCAGTTTACAGGAGTAAGCCTCGATAGCCCACCCACCCATTACACCAGCCCCATCCGTTTGTAAAATAGGCAAATAATACGCCCAGTCCGAGCAACAACTTTATTCCGAACTCTTCAAACCTCAATACAAGTTACTGAATACCTACATCTAAAAGTTTATTATTTACCTACACTATACCACACCGTTGCACATTGTCGTACCCATGTCCAACACAAGCTTTCCGCTTATTTGGAGGGGATATGAGGGCATGAGCTAACTTCAGCTTGGCTGATATTCTTTAAAAATAAAGACGACCTCCCTAGATCAGTGGTATTATTTTATGATATTCTGTTGTTTGTCTGTATCACAGATCTATTCAGAAAATTATTCCTAATAGTCCGGTAAAAAAAAAAACACAGAAATAGTGAAATTCCCAGTAGTTCTGTGCAGGGGTGTGATTTTTTATCCACAGAACTAGTGAGAAAAAAAATAACCGATGATCGCTGTGGTTATACACTGTGAAATTTCATTGGTTGTACTCCCTGAAAGAGGTGAATGTGCTCATGAAACTGAACAACTTTCCCCAAGGAACATAGGTCGAAATATGAAAAAAAAATTTGGACCTCCCATAGTAAATCAATCAGCTGATCGTCAAGTTTGTATGGAGGGTCCAATTTTTTTTTTCATATTTTGACCTATGTTCCCTAGGGAAAGTTGTTCAGTTTCATGAGCACATTCACCTCATTCAGGGAGTACAACCATTAAAATTTCAACCGGTATAACTGGGAGGTCTCGGGGTCGATCCCCGGCAGGGCGATTTGGGAATTTATAATTTCTGAATTGTCTCTGGTCTGGTCTGGTGGGAGGCTTTGGCTTTGGCCAGCTGCCACCCTAGCGATAAAGACGTGCCACCAAGCGATTTAGCGTTGCGGCATGATGGCGTGTGGAAACCGATTAGGGGTACGGATTGACTGCACGCTGCCATACCCCTTTCAAGTTAGCCCGCTGCCATCTAGGCTGAAATCTATAGACCGCACTCTCACTCTGCCCAGACTTAAGACTATAAAACGAGACAGATTTATATCGGAGCAAGTTTTTGTCTCGTTTTAACTCTTATCTTGAGTCCGAGCTAAGTCAGAGCACGCTCTATAGATCTTAGCAGTAGACTGCATCGTCGCTTACCATCAAGTAAGATCGCAGTCAAGGACTATCTTGTCATCAAAAAAAAAAAAAAAGATGCAAGGCTATCTCACAGCGATGGTGACGGGCTCGATGTTGATGCCCTTCTTGTGCAGCAGCGCGGGCAGCTCTGAGCGGAACTCGCGCATGTCCACCACCACCACCGGCTTCTCTCTCGTGCGCTTTCCTTGCCCACCTGCAACGGACTCAGACTAATATCTATGCATCCTTCGACCATTTAGCCGGGACGACCCTTTACGCAGATTTAGTACTGAATATATTCTGCCACTTTCTGCGGGAGGTGAGGTAATTACGGCCTACGTTTACTCACTTCCGCACACTCTTGTAAAAAAACTTAATCTCTCTATGAACGCACACTAACTCAAAAGCTGTCACACTTACAAGCAGACACGTACGTTTGTACATGTACTTCGGCAGAGGGCAATGCGTGCGCTTGCCTAATCCTGGCTAAATGGTCGAATTATGCATATTATGCTCGTTCTCACCAACGTTCCCTAACTTTCACGGGCTAACTAAAGTTAGGCGACACTTTATCACACTTCACACTAATATTATAAAGGCGAAAGTTTGTATGTGTGTGTGTGTGTGTGTGTATGTTTGTTACTCCTTTACGCCACAACGCATGAACCGATTTGGCTGAAATTTGGAATGGAGATAGTTTATTCCCAGGATTAAAACATAGGCTACTTTTTATCCCGGAAAATTAAGGAGTTCCCGCGGGAATCAAAAAACCTTTATCCACGCGGACGAAGTCGCGGGCATCATCTAGTAATTTCATAATTGTTATAAATTAATACGAATACGTACCACGGTAATTATTTTTATTAGTTGGGATTGTCGATATTTTGAGCCAATTGCAGGGACCGTGGTCACGACGGGACTGCGGTGGTGCGAGGCGTCAAGTTGAAGCCGTCATGAGTAAAATCTATCTACCCGCCTACTTGGTCTTTTCGGAGGAACGTCATTTAAAGTTCGGCAAAAAACATTAACGATGTCTCTTTTTAAATTTGGTGCTGTACGACGCTTTATTTTATAACAATTATGTCATTAAACCACGAATCAAATCTAAAATCTTTACTTTGCAATTTCATTTTCATCAAGCACGAATTTTCAAGAAACACCTAAAGGTGGAAAATGACATTGAATAAGGGAAATTACAATTATCTACATACCTGCTTTCCTGGTATCTACCGGATCGTCTTCTTCCTCGACGTTTAAATTGAAATACTCGTCGGTCTTGCCGTCTTGGTACGACGGCACTACCATTACCTGGAATTAAATTTAACTGTACACGTGTCTAATTTTGACTTTAATCAAGTTCATTATCAGCAACCTATCAACTACGACTAGTGTGTACTAGAGGTCTCGAACACACACGCACGCACCCACACACAAACACAAACCCACACACAGGTACACACGCGCTCTTACATGTCGCTCAATTGCAACAAGGGTGACATAATTTAAAATCGACGATAAGCCAGGTAATACACGTCAGGTTTTTTCATCCGATTGTCTGATCCGGTAGCCTGATCAGGCTACCGGAAGGCGTTGAAGCCATTACTTTGTATGAACAGTCAATACACGTCCGATCCGGCCACCGGATCGGACGTCCGAGTCGGAAACGGGCGCGAGGCGTTTCCGATTTTACTGTCGGTCCGATTGTCTGAAGGCGCGGTCTACATACTTCTAGTATGAGACAAAATAGACATCCGGTTACTCCTTCCGATTTTGCCAGACAGGGTTCCCAACTTAGGGCTTTTAGCCCCAAAGGAGACGGTCCATTTTGGGACTACTCTTGTACCATATACCATGAAAAGTGACAAAATACAAAGAGATCATTAACAATAAAATCAATTAGACAATCATAATAAATAAATTGCAAAAATAAAAATGTAATTTCAAGTTTTTCGGTACTGTACACAACACTTACAAGATGGCTACCTTTCAGCCACATAGAAGGCAGTGGGTAGGTACCCAGACACAGTTCTGTCAAATGTCATTTCTGAGTGATCTGACAAGTGACCCCATAATATTTTGACAGCTAACGTCAGAAACATGAATCCACCCGCCATGATTACGTATATTATGTTGCCTTACGTGTAGAAAATAAATAATATTAGCATTGAAATTAAGATGAGTTCGTGGATTTGATGGGTCAAAAATGCTTTAATATTTTATTTTATTTTATGTTATTACTGGTACACGACCTGTCCCAGGCTCCATACAATTTTGGACCGTCTCCTTTAGGGCGGAATTTTGCTTATTGGGATTTTTTAGGGCCCAAAAAATCTAGCGCTGACTCTGTGTGGACGCATCGTTGTGGTTCGAATAATGGGCGAAAATTATGAAAAAAAATAAAAAAAATAAAATAAAATAATTCATAATAATAAAATTATTATTATTATGAATTGTTTTGGATCTTTTAAATAGAAATGACTCTCAGTAAGTCTTGTCAAATTGATTGGATGAATCCAAAATAGCGACGTTTTTTCTTCTTTCTCTTTCCTCTCTTTAAAATTTCTGTGGTGGTGTCGTGTGGTGCGGGTTGTTACGTTCACTCAAATATGGTTGAGCGAAGCAATGGCTGGATCCTGCGTCATGCTCGTGAACGGGTGCCACCAACGGGAATGGGTCTGCTTTTGCCTGCCTGTCTTAACATGCATTGGATTGTTTTGCATTTTTGAAACTTTATTGTGGAAACACTGTATACATAGCATAGTTTTGTTACCTATTGTGAAAAAAATTTTTTTTGAAAAGAGCGACCGCCGAGTTTATTGCTGGCTCTTCTCGGCAGGAACGGCATTCCGAACCAGTGGTAGATTCATTGACGATTCAAAAGTACTTGTAAAAGTTTATTTGAATAAAAAATATTTCTATTTCTATTAACTCGTCATCCATCTTCTTTTCTTCTGCTTTGCTCTAAACGCAAGCACTCGGGATGATAGCTCGGGAACGACTGAGTTCAGAAAAAGCCTGACGGAAAAATCGGATGTGTATCGAGTAAATACGATCCGGTTGCCTGATCAGACAATCGGAAACAAAATCGGACGTCTATTGCCAGGCTAAGAGAATTCTCTCGTTAGAGAGTAATGTTTTGTGGATGCTGCGGTCTCGAAACAACACAGCGGCCAACAAAGCGACAGAGCATTAAGTCACAATCTCTCTCGCTCTTATTTTTTTGTGCTTAGCGTAATGTAGTTTTTATAAAGTATAAATTTTCGACACTAAAATTGGTGAATTTTGAATTATGTCACCCTTGTCGCAAATGAGAGTTAATTCGCATATACATACTAGCTGGTAATTGACAACATTGTTATCAATTACCAACTAGTATATATGCGAATTAACTGCCTGTTGTGTTCATAATAATCTTGTAAAGTAGTATAGCTTGCATATTTTATTTGGTGTCCTCAAACGTATTGTTATAAATACTTATAAAATTTCACACACACTTGAGAGTACACGAGTAAAAATCAAAGGTAAAGAGTGAAAAGCCCGGGATCGAACCCGCGATCCCTCGAAAAGGAGACCGCAGACTTAACCACTACACTATACTGCTCCTAACTGTGTAATGTTGTAACCTAGTTGTAAATAGACAAAAAGACGTACGCTCTTCGTTTGTATGAGCATCTCAAAAGCTTGCTTCTCCCGTCTAAGTGACGTCAGATACGACTGTTCCTCCACTGTTTTATCGTGCATTAGAAAGTACACCTGAAAATAATAATAATTTTATTATTACGGGTAAGCGGTTTGATAGTAAACCTTTTTTTTTTTTTTGATGGTAAAGCCTACACTAATGTTTCCCAACCATTTTTATGTCATGACCCACGAAAAAGCCAAAGAAAGACGTGTGGCACTCGGGGACTGCCGCGGTAAAGCTATTGCATAGCATTTTTTATCAACACGAAAATAAAAAATGCGCCATCTAGCGGCTCACCGTAGAGGAGTCCCGTGTCAAGTTATTTTCGTTACAGAATTTCTGGATTCGGTCTCCACTCTGGCCCGCGATAGAAGCTATGCAATAGCTTAAAAATAAGTAAAAAACTCCGTCACAATACAATTACACTAGCTAATGCCCGCGGCTTCGTACGCTGTTTAAGGGTTTCAGATTCCCGCGGGAATTTTTTGTTTTTCCCACTTCCACTTGGTGGTGGCATTACTTGCTTGGGAATTTGACTTTTTTGCTTGGTTGGGGAGGTAAGCGGTGTTTAGCTTGTAATGTTTGACCATACAGATTTTCATCTGTTGGCGGATTATAGCAAAATAACTTCAACCTTTTCTTGCTAATCATGAACTTCCGCAAAGTTACGCCTGATTCTATCCACTATTTATTTGATTTATTTACTATTAGAGGTTTCAAACCAAAATATACCTTAGTATTAGGTTCCTCGGGTTTCTTCTTCGCCTCGTACAGTTCTATTTGTCTGACGGCCGCCACGTCGCTGTGGTACAGAATGATATACTCTGGACGCAAAGCCTCTAACGTTTGTCCTAGTGAGAAGTGATTCCCATTTTGTTTGAACGTCTGGATACATATTATTGGCCTTTCTGTTTCTAGCTGTGTTATATCTAAGTTTTCCATCTGAAAAAAAACTTGTTTTTATTTAAGTTTTGAAATGCTCGCCAGAAAATTAACTGATTTTGCTACCACAGTAAAAAAAAGTGCAATAACTAAGCAGGAGTCTCTTTACGTAGGTAGCCCCTAAATACAATTCCTTAACCAATGCTGTTTCTACCTTTAGGTGTTCCCTAAAGCTTCGTGAAAACGAATTGACAGAATGCGTCACCTAACTTAGATAGCCCGTAAAAGGAAGGAATTATTAATGAAAACGGGCATCAGTTGTGGGTAAAAACTTATTTAAAAAAAGAGCGATATAACCGATAGACAATTGAGAAACCCAAATAGGCTCGTGATTCCTTGACTACGCCGCAAGAAAGTCTGGTAGTTTGTGAGAATGGGCGTGATGTTCTATAATAAAATTCCACAGTTGATCTTAGCCTTACCTTTACACAAGTTTGAGAAATCTATTAAGGGTATTCTAATAAAGTAGGCATATTATACAATTGAAGATTACATAAATAATAAAAAATCGTAGACATAACTTCAGCAATACATGAGCATAATTGTACACAACATAATATTGTTATTACATATTATTTTATTTTTAAAGAGCAACCGCCGAGTTTCTCGCTGGTTCTTCTCGGTTGGAACGGAATCCTGAACAAGTGGTAGATTCACTTGACGATTCAAAAGCAATCTGTAAAACTTTATTTGAATAAAAAATTATTTTATTCTTTTACGAATATTTTAAGAAATACCTGTGATATGGGCTCGAACATACTCTCGTCGATCGTTTTTGGTTTCTTCACCGAATCATTCGACGCCATTTGAGTTAAAGTCAACACATAATTGGATTTATTCAATTCATCCATTGCATCCTCATCGTCTATGGGTGGATCCACACTATATAACATAACTTGTTATATAACATGTTTAAGTAGTTAATGACAATCCTTACTAATATTACAAAAGCGAAAGTGCGTTTGATTGTTGGTTTGTCCTTCAATCACGCAACAGAGCTACGGATCGGCGTTATGTTTTGCATGGGTATAGTTTAGTACCTGTAGAATGATATAGACTCTGAAAAACAGAGTGTATCCATAAAACTAGCTCCAAGCGGAAGTCGCGGACACAAGTGAATTACAGATTCTCTGAATAAAATATATTATTCTAGGCGAGTTGCGAAGTGATTGAAGGACAAACCAACAAATACACTTTTGCATTTATAATATTAGTAAGGACGTTCTCTATTAACAAAAAATAACGTTATATATAATTATGAAAATAATTTCCTCTCAGAGAAGGGTTATAGGGTATATAGGGATTATAGGGGTAAAAATAATATGATTTTTGCAATACAATGTTACAGTCTGGCCCGTCCCAATTAAACGCGACTCTTAACGCAAAAAAAAAGTTTTATAACATGTTATTTAATCTGAACTTACCCTAATTCAATGGTATTTTCATTTTCTGATTCTGTTTGAGTATTAACTTTTTCTACCGATTTTATTGGTTTGCTAAGCTTCTTATACTTTGAAGCGACAGTAGTAATATTAAGGTCTCTTCTAAACGCTGTGTAAAATAGATATTTATTTTCCCCCATTGTCAGGAAGTGGTTTAGTTGACTACATGACTTATTGTCTTTACAAAGGATAAGTATTTTCGTATTGGTCAAGGAGCCATTTCTGTTTTTCTTTACTTCTTCTGGGATTTCGTCTATTAATAGATCGCATAAGCATTTCCATTTTGGTGATGGCTCTGGATCGAATTCTGTAAAAAATTTAATTCAGTTTTTAAATTACCGAAAATCGTCTCCTAAACAATATCGTCGATTTAACTCATGTTACACATTTACCATTTTTACTGTTGAAAACCCTAGTTTTCGCTAAACGGAACAGGGTTTCAGCAGAATCTAGGAGTATCCATCCTGAATTGACTTTGGCATACTCAGGTGTCCTGTATTTGTTCACTAGAGCATAGAAAGACACGGAGTCATCATGGATTAGATTCCTAAAACAATGATTTTGAGTAATTATTTTTTACATTTTATTGCTTCCTTGGTCGAAGCTCTAGAAGCTAGCTTGTTCATACATGTTACTCGATAAACATGATGTTTACCGTCAGATAAACTGAATAAATCTCTCTTTGACGCTACTTTGACGCTAATATCATCGAATACGAATGCGATCAATCGAATTTAGTCTTATACTAATCCCACAGGTACTTATTACTTACTTACAAGATCATAGTTCTTAAAATTTTCAAGTCTTGGATATATTCCTTGGTGCGTGTGCTGAGTTGATGCCACACACAATCCAGCTGCGACTGTAAAATCTTGTGGAATTTCTTTGTGATACAGTTCTCTGTGGTTATTTCCTAAAATGTTATATAACAAAATAAAGGTTTATTTTAAAGCACAAATTTATGACATTCAAAACTGAAGTTGAAAGGCATTTTAGGTAACTGTGTATGCGTGTGTGTGTGTATGTGCGTGCGTGCAACTATTACTATATTTTTTATTTTTGACTATAGTTTGTATTTTAAGCAAACTAATTTTAATATTACAACAGCTGATTTTACGACATGTCAACTTGACAGCACCACCATATATTCCCATAACACTTTTTTGAAAATAAAGATTTTTTTTAAAATATCAAAATCGGTTCTTTCAAAGACAATCATGCAGACAGACAAAGGTTCTAAACATCTAGAGGCAGTGTTTTGAAAAGAGTTTATTCGTTTGTATAGATGTACTTGCATATCCAGAGTCCTGTTGATGCTCTTGAGCTGCTTGACGGTGTAATTCATGATGTCCAGTAGACACGACTGTATGAGGCTCATGCTTGTGGAGAGCCGGACGTGCAGCTCTGTGACTTCTGCTTGTCTGCTCTTTAGACTTTTTATTATTGCTCCATGAAACCTACAATAACCAAAAATATGATAGAATAGTTTTTATTCAAATAAACTTTTTTTAAGTGCTTTTGAAAGGTCAAGGGAATCTACTAATGGTTGGTAGTTACCACCCTACCGTCAAGGATGTGTCGACAAGCGATTTAGCGTTCCAGCATGATGGCGTGTAGTAACAGATTAAGGGTATAGTTTGAATTTACACTGCCATACCCCTTACAAGTTAGTCCGCTGCCATCTTAGACTGTACCGTCACATACTATCAGGTGTGCAGTCAAGGACTAATCTTGTCATTGAATAAAAAAAGTTTAGAGCCATTAATATCAATTCTAATATTATAAGTAACTTGCTTGCTTAAAATTACTTCGATTTTAAAGTTCAATTAAAGTACACTAAAAATAACATTTTCATTTTTACCTTGGCCACAAAAACAGCTCTGTAACAAAAAGTGCTCGCATAACTTTTTCCACTTGATGATACCCAAAGGTGAAAGAAATTGGTGAGTTAGAAAATGCTTTGATGAATCCAGTCTGTAAAATTAATGAAACTTAATTAAAGTAAGGGACTGTATCACCAACCCCTTTTCTTTTTTTTTAAATGTTGGGAAATTACTAACTTTAACTAATGCATAAACCTTCCCTTAATCGTCAATTATATAGCATCTAGCAATCCTCATTATTATCTCAGGAAAATCTTTACCACTATGTAATTGGAAAGGTGTCATATAAGCTTCAGCAATATGATACAGACAGATTCATTGACAACATTAGAGTCTGATTGGAAGATTATTATCTCCCCTCCAAATAAGTAGATAGATATAGAAGTAGTAGAAGTAGAAATCTTGTGTAAGGAGTGGGGTACAACAATGCAACTGTGAGGATTGAACCATTGACTTTTCAGTTTTTAGTTAACCTGAAACATTGGCCTTTAGAGGCTTTATATGTATAACCATAAAAAGTAGCCAGCTTGAGAATACAAGGTTTTAAAAATACTTACCTTATTTTTTTGTCTATACAGTCTTAACACAAATGCTTCCTGGCATGATTCAAGCACAGTGTGAGCTCTCAACACAACAATACCAGTTATACTGGACACTGGAACACGGCTCTTCAACAGATCAACAACTAAGATCCTTGTTGACACAATGTATACACCGCCCTCTAAGTAGGCTTTTTCTCTGAAATTATAATTGGTAAACATCATTTCAGAATTACTTTTTTATAGCACTTATATAAAATGTTATATGGTTGTCTGGAAGAGATCGCTCTTTAGTGATAAGACTGCCTTATTGTACTGACATATATTTTGTTAAGTTTACTTTTTTTCTGTTTTAGTGGTGCAATAAAGAATAAATAAATATAAAAGGCAAAGGTGACTGACTGATATATCAAAACACAGCTCAAATCACTGGACAGATTGGGTTGAAGTTTGGCATAGATAGCTTTTACGAGGCATTCGCTAAGAAAGGTTTTTTGAATATTTAATTGTGAAGGGATGAAATAGAGGTTTGAGAATTCAAACTTAACGTGGGAAAAGTCGCGGGCAAAAGCTTAAGTGTGGAGCAGTTTTTTTTTTTAACCTAACCTATACAATTTTTAAAGACCAGTACATCACTGAGTTTGGTGCTCCTATGAAGTCAATACCATTTTTCTACTTCAAAGGGGCATAAGTCAATGATATAGGTATAACTTCAATGAAAGTAATTCAGTTTTTATGTTTGGATAAAATCATTTACCTTTCAGCTCCAGTGTTAGGTAAAACAGTTAAATTAAATTTTTCTGTAAAGTATTTCTCCTCATGATCATTGCTATTAAGTACTAAAACTAAATTGCCAGGATCCTTATGCACCCATAATAAATTAGCAACAACTGTGTTATAATTTAGGCCTCTGAAATAATAAATAATGCAGTTTAAAATTTGGGTACAGTTTTAACCTTATTTAACTTTATTTTGTAACCATTATGTCTTCATTTTTTTTTATTATTTAACTAATTAATAAAAAAAAAATGAATACATATTGTTACCTAATATGCAGCTAGTCTTACTTACTTTGCGATTATAACAAGAGCATCTTTTTCAAAGATATCGATAAAAATTTGTTTTTCAAATGGAAGCAATGGGTATTCAATTTCAATGTTTTGTGCCAAGTCTTCCATCTCGTTAGTTGGTTCCATTTTATAAGATAAAAATTGCAATAAAAACCCTGACTTATTTTTATTTTGAATACTAATAATTGCTGATAATCAAATAATCACTATAATCATTTTTTATTTACATTAAAAAATAGTGTATAAACAGTTTTCATAACTACATATTATGACTATTATGATAATCCAAGAGAATGTAATCACTCCGTTTTAAGCGGCGGAACTTCAAACAAAATTTTTCGAGCCTTGTCTGTGGCTTTGTTTTATAAATTAAAAATCCTAAAAGAAAAACAATACTACCAACCAATGTAAAGAAGAAGGAATTGTCAAAGCTAAGGATGTAATTTATCGATAGATACATCTTATCGATAAAACCTTATCGATATTTAGGTTTTATCGATATCGATAAAAAACAGGGATGCGCCACCAAATCTATTGTTCAAAGGTTAAGTTCAAAATGTAGCGTAAATAAAACAAGGATCGATATGAGTCTAGTATTTATTCATTTTTAATTACAATTACAACTAGTTGTTAAAAAAAAGTTGTTATTTTAAACTGAATGTAATAGCGTCTTTTTATCTGCTAAGCAAAGTAAAGTATCACTGTACTCTTCTTTTTATCCCATTCGATAAAAAAGCAGATAAAAATTAAAATAATCGTAGGTAGGCACTCTACCAGTTAGATACCATTGGAAAAAGCAAGAACTTCTCAGAACTTTTAACATTCATGCTGCAAACTTCACATTTTCTATAATCTTACCCGCTACCATCTAGGGATGTAAAGCGGTAATATTACTTTCGTAAAATTCGGTAATTTACCATATTTTACGTAAAATATAAATAAATTACGTAAATTACGGTAAAATTGGGTAAAATACGATTTAACTCTTACTAACAAAACTATTGTGACCCACACTTTTGCTTGATTTCGTGGCATAATTTACTAAATGCACGTACAGTACAGTCAGTCAAAACAATTCAACTGATCGCCGATCGGCTTGCCGAATGCTCACTGTTCAGTCGGAATGGCAACAGCGCAAAACATAAAGACAAACTGCACTAACGGCAACGTCGCATCGTGAGAGTCGCGCCGCGCGACTCGCAGTACGTAAGTATGTTTCAACTACACGCTTGTCTCACCCCCCGCTATACTTTTCAGCATACATACGTAGCCGGTAATTTTACCGTAATATATATAAATTACCGTAAAATATCCGTATTTTACTAGCTTTTTCGGTAAAATTACGTAATTTTGCAACCGTACTACCATCTTAGACTGCATCGTCACTTACCATCAGGTGAGATCGCAGTCAAGGGCTATCTTGTCATAGAATAAAAAAAAAAAAAAAATAATAATCTTCCAAGATGGTTCACAAATTGAATTGAGGAATTAACGATTAAACAATTCCCGCTAGAATAATTATTTATAGAATTAATAATTATTTAAAACGTTTGACAAATATTTTTCTCTTATTATACTGACAACTGACTGGAAAATGACAACAATTTTTTTCTTTCTTTGGATTAATGACTTTTCATAATGCGAAGCCAGTCGAACCAAGAATTAACTCTTTTTAGAAAACTCCTTTTTGACATACATTATGTTGGCAATATGACGTCACCCGTTAGTTTCGGCATGTTGCTGAACCCAAAGGAACAAAATGTTCTTGTAAGAGAGTTTCTAGAGGCTGATGATAATTATTCACCCAAGAGAATATAATCACTCCGTTATTCACAATGTGAGTTATAGAATTTTTTTTTAAATTTTATTGGTTGAGTTCACAAACATTTGTGATCTATTGCTTGCTCATTTCATACAACTCCGTATTTAAATAGATAATTTCAACATGTACGTGTTTAATAAATAAAACTATCACTCAAATATAACTTTTGTTTTTTCTATAATAAAGAAAACTTGAAATTCCCCATTTTGTACGTGGCTATCCGAGAAAAGCCAAAAAAAAGAAACCTCATTCTTTTAGTCTATGGCCATTAAAGGTGCGCGCGCATTCCGGAAAACTGATTAATTTTTCCCGCCGTTGCGAAAAAATTTTCACAACTCGTTTTCACTGTTTTGTACCATAATGTACTATTTTAGTATTATTTTCTTCACAAGTGTGTTGAAAAACGTCGTATGATACACGTGTGTATTGATGATTCACACTTGTACTATAATGTACTCATGGAACTAATAAGTACTGTTGTACGTAGTCGTAGACAGAGAAGACATAGACCCAGTGACGATTTCTTTCTCACTCACACTAAATTTCACAATAAAGTTATTAATGTGATAAACAGAGACGCAGCTACCCAATTTTTTGTCCCTCATCGTGTAACCAGTTTTTTTCAAGGTCGCCACACTTTTGTGCGAAACAAACTGACAGTTAATAAGAAAATTTAGTATCTATGTGTGTTGCCAGCTTTAGGTACCTATACAATGTCCCGATTTTCCCTATCCTACTAATATTATAAATGTGAAAGTTTGAAGAAAGTTGAAAGAAGTTTATGGATGGCCATACATACATCCAAATTTCAGCCATATCGGTTTAGTGTGGCGTGATTGAGTAACAAACATATGGATGTTTGTTACTCAATATATAGTAATCACGCCACACTAAACCGATACGATTGAGTAACAAACATCCATAATATGTTTGTTACTCAATCACACCACACTAAACCGATATGGCTGAAATTTGGCACGGAGATAGGTTTTTTTTTAGTAATGTCCTCTGACATACCATAACGGCGGGTTACTTTGGCTACTTTTTCAATTTTTTTTTTTAATTTTTGTTGAAACAAAATAAGGTCGTGATGGAAGAAATGAATATTATGAGAAAAGAAAAGAAAGATGATGGATACTAGAATATAATATATGTCGGCGATGATTAAAGTGTATTCAGTTAGATAGTGTCGGTTACTGTTCTGAATCATCCTGAAGTTTCGTTCGAATGTCCAACGACCAGTCGAGAACTGTTGGCGATCTTAAGAATTATTTTATTTGCAAAGTTCTTAATTTTTAAAGCCATTTTTAAATAGCTAGAGGCAGACTTTTTATGTTTTTTTTAATAATTATTAACTTAAACTATGAAGAGTTGCAGTTTTATTCGACTGCCTCAAAAAAGGAATATACTGTACTAAATATATAATTTTTGTTGCTTTTAATTCAGTAGCATTACTCGATCGAAGGAAAATTTTAACTGTTCTTTACAAATTATTTTGTGTAACATTCTTACTAGTAACGAAAAAAAATTTTCCTTTGTGTTACATACATCTTTTTTCAAAATGACTCACATATGCTAAATTTCTATTCGGCATTTCAATATTTTTTTTAAGGAGCAAATAATTATCTAGTGAATTGGTCCTATGAAAGAAACTACATTAAAAAACTTTGATATAAAAAAAAATATTTTTAAAAAACTGACTTACGCGTACAAACTAAAATTATTTTATACTTTTAAGTGGTGGTTGAAGTTAATATTGTGTGCAATAAAGAATAATAAATTCTTTATTGCACACAATATTAAGATATATGTAAAAAATAGAAGCTTACCCTAATAGGTATGTCTCTCCCAGACAACCTTATATGTGTAGGTATGTTATTTAAAAAATAAAACAGTTCAGCATCTGTTTTGTCGTTTTATTTAAAAATCCTGGGAAGAATTTTCCATCTAATTTGGGGTAACAGGGAAGTGCAGTTATTGTGGCAACATTAAACTCAAACTTGTCATGTGACGTCATCGTTACGTCATGTTATCTCTATTTCAGTTGCGGTTACACAGTACCTTGGTCTATTGCCTTCTCTGTCTACGTACGTAGTACTTATTAGTTCCATGAATGTACTATATGGACATATTACCTTCTTAGTTGGTACCTACTATTGTTTTTTTATGAAGTTGGCTAAAATTAGTTGCCATGGCTCAAAAAAAAATGTATGAAGTTCCGCCTCTTAAAACAAAGTGATTATATTCTCTTGGGCCGCTACGCTTTTAAACTATAATATAGGTAGGGTGACCAACCCAATACCTAGCACTGCACCAGTTTATTCGCACTTTGGCAAAAAAGATTAAAATATAAATTTCTGATTGTGGTTTTTAAATTTTTTGATAAAAAAATATTTAGGGGAATTCATATTTTTCACAATCAAAACCTTTCTAATCTGGAAAGTTTTAAAATGACGTCAGTATCGTAGTTGAAAGATATCGTTCTGGAGTTCCCGAAGTTTTTCGGCCATTTTGACTCATCGACGTTAAGGGTCAGTACTTACTTAATAATGATTTAACTGTGGTTTTATTTGAGTTTTAATAATATTATTGATTTCAATTGATTTTCTAAGTATTATTAGTTACTACTTCAAAAAGTAAATGAAACTTTCCCGTTATTTCATTGCAAAACAAGGGGTGTCAGTATCTGGTTACAAAATTTGGAGATTTTCCTGTTTATTAACACTCCGAAGCGATTCGATTCCCTAGCAGCCTAGGAGTCTGTAGACGATCTTAACAAGTGTGTGTAAACTGTCCATACTCTGGAGTCTAAATTCTTTAAGACCCATCACACGAAAAGGACCAAGAAGTTCTCTGACCTTACTCTCAAACTGATGGAAGACAGACAAGAGATGAAACTTCAGTCGTCAGCAGACGCGGATGCCTACTGGTAGGTTAATAGATCTCTAAGAAAAGAACTCGTGGCCTTGAATACCAAGTGCATTAAAGATACCATCTAGTGGAACAGAAGTTCCATTCCAAAGTATCCGTGATAGATCTATCTATCAGACAGAGCCAGCTGACGCGGCTGAAAACTGACGAAGGCTGTCACGTTTCTTCTCCACCTGAGGTATGAAGAGAGGTTGAGAAGGTCTATGGGCAGTTATTTATCACGAAACAATAATCATTCAGCGGACGATGGAGAGAGCTATGCTTGGAGTATCCCTGCGAAATCATATCAGAAATTAGGATATCTGTAAGAGAATCAAAGTCACGGACATAGCTAAGCGAAACTGAAGTGGAAATGGGCGGGCACATAGTTCGAAGAGCTGATGGTCGATGGGAGCCCATGGTGTTGGAGTAGCGATCCCGTACCGGGAAGCTAGGTGGACCGACGACATCAAACGAGTTGCAGAGAGCCGCTGGATTCAGGTAGCGTAAGACCGAGGCCTGTGGAAGTCCATATAAGAGACTTTGTCCAGCTGTGGACGTCTGTCGTTTGATAAAGTTTATGTTTACGTTTTCTTATTAAATATGTAAGGTGTGTTTGTTTTAAATATAATAAATATAAAAAAATTAAGTCACCTACAGTTACTATAAGAATTTCCGTATATTATTTCGTAATAAAATCTATATTCTAAAAGACTTCCGTAGGTAGCCTAGCGTTATATTTCCCTTAAACTCTATTAAAATCTGAGTGTTGATAATTGGATAATTTTGTGCCCATAACTGGTAACAAATGTGCGAATAATTGGGGACTGGGTCATTTTTCAATCTTATTTAAAATTCTAGTTGATTTAAACAAAAATATTTCAATATCTTCTTTAAGTATATATTTTATTAAACAAGTAACCTTATGCACGGAGTGATTTATAGGATTTTGTAAAATTTATATTTAAAAAACATATTTGAAATTAGATAAACTCTTAAAGTGCCCATAATTGGGTCTGCCACCCTACATACTTACATACAGATCTACTTACTCTACTATACGTCTGTGTTACAGACAGGCTTATGGAGCCCGTAAACGGTCAAACATGTTTGTCAAACACGTGAACTTTTTATGTCAAATTTTACGTTTTTGTTATGGTTTTGTTTGAACAAGTTCTTCAAACACCAGCGCACACGTTCAAACTCCATCCGTTTCCGTTTGCCAAACACGTAGTTTGTTTGACCGTTTACGGGTCCCTTAAAAGAGCTAGAACCCAGAGCCGTATAACCAGTTATTAAAAAAAAATACTGGGTAATAATCAGTGTTGCCAAGTTAGCTCTTTTAGAGCTAAATTTAGCTCTATTTCCACGTCACTAGCTCTAAAAAATTGTGTTTAGCTCTTCAGCTCTTTTCTTACGCGTTTTTAGCTCTATTTTAATCACACACCTGAAATTCAATTTTTATTTACGCGATAAGAATATCCAAACATAGAAGTCAATTCAGGTTTATATTGGCGTTTTCGCGGTAATCCCCTTAATTTCTCATAGCTTTGTTGTCTCACTTGTCAGTTATCTCTCATTGTAAGATAATTCTTAATTTAGGTGTTCGAGCCTACGCTTGAACCACAGATGAGATTAACGTTCCAATATTCGTCATTAGCATAGTCTATCTCTTTCACGCACTAGGTAAGCCTACGTCATCACGACTATACCTGTCCCTGTCTAGCACTCGTGGGGCAGCGCGCGGCGGTCATCTTCTTCAGTACGCTTTCAATATTCGAGTAGTGTGCACGTGCAGGGCTTTAATCCATAAGTGAGTATTCTACTATAGTGATTATTCCGCTCGACGCCCCAGGCTCAGCGACGATTCTATACCGCTCGGCGCCTGCTGGCCCAGCGACGAATCTTTCATGCTCGGCGCCCATGGGCCCGGTGACTAAGGTTAAATTGCATATCTGAATCGTCGACTCAATTGACGCGACGCCTCAGCGAAAACGAGGCGTCGTCTTGAATCGTCGACTCGATTGACGCGACGCCTCAGCGGAAACGAGGCGTCGTCTCGGATATGGCGGCATGTCGCCTCGATGGAAGCGGCGCGTCAGCTCATACGACACGACACGTCGCCTCAGCAAGAACACTAAAACGTCCGACTATTACTTCAGCAAAAAGCAGCAACTCCACAATCGGCTACCTCCACTGCAGAGGATGATTTAGACAGATCTTACGAGTCCCTCCCGGATAGCACAAATTCGGAACACGAGATCGGCCCGATGAAACAATCGGAGGAAGAAAAGCTGCGCTCCGCGATCGTCGATGCGCAGAGAAAACTAGCTAGGTTACAGAGGGCGGGAAGCTCGGAAGAAAACCTAGCTTTCGATTTCACCCCAACAACCTCGGGACAGGAACCCAAAATAGCTAAAGCTAGCCCAGAGATCCTGAAGCACGGCATAAATTGCCAGAAGTTCCGTGACACTGATTGGCATAATATAAGGTATGCCGAAACTCAGAAGCAGTTTCAGGCTACTCCGGCTTTTAGTGCTCTAAAGCCTAATAACCTATTAGCGGGGGTAACCCCTGACTGGAAGTCGAACACTATCCTGGAAAGATTCGACCTTACACTAGGAGCCATAACTAATGGACTCATCCAGCAGAGGTTGGTCTTCCAAAGCCTCTTAGATAGCCTGCCAACGGATATGAAAAGGAAAGTTGGAGAAAACTTTATTACAGCTGACTCCAAATTTAGGAAAACTTCAGACTGCCTGTTGCAATATGTCTGCGGTCGGCGGGCTGAAGTGCTGCAACATCGTAGAGAGATCTACAAACCACAAAATAAAGCCCTCAGGGCTATCTTGCACGAGATCCCGCCGTCAGAGACACATCTCTTCGAGGAAAAAGCCTTCTCGGAAGTCGTTAAAGAACAAGGGGGAATTCACAAGTTTTTTCCCGATAAAAGACGACAGATCACCTCCAACAAATTTGGACAGTCAAAAGAAAAGAATAAAGGACAGCGGTACACTCACGCACGCAACCAAGATACCAAACACACCAAAAGGAATCAGTCTTTTACCAGGAAAAAGGAAACAGACACACTCCCACAAAAACCCAGCAACCCTCAGCGAGGAAGAAAGTGGGGGGGAGGAAAACACAAGTGACTGCTTCAGAGCGGGTCGCCTCGCTCAGCAAATAGCTCGGTGGAGTGGGGCACCCGAGAGTATCTTGAGAATTATAAGCGGTTACAGAATTCCATTCCGAAAAGCTCCTCCTCTAACAGAGTTCACCAAAGAAAACATCAACAAGTTTCAAACGAAATTCTCTCCAGAAATGTCTATCGAAATACAAAAAATGCTTCAAGCCAATGTAATTCAGGAAAGTGTTCATCCAACGGGATTCCTCTCAACTTTGTTTCTGAAAAAGAAATCGAGTGGAGAAAATCGTCCCATCTTCAACCTCAAGCGGCTAAACGATTACGTTTTTGCTCCAACCTTTCGGCTAATAAATCAGCAACAAATTCCCTCCCATTTAAAAAGCGGAGACTATATGATGAAAATAGACATCTCACAAGCATATTTTCATATCCCGATAATGCCGAATCATCGCAGGTTCCTTTCCCTAGCATACCAGGGGAATCTTTACGAAATGACATGTCTTCCCTTCGGTCTAGCGTCTGCACCGTCAGCCTTCGCGAAAGTAACGAACTGGGTAGCGCATCGGTTGAGACAAAATCACCTGCAAGTTCTAGTTTACCTGGACGATTTCCTTCTAATCCACGAAGATCCTGTAACTTTGGAATCTCAAATGAAGTTTGCAATGAACTTTCTAAGAGGGTTGGGATGGCAAATAAATCTAGCAAAGTCATCCTCGGTTGCCTCGACCAGACTAGAATATCTGGGCATTACCTGGAACACAAGTCGGAACACAAAGAGTCTTTCGACAGTGAAAATTCAGCAGTTGCGGAAACATATTTGGGATCTACAAAGGAAAGCTCGATGGAGTTGGCACGATGCCAAAGTGATTCTAGGCAAGCTAAACTTTGCATCATTCACGGTCCCGCTGGGCCGTCTTCATTGTCGCCCGATTCAGAAAGCAACTCGCTCACTAACACAAATTCGACCACATCAGAGACATCCAATTCCGAATGTTGTTCAAGAGGAACTGAATTGGTGGCTACAAAATCTGCACAGGACATCACCGATCAATTATCCAGGCCCATCAATCTTTATCACTACAGATGCAGCAGAGAAAGGATGGGGTGCCATAGCGAACAGTCGTCACCTATGGGGAGAATGGTCACCTCTTCAAAGAAAATGGCACAGCAACCTAAAAGAATTGTGGGCTGTATACGAAGTCCTTCAAACGCTGGGACCCGAAATCTCCCACAAGACGGTAATGGTACAGTCGGACAACCGAACGAGCGTGGCTTATATAAACAAACAAGGGGGCACCAGATCAACACGGTTGTTGAATGCCTCGGTACAAATTCTAGAACTTTGTCATCAGATGAATTGTCATCTGATAGCTCGGTACATTCCGGGGCTATACAACGGGATAGCGGACAGGCTGTCGAGGGGGAAGGCATTGCCCGAATGGCACCTCAGCAAGAGGATCCTCACATGGATATTCCAGGAGTACGGTATACCAGAAATAGACCTCTTCGCCTCCAGGATCTCAGCGGTTGTGCCGAAGTACGTCAGCGAAGACTTAACCGACACGGAAAGCCAATTTTGCGACGCCTTCAGCAAGAAATGGAAATACAACCTAGGATGGATATTTCCGCCACCAGCTTTGATTCCACGAATACTACGACACCTGCAAATGTCGGAGGGGATGTATATCCTAGTAGCACCCAACTGGAACAGAGCCTTCTGGAAACCAGAACTGGACCGAATGAAGGAGAAACCACCTCTTTCGATCCCGAATCTTCGGGAGAACCTAATAGATCTCCGGACGGGTTGTGCTCCTCAAGGAGTGGAACACTTGGAGTTGGCGGCTTGGCTGGTTCGGGCTGGTCCAAGCAGATAGCAAACTGGTCTGAGGAAGAAGTGAAGCTATTGGAATCGTCTTGGAGGCTGTCTTCTCTGAAAGTCTATAGGCCAATCTGGTTGAGATGGTGCGCTTGGGCTCAAGCTAGAGACATCCCAGTAGATAGTCCTGGTCCTCAAGATCTGGCTAAGTACCTGTGCTATCTCTATCAAGTCAAAAAGCTAGCACCCAGGACCATAGCAGTCCACAAGTCGGTTGTGGCAAACTTTGGAAACCCTGTTAAAGCTCCCGAGCTTAGTTCTCATCCTCTTGTAAAACAAGTATTAAAGGGTATCTTTGCTAAAAATCCTCCGGTTAAGAAATACATTTCATGGACAGTAGACGACTTGCTGGCCTTTTTACAGTCATACCATTTTGATGACAGCAGTCTTTTCGCAGTATCAAGACACACTTCTGTGCTTCTTCTTTTAGCTACTGGGAGAAGAGTCCATGATTTGACTCTTTTATCTATAGGAGATGGCGGCTTTGAAGATAGAGGGGATGAAATAATATTCTGGCCCAAGTTTGGCTCCAAAACTGATACAGCGTCATACAGGCAATCAGGCTGGTTGTTAAAAAAAGGAGAAAGAAATGCAGATATTCGAGTGGACCTAGTTTACTGGGTCAAGAAAACCATCTCCATTTCAAGTACACGCCGTAACGCGTCATGCTATGATAGTCTGTTTATTACTACAAGGAGAAGGGTCGGGAGTGCCTCCCGAACTGTAATAGCAGGATGGATTAAAACATTGTTTAAAGAAGCAGGCATATCTGCAACTGCAGGCAGCTTTAGGGCAGTAGTTGCGACTAATAACTGGATTGGTAATCATTGCAATATCGATGAGATTCTTAAAAGGGGCAACTGGCGATCCAAAAATACTTTCTTTCGGCATTACTTCAAAGAAATAAAACCAAAACATACTCGCAATCCGAACATTCTAGGGGGAAACTTCTCACCAATTGTGTAAATCGTAATAAATACTAATAAGAGTTGATAAACTAGTGATAAATGATTTAATTATGTTAATTTTGGAAAACTTTATTCTGATGAAGACTGTTATAAAAATTTTTGTTAAATGCTGATTATTACTTTTTAAATAATAAAACTATTTCATAATTCTGTCTTAATTATTTCATAAATTTAAAACTTAAAGAGTCACAGTACGCTTAGCACTAGTCACATGTGTGCACTACGTCTAGTGAGGCAGCGCCGGCAGATAATAAACACGTCTCATCTGTGGTTCAAGCGTAGGCTCGAACACCTAAATAGAACCGTTTTTCCCCCGAAGGGTAAAAAACGGATATTTAGGTTTCAGCCGTAGCTTGAACCACACCTAAGGTTCTTGCCGGCTCAGAGTACTGAAGAAGATGACCGCCGCGCGCTGCCCCACGAGTGCTAGACAGGGACAGGTATAGTCGTGATGACGTAGGCTTACCTAGTGCGTGAAAGAGATAGACTATGCTAATGACGAATATTGGAACGTTAATCTCATCTGTGGTTCAAGCTACGGGCTACGGCTGAAACCTAAATATCCGTTTTTTACCCTTCGGGGGAAAAACGGTTCTATTTTTTCTAATAGATTTGACATTACGTATTAATAACTAGCGGACGCCCGCGACTTCGTCCGCGTTCCTAAATCACCACAGTTTAGGTTGGCAGTACCTCTGCAGCATCAGGATTGAAGAGTTGGAACCCGAAGTTTTTATGGGACCATCTCGCAAAGTTTTTATATCCATTAAAAAAAGATTCACGCAAATCGGTTAAGAAATCACGGAGATATTGTAATACAGAGGTAGAAAAACGCAACCGACTTTCGAAAAAGGAGGAGAAGGATTCTTTTGATATTACAAACAGACACTTCAATTTTATTTATTTGTATAGATTCGAACTACGACGTAGTGATTTTGCAAATTATTGCTAAAATGGCATTGAGTAGTAAGCCTTACACACAAAAATTTCGAAATGAATGGCTCAGTGAAGATCCTTTTCGAGGTTGTTTGAAAAAAGTTTTTTGATTTTTTAATTAAAACCATTTTAAAACATCAGCTCTTTTTTTGAAAGAAATTTAGCTCTTTTTTAGCTCTTTTTTAGATTTGATCTAGCTCTTTTCCCAAAAACAAGTTGGCAACACTGGTAATAATTTTCGCGCCTAAAAATCTGCCAATATAGTAAAATAGTAAATATAAATAACCTACTTTTATTTATGTCATAAAAAATATAAATGGGTGCTTATTTCTTAGGAGTTAACTTGATAATTAAAAGATTAATAAATTATGAATTACAAAGACTTGAATGTGCTTAAGTTATGGAAATGTATACAAGATCTATCGGAGAATGTAACTTGTATCAACTGGTAAGTTCAATTTAATAGTTTTTATTATTATAATTCTCAGATAATAAGTAAATAATAATTAATAGAAAGCTGCTGACTTTTTTAACCAAATTTTGCACACCATGTAAATGGTAAAATGTGAGAAACTTTAACTATGTACCATACCACCTGTGCACTGAACTCACATTTGGCAAATAAAAATTTGTATTCTTGTATTCTATTCTATTCTAGTTAATAACTTAACACGTTAACTGTCCGTGCCCTAGATATAGGACACTATAGTTAGCCATAGCGTCCGTGCACTATATTTAGGGCACCACTCCGTTCGAAATTAATGTTATTTCTTGAACTGGACGTACGAAAAAGACTATTGAATACATACGGAATAATCTTAATAATATAAGCGGTAGTTGAGGGTAATTTGGAAAGAGGGTAATTAGGAAAAATTATTAAATGAAACATTAACATTTTCAGTTTCATTCATTAAAATACATTCTGTAACCACATTTGGCGTCTGTCTCCTTGCTTCATTTAACGTCTTTCCACTTAAATTAAGTAATTAAGTAAGTTTCCGAAATTACGTTATATTTTGACAGTAAAACTTGTAAACAGCTGTCTGATACTTTCTTGCCTATGCCTCACGCTTAGAGAATACAAAAAATAGAGATACCCACAAATAGTGCACTAAAATGGAGCTGCAGTTCCTGGTGAATTGTCAGTGCACTACATATAGTGCATAGAAATTAAGTTAAGAAGTCCATGCACTACATGTAGGGCATAGTGAAATTCAGCCTGTAATACAATTTCAAGAAACCTGGAGATAGTCCCGTCATCTATATAATCTTTATTAAAATAATCTAAAAAAAAAGGTGGACGTAGACTGTCACTTGACCGAATCAACCTGGACAACTAATGTGTTAAATAAGAAGAAAAGGCGTTGAATACGAACTACACAAATAAATGTGACTGTAAATTGGAAAAGTTAATATAGTTCATAGTCATATAGTCAGGAAAGGTTATCTCTGTCTGTCCTGCTGCTTAACTCTGTTGTATTTGTACAATTTACCTCAGTACAGATGATTGTACCTAAGAAGTGGGTTCTAATTCTATGAAATGACCACAATAATGAGTGGGGAGGTGAGATGCAAGCATCAATATGTACATGTAAAGTGCAAATCTGTATTCGAATCGGTATTTGGAGTTAAAGCACAAGCTGTCCCAATAAAATGACAGATTTACACTATCTCCAAATAGATTAAAAATCACTAAATACTTGTAGTGTTTTTTGAAATATTTATGTAAGCTAATAATAAACTAAGAAACTAAAACTGGCTCTGGTCTCTTAAAGACTTACTCATATATGCATACATTAAAGACACATTTATTCTGCTTACAGCTGTAAATACTATAAATCTCCGACTACAGCATCATGTGGACATTCTTTATGCAGTGCATGTTATATAGGACGACGCAACTGTGTTTCATGTGCATCAATAATTGATAAGAAAGCATTGAGATTAAATGCACCATTACAGATTCGCACCGAACATGCTATAAAGCTTAAACAAACATTTCTATCTCTATTTGACAAACACAGTGAGTTTACAATTTCAAAATTTTTTTATTCATAAAAACCTAACATCATGATAATGTCAAGTTTGGCAAGTTTGTATTTAAAACAGATATAAGAAAAGAGAATATAATCATTTCGTTTTAGTTATAAGTATGTTCAGTGTTTTTATTTTTTTAACTTTATTGTCTATAATAATGTCTGATTTTAATGTACCTTGGCTTATACCAATTATAATTTTTTGCTTATTTTATTAGTGTTTGAACAAGCTAACTAGTTTTTTATAACAATAGTACAATATGTTTTGTATTTCAGTAGATGATTTCATGCTTGAGACCGATCAACAACAAAAGGTTAATGAATGGTTAGCAAGTTCTGAAGATCAATTTTCAGCTCCAATAACTAGTTCTCAACCATTTACAGAAGAGATGGTGTATAGACACCAGATTACAAGTAAAATTCAAATTCATAGTAAAAGTAAAAAGGTTATAGATCCAGAGAGAAAAACTATCAAAATGAATATCCAACAGGAAGATTGGGACAAAATTGAAGAAATGCCAGAAACAGAAACCAATAGAAGTACTGAAAATCCTGTAGGACCTATGGATATTGAAACGTTTGATTTTTGTATAGATGAGAAAGATTATACCATAAATAACCCTCGTAGAAGTTCAAGAAATAAACTGTTGAAAATTAGCAAACCCTCTTATACAAATCCATTATATGTAATGGATTTGTATAAGAAGGAAAGTGGTAACATGTTGAAAATTAATTCAGATAAGATGACTAATAAGATTGGAAAAGATTTAAAAACTATTAAAAAAACAAAAAAGAAGTTTAGTGAGATAGAGAAAAAAAACAGAAACAAATTAAATGTTTCTATTGAAATGTTTAAAAAAGCGAATCTTGCTGCAAAAATAAAAAGTCAATCTAATTCACAGCAATTGTCTTATCAAATTGATAGCAACACTCCTGAAATTACTGCTACTGATGAAGCTCTCACTAAAAATACAGATTTTAATAATGTCAATCAAATAAACACAGATAATGTTAAAAATCTGCCAATTAGTACTATAAATACAAACAATATTATTTCAAATAAAATGCAAAATAATAGTTCATTGGCACATTTTCAAGATTTAGTCATGCAGACTAAAACTAAAGAAAACGACGTGCAAATTAATCAAAATGGAACATTATCTAAAGTAAGTTTTTTTAAAAGAGGCCCTCTAGAGACCACGTTTATAGACACTAATAATACACATATTATCACAGTTGATAATCCCATAGTTGAAAGCAGAAACATTAAAATAACAATTGAAATAGGTAAGCTTACAACAAATATTTGTATAGAGAAAAAGAAAAATGATGTGCAGTTAAAAACCAATACTGATCGTGAAGTTCAGACTTCTTTGGGTAATTGTAAAATGGTAGATGTTCACAATATGCATAGCTTAGAGAATGAACACACACAACAAATTGTAACTGCCGTCAACAACAATGTAGTAAAGACACATAAAGATAATCCTGTAAGTACTCAATATACAATATCTAAAGTACAAACAGAGAAATCACTGTCGACAAAAAAGAATACTGCATCTGCAGATACATCAACAGCTCACTTTGAAATTACTGAGAGTGAAGAAAGAGAATTTGCAGACAACATGGAAAATATCCCACTTTTAAAAAACCAGGATAACAAATCAATAAAATCTGCTAAAAACACACCTTCCGCTATATTAATGCCAACAATCAAAAGTAAATCAACATCACAAAAGAAAAGTAATAAAAGGGTTCGAGACACATGTAATACAGATTTGATAAATAATAAAAAAATGAGACATTTAAAAGAAAGCATTGAAAATGACAAGAAAACACAACATAGTATTTTAAAAGAAAAAATTATTTTAGAAGATGAGGGTGAAAATATTACTTATGATGCAATTATGGGCGAAGTGTTTGCAAACATCAATGCTGATATGGACTTGCAGAAAACTGGAACTAGTACTCTACTGCAAACTCAAATAAGCAATACACAAAAAAGTAATACTAAAAATTTTGTAAAACCAATAAAACCTACCATTAAATTACAAGATGATTTAAATAAATCAAATCAACAAAAAAATAATCAAGAAATAAATGAAAAATATAGCGAAAATGTCTTTTCTTTATTAGAGAAGGAAGATGGTCATTCTGAAATATTTAAAACAACTTGTCATAAGGTAATAATTTTCTATTATTTGATAAATTTTA
The DNA here is from genome assembly GCA_933228805.2 of Hipparchia semele. NCBI lineage: Eukaryota > Metazoa > Arthropoda > Insecta > Lepidoptera > Nymphalidae > Hipparchia > Hipparchia semele. Next base: position 5,060,432 of record OW121717.1, on the reverse strand, counting down.
TTGACAACTTATTAAAAATATATTGAATGCTTCAACCGATTTCAAATTATGTACTTTAATATTTTAGCAATTTGGTCAAACTCAGAATCTCAAAAATAAATCAATGCCAGAAAAGGAGCCTAATATAGCAATGGAAAATAATGAGAAACCTGCTTCACAAACAAACATGGACCTTGTTGAGTTTGGCACACCAGTGCAGGACGATGATGATAAAAGTGTTGTTGAGGAAACTCCCCAAAAGTAAGAATTGTAATTGGTATTTATAATCTACCAAACTTAACTTTAAGGGAACTTCTGATGTTTGTAATACCAGCGACTGGCGTGATTTGTAAAAGCAAATTAAGGTTGACTTCAAAAACCTAACCTGAGCCTGGCCGAGCGCAAAAGGCATAAGATCTCTGATTGTACTGCTTTTCATGCTCTACCTGGGCGCAATGGCCCCTGCACGTCGTAACGGATCACGCTTGCTGCCTTAGCATTTTCAGGAGTAGCAAGCAGAATATGACCTGGTCAGCCACAATATGTTCAATTTCAATTGCCTGTATTAAATCAAGCTGTTCCATCTCGAATTCGATTCTCTTTCTACGATTCCCTCTATCACTCTTTTGGTAATCGTGTACGGAATGGGCAAGGCTCGGGTCCGTGGCATTGGATCACACTGGCCTTATATGGATTCATATAGTTTTGAGAACATTACAGAAATCTCAGGCATGCAGTTTCCTCACTATGATTTCATCATTCAAACAAGTGAAACGCACATAACTCCGAAAAGTCAGAGATGCGTATAGAGCTTTTTTGTTTTTATTTAAACAGGGAGGTATATATTAATATTTTGAAGACGCTATGCTTGGGCGTCACTTGTATGAGGTCTTCAGACTGCAATTTCACTTATATTATACCAAATCGACAAATAGTTGAGATAATGTTATTACATATCTACTATATTGTAAACCAAAACTATCTAATCACCGTTATTTTGCTACTTTTAGGAAAACCTCCTCTATAAAAAATAGAACTAAGAATGAATCAAAAACTTCAACTGATGATGCAATAGTAGCACAACGCCCGTTACCAATAAACGAAATCTGCAACCCACAAAAAGATAAAGGCAATGTAGATTCAGAGATTATATCTAATTCAACGGCTGAAATAACTGAAATACGAAAATCCACTTCCGAGACACCTTTAACAATTAACAATTTTGTCGATAAAATTACGCACAGATCGACGCCTTTGGCAAGAAAATCACTGAAGTTTGACTCTAGAGAAGCTGACAATGATCTCGAAGAGACTATATGCCCGAGTTCAGTGGTGGCAGCCAAAACTACTCAAGAGAGAGAGTTTATGAGCAAAGCGTTCGAGGAGTCTTTAGAGGGTCCATCGCAGACCTTCCGTGCGGGCAAGCAGCGCGGGAGAGCCGTGAAGCTCTGTGTGGCCAGCTCTTGCCTGATGGCCAGCGAACAGGTGATGCTGAAGGAGCTCTGCGCTCAGCAGGGCTGGACCTACGTCGACAAATTTACGAAGGATTTGACCCATCTGGTAGTTAGAGTGGATGAAGAAAATAAGGCCCAAAGGTATTTTTTCTTTAATTTTTATTTATTCACATACATAATTCAAAAAATTTCAAAATTTATTTATTTCATGTAGGCTACCTTGTAGCTCTTGTGACACGTCATAAATCTACCACCGCACGGTGGTCTGGGAGCGGTCATAAGTCTGAAATATTGACCACAACCTATTTACAATTTCTGCTTGTTTAATCACTCTCTAGTTCCCAAACAATACAAAACTGTAAATAGATAACGCATAAGTTAACGTTATCATTAATTTTTCGACCTACGAAGTGAACACATCTTGTGCAACCAGTAAATTAGCTGCTTAACGCGACTTGAAAGTGATTTTGTTTTTTAGAAATTTCTCAGAATTGATGATTATTTACCTGATAAAACATTATGAAATTAACTGATAAGGGTATGTGCTGTTATGTTTTTCTATTTTTGCTAATATGAAGACCTTAAATTCAGGTAAATTTAGGTATAAAGCCATGCGTGTTTTTTGAGTTATTATTTTAGCAATTCGTATTTTCACTAAGAGATTTGACTATGTTACCCCGATCAGCCCCGAATGATTTTCATATGGTTACATAGCTAAAGTAGTGTAGTTTAAGGAACAATATCATTTGTCTGCCCGTTTTTGCCCGTTTTTTTTCTAATAATATTATAACGCGAAGAGCAAGGAAATGAAAAATATTTGTTTAATTGGTTTAAGGTACTTTTTACCAGTTAAGTTCTTTACAGATGGATTTTATGGAGATTTGGCTCACAATTAGTGGTTCTCAGAATGAAAGGGCAAATCATATGTTGGAAAACTTACTGGAAATGGTGCAGGATTCAGAAAATGTTGATATTAAAAATCTCCATAGCCGTGTGAAGTTCATTAATAAGAAGTTATTGGAATATTGGAAAATAGCTAACAGATGCAAGGAAAATTTAGTGCAAACGCATGCTGGATGGTTGGCAATGGTTGAAACTGTTGATTTGCCGAGGAGTGCCACCCCCAGCGCGTCCTCGTCCACAGAGAAAGTGCCACAAGAAGGGAGTTCGAATATTGGAAGACCCAGAAAGGAAATTAGTGATTGTAACAAACGGAGTCAACGGAGAATATTAGATTTAAAGATGTAAATTTTTATTAGGTCATGTCTTATCAAGACTATATATTTTTTTAAATTATTTTTAGTTCATGTCTTGTGTTATATTTTATTTTTATTTTACTTCAACATTGTATTTTTTTTCAATATCGAATGTACCTAAGTCATTATAATATGTAAATAAATAAGTTATAAATTATAAACAACATTTTTGACAGATATATGTATATGTTTTAGAATATATAGAATGTTTTATTTAACTGTGTCAAGTAAATTATTCTTTTTTTTTAGAATTTAAGATTTTTAATATAAGACTTCTATCTAAATATATAAAAGGCAAAGGTGACTGACTGACTGACTGACTGACTGACTGATTGACTGACTGATCTATCAACGCACAGCTCTAACCACTGGACCGATTGAGCTGAAATTTGGCATACAGGTAGCTGTTAGGACGTAGACATCCGCTAAGAAAGGATTTTGGAAAATTTCAACCCCAAGAGGGTTAAATAGGGGGTTAAAAATCGAACCTAACGTGAGCGAAGCCGCGGGTTAGAGCTAGTAATACATATTTTGTTAAAGTAACTGGTCTATTCATATATTATATTATTATTTTTATCAAAACAAGGACTTTTATAACGATTTAATAAACATTTTAGTGATAAACGGACTTATGACCGCGTTAGTTAGAGCGCCAGACCACTGTGCACCGGTTCGGAATGCAGATTCTGCTGAGAAGAACCGGCAATAAACTAAGCAGTTGCTCTTTTCAAAAAATAATATAATATAATTTTACAATAAGTAACCAGACTAAGTATACAGTGCTTCCACAGTGAAGCTTCAAAAATGCAATAAGTACATATAATCCAACACGTGTCAACATGGGAAGACAATGATAAATATTACATACTATGATATTCCACTAGGGATGAGTTATATACTCAGAAAAGAAGCGAAAAACTTGTTCCGAACGACGAGGAGTATAATAGAGTACTTCATTGTTAAATGACATGACAAATTACGACAAATATCTGCCATAACGTGCTTCATTTACCGCACGCTTGTAACATATCCACCTCTTTTTTATACTAGGTATATCATAGCATACATACACTATCCTAACAGCTGTATGTAATAAATAACTAGTATGGATAAGTTATCAAAGATCATTAGCATCATCTTCATACATTAACAGGAAGACAGACTTTTTTAGAAATTAGTCATAGGCTACTTTTATCCTGGAAAATAAAAGAGTTCTCGCGGGAATCTAATAATACCTCAATCCACGCGAACGAAGTCACGGGCATCAACTATATTAAAAATAATTATATTATGCAAGGGATCGTTTCCATTCGAGATGGTTTCTGTGAAAAAATAAACTGTAACATGTTTTTTTAGGTCCGTCAAATTCATTAGCGCTTTGGCAAGTTCCAAGTGGATTGTTTCATTTGCGTGGGTGGAAAAGTGCCTTCTGCTCAAGGGATTCGTGAATGAGGTAAGTGTAATATAATTGAAGTGTTTTTTTGATGGATGGATTACAAGCCGAATGAAAAATTGCAGTTTGTATCCAGTTAGTTCTATTGCAGACTAGCTGATGAAAAGTAACAAGTAAGTTTACTTTTCAAATTCAAAATTATTTATTTCATGTAGGCCAACTTGTGGCTCTTATGACAAGTTATGCCCTCTATCTCCGATAATATTTAGATTTATTTAAATATTATATTAATATTTATTTACCAAAATTGGACAAAATATATTTTCTAATAGTACACAATTTATAATAAAAAAAAAAAGAATTATTAAATTCGGTTTAGACGAAGTTATGGATCAAAATCAACAAAAACTTTCATCCCCTATCCCGGATGAACCTTATTATTTATCAGGATAAAAATTATCCTATATATTGAGTATCAGCTACCACTATACCAAATTTCATTGAATTCCGTTGAGAAGTTTTCGCGTGATGTGTGCGCACATCACGCACAGACAGACAGACAAAAAATTAAAAAAAAAAATTGTTTTGGGCTCAGTATCGATAATAAAGCGTCCTCCGATTAAAATTTTCAAAATACATTTAATGTACAGAATTCGTTCCGTTACAGTTTTATTATAAGTACTAGCTGTGCCCGCGACTTCGTTCGCGTGGAATAGTGACTTTTCGGGGCGCGGCTCTCAGCGTGCTTTATATAGCCACGGACGCTCAGGCGCGAGGCGTGTAGTACGAGTACGTACTCTGTACATTAAAAATGTTCGCCGTGATTCTTTAAATTGACAACTTTTTTATTTATGAACCGATTGACATGAAATAAACACTAAATGTTAAGTGAAGCTTACTACAATATATTAGTGAAAACCGTATCTAAATCGAATAAGCCGTTTCTGATATTAGCGTGCACAAACACACAGACAAACAGACAAAAAAAAAATTAATTACAATTTCGGGTTCGGCATCGATATAATAACAACCCTTGCTACTTTTTTTTATATATTTCCATTGTACAGACACCACTTTTCTACAATTTTATTATATGTATAGATAGATGATTGGCATGTGCAATGTAGGAGCCGTTCGAAGTGCTGGACACGACGGGCGAGCCGGGCCCGCGCCGCTCGCGCCTGGCCAAAGCCAAGCTGCTGCAGGGACTCACCTTCTGCTGCCTGCCGCCCTTCACCATCATCGATATCGGAACCCTCGAGGTATTACCTCCCTCTTACAAATTCAAATTCAAAATCTATTTATTTCAATTATATTTTTTTATTTTTTACTAGATGATGCCCGCGACTTCGTCCGGGTGAATTTAGTTTTTAAAATCCCGCGGGAACTCTTTGATTTTCCGGGATAAAAAGTAACCTATGTTTTAATCCAAGATATAATCACACTATCACATCACACTAATATTATAAAGCCGAAAGTTTGTATGTGTGTGTGTGTGTGTGTGTGTGTATGTTTGTTACTCTTTCACGCAAAAACTACTGGACCGATTTGGCTGAAATTTAAAATGAAGATAGATTATACCTTGGATTAAAAAATAGGCTACTTTTTATCCCGGAAAATCAAAGAGTTCCCGCGGGATTTTAAAAACTAAATTCACGCGGACGAAGTCGCGGGCATCATCTAGTCTATCTTCATTTTAAATTTCAGCCAAATCGGTCTAGTAGTTTTTGCGTGAAAGAGTAACAAACATACACACACACACACACACACATACAAACTTTCGGCTTTATAATATTAGTGTAATTATATTTTTTTATTTTTTACTAGATGATGCCCGCGACTTGTCCGGGTGAATTTAGTTTTTAAAATCCCGCGGGAACTCTTTGATTTTCCGGGATAAAAAGTAACCTATGTTTTAATCCAAGATATAATCTATCTTCATTTTAAATTTCAGCCAAATCGGTCCAGTAGTTTTTGCGTGAAAGAGTAACAAACATACACACACACACACACACACACACACATACAAACTTTCGGCTTTATAATATTAGTGTGATTTTGCGTGAAAGAGTAACAAACATACACACACACACACACACATACAAACTTTCGGCTTTATAATATTAGTGTGATTTATTTATGTAGGCCAACTTGTGGCTCTTATGACACGTCATAAATCTACCACTGGTTCGGAATGCAGATTCTGCTGAGAAGAGCCGGTAAGAAAATCGGCAGTAGCTCTTTAAAAAAAAAAAAATTACAATAGGTAACAAAACTATGCTATGTATACACATACAGTGCTTCCACAATGAAGCGTCAAAAATGCATACGTAGGTACACACAATTGGTGGCACCCGTTCACGAGCATGACGCATGATCCAGCCGTTGCTTCCCTCGACCATATTTGAGGGAACGTAATTGGTAGATTACGTGTCATAAGGCCCTTCGTAAACAAGGCTACGCAAATCTTCGATACCCGATGATTTTGGTCTCTAAGCGACTACTACTATACAAATTCATAGAGGTCCGTACACTGGCAAACTATGAATTTGTATTGCGGTAGTCGCTTAGAGACCAAAAGTCATCGGGTATCGAAGATTTGCGTAGCCCTTTGTACGAAGGGCCTAAGTGCTACAAGTTGGCCTACATGAAATAAATAAAATTTGAATTTTGAATTTGATGGCAGGATATCCTGAAGGCGGCCGGCGGGCGCGTGGAGAGCGAGCGCGCCGCGCGCGCCGGCCCCGCGCCCACCATGCTGCTGGCCGAGCTGGAGCAGACGCAGGCCGACCAATTTATATGTACGTCTAGCTTTTGCCTCAACAACTGTCCGCGTCGAATTAGGTTTTCGGTTGAAAGTTTCAAAAACGGAAACGATGTATTGAAAATAAGCGTTTATGCGCAGTGAAACACAAATAATCGATTAGTATTATTTAATTTAGTACAAGACATTTTAACAAGAGACGCCATATTTATGCAAGCTAAAACCGGAAGAAGGAACATAGATAGTACATGTAGGTACCCAATACTTCTAATTGACACTGACGGCTAATGTCAACTTGCCACAGATAATTTGTGTGGACTATCACATTTCCAATACGATGCCTTCTTATTTTTAATCGAAAAGCAAAATACCAAGTTTCATGGATATAACTTGAAAGATGACGGATATGTCCTATTTAACGCCTTTGGAGAGTGGGATGGGGGTGGGAGGGAATCTTTAAAAACTGTGAAACACGTATTTTTCATTTTAAATTGAAAATCCAAGTTTCCTACACATAACTTTAAACAGTATGACGGATTTTCATACAAACATACAAAGACGAGAATTTCAAAAAATCCTTTAATAGTGGGTGTCTACGTCGTAAAACGAACCTACTGTCAAAATTTCAAGTTTCCAACTCCTTTGGTTTTGTATTTTTCAATAATAACTATTTAATGTGTTTGAAAACTTGTTAATTGTTTACTAAATTTAAACAGTGTACTAAAAGAGAATCATTATCATAATGCAGTTGGGTCGTCTTTAGGTACGCCTTACGAAGGTCGCCTGAGTGATCAGAAACCATTGACTCTTATTGTAAACAGATAAGATTGAAAATAATTCGATTTGTTTTCCTTGTTCAAATGTTCACAAACGTGCCAACGTTGTTAATGCATACATTAAACAAACAGAAAAGGCTCTGACAGCTTACCATTTTGCTGCAGAGGTCTTATCCTTGATGGGTACTACTTATATATTTTTTTATTCATTGACAAGATAATCCTTGACTGCGATTTCACCTGATGGTAAGTGCAGACTAAGATGGTAGCGGGCTAACTTAGAACGGATATAGCAGTGTAGATTCAATCCATACACCCTAATCGGTTTCTACACACCATCATGCCGGAACTCTAAATCGCTTGGCGGCATGTCTTGACGGTAGGGTGGTAACTAGCCACGGTCAAAGCTATCTCGTTATCGAATAAAAAAAAACCTGAAGCGATATTATTAACATTGATACATTACACCATTTAACACCATAGGTTGCCTGGAAGAGATGGCTATGTAGCGGTAAGGCCGCCAAATTGTATACAATTTATTAAGCTCACTGTATTAGCTATTTTAATATGTGTGGTGTACAATAAAAGTATATTCATTCATTCATACATTTGATTTCAGATCTTGCTATGGAGTTAAAAGTCGTGCCGGTGAACTACGAGTGGGCGCTCGACTGCCTGTGCACGTACACCTTGCAGCCGATATTCGACCTGCTGCTGTGCCCGGCCATTTTACTGCCGCCGGGCGTATCTCACTGGCCGCCGGAATTGATATCGTCGAGTGATGAATAATTTTATGAAACACAAATAACTGTATAATTGTTTAATTAATAATAATTGTCTCAAATAAATTTATATTAAATTAAATTCTTACATTTTACGACTTTTCTTTGTCGTGGTCAAATTGCAAGCTTGGTCACAGAGGCTCATTCGCTCAAAATCTCACGTAAAAATATGGTAAACATTTAAGGCGAGCTTCTGGACGAATTTTAACAGCGCACCCAATCAAACACCTCCGTTTCCGTTTGTTTGACAAACATGTTTGACCGTGTATGGACCCCCTTAGGTGATTAGGTCTACACCACACCCTCTTGTATGTTAAGGGGCTCGTAAACGGTCAAACATGTTTGTCAAATTTTACGTTTTTGTTACGGTTTTGTTTGAACAAGGTCATCAAACACCAGCGCACACGATCAAACTCCATCCGTTTCCGTTTGACAAACACGTAAAAATTGTACGTGTTTGATAAACATGTTTGACCGTTTACGGGGCCCTTAAAACCAACCATAATACCATAGTGCTCTGTGGATTAGTATTTATAATAGTAATCTGTGCTGTGGAGCCTGAGGATCGTAGCCTGTGGATAAAACAACAACATCAACAAGATTCAAGTTACTTAGCGACAAAAACAATGAAAAAAAAGTCAATAACGTTAGAAGTAGATCCATCAATTATGGAAAATAATATGAGAATAGTTAAAGTAAGTAGGTACATTCGAGCTTTAATAATAATGCAATATTACCCACATTGCAAATTGCAATCACCTCTTGATCTAACCTCTCAATGTAACGAATGTTAGAAATAGCAGTTCATCAACTAAAATCAAACCTTTTGAACTCTCTATACGATTTGCATTTTGCAGTGGGTCGATCTATATTTAAGCTTCATTTATATGGCACCTAGAAATAAATGTACTATAATTTCAGGAAAACCCTGTAGAGGAAGAATTTAATAAGTTACTAGCAGAAGCAGTACCTTCACAAACTGTCAAGCCTCGACCAGGTATTAATTAAAGCACGCACGCAACATCGTCCGCATAACATAAAATAAAATAGGTTCATTTTGAAAGCTATGTAGCTGGAATATTAACACAAACATAGTAGGCCAAATTTCTTTCTAGATAATTTTAATTTAAGTGGTTACAAGAGGTAACAGATGGATTCATAGGAAAATAACAACCTGTCTAAACTCATGAAGATAATTGTTTCTTTTTTTAAGCTTTACAATAAAGGTGGTTGTAACATACCACATTCTTGAGTATTATTAATGCGAAAGGGTGTTGTTTGTCCTTCACTTATGCAGCAACAGAGTACCTAATTGATTGAGGTGATTTTTCGCATGGGTATAGGCGAGAACCTTATCAGATCAACCACTGAGCTGATCTTGAAGGGGTGTTTGCACAGAGGTAATTTTTATCAAGGGAGTCTTCACTGACATTAGTCAACCTCACACCTCAACTTATATTCGAGATAATTTGTAAAGATAGATGCAGCCTGATATTTTCTTTATACTGTGCAATTCTAATACTAAACAAAATTATTACAGGGTTCTGTGTCAAAACATTTACAAAACCAGACAACAAGAAGGTTTTTGTCAACATTTGTCTCACTGAAGCCATACCAAGTCCCGTAGATATTAGCAATGCAGAGTTGATGCAGATTCTCAATTCTGAAGACCCATCAAGCTATAGAGTTCCTATGAGTATTGGTGAGGGAAGAACGGAGCAAGACAGATCTGGGGCTCCAGCAACTGTTTACGATGTAGCAATAAACCCAGAATTCTTTTCTAAAATTGAAAAAGATGATTTATTCCAAACCTTTTTCTTAACCGTAGTTTTTGAAGGCTTGCAGGACAAGTATCAATTTGAGCTTGACATGCAAAAATTCACTGTATTGAAAAATAGAAAGTCTATAGGCACTTTGCAGTCTCATAGAATACAAATTAGAGATGTAAAGAAGTGTGAGGAGAAAGCCAAGCCATTGATAGAGGAGATTCAAAAGCCTGCAAAGATCACTGAGCTTGCACAAGTTAAGAAGAAAGAATTAGTGTACAGGTTGAGACGGGAACCTCCTACAGGCGAGATTGAATATTTGTTAGCAGAGTTTATGGTACCAGCCTCGGTAAGTCACAGAAAAACTGAATACATACATAGAAAAATTCAATGTGCCCCAGTGATTATTTGCTTTATAATAGAAATACATTCAGATTCCCTATTGTGACATTACAGGTGGAACTGAAAGATTTGAACCTGGAAATAGGAGAAGATAGGCTGGTCTTGGATTCCAAGGGGCTGTTTGAGTCGGTGGACTTCTTTCTACCCTGCAGTGTTGACCAGGATGTAGTAGATGCTCAGTTGAACAGGAATAAGGATGTGAGTATGGCTCGATTTTTCATAAATATGTACTATCATTGTATTGGTATTGCGCGAATTTGCACTTTTACACATATGCAATGAGATCACAATTATTATTTTTTTATGGTTTTGCGTGAATGCAATTTACTGAGGAAGAGAAGTTGAGATTTTCATACAAAAATGTCATCCAATTTTTCGACTTTTCTTTCATATAAACCTTGTCCTGACAGTTATGAACCCAACAAAAAAGAAATCAACCTATTCGGGCGATCCCTTCTCAAGTTTCTCTGAAGTTTTTCTCAGAGATGACTAGAAATTGTTCAGGGAGATATTTCTGCATTAATTAAGATAGTACCCAACGTTTCTGTCCTTTAAAAATTGTTCTATGTGTTTACATAAGATTAAGAACCAAATTTTTTTAAGTCTGTTAAAGAAGGAACGTTAAAATTAAAATGCAAATTGAGATTCAACACTGTTTATTTGTTTCAGATGTTGTATGTGAAAATGCCTATTATTCATTAAAGTTACTACTCTTGCTTTATTATTATTAATGTTAATAAATAAATAAATACTTACTATACAAAATATTTTTTTGATTTATTAAAAAATTGTGGACTATTCACACCATCTTTCAACTTTCATCATTCACATTAACAGCTATAAGAATGGTATAAATCTTGCAATTCACGAGGGCGCGTGAGCTTTACTTGTGGTTACGTCGTGTACATACACATTGCGTAAGTGTGCGTGCCTGTCAGGAGCCTAGGTGGGAGCGGTCAGGCGCAAGCAAGCTCTCGCTCATCGCAAGCAATTGCTATACAGATACGACAGACAATCATGGGCCATGTTTTCCGTGAATTGAAAGAACTATACTAATTATAATATATTATTAGCCTATTAATTTGTCACACAGGGTGATTAAAATAAATTTTTGTAGTTGAAAATTAGCAACTGATCACTGACAATCAATTCAATGGTGGGACTCGCAAACTTGTCGAAAACTGGTTTTCGACCAGAAAGGACTACCGATTGGTAAATGTGTTGGTTAAAATCCCAAGCACCAAAAATATTCGAATAAAACCATTGTTTTATGATTTTTATAAAAATTGCATACTTATAGTAACTTACAATAAAACAGGCTAAAATTATTATCACATTTTTTACATAACAATAGTTTTATTATCATAATAAATATACCTATCCACTAGATATAAGCTGGTTAAAAATAGTTAATTTTCTGATAGTCAGATTTTCGTAAAAATAGTTATAAAGTTATACAGGCTTTATTTAAGTTTTATTTACTTTATTTATTTGAGCTCGTGTCCCTAACTGAAACTATTCTTTTATTTTATTAGTAGTACTAAGTCAGTTCAATACAATTGACCAGTGTCACACTGAATGTAAGAGCTACAGTGGGCTTTAAGATGACGATACTATCCTGATAGTACTTACTCCTAATAGACGAAAAAGATCTTGTTAGTTACATTTTCTACAACACCCCTAGTAATTTTTATGATTTTTACGGAAATCTGACCGCATACACATTTATTATTTTCAAAAGCGTGTCTAAATCATCGATATAATAATAATTAAATTTCATTTGTTTGGGGCGAGAATTCGAGCGTAATTTTTCTTCAAACTAATGGAAAATTAGCAAGATCTAGTTCTAAACATAATTAATGATTTCTAAACTTACCAATAGGGCCGGCGCACATATGGCGGAGCGCAGCGCAGAGCATGCCCGCGAAGTTTTTATCAGCGTGACACATTACGCGAATTTCAACCAGAGAATGCGCGAGCACGCGCGGGACTGCGCGTGGATGCTCTTAAGGATTTTTTTTTGTGTTAATTGATTTTAGATATTATTTCAATAAGGACAATGTCGATAACACACACACAGCGGTCGACAGCGGTCTCAAAAGTTCAAATCGCCCTAATGGTTGCCAACCTTCGCAAGGAGACGGCACATTAAGAAGAGAAGAATGTCGATAATATTTTGACAGTGAAAAATGCTCTGCGCTGCGCTCCGCTATATGTGCGCCGGCCCATAAATATTAATCCTATAAATGCACTTAAGTTATTTACATTAAACTGATTAGTTTTAATAATAACTATGGTAAAATCACATAGTGTTATTTTGTGTAGTTTCGACTGCGTTAGTGGGCCTCGCCCCTAGGTATCGCTCACTTAGCAACCGGCATACGATCACTCGTAAATAAGGGCTTACGTTTCGATGGGGTTGACGGGCCAGATGGTAAAAAAAAGCCCAAAAAAAAAATAGATTAAAGAAAAAAGTAAGTGGGCTCTCGCGTTAATGTCATACGGCCGCGAGAGGTTAACGGGTGGACGCCGCGTGGCCAATTTCTAGATGAGTCAAAAAAACTCTGGGCGGCACGCAATTCACTCGGAACCTGAGAGGCAAGTTGGCGAGAAGCAGGTGGTCCTCAAGTGACCATCCGTGTATGAACAGCTTCTAGCGACGCGATCCCGTCAGGCTGAGGATTCGATGAGTCTATATATTATATCGAAGCCCATTTATGAAATCTCAACAGCACGAGGCGACGTGTCGAGTCGATGAGTGAGCGACGACCTTTACAATAATTTACAACTCATCTCTGAAATGCAAATGGCTCCTGATTTCGATATTTTGGATGTTCTCATCATCGTACCTCATCAGATGAGGTCTAATGTCCTTCAACAGGGCCGTATAATCTTTAGGTTGCAAGGCGACCACTCTGCTAGTGCTGTGCTGGCTTCGACTGAGGTACAGTCGCATGGACGGGTAGCTAGTGATGTGCTCGTGCTGGCAGAGGCTGCGGTCGGCGAGGCAGTTCACTTTGCCGAAGTTCATGCTCCTTCTTAGTTGCTGGGGAGATAATGACGACGAATTACAACTCCGAGATGAATGACTTAGATAATAACTTCGATCACAGAAAAATAAGTGGATATCGCATGTTAGTCCGATTTGTGTAACCACTAAATATGAGTGCAAGATCATTTCGCTAGCTAGTCTGTCATCGAACATTGACGTGAAGCAGTTATTTCAGTGTCAAGGAACAATGATGCATTTGAATAATAGTTGAAGTATGAAGTGCTGAATCTTCTTATTTTTCTGTGATCGAAGGATAATAAAATTAAAATTAAATGAACACAATTTAAAACATAAACTAAAATCATATTTTTTAAATGTTTTAAATAAATTGTTGTTAGTATGTTAATAGGTATTTTGGGTGTACCGGAACTTGCTTATAGCATACAATTGAAACCTTAGTGGTTTCTCGTATGTTAATTTTCCTGTTAGAAAGAGAGAGAGCGCTATGCAACATGATGTCACATTTCAGTAGCTCCATACCGTTTTAGAAAGAGTCAGTCGCAGTAAAACAGCTTATAACTTATTTGTTGACTGACCGATTTTTTTTTCTGTTTTTACAAATGTTTTGAAATTTACATGATATATTTTCGATTGTATTGAATGAATATCAACATTTTGTGAACAGTCATATACCTAACCCGTCCGTTTTTTTTACCCGTCTTTAGCTTTCCTGCTATAAATCATTTGTTTACCTTTTTAGACAGCTATGGAAAAATAGATTATACAAATATTTCACCCGACTGCCCAAGAAAGACACTCACAATGGCAAGGATGGCGAAGTCTGGATATCTTTCGTAGCAATGGTAACATCTTGGCGAATGGAAGTACACGAGCCAAGGTTTCTTGTTCCTACAAACAAATAGTTATATAATACTAGCTGATGCCCACGACTTCATTCGCGTGCATTTAGTTTTAAAATCCCGCCGGAACTGTTTGATTATCTGGGATAAAAAGTAGCCTATGTCACTCTCCAGATCTTCAAGTATACCCATGCAAAAAATTACGTCGATCCATAGCTTTTTTGTCTGGTGGTAGGCTTTGGCCGTGGCTAGTTACCACCCTACCGTCGAAGACGTACCCCCAAGCGATTCAGCGTTCCGGCACGATGGCGTGTAGAAACCGATTAGGGGTATGGGTTGAACCTACTGCATCATCACCTACCATCAGGTGAGATTGCAGTCAATCTATCTTGTCTGTCACACTATCTGTACTACTATAACAAAAGTCAAACTATCTTGTCATTGAATTAAAAAAAGCGGGATTGAAGGACAAACCAACAAAGACACTTTCGCATTATAATATTAGTAAGGATATAAAGAAAGTTATTTGTAACTAAAACCTCCTTGGTGCGGCACTTTCCTTACTAATATTATAAGTGCAAAAGTATATTTGTTTGATTTCACCAAAGGACCAGCCCACAAGATGCGTTGCGGCGTCTGAGTGTTGCTGTTGTGTGTTTGACTGAGCTAAAGTTTGTCCAATATTCCAACCGTTCCGTAGAACAAAGTCTCATCTGCTAAATTCATAACTTGAGATTTGAGCCTTGCAGATGTGACTTTTAAGGCTCAAATTTCAAGTTGTGAATTTAGCAGATGAGACTTTGTTCTACGGAACGGTCGATTCTTTGTCATCGATTGTTGCGATGTCGCAACGCATCGTGTGGAGTTATTCCACCAAATAAACGTCACCTTAATAAGTAGAAAACAAGGCTGGAATACGTATCAAAGTCAGTCACCCATCCAGATAGCGACCTGGGTCAACGTTGCTTACCCAACACAATCGGCTGTCAAAAGTCTGTGAAATCTACCTGCTAGGGTTCAAGTCCTCAGCGATGACAGATTTGGTGAAGGTTTGCCAGTTCAGCTTAACCGTGTCGTCGATGAGATCCAAAGCCCACTCCATGATGTAGGGTGCTTGCGACAGGTGCTCCAAGTTAGTACTGGAATGAAAAGTGAACTGCCATTCAGAAAGTTAAGTTAAAGTTAAGTCTTTAGATATGCCTGTCCCATATAATTGCGTCTCCACTAACATTGAATTCAATTTTTTCAAAGTCCTATTTTATCCCGTTAGGCGTTGAATTTTCTAAAATCCTTTCTCATATACCTATGTTCTAATACCTATCTGCCGAATTTCAGCCCGATCCGTCCAGTGGTTTGAGCTGTGCGTTGATAGATCAGTCAGTCAGTCACATTCTCCTTTTATACATTTTATATATTTGTGAGCTATACGTAACACATTAATTATTTTTACAGGGTGCTTTATCGCGTTACAATTATTCCTTGATTTTATAACAATAATGGAAAAGTTAAACAGCATAGAACACAATATGAGAACGCTTCAGTTTCCACGAACCAAGACAAAATGGCCGATGGCCAACCAACCAATCGGAGAGGCGAGAGCGCTCGTTCGGATACACTGTTACATTTTTTTTTTTTAGTTTTTGGAATGGATCATGGATCACTCACGTATAAAATTGTTTAGTGCCGACTAGATACAGGCGGGCGGTCGGCGTGCGTATGTTGCTACAGAACCCGTCGGCTCCCTTCGGGCACGACAACACGCCTATTCGCAGAGAATCTAACGGCCGAAGCTGCAACAAGTAAATTATTATAGGTATATTTTGAATTTAAATAATCGAAAGTGTAATAGTGGCAGAATCATTCTTTTAAATACTTTATTTATTTATTTATTAACATAAGGTTTACAAATAATACTTATAGCTAGCATCAAAAAAACCACCCGGGTTTGTAGAACATGCTAACAAGGACTTAAATCTAGGTAGGTAGGTATGTTGACTGCAGAACATTAATGCTAGTTGAACATGTTGTTTAAATAGATTATCATAATTGACTTAATAAGTAAGATTTTAATTTTTTCTTAATATTACGAGGATTAATTAACTTCAACACGCTATAATTTCGTAGCCAAGCTGAAGTTGACTAATATCCTCCTATCCCCTCCAAATAAGCGGGAAGCTTGTGCTAGGAGTGGGTACGACGGGTGGGTAGGAATAGTGCAACGGGTGGGATTTGAACCTGCAACCTTTTAGTTTTGAGTCTGCACCTTTAAGATAAACTAGCTGTGCCCGCGACTTCGTTCGCGTGGTATAGTGACTTTTCGGGGCGCGGCTCTCAGCGCGCTTTATATAGCCACGGACGCTCAGGCGCGAGGCGTGTAGTACGTACTCTGTACGTTAAAAATGTTCGCCGTGATTCTTTAAATTGACAAAACTTTTTTATTTATGAACCGATTGACATGAAATAAACACTAAATGTTAAGTGAAGCTTACTACAATATATTAGTGAAAACCGTATCTAAATCAATTAACCGTATCTAATAATAAGCCGTTTCTGATATTAGCGTGCACAAATACACAGACAAACAGACAAAAAAAAATTAATTACAATTTCGGGTTCGGCATCGATATAATAACAACTCCTGCTACTTTTTTTTTATATATTTCCATTGTACAGACACCACTGTTCTACAATTTTATTATATGTATAGATTATAGTCTGGAATAGCACATAGGCTACGTTTTATCCCGGGAAATAAGAAAGATCCCGCGGTAATAAAAAACCTCAATCCACGCGGACGACGTTGCGGGTATCAGCTAGTATTTTATAAGTATTAAAAAGCGTACCCTCTTAGCGATGAGTCTGAACTGGTGTCTGAGTTCGTCGCAGACGTGTCCACACTTCCCCGGCAAGTACGCCACCAGCCACACGTGATCGCGGCTCGCCACGTCCATGATCTCATACGCTCGCTCCTCTGTTATCTCAAGCTCTGCAAACAAAATTCGAAATTATTTAAATTTTCTATTCATATATACTACCTAGAGGTTTTATGTTTCGCATTTCAGTTCCCTACTCAATATTTTGAGTTATTTTATACTTGCCATGTTTATAAATATTACTCACTAAACTTTTATTCATGAGTTATTCAAATCTCTTTTTTATGAGTTGTCTAAAGTCTAAACTCACACAAAAACAGACTCTTCCTTACTAACTAATAAGTTATACTCATAAAAAATCACAAGTACTGTCCCTTATGAATTGTAGAGAATTATCAGAATCCTTTCATATGAGTAGTATATAAACTCATTCAGAACACGCCTTATGAGTTATATAAACACTGTAGAACCCTAGCTTATAAGTATACTCAACAGAGTGTTGCCTTATGAGTTGTATAAACCATTCTAGAACCCTAGCTTATGAGTAAACTCAACAGAACGTTGCCTTAGGAGTTGTATAAACCACTCTAGAACCCTAGCTTATGAGTAAACTGAACAGAATGTTGCCTTAGGAGGTGTATAAACCACTCTAGAATCCTAGCTTATGAGTAAACTCAACAGAATGTTGCCTTGTGAGTTGTATAAACCACTCTAGAACCCTAGCTTATGAGTAAACACAACAGAATGTTATTGTTATTAAATATCACGAGTACGTACCACGGTAATTATTTTAGTTGGGATTGTCGATATTTCGATCCAATTGCATGGACCGTGGTCACGACGAGACGAGAGGTCAGTCTCGTCGTGACCACGGTCCATGCAATTGGATCGAAATATCGACAATCCCAACTAAAATAATTACCGTGGTACGTACTCGTGATATTTAATAACAATTATGTCAGTAAACCACGAATCAAGTCTAAAAACAACAGAATGTTGCCTTGTGAGTTGTATAAACGACTCTAAAACCCTAGCTTATGAGTAATCTCAACAGTGTTGCTTTAGGAGTTGTATAAGCCACTCTAGAATCCTAGCTTATGAGTAAACTCAATAGAACGTTGCCTTGTGAGTTGTATAAACCATTCTAGAACCCTAGCTTATGAGTAATCTCAACAGAGTGTTGCTTTAGGAGTTGTATAAACTTACCAGAGCTCTCAAGTATGAGTTGTATGAACTCCAGCATCTCGTCCTTGCTTGTGTGTCCGTTGTAAATGTACCTATTTGTCCCATTCTGTAGCATCACTGCGGGTTGGTTGCGCGCGACCAAGCGACAGTACTCGTCAGTTGTCAGGCTACACGACATTATGCCGAACTGGGAAATACAAATATAAAAGTTTATAAACTAACCCAACTATGGAAAATTGGATGTAACATCCATCTTATTGATTTTGTTCGTATGAAATGTAGCTCGTCATTCTAACTATAACAACGAATTCAAACCTCATTCGTTAAAATCGACTCAGTAGTTTAGGCGCTACAATGGAACATACATATATACAAACATATAGATGCCGTCGCGTAAAAAACGCTGATGGATAGTTGCATTATATTGTCTTAGTCACCGTAACTTTTTGTAAAAAAAAAAAAATTATTCCATTCTGGAAAAGATAAATTTATTGGTGTTTAATTGTATAAGTTTATTACCTACTTACCTTATTTTTTGATTTTTTATTTTTATTTTTCTATTCTACCACAATATGGACCACGTCAATATTTTATGTCATTCATTTAGGTACTAATTTTATGTTATAATTTTCTGACTCTTTAATTAATTTATTCAATCATGCTGTGTACACATATTAAGGGTTGTTACTTGGTTCTCGATAAGCTGTATGTATTTATATTTTGTGTAATTTTTAGTCTCAACCTGTTTTGTGTGCCTCTTTAATAAATAAATAAATAAACTCACACTTATCCCAGAATCGGCCAGTTCTAAGCAAAGTTCTGTGAACGGGTCGAGCAAGTGATCCCACGCAACCTGATATGGAGCCACCAACAGTACCCATGGAGACATCTCTGAAACAACACAAAAATGACAGACTTGCCAAACCCACGACTCCTAGTGGCCTTAACCCAAGAAATAGTTATATAACCTAACTACTGAGAACTTGATATATAGTCTTTTATTTTCTATAGGAAAATCAACAGCGAATTATATAACAATATTTGACTTAACAACTAGTGGCAATTATATTGTCATATTGGTTTTGTTCATATAATAAAAACAGGCAAATCGGTCGGGTCCAAAAACCCGATGGACATAAATAGAAAAAAAAAGATACCGACCGAATTGATAACTTCCTCCTTTTTCGGAAGACGGTTAAAAATGTGGCCTAAGTCACCCGGACCATAATAATGAATCAATTGTCACCTCATTCATCAAATCAGCAGCTATGATGGAGCTTACGTAAATAGTCACGTACAATTACATTCACGTACATTGTACATTGGTACACATAAGTAAAAAATTCACATGGACTGTTAAATCCTTCGACCATTTAGCCGTGACGTGGCAAGCGCAAGCATTCCCCTCTGCCGAAGTACATGTACAAACGTACAGTTCAGCTTGTAAGTGTGACAGCTTTTGAGTTAGTGTGTGTTCATAGAAACATTAAGTATTTACAAGAGTGTGCGGAAGTGAGTAAATGTGTGCTGTACGTGATTACCCCACCTCACCGCAGAAAGTGGCAGAACTGCGTAAAGGCGCGTCCCGGCTAAGTGGTCGAAGGTTAAATCATATACCTCCGTTCAATATCTTCTGTAGCTCCGACGCGGACAGCGTGTGCAAGGCTCGCGCCTGCGCAGCTCGTCGCAGCGTGTGTCGCGTGGGTGCGCCGAACACCCGCTGGTAAGCGCCGCCCACCTTGAGCACCCCCCACGCGGGCGCTTCGTCCACTTGCAGAGACGTGCATAGCTCCTCGTCTTCGTCGCAGTCGATTTCGCCTGTATGAAAAAAAATAAATTGTATAATAATAAATAAAAAAATACAAACCTAAACGTGGGTTTCCATAAAATTAATAAAATATTCTTAAAGACGGTCCAGAATTGTATGAAGCGTGGACCTGGTCTTGTACCAGTAATAAAATAAAATATTAAAGCATTTTTCATCGAACAAATCATAACTCATCTTAATTTCAATGGAAATATTATTTATTTTCCACACGTAAGGCAACATAACATACGTAATCATGGCGGGCGGATTCATGTTTCTGATGTTAGCCAAAGAGAATGTAATCACTCCGTTTTATGTTAGCTGTCAAAATATCATGAGATCATTGATCTGCATTTGAAGAAGATAATTATTCAGAAGATAAGCATTCACGAGTTCACAACACCACGACAAAGCTCGGAATAAACAAAAAATATCACGTCACTTGTCAGATAACTCAGAAATGACATTTGACAGAACCGTGTCTAGGTACCTACCTACTGCCTTCTCTGTGGAGAAAGGAATCTTGTAAGTGTTGTGAACAGAACCGAAAAATTTAAAATTACATTTTTATTTTTGCAATTTATTTATTATGATATTCTAATTGATTTTATTGTTAATGATCTCTTTGTATTTTTCACTTTTCATGGTATATGGTACAAGAGTAGACCCAAAATGGACCGTCTCCTTTGTATAATGCATTATAAGTGTAAATTGAAAAATTAAAACACCCCAACATGTGAGATAAAAAAAATGTAATTCGCCATTTTGTACTGGCGGCCATCTTGGATTTGAATTTTATCACGTATATTCATCGCATCACATTAACAAAATCCATTTTCAATGGAAATCTCGATAACAAAAAATATTGCAGCCGCTGGGGAAAATTGTGCTTAAAAAACAATTAAGTTCTTTCAGGTTGTGAATTTTGTAAATAATTTTGGAGTTTTCATATACCTTTCATTAATAGTAAACAAGCTAAGTGTTTTGGTAAAGAAAAATTAAATTTACTATAAGACAAGACTATAAGAGCAAAAATCATAATCAATGCAATAAATCCTTACCAAAGTTCATTTCAGGTATAGTCATAAGCATTTGGTGTAGAAGAAGTTTGTCCACGCCCTTCTTGGAAAAGAATAACACCAACGGAGTTTCATCCCCATTCCGAAGGTCGTTCCGTATTTTCTGGAATCGAGAAAAAATAACATGCTTGATGTCTTTGGTTGTCCAGGATAAAAAGGGCTCGAATACAAAAAATAACGTCGATCTGTTGCATTGTGATTGAAGGACATACCAGCAAAAACATACACTTTTGCATCTATAATATTAGTAACTTTCTATAGTAATATTTCTTTTAGTAATATATAAAACAAAGTCGGGTTTGTTCGAACACTTCATGGTTTTTGATTTGTTGTATTTATCTCCGACCCAAATAGTAGAATAAACACTACACTATTAACATATCGGAAAAATTCACGAAAAAATAATTATGAAAAAATTTCATTTTCTCATACATTTTGTATTGAACGGGTTTTTTGATGGCAAGGAATGTGACCTCTTACCCTGGAAAAACAGTTATCAAAGTCACGTGGGCGAAGTCGCGGGCAAAAGCTAGTAGTAAGATAAATAATATTTAACCTTTAAATTATTAAAGTTAATTCTCTCTATTTTCGGTAATAGTTCCACAATCTCTTTTAGGATGGTTTTCTCATCGACGCTTTGCAGTTCTTCTTGTGTATGTCGGTGTTTGAAAACTACGGTTGTCTCCGGATTAGTGGTAAGTGCGTCACGGACTTTGCTCGCTTTCACTACGGTCGCTAGATGATTCTGAAACATATTTTTTTAAGATTATTATTAGTAGGTATTTTTCGTATACGCGAGTATACGCTTTTATAACTTGATTCCGAAAGAATTGGTAGATTTACCATTACATAAAAAACAGTGTGTAAAGACACATTTATTAAGTAGAGGTTACTACAAGGTTAAGGAATTCCTTAATGGCAAAGTTGCTTGGAACCAATCTGCTTCGCTTCAGCTGTCCGCTAGATAGATAAGCTACATATTGTAACATTTTTTGTTTTGAAAAGAGCAACTGCTGAGTTTCTTGCCGGCTCTTCTCAGCAGAATCAGCATTCCGAACCAGTGGTAGATTCTCGACTTGTCATAAGAGCCACAAGTTGGCCTACATGAAATATTTTTTTTTTTTTTAATTTTTCTTTAACTGTCTTAAAAGGTAAACAAACCGCAGAAAACGTTTCAGAGAAACGCGCAACCGACCTTTGCCGGGCGCTTTAGAGTTTGACTTTTCGCTTGTAGCGCAGTTTCATTGCCAGTGTGCGATTAGAACAAGTTCCGGCAAGATGACGTTTAGAAACCGATTAGGGGTATGGGTTGAATGTACACGGCCATACCCCTTCCAAGTTAACCCGCTACCATCTTAGACTGCATTATCACTTACTATCAGTAATAATATACCTTTTATGTTGCATCACACTACCCTCACACCTAATTTCAATCCTATCACCAATGGTTGCCTGGTAGAGATTGTTCTGTAAGCAATAAGGCCGCCTTTGCATGCATAGTTTTAAGATGTATTTGTTTCTTTCTTGTGTGCAATAAAGTTTTTATCTATCTACTATCAGGTGAGATCGCAGTTAAGGTCTATCTTGTCACTGAATAAAAGAAAAAGTGACTGCCAGTACATGATCTCTGCTGGGAACTAAAAAAAGCATATACTCACGAGATGGTAAGCCAATCGTGTCAGGACATTGTCATTGAAACTGTCCTCATCAACCACATACACTACAGGTTTGTCAACGTTCTTCAGCACTTGAGTGACCGTCGGTGCATTGACTCTGCTTCTAATGAACTTCATAACGAAATCTTCTAGTGCATCCATCGTGTGAGCACCATTGTAGTAAATGTAGTTGCCCTTTATACCCTGAAAGAGAAAAAAGTTTAAAATTCTAACCCGACTATGGAAAATTATGGATGTAACATCGGTCAAATTGATTTTGTTCATATCAAAAAGAAAAAAACCTCCTTTTTTCGTCGGTTAAAAATGTAGCCTATGTCAACACAGATCGTCATAACAAGTCGATTTACATCACATTCATCACAATCGGCTCAGTAGTTTATTTGCTACGGTGCGTAAAAAATTCGTAAATAGTCACATATCACACATACATAGACAGCTAAAATCATAACCCTTCCTTTTGGCTTTGTCGAGTAAAAAGAAAATTGTAGTCCGTCGTATTATCGATTCTACTCTTCTAGTACTATTACTATTCTACTGAGAAAAGCCAGCATTCAAAATGGTAATATACTTACATTAGGATAGAATAATAATGTCGGATAGCTACCAATCCTCATATTGTTGTAGCAAAAAGAATTATAATATTTGCAATTGACAGCACCAACTTTAATCTGAAATTAATGAAAATTATTGTAGAAGCAATCTTCCTAACAAAGGTAACACAAGTGACAGGAAGTAGCTGACTAGCTTTTGGCTGTGGCTTTGCTCACGTTAAATTCGATTTTGAATCCCTAATTTATCCCCTAAAAGGTTGAAATTTAAAAAAAAATTCTAAGCGGATACCTACGTTATAATAGCTATCTACTTAGGTATATGCCAGCCTGATCTGTCTAGCGATTTGTGCTGTGCGTTGATAGATTAGTCAGTCAGTCACCACAGGTCGGTCACGTTTTTTAGAAGATGCTGGCTGTAAATATTTGGAACAACTTGATATCGAATTTCATTTTCAAAAGTATTGAAACTTTACTAGGGATACTGCACTTAGTACTTACAATTCCTTTATAAGTTTCAGCTAATTTCTTCCAACCATCAGCCAAATTCTGACAAGGCGGGCAAAACGGTGAATAGAAGTTTACAAAATGTAAACCTTCGCTCAGAAATGCATCTGCAATTAAGTATTTATAATCATTTTAACTTAACTAGTCTCTAATGATGAAATCTATAGACTGTTCTCTGACTTAAAGCAAGACCCAGATATGCTTTGACATAAATCTGTCTCAACTCTGTCTTGAGTCTGAGCAGAGGGAGAGTATGGTCTATAGATTTCAGCCTTAGTATGGGCTTCATAAGAAGGCTCAGGGTCGCTCAGTGGGCAATGGAGAAAGCAACTCTCGGAGTATCCCTGAGAGAGCAAATCAGGATTAAGGAGATCCATAGACCAAAGCTTGAGCTTAGAAGAACCGTGAGCTTAGTGTTTATTCGTTAAATAATCTTAGTCTATAGTTCATGAGTGATATCCATGTTAAACAGACTTATATAGCAGTTTTCTATAGTAGTTAGACACATGTGAATTTCAATAATCATATTGTGCCTCATGTGAATTTGAATAATGATATTGTTACTGTGAGAATCCTTCATGAACATCACATGTTTATACGACGCGGCGGTAATCAGACTGCGAGCGGTACATTCCGAAAATAAGACCGATAAGAGGTTGTTGACCTTAAATATTCACTTTCAACTCCATACCACAAGATACCACCAGACAAATGGACACACCATCAAAGTGATCCTATTATTTTTACTTGTGAGATCACTTTTGTAGAATAAAAGTAAAATAGAACCCTTACGGGTTCTTGAAACTCTAAAAAGAAATTAAATATAGCATTGCTTATGATAGTACATTTTTAGGTCATCGATCTAGTTTTTGTGTAATATTTTAGGGTCAAACACCTGAATGAAACATGATTTGACTTAAGTATACTCACAAAAAAGTCCCACCAAACAGTTTCGACACATGGTTCGAAAATGATAAAGTCCATATTATAAACTAGCGGTTGCCCTCGACTTCGTCCGCGTATACGATTCACAATCCATAGTTCCTAAATCACCACATTTTAAGAGTGCCTCAGGGTTAAGGAGTTAGGTTCTGGAGTTCTACATTGTAGTCTCTACTTGGCACCTACAATATCTATTTATCGACGTTCCTAAATCCCCACAGAGTAGGTGGGCAGTAAGCCTGACGCTTCAGGATTGAGAAGTTGGAACCCAAAATTTTTATGGGGCAATCTCGACAACTATCGATTAAGAAAAAGATTAAAACAAATCAGTTTATCTCTGGATGGTATTTCAAAATACAATATGCGCTAAATTATACAATTTATTTTATAAGTTATAGCCTCAATAGCACAACTGTTAAATGTACGGACTGGAAGGTCGCCGGCTTGAACCCCACCTGTTGCACTATTGTCCCACCCACCCACCCACTTCTAGAACAAGCTTTCCGCTTATTTGGAGAGGATAGGAAGATATTGGTGAACTTCAGCTTGGCTAATATTACTTGACTAACTCATGTAATCAATACTCACAGAAACTACCACCAGACAACGTTTCGACAAATGGATCATCATGGTAAAGTCCATTATAGTACAAATTGTTGTACTCCTTCTGAGAATGGTAATCATATTTCCTCGTATAAGACTGTTGTGAGCCATACAAATCATACTTGTGTCTTTTCTCTGGATCCTTGAGTGTTTCATAGGCTTCTGTGATTTCTAAAAACCTCTTTTGTTCTTGTCCATTCTAGAACAAAGAGTAAATCTGTGTATTCTTCTAAATATAGGTTTAGAATGATTTATTATGCTACTAGCTGATGCAGCGTGGATTTAGTTTTTAAAGTCCTGCGGGAACTCTTTGATTTTCTGGGATTAAAAGTAGCCTACATCACTCTCCAGGTCCTCAACTATACCCATGCAAAAAATCACATCTATCTGTATATTATTAAAGGACAAACCAACAAACAAACACACTTTCGCATTTATAATATTAGTAAGGATATTAGTAGAGATTGTGATTGTCACTGTAGTTTTATTATTCTTACACTATATAGTCATTGCAATAATATGATTTAATCAATTGCAATTCGCTCTACATTCATAGCATATATAAAAATATAGCAGGTCAAGATCAAGTCACCCACGCAGACCGCCCACTTTGTTTCAACACATTTATAGTGTAGAAACTTCTGCTAATTTAACATTTACTCATATGTACATAATATTATATAGTTTAAATTTTGTATAGTGTAAAATTCCATTTTGAAAATAAATACTACTTGGATTTGGTTGGTATCTCTAAACCCTGAAATAAATATTCTCTTTAATATGAAAACCAGTCCCTACAACCACAAACATTTTATAATTTAGACACAAAAATATTAATTGTCAGCTAAGCTTATGTATATGTCAAGAGTTTCCCACAGGTTTTTAGAATACATAAATGTATATCGACAAAGTATTGGACACCAACTAGTTTATATTTGTGCCACCATCCTGATAGTGTTAAGCCCCTCCTGAGCAACTGTGAGTCCCTAAGGTGAAGGTCCCAGGTTTGATTCCTGGCAGGGGCAATAATTTCAAAAGTTATTTCTGGAGGTTTATCTGCTGCTAGTTAACAACCTACCAGCAAAGTAATGCTGCCGTAGTGATTAAATATTAAAAAAATGCAGCATAGAAACACATTAGGAGTATGGTTTCAGACAAGTTAGTCTGTTTGCTTCTTCGTCACTTACCAGAGAGATCACAGTTTAGGGCTAACTCGTCAGAAGAAAAGTTGGATGAAAAGATATTAAGTATCAGCTTCTATCCATCTAGATCATACTTACAGGATTTTTATCAGGGTGAAGTCTCACAGCTAATTTCTTGTATGCTTGACGTATCTCTTGCGTAGATGCAGTTTTGGATACACCCAATATCTGATAATATGTAGTACTACTGCTTGGGTTTACCATTGAAATCAATGAAATATAGAGCAGCACAAATAAATATATTTTTATCCTGAAAATAACGTAAAATGTTAAATTGAACAAAACTAAGTAGATATCAAAAATTATTTATATACATTACTTATACTTAATTTTTTTTATTTAATTATAATATTATTGCACGATGAAAACACTAGAATTACGAATTAAATAATCTATAAACTAAATTTTATATATTAATATTTTGTGGGCTAATATGTGGCTAATATTTATGTGCCAACACCGACATTTTTTAAAGAAATATTATTAAATTAACTGTATTACTGTACTTACATCTTGGCAACGAAAATAAATTGATTTGCACCACCGGGTTAGAAGTTAGGACAACTTCAAAAAACTTCTTGGTATTGTAAACAAATAAAAAATCAGTAAGTAATGTACATTGAACATTAATAATTACATTTCGCTATTAATTACACGTGCTATTAGACAACAGTTTTTAACATTATTTTGAGATTCATTTTGTTTTTGCATCCAAATTCCAAAGTGAAACGAATTTTATTAAAAAAACCCCAACCAGGAATGGAATCCACAGAGTAAGTACCTGTAGTCTTTGGTAAGTACCACGGAGTGATTACATTCCCTTTGGTACCAGCCCAAGAAAATCCAAGAGAATATAATCACTTTGTTTTAAGCGTAGAGAGAGAAGACATAGAGCCAGTGACGATTTCTTTCTCACTCACACTAAAAAGAGAGCAGAAATAAAGTTATTAATGTGATAAACAGAGACGCAGCTACCCAATTTTTTGTCCCTCATCGTGTAACCAGTTTTTTCAAGGTCGACACACTTTTGTGCGAAACAAACTGACAGTTAATAAGAAAATTTAGTATCTATGTGTGTTGCCAGCTTTAGGTACCTATACAATGTCCCGATTTTCCCTATCCTACTTATATTATAAATGTGAAAGTTTGAATGTATGTATGGCCATCCATACATACATCCAAATTTCAGCCATATCGGTTTAGTGTGGCGTGATTGAGTAACAAACATATGGATGTTTGTTACTCAATACGCCACACTAAACCGATATGGCTGAAATTTGGCACGGAGATAGGTTTTTTTAGTAATGTCCTCTGACATACCGTAACGGCGGGTTACTTTGGCTACTTTTTCAATTTTTTTTTTAATTTTTGTTGAAACAAAATAAAGTCGTGATGGAAGAAATGAATATTATGAGAAAAGAAAAGAAAGATGATGGATACTAGAATATAATATATGTCGGCGATGATTAAAGTGTATTCAGTTAGATAGTGTCGGTTACTGTTCTGAATCATCCTGAAGTTTCGTTCGAATGTCCAACGACCAGTCGAGAACTGTTGGCGATCTTAAGAATTATTTTATTTACAAAGTTCTTAATTTTTAAAGCCATTTTTAAATAGCTAGAGGCAGACTTTTAATGTTTTTTTAAATAATTATTAACTTAAACTATGAAGAGTTGCAGTTTTATACGACTGCCTGAAAAAAGGAATATACTGTTAATTTCATTAATGATGATTTTGATGACTAAATATACAATTTTTGTTGCTTTTAATTCAATAGCATTACTCGATCGAAGGAAAATTTTAACTGTTCATTAAAAATTATTTTGTGTAACATTCTTACTAGTAACGAAAAAAAATTTTCCTTTGTGTTACATACATCTTTTTTCAAAGTGACTCACATATGCTAAATTTCTATTCGGCATTTCAATATTTTTTTTAAGGAGCAAATAATTATCTAGTGAATTGGTCCTATGAAACTACATTAAAAAACTTTAGTATAAAAAAAAATATTTTTAAAAAACCGACTTACGTGTACAAACTAAAATTATTTTATACTTTTAAGTGGTGGTTGAAGTTAATATTGTGTGCAATAAAGAATAATAAATTCTTTATTGCACACAATATTAAGATATATGTAAAAAAATAGGAGCTTACCCTAATAGGTATGTCTCTCCCAGACAACCTTATATGTGTAGGTATGTTATTTAAAAAATAAAACAGTTCAGCATCTGTTTTGTCGTTTTATTTAAAAATCCTGGGAAGAATTTTCCATCTAATTTGGGGTACTAGGGGAGTGCAGTTATTGTGGCAACATTAAACTCGAACTTGTCATGTGACGTCATCGTTACGTCATGTTATCTCTATTTCAGTCGCGGTTACACAGTACCTTGGTCTATTGCCTTCTCTGTCTACGGTTTTAAGAGACGGAAGTCTGTGGCGGAACTTCATACATTTTTTTTTCGAGCAATAGCAACTAATTTTAGCCAACTTCGTAAAAAAAAAAACAATACTACCAACCAAAGTAATGAAAAAAGAATTGTCAAGCTAAGGATGTAATGTATCAATACATCTTATCGATATGTAGGTTTTATCGATATCAACAAAAAACAGTGATACCTATGCCACCAAATCTATTGTTCAAAGGTCAAGTTCAAAATGTCGAGTAAAATAAAACAAGGGTCAATATGAGTATAGTATTTGTTCATTTTTAATCACAATTATAGTTACATATTTCAAACTGAATTCTTTATTTCTAGGAGTTTTTTTAATGCAATAGTACATTTTTATCTGCTAAGTCACATAAAGTATCACTGCATCCAAATTCTTTTTATCCCATTCGATAGAAGACAAATAATCATAGGTACTCTACCAGTTTGATACCTACTATTGGAAAAAGCAAGAAAAGGAATTGGAATAGGGGCAAGACGGCGACCCCGCCTTCGTGCAGAAACTGCTTGAGGGCTAAGCTCGAAAACCGTGAGCACAACGCCTTCAGCAGCGAATGCCCGATTAGGCGAAGGTGGGACGAAATAGCCCGCTCTACGGTTGCCTATTGCTAAGGGCGTGCCGGTCAACACAGTGGCTCTACCAATCCTGCAAGCAAATCTACAACGCAAAAAACTGGCACTTACCGAGCTTCTGCTGGAAGCTGGAAAACGTAAGGTACAGGTAGCATTAGTACAGGAACCCTATGTCGGTAGAGAGGGCAGGGTATCGAGTCGGAGCGGATTCAGGGTCTTCCAGAGCACTAACACCGGGGAAGGTACTGTCAAGGCCGCAATTATTGTTTTTAACGCGGACCTTCACACTATACAGTACCCAAAACTCACCACAAACAACATCTCAGTGGTGGGGATCCGAACAAGCGCCTGGGAGATCGCCCTGATCTCGTGTTACTTTGAGCCCGACCAGCCAATGGACCAGTACCTAACGCAGCTTCGGAAAATCCGACTCGAATTAGGGACTCGGAAAGTGATAGTCGCAGGCGACTTTAACGCCAAGAACGCGTGGTGGGGAAGCCCCGTGACCGATAGACGAGGTAAAGAACTGCACGGGTTTCTGGAGGAACTTGGTCTGGTCATACTTAACAAAGGGGATATCCCCACGTTCGACGTTATAAGAGGCGGACAAAGGTACAGCAGCTACGTAGATGTAACTACTGCATCGCCCGACCTCCTTGACCTGGTGGACGACTGGCGAGTCTGCGAAGACCTCACTACCTCGGACCACAATGGCATAGCATTCACATTACACCTAAAACAGATCAGAAACAACTACATCAAGCACACAACACGAACCTACAACACACGAAAAGCAAATTGGACCCGGTTTCGTGAGAAACTAGCCCAAACTTTGCAATCCAACGATATTACAATCGCAAACATTGAACACATAGATACAGTAAACCAATTAGATGACACAATACACAGACTAATACAGACACTGACTGTAGCAAGTGATTACGCAATCCCCAAAATCAAAAAGAAGGAAACACTTACGATGCCATGGTGGTCTGAGGAGCTGGCGGCGCTGAAGCGTGAGGTGGCCACCAGGAAAAGGAGGATTCGGTGCGCGGCTCCGATCAGACGCGCGAAAGTTGTTGACGAGTATCTGGAAGCGAAGGCCAGATACGAGACAGAGGAAAGGGACGCCCAGACCAGGTCCTGGAAACAATTCTGCGAGAAACAAGACCGCGAATCTCTCTGGGGGGGAATTTACAGGGTGTTGGGTAGGACAGCCAAGCGGGAGGAAGATCCACCGCTGATAGTAAATAACATTGAGATCGACGCTAAAGGCTCGGCCCGTCTTATGGCTGAGACCTTTTACCCCAAAGACTCTAAAGAGCACGACTCTGAGGAGCACCGACGGGTTAGGATCCTGGCAGAACACATAGACAGCGAGCCTGCTTCTGGTCGGTGGGACCCTCCCTTCACTCTTATGGAGTTGAAGTTGGCGAGTCGTTCCTTCGACCCGAAGAAGGCACCGGGCGCGGACGGTTTTACGGCCGATATATGCCTGCATGCAATTAACCTGGATCCGGAGCTCTTCTTGTGTCTCTTCAACCGGTGCCTGGCAATTCAACACTTCCCCAAGGCCTGGAAGAGGGCCACGGTGATCTTCCTTCGGAAGCCGGGGAAGGGCACCTATACGACCCCTAAGTCGTATCGTCCTATTGGCCTCCTTCCGGTACTTGGGAAGGTCTTGGAAAAGATGCTCGTCGCAAGGCTGCAATTCCATCTTGCGCCCAAAATTAGTACACGTCAGTTTGGATTCATGCCCCAACGCAGCACCGAGGACGCCCTCTATACCCTAGTGAAACACATTAGACATAACATTGAGAGGAAGAGAATCGTTGTCCTGATTTCGCTTGATATAGAGGGCGCCTTTGACAATGCTTGGTGGCCAAAAATTAAAATCAGGCTGGCGGAAGAAAAATGCCCCATCAACATCCGGCGGCTTATGGGCAGCTACCTGAGCGACAGGAGCGTTAGAGTCAGATACTGTGGGGAGGAGCACGAAATCGGAACCGAGAAAGGATGCGTGCAGGGGTCTATCGACGGGCCGATACTGTGGAATCTGCTTTTAGATCCACTGCTTCGAGATCTGGAGACAGCAGGTGAGTATGCACAGGCATTTGCTGACGATGTGGTTTTGGTGTTTGATGGCGAAACGGCTCTTGAGATTGAACAACGGGCCAATGCAGCCCTCGAACGTATCGCGGCGTGGGGAGCGTCCAATAAGCTTCGATTTGCGCCTCATAAGACCAACGCTATGATTATGACGCGCAAATTGAAGTACGACACCCCGCGTCTCCATATGGGCGGGGTCGACGTTGCCCTCTCGAGCGAAATCAAGTTGCTGGGGGTCATCATAGACCAAAAACTTACATTCAACACCCACGTCGCGAGTGTCTGTAGACGATCGATTGCCTTTTACCATCAGTTGGCACGAGCGGCTAAGATCAGTTGGGGTCTTCACCCCGGGATAATCCGCTCTATCTACACAGCGGTCGTCGAACCGGTGGTGCTGTACGCCGCCGGCGTATGGGCACCCGCGGTGGACAAGCTCGGTATCCGGAAACAGCTGAACGTGGTCCAGCGGGGTTTTGCCCAGAAGCTTTGTAGGGCATACCGCACCGTCTCCCTGAACTCGGCACTGTTGCTCGCTGGGATACTCCCTCTCGACCTTCGCGTCCGCGAAGCCGCGGCGCTTTACGAGGCGAGGAGGGGGGTGCCCCAGCCAGAGATAGGAGATCGGGAGGTGGAGCGGGTGTCCTCGGCTTTGCAATCCCCGCATCCCGCCTGCTACATCGACCTCGAGATCAAATGCCTCGTAGACCAGGAGCAACTCACGGCCAACAATGACCATGATTTTAACATCTTCACGGACGGCAGCAAGATTGAGGGCAAGGTGGGAGCGGCACTATCCGTATGGAATGGCGCTGCCGAAACTAAAACCCTCAAGCTTGCTTTGCCGTCCTACTGCACGGTCTACCAGGCGGAGCTCCTGGCGTTGTGCAGAGCGACGCGCATGGCTGCGGAGGACTTGGCCGGATCAGTCGGGATTTATACTGACTCCATGTCGGCTCTTCAGACGCTGCAAAATCCCAAGGCTCTTCATCCCCTGGCCGTAGAAGCAAGGAGCTATCTGCGCGGTGCTTTGCTCCAGAACAAACGTATAAGTTTGTTCTGGATCAAAGCCCACGTGGGACTGGAGGGCAACGAGCGCGCCGACTGTCTAGCCAAAGAGGCCGCACTCAAGCTTAAACGAAGACCTGACTACGACAGCTGTCCCGTTTCATTCATCAAGCGGAGCATTCGTATGCGCTCGCTTGATGAATGGAACAACCGGTATCGGGCCGGCGAAACCGCCGGTGTCACGAGGAAATTCTTCCCCGATGCGGTGGCGGCCTACAGGATCATCGGCAAAATAGAAGTGGACAGATTCGTCACCCAGGTGTTGACGGGGCACGGCGGATTCTCCGAGTACTTGCATCGTTTCAAGTGCAAGGAGAGTCCGTCCTGCGTCTGCGACCCCGGGGAGAACGAATCTGTCTTTCACCTTCTGCTGGACTGCCCTGTTCACGCTTACAAAAGACTCAAATTGCAGAATGAATTGGGGCACAAACTACAACTGGACAACTTATCTGAAATAATAAATAGCAAAAATCGAGCCACATTCCTTAAATATTGTAGAAACATTTGTAAAATAGTAAATAATAGAAATAGCACTTAATATTATGTAACTTGATATAGTAAGTATATTTAAGTTTAACATAAGTAAAATAGAATAAAAATTAGGAACGGCACTGGCACAGCACTGGCACATAGTAGATTAAGACGAGCAATTATATTATTGTTAGTATTAATCTAGAATAAGAAATATATGTAAATAAAATGTAGATTTAGATTTTAAGACTGTTGTACCATGTAACATATTTGTTTGTAAATAAAGAAATCAAAACCCTGTAGATATAATAGACAGTAGGAAGGGAACCCCACCCATCGAATGAAAGATGATGAATGCAAGAAAGAATTAGTATGAAGTATGAAAGTACGAGCGGCATAAATGAGAGAACTTGAACGAATGAGTCCAAAACAAAAAGAGACCACAATCTCTAATACATTGTTAGAGGGTAGAGTAAAAAGAAAAAAAAAAAAAAAAAAAAAAAAAAATAGGGGCAAGAGTTTCACCCTCAGAAGTTATTCATAGGAATTCTCTGTTTTAATCCGTAATTTGAAGTCAACATACGTAGTATCTATAGTAATCTGTGAAGTGAACGAAGTGAACTATGGAGCGACTTGAGGACAAGGATCTCCGCAGTGAGTCGATTGGTTAAAAAAAATAGTTTTCAAAAAATTGTGTATTCTTTATTTACAATCAGGAGTCAGGACGCACGGCATTGCCGACAAACTGTTATCACAAATCTGAAGTTATCATTATTATAATATTTTAAATACCTATACAGGATGTAACGGACACTTTAACGAAAACTGAAACCAGGGATTCAGTAGGTATCTACATGATTTTGAGTCGCTCAGCGTTTTCAGCAGTCAGTAACCTATTCACTAAGTTTTCGTTACGGTGTCCCTTATACTCTGTATAATATTAATTAATGTATTCATAAATAGTAGGATTTTCTACTAGGTAACAAGGACTCTCAAACAATGAGCATAATAAATAATATTAATTAATTTCATTGGCAATTTATTATACCTATATGTATAGTATATAATATAGTAGTTGTATGATAGCTGTTATAATAAATTACACATGCACAGTGCATAAAAAATCTTTACCGTCACCTAAGTTTAGTTTTACTAACTACCTACCGACATTACCTGACTTTCTAGTATACCTACTTATGAACCTACTTATAAATTTTCATATTCAAACAGTGTACCTATCTAAGTAGATAGGAAGTACTAGCGAATTTGCCTTTACTTATAGATATTATATTATTTATCACCAAAATATTAAGTGTAACTTAGTTGGTAATCATTCAGGCCACACAAACTATCAGGATTATTAGAACTAAATTGTATAATACGATTGTACCTGTACATCAATTACTCCAAGCCAGTCCAAGCCAATAAAATATAATCCCTACTAATATTATAAATGCGAAAGTGTGTTTGTTGGTTTGTTGGTTTGTTGGTTTGTTGGTTTGTCCTTCAATCCCGCTGCAACAGAGCTTCGGATCGACGTAATTTTTTACATGTGTGTAGTTGAGAACCTGGAGAGTGACATAGGCTATTTTTTATCCCGGAAAATCAAAGAGTTCCCGCGGGATGATAAAAAACTAAATGTACGCGGACGAAGTCGCGGGTATCAGCTAGTAAATAATAAATTTTCAGGAAGTATGGTTGTAAACTTAGAGCATAAAGGTTCTAAAAGGAAGTACTTCCTTGTATTATTATTTTCATTATTACAGTTTAGGTAGGTACCTAACAAAATCGGTCCTTTCGTTTGGGAGCTACGAGGGAACAGACAGACACACAGATAGGTACACAGATACGCACGTCAAACTTATGACGCCTCTCTTTTTTCTTCAGAGTTAGGAAAAAAAAAAAAATAAAAAAAATATATCAACTTTAAAAAACACCGTCATGTAACTTAAGTACATACCTACTTACATAGCTACTTATATGAAAAATCCATCATTAAAATAAATTTAAATATACCTACTTACATAAAATGCGATCCTGTTATCACAGAAAAATTAATGGTAGTAGGTAAGTACCTAGTATTGGCTAACTGCTAAGATTGAATTATACTCACTTACTCTCGGTAGAGAGTAGGTATATGTTCCTTGCTCACTTATTTACCTATATACAGAATTTATTTAAAACTAGACGATGCCCGCGACTTCGTCCGCGTGGATACAGGTTTTTTGATTCCCGCGGGAACTCTGTAATTTTCCGGGATAAAAAGTAGCCTATGTTTTAATCCTGGGTATGAGCTATCTCCATTTCAAATTTCAGCCAAATCGGTTCATTCGTTGTGGCGTGAAGGAGTAACAAACATACACACACACACACACACACACACACACACACACATACAAACTTTCGGCTTTATAATATTAGTGTGATTATTTAAAACTAGACGATGCCCGCGACTTCGTCCGCGTGGATACAGGTTTTTTGATTCCCGCGGGAACTCTGTAATTTTCCGGGATAAAAAGTAGCCTATGTTTTAATCCTGGGTATGAGCTATCTCCATTTCAAATTTCAGCCAAATCGGTTCATTCGTTGTGGCGTGAAGGAGTAACAAACATACACACACACACACACACACACACACACACACACATACAAACTTTCGGCTTTATAATATTAGTGTGATAGTGTGATGTGATATAAGTAAGTACATATACAAAAAACTAAAACACAAAAAATATCACTGTTTTGAAATATTATTACTAGGTAAAATGCACCTCCTTTAATAAAAGTTCAAAAAGTTACTCGTACTACCCGTTCACTACAAGTTGGCCGCAACCTCGCGTCGCACTTCGCACGCACACAGTGAACGGGTAGTACAAACACAGATAAGTAGTAGGAATCCTATCTTCATTTTTTAATATATCCCTACTAAATACGTTATTGTATGTAGGACGTAGGTAGTGTAAACTGTAAAATAATCATTATTTTGAACTACAAATTTTTCGTTTTAATGTATAGTAGGCTACTATCCTAAAAATGACCAGCATGAAAATTAATATAATTACATTCATCCAAAAGTGTTCTTGCTTAAAATTAAACTCGGAGATTATTTCCTTTGGATACCTGGGAACAAAAAAAAGTTTTTGTTTAGGTTGTATCAAGAGTAATATTGTATTGACCCGCACCATGCTACCTACGTACCGTACAACGAATAAATTGTATAGTGGTCAGTTGATAGCACGCCTCTCCACCTTTACGAGTATAAGTGACGCGTACTACTGCTTCGTTGGTCTAGTGGTTAGCATGTTGGACTCCAAATGACAGGGTTCCGAGTTCCATTCCCGGGTCGGGCCAATAATAATGTACTGGAGTTTTCTCTCGAAAAATCCTCAGTACTAGGCCGGTCACCCCCGTAACTTGCAGAGCACGTAAAGCCGTTGGCCCTGCGCCTGATATTTCTCCGGTCGTGTCGGATTTCTGTCCCATCGGACTATGAGAGTGAGGGAATAGAGAGTGCACCTGTGTTTGCGCACACACTTGTGCACTATAATATCGCCTGCGCAGATGGCTAAAGGTTAACCGTAGATACTACTCACCTCAGATGGCAATACAATATTTCACTAGGACACGCCAAGGGGGCCCGGTTGTAAGCGTAGACGGATAGTGCGAGGCCCTCGAACGCATACTTGAGGAAGGAAATGTGGGAGATGATGTACATCACGGGGTGCATATGCGACGGCAGCACCAGGAATCCGGCGAACACTATCATGGTACACGTGGTTATTGCGCCAAAGAATGTGCCGTTCTGAAAGAGAGGATGAGATTTTTTCTAAAAAAGTACGTTTTCTATCGAATAGGTATACACGGTACTGCTTAAAATCAACATCCGCTGTGATGCACACTCGGCATCGTAGGTAAAGTCGGCCCTACCAACTATTTAGTTATTGTTATTG
This sequence comes from Hipparchia semele, assembly GCA_933228805.2. Taxonomy (NCBI): domain Eukaryota; kingdom Metazoa; phylum Arthropoda; class Insecta; order Lepidoptera; family Nymphalidae; genus Hipparchia; species Hipparchia semele. Next base: position 5,022,968 of record OW121717.1, on the reverse strand, counting down.
GGGTTATTTTAAAATGTGTTTGTGGACCTAATGACATTTAGGTATTACAAATATGTATCTTTTTAATTTCTGTAAGACATAAATAAAAATTTTGGCCCCAAATTCGCCGCCCCTAAAATCTGCTGCCCTAAGCTCCAGTCAAATCAGCCATTTGGTAAATTTACCACTGTGCGTAACCTTTCTTGTCCCAAAGAGTTTAGTTTATATCAATTTTTATTTTGAAAATGATCGCTCGGCACTAGCCGTAGTCACAGGAATGGCTATAAATGTTATGATCATCTTGAGCTTCCGGCCCTCTCTGACCAGGGGCCCCTGCCGGCTAGGGGCCCGTGGCATTTTGCCGTCATGCTACCCTATAGTTACGCCTCTGGTTACCACATACCACAAAAGTGATAATAAAGACTTACGACTGCTGTAACGCAGGAGCCGATGAGGTTTCCGATGGCATCTGCGAGGAGAGCAACGTTCGCCAACACCAGCACAAACATGGCGAAACGGGCCGCTTCTATCGGCTGCCCCGTCAGAATGTACGATGGGGTTGAATATACTATGCTAAATGAGATCTGAAAACATTCCAAACGTTGAATTATTATTTTGGTGTTATGAGATCTGTCTGATACATGTAAACTAGCTGTTACGCAATCGAGTCATGTAAACTAGCCCTAAGATTGTCCATGTCAATATCTATTGTCTTTGGCTAATGGCGGTCTTATAAAGTGATTAAAACACGTTACTTATGAGGTTTTTTTTAGAATGAACTTGATATACCGGAAGCCGGTAACATTGAAAGCCCAGTCATGCGTGATATAATATTTTTTTTTTGTGACTTGTTAGTGAAAAATTAGACGAACAAAATAAACTTCGTATCTGTTAATTTAAAAGTCGCAAAATGTAATTTTGTTTAATGCAAAAATCTTTTACTGTCAACGCGGATATTAGCCAAGAGAATATAATCTTCAAGGGCTGTCAATGTTACCGGCTTCAAGACCATAAGTTTTTATAGTACTTGCGGTGCGTGAAAAACTTGAAAATTATTTCAAAATACCTATTCAAAAAGTTAGGGCTATAGGGGCTCAGTTTGTGGGTTGAGTAATCTTTTTTTTTTCAACTTTTTCGTTTCATATTCGGGAATGGGAAAGAGCACGACGAAATAAAAAGTGCATGACTCTATTATATAGCGTTAATAAGTTTCTATATCTATTATGTATGGGTATTTCAATTTTGCAATTCTAATATCTGAATGAAATGGTTGTGATAGATCGAACGAAATTATAGGTTTCCTTGTTTTGTTAGGTACTGTAAAAACAGGTTTTACCTGGATAGGTATGCTGGTTAAGAGTATCGCAGCGTAGTAAGTCTTGAGATTGTACCAGTTGTTAAAATTTTCTTTCTTTAGAATAGGCAGCTCATCTGGAACTAAAAAAAATATTGCTTGTTTTACTACAGAACCCTAAAAATAGAATAAAAGTACTCATTACTAGTCAAAAAAATAAAGTAGAAAAATAGCACTTATAAAGTAATAACTTAGCCAAATGCATTGGTGGTTGGGTCTGCTTAGGAACCTGTACTTATGAACCACGTGCACCGCCCATTTCCACGTCAGCTTCGAACTTGACTTGAAGTCCACAACTCTGATTCGTCCAGCACGCTTTCTCTCTCACTCCATCGCCCACTGACTCAAAGAATGCTTTACAAGCAAATAGTTCTACTTACATTTAAGCACAGCAGGCATGAGGGAGGTATAGGTGAGGTAGGCAGTGGAGACGATGAGGTATCCGAGGTTGCTGAACGTCTTCGAAGCGTCGTGGCCCGCTCGCTGAAACAGCAGCCCGAGCAGGACACCGATTACTAGGTGCAGTAACAACTTGAGATGTGTCACCGTCTGTAGGGTTAATAAGTATCCATAATTATTTAGAGTGGAGACACAAGCAAACGCAGTGTCTGGTGCCCAAAGTGGCGGATTTACCAGGCAGAGTAGGCTGGAGATTAGGGCGGCTAGGGCAATTTTTTTATACAATAGATAAATTCTACTATTTGCGTATAGTCGCGTTTGGTTGCGGCGCGGGAACGAATGACATGACCGACATGCAAAACGTTTTTCCGAACTTGGATATAGCGATTCGCATGGCTCAATGTAAAACGGGTGAAAAATTATCCATGCATATCTGTAGGGGGGCGATAAAATTTGAATAGCCTACTGGCGGCAAAGGTATAAATCCGCCACTAGACGCCCTCCAAAATATTCGGTCGACGATACAAAGAGGGGAAGGGGACAGCTGAGGATCGGCGGTGCGATTCTCTAAAAATGATTGCTACAGTGTGATGATTGCAGGCACCACTGATTAGCATGATTGTTTCTCGCTATTGGTTTAAATGCACTTTTACAGAAAGAACGCGATAACTTCAGCTAATCACAACGATTGAGACTGTAACAATGATGTCTTATTCCCAAGAACAGTATTGGAAGGAAGAATTGTAGGCAGGAGAGCACCAGGTCGCGAAAGACGCAAGTGGTTGGACGATGTGAGGGAGTGGACTGGGCTTAGCTATCATAAACTGAAGGAAGCGGCCTTGAGTAGAGAAGCTTTGCGCATGCTGACCGCCAAACTTAATTTTGAAGAAGGCACATGGTGATGATGATGATGTAGCAATGATTGATGTAGCTTTTACATAAATCAGCCAGTGGGTGTTGACTGTTATGGCGCTCTTTAGGGAAGGCTTATGTCAAACAGTGGACAGCTGACCAGGCTGATGTGATAAATTATTTATTTCGTGTTAGGGTCGCTAATGGTTCCAGAACAGATTTCATCAAGTGTAAAATTGAAAATACTCGTAGTTTCGATAAAATATTCTAAGAGTCAAGGACGTGACGCATTATTTTACCTCGCTACTGCGGAAAGACAAATACATACATTATTCTCTACTAGCTTTTGCCCGAAACTTTGGCGCGCGGAATTAGATTTTAATAATCCCGCGGGAACCCTCTGGTTTTCTGGGATGGCCTATGTCAAGCTCCAAGTCTTGAACTAAGTATATCTAGTCATATAAAGAATCATGTCGATCCGTAGCTCCGTCGCTTCTTGATTGAAGAACAAACCAACAAACAAATATACTTGCGCATTCCCAATATTAGTAAAGGTATTATGTAGTAAGGATGGAACATGTCCCTTTAGAGTACCCGCAGACTTACAATTTCCAGTTAGAAAACTAAATCACAGAGTATATTTACTTATAAGCATAGTGATTATGGTAGGCCGTACATCTTATCCAAACTAAGGCTGTAATCTATAGACTGCACGCTCACTCTGCTCAGACTCAAGACAGACTTAAAAACAGACGGATTTATAAAAAAGTTAGAATTATTTTGCTGTAATCCGCCAACAGAAAAAATCTGTATGGTCAAACATGCAATTATAAGCTAAGCACCGCTTACCTCCCCAACCAAGCAATAAAGCAAAGTTCCCAAGCAAGCAATGCCTTGTATTGTCTAGACAACTAGACAATACAGGATTGTAAAGTCGATATCTCCTGAGGATGCTCCGGTGTCGGGGCGAAACGTGCGTCGAGAGTAGTATAAAAGTCTTGTGTGGTGGTGCATGTGAGTGGTGGTGGCATTGCTTGCTTGGGAAATTTGCTTTATTGCTTGGTTGGGGAGGTAAGCGGTGCTTAGCTTATAATTGCATGTTTGACCATACAGATTTTTTCTGTTGGCGGATTACAGCAAAATAATTCTAACATTTTTTGTTAATCATGAACTTCCGCAAAGTAACGCCTGATTCTATCCAAGACGGATTTATGTCAGAGCATATTTGTATCTGGTTTTAACTCTATCTGAAGTACGAGTTCAGTTAGTTATGCTCTATAGTGACTCTATAGATCTCAGCATTTAAAGTCACTATGCCTATATTATACTCTGCGATTTAGTTGTCCAACTTGAAATGTAAATCTGCGGGTATTCAACTGGTCATAGTACTGTTGGTTCTTGACTCACCCAATCTCGATAGTGCTGAATGGCACATCGCCGCAGCAGTACACTGAACTTGTAGAACTCATGGGGTTCGTTGATGACTATTGTCATTTTGCCGCATGAGAACCTGGACTCCTGTGCGGTCACAGCCAATGAGGTATTGTCAGTTGTGAAGGTGCGACTGCATTTCGCTGCTAGTAACTCGTTGAAATTTCCGTATTCCTCGTTCGCTATTTCTATCACTGAAATGGAAATATACAATTCAAATTCAAAATTTATTTATTTCATGTAGGCTACCTTGTAGCACTTATGACACGTCATAAATCTACCACCGGTTCGGAATGCAGATTCTGCTGAGAAGAACCGGCAAGAAACTCAGCAGTTGCTCTTTTCAAAAAATAAAATAATTTTACAATAAGTAACCAAACTAAGCTATGTATACAGTGCTTCCACAGTGAAGCTTCAAAAATGCAATGGATGGAAATGTACTAATTTTGACTTTTAGCTTGTCGTATTTTCTGTTAAATGTAAAAGAATTATTTTGATACGTCAAGTAGTTTCGGAGATAGGAATATGAAATTTTAAACGTTGTGGTCACTGGTGTTAGCGGACTCGATTGTCAGGAGAATTTTTAATGGCCGTAAAATCATAACTACCTACTTGGTTTTTTTGAATGAAAGTGAAACTAGTGTATTTTGTATACATGAAGCTCTACTTTTGCATACATATTTAAACTCTATTTTGCATACATAATAACATTCTCCATTAATTTTAAATTCATATCAAAAATTACGCAGACGGCCGTGATTAATTCACATCTCTCGGGAATCGCACCTTGAGTGTATTGACCTTATATGACGGTTCAAGTGCTCGTCAATGTCAAATTAAAATTCAAAATAGATAATTATGAGGAACAATTAATGATTGATATGAATAAATTTTCACGCGTTCAACGGTTAATGTTATAGTTTATAGTAACCGTGGCGTTAGTATAAGATTTAATTCGATTGATCGTATTCGTATACTATAACATTAGAGTCAAAGTAAAATGAATTTATAAAAAAAAATAATGAATACAAGGGAATTGAAAATAAACACACAAACATGTATGTATATTATTAATTGTATTGTACATACCATAATCAGCAGGATTGTGGTACATGGGGCAGTGCAGACCCACAGATGCGAGGTAGGGCACCGTGTCTGCGCTTGACCCGTTGTAAATGCATAATCCATTCGCTAGGATGTAAACCTGAGAGCCATAAAAGTAACAGACGTGTAAAAAATTGCTTCTTGTTGTAAAATAATAAATCAAGTAGGATTTCATAATAATACTTAAAAAAAATGTCATGTAAAGGTAGGTCCTACATTTGTGACTTCCTCCTTTTCACTTGATATAAATTCAATTAGTGTATGGCATCCTGGTCAGGTGAATCACAGTGGATATTCTTTGAAAAAAAAAAAAATTGGATCTGCTCATGAAACGTGTCCTCAATGCGTGACCGTACAATGACCAGAGCGTCCACATCTTTGGCTCTTTACACCGTATAATATTCCCCCATTATTCCATATTTGGCCGTTCCTTCGGGCTCTTAGCAAGGCTTGCATCGCGACAGTACGTTGTGACAATATTGTTCACGTGAGAAATACCGCCCACATAACCGTTACTGACACCGGACACGCGTTGCACATTGTGAAATTTTTCCCAAAATCGGACATCCCTTTTTTATGATACTAATCGAAACTTTAAGCTTTTTTTAATGCTAGAGTAGAACACCCAGAAGTTAATTCTGTTTAGAACCGGAGTTATAATTTTTTAAAATTTTTTTTATGGTTACCAGAAAAAAACTAAGAAATGCTGTAACTTTCTACGTAACGAAAGTTTTCAAGTTTCAATTATAGCATGCTATAAAATCAATTAAATGCTATTTTTGGAAACATATAATTAATTTCTAAGTGAACAATAAAGGAAGATATGCTTTTTTAAAACTAATTTTGAAATTATTTTTTTTCTCATCTTTGTACAGATATTAGCATCTAATTTTCACATATTGTATTTATTAGTGCTATGTTAACTCGCCTGCATAATATCAGATACGTAACACTTAGGACCTCGGAGTAATATTTTTTTTTAGAAAATTCTGTATTTTCAGAAAAAGGCGAAATAAAAGAATTGTATATGATATTTATACAATTATTTACAGGGCAAAGTGGCATTATATACAGGGCATTGTATAAGCTAAACAAAATAATTTTAGTATTAATAATAAAGTAATTATTCTTAATTTTGTGATTTTTACATTTTATTTTTTTTCTCATAAACCATTTACGATTAGCAGTAGATATCTATCTGATAACATACCTCTTAACTGTATTGTTACTAGTAAAAACAATCACACAGAAATCTATGAGGACATTGGAGATATGAGATTTTACAATTTCTATGATATTAGGGTTGTCACAAAGATCTTAATTACAAATGTACGAGAGAAAATTCTAAAAAAGTGGCTGAAAGACAGAATTTTTATCCGACTGTAAAAACGGAGGGTTATGTTTTTCAGGGATTATTATTGAGTTGCATAAAATGAAATTTTTAAAATTCAATAACTCCGAGGTCCTAAGTGTTACGTATCTGATATTATACAGGCGGGTTAACATAACACTAATAAATACAATATGTGAAAATTAGATGCTAATATCTGTACCAAGATGAGAAAAAAATTAATTTCAAAATTAGTTTTAAAAAAGCATATCTTCCTTTATTGTTCACTTAGAAATTAATTATATATTTCCAAAAATAGCACTTAATTGATTTTATAGCATGCTATAATTGAAACTTGAAAACTTTCGTTACGTAGAAAGTTACAGCATTTCTTAGTTTTTTTCTGGTAACAATAAAAAAAATTTTAAAAAATTATAACTCCGGTTCTAAACAGAATTAACTTCTGGGTGTTCTACTCTAGCATTAAAAAAAGCTTAAAGTTTCGATTAGTATCATAAAAAAGGGATGTCCGATTTTGGGAAAAATTTCACAATGTGCGTTGCTGTTACGGTCACGGAACCGTGTCATAATGAAATGACACAAATGTGGATTCACCCTAAACGTAGACCGCTAGTAAAAAATTTCTTTGAAAAATACAGTAGCCTAAGCACAAACATTTTGTCTTTCGAACAGTAAAGTATTCGGAACATTATACACTATTCGAAAGTCAAAATGTTCGTGCTTAGGCTACTGCTGCACTTACTTGGTCGAATAAGCTGTAAATAGAGGCCGTGGGCTGGTGTATGGTGCACACTACAGTTCTTCCGGCGCGGGCCAGACTCTTCAACATTTCCATGCACTGCCCTGACGTCATGCTGTCTAATCCCCTGCAATTCATTATAATTTATTGATTGCAGTAGATATCTTTTTATCTTTTATACGGTATCTTTTATCTATTGGCCTGCAGTAGCGATTTTTCTCGAAATGTGTGAAGCCAATAATGGCTTAACTTTATTTTACGATTTAATGCAACTGAGTTGGTTACCTAACTTAGTCAATAAGTTCAAGGGACTCTTAGAAAGTTCTCAAGTCGGCAGCTCGTGATAGATCCGGTTCAAAGAATTGACTTTAAATTTTTGTTTTTCATACCGTTCCCATTATGCATTCTATGTCCACGAGTTTTTATACAATTCAGATTCTTACGATGCTTATGTGATTCGATGGGGTCAGACGACGTCCGTCTGTTGACCCGTTACTTTATTCAAAACGTAGCTTATCTGAATACAGGAAAGTCACCAGTGTTTCGTCTGTGAGCTCCACTGATAACCTAACCTAATCTCTTCCCGCCTGGCATCGCATGTTCCTATAGATCTGAAGCCGAAAGCAAACATCCAAAGGCTCTTGAACTCAATCCGAAGGATCCAAAACTCAAACCGAATGAAAGATTCTGAAACGAAACCGAAGACTTCGAAGGATCCTGATCTGTAACCGAAGGACCTAAAACAAAACCGAAGAGTTCAAAAAAATTTAATATAAAACCGAAAGCTCCAAAGACATAAACGAAGGATTCCAAGCCAAATTCGTGGAAATATACGGAATATCCTGACCTCAAATCCGAAAAACTTTAACTTGAAAACCAGATTGGAATTCTTTGATGATATGTTTATTAATGACGCAAGTCATTGGAATCAGGCAACTTCCGTCTCTCTTGACGCGTTAACTTCACTCAACATTTCGCTCATTATTTTTCAACCTGGGGTTTCTTACCTATTTTTAAAGGGCGTCGCAAATTCGCAATCTGTTCAATATTTCTAATATCCCTTAGCAATATTATAAATGCGAAAGTATGTTTGTTTGTTGGTTTGTCCTCCAATGACGCTGTAACAAAGCTACGGATTGATGTGATTTTTTGCAAGGGTATAATTGTGCACCTGGAGAGTGACATGGGCTAATTTTTTAACCCAGAAAATCAAAGGCCGAAGTCGCGGGCACCAGCTAGTAACTTTATAATCGCAGTAGCTGTTTTTAACTTTTTGGCTTTTTCGTAATTCACGACATGAAAATGGATGTGAAACAACGACTTGGTTAATCTAACTCCAGTCGTATTATAAACGTGTCGGATCTCTTTCCATGATCGTTTTCTAAGTCGCTAACGCTAAAGCAGGGGCTCCTTTTATCGCACGTCCTATCCTTTCAGAAGCGAAGCGTGATAAAAAAAGCTTTGAGAACCCCAGCTCTACAGCATTAGCGATTAAAGAAAACTGTAATATATGGCCCAAGAGAATATATATATTATAAACCATTCTGTTCGGCTGAATACGCTACTCACGTAGTTGGTTCATCCAGGAACAGCACCGGCGGGTTGTCTATGAGCTCTACGGCAATGGACACCCTCTTCCTCTGCCCGCCCGACAAGTTACAGCAGCGGGTGTTCTCGGTACCGGTCAAACCCAAGTTTTGCAACACTTCGTTTATCTGAAAACAATAAAAGCCGCGACGGCGGCTCATTTTTACCTCATTTTTAAACAGTCGAGACCCATTAAAAATCTAGATCGGTTAAAATCTCCCCAATAATGGGTCCCGACTTTAAGTCAATATTATTTAACAGAATTCTAGACTACTGGACTTGTTTTTTCCTTTTCAGTTTTTATTTACGCAGTCGGGTTTCGATTTTTAATAGGCTAACCCTGAATATACCGCCACTCGTTTGAAAATAGCCTTAATTTAATATCACGGAATGCAGATAATAATCTTTATGCTTTTTGGTCTGCATAAATCGCATGTCTAATTGAAAATTCTAAGTAAATCTGTATTTATAATATAATTTATTATACCCAAAATTATGCACAGTGTCTTTTACATATTAAATATTTAAATCAAAAGTACAACAAAATATAGCCTTATCGTTTTTTTGCGATCTCTTCCTATTAATTAAAAAAACTTATCTAGGTACCTATATAATCAGAAAAACACACTATTCGAATTATAATATAATAAAATATCAAATATTATACACCATTAATTATTGTCCTACAAGGGGTTATGAATTTTCGTACGAATCCCCGACAGAGGTTTCCCCTATCAGAGAAGACCGGAACAACTCGGGTGATGGGTCGCTAATGAGCCATTTAAAATACTCACAACGGTCTTCTTCAGCTTAGGAGTCAAAGTGTTCCCAAGCTTCAAGTCTGCTGCAAACTGCATCAACTCCGCGACCGTGAAGAGTGGGTTAAGTCTATCATCCTGCAGGATGTAGCTTGCCTTCTTGCTATAGTCCTTTTGAGAGTCACTGCTTTTACCAAAGTCGTACACCGTGTCACCGGCGCGGAGAACACCTTTGACGCCCTCTGTCCTGGAACAAGTATAAGTCCTGTAGCAGATCTCCACCAAGAAATAAATGTAGGTAGTGAATCGCCAAGTAGCGTTTGACAACAACAATCGCACGATTTACGCCTGCGGTGGCAAGCCTGTTGTGAGATACTTAATAAAACCCCGCCGTTCAAGATTGGCTAGAATAAAATAACTATGTAAAAAAATTATATTTGCAAGTTGCAAAAAATAATAACACTTAAATAATGTCTTTGTTTGGATTTGGTTATTTACTAGTGATTCCCGTGCCCCCCGCACGTTGCCTCTTGCATCGCCCTTTCACATTCGTGACAGTTCTTTCGGCGCATGCTAGAAACCTTAAGCTTGGGTCAAAAACTTCTGTAAATTTTGGACGGAGCCGAAGGTTTGGCCTAAAGTGGTCAGTCGGACACTAGTAGAAGCATAGAATATTTGTAGAAGTAGACAAGCCTTGTTTTATAAAAGTAATTTAAAAACAAAGCTCTAACAACAACTTTTTATGTGTGAACGGAACCAAGGGAACCTATTATTATTTATGTTTATTGTTCACATCAAAGCGATTAGCAATGTATCTGAATCTTTTAAGAAATAATTAGAGGCCTTTTTCAATTAAATTCCTTGAATCTTAAACACGCAATCTTTGAATAAAAAAAAAAACTTTATTACGGGTTTTCTCTTTAGTTCAAGTTCGTTAACTTTTGAATACTGACTTTAAAGGCGGTATCATAATAAATGCTATATACCTATATGTATACTACACTTACTTAATTACTTGTATTTCTACTACATATATAGGTAGGTATGTATACTTTTGTAGATAGATAAACTTGTTTAACGACTAAAAATTAACTCTTTGTTGTCTCGATTTCGAATGTTGTTTTGTTTCAAAATTATCTACATTCTACACAAATAAAAATAATAATGCAATGTCTGATGGTGATGTATGAAGGTTAGCAAGGAAAGAAAGTGAACGCGATCTATTATTCTACTAACGTTACTATGTAGGTACTATCAATATAGAAAACTTATTTTGAAAGTTAATAATATAATATGAACGGATATTTAAAAAAAAAACGCGCATCACTTCTTGTGCAGCCACTGACCACTGTCCCACTGACACGTTATGCACTGGTTCAGAAAAACTTATGTACCTACCTATTTGTAATGTAAGTTATAGGCACTGATCTCTATAGTTAATCTATGATTAACACTGGATTGGCTGTCCCTATATAAATGACAGCTTAATTATGGATAAATAAATAATTAAATAGTCTTTTATTCAAGAATAAAATAGCCATATAAACAACACAAAAACAAAAAGGCCACACTTATAATTAAAAATAATAATAAACTAAGGGTGGGTCTCCACGGCTCAATTTGAAGTGCCACAGTTGACAGATACTATACGAGTATTAGTGTCTCTGGAGCTAATAATATTGCAAATGGCGCACCGACCTCTAGGTATAATTAATTTATAAAATCATACAACAACAATAATAGATTAGTTATATGTAGAGGGCTGTGCGCCATTATTGTAATATTATAGGTTCCAGAAACTTATCTGCTTAGTGCTTACAGCGCCGAAATGGCGTGAATCCTTGCCTTCAGTGATTGTCGGATGTCTTCGTAGTTATAGGTTAGTATTAAGTAGGATAAGTTTATTTTTAATTAAGTTAAGTATCTACTATACGTTTCGATGGGGTTGGCGTGCCAGCTGCTAAAAACCCCCAAAAAGAATAGATAAAAAAAAGACGTGTGGCACTCGGGGACTGCCGCGGTAAAGCTATTGCATAGCATTTTTTATCAACGCCATCTAGCGGTGAGAGGAGTCCCGTGTCAGGTTATTTTCGTTACGGAATTTCTGGATTCGGTCTCCAAGCTCAAGGCCCGCGATAGAAGCTATGCAATAGCTTAAAAGTTCAAAATATGGTCAATCATGTAGGTCAAAATCAGTTAGGACAACATCCTCTTCAGTGTTAATCATAGATTAATAATAGAGTTCAGTGGTTATAGGGGAGAATAATACGGAACTCACGAGAAGCCAGTGAGCGCGTTCAGGAGTGAGGTTTTTCCCGCGCCGGACGGACCCATGATGGCAGTGAGCTCGCCGGTCCGAAACAGGCCCGACACGTTCCGCAGGATCGTTTTTTTACCTACAACAAAAACGAGATCAAGTTGAATAATCGGAGTGAACTTGGAAATTTTTATTTATAAGTTGTCCACTAATAAAACTACGCTCCACTGCTTTCTGTGTTACCTGTGGCAACCTACGTATTATAAAACTTGTTAATGCCCATGACTTTGTCCTAATTTTTAGATTTAAAAATAAAATAAAAAAGACGTGTGGCACTCGGGGACTGCCGCGGTAAAGCTATTGCATAGCATTTTTTATCAACGCCATCTATCGGTGAGAGGACTGGAGTCCCGTGTCAGGTTATTTTCGTTACGGAATTTCTGGCTTCGGTCTCCACGCTCAAGGCCCGTGATAGAAGCTATGCAATAGCTTAAAAACAATTAATTAAGCGCTATCTTTTGATTTTTTTTGCGAACTGTAAGTAAGTACTAAGCTTAACTAAGCGTAGCTAGCGTAACTAAGTAGTGAGCTGCGCTCAAATTAGCTGTGAAAATTAAAATTTATTTAAGTAGCAGTTGTAGAGATTAGCGGTATTCTTAAAGACAGACAAAGTTTTGAAGATACGTTCATTATATTCCTGTACACTCCATAAAGTATCCGCAATCGGTTTTTAGCAAATATTTTCAACTAACTGATACCCGCGACTTCGTACGAGGGTTTTGGATTCCCGTGGGAACTCTCTAATATTTCGGAATAAATGTAGCCTATGTGTTAATCCTGAATATGAGCTAAGTATCTCCATACCTTTCAGCCAATTCGGTTCTTTCGTTGTGGCGTGAAGGAATAACGAACATCCATCCATCCATTCACACAACCATCCTGAGTCATTACAAACTTTCACATTTAACTATAATATTAGTAATATTAGTGAGACTCGACCGGGTTTACAGTTTTATCAAACCAGTAGAAGGTTTCGGCCGGTCTAATACGTGTGGAGCCTTAATATGCTTGGGTCATAGAGTGTTATGCTTATGTTTGGGAACTCCAACTCTGGGCTGTTTTTATCCCGGGAAAATAAAAACTTGAATCGCAGAAAAACTTGATCCGCGCGGACGAAATCGCGGGCATCATCTACTCTCGTGGTGATAGATAGTAGAAATAAATAAAATCTACGGCACATTACGGCATGATAAAGACGCAGAGGGCCTAGAGGCCAAGGTTGGCGATTTTATAGAGACATTATAGCATCGCATACTACGAGATATTATATTATGACTAACCTGAAAACAGTGTAGGCATTTACCTAAAGTACCTATTTATACGGCGACAGTAAGTTTGAACCAGGGACAGATGCTTATGGGAAGGGCCAGACTGCCGACTGGCTACTTTTAGCGTCAGCGATCGGCGTTCGAAAAATCCCCTCTAGTACAACCGATCCACATTATTTTGTGTTTTTTTTTTTTTTTTACATTTTCCGTAAATTCAAGAGATTTGATCATCGAATAACTCTTTCACTTCAATTTTATTAGATGAAACAAACTCTGCTTGAACTATCAAAGCAGACTTTGCCAAAAGCTCATTAGCACAAAATTATGGTACCTAAGGAAAAAAATATCTTCTTTATTTGAGGTAGGTTGGTTTTTAAAATAATAAATGCGTATAAAAGTTTTCACTGGAAAATTTTATTCGAAAGATACCAATCAGGTTTTAAGAATGTGGTAGCGCGTAGGTAATAGGTCCAAATATTATATGTTACGGTTAAAATGTAATAATGTGGTAATTATTAAAAATAATTATTAATAAGAATCAGTGATTATTAATAATTACTTCATTATTTTGGTAAATGTGATTAAGAACTATGAACTGAAATTAGGTACATGACTTTCCGGGTGCAACTACATATTTTGCACCAAGGAATCCAGAGTTAGGATAGAACCACATACCACTCACGGATATTTCTACTTGGATTTCGTCTTCATGGATATTTTTTTATAAACACTGAGAAAATGTAATATATTTATTACATTTACTTACCAAAAGTAAGGTGTAATTTTATCAATAATAACCGATAAAAGTGAATAATTAATCACTTTTTACATCAATCTTGGTGATTATGAATGATTGATAATTATTAATAATTTTCTATTTATTACATTTACCGTAACATATACCTACTTAGGAACCCAATTAGGAGTCTACCTATCTAACTACTTCACAAGGCTTTCTGAATGTTTACAGAGCCATACTTTTAACAATGTTTGCTATGCGATCATTCAAATAAAGTAGCTTAATAAGAGACAAACACTTCAAAATTTATTTGTACTTCCATGGGAGTGGTTATTGACACTACACAAAAAACATTTTATAATTCGAGGTTTATTATCTACTAGCTTTGCTAGGAGGAGTCGAAGTTTATTTAATTACCTACAAGCTTTTGCATATCCCGCGGGAAAGCTCTGTTTTTGTTCCGGAACTAACCAGGTCCCCAACTATATTCATGCAAAAAAACGCATCAATTCGTTGCTCCGCTAATAGCGTGATGGTAGGTATGACAAACTAAGAAACCAAACCAATAATTATTATTGGTTTATCATAATAATTAGTAAACTATATTACAGTACATAATACGAGTATATCTCTAGGGAAATAACGATATCATAGCTACAACCATCTTATTGCGATATAGATACTAGGTAGACAAAAATGGGTATCAGCTTGTGTGCAGTTTGAATCAAGTTATTAAAGCTGTTCTGGCCTTAAGCACAATTAAGGTCGTTATTAACATATCTATCATAAATTAACTTTAATAAGACCGTTTAGGTGTACATAAAAAAATACCTTCCTCGTTATTAAATTGTTTATTATAATAGAATAAGGATAAACTGCAATACATGTAGGTATTCATACCGTTCATAGCCTGTAAGCAACTAAACCAATCAGAATTTCCTTGTCATCCTTTCAATTGACCGGATATAAAACCCGCTTTTGTTTGTTATTAAGCTGTTATTAGATACCTAGATAGATAGCTAGTTATACAGAAATACATGCATGTATATTATATGTACCTATTAGGTTTAATATCTCTACCAGGCGCCCTTAGCTTTGTTTGATGAGAAGAGTAGGTACATGAGCTGTAGGTACATGAGATGTAAAAACCGGTCAAGTGCGAGTAGAACTCACACACGAAGGGTTCCATACCATCGTAACCAGACGGACAGACAGACAGCGGGTTCCGTTGGTTACCTACCCTCTGGGTATAGAACCCTAAAAAGTAGTACAGTGGAACACGTACATTTTTCATTCATTCATCTCAATCCATCGCCGCGCGGCATATTTTTTTTTTTTAAATATTTTTAGCGAGCAAACGAGCAGGCGGGTCACCTGATGTTAAGTGATTACCTCCACCCGTGAACATTTGTAGCACCTGAGGCACCTCCAATGCGTTGCCGGCTTTTTAGGAATTTGTTGCTATATTTGTATAACCCCATGTTGTAATTCAGTGGCAACACCGTCGCAGGAAGTTGGTTCCACAGTTTCAAAGTACGTGGAAAAAAGATCTGGCACACCGGATGGTCGAAGTGCTCCAGGTACCCAGGTGGTGAGGGTGAAATTGTGTTCGGTGGCGTGTACTTCTGGGCAAAGGCTCGAATGAGAAGTGTTAAAGCCATAAATTAAAATGTAGTGTTTATATTCTCTTTGCCGTAGACCTCGCTGGCCAGTTGCAGATTGGCGGGCTCCAAACATCTTTGAGAACAATATGGTGAATATTCGTCCAGGTTTCCTTACGAAAATTTACTTCACCGTTGAAGTAAATGATATTTAATTATTTAAAACGCATATACAACGTGTAACATAAGTGTGAAATAACCCTGAAAGAGGTGAATGTGCTCATGAAACTGAACAACTTTCCCTATGGAACATAGGTCGAAATTTGAAAAAAAATGTGGACCTCCCATACATAATAATTGACTACCGGAGGAGATTTACTATCGGAGGTAATTTTTTTTTCATATTTCGACCTATGTTCCTTGGGGAAAGTTGTTCAGTTTCATGAGCACATTGACCTCCTTCAGGGTTATTTCATACTTTTGTTACACGTTGTGTAACTCCGAAAAGTCAGAGATCCTGACTTTTCGGAGAGAAAACATCTTAAAAAACCCCGGAAACCAACATTCCTGAGAGTTCTCAAAGGTGTGTGAAATCTGCTAATACACACTTCGCCAGCGTTGTAGACTATAGCCTAAACTCTTCTTAATCGAGGGGAGTTCAATATGGCTGGCGACCCGACAGTCGAATGAATGAATTCAAGGAGCGTTGCCTGAACAAGTTTTATTTAAGAATCAGCAGCGCAATGGCAGTTCCTTTATGTTTCAGATAAGGTGAATTCCGTATTTGGGATCAAAATACGGAGGAGTGAATTCTTCCGTGTAAACCACACGTGTTCCTCTGGTCGTTGAACCTACATAATACCTTTAAATATCTGCCTTTACACTTACTGAGTTATGGTATCTTATAGCTATATTATTTTATAAATTCAAATTTATTCATTTCATGTAGGACAATCGAGACTCTACCACCGCACCGGTTCAGAATGTAGATTCTGCTAAGAAGAGCCGGCAAAAACTCAGCAGTCACTCTTTTCATAACAGAGTATTACAATATTTAAAGTATTGTAAAGTATTGTAAAGTTACATGTTATTTATATATTGTAAAGTATTGTAAAGTTACATATTAATGTAACAAGTTATTACTAATTTAATTAACTTAATTACTTAGTATATAAGATTTTAAACCATGAGTAATACGGTGTTAATTATTTTCTAAATATAATATAAAAAGCTCTATCCACTGGACGGATCGGGCTGAAATTTCGGCATAAGCTATTATGACGTAGGAATCCGCCAAGAAAGGACTTTTGAAAAATAGGAGTTTTGAAAAATCGACCTTAACGTAGCAAAGCCGCGGGCAAAAGCTAGTTGTTTATATAAATCTTATGCGTGGACGTAAAAAGTTGGTGATTTTTCAACAATTTGATTGGATAAATTATACGAGTACATTATAATTTTAGGATTCTGTGCCCAAAGGGTGCCAACGGTATTACTAAGCCTTTGTTGTCCGTCCGTCCGTCCGTCCAAGCATCTGTCAGTCAGTCTCATAAACCGTAATAGCTGTGGTAATAGCTAGATAATTAACAGAATTATTTCAATCACCGCTATAACGGTGTAATTATACGATCAGAACCTGAGCTGTTATTGTTTTTTAGATCTTCGTTGCGCATATTATCCATTATCTGCCATCTATGACGATGTTTCATGAAGGCATATTAAAAGGTGAAATGTTAAACATGTACATAACTATAATAAGTATTAAGAAAACAGACATTCTATTTGACAACACAAATTTTTTTTTCCTCCGAGTATTTGACACTTGACGAATTCAAACAATGAATGATAAAAATCTCGGACGAAAAAAAAATTTGTGTTTGTGATAAAAATGCAAAACTAACGAAAAAACAAAGGAGTTTGGCAAACTGACAACATTCATTTATGTGCGGGTCTGGCACATAAATGAATGTTGTCAGTTTGCCAAATTTCAAGAGTCAAAGCTTAATTTTCGATATAAACGTTATTGACATAGCAAATAGGTATAATTAATGGAATAAATAAAAGTAGGCTTTCTAGGGTGCGGTGGGGTTTACGGTCGGTTATATACTCAAGGGTTTATGGAATGAATACAGCGAACGAAAAAAGCTATATAATATTAGGACTTGAAGTGTGACATAAGTAGGGTTACCAGATTTTTTTTCAGCCTATAAGGGACAAATGGCTAAATAGGCAAAAAATACGGGATTTCAGTTTTTTACCCGGGATAAATGAAAAAAAAAAACATATTTTTTATATTTTTCCGAGGATCGAGTCAGTTTTAACATTGTCATTCTGAGACTAACACTGTCATTGGTCGATGCGGGCTGCGAGTGCAAGTTAGTAGCGAGACGAGTACGTTTTACGAACATTGCGTGTGTGAATACTTAGATCGATTTCATAATGAAAAACGACGTACGGTTTAAATACGGGACAGAGTCAGTCCCGCCGGGACATTTTAAACTATGCCTAAAATACGGGATGTCTGGCAACGCTAGACATAAGTCACATAAGTGTCATTCTCTACCAATGCAAAATAAATCGGCCAAGTGCGAATCGGACTCGCACATGAACGTTTTGTAGCAGAAAAAATCACGTTTCTTGTATGGAGACTCTCTTTAATTTTAACTTTTTATTATTATTTGTTGTTATAGCAGCAATAGAAATAAACATTCTGTGAAAATTTGTTATAGCAGCAAATACACATTCTGTGAAAATTTAATGTAGGTACCTAATGGACGGACGCACAGCGGGGACTTTGGTGTCCCGTTGGCGCCCTTTGTTACGGAACTCTAAAAAGCAAGGCGATCCGTAGCTCGTTGTGTTGCGACATAGTTGAAAGATAATAAATCAATAAACAGAGGATAGGATTAGTAAGAATAGTATTTTTTGTGTAGAGTAGAAACGATCACACTAATTTATATCTACCTGGCGAAACTATATTATTAGCTTTCTATACCTAGCTACTTACGACGCATTCATCCCAAAGGAAGCTAAGCCAAAAAGTAAACCTATTCTGAATTTATAAGATGATTTAAATATGTTTAATTATAATTGCGGTAAGTATAATTAAACAAATTATAAAAATAATTATAGTTTACACAAATTATAATAATAAATAACAATTACATACATTGTTTAGTATCTATAGTTTTTACTAGTTAGAACGCCGCTGGTACAAAATTGGGGGAAATTAGTATGTAATACACACGTAATACATAATAATGTATCATTGTAATGTTTTTTTGTCACAAAACAATTGAGTAACAAACCAAATGTGAACAATTGCATATTAAAGGTAGTTATCATTAATTTTATCTTTTTTTCAAGTAAATAACACAATGATAATGTAATTATGCAGGTACCTACCTGAGTTATACACGTATAATATCTGCTCCTTATTATACCTGCTATCATTTTCATCTTTTACTAATCTGAATAAAGTCGGACCTTCTCTAAATAATGATTGCATCAGTGCAATGATGGCAATGACCTCTGTTTGGCTGAATTTATGGCATTCATTCTGCAGCGGGAGGGTAACCCAACCAATCAGAGGTCATTGCGATCGTTACAATGATGCAATAAATTCCAGAGAATACCACTACTCTATATTAGCCCTATTGTAAAACAAATAGGCTTTCTTTACTCAGAAGCTGCGGTATTGTTGGTTCTTGTCCCCCCATTGCCGACCCACTTCCAGGCGCCACGCTCCGGTCTCCTTTCAAAATGAGAAGGATTTAGTTAGGCCCTAGTCCATCACATTGGCAACTGGCTAATTACATACCTTTGAGAACATTATGGTGAATTCTCTGGCATATTCATGCAGTTTTCTTCACGATTTTTCCTTCGCCGTTAAAACAGCCGAGATTAAATTGCTTGAAATGCACATAACTTTGAAAAGTTAGTAACTTTTTTAGTCTTATTATAATAAGTCTAAGACCTAACTAACTTAACCTATCCATAAGTATCACATTGTATTTTCAACCACTGCAGGGTTAGCATGGGTAGGGGACATATTATCCACGGCGAAAGGATAAATATATTCCTATAAATATACTTAATATATTTTATAGGAATATACTTTTCTTTCAATCTTGGTAATTATTAATAATTTTCAATTTATTACATTTACCGTAACATGTACATTGTACAATGTACATCATTCTGAGTAGGTACGCATAATATTGTGACAGACACCAACGGAACCCTACACAGCGCATGGCCGGATACGCAATTGGGTGTTAATTTTTTATTTCCTCGTTTTTGTACTACAACGCCAATAAAAATAAAACATTCGCAAAAGCGAATATAAAAGCAATTAAATTTGAAACAACGTGAATAATTTAAAGAAAACTAACTAAAACAACAAAACAAGTTTTACCAATCCAGTAATGTGGAATGTATAATTTAATATGGAAATAATATTCAATCATTACAATTATGTAAATGGTTTGGAATTTTTAAGAAGGTTTTTGAGTTGTTTGAAGTACTAATTTGCTATGAGTACCTCCTATAAGTTGTTTTGAATGATGGATTTCTTAGAATATTATGCGCCTCAATTGGTTTGAGTGTACCTATTACTAATCCAACTAGCTGAATCCTGGTTCACACTTCGCACGGGTGGATACTGGATCGGTAGGTATACTTCTATAACTTTTCTGTACTAAAAAGCTCCATTGAGATTATGTCTCCACAGCCTGTCTTGTATAAGGACATCGAGTTCAATGTTAATCATAGATTAAATATACCTTACCTAGAGGTCAGTGGGTCTGTATATAAAGCATATTATACAATCGAAGACTACATAAATGATAAAAAAGCGTGGACATAATTCGCTCCAGTGATTTATGAGACAGTGATAACTATCCTATGTAACATGAATTTATTGTATTCTGTTCTACGGTGTTTCCACTTTATTTGTGTCTCAGTCATGTCTTAAAACGAATACTTAGTTTAATATTAATTAATACTCAATTCGATATGGTTGAGCGAAGCAATGGCTGGATCATGCATCATGCTCGTGAACGGGTGCCACCAACGGGAATGGGTCTGCTTTGACTGCCCGTCTTGACATGCGTTGGATTGGTGTACCTACGTATGCATTTTTGCATTTTTGAAGCTTTATTGTGGAAGCACTGTATACATGTAAAAAAAAATTTTTTTTTTGAAAAGAGCAACTGCTGAGTTTCTTGCCGGCTCTTCTCAGCAGAATTTGCATTCCGAACCGGTGGTAGATTTATGAAGTGTCATAAGAGCCTACATGAAATAAATAAATTTTGAATTTTTTGAATTTTGTAGCATGAAAACTTTTTTTAAATAATAAGTAAGATTAAAGATTAATAGTTTTAATTATTATATGCGGAAGTTAATTTATAAGGGAATACCTCAATTTTCTCGCAGAACAACAACAAAAATTCTATGAATATAAAGAATTAATCTCTACTGTCTTTGAGATTAATGCGGACAAACAGAAAAGTTGGCGACGTAATAGCCTTATTATACCTACAATATGTGTATGATGAGCAATTTATTTATTTATTGATTCACTGAACACTTCTGCACCATTGACCTGTCGAGTGTGGGGCAGGCCAAAGGACACGAAGAAACTATACTAATTATAATCTATACTAATAAATACAATAGCAGTCTAGACATAACTTAAGAAGGCGTGTAATGGTAAATCTTCAGATGCAGATTTGATTTTTACAGCTATAGATTAAGTTTTAATTATCCGAAAAATAAAACAGGCAAAAATTACATTATATTTTCATGGGACGATACTGAGTAAAAACATAAAATAATGTAAGTTCGATAAAATAAAATCGCGAAGTTAGGTCCAATTTTTACCCAATTTGCATTTATTTTCAATGTGGTGCACATTATAGAGCCAAAATTTTTATATAAACTATACAAATTATTACTAAGAGACGATACAGCCATTAAAAAAATGAATATCTTTTAATAGTTATTAGAATACATGATTTATTTGGCGCTTATTACACTACCTCGCTGCGCACACGATAGTCAAAGGGTTGGCTTCGGATCTGCGACCTTTCAGTTTTCAGTCTGCACGTTTAACCGTTGGGTTTAGTAGTTTATATAAATGGCCTTCGTTGTACCTATCCATCAGTTTCCATCATTAGCATTAGCGTACTGAGTCCCATTATAATAATTAATAATAATTACTAATTGGTAATTAATTATATCTAGATGAATAAAATTGCGTTATACTCTTGGTCGTGCAAATTATCTTATTATTTATAATTACTTATCTCTATCGGGTTTGCAAAATGCTTGCTTTTGTTCTAGTATTCTTTAGTTATAACTGATAATTCAGAATGCATTGTAGGTAGTATGACTAACTGTAAAAATGTTGTGGAAATTCGTTACCCCGGGATAGAAAGCCTGCGGAAAAGATGAAAGGAGTAATATAGAGTTGGTTCGTTTCTCGTTTGTCTCGGGTAGGTACAAGCTATCTCTCTAATTTCATCAATATTAGTTCAGCGCTTTTAAGCCGTGAAAAATGTATTAGGTTAATCATTGCATTGTTCCTGATATCAAAGGTTTCTAATTTTTACATCAATCATCATGATCAAAAAGCCCTTTAATTATGTGGATAAAAAGCAGGTGCTATAATATAATAGTACATTCCTTGGCGTATAATATTTCTCTATCTGCTTGTGAGAGTCCCAACAAAATCAGTTCTGATAAAAATTTATAATTTTTATTATACAGTCATAATATTTCGAAATCACTGTCAAGTGTCAGATGTGTCAATTTAATATACTTAATTAAAAAATGGTAATAACTCAATTGATTTAAAAATATTTTTCACTAACTTAAGCAACACAATTTTTTGATAGAGAAGACCTTCGAAATAGATATACCTACCTTCTCCTAAAGGTAGGCCTTTATCCCGAAGATTGCAAAGCGTATAATGAGAAACAATTAGTGTTGTTAAAAGTTATTGTAATGAATAGGTATATTACAGGAAAAAATAAAATGATGGCTCTACCGAGCACAGTTTCTTAGAAATCATCTAGAATCGTTTAGAAACAGTTTAATTATCGTAAAGGATTCGAGGCTTTTTTTTGTAAAACTTGATAACCAAATAACTATTTATCTATCAATTTACTTACCTATATTTTATGGCGAAAAATTAAAGATTCCCGCGGGAATCAAAAACCGGATTCGCGCGGACGAAGTCGCGGACACCATCGAGTAATAAATAAATTAAAGACTTGTTATAATTTAATCAGCCTTTGATCGGGAATTTGAAGGTTCCTACCTTCCTACTGGCGATGCCCTTTATAAACGTCAAGCACAGTCACATGTCCACGCCTTGGATATGAGGAAACCTATCTCCAACATTGGATAAAATAAAGTGCTAGCAACGAAGGATTTTTTGGCAAAGAAGGATATAGATCGATAGATAGACAGTAGGTAGGTAAATTTAATTATCATAATACATAATTCATATTCATAATGAACGTATGGCTAGGTAATAGGTATACGTTCGGATGTAGTATTTTTGATTAATAAAAGGCCGTAAACAAATCGATTACCGACAACCGAGTCGAGTATTTTTTATATTGCTATAGGTAGGTATCAATCTAATGTAATCAAAGATTGTTTCATATTATGTCTTAACCTCCATTTAACAGTTCTAAGTATGTATATTATATACTAAGGTTAAGATGCTTTTACGTAAACGGCCTTAAAAAGTTAATCTTTTAATTTACCTTCTTGTTCTGAGCCCTTGTTGCTTAATGATGAATATATTAATTACTAAACGATGCCCGCGACTTCGCGTGGATTGAGGTATTTAATTTCCGCGGGAACTCTCTTATTTTCCGGGATAAAAAGTAGCCTATGTGTTATTCCAGACTATAAATAATCAATCTTTGTTCCAAATTTCAGCCAAATCGGTTAAGTCGTTGCGGCGTGATTGAGAAACAAACATCCATCCATCCATACATACATCCAAATTTTCGCATTTATAAGAAATGCGAAAATGATTAATAGGAAGGATTAATAGGATAAAAAGTGTTTTCTTTTAATAACTAGGACAGAAAAGCTTACTTACTTACTCACTCGTTAGAAGTTGAAAATATGTCGAAGCTCTCTTATAAAAACTAATCTAAATAACTTATCTCTAAGAAAGAAATTTCTTCCAGTTTCCCTTGAAAGTAAAATAATAGAGTGGCTTAGGTCTAAAATGTACATCACTACATATACTAAAATACTACATAATAAACTTCATAAACACAAACTTATGTCCAAATATACAAAAATATCAAATACGTTGTATCAGGTTTTGACGCACTTCATGTTAATCTCTAATTAAATATTAATTACAAAATTAATGGGTGCAGGTTTTTTATGTTCCGTCCATACTTTTTTCATCCATAAAATCCATAATTTTTAGGGTTCCGTAGCCAAAAAGTGCCACCGGGACCCTATTACTAAGCCTCCGCTGTCCGTCTGTCTGTCAGCGGGCTGTATCTCATGAACAGTAAATTACGGCAAATATAATAAATTAAAAATTATTAATAATTATCGATTATATTATTAATAATTACCAAGATTTATGGTAAAAGTGATTAATTATCCACTTTTATCGATTATTATTATTAATTACATCTTAGTGTTGGCAAAAGTAGTCAGTATATTATATTTTCTGGATGGTTATGAAAAATAACCACAAAGCCTATTTTGGGTGGAAATATTTAAAGTACCCGAAAATCTTAGTGTTAGTTAGGTTGGTTATTTTTGTTATCACTACCCAGAAATACTTATTGTCTGTTAGGTTGTGATTAGGTTCGTGGTTTTTTTTTATAACTACCCAGTAGGCAGTTACGTGGTATAAAATTGTACCTAGTTCAATTTACAATCATATTATAGTGGCCTGTGGCATGCAAAATTAGATTCTAATGTTATTAATTAATGATAATAAGATACAAATTAGAGTCTAATAGTAAACAGTGTTAGCATTACCATTATGAGTAGGGAAGTTATAAATTATTTTTAACTAATTAATATTTTTAAATATTCTCGCACTTTAAACGCGATTTATGCAAAACTATAAGAAATACTTACGAGAAATGTCAAAAAACCTCTTAACTATGTAGAGATTCTCTGTAACTTTTATGCAAAAGGTTTTTTACCTAATAATACATTCAGCCATTTAAGAGGAAAAGAGCAATTTTGCACACTTTTTTTTTTTTTGCAAACGTGGTTTTTCCGGTGGTTCCTCAGCGGCCTTGAACTATTACTGTGGATGCATTTACGCTTTTCGCGTTGGTTTCAGCTTTCCAACTCAAAATGGTAAAGTCAATGCTCTATTGACTGGACTATAATATTAATAATTCAGTAATATAATTTTATACTTTTACTATAATTTTATTTTTAGAATAGAATATCGTTTATTCATTGACATTTAAAATATACATTATACACAAAAAAAGAAATACACTTGGAATACGGAACTACTTAAAATCTAGCTTGATAACTAGTGTCTACTGTGTAATGCTAATGAAAGGTCGATGAATGATTTTTAAGAGATTGCTCTGTTAGCAATAAGACCGTCTTTGCATGCGTCTTTTTAATAAGTTACCTTTTTTTTCTTATTTTTTTTTTCTTAAAAAAAGAATATTAGCCAAGCTGAACTTGACTTATATTCTCCTCTCCCCTCCAAATAAGCGGAAAGCTTGTGCTAGGAGTGGGTACGACAATAGTCCAACTGGGTGGGGCTCCAACCTGCGACCTTTCAGTTTTCAGTCCGTACATAAAGGTCACCTTCAAAAGTCCCATTTATAAAATGAGAATTAAAAAAATTACCTTTTATATAATTAATGTCGCTGTGATAATGGTCCAATTGACATATTTTAATATACATGGTTCGCAGTGGTAATGGCCCTATTGACATATTTTAATATAAATCGCTTTGTTTTGTTTCTCGCAATAGCCGGAACAGTTTCCTATTCTGCTAATTCCGTACTCCACCACACCTTACAATGTTTAAAAAAAATAATAATAAAATTGTTTTTTTTTTAAATTATCTTTAAAATAAAGGGTTTGAAAAATCGAATATAACGTGAGCGAAGCCGCGTGCAAAAGCTAGTATAAAAATTAAATTAAATTTCACAAGCGAATGTTTACTTAGTTGTTGAAAATAAACATTCGCTTGTGAATAGAAATGTATTTTGAGAATAACTTCCTTGGTAGGATTAGTATAATAAGCATTTCCACGGGGTTTTATTCTTATTTTGTTTGATGGACTATGTTGCAAATTGTTGGTACGCGTGCGCCCATTTTTCCGTTCTATTTCAATATATTTCTGTTGACATCGCAGACTTAACGTGTTCGAATCATAAACATGTTAAATTAGTTATTCAATAAACACCGGAACCGGAAGCACGGCTCTAAGAGCGCGAAAATTACAATACCAATACATTTCATAATACAGTTTTCATTTTCTGAACATGACAGTATGAGTTCATTACAAATCAAAGTGTCCCTGGGGCCTACTTCCAGTATTTAAATATTGTATTGATATATTTTCATACCATACCGTCATTAAAGTAGTTATTTGTTATTAGTTTACGTATTCATGCGTAACTTTTTTTACGTTAATAGGTATATAATATTACGTAGGTACAATCACGGTACAATATAATGTTACCTATATTATAATATTATGACGACACATCTTTTATCTAAAATCAGAGGATTCGCAGAAATTTAGGTCTGCTAGTATATATAATAGAGGGGGTGACATACAAAAGACAGAATTTTTTTCTTTTAAAAGAGTTCGAAATACCTACCTATTTAAAGAGGATAAAACTAGCTCTTTAAAAATATTTAAAGAGCTAGTTTTATCCTTTAAAAAAAAAAAAAAAGCAATAGCTTTTTTATTTAAAATTGCTTGACTGCAAGAGAAAAATTTTTGTGTTTGCTTCGCTTCCGTTGAAACTTTGAGGTTAAAATCATTTTTTACAGCTTTTCTTAAAATAAAACTGTGAGATATCAAGGTGATACAATGATCGATCCCATAAATGTTTCGTTTTATTTTACCTCACTCTACGCTGCGCAACGACACGTTTCCCGACGCCATCGAGCACCTTGTCGTGCAGGGCAAAGTGGAGGGCACCAGAGGGCGAGGAAGGTCTTAGGTCGCCCATGCGATATCATGTCTGGTGACCAAATTATGTCTGGTGTGGGGGGTCCATTACACGAGTGTACCAGGTTGTCAGCCAGCAGGGAGAAGTGGCGAATGCTCGTGAAGTGAACATCTGCCGCTAAGAACGTCACTTCGTGATGACCACGACCGCTCTGCCAAGATTGTCACGAAGAAGATGAAGCTCAAGAATTTGTATGAAAATATTCCTGTATTTTGTATTTAGTCAAATAAAATATTATAATAAAATATTAAATTTTACGTAATTAGTAATGAGATAAGCGGTAAATCGACCGTCGTATCCGATCATACAAACATGCCGATAACCTTTCCCGTTGGCGGAAAGTTTACACATGTTTTTGATGTTTTGTATTTCATGCGGAAATTATTAGGCCTATTCCATCACGTGTTCGCATTTTAAACTCAAGCTCAAAATTAATTTCATAAAGACTCTACCACCGCGCCGCCGCGCCGGTTCGGAAAGCAGTCAGTTTTCTTAAAACTTATGAAAAGTTGTTTTACTATATACCACTTGCTTATTAGAGTGTCGAATTGGGTGAAATGTACGAAATACATAATTATTTAATCTATTTATGTATATTTCACCTTCTAATCCAATATGAATCATGCACTACTAATTTTGCCATGCTAACCAAATTGTAAAATAATTTCCGGACCCCACGATACAGGCCTCCTAGTGTGGGGACAAAAAGGAAAGCCACATGAATAGATACCGAGAATGGTACTCGTACTGTATTAAGATAAGTGGATGTTTACTGACTAATATTTACAATATTATATCAGCCTTGATAATGTGATAAATATACGAAGTTTGTTGATTTATTCTTCAATAAAGCATCAATGAAGTAACGAGTCGACGGGATTTTATGGGAGAGTGATACAGCCTATTATTATATACTTACCCTAGAAAAACACTAGGGTTCCCGTCGGATTTTTATAAAACCTAAAACCACAAGCTAGTTATATTTTAAACATAGCTACTCGTACTTACTAAGGCTAAAACTATTTTGTTGTTATTGTTGTTGTTGATGACCATACAGCCTATATCACTAGTTTACATGAATTTTGTTCATGAAATGGAACATATACGGTTACGTTACATTGGGTATCTACATCTCGGAAAAAATATTTAAAAAAATCCAGCACGTCAATTTTTTGAAATATTTATCAAGAAGATTTTTACTAAAACTTACATCTAAATAAACTATAGACAGTTAAAAATGGGTAATTTTTGGTCTTTTTGCATAAATATTTTCATCTGTATCTCTCACTACAGACTAACAATAGTCACCTAGCATATTTTGGTCCCAAAAACCTTGATAATTTTGCTCAAATGACTTTAAATCTTGGTGAAATCGCTCACCGTGTTCATCACTCAGTCTACCAAGATTTTCTAGAAAAAAATCTTAATGCGAATGCAAAAACTGAATTTGTAGTGATATATTTACACCCATACGCTCATAATTTTGCAATAGATTTTCAACAATCTCTTTGTAATTATCACTTTTTTTATTGTCTAAAAAATTTTTAATGACATTTTTGAAAGAGTTCCAGGCTGCTTTTTTTACCTCGGTTAAAAGGCTCTCGAACTTTGTATCGTCCAATATTCTCCTGATTTGAGGACCCACAAATATTCCTTCCTTAAATTTAGCCGCAGAAAGATTCATAAACCAAAATTTTTTGAACCAAAAGTAACAATCGGTTACGTGGTTAGTTGGCTCTCTCCATATCATTGTTTTACCAACTTTCAGTGATCTATTTTTACCAGAATACCAGGAACTGAGGACCAATCTGCAATTAGTGCATATCACATGAGAACACCAATTTTTATCTTGATTTGACACCGAAATTCCAAAATAATGTAAATAGGCTTCTTGCAATGGTTTTGTTATAGGGAAATCACGATTTAACTGAACAATTTTCCCACAAACATAACAAAATCACTTTGAATGTAGTTAACACACTCTAGATGACATTTTAAAATAAAAATAAGACTTTTGAATCGCACAGTTTTTTACAAAATAGAGCGATAAACTTATTTAAACAATTGCGGGTAGATAAAAAACAAAGACTTCATATCTCAGAACTGTGACGTGCTACGAAAAATAAAAAAATATTTTTTTTATTACCGTTCATAGCCTACATAAATAATATATGTTTCATTTCATGAACAAAAAAAAATTATTTTTTTGTAAACTAGTGTATTCAAACGTAAGATTTAATGAGTAAAACTATTTTGTACTTTTCATACATTACCTACTCTTTTTGTTATAAGTACTCACTTTTTTTTAGAAACCCTGTAGACACTTCCATAGTGATGTCCTGAAATTCTATATTAACGTTTACAGGTTGTGGCAAATTAATCTGTAGAGTTCGACAGTCACTATGGGTTTGTTCACTCCGGCGCATCTTTTGGCCCAAGCCTTGTAATAAAGCCAATGCACTCGACATGTTTTTTTAAAATTCACTTCACAATTTTACTAAAACCTTTTTAACGACGCTATTATTTCAAATATACATACAGTTTTCCAGTTATTAAAAATAACTTAATGCAGTTATTAATAATTGATTTAAAATATATTTTCGTTAAAACAAATTTAAATTTAAGTGACGAACAGTCTTGTTGATTTTTTTTATTTTTTTTTATTTCAAACACATTCGTTCGATATGGCATATAATCGCGCACTGCGGCGCGATACAAAGTGGATATACCTACTTGGGTAGGTACGATTAGCTATAAGTCTCGCTTTTTTAAAAATTATAGTGATGTGCTCTACCTAGTCAAGTCGATATTTTTTTTAGTACCTATCAAGAATGTTAACAAGGATAAGATGGCCGCACAGGTTCATCGATGTATTCCCTATTATGTACCTAGTGCCAATCTGCATGGGTAAGCGTACCGGCCGACGGATAACGGAGCAAAATGGATATCAATTTTTAATGCCTCCTAAATTGAAACAAAAATCTCAGCATCAAATTGCATTTTTGCAATGATTATTTTTATAACATTTTATTTTATTTATTTATTTAGCATCAGCTTAGCTCGACATGCAATTAATTAAATTACAAGTAAATACCTAAATGACAAAAAGACAATTTCCTTGTTTAGGTACTTACTATATAAATTACATTTTAAACTACACAAAATATATATGTAAACATATAAAATAAAAATTAAGAAAATAAAGCAACCATTATCAAAAAAAAAAAACAATACATTTTCTTTTGTAGAAAGTAGTATGAGTGAGATACTTATTGCGGACCTTTCATAATTTGAATTTTTCAAAATTTTGAATCTAAATATTTATTATTAAATAAACTTCACAGATAATAGACCGGGGTAGATCCTTTTTAAAACGAAAAAAAATAGTAGTAGGATGAAACCCATTAGAAAAGGAGGGGAATATTATAAAGATGAAAGGAAAAATAATTTACGGGCGATCTGAGGTCGGGAAGGGGTGGGGGTGAGTTTTTAAGGGGGAAAAACGGTTTTTCTCGATTTCCGGCAAAACTAAAAGTCCTATCGAAAAAAGTTAAATGGCAAAGTTGTAGGTAATAAAAAGATCTAAAACTTTTGTATTTACACTTTTTTCACATAACCTCAAAATTTATGTGAAAAATTCAAAAAACCAAGTTTTTGGTTTTTTATTTTTATCTTTTACAAAAATTATTTTTTTTTAACGAAATTTGGTGAAAACTTACCTTTTTATGTCCCAAATACGCTGTAATTTATTTGATTAAAAATATTTATTTTTTCACCTTATTTTGAATTAATATCGAAAAAACACCCTAATTTTGAATCGAAAAGTCACCCGTCAAAATCTCAGCTTTTTTCAAAAAGTTGGTATGTTTTCTGTTCGTTGAAATCTCTACTTTCCGATGGTGAAAAAAAATATATATGTTACTATAGTAAATCTTCTCAGAAAATAATTTCAATCTTTAGGTTATGATACGTTAAGCATACTATTTTTTAAAGAAAATATTACGATTTTAATGTTTGAGTTGATTGATACAGATAAAAATGTTTGTTTTATTTTTTTAAGTAAACTTGTCACAATTATCTTCAAGAAAATCAACTCAAACATTAAAATCGTAATATTTTCTTTAAAAAATAGTATGCTTAACGTAACATAACCTAAAGATTGAAATTATTTTCTGAGAAGATTTACTATAGTAACATATATATTTTTTTTCACCATCGGAAAGTAGAGATTTCAACGAACAGAAAACATACCAACTTTTTGAAAAAAGCTGAGATTTTGACGGGTGACTTTTCGATTCAAAATTAGGGTGTTTTTTCGATATTAATTCAAAATAAGGTGAAAAAATAAATATTTTTAATCAAATAAATTACAGCGTATTTGGGACATAAAAAGGTAAGTTTTCACCAAATTTCGTTAAAAAAAAATAATTTTTGTAAAAGATAAAAATAAAAAACCAAAAACTTGGTTTTTTGAATTTTTCACATAAATTTTGAGGTTATGTGAAAAAAGTGTAAATACAAAAGTTTTAGATCTTTTTATTACCTACAACTTTGCCATTTGACTTTTTTCGATAGGACTTTTAGTTTTGCCGGAAATCGAGAAAACCCGTTTTTTCCCCTTAAAAACTCACCCCCACCCCTTCCCGACCTCAGATCGCCCGTAAATTATTTTTCCTTTCATTTTTATAATATTCCCCTCCTTTTCTAATGGGTTTCATCCTACTATTATTTTTTTTAACTTTTTATTATTTTTAAAGGGATCTACCCTGGTCTATAACGGATAAGAGTAAAAGTAACTTAATCGGTTAGGTACAAAATCTCAGTACATTCAAGTAGGTATATTTGAAGTTATAATTGAAGTGTCTCGACTCAATGCTTTCGAAATAACTTCCTCTTTTTATTTTTAACTCATTAGTTTAACTAATACCCAACCCAGACCAAGTATTTTTTAATTTTTGTATGCGTGTCTTTTGCAATTTGCGTATTTTTTTTATCGATAACGAAAGTTTGCGAGATCTATTTGTCGAACCGTTGAGCGTTGGTCCGTTACTGCGCAGACCAACAAATAAATAACCCATAAATCAAACATACTTTTACATTTTTTTTAAATACTAAATATTATTTAAGTACATATAGGTATATAAATTTATATTTTATTGATATAATATATCGAGACCGGTTTCTATATGACTGCATGTACCTGGAGAGTGGAGACATGTTCTGGGTTACTCAAGATCAGTGACCTTTGGGTAAAACACGCTGGAGTAAAATATTTAATTAAAATGCAGTTTATCAAAAAAAAAAAAAAAATATAGTAAGTACCTACTCTAGGTACACGTACTTTAGATAATAAATTAATTGCATTGTTTATCTCCATGACCTATCCTTACTTATTATATTATAAACTAGAGGGCTCCCGTTACTTCGTCTGCTTTTGCTTCCACTGCGATTTAGGAGTACAGTTCCTTGTAACATCAGGATTGAGGAGTTAGATCCTGGAATGCAACTGTGTAGTCTTTACTTGGTACTTACAGTATCTATTAATATAATCGATAGGTCCTAAATCTCCACAGTTTAGGTGGGCAGAATCCCTGCAGCATCAGGATTGAGGAGTTGGGCCCTGGAATTCAACGATATAGTCTGTACTTGGTACCTACAGTAACTATTCATAATCGACAGTTCCTATATCCCCACAGTTTAGATTGAGCAGTTGGACCTGAAGTTTTTAAGGGACCATCTCGTTAAGTTTTTATGTCGTTTAAAAAGATTCACGCAAATCGGTTTTTAAATCACGGAGATATTGATATAAATAGATAGAAAAACAGAACTCCTCCTATTTTTCGAAAGTCGGTTAAAAAAGTAGGCCATGTTACTCCCGATAACACCAGCTATCTACCAGTGAAAATCCCGTCAAAATCAGTCCAGCCGTTCTCGAGATTAGCGGCAACAAACAAACAGACAGACAGACAAAAATGTTAAAAATTGATTTTTTTTGTTATCAGTACCGTATTTACTTACATATGCATTTGTATTGTATTGTGTTTTTGTTGTGTATTAACTGTTATGTATTTTGATATTGCAAACAGACACTTCAATTTTATTTATTTGTATGGATGCGGAAGTCAATCACGCATCAACGGAGCAACAACGGATCGACCTGAATTTTGCATGGTATACCTACCCATGGTTTATGAATTGGAGAGTGACAAAGGCCTTCTATCCTGGAAAACAGAGGGTTCCCGCGGGATTTTAAACTTCTAACTCAACGCGAACGAAGTCACTGACAAAAGCTAGTCATGGATAGAAAGTAATGGACGAGTAGATAGGTACCTAAGATAATAAATTAATTGCATTCTTTATTTCCATCAAGTTATTGTAATTTATAATGCTATTTAATTTAATTTAAACGGATAACTGGCCGATCACTAATAGGTACCGTTAGGTACCTACGTAGTTACCTACTGTTTATGTGTTTAGTTCATTTACCTAAAGATTCTTGCGTTAACTGTACAATGTAAATATTTACTAAGTATGTATGTACCTATTTTGTATTAAAAAGAAGCATTAGAAAAAAAATTGAATTCTTGATAATCAACCTTTTTGGAATTTAGGTATAGGTACCTATATAAAATAAATCCCAGAGAAAGCAAATGATGCGAGAGTATTTTCACTACCTCCCTACTTTATTGTTCTCATCAAGTATATAAATATATAAAAGGAAAAGGTGACTGACTGACTGATCTATCGACGCACAGCTCAAACCACTGGACGGATAGGGCTGAAATTTGACATACAGATAGCTTTTATGACGTAGACATCCGCTAAGAAAGGATTCTTGAAAATTCAAACCCTAAGGGAGTAAAATAGGGGTTTAAAAATCGAACTTAATGTGAGCGAAGCCGCAGGAAAAAGCTAGTAGAATACAATTACCCAAAATAACGCATAATACTTTATAATAAAGTACGGGTGGGAACCCTGGAATCGCAAACGACTTTCTGGCAGCCACTGGATACAGGCGGCACAAGAGACGTCCAGCTGCTGTCTTTCGATTGACATGATAAGTTAATATTTAGTTGCAATTGTTTTGATATTATATAATACTTATAATTTATAAGTTATAAATATGTATATTTTTTTACAAGATAACCTAATTCCTTCATATTTATAGGTACTTACCTACATTTATACAACCTACTCTATTTTATTATCTTTATTTAATCATACACATATACATATTATTATAATACTCCGGCCTATTATTTTACTTTAGATTTAGAACAAAATATTAATTATAGGTAATGATGTCATAAGGGTGTTGCTATACTTAATTTAAATTTTTATTTATTTATAAGCGGTCAAGCGAAAGGGGCCTGATGGGTTTTTTCACTGAATAGATAAAGCTTTTTTGAAATATTTTTGTTTTTTGGTGATACACACACACACACCCCCACGCACGCACGCACGCACACACACACACACACACACACACACACACACACACACACACACACAAACATACACACACACACGGTGAAAAAAAGGTGTTATTTTGATATTACAAAGAGACTCTTCAATTATTTATTAATGTGTATAGATTTAGATTTTATTTGTTCACATATAATCAGACCAGTATTTTAATGAAGGTGACCTAGAACTTAATGTCCTGATATCATACAAGTAATGTAAAAATTCATAATATCCTGTCCTGCCAAAGCAGTATTATACTATTATGCACGGTCGCGATGTTTAATGGTTGAAACTAGTTTTGTTCTATTTTTGCGACTTATGAATATTCCAACTTCACTAGATTCTGTAACACAAAATTGAGGATTAGCTGATGACGTTTGAAAAAGGCGGAGAAGGAGTGTTTTTCTACTTATGTATATCGATATCACCGTGATTTCTAAACCGATTTGCGTGAATCTTTTTTTAATCGATACAAAAATTTATTGAGATGCTTCCATAAAAACTTCGGGTTCAAACTTCTCAATCCTGATGCTGTAGAGGGGCAGGGTCTCTGCCCACCTAAACTACGGGGATTTAGGAACTGTCGTTTGTGAATTGATAAGGCAGACGAAGTCGCGGGCGTACGCTAGTCTATGTTATGAACATTATTTCGATTCAGGAGTCCTTTTGGCAACAAACTAAACAATTGTTTTCGATGATAATATGTGGAAATTATTCACGATAGAATTATAGGTGTAAAACGAACTATAGGTGTACACTTGTGTATAACGAAGTTATAGAAATAATTTTATTGAAACAAAAAATAAAACAAAAAACTTGCTCTGTTCAAAATTTTGATAATGGAAAAATATTATTTTTCGCAAATCCACTAATGAACATTAAATTATAAAATTTTTGTATTGTACAATTTTATATTATAATTATGATGGTAATATTATGCTTATTAATAACAATGAACAATAACAACAGAATAATTAATTAACTTGTTTAGAATCTCACTAATAGTAGTTTTATGTCTGGCTGCAGACAAATGGAATAATGTGGCTACTGGCTAGTACCTAATTAGGTATGTTGTTTGGGGTTTTCTTTTCTAACCAAAGTTGTACCTACTACCTTTAGGCGCTATTAGGTATTCTGTGGTTGTTCCTTAAGTTTTTGCTATTAATTTATAACTAGGCGCATTATTACTTAGTGATTTTTTTTAAATGCAAAAAAAACATTTTATAATGAAAATTACGTATTATGACACGTACCAACCTTCAAAAAACGCGATTGGCCGTAAAAGCAGAGGCTTCAGCAAAGAGCAGAGGCTCTGTTTCACGGGCTCTACAACCAACGCTTAAAGTAGTAATTAATTAATTATTTCAATATGTCATACAATGACGACCTTACGTTATCTAACCCTGGTGAAACTTAGCCTGTAGGTCGCTGCAGAGATGTTATTAATGGTATTACAGTATTTAAGCGCCTGTACTATCTGTAAACGCTACCACGTCAGTCCGGACACGTGAGCCTACTTCCATGGTAATCTAATTGCAGCGAGGAGTTGCAGGAGAGTGTGACAAGGAGTCACTTAAGAGTCCTTCCACTTTGCTTCCCGACTTGGATTTGACCCGAGCTATGAATGCATGCGTGTCGCTCACAATACGACTCTCCCTATAGATTTGATTTTTACAGCAGTAGATCAAATTTTAACTATCCGACATTCCAGGCCCTTCAATTTTATTTATTTGTATAAATTGTATAAGAATTTATAACTCAATCAAAATTGCAACTTCTTCCACGTGAAGTTTTTAAACAATCCCACGGAAACTCTTTGTTTTCTCAGGTATAAAAATTATAAAAAATTAAAATAAATAATTAAGTAGTTATTTCATGTTGTAGCTTGAAAAGAGAGTCTGCTGTGAAGAGCCGGTAAGAAACTCGAAAGATAGGCCTTACACATACGCACACACATTTAGTTACATTAGCAAATAAATAAAAATGGATTCGTTTGCAAACAAAGAACAAACCAATAAACACACTGTGCATTTATGCAATTTGAGCGTTAATAATTCATTTTGTTATTATTTATGATATTTATAAAGAGGTTCGGAAATAATAAACAATTTAATCCAAGAACAGGTACGAGGATGTACTTCCATAATGTGAATGTGATGAAGGTGACTTTATTAATATATATTTAAAAATCTATTTAGTCGTATTTTAGAGTAGGTACCTATAATTTAAAAGTAGTTTCGCGAATTTACATTGTAGAGGTAATTTATGTAAATTATACTCGTAGTTAAAATACACATTACATAGTATGATAATATTATTTATTTTACAAAATAAACAGGAACTGTCTGCGAGGCGTGCGCTCATCTTAATTTGTGTGAGAGAACCAATAGGCTTGAGGCGCCACACATCCCGCGCACAGTTCAAAGTGCTTGGAACTGCTTTTTGATACCTATCTACCCAACTGCCTCGTTGGTCTGGTGGTTAGCAAGTTCGACTGCAGATGACGAGGTTCCGGGTTCGATTCCCGGGTCGGGCCATAAAATGTATTGGGAAGAAATCCGAAGAATTTCTTCCAGGCTAGCTCGGAGTTAGGAAGTTGGCTGTGAGTCACCCCCGTGCCTCGGAGAGTACGTAAAGCCGTCGGTCCAGCCCTTGATCTCTCTCCGGTCGAGTCGGATTTCCGTCCCATCGGACTATGAGAGTAAGGGAAGTAGTGTCAAAGCTTGAATAATTGATTTTGATGCGATGGCGATTCACGGCCAACTATCGAAGTACCTCCTTCCCGAGTAGGTATCAAGTTCTCGTCGTTCTCGTCAGTATAATCAACTTGTTGATTTTTTGTAGGATCCTAATTCACAGACGATCTGCGATTAACTCGAATTATATGGCAGATGTATCTAAAATAAAACGTGACTACTTATATATATTTTTAACCGACTTCCAAAAAGGAGGAGGTTATCAATTCGGCCGGTATCTTTTTTTTTTCTATGTATGTCCACCGATTACTCCGGGGTTTCTGAACCGATTCACGCGATTTATTTATTTATTTATTATAGAAATTACACGTTTACACACAGCGCGTTGCAGCGTCGCAATTTTATGAATTTATCAGATTGTATAGGTAAGACCTATGCTTTCTATTCGGTAGGTCCGGATTATGATCCTAGGCATGTATCTGTGATAGCTACCACAAGATAGTATAATAAGTTATTACATTGTAATATTATGTAGCTATACATTAATATTGTAATATTTTGTTATGAAAAGAGCAACTGCTGAGTTTCATAACGGCTCTTCTCAGCAGAATCTGTATTCCGAACCGGTGGTAGAGTCATGACGTGTCATAAGAGCTACAAGTTGGCCTACATGAAATAAATAATTTTGAATTTGATAGGTAAAATAATAGCAATTAGTTACATTTTAATATTAACTATTAAAATCAATAGGTAGGTAGGTATGTTAATGTACGTTTTATGATAGTAAAGAATACCAACTATGTTTATGGTTTTACCACGTGTCTAACATAAAGCTTAGTTAACGATTAGGTAGTTAAGTTAACAGTTGTGACGTCACAAGTTTAATTGATTGCAGAAATCATTAGCTACATAAATAATTTATTAAAATTTAAAACTCGTTAGTTTGGTATAATTCTAAAATAATTATTATTTTATGATCTTACGAATGTGTAATTAAATTATTTGAAGTTTGAAAAATAGTTACATAACATAATTTTCCCGAATTTTGTTCTTTTCGTTGACAGAATCAGAACAAAAAGATGCATCTACTAGTATTTTTAAAGTTTAAACTTATCACTATGATACGTCGTGTAGATGCTTTAGATGCGTCTTTTAAATTGTTCTGATTCATCTGATGCTTGAAGGATATATGTTTATATCCTTTTACTTTATGACGGTAGTATAGTTGAGGCACAGAATACATACCCTAATAGTACTACGGGTAAGTCTAGGTACCTAGTTGAGGGACTGGAGGGACTGAGGGTTGAGAGTCAAATTCTGTAGGTACCTACCCACTTACTTATTAGCGAAGCATAATCGAAACCCTGCTGTGGGTTGGTTGTACAGTGGGTATGGGACGGACGGATAGACGGACAATCGGATGGACTTGGCGATACTATAAGGTTTCCTTATAGTTTTATTACAGAACCCTAAAAAGTGTAGCGCCATCTTGCGGAATGCCTTATAATTGCTGCGTAAGATTTTAATACATCACCTGCAGAATCTTATAGTTCAAAGATTGTCTGAAGATGGCGCTGTCTTATTTAAAAAAATATATATAAATAATAATAACAAAATTTAAATTTTTTTAGTGGTAAGCTTCAACTATGTCTACTTCTTCTAAGTTCTAATATATTTTTTTGTCTTGTAATTCTTTATATGCACATGAAAAAAAAAAAACATAAATAAAAAATCAGTAAAATATACTTATATTATCAAAACGAATTCTGTGCCTCTTGTGATATTGTTACAAGTAAAAAATCACCACTTTACAGGAGAGCTAAAACAAGATTTAAAAAATTCTAGTTCGCGATCTAAGTGGGCTAGTTTAAACTTGAGTTTTTTTAGATAAAAACATTCACTTTCACTGTGCACTTACATTTTTATGGTAAATATTAGGTATAGTTTTGGAGAAATTCTGGAAAAATCTGGGAGTTTTTATAGAATAGGTATTAGAACTTTTATTTCTAATACCTATTCTATATCTAATATTAAAATATTTTTGTTAATCAATTCGGTAATAAGAGGTATAGGGCATTTTGCATGTATCACCACAGAATACAATCTTGTGCCGCTTGTGTCCTACTAGCTGCCAGCCATGCGCTTGAGATCTCCATCCGCCTAGAAGTTTTCCAGCGCGAGATTACCATTCGTGTATCTTGGGACTTCGACTTTTCTTCTCTCTCCTCCTTATTTCAGATTACTGCGAGATTAAATCAGAAATGAAAAGATCTGGGAAAGAACCAGAAATTAATATTAGTTTTCGACAAATAAAGCCAATTTCTTTGACAAAGGAAGTTTTACATACGCTTGAAGTCCTTTGTCTCAACGCTTCTATTGTACAATGTGAGAGCATTGCTCATTATTATGTTCATTCCACGTGCTTCACATAAAAGTAGGTATATATTCAACATTATTCATAATTATTTACAAATTAGAGCGACAACCGTAGGTACCTAGTCTACTGAATTGCTCTAGATTAAAACTTTGTACCTACTTAACCAAATGTTTTTATGTAGCGTCCTTCTTTTTTAATATTACAATTATTATATAAAATAATTAATTAAGTAATTGAATTGCTTACTTAAATAATATTAACATAGGTATTTCACAGAAATTGAAATAGAAAAGTTTTTTATACCTTCCTAATAAAGTGCTTTCGAATTGTCAAGTGAATCTGTTTATTATTTATATTTTTTAAGGAACTTATTATTTTTAACCGACGAAAAAAAAAGGAGATTCTCAATTCGTTACGTAGGTATATTTTTTAATTTATAATTCAATTCGAATGTTTGATTGAACCGGGGCATATTTTACACGGAGGTAAGCATCTTTAAACTACTAGGTAGGTAATTGTCGGGAAATATTAAAAGTATCGACCTTTGAGTAATAATTTCTTAGCAAAGGCCATGTTTTGATCTGACGCAGCTAATTATTTACATTTTACAAGACAAAAGGGATCAGATAGTGAGAGTCGTCAGCCGACCGGCGCACGCGCATTCGATCGCGCGCCTTGTACAGCGCTACACGCGCGAATTTCGCTAATTAATAACGAATATCGCGAAAGTTTCGCGCGCATTTCGAAAACTGAAAACGAAAATCCGTAAAAATGATGCTCGCGGGAGCCAAAATAGTGGAAAGCAGTGTTTCTTTTAAAACGGATGGGGCGGGGAGGTCTCAGGCGGTGATTGCCCCGGGTACATCCCAAGCCCCGGCGACGGCGCTGGCCCCCGGCTCGGGTCTCTCCCGGGTGCCGACGCGAGACCCGGTGGACATCCAGTTCTCGAATGTCACGTACACCGTCAAACTCGGGATAAACAAAGGTATTTACATTACATCGTTGTTCTTTTGTGACGTAAGCTTCTTCGATATACATTTCTTTCTTATCTTCTGATTTAGGTGTCAACTAATAAACTCTTTAGGGCACTCGCATATAAATACGCTGTTTATAAATGACTTATCACGATATTTAACTATTAGATTCTACTTAGAGTAGCTAATATGACATTGTTCGCGTTTAAGCGTATGTACCTACCTAAGTCGATT
This sequence comes from Hipparchia semele, assembly GCA_933228805.2. Taxonomy (NCBI): domain Eukaryota; kingdom Metazoa; phylum Arthropoda; class Insecta; order Lepidoptera; family Nymphalidae; genus Hipparchia; species Hipparchia semele. The sequence goes on along the minus strand of OW121717.1, from coordinate 4,982,525 downwards.
TTGATGAAACAAAGTCCAAAACTATACTAAGTTATATAACTGTGAAAACACAATGCAAAATTAGTTTATCAGTATTGAACACGAGCGCTTTTAAAGTTAAACAGATAGACAAAGTTTAAATAATAATCTTATTGTATTCTGTTACACTCCCTACATCATCCACTTCTTTAGATCCTAATTTGATGACAATGGGACCACCTGGGAAGTAGGTATACCCTTTCAAACAAAAAAAAAGAATTTTCCAAATCGGTCCAGACGTGTTCGAGGAATCAGGGAACATACATAAAAAAAGATTCCGAGGAACTGAGAACCTACTCCTTTTTTTGGAAGTCGGTTAAATAAATATAATATCAAAGTCAGTAGTTAATATGTTTAAAATGTAGCAATTAAATTAACTGTGTCATCATAATTAGGCGAGTTTGATAATATTTCGATAGGTGATAATAGAAAAGATAACTAAGCAATAATCAAATAAAATAAAGAAGCCCACATTGCACCTTTAAGTAATTAATTAATTATTATTTAGGTATTTATGGTCCTCGCGGTCCGAGCGGCCGCAACCATGGCCAGTAGTGGCCAGTACCTAGTCTTTTTTTATACCTATTATTTTAAGGGACTTTTAAAGGTGACCTTTATGTCAGCTCCATAGGTACACGCGCACACACAAATTACCACTAACAATATACAAAATCAACTACCTCTACAGTGAAGCCTTGAAGTATCCTAATAATACAATAAATAACCTTGCGCACGTGGCCGTAAGGCTGCCTGGCCTTTGACGACCTCTAGATGGTTACCCATAACGACGCATCATCATAATCAGCAACCCATACAACCCATCAAAGGCTCACGACTGAGCGCAGGCCTCTCAGAGACGGATGATAGGCCATAGGCTACCACGCTGGCCCAATGCGAATTGGCAGCCTTCACACATAATATCTACGAGTACTTAATGGTCCGGGAGGTAGCGTTGCATTTTAGCTAGTGATTTCATTCCGACCGATTGCCATCATTTTCAATAGATCTCGGCTGACTCTCAAGTGAACCGACCGTCAGCTGACGCACCCGCGGGGCTGGTGGTTGTGGGACAACACCAATTAAGCTAGACCTCTAAATTGTACTGAGCTGTATGGGCGCTCATACAAATTTAAGGTCTAGCTTAATTGGTGTTGTCCCACAACCACCAGCCCCGCGGGTGCGTCAGCTGACGGTCGGTTCACTTGAGAGTCAGCCGAGATCTATTGAAAATGATGGCAATCGATCGGAATGAAATCACTAGCTAAAATGCAACGCTACCTACCGGACCATAAGAACATTATGGACAGCTTTCAGGCGTGCAGGTTACCTCAAGATGTTTTCCTTCGCCGTTGAAGCATATGCTATTTAATTGCTTAAACGCACATAACTCAGAATAGACAGAGGCGCGTGCCCGGGAATGAACCCCTCGAACAGGAGCCCTCAGACCTAACTACTAAGCTATCATTTACCAACCCATCGTATACCGTTTCAGTATTAGAATTGCGTTTTGACCAATTTGGCTGCATCGCGCAAATGCAGAAATGCTGATGCTGCAACTGTCAGCGGAAATCGGACATGACTTGTGCTTATGAAGTTTTACTGCTGACGTCACCCGCATGTACCTGCTGGAAAATTTAATGTACCCCTCAGAATTTTGTGTGGTACACACTTCCTGCATGTGTGTCCTGCACAGCGGAATACTATACTATACTTACCTACTAGTAAATGTGGAAGCGTGTTTGTAGTCAGTTAGTTCTTTATTCACGCAATACAGGAACAATGGATCGGTGTAACTTTTTGTATGGGTATAATAAATTATTTATTGACTTGGAGAGTGACATCAGAAGCTACATTTTTATCTCTGAAAAACAAAGGTTTCCCGTCGGATTTGTAAAACCCTAACTCTAAAAAGAAAGTATATTTATGTATAGTTATAGTATCTACTATCTATATATTGCTATATACAAGGTGTTACTTCACGTGGAAGAAGTTGCAATTTTAATTGAGTTATACATTCTTATACAATTTATACAAATAAATAAAATTGAAGGGCCTGGAATGTCGGATAGTTAAAACTTGATCTACTGCTGTAAAAATCAAATCTGCATCTGAAGATTTACCATTACACGCGTCCTCCAACGCTTAAAGTAACGTACTGTTTGTGTAAAGCTTCGAGGAGAGTCGTATATACAAGGTGTTAGTTAATGTCCCTATCCTACCGAAACCCATAAGTTGGGGTCGGTGTATAGATACATGAAAAAATATCATGAGACGTGTAGCTCATATCCTGGCCAAGTTATGAGGACTTCAAAAATTCACCATAAATGTTTAGGTGGCAACCTTTAAAACAGCTGATTCAATGGCAATGAACTGCCAACGATAAAACTATGAATGGATGTTTGTAGGCCTACAACGTACTACTTGCTATGCTATAACGTTGCGATAAAATATTCCAGATGCGATACCTAACCATTAATCGGCATGCAATTAAATCTGTAAACCTGTAGTATTGTTCAGTAGAGTGAAAACCGATTAGAAATCTCGTATTTTTGCAAGAATATTCCCGACTAATTTCGGACTCCATAAGTTAAAGTCCGTACCTACGTAATGCATAAAGTGACTGCCGCCTCTTTATTTGCAGGTAATTAATATCTCGCGTCGTGGTTTTGATTAACAATGACTGTATGTGAATGAACGAATGAATGTGTGTGATATTTTTAATAATAAATCAATTGCAAAACGATACAATAATTATTATTATCGCTTGCAGTACAGTGCAAGCATATTACTAGCATTTGTAGTCGAAAGCGAGCGGTGTCCGGCGTAGTGATTTGCACCGGCGGGCGGCGCGGAGAAGTGATTTTTCACCGGAGAATCACCGGTGACTCTCCGGTGAAAGTAATCGGTGTTTAACCGATTATTATTGAATCATAACTCAAGTAATTTAATTTAAATAAAAAGAAGTTTGTTGAGGAACATTGTTAATTATTAACTTAATAACATTTATTCAAATACAATTACTTTATCATTATTTCCTACCTCCTTAAATAATAATTATCATAATAAAGTAAAATATTTTTTTTCTTAATATTTTTTTTAATTTAAAACCTTTACAATACATCTAATATCATTTTGAGTTCACACAATATCGATGCGCTTAAAATTCCTGTGCATTGTACTAGAACATTAACAGTCAATAACATTTTAATTGATGCTAAATCTGTATTCGAATTCACCGGAGATCTCCGATGAATCTTCGGAGAATGGCAAATCACCGGTGATTTTCACCGGTGCTCGAAATTCCCCGCTCTAGTTCCGGCCCCTTCCAAAGCCGCGTACGTGCTTTGAATATTAAATAGGTACGTCAAACACCGTAAGGGCGAGCCCTCACTGGAGTGCGACATCGCGTTGTAAAAATCATAGACGTAGCGACCACAACGCACCGTGGAAATGTCCGCTGTGCACCGTAAAAACGGATGATTGATTAATTGATCAAGATGATTAATTACGATATCGATTATCTGATTTACTTGATTCAGGATTGTCCTGTCCTTTGGGAGAAACCAACGGAAGATTGATGCGTCTTAAGCCAAGCAGAAGTAGTACGTAGTGCGGTCCATGTCTCATTAGAAACTAAACTAATGGACAGAGTTTTCTCGTACTATGTCCTATGCGATGTAATTTTTCGTTGCGCAAACGCAACCGCAAGTCTTGCTTGTAGCCTCGCCTTTACCTCGAGCGGCGCGGTCAAAGTCATTCTTGGAATTACTACTACGGAAAGGGATTTATGTGGCGTATTGTTATTATGTCTTCAGTTAGGGTTTCCAAAATGTTTTTTTGTTAATTAATTAATTAATTTTGTATGAAAGTTTTTGATAATTAATTTTCACTTTTTACCACCGCCATTGTGTTTATGGGGTCAAAGTGCATGGGTGGTTGCTGGTAAGTTATACACATTAACAAACACCTTGTATACCTACTACACATAATATAATCTCTTTAAAAATAAGGAATAGCAAGCAAAACAAAATACAAAGACATCAAACTTAAGTCTGCTTAATCTGTAATCTGCTAGTACGTAATTAGGCAATAAATAAAGATTTATAATGCCGTTACTAACAACATGATAATATTATGCTAAGTGTTTTGTTGTCTATTGATTTGTGAATACAATAAAATTAGTATTTACATTTTAACAGGTAGATATTATAAAAATAACAACAAACCTAATTATGTTGTTATTAGTAATATTTTAATATAGTGATATTATGTAGTGAAATCGAAGAGTGAAATGTAGTAAAATTTTGACAAATTCTGCGTAGACACTCTACGTTCATTTCAATGTCTACGGGACACGGGTATCTTTTTTACGATTCCGTAGACCGTAGGCCAATCGATCTACGAGCTAAAAATTGTAATTATTATGTACTCATACTAGCGGAAACTATACCTACATATTCTCATTTTAGTCGGAAACTGACCTAAAAACGGCGGCGACTTGAGGCGAGCCTAAATAGAAAGGACGAAACCGATGCGCGATGCTAGACCGACTTCAATATACGTGTACAAACTAATTATATTTTTATATTTTTTTGTGGCGCATGAAGTGGGTTTTTTAAAAGGAAATTTATTTCTTCGTAGGACCAATTTACACATTTTCTGATCGCTAGCGATTTGCTCTTATTCATTGAGGAGTTCCGTCTCCCCTCACCGAAGATATTCATCAGATCTTCATCAAAATTTAAATAGGACCAACCTGACAATACGTCCTTTCAAATAAAAAAAAGATTATTGAAATCGGTACAGATTTGACGGAGTTATGGAGTAATATCACCAAAACCTTTAAAAAAAATATACATAAAACATACGCATTGAATTGAGAACCTCCTCCTTTTTGTAGTCGGTTGAAAGTGATTTTTATTTGTTGGGCTTATTGTAGGCCATACTATGATAAGATAAAAACATGTTTGCAAAGTATATCACTGAGTCCACGTTAATATTATTGTAACTGCTGCAAGTCCTTGTTTAGTCAGCCTGTTGCCATGTCACGTCACAGTCACGGACATAAGTAAAGTCCGTGGTCACGATTCACGATGTAACTGCTTAATCGCTCTTGATGCTTTTCCACGTAGAGAGCTTCCATCGTGGACCATGGTCATAGATTAAGGATACGTTTTATGCTATTTAAATGGGAGGGGTCTGCTGCATCACATTTACGGAGTCTGCTGTCTGCTATATATTTTGAACTCTGTGTTATTGTTATAGCAACAGCAGAAAAACACATTCTGCGAACATTTCAAGTGCCTATCTACCTATTTCGGTTCAAGATATACAGTGCGGTGAGAGACGGAAGAATGGACAGCAGCTATGCTTAGTAATAGGGTCCCATTGACACACTTTGGGTACAGAACCCTAAAAATTACTCAGATACTGAATACAAGTCTGCCCTTAGAATGCGAAAAATTTAAGCTACTATAATTATGTTAATTTTAGTTCATTCGTCCACAAAGCTGGCTAATTGCGGATTGATAGACTTCACATACCTGTGAGAACAAAACTCAGACCTGTTTTCCTCAGGATTTTTGTCCTTCACTGTTAAATCAAGTAGGTAATATTTAATTAACTGCGAAAAGTTTTATGACTGCGCAGAATGCCAGAAAAAATCAGATTTCACCCACGCGATCGTGACAGCGATGAAATAAAACATACCCGAAACCTCGTGCGAAACGCGACAGATGCTAGCGTATTGCGCGGAATAGGAGTGTAATAAGCGCAATAAATCATGTATTTAAATAACTCGTAAGATATTCATTTTTTTTAAACGGCTGTTTAGTCTCTTAGTAGGAATGTGTAAGAATTTAATATAAAAATTTTGAGTTTGTAATATGGAACTACATTGAAAATAAATGCAAATTGGTTAAATATTAGACCTAACTTCGCGATTTGGTTTTGTCGAACTTTCATTATTTTATGTTTCTACTCAGTGTGGTCCCTTGGCAATATGATGTAATTTTTGCCTGTTTTTTTTCGAATAGCTTGATCTACTGCTGTAAAAATCAAATCTATATCTGAAGATATACCATTACAGCGCACTCTGGAATGCCTGAAATTCAAAACCCGGGCACACCGAAAATGAGGGCGAAGTCTATCATCACTGGGCTATCTGCGCTCTTAGTAGGTAAATGTGCTAGGTATTAGCTAAATATAACTATACTTACTAGTTAAGTAGGTGACTACTATTTTTACACAAAATAATGGCAATACCTAATATTTTCTTTTGTTTCGTAAGCTACGGTAAGCAAGTAGGTACTCTACCTAACAAGTATTGCGTATTTTCGTTCGATGAACTCAAATATTTCCTGACATCGATTTATTACATTTATGTACCTAGCTGCTTATGTTACATATTTCAGTGACTAAATACTGCAAAGTCGAATTTTAAGTAGAAATAACCTTTATTTTTTACAAATATTCAAAGTATACAACATGATAGATGGACGCACATATGCAATAAAGTGTTAACCCACACAATTTATAAATTGAAAAGTTCACTTTATTCCTTTACATTATGTAAGTTTTGTGGGTTGAAACCTTATTGCATATGTGCGTCCAGGTATGAGTACCTGTAGTAGTATGAGTTGCCTTACCCCACAAGTTACGAGGTGATACCTCGTAACTTGTACTGTTGCCTTACCCTACAAGTTACGAGGTGATACCTCGTAACTTGTAGGGTAAGGCAACAGTATTATTATATTGAATTAATAGTTTTAGATCAGCAACATAAATAATTGTGCGACCTTAGTTGACTATATTTGCACTGAGGCCAAAGGCGAAAAACGATTACAGTCTAACAAGTGGTTTTTATCCAAGTTATACTTCTTTTATAATGTTTACTTAAATCATTAACTATATTGTAGTGTGTATTTGATTTGTGTATTATACCCAACGAATTCTTCATTTTATTTGGAAACTGGCGGACGCCCGCGATTTCGTCCGCGTCATCAATTCATAATCGACAGTTTCTAAATCACTACAGTTTAGGTGGGCAGTACCCCTGCAGAATCAGGATTGAGGAGTTGGAACCCGAAATTTTGATGGGACCATCTCACACAGTTTTTGTATCGATTAAAAAGAGATTCACGATCGGTTTAAAAATCTCGGAGATATTGATATACATAGGTAGAAAAACACAACTCCTCTTCCTTTTTAGATAGTCGGTTAAAAAAGTAGCCTGAGTTACTCTCAATAATATCAGCTATCTACCAGTGTCACCAAAGTCCCGTCAAAATCGGTCCAGCCGAACCCGAGATAATCCGGGACAAACAAACAGATAGACACAAAAATTTAAAAAAATATGGAAAACTCAACAACAACTTAGGTAGTAGGTACCTACGTGTCCGACTGGTAAAAGAAAAATGGGTAAACCCTAATACTAATCAACAAAAATTCAAGTACATCAAAGCTGTTCAACTCCAATAGGTTTTTATAGTTGACAGGTTTCTTCAACAGCTTTGTTGCAATTAGGTTCCATGATAATATTCTGACCGGTTTAGAAAAGACTAGCTGTTGGTCGCGACTTCGTCCGCGTGGATTTAGTTTTTAAAATCCCTCGGGAACTCTTTCTTTTTCCGGGATAAAAGTAGCCCATGTCAAACTCCCGGTTCTAAACTATACCCATGCAACAATTAAGTCGATCCCTAGCTCTGTTGCAGCGTGATTGAAGGACAAACCAACAAGCAAACACACTTTCGCATTTATAATCTGACCAGTTTATAAGAGATACCGCTTCATTTACAAGGCAGGCTTCTTTGCGGATTTTGTTCGTCAAGTTATCTTGGTAGGTATGCAGCCTACTTAAAATGAGGTGAAATCAAGCAAATTACATACCTAGGTTAGTTTGTTCCTTAGATGTACCAGGTGAATTATACTTAACATAACCTGGATCCGAAGAAAAGTTAGTTGCGTTTGGAGCAAGTTATAATTTAACCGTTACATTTCATCGCCAGACAGGTTTTTTAGATTCAAGGAGAAAAATAATATACGGAGGTTCACCACATTTTTGTATTTTATTGACAAGATCAAGATTTAAAACTGAAACCCGATGACCTACTCTTAAATCTACCTATATTTTATGAAAGGATATGCTCAAATGTTGCGAAATCGTCAATTTTTTATGCAGACTTTACAGAATTTGATATTTTACAAAAAAATACCTATATAATACGAGTATTGTGACCGGGAAAAGAAAACTCTATTGCGACTGCGAGTTACGATGCAATGGTAGCAAAAATGTATTAGGTCCTATTTGATCCTTATAAATCTTATAATACATAGTTTTGATATTGGCTCTTGCTCGCAACTTGGTCCGCGTGGAGTTCGTTTTTAAAAAAATAATGCGCTGCGCGAAAATATTTTTCGCGGAGCGTAGACATTTTTACCGCACTGTAATATAAACGTGTTACAGGTGAAAAAACAAACTTAAGAACGTCATATACGTTCAACCACGTTCAACAGTTACGCGTTTCTTATGATAGAATCGTTTTCTGCGATTTTTTACCACTATATCTGGCAGACGAAACTCTGCTGTCGATAAAATTTACTCTCGTGAATTTTTGTCGAGAATTTACTCTGCTGTCGAAAATTTACTCTCGTGAATTTCTGCTTAAAGTCCCTGGCCCAATTGTTATAATCTAGAAATTAATCGATAGCTCGTTCGCGCACCTAAACAGAAACACATCCACATTAAGCTGTATGTGTACGCGTAACAGTTTAAATGGTTTAAATTGAATGAACAGACGTGGGTCTAATCATGCGTGGATAATAATTTCAACAAAGGTACCTACTCGTTCTTACAACAACGCATCACTAGCACACAAGCATCAAAATGTGAGGCTCAATTCTTGACATTGTCCGCGTGGATTAAGGTTTTCGTTCCCGTGGGAACTCTTTAATTTTATCTGGGACAAAATGTAGGCTATATGCTAAACCTGGGTATGAGCTATCGTCATTCCTTTCATTCATTCATTGCGGCGTGAAGGAATAACAAACATCCAGCCATCCACCCTAACAAACTTTCGCAATTATAATATTAGTGATTTAGTAGGATATAAAATTAGTAGTACTCGTATATGTATTAGTAGGATAGTAAGACTTGTTAAGTTTCAAAGGACGACGAAATCGTAAGAATTTTCTCAGGTCTAATAACACTGATAGGAGAGACCTCTATGTAGATTGTAGATGCGTTTAACGCACATTAACGTTTAGGATGAAGTACAGCAATGTATGGCTATAACAAGAATGGCGATGGACAAGCTGAAGAAAGTATGGAATAGAAATATAACTAAGGCTATGAAGATCAGGCTCGTCCAAACACTTGTGTCTCCCATTTTTAACACGCATTACATAACATACATACATATTTAACATTTATTCTAACACGGATGCATTTTTTTTTTGTAATAGTTACCTAAGTTCAATATGTATTTAGTTAGTCATAGATTTAGTGTTAGTCTGTTGTATTTTTTTTTTCGGAGGAAGATCGCTAATGCAATGGACCCACTAAGTTAAGTCCAGTACCAGGCTGTGGGCTTGTAGGGAGAAATGACGAAATGCACGTGCGGCGAATCATAACTACCGCTAACGTTATGACAACGATCGCTGAAAAAAGAGTGTGATGATTTATGAAGAAGAAAAAGCAAATATAATACAAAGAACACTAATGTACCTAACCATAGTATGACGTGCAAAATAGAACGTTAGCCTCAACAAGCGCTACAGAATGACGCATATTTAAGTCCGTAGTCCGCGATATTTACCTAGTAACTACCGAATATCGTGACGCTTGAATTATTTGATATATCGACATTAAAACAAGACGTACAAAAACTTACTGTACCTATCTACATGAAGTGCAGAATAGGTACTTTGGCAGAATATCATGTTACAAATTTAAAAAGAATAGAGAATGGTATGAAAAATAATATTTTTTACTATATTATGTGCAATGTGCATGATAAAATTCTGTATTTTGAACATTCTTTGTGAAACAAGAGCATGAACCCATTTTACCTATATATCCTCTCTTTTTCCCGGATATATGGTAGCCACACTCTCCGCAAGTGCTTAACATAAGGCTAACATATACCCATGCGAAAAATAACGTCGGTCCATGGCTGCGTGATTAAAGGACAAACCGAAACAGACACACTTTCGCATTTATAATACTAGTAGATGCCCGCGATTACGTTTGCGTGCCTTTAATTTCCATGGGAACTCTCTTATTTTCCGGGATAAAAAGTAGCCTATTTGTTTTTCCAGACTATAAACTATCTCTGTGCCAAATAGTCAAATTGGGTCAGTTGTTGCGGCGTGATTGAATAACAAACATCCATCCATCCTACCTACATCCAAATTTTCGCATCCATAATATTAATAGGATTAGTAAGGATATAACACCGTCGTGCATCTATGGCATTTCTACAGTTCTGTCCATAAAATGTACGTTCGAGTAGGTAGGTAAAATCGTAAAGTATCCCACGGACGTTTTGTTACGTAAGACAAAATTTTTGATAATTACGTAGATTGGACAAAAAATCCATCGTCTGCGCAAACCTTAATTATACCATCCAGTAGCCATAGTAGTAAAAAATAAGTAGATCTAGAAAACATACGGAATAAGACCTAGCCCGCACTGCGAAAAAAAATCGCGCGATTTTTTTTCGCGCGGTAAAAAATCTGTGATACTTTCACGCGGTTTTTAAATCGCAAGTGCGGGTATCTCCATATGATTGCAAATGTTACAGAATTGCGAAAAAAATAACGCGCGGATTTTATTCGCAGTGTGGGCTAGCTTAAAGTCCAAACTGAATAATTGCACAATTATTGAAATCATGAACGCTTCCTGAGACAATAATACTATGATTTTGCGGTTTTTTTTGCACTATTTTTCTTTTTCACGCTGCTATGGTATAAAGAGTGACCTACTTTTCAAACTAATTTTTTTACTTAATTCATTACTTAATCAGCTTATAGCTCTACTCTTTGAATTTTTTGGAATTAAATAGCCTTGGTCTCGGCAAGACTGAGTCTAAGTAAGATTGTGAAAATAGATAGGTACCTACCTACTTGTATAAAATATTTTAGTCTCTAAAATCAAAAATTTTTTATTTTTTAAGCAGGATCTTATATACTCCAGGAATAAAAACTCTTATCACTGGTCTACCTTCCTGTGAAAATACCATCAAAATCATCGAGATTTTTGACGCGATTTGCGTAATTTTAAATCGATAGTGAAAGTTTTCTACACTCAAAAGATTAAATAAAACAAAAAATTTCATTCACATACCATCTGGATTGGCGTTTATCTTGAAAAGAATTTTTATATCGCGGAGTTCTAAGCTCAAGATTTTTGAAATGCATAAATTGACATCTAAGCGAACGCAGTCGTGGGAAAAACCTAGTCAATAATAATATATGATTAAACGAACTTGTAAGTGAAGTTCGATCATTATTATATGAGTTGCTTCATTAGAATATATAATTTTATACACCGTAGTTTCCCTATTTACTTGGTAACACCGCACAATTTTTAAAGATTTTTTTTTTTATCAATTCAATACGTATTTCCGGTACGCTCGGCCCTAGCGCGCCATCTTGGCCTTTTACTCATTATTTTAGAGTATGATATGTAACTTGTACAAAACTTTCTAATATTTGGGAAATGTCATGCCTTGGGGAGGGAGGGTGATCATATATTCTAATGAAGCAACTCATATAATAATGATCGAACTTCACTTACAAGTTCGTTTAATCATATATTATATTTTCGTTGCTTCATTATTCATATATAATTTTATACACCGTAGATGTTAAGAGCAGAAAGTTTTGGAAATAAAAGCATAATTTGTTTTACTTATTTATGGTTTTATTTATGATTTTAAGTTACAAATCAGCTTGATAACCTATTTTAGCAATAATATTATATCTAGTTCTTATTTATCTAAGTAACTAGGTTCACATAGTATAATCAACAATTGTAAGTTCAAATTAGTAATGTAGTACCTAATGACAAATCAATGTCAATTAAATCTAGCTTTGTTTAATTATTTCTGAAACAAACCGATCGGGCGAATTCTCCTTCGTCTAAGATAGTTCTGTTGTAGAATCGAGCAAATGACTCAGATGAGCTACTCCAGCCTGCGGTCTTGCGTATAGTCTCAATGTTGACACCAGAGTAGCTCGCGGCAGAAGTAGACGCGTGGCGCGTACTGTGCGCACCAAAGACGCCGATGTCTACACCGCTCTCTGACAGAACTTGTTTAATCCATCGACTGATGGACTGCGTGGTAGCAGCTCTGTGTGGTCGCTTGTATGTTAATAGGAGCCTATCAGTTCCTTCAGGTCTGATATTTCTAGTCATAGAAATATAATCTGAAAGGACTGTAGCCGGGCAAATACTTGGTTTTTCTCTGAAGAATGGAAGGAATAAGATTGGCTGATCCCTACCCGGCGTAGATGTTTTAATGACGTCTGTTATTATTATTTTGACACCGTTCTCAGAGAATAATATATTACTGAGCTTGATGAGGGAAAGCGTCTGTACCCTGTGAGCGGTGCAAAGTGCTAAGGAGATCACAAGTTTTTTCGTGATCTTCTCGAGAGAAAGATCGGTATGAGGAAACCATGTTGATATTAGATTTAAAACCACCTGAGGGTCCCAAGTATTTGAGTATTTGGCTTTTAAGGGTCTTAATTTGTAAGCACCTTTAAGGAGGCGCTTCACGCATTCGTCTGAACCGATATTATTGCCTATAAAGGCTGACAAAGCGGAACGGTGACAATTCAGGCTGCCATACGCACAACCATTATTAAATTGTGTTGTTAGAAAAGAAAGTATGGATGTTCTGGATGGTTTAAATACCTCAATATTGTGTTCGACGCAGTACTGCCACCACAGCTTAAGTGAAGTGTTATACTGTTTGACTGTACTATCAGAGAGCGAAGCCAACATCAGTGTAGATGATTCCGAGTCTGCACCTTTACGGATGTACGACTGCCGCAGAGCCTCGCGACAGCCAGGGTAAGGCGTTTGTGCAAGGGATGATGATCTCTGAAATGAGATTGCAAAAGGTGTTTACTGGGATTCAAATAGTAAACGTCTGAAACTATCAAGTTTTGAAGAAGCGGGAACCATGGTTGCGAAGGCCACTGGGGATAAACGAGTATGCCGTCTGCTTTGTCATCGCTAATTTTTCTAAGACATTTGAGTATTAGGGAAAAAGGTGGAAAAGCGTAAAAATATTCTTCGTGCCAGTTTACTGTAAAAGCATCCACACATACCGCGTCAGGGTCTTGCTTCCATGAAATAAATCTGGGACATTTCGCATTGTCACGTGATGCGAATAAGTCTATTTCTGGTTGGCCGAAATATTGAGTAATCTCATGGAATGCCTCGTCTGAAAGGGACCATTCAGTATCAGGATTAACTACTCTGGAGGCGGCGTCTGCGTGGTTTTCTTTGGTATTCACATATGATGCGAATATCCAAAGTCCGCGTTTCTCACACCATTGCCAAAGTTGTCTAGACAAATCATTGAGGTGAGGATATTGTATGCCCCCCATGCGGTTCACGTAACTGATCGCGGTCGTATTATCTATGCGTAGTAATATTGCACAGTTGGTTACTTCGCTAGCAAATGACTTCAAGCCTAGAAAAGCTGCCATTAATTCCAAATAATTGATATGGTTTGCTGCTTCTGTGGCTTTCCATTTGCCACTAATTTGGTTATTCTTATAGACAGCCCCCCAACCTGTTCTAGACGCATCGGAATAGATCTCAAGTTTGAAAATTGGATGCCTCATGTCATTAGATATAGCGTCAATATTTGATGACCACCAGTTTAGGTCATCTAATATAATATTAGATAATTTAATTTTTGCTTCGTAATTATTATGTTTAAGCAAGGCTAGATATTTTTGTCGCTCCAGAACCTTAGTGTACATCCATGCGTACTTAGCTGCTGGGCAAGCTGCAACTAAAGTACCGATAAGTTTTGCGAATTCGCGAATAGAACAGGTTGGCAGTTTAGCGAACTTTGAAACCAACTCCGCAATTTTAAAACGCTTATCAGGAGGGAGACAAATACTTAGATTCTTGGTATCGTATACGAATCCAAGAAACTTGCAAGATTGTCGTGGCGTTAAATTACTCTTCTCGTAATTGACCACGCATCCTAAACAATGGAGTAACTTTAAAGTTTCGTTAACATTGTCGATGCAATGTTCATACGTATCGCTGATACACAAAATGTCATCTAAGTAACAAACTGATTGAAAGCCGCGATATCTTAAATGAGCTATCACTTCCCTCATGACTTTAGTGAAAACGCGTGGGGCCGAGGATAAACCGAACGGAACGCCATTAAAACCATACGTGTATGTTTTAGTGGAGTTATGAGGTTGAAATTGAAATCTCAAGTACTTACGGTCAGAAGGCCGGATAGGAATCAGAAAGTATGCATCTTTCAGATCGATGGTGGCTAAATATCCATCACGTGGTATTAACTTACATGCCGTTCGGTAATCCTCCATTTTAAAATGCTCATTACGGATAAATTTATTCAAGGGCTTTAAATTTAAAATGAAACGTTTGTCGCCGTTAGATTTCGGCGTGAGGAATATCTTAGATATGAATTGATCTTTTGTTGGTTTACATTCTGAGATAGCCCCTATGGCCTTTAATTTATTAATGGCTTCAATCATTTCTATGTTTTCCGAGTATGAAAAACTATTTTGAGGTATTATGGACTGATTTACTTTAGTTAGGAATGGTATAGTGTAACCCTGTCTAATCCAATCAAGCACAACATGATTGTTAGTTATTTTTAGCCAACAATCATAAAAGTGGGTAAGTCTACCTGTATGTACCTGCGCTAGTGGTGACTCTGCGGCGGAGCACGAGGCTTGTCCTGGGTCGCAGCGCGCTGCGGCTGCTGCGCTGGCGCTGTGTATGGGCGGCGAGCACTCCGCGCCCCCCCCTGTTCGCCGGATACCGAGGCGGCGCGTGCCAGTTTCCCTGGTAGGAAGATGATCGAGAGCTGGACGGTTGAGCCACCGGCTTTTGGGGCTTAGCAGGTTTCTTGATGGAAAGACCCTGCTTTTCGATGGCCTTGGCGGCTTTTATTTTCTCCGACAACGTCGATCCATATAATGAGTCATCTCGCTCGGATCCGCTTATCATATTTAAAAATGATTTATCTAAACTCTGGCTGACTAGTTTCCTTCTATTTTGAGTCGCTGAGAAATGTGAATCACAAAGCAATCTGCAACCATTGCTGAGATGCTTCATTGCGAGGACCTTATTATCGCTCTTTATGAGCAGATCGAGACCTCTGTTGATGGCGGTAATACCCGAACCCAGCTGTTGCTGCGATGCGGTGAGAGTTTTATCCCGATTCCGCACCATGTCTGGTATTGCCGCAGATATTTCCGCATTAAGTTTCGGCGCCTGCAAAAGTCTGCAGTTGTCTGGAACGAGGTATTCTTTCATCAGCTGCTCTTTATTTTCCTTTGGCATACCTTTTCTTAGTAAAGGCAGCCATAGTTTGCTTAAATTATCGTGAATGATCTCGCCATACTCGGGTGAGTCAGATGTGGACTCCCCGAGAGCAGCCAGTATTTCGGGGTCCAGATCAGACACACTAGCGGTGGCTTCTTCGAGAAGGCCAGACCCAGCTAAGACTTCATTTTCGTCGGGATTATCGTTAGATATTGAACCCGCCTCTTGTGGGATGTCTGGCGCAACTATTGTTGACTCCAGGATCGAATCACAGTCGTCTCCATGATCTCCATTATCTAAAATTACAAATTGCAATTTTATCTAGGAAAAATAACTTTTGAGGGTAATTCAAAATAAAAACAAAACTTTTTAAAGTCTTTATGTTACGCAGAGGAACGTTACATCTACTTTAGATTGCACGTATTTTCTGCGGTAATTCAAAATAAAAATAAAACTTTTTAAAGTCTTTATGTTATGCAGAGGAACGATACATCTACTTTAGATTGCACGTATTTTCTGCGGTAATTCAAAATAAAAATAAAACTTTTTAAAGTCTTTATGTTATGCAGAGGAACGATACATCTACTTTAGATTGTACGTATTTTCTGCTTAGGTCATCGTTGAAGACTCGCAGTCAACCCCAATGCCTTATTGGTCGTATCTAATTTTCATTCCAATTTGGAATACATCAATGTTATTGACTCGCAGTCAATCCCATTGTGTTATAAAACTTTAATCACATTTACTTCACTAAAAGATACTTTGTAACGACCAATGATAATAACATAGAAAACACTTTACTAACCTTCTTCATCTGATGACGAGTCAATCGGAAAAATAATTCTTCGCTTCCTTTTTGCTTTTTCTTCAATTTTTCTTGCATATTTCTCAATTTGAGACTGCGCACTTCTTTTAGGCATGATGCTCGTGGCGCGTGCGATAGTTACCGCGCACAAAAAGGGAATGAGTAAAAGGCCAAGATGGCGCGCTAGGGCCGAGCGTACCGGAAATACGTATTGAATTGATAAAAAAAAAAATCTTTAAAAATTGTGCGGTGTTACCAAGTAAATAGGGAAACTACGGTGTATAAAATTATATATGAATAATGAAGCAACGAAAATATAATTATTGCGTTCGAGCCTTTACGTGACACACATGAGGTATGCATCAAGCATGTTATTAAAGATAATCTGCAGTTTAAAGTCCACAAAACCGGATAGGATCGCAAGCGTATTTGATATGGCAATTAAATTTAATATTCTATTGGACAATACAATTGATACTCGTATTATGTGTCGTGAATGCATCATGAATGTCATGTCATTTTTTTTATTTATTTATTTATTTATTTTTTTTATTTTTTTTTTATTTATTTTTTTTATTTTTTTTTTTTTTTTTTTTTTTATTTTTTTTTTTTAATTTTTATTTTTTTTGAAAAGAGCAACCGCCGAGTTTCTTACTGGCTCTTCTCGGCAGGAAAGGCATTCCGAACCAGTGGTAGATTCATTGACGAAAAGTGCTTGTAAAAGTTTATTTGAATAAAAAATATTTCTATTTCTATTTCTATTTCTATTTCATGTATTCAATGATTTATGATCTTCGATCACCTGTGATCGAAGTGTGACATAAAGAGTTGATCGCTTATAGTTTTTCAATACACAAGGGCGCGTGAGCTTTACTTGTGGTTACGTCGTGTACATGCACATTGCATAAGTATGCGTGCCTATCAGGAGCCTAGGTGGGAGCGGTCAGGCGCGAGCATGCTCTCGCTCCCATTTATATAGATACGACACACACAACCATGAGCCACGCGCCCTCGTGAATTGCAAGAACTATACGCGTTTCACCGAAACGTTTTCTGCGACTTGTTTATCTTTATCTTTTCTGATATCGAGAAGAATAAGAAAAAATAGATTATATTATAATCATGCGGTGGCATGCATATGCGGCGCTAAAGCAACTCGGCGAAGCCTCACTGAGCACTACGTCAACATTTTTTACCTTGCACTGTAATATTCTCTCGATATTAATCATGGGCATTTATTTATGTAGTAACTACACTTATTAATACAGATAAGACAGTGTTAATGTCGTGCCAACCTTGTGGTAATATTCCTTGTTGTCTAATACAAATTCTTTTTATTTATTTTGCATTGTTTAGCAATCGATAGAGGTCCTCAGCAGGTTGTAAGTCTCCTGTAATTTCCATATCTCGGCCTCGGTCTGTATCAAGCTCTTCTCACCTTACTTGAAGACATCACTAATACCTACAATTGAGTAGCAGAGAGAGATATATAGAGTGTGCTGACTCAACTCAGACTCAGATAGAGGTAAATAATATAAACGTAAAAATTCTTTTGACGAAACCAACTTCAAAACCCACTACAAAGTAGGTATATCGATTGTGCCTATAAAATTTGAAGATTACTCTCGATATGTCCAGGATCCCATAATCAGATCCTGACCTGATGATAATGGGATCACCTGGGAAGCCTACCCTTTGAAACAAAAAAAGAATTTTCCAAATCGGTCCAGGCGTCTAATCGGGGAACTCCTCCTTTTCTGAAAAACGGTTAAAAAGAGACACAAATATGTTCTAACATAAATCTGTCTCGTTTTAACTCTGTCTTGAGTCTGAGCTGAGTG
This sequence comes from Hipparchia semele, assembly GCA_933228805.2. Taxonomy (NCBI): domain Eukaryota; kingdom Metazoa; phylum Arthropoda; class Insecta; order Lepidoptera; family Nymphalidae; genus Hipparchia; species Hipparchia semele. The sequence continues at coordinate 4,964,305 of OW121717.1, read as the reverse complement.
AGAGTGCGGTCTATAGATTTCAGTCTTAGTGACATGCCATGTACTTTGTACCTACATTTTTGCTATCAATGATAAAATGTTCAAATATCAGTGAAGTAACCCAAGTAGGTACCTAATGTAATTGATAAAAAAATATCATTGCGTTATCACAAAGGTGAATCAAAATTCGATAAATCATTTACTGTTTATTTAGGTTTATGGCTAAATCTCTATATTACAATAAAATTATTTTCAATCGTCTTTCTGACTGACGACACCCATTCACATTATCAGGAAATTAGGGACAATAATATTTATAGGAGACTTTTTTATCGCGTGTAGACGTCACCGGGAGGGTTGGGCCAGCGCAGAAACTCTGCCAGAATAGGGTTGAGCTTAGGATCTAGACAGCTGCAGTGCGCATTTCTAGTACGACGGACGGCGCAGTCGGTTGGCAGTTATGTCAACTGCAATATCAACAGCCATTTTGCAGTCGGTATACAGTAGCAGTCCGGTTGACTAGACACCTAAGGCTCGAAAAGTCCGGAGGCAATGCCTACCTAAGGGTGCCTTCTGTGAGGTTCGGATTTTGTATTGTAGCAATTTATTATTAGATACCACTTCTCTTCTTCTTCTTCTTCAACTTATAGACGTCCACTGCTGGTCTCTTGCATGGACCTCCACAGACCTCGGTCTTGCGCCGCCTGAATCTAGCGACTCCCTGCGACTCGATTGATGTCGTCGGTCCACCTAGTGGGGGGTCTGCCAACACTGCGCTTCCCGGTGCGGGGTCGCCACTCCAGCACCTTGGGACCCCAGCGACCATCAGCTCGATGGATCATTAGATACCACTAGGCTACTGGTAATAATTTACAAGGTCAAAGAAATCGAAACTGTCCTTGCAAAAACCTTAGCTGTATTTGACATAAAACAAACGAAGTAGCCTTCTTTTGTTTTTTATCGAAGAGTTCGATAATGGATGTCGTCACGAGTACGCAAAAAAGATACAGTTTTTGTTTAAATATTAGCATATTCTATGTATTATTTTCGCATTACAATATTAGCAGGGACAGCAAGGGCAAAATGGTCAACCATATCAACCAGATATCGCATACAAATAGCACACCACTGCACATACCTACTCGTAACTAATGATTTGCGTCGGGTGCATTTGCGAAAGATCCCGGACATGACCTTATCGCCGATTACTCTTATCTCTCAGCGATTCACTTGATTGCGCCAAACTTACATCTATTTACTGTGAATGATATTATACCGTATCTCTCTTACTAACTCAATAGAGTCATAATATAGTCACTAGTGTCATATCTATTCCTTTTTCATGATCGCTATCGCTAACGCTAAAGCAGGGGCTTCCAAAGTTTTCTATCACACGTATAGAACCTTTCAGCAGAGTGAGCATGGGCAGGGGACATTTATCCACGGGGAAAGGATAAAATGTTTATCCCTTCACTCAGTTTTATCCACCCGTCGAGCATGGGCAAAACGGTGGAAATAACATCCACAATAGATATACTTACAGGATTATACGTCTCCGTTGCCCTGTCGCCATGCTTTAGCATGCGGAGAAGATAATTTTATCTCTTGTCTCTGTCTTGTTCAGTCTTGCTCTTAAAGCGGGAACGCGGGAAGCGTGATAAAAAAACTTTAGGAACCCTTGCTCTACGGCGTTAGCGATCATGGAAAAAGAAAAGACACCTTTAAAACACTTTTGCAATTACCATAAAAACTAAGTATTGAGAAACAATAACTCGTGATGTTTACCTTGTTTACTAACAATAACGTGTTGATTGTTAAACAAAGGTCCTTACCCGATACACAAAAAGATAAATTACATTTTACGACATCGACACGATATCTACTACAACTCGATCGTGTTTCTTAGGCGGTGCGCGGAAGCCGTAACGAAAACTGAAACCATGGGATTCAGTAGGTAGGGTGATTTCGCCGGTTGGCGACCGATTAGCGGGATATTCAACTTTACGTCAATATTTAAGTATGTTGCACCCATAGCACATGTATTAAAGTTATATGACGGGGTCCTAGATATTGTCAAGTTATATTTAAAAGTAAAAAAATAAGAATTACAGTTATGAAAACATTTTAAATTTAATAAATCTTAAAAACTATGTGAAATGCTAGTTGGCGACCACTTTTGCTAGTTGACGACTGCCCCCTTATCTAGTTGGCGACCTCTCGATTTGCTAGGGAAAACTAAATTTGATTAATTAAAAATAAAAAAATATGAACGTGTTAATGTTTAAAAAATAATTATTATTCATGCTTTATTATTCATACATTTAATAAATTATTATAACACATTTTTTCATGAGATCGAAGGTACTCTTTAATATTCAAGCTTAAGCTTAAATGAATCTTAGCAAGTATAATACATTTTCCTACACAAGTACAAAATTAAAAATATCACTTTAAACAACAATTACAAATGTTTAGAATCAAATCATCAGATCATCAGATCTCGGGATGTTATACTTTTTACATTTTTTTCTTATTAGAAAAAATCCTCCGTGTCCTCCTTCTCTTATATTTTTAAAGCACATTCCAGATCTCTTTGGGAATAAGCCGCTGTTATTTTCTAATACGGTTTGTGGAGGACATCTGTAATGAAAATAATATATAATTAACACCTACATTATGCAAAAAACAGATAAGATTATAAGTAGTGATTGCAAATGGTCGTAAACCCACATATTAATTTGCCCATTTTTAGTTGGCGGCCACTTGATACCCATACATTTTAAGATGTTTTATAATAATAATTTGGTGGTCATAAACTAAAAGATACACGGATAAAAATAAACAAATTAAATTAAAAGTGATTAAATTCCGAATTAGATTTGTAGTCTATAAAAAATAAAAATAAATGTTTTTCTTTCTAAATGTCTATTGGCGGCCAGGTGGTCGCCAACTGAAGTTATTGGATAATTCCAATTTCAGTTAGCGACCATTCAATTTTTTTACCTGATTTTGTATATTACATGTAATAAATGTACAAATAACGTAAAACATATATATATCCACTTAATAGAATATTAAAAAATTGACTCAAATAAATACATCACGATCTACTTACCTCGAACGCATCATTTACTCACTATTTTTTCCGTTGTTTTGGGAACATGTACGCGCCAAAAGTATGAGCGGCGGAGTGAACTAAGATTTGTTTGCTTTCGGGTAAACACAAAACTGCCAACTATTGTAGGTAAAACTAATAGATCTATCCCCCTCTTTACTTAAGTGATTTTCATTTGGAAAAGAAGGATAGAATTCTTATTTTTTTCGTTTTAATGCAGTAGGTCCTGTTAGTGGTCGCGTAACTGACCCTGGTCGCGTAACCGGCGAAGTCACCCTACATGTTTCTGAGTCGCTCAGCATTGGAATTATTCATCGGCGCGGTGTCTTTTCGTGATTTTGACAATATTTTTTTCATTTTTTTAAATTAATTAAAAATGAAAAAAAAACCTATCTCAACTTAATTTTAATTGAAAAACAAGAAATGGCAATATTTAACACAAAAAAACACTGTAACAGCGCCGTGCTTAAAATGAGTGTAGGTATCGACGTTCATTGTTTACGTATGAACGTAGCGTGCTCAAAAATTACAATATTGGTAAGCTATTATTTCCGAAAAGAGTGGCATTTGTAATTCCATTATCTATAGACCGCACTCTCATTTTGCTCAGACTCAAAACTAAGTTAAAACGAGACAGATTTATGTAAGACCATATTTCTGTCTCGTTTTAACCTTTATCTTGAGTCTGAGCTGAGTCAGAGCACGCTCTATAGACCTCAACATAAGTGTAACCTATTCACCAAGTTTTCGTTGTGGTGTCCTTTACACCCTGTATAGCTAAGTGTTGGACGACAGTCCGATACGACCGGCGCGGCGCTAGCTCGTATTGAAAGCATGGACGTCGCAAAAACGAATGCGCACGCGCACGTGTTGCCACTCATCGGTTTTATTCACTAAGTACACGAAGAACTTATCGTGGAGTGAGGAGTCAGTGAACGCGTGACGTCACTGATAGCCCGCGCCGGAATATAGGTTGCGCCGAAATGTGCGCGCTCAGGAAAACGTTTGCGAAACTATACAGCCAAAGAATTGGGCAATTTTGCTGATTATAAACTATAAACGATTACTACGTTAGTGTTTACTTACGTGAGTTTTCGTTTCTACTGGTAAATATACCTTTTTTTTTATTAACGCGAGCGAAATCTTCTTGAAGATATACCCGACCGACATCTTGGGGGAAAGTTCGAGTTATGTGGGATAAACTCGTTATGTGGAACTCGTAAATATACCTACCTTTCTTCTTGGTCGCACACTTCATTGCTGAAAGTGTCCATATGAAAGTGCCTTCGTGGTGTTGGTAACTATAGCCTTCCACTCAGTCCTTCCGGTCCTCGGCTTTTCTAATTGCGGTTGTAAGTGGAAGGCCAGTAAGTGAGTTGGTCTGGTCTGACCAGCGGCTAGATGATTGGCCACGAGGTCTTTTTCCCTCCACCTTGCTTACAATTATAAGTTTTTCCAAGTTAATAGGCAGGCGTCGGGCAATATGACCGAAATAGCTGAGAATTTTTGGAAGTGTCCTAATAAGACGCAGTTATTTCGAAATTAGGAACAGACTGGTACCTACTTCAATTTTTATTATTCGAATTTACTATATAGCTTAGCAAATTTTTTCTTACATAAAAACAATAATGTTCATGGGTAATTATTATGGATGCAATTAAATCTCACAAAATAAGGGATACATTACAAAAATTTAAACATTTATTATTCTGGCTTTCAGTGAATAACAATTAGGTAAGATTAAGATAAGAGAATTAGGATGAAAAATAGGTAGGTATGTACCTACCTATTTTTCATCTTTTGTTGTATTGTGTTACCGAGGTTTCCATATTGATGCAGATCATCAATGCATCAAAATTATTATACCTACCTAATGCAATTTAGCAATTCTATGGCTATTTGAAATGAAATTGAAATTATTATTCTATAACACGTTCGTAGTGAAATAAAGTAATAAATCTGCCTACACAGGTACCTAGTTTCCTACAATCTTATGACGAGGATAGTGTACACTATTCAGCGCTGAACGTGGTGGATGAGTGGATCTAACCAGCTTTGAACACTGTTGTTACCATACACAAGAATGCAATTAGCAAATTTATGAGCAAAACCAAATATTAATATTTTTGAAAATCACGACATTTGTCCTCATAAGTAAGAAAAATGGAATAAGAGTAGTGTAGTTTGCCCATTTTTACCAACCATACATACCTAAATCATCCTCTCTTCTCTTTCTCTCTCTCTTTCTCTCTCTTTACCTAGACCGCTGCCCCTAAAAACGATCCACCCAAAGTCATTTCCACCTTTGCTTTATTTCCTAATGCGATATCTAACTTAGCTTAGGTAGCCCGTAACAGTTATAAGGAAGCTTGGTGAAAAAAACGGGCATGTCTGAATATCTTTCGAAACATATGGAAGATGGCTCTTACTTGCGTCTTGCATTTTTTAGGCTAATAATACTAAGTTAGGAACAACCATAGATAACACAGTATAGAGGTACAACAATGTTATTGCTTCACCCTTCACACTTCACATCAGGCGCAAGTGTTATTTGCAAAAAGGTAGGTAATTATATTATATCGCAACTGAGTCATGATGCACAATAACAAACGAATAAAAGAAACCTTTGAGCTTTGCTCGCCACAATTTTCCTTCAATCACTAACAAGAAGATCCATTTAGAATTTGAAACATTTATGGCCGCTCTTATACCAACCATTTAAGCGCTGATCATTTCCGGCACGATGGCTTGTAGCAACCGTTAGGGGGTATGGGTTGAATCTACACTGCCATACCCGTTCCAAGTTAGCCCGCTACCATCTTAGACTGCATCGTCGCTTACCATCAGGTGAGATCGCAGCCAGGGACTATCTTGTCAACGAATAAAAAACCATACCTTAATCATCCCCTAAGTAGAAGTGCATTATCGGTGCAGTGGTCCTCGAAATTATCAGTGAGAGCTGTTCAATTAAGAATTTTGTGAACATTAGTGATAATGATAATTTAAATACCTATTATAACAATTATGTATACAGTAGGACGTAGAAATCTACAGCTTAACGTTAGTTTCCTAATATAACGGTTTTGTACAACTTTGTAGAAGGTACCTAATAATATTATATCGGCATTATATCGACCCGAGAGACAGTATAAGCAAGCGTTTATGATAAAGTTGAAAAACTTCACAGCACCTGTTTTCACATAAGTAGTTTTCTGTTTTCTCTTTTAAAATTCAAAATTTATTTGCAAGCCAACCTGCTGCGCTTATGAAAAGTCAAGACTCTACCATCAGAAAATGATTTTGCTGAGAAGAGCCGGCAAGAAACTCAGCAAACTTAGTGTAGAACATTATAAATTCTTAAATTACCCTTGTCGGGAATCGGACCCAGACCTTCCCTTTATAAGAGCATAGCGATCACCGCTGCTACAATGGGTCGTCGGAATGTAGGTCAAAACTAAGTGATAACGAGTTGGCTAGGTACTACACATTATCTATTCACAATTGATATTATCTGCAAAGTCCAAAGTTCATTTTAGATACCTAATTTTATAACAATTAATTAATCAAAGCGAACTTTGTGACTGAAGACAATAGAACACTTATTTACCTAGTGTCTACCTACTTCAAAATCTTAAACTATAATTGATGAATAACTTTTACTTTATATTATGAGCATCTGTGATAGCTTCAGCCACTTTTACGTGCATCGGGAGGGTCAGGGTTCGAATCCAGACACGCATCTTTAACTTTTCGGAGTTATTTTAAGATTCGCTGATTTTAAGCAATTAAATTAATATTAGCTATTTTAAAAGGGTTAAGTAAAACATCTTGAGGAAACCTGCGTGCAAGCCTTTCTTCATATGCACTTACTCGGTTACTAAGATCTATGACTTTTATCGTGAAAAAACATAGGATTCCTACAGCATTCTGTAAAAACAACCTCCTTTTAATGTAATGCAAATATTATACAAAAGTAGTTAGCGTAAAGATCAAGAAGTGACGCACAGAAAGGTTATCATCTAAGGAATAGCGGAAGACAACACGTTATAAGTACTCACTTGGAATATTATGTCAAAATAATACAAAATCATAAACAAATATTGCATATTTTTATCTATTATTTACTGCTACTCATGAACAATTTTTTTAAAATCCTTGACAAGGTAGCTTTAGAATGTGGTGGTGGTCATTTCGCAAGTGACGATGCAATCTAAGATGGTACCTACCGGGTTAACTTCGAACGGTGTACGGCATTTTTTTAGCAAAACCCATACGCGCAATAAGTTAATACGCCATCATCGTGCAGTAACGTTAAATCGCTTGGCGGTCTTTGACGGTAGGGTGGTGAGTGGTAACTAGCAACTGATGCTGAGATCTATAGAACGTGCTCTGACTCAGCTCATACTTAAGATAGAGGTTAAAACGAGACACAAATATACTCTGACATAAGTCTGTCTCGTTTTAATTCTATCTTGAGTCTGAGGTGAGTGTGCGGTCTTTAGGTTTCGGCCTGAGATCGACGACGTAGATCGAAACTTTTCTGCAACATTGCGTCTCTTTTTACGCGACTACAGCAAAGCCAAAAGGAAGAGTTGTGAGTTTAGCAGTCTATGTATGCATGTATGTATGTATGTAACTATTTACGAATATTCCACCGTAGCGAATAAACTACTATAAGCCGATTTTGACGAATGAGGTAGTAATCGATTCGTTATGACTATCCGGGTGACATAAGCTATTCGTACATTACATACGAACAAATCAATTTGACGGATTGTTAGATCCAATTTTCCACAGTCGGGTTACAGTTTTTTTTTTTAAATTCTACTTTTATCCGTGTTGATCAAGCCCAGTGATGCTTTTGTTATATTAATAACGTTATAATTATTATATTATACATACATATATATTATTAATAACGTTAGCCATCATATGTACATTTAATTATAAATGATTATCTCGGTGTTTAATGGACTCTGATCGGTTATTTCATAATGCTTGGAAAACTTTATGATAATACCTAAATACAATAATAATTACTTAGGTACTGAGTATATTCATTGCTTAATCTATAGATAGTAGGTACCTACCCACCGTAGTAGGTACTACAACGGATTTTCAAATTCAAATTTCAAAATTATTTATTTATGTGTCATGTAGGCCAACTTATAGCTCTCGAAGTGATTATATTCTCGTGGATAGCTTTTATGACATGTTAAGATTCTGCTGAGAAGAGCAACAAACTCAGTATAGAGCAAGGAATATACTACTCTCTACCGAGAGGCATAGATACCTATACTCAAACCCCCAAAGGTTTTCTGGCTTGACCGATTTGGATGTGGCTTTTTGATTACAGGCACAAAACAAATCCTGCACGGGGTGAACGGTCGGCTTCGGCCCAGGAAGCTGATCGCCATCATGGGACCCTCGGGTGCAGGGAAGTCAACGCTGCTGGACGTGCTGTCAGGGTACCGCACCACGGGCGTCGGCGGTGCCATATTTATTAATGGCCGAGGAAGAGATATGAGTAAGTCTTCAGTCTATCTTATTATTATCACCATTTCTAAAGGTTTATTTTTCGAGATTTCTGCTTTCATTTTTGAAGCTTCATCGATGAGTCATCGAAAATGAACCGTCTGAACACCGACCGACAGGATTATTTATTAATTGATATTCCCAAATATTTCATGAACTCCAGGCTCCAGGCTGTTTGTACCGTTTGGTTTGTTTTGTAGCTTACCCGTGTGAAGCCGGGGTGGGTCAATTAGTGTTAAATAAATTAAGAAGTAATTTCAAAAACAAGAGTTCACAGACGCGTGTTGACCTTCCTGGCTGCAACATCACAACAAGGTCATTGCGTAAAGATGAGATGAATATTCAGATATCGAGTTAGACAATAAATGCTTTTAGCATTCAGTTCGCCCTTTTTTGTGCAAAAAAGAAAAAATCCGCCCGTATATCCAATTTTCCGTTGGCAGGTTTTAAGACTATTTTATTGTTTGAATTTCAGAGAGGTTTAAGAAAATGTCGTGCTACATCCAGCAGGACGACCGACTGCAGGGCCTGCTCACGGTGGGCGAGAACATGGAGCTGGCCGCAGACCTCAAGCTGCCCACCAAGCTGGACAAATACGAGAAAGGAGAAGTGGTAAAGAACCTTGTTTATATGCCAAAGCAAGGGTAACAAGTTTGCTCGGGTGTGATCTATAGCTGCTACGCACCTGGAAACCCTGAGATAGACAATTAGATGGACGGACGGTTTAAAGCGAGTCGCTGGGACCCTCTGAACACAAGATCGTCTGCTGTGAAGGTCCTTGCCAGAGATTTACCTAAGTCCAGCTGTAGACATCGGCTGGATTTAAATCTGTTGAAGATGAGGTTTAATTTTTACAGATTGAAGACATCCTCACAAATCTAGGCTTGTACGAGCACATGAACACGCGAGGAGCACAGCTCTCGGGAGGGCAGAGGAAGCGGCTGTCGATCGCGCTGGAACTCATCAACAATCCTCTCATCATGTTCCTCGACGAACCCACCACGTGAGTTACGTTTTTCTCAACTGGTAATTTTTTGAAACTAAAGTAGGCGCAGGAGGGCCTTTTTTTTTTTTTTTTACGTTGGGAAATGCCTTTACGCATCCCGCCCATCTTGACAACAGGCGGGTATGTGGGACTCATTGGCACTGCCAAAATACCCACTAAAACCCAACGGGCCCGTCCACGCTTTTATAGGGAAGCCACAGGATCGCTGCTCGCATTCAACTGTGGCATTCCAGCGGTTTCGACCGATCATCCCGCCATCCTACGGAGCTCCGGGGGGATGAAGGCGCGCATATTGGCGCCTTCTTCTTTGACCTCTTCTTCTGCGGAGCGGGTGAGCGTTCGGGTCCAGCTCTCTGTCTCGCTCCGCTTGTTCTTTCTGTGAGAGCACGCTCTCACAGAAAGCCATTACCTCCTTCCAACACCTCTCGCTGCCGATCATGGCACTCACCACGCTCGGCAGAGAGAGGTCTGCTCCAACGAACTGCACCACACGGTGCCGCTGCGGCCCCCACGCCGCGCACTCGGCCAAGGTATGATACGCCGTATCTTCCTGCGCATTACATTCGTGGCAGGCTGGGGTCTGCTCCCGCCTCGCAATCTGATGCAGATACTTACCGAAACAACCATGTCCAGTAAGTACCTGCGTCAGACGGTACGTAAGCGTCCCGTGCCGTCTCCGAACCCAGCTTTCCAGGTGGGGCCGGACCGCCTCGACTGTCCAGGAACCGGCTATGGGAGATTGCAGGTCCTCTCTCCACCTGGCGATTAGAGCGTCGCGGGCCAGAGTTCTGATGCGCGCAGACACCTCGGCTTCCGGCCTCTCTCCTCGAGCCCTGACGTCCGCCCTATATTGGTATACTTCGGCAAGCACTTCAGCCTGAAGTTCCCAGGGCGGATCACCAGCCAGCAGTGTGGCAGCCGTCCAGGACACTGTACGGTACGCACGTATGGCACGGACCGCAATGATTCTTTGCGGTCTCCGTAACAGGGTCTTATTTTGAGACGATAGCCCTTCCACCCATATGGGCGCCCCATACAGTGCCATACTTCGCACGATTCCACTATAGAGCCGTCGGCAGGAGGACTCTGGCCCACCTATATTTGGCAGTAGCCTCCCTAGGGCAGCAGCGGCATTGACTAGCCTCGGTGCCAGCTGTTGGAAATGCGCACCGAAATTCCATCGACCGTCCAGGATAAGGCCAAGATATTTTATATGGTTCTTGATCGCCACTGATATGTCCCGCACGGTGATACGAGGCGCAGGAGGGCCTTCATCATAATTCATTTCGACTCATACTCATGTACGTGAACAACTGAAGTCTCCTCTCAGCACAAAATTATATTCTTCTAATGAAACAAATAAAAAAATATGATTTGAGTTGAAATTCCTCAGATTATGGTATCAGACAACGATTCGTAGCAGTCGTGGTGCACTGGTTACCAAAAACCGTCAAAAATAGCTTTTTCGTTACTCTAGTTCTAGCTAACAACTTTCTAACTAACTAATCTTTGTCGTAAACTGAAAAATCTTATTTTCAATAATTTCAGGGGTCTAGACAGTTCATCCTGTACCCAAGTAGTGCAATTATGTCAAAGTCTGGCTCACCAGGGCCGAACTATAGTGTGCACAGTACACCAGCCGTCCGCTTCGCTATTCGCTCTCTTCGACCAAGTCTACGTGCTGGCGGCGGGAAACTGTCTCTACCAAGGGACTACCAAAAACCTTGTACCTTATTTGGAGAAGGCCGGAGTTCCTTGTCCGATTTATCACAACCCAGCTGATTACAGTAAGCTATTTACGATCTATTCTTTCACCCCCGTTGCTGTTCAAGATATTATAATAAATTGTTATGATAAGATTGAGAGGTACTTTCCTCTTAATATGGTATCGTTGTTTTAGTGTCAAAGAATTTTAAGAAAATCCAGATATTTGGCACTGCTATACCGAGAGAGTTACCGACAGCGGATAGAACACTTTAAACTTGTGAAGCTGAATTGACATAGCTCGAAGGACTGATAGACGTCGGGATTCCAATTTCCAAGGTGACCTCAGCAGAAGAAACCACTTCTTCCACAATCTATTGGTGTCTCTCGGTATTAAGACGACGATTTATATTATAAACTAGCGGACGCCCGCGACTTCGTCCGCGTTCTTAAATTGTTGAAATTTTTCCTGAATTTTCTTTGCTATAAACCTCACGGAGCCTGAGACCTTTCCAACGAATGCAAAACCGTGGAAATCGGTTCGTACGTTTTGGAGTTATAGCGTCAGGAAGGAAAACCCGACTTATTTTTATAGAGTAGATACCATTAAAATTTTCTTGATCGCGGATTATGCGTATTTTCATTTTGTAACAAATATCAATGCGTACAAAATGTTCTAACACCTCCATTGTCAGTTGTTTTATGGAAAACTGCATAGTGCTAACCTCTAAATGCTGATCTGTTACTGCGTTCAATTTCCTCATACTGCAAAGGAACCCCTCCGAGGTTCGTTTATGCCAGAGATAAGCTGGTTTACGCTAAAGTATGTTTATATAGTACGGATTTTTAGTATTTTCGTACGGAGGTACAAATTTTAAATCCCTTTTTATATCCAAGAACCGTAAAACTTGTCCAGGGGAATTGGTACGGCAGTAATACAACGAGAGGAGCGTTCGGATAAAAACTGTCCGATACCAAATCTTTCACCCATTGAGACTTCTTATTTATATTCTTCACTTCATCTTCTTAAGCCAATAATGGTTAAAGATGCAAACTGAAAACATTAAGGTTGACGGTTCGATCCTCACCTTTCCGCTTATTTGGACGGGAAAGAAGAATATCAAGTTCATCTTGGCTAATATTCTTAAGAAAAATTGTAGTCAACACACCTTTTTTTTTCTTGATTCTAGTTATTGAATTAGCCTGCGGAGAATATGGAGACGACAAAATTGGCCTTCTTACTATGAAAGCTGAAAACGGCAAGGAATTAATGTGGTTAGATGAACCGGAGTTCATACCCACAATGGAAGAGCTGAGGAAACAGTACCCGTTGAGTGTGATGAAGGAACAGGACAGTGAAACGGGAACCGAGGAAACACCGCAATCCAACCAAAGATCTGTTCTCATAAGGCGAGGATTTTTGAAGGCCAAACGTGATCCCGTAAGTTCTTTTAATTAACACACATTTAAATAGTCCTTGTAATCCTGAATAAGCCTCCCATATATAGCCAGGTTGGTTTACCCAGTTCGATACCCATGGGTCGACTGGGATCACCACGGGTAAACACCCAAAAAACCTAAGTAATATAGTTGTAAGGTTGTAAGCTTACGCTGCCTAATAAAAAAATAAGTGACCAAAATTGATCTCCCAAGCTTCGAGCCCATTTGAAAATGTGTCGTTGCTTTAAGAAAGTACTTACCTACCCTTCAGATTTTAGTTTATAAGCTTTGTGTTGTTCAACAGACAATGACTCACCTAAGGCTTATAGTGAACGTAGTTGTCGGAATTATGCTGGGAGCTCTGTTTATCGACGCTGGTAACGAAGGGTCCCGAGTATTAGAGAATTACAATCTTCTGTTTGCCATCCTGATGCACCATATGATGTCGCCGATGATGTTAACTATACTAACTTGTAAGTTAATTAATATTTTTAAAGATTGTTTGAATTATTTAACATCTTTGTAGCTGAGGATTTACTATTAAAGAAGCTACTAACACTAACCACGTCATACTAAGTTACAAATTTTACTAAACTGCCATAAACTGGACTCCGTTATCAGTTGCTAGTCTACAAGGTAAACCGAATAACAGCATAAACTTGTATACTTGTGTAGAAAAGGAGAATGAAAATGAAGGAGAAAATGTTGTTCCTGATATCCTTACTATCCTTATAATATTACAAATACCAAAGTGTGTTTGTTTGTTCTTCAATTCAACAATCCAACAATCCTACTACTACTAATCGACGTGATTTTTTGCATGAGTATAGTTGAGGACCTGGAGAGTGACATAGGCAACTTTTGACCCGGAAAATCAAAGAGTTCCCGCGGCATTTTAAAAACTAAATCCACGCGGACGAAGTCGCGGGCATAAATATTTTCCTTTATCTTCTTCTTCTTCTTCTTCAACTTATAGACGTCCACTGCTGGACATAAGTCTCTTTATAATATTTAATAAATATTTTCTTGGTTATTTTCAGTTCCTTCAGAGATGTCAATTTTATTAAAAGAGCACTTCAACCGATGGTATTCACTTGGATCCTATTACATTTCTATAACAATTGTGGATCTTCCAATATCAGTAAGTTTCAATTTTACTAGTAATTTCTAGAATGAGGTAACTATTACATGATTTTGAGTCACTCGGAATTTTTTAGTTTTTTCGGGGCAATGTAATTTTTTAAAATTTCCGTTATCATGTCTCTTACATCCAGTGGGGTTAGTATAAGATTTAACACAATTGATAGTAAAACGAACCTTAAAAGTATTGATTTAAAGTCACAAATTGAGTACAACCGATTTTAGTTTGGAGCGTATCCGTAGGGTCATGTGTTCAACAATGAAACACAAAAAATTCAAAGTCTCATGCACCTTTTGTTTTGACAGGTAGAAGTCTAATTTTTTACAGGTGTGTAGGTAATTTTATTCGGCATCGGATTTCATTTACAATTTTTTAAATTAATATATAATCAATCGACAAAAAATTATAAACTAAAAAATGGGAAATGTTTCATTGTGTCCACAGTGGTGGTACACAATGAAACACCACAAATTCAACAATGAAACATTAATAGTATTGTCTCGACTTTTAAGTAATTTATGGAGTAGGTGAATAAAAAAAAATGCTTGAGTTAATAATCACAAAAGGATTTATTTTTAATTAACTTTAATCAGGTTACCAGTACTATTACTGGTATTATAAAAAATTTAATGTTAATAAGATTAATTTGTGAATTTGTAGCCACAAAAATTATTAATTTGCCCGGAAAGTACATGATATTATGTATGTACAATTATACGGTACACAATAAAACAAAATGATACACATTGAAATAGTGTTTCATTGTGTTACTGTGCAACTGTTTCATTGTGAACTACCTAAGGTTTTTTTTACTAATCTCAATTTTTTACCCACTAAATTGTAACACTTTAAGATATAATTTATTGCACATTAATCTACGAAATGTGTATAATGCTAATTAATCATGAAATTTATGAAATTTTCAACCATACTTTAGTAAAAAATCTATAAAGAAAATGCTAAAAATACTTACTTTTTGTCGAAAAAAACCAAAAGTGCTCCGCAAACACATCTTCTCGCACGCGGCGTCGATGCAAATTGGGCTAGGGCGGGGGGTTCACGAGAGTGTCCTAACGCAATATAATGCACGAAATGGCAACGCAGAATTTTAGAAATATCACAGTGTTTTATTGTGTACCACTGTTTCATTGTTGGACATCTGACCCTATACGTAAAAGTATAAGAATGCATGCACGAAACTGAGCTCTAACTCAATATAGTTATGGTTCGTTTTATTTTGACACTAATTTCATAGTATACGAATACGATCAATCGAATTAAATCTTATACTAACCACACTGTTTAAAAAATTTCACCGTCGATGTGTAAAACTCCACAGATAGTGTCGTGCGCTATATTCAGCGTGATAGTGTACGCGATGTCTGCTCAGCCGCTGGACATCGCGCGCTTCGCGATGTTCTTCGCGATCTCCATCTACACGGTGCTGGTCGCGCAAAGCTTTGGCCTGATGATCGGCGCGGTGTTCAATGTCGTTGTGAGTACTTTACTTTTGTCATCTACACTACTATTATAAAAAGGAAAGATTTGTATTTTACACACACACAAGTGTATGTTTGTAACGAATAAACTCAAAAACTACTGTGCCGATTTCAAAAATTCTTTCATCATTGGAAAGCTACATTCACCCTGAGTAACATAGGCTATATTTATTTTAAAAAAATCTTATGTCCACCCGCGCAAAGCCGGGACGGGCCGCTTGTATTTTATAAAAATGACGACATAAACTGACTTAATATCCGATTGTATTTTTGTAAGGTACTCTTTCACGCCAGATTGAATGAACCGATTTGGCTGAAAAGAATTGAGATAGCTCATGCCCACGATTAACATATAGGCTACATTTTATCCCGGAAAGTTAAAGAGTTCCCGCGGGAATTTAAAAAAAATTAATCCACGCGGATGAAGCCACGGGCGTCTATGAATCCTATTACTGGGTGGATGTTTGTTACTCAATCACGTCGCAACGACTGAACAGATTTGGCACAGAAATAGATTATAGTCTGGAATAACACCTAGGCTATCTTATATATTATCCCGGAAAATAAGAGCGTTCCCGCGGGAGTTAAGAAATCTTAATCCACGCAAACAAAGTTGCGGGCATCGTCTTTGTCTTCGTACTGGGCTGGTTTCCACACTTAAACCAGTGATGGTTTGTTGTGTGTGATGTACCAATCCTTCCAATGTTCTTCACTCAAACCATCCCAGCTCTCTCCAGAAGTCTAGCAGGCCACCCAGGTTGCCAAGGACTTCTCGAAGTGAAGCTGGGGATCCTAGATGGTTGTTGCGTTGTTCTGCTACGCCCTGCATAAAGGACTGTCGGTGACACCTATAATAAAGAGGTGTTTGTTTGCGGGAATCATCTATTTACTTATAATATTTCCTCACAGAACGGAACATTCCTCGGTCCAACCCTCTCCGTGCCGATGATGATGTTCGCCGGCTTCGGCGTGACGCTGCGCGACCTGCCGCACTACTTGCACTGGGGCTCCTACATCTCGTACCTGAGGTACGGCCTGGAGGGGTACATCGGCGCTATATACGGCCTGGAGAGGCCCACGCTGGCGTGCAACCAAGCCAAGTACTGCCATTACAAGTAAGCTACCTTTTCACCTTATTTAGGCTTCCGAAAAAACATCGGAACCCTTATAGGCTCACTACGTTTTAGAATAAGTTGTACAAAAGATTTTTAAGCTATTGCATAGCTTCTATCGCGGGCCAGCGTGGAGACCGAATCCAGAAATTCCGTAACGAAAATAACCTGACACGGGACTGATCTACGGTGAGCCGCTAGATGGCGTTGATAAAAAATGTTATGCAATAGCTTTACCGCGGCAGTCCCCGAGTGCCACACGTCTTTTTTTTTAATTTGAAACTGTGGAACCAACTTCCTGCAACGGTGTTGCCACTAAATTACAACATGGGGTTATTCAATGGGCGGACCAACAAATTCCTAAAAAGCTGGCAACGCATTGGTGGTGCCTCAGGTACTACAAATGTTCATGGGTGACGATAATCACTTAACATCAGGTGACCCGCCTATGTATATGAAAAAAAAATACCATGACAATATAGTCCTTGACTGTGATGTCACCTGATGGTAAATGACGATACAGTCTAAGATAGTCGCGGGCTAACTTGGAAAGGGTATGGCAGTGTACATTCAACCTATATCTCTAGTCGGTTTTTACTCGCCATCGTGCCGGAACGCTAAATCGCTTGGCGGCACTTCTTTGACGGTAGGGTTGTAACTAGCCACGGCGAAAGCCTTCCATCAGACCAGACCAGGAACCTTTCAGAAATTATCAATTCCCAAATTGACTCCGCCGGGAATCGAACCCGTGACCTCCCAGTTATAAGACCACAGCGCTCACCACTAAGCCAGGGAGGTCGTCGTAGGGTCTGTCCTAATTTGAGTACATGACACGCAGGGTAGGTACATTGAGCCTACCTTCCTTTCTTCTAGAAATCTGGGATGGAAATGGTAAATATTCTTACTCCGATTTTTGTTTATGGACAGTCATAAATAAGCTTATAACTTTTTTTACGGTGACACATAGTGATCTACTTCCTTAATACTTGATGTTTATTTAGAGTATGTTTTTCAGGTATCCCCGTACATTCCTGAAAGAAATCGCGATGTCTCCGAACATGTTCTGGTGGGACATCTTAGCACTTACTGTCACGTTGTTCACACTGAGGATCGCTGCCTTCCTGCTGCTCAAGTGGAAACTAACGGCTGTCCGATAGTTTTATGAACCAAGACAAAAATTAATGATGGACATAAATGCATTGACCTTTATATTTAATCTATGATCTGGACTTGCTGCTGTGATTTCGATTTGCACACAGCATTTTGGATATGATTGACGCCATTTTGGCGCTGTAAGCGCTAAGCAAATACGGGTGTCTTTGGAACTAATAGGTCGTAGGTAAGGCTCAACTCACACCGAAAGAGCGTCGAAGCGCAGCGAAGCGGAGTGCAGTTTGAATTTTAACTTTATTTTCATTACTATAATACTTATTATCGCATGAGTCAAACTCAAACGAGTCGCGCGGATGCCTGCGGCGCCGCGGGAATTCCGGCGAATTCCAAACGGAACCGTGCGACTGCGCGAGAAGTCGCGGGAAGTCCCGAGAATGCTCGAGCAGTCGCGAACGACCGCTGGCAATATCCCGCCCCTCACGACCCGTGAATTCATCGCGGGCGCGAGTCCCGCGACTTCTCGAGCATTCCAGCGACTTCTCGAGCATTCCAACGACTTCTCGAGCAGTCGCGGGAATCCGCGCGCCTTCTCTATCGAGCGGGTCGCTGCGCTTCGCTGCCCTTCGCCGCTCTTTCGGTGTGAGTTGAGCCTTATAGGTACTTCTATAATTAATCTATGATTTCACCGTTGTTGTGTTATGGTTTCATGGATTAATATTATTAGTTCCAGAGCGCTCTCTGCATGTGTCAAATATGATCCTTCAAATTGATCCATAAATATGCTGCTATTTGTATAGGGACAGCAAAACCAGTGTTAATCATCAGATTAATAATAGAGATCTGTGAGATACCCTCAAAACAATCGTGCGGATGCAAGAATGAAGTTGCACAGACTAGATAATAGCATAGAGCCCATGCATCAAGTATGGTGCCACCAACTTATCTGCTCAGGTGGACAAAATTGGAACTAAGGCTGCTATTTTAAAATATCATTTCCGTTGAATTCCACTGTCCAAATATTCATGGTCTTTGCTGACTGTCACTTCTTTCTAGTGCGTTTCGATTTTTCTTAAGTAGCAATACCAAATTTTCCACTAGTGACGTCTTTAGCACATAGAATTCTTTGACATACCTATTAATTAAGTTGGTAGCATGTTGGTGACAATGTAAATATCACAAGTTATGAATGCTCGCGTCTAAGATATTCAAACATGATATGGATAATAGGAACTTAGGTTTTTTACTATTTATGGCATAGCATCATCATCTTTGTCTCGACATTTTCAATCAATGATATGGATAAAAAAATATGACAAGAACAACGTAACTAATTGGTTCAGTCCAAATAAAAGTGTTTCCATATTACGCCCTTAAATCGGACAGTATGAAAGCGCCAAAGAAACAACTATTATTTATTATTTACTAGCTTTTTTTCCGCGACTTCGTCCGCGCGGAATCCCGCAAATCAATGCAAAAAATTACGTCGATCTGTTATTTCGTTGCTTATTTTACAATGATTTGACAATGTTTATTCTGTCCACACTCGCATTTATAGCAAGAATTAGTAAGGATATTAGTAAGAAAATAAGGACTCTCTCTTAAAAACGCTCTAAATGTTTTGTGCAAAATGTAAGTCTGGCTGTGAAAATATGTAACTTTAGGTGTTTTGTTGTTGAATGCCATTTTTATGAAATTTTTATTAATATCTTTTGAGATAAATACAGTTTTATCGCCAAAAATAAACTGTTAAGAAATTAGACGATACCTCTTTTTTACTGCTTATTTTCATTGCTCTTTTAAATTATTTTGTAAACGATTTATGAATTGCCTCATATTTTTTTCATTATAACCAAATAATTTATATTGCAATAATGCCATAAATTTTATTACTGTGATAAGAATATTAAACTTTGCCATTCAAACACTTTTAAAATATTGTAAAAATTTGCGTTTAATTTTCCAACTAGCTTGCCAAATAATATTCTTTAATAATATTTACGTATTATGTTATTAGAAAAAAAAACTAGACACGTTTTCAATAGAAATTATTATTAAGAGTAGTACGGGTTAAAAAATTTAATTCTAAAATAATAATAATACTTAGTGATAATTTATTTAAGAATAATAGGTAGGTACCTACTTACCTACGTAAGTGCGTCAAAATTTATACTATACATAGGTATAAATTGGCAATATTAGTCTGCGATATATTTGCTAATCCTAAAATAAATTTTGGCGATGGTACAGAAAAATAAATATTTAAGGCACAAAATAACTAATTGGACTAAGTAATTCTTTTGCTGTGCTTTTATTTTACTTATTTTGTAAAATTAGGGACTTATAATTCTATTTAAGGGTACTGCACCAACCAGCTAACAATCCAACTATGTTGGAATTGAGCTAAACAATTTATTTGTGTGTATGTAATTGTTACTGAGTAAGTAGATAGTTACGATAAAATTGAATTTTCGTTTTAAAATCATAAATTTAAAAAGACATGTTGACTATATATGTAACTATATATGGTAGCGATATTAGTATAAAATTACTAGAGTAAGTTTAGGTATAATATACTTTATTTAACAGGGTCGGCTCAATCAATTTATGTTATTATATTATTACTCCGAAGAATGTGTATAAACAACAAATCCAGCAAATGACTATAATATAATTAAGACTATAATATAATATGTTTTGTACCTACTAAGATAGCTCAAGGATTGCTATTGTGATAAATATAATATTTATACTTGGTAAAACCTGAGTCTATAAATTCCTACAGAAATGTGTGAAACATATTGTAATTGAAATAACCATATAACTATTCCAATTTATGGTGATATTTTTACTATAGTTAATGTAAACTTTTTGTACAATGAAACAAAAATAAATGAATTGTAAACTTATTATTTTTTATATACATATTTTAATATTATCAATACCTACTTATTACATAAAAAAATAAATAGTAGCATAAAAACGTTTTAAGCTTAAAAATCCATTAAGTATAGCTACATTATTTGAATTATACAACGTTACTTTTTTGTTAAAAGGAAAGCCAAAACATATATTGTTTTGTAAAGAAATACTTAGTATTTCTTAGATACTTAATGGATAAACAGAAAATAATGTTTTGTAGATCATACATTTTATTTGAAGCTAAATTCTAAACTTACGATACTTATCCTAATATGATATAAATAACCCGTGTACAGGGCCCAATTCTTTTCATGACGTTAAAGTATGCGTCCTCCATATCCTCTGGAGCGACTACCGTGGATGTGAAAGGCGAAGGAAGAGCTGTGTGCCCTCGGAAAGGCTTTTGTCCAGCGATGGGTGTAGGTAGACCGATGATGATTATAATCAGTCTAGTTTATGCGCCTTCGCGTCCCTTGAACTGCCCCACACCAGGTCGATGAGGCACCACTGTAGCGTGTAGAAGAAGAGGTGTTCAGTGAGTGCCAGCAGTCCGAGCAGCAGCAGCTGGGAGCGGCTGAACAGCTCCAGGAAGCTGTACACCACCTCGCCGCTGTAGTAGCTTCGGACGAGACTGAAAATAAATGATTTACCTATAGGTCAACTAGATGATACCCGCGCCTTCATTCACGTGGATTAAGGTTTTTTATTCCCGCGGGAACTCTCTTATTTCCCGGAATAAAAATGCCTATGTGCTATTCCAGACTATAATCTATCTCTGTGCCTTTCAGCCAAATCGGTTCAGTCGTTGCGACGTGAGTAACAAACATACAAACTTCCGCATTTATAATATTAATAGGATTAGCAGCAACCCGCCCCGGCTTCGCATGGGTAGCAAGCACTACATAATTATTATGTATTCAATAGATAGGTAGGTACATCTAAATATATAAAACGAAAAGGTGACTGATTGACTGATCTATCGACGCACAGCTCAAATTACTGAACGGATCGAACTGAAATTTGCTAAAAAAAAGCTAGTAAAAGCAAGTACACATATAAATCAATTGCTGTCCGTTAGTCTAGCTAAGACTCAAAAACGGCTTGACCAATATGAATAATTTTTTTGTTTGTTTTTCCCCAAATACAGGGGTGGTTGTTAAAAACAAAAAGAAATAGGGAAAACCCAAAGGCCATCAGTTGGACCGTAGCCGTAGTGTAAAGTGGTCCAAACACTTAGGGCACGATTCCCGAAAGATGCGAGTTCGATCCCCGCCGGCCCCACAATTTTTGATACGTATTTAGAAACTAGTTGATGACCGCAACTTCGGGTGGATTAAGGTTTTGTAATTCCCGCGGGAACTCTCTTATTTTCCGGTATAAAAAGTAGCCTATGTGTTATTCCACACTATAATCTATCTCTATGCCAAATTTCAGCCAAATCGGTTCAGTAGTTTTTACGTGAAAGAGTAACAAACATCCCGCCATCCATCCATCAATCCATCCATCCATACTTACAAACTTTCGCGTTTATAATATTAGTAGGATCTATCCGGAAAATATAAAAACTTACACAGCAGAGTAAATACTGCAGAATGCAACTACCGCCAACAGGCCGGGTACAATACTCTTAGGTCTTTTCCGAGGCAGGAACATAATGTCCAGAAACACCATCACCGCCGACACAGTGTGCAGGGAGTGGTGCGCCCAAGCCGGGAGGTACGCGAAGATTGCCACTGGAGCTATCAGAGCGGGATCTTTGCTCCACATGCGCCAGAAGAAGAAGTCACTGTACTGAAACATTTGAAATATTGGATAGAAGCAGGCGTTGCTTTGCGGAATTCCACAATTGCAACTTCCGAACCGGTGATAAATTCATTTGACGGTTCGAAACCATTTAGTAAAAGTTTATTTTAACAAAAAAATATTCTATTCTATTTCATTATATTTGTTTATGATATGATGATGTGTTTGTTCCATAATCTAGTAGGATAAAAGAACACCCCAAAGAACAGAAGGGGAGTACCTCTTACCAAACCAAAGGTCGTCAGCTTAGAAAGATCAGTCTAAATCACGGATGGCCAACCGGTCGATCGCGGCAAGACTGCAAATCTAGCAGAAGATGCTCAGGCGCAATTCTCACACTAATATTATAAACAAGTAGTTAGTAACTAGTTACAAACAATTCAATTTTATTTTTTCCCTTTTAATCAAATAAAAAATAGTACACAAGTAACTTATACTGTTTCATTTATCAAGAAGTATGAAATTGGTAGATCTACAGGGTTTCGTCAGTAAGTTGGCCACCCCTGCTCTAAATGATAAGATCGCCTTACTCTAGCTATAATAGTAAAAGTGCCTTACCATTGTGGTAGGAAATAAAATGCTGGTCATCACAAAGTCGCGTACTTTCCTCAAAGTTTTCACTGTTTCTTTGTCCCATTCTCCGTTCTTTTCCTTCCAGTCACAATAGAGGGCGATCGGTAAGTAGACGATTGACAGTAACTAGAAAGAAGAATAAGCATTTTTAACCGACGAAAAAAAAGGAGGTCCTCAGTTCTTTAAAAGGTATCTCGCAGCCATGCTTAAAAATACAACTCGTAGTTATGCTTTTAAAAAAGTTTGTCGTCGACTCAAAAGTTACATGCATTAGCATGGAAGCTTAGTAAGACTAAAAAGATTTATATTTTATTCATTGAGACCATTCTTATTAGCCTAAACACGCTATATCTGCTGTAAGTTGCTGAGGAATTGAGTACCCACAGACTACTTGATGCTGCAGCATCAGCTCAAGGTTACCGTGCCTTGGAAATACCGAATACGAAATAACAGTACACCTTTCAAATCAATCGCACCAGTGAAAGTTCGTGAAACCCTCATTTCTTACTTGACTAAAGGTAGTCAAGTAAGAAATGAGCTGATGATCTTCAAACGCCTGAGTAGATCTTCACAGATTTTAGCTAAGATCCACCTTTATCACGTCAGCTTTTGAATATGAAAAATTGTATCAAAATTGGTCCATTCGATAGGGAGCTACATCCAATCCAGATACACCCACACACAGACAGACACACACGTCAACAATACCTGCGTTGAATGCAAAATTAAGGAATACAATGCATGTCAAGTCAAATGTGACAATCAGCAGTTCCATTAAAATTCATTGCGCTTCTAACGACTGGAACTTACGTGACTGAGCACGTATTTATCTCATTGGGAACTCTGCTTAAGTAGGTACAAGGTGCGACATCAATACATATACGGTTGACGGACCTCGAGTACGACAGTTTTAATATTATAGTATTTATGGCCATGACTATTTGAGTTTGGATTTTACATATTACGATTATAATAATATCATTTATATATTACCAGTACTAAACTTAAAAAATAACGTACATAATTGACTTGTTAAGTAAACAAATAAATTAAGTACCTACTTATAACTTTGAGATTAGAGGCTAAAGTATTTATTTATTGTAATTAAGTACGAGACATCTTAAATGATTTCAACTAGGCGTTTGCCTCCATCGCATGATAAATACACATTTGTTCTATAAATATTGCACAGTAAAGGAAGAGTAAAGGTTATCTAAATTTTAGAACTCACGTATGCCCACAACTTGGTACGCATGGATTCAAGCTGGATTCAAGTTAATAAAGACACACCAGAACAGTACACCCTGCATCTTTACTCATTTTTAGGGATTTTAGGGTTGGAATGAATAAATGGGAGCCTATTAATAAGCCTCGGCTGTCCGTCCTTCCATCCGTCCGTCCGTCCGTCCGTCCGTCCATCCGTCCGTCCGTCCGTCTGTCCGTCTGGCTGTAATCTCAAGAATAGTAATAGGCATTGGATTATACATATTATATCTTACTTCGATCACAAAATACGTATTATACCTAGTTACTCTCATAATCAAAAAGGAAAAATTATCCTTAGCTTTAACGTACTTTTACACTTACGATAAAATGTTAATATGTAGGTAGGTTACTTTAATCTATTACAAATAATTGTAATACCTACAAGAAATAATTGGTTTCGGTTCACTTTAAATTACGTATGTATGTTTTAATATGATATACTATATTTGAAAGTATGTTTTCTCTAGAGTCTAGTCTAATTACTTTTAAAAAAATGACGATAATATTATTGATACATTTATAAATTAGATAAGTATTTGAACGGTACATTTTAAATTTTAAAATAGATAGGTACCTACCTACTTACATTTGTGACAAACTTGTATTCAATAACAAAATTTCCCTTGACTGCGATCTCACCTGATGGTAAGTGATGATGGAAGAAGGGTATAGCAGCTAAATCGCTTGGAGACACTTCTTGGGCAGTCGGATAGTTACTAAAACAGTAGCTAAATCTTTACTAAAATATTAGAATATCAACTTACATTGAACCAGCAAGTGAGCAACTTCCACCGCACTCTAATATAAACACTAACTCGAGGGTCATCATCATTTGACATATCAATTGGTAGAATCATGATTGCTGCGAACACCAAATGCAAAAAGGCAGCGCCGTAGAAACAAATGCGGACATTTAGCAAAAAATTACTGCTTCTTATCATAATAAACAATGAATTCAAACTCCTGTTAATTCAAAAATATATTGTAATGTTTACAACATAGATAACATGATACACAATGAGAAACCGGTGCGTGTAAAGTTCGGACTTAAAATGACAATCGTTCCACTTCCAGTGAAGTAGGATTGTGCAATTAATTTTTGTTCGTTGATAGGTTGATAGGTTATTATTGTTTGCATAGATAGGGTGGCTCCTAGCCATATTACAAACACGTCGTATCTATTGTTATCTTTCCATGGACTTGGTGAAATTATAAAGGTTCCTTATAGTTTTAATACAGAACCCCTGAAATATGCAATTGTAATTTTGTCATGTCTAAGGCACACGAAAGAGTTCAACATGATACAAGTATCCTTGCTAATAAAACATACCGGCCGAATTGATAACCGCTTCCTTTGTTGAAAGTCGGTTAATTATAAATGCGAAAGTGTGTTTGTTTGTTGGTTTGTCCTTCAATCACGCCTCAACAAAGCAACGGATCGACAAGATTTTTTGTATAGGTATAGTTGAGTACCGGGAGAGTGGCATAGGCTATCTTTATCCCGAAAAATCAAAGAGATCATCATGAGATCACGCGGGATTTTAAAAACTAAATCTACGCGAACGAAGTCGCGGGCATCAACTAGCTTTTAAATAAATTATTTATTCCAATGGTCCAAATCGAATATCGAACAATACGATGACTAATATATGATATAATTGTGACCAAAAAACTGATAGGACTTTTAAATACTCAAAGGATAGGACTGATAGGCTTTGTCATCATTGGACGTGCAAATAATTATTAAGGACGTGACAACCATGAATAACTTAGTTCAAGGAAGTGTACCTAATTACTTGGGCGTATTTTGTTTTTAAATTCTTACTTCCTTACTAATATTATAGATGCGAAAGTGTGTGTGTTTGTTGGCTTTTCCTTCGATCACGCCACAACAAAGCAACGGATCGACGAGATTTTTTGCATGGGTACAGTTGAGGACCGGAAGAGTGACATAGGCTTCCAAGAGATGTGGCGTAATAGAGTAACAAACATCCGTCAATACATTCAAGCTTTCACATTTATAATATTAGTAGTGACATAGGCTACCATTTGTCTCGGAAAATTAGGGACGAAGTCGCGGGCAAAAGCTCACAATGAGTTAGGTATACACCTACCTAATTCATCATTGTGTCTTTGCGAATGACATAAAATTATCTTTCTCCTTCATTTATCTGATAATTTTAATATCAATGATGCTGATCGCTTAAATGAACATAAATAAAATATAAATATACAATAAGATAAAAATAATTCCATTTCGACCATATCAAAATAAACAATTATTGTTAAGAGATTAACTTAATGCATGTGCAAAAACTAAGATGTCGTAGACCCTCGTCTCTACATTTACGAGTGAGTAGGTACTACGTACGGTCGGGGACTAAATATGTTTACCACTTTTCAAATTAGATTCTTCGTAACCCTGCGTTCAGTAAGGTCTATAATGCTATATCAAGGCATTTGTTACGTTATAAAAATTTTATGCATCGTTTTATCAAAAAAAGTTTATAATGACTTTTCTATACAAATATTAGTAATAAAACTCATTTCGTAAATTCAAGTTTGACACATTAGATCATTGCACTTGTAAAAGTGTCAATTAATTATCAAAAATATTAGATTTGTTATTTGAAATTTAAATATACAAAATGGAAGCTTAATCATAATTCTAATGGTGAAGTTCATATTATGCATTGAATCATAATGATGCTGGTAGCATCCACAGTCAAAAACAGTCAAAAGGAGGTGGATGAGCTATGGGGATGCGTGGTGTTTCTGCAGCATTTTACATTGATGTTCTGCAGCAAAATTCCGACACCTAAGTTCAAGATAATGCGCCGAGCTGCTATTCCATGGTTCAATCTGCATCGTGGCCGTCATCTCGTTCAATAGCCCGCTCGATCTGCTGATTTGAAAAATTTATGGGGCTTAGTGATTCAAAGGTGGGACTGTCAGAATCAAAGAAATCCTCAAAGCACACCTCAAAGTCTTAGATCACGTTGCACTGGGGTATGGGATGATATGAACTGACTTATCGCCTTGTCGCGTCTATGCGAGAGAGTCTACGTGTTGTCATTGCAGCGAATGGAAGCTAATTAAGCTAATTTTTTATTTATACTAATATTGTTTAGTTTCTCAATAATAAAATTAAGAAATAAAGATTCTTTGAAATTTCATTACATTATTACTTCCGTTTTCTCATTTTGGTAACTCGTGTCCTGTGCTCGTGTCTATATGAGATGATATCTATTTATTAAAATTACTAGCTTTTGCCCGTGACTTCGTCCACGTGTAGTTAGGATTCTACCATGGGAACCCTCTATTTTTCCGGGATAAATGTCGCTATCCAAATCCTCAACTATATCCATGCAAAAAATCATGTGGATCTATTGCTCCGTAGCTGTGTGATGAAAGGACAAACCAACAACGAACAAACAAACACTTACATTATTTTATAACAGTAGTAAGGATTTTTTGTTCCAAAAAAGGTTTTCTACATCTAACCTATTTAGCAGTCACCTACTAAAGAGACCGCTAAAGGACTGTAAGCACCGCTACATGTTAAAAAGTCTATGATCTATGGCTAATCAAATCACATATCGACCTTCTGACACAGATGTGTGCATGCAATTATGAATCTTAAGGTGGTAAACATTTTCTGTCCGCGACTGTATATCTATACGACATCTGTCCTAAATAATATTGTAACATTTTGTTTTGCAAAAAGCATATACATATAGCTGAGGCCCGCGATTTCGTTCGCGTGGATTTAGTTTTCAAAATCCCGCGGGAACTATAATTTTTTGGGGATAAAAAGTAGCCTTTGTTTTAATCCAAGGTAAACATACAAAAATCTTTCTCTTTATAATATTAGTATAGATATAAATTAATTATATTTAATATAATATTTTTATATTTCTTGGTTTTCTTTACAATTTTATGCCTTGTATCATGTTTGTAACTATAATAAATAATTAATAGTAATAGTATGCTGATAGTATGTATGAGAGTCTAGCATACTAGGATATTAAAATAGCAATGTATCGTGCAAGTACAAACGATTCCAAAAGAGTTTTAGGCGCTAAACTTATTTTCGTAAATGGCTCGCTCTATTGTATTCCCACGAATGTGGCAACTGATACTCTAGCAGAGGCGTAACTACAGGGTGGCATGACGGCAAAATGCCACGGGCCCCAGCTGGAAGGGGCCCCCGATCAGAGAGGGCCAGAAGCACAAGATGATCCTAACATTTATAGCCATTCCTGTGATTACGGCTAGTGCCGAGCGATCATTATCAAAATTAAAATTGATATAAACTAAATTCTTTTGGACAAAAAAGGTTTCGCACAGTGTCGGATTTACCAAAAGGCTGAGTTGACTGGAGCCTAGGGCAGCAGATTTTAGGGGCGGTAAATTTGGGACCAAAATTTTTATTTATGACTAACAGAAATGAAAAAGATACATATTTGTATAAGTATGTACCTAAATGTCATTAGGTCCATAAACACATATTTTAAAATTTTATAAAATATCTAATAAATTACTGAATATAGGTACCCCAAACAATAACTAAATAGTTGGTAGAGTCGACTTTACCTACGATGCCAGGTGTGCGGCGCATACAAGCGCAGGGTCTCAAGCGTCAAAAGTACAGGACTAAATATGGCGTAGTGCAAAATAAAAAATTTCGCGCTCGCTTCGCTCGTGAAAATGTCGCTTTTAAGTTGCTATTGTAGATGCCAAGAATGGACTACTAAGTGCCGTAATGCAATTATAAAAAATTTCGCGCTCACTTCGCTCTCGAAAATGTAGCTTTTACGTTTCTATTGTAGGTGCCAAGTGTGGACTACTAAGTGCCGTAATGTAATCATAAGAATTTTAGCGCTCGCTTCGCTCGCGAAAATGTCGCTTTTAAGTTGCTATTGTAGATGCCAAGAATGGACTACTAAGTGCCGTAATGCAATCATAAATTTCGCGCTCGCTTTGCTCAGGAAATTGTCGCTTTTACGTTGCTATTGTAGGTGCCAAGAATAGACTACTGAGTGTCATAATGCAATCATAAATTTTGCGCTCGCTTCGCTCGCAAAAATGTCACTTTTGCGTTGCTGTTGTAGGTGCCAAAAATGGACTACTAAGTGCCGTAATGCAATCATAAAAAATTACGCGCTCGCTTCGCTCGAAACATTTTCGGAGTAACAAGCATGGAATACATAACAGCACGGTGCAGCCGTTAATACTGGGCTACATCAACGAACTTCAGGTACCAACTCCTCAATCCTGATGCTGCTTGGTAAGGCCACCTAAATTGTGACGATTTAGAAACCATCGGTTGTGGATTGGTATTGCAGGTAGTTAAGCATCAAGTATATGGACTAGTGGAGTAGTGGCAGAATACAATCGTAAAAAATTTCGCGCTCGTTTCGCTCGCGATAGTGACATTTTTGGTTCTTATGTCATTAACACCTTTGCTGAACAAAAGCCCGAAAACAGGAATTTTAATCTTTGAAAGTGACATACGCTCTGAATTAAAGGTTATTAGAAAATCAAGTAATTGTATTCGCGTTTGTATGTACTTACTTCACCTAGTGATTTATTATAAAGCAAAAAAATATTAACTCATTGGTTGAGCTTCTTTATATTGGGGGAGAGAGGGCCCCATCCGATGAATTTGCCACGGGCCTCAAACGGTATAGTTACGCCTCTGTACTCTACTGTAAGTTTTCAAATTCGTTAATTTGAACGTCGTGATGGACAATTTCACACAATTATTCTAAACTAGATGATGCCCGCGACTTCGTTCGCGTGGATTAAGATTTCTTGATTCCCGCGGGAACTCTCTTATTTTCCGGGATAAAAAGTAGCCGTGTGTAGGATAGTAGTGTGCGTGCGTGCGTGCGTGTGAGTGTGTGCGTGTGAGTGTGTGTGTGTGTGGTGACAAAAACAAATAGACAGACAGACGGACAGACAGACAAAAATTAAAAAAAAAATGCTTTTTTGTTATAATAACCGTATTTACTTTCACATGCATTTAGTGAAAAGGTGTTATTTTTATATTACAACCAAACACTTCAATTTTATTTATTTGTATAGATGTATAAAAGATGTATAGATGTATAGATTAACGTAACTCCAGTGATGTGCTACCTAATGGAGCATCCATATTATCTCATGTTTTAATGGTAAAGGAAAACATAGTGAAGAAACATCTCTCTGAAAGTTCTCCAAAATGTTCTCAAAGGTTACCTACCTATGTTATGTTAGGTAAAGATTAGGTTAAAGTTACCTACTCGTAGTGAAAAACAAGTATCATGCATTGACCGATATTTGTGCTCGTGATTCTATACAAATACGTCAATCGTTTATCATCAATTTATGTAATAAAAAGCTTATCTTCATAGAATATTGTTAATTAATTAATCTCTATCAGCTCGCTTTATTATGGCTAACTTTATTTATCTAGGTTATAATTACCTACTAAGGCGAGTTGTAAATCGGACGAATAAATTTTACCGTCATTTTTATCATTTTGAAGACGGTAAAGTTTTATTCGATGGTCGAAAATGGTCGATGCGGTCCCAAGGTGCTGGAGTGGCGACCCCCCACCAAGTGGACAGACGACATCAAGCGAGTCGCAGGGAGCCGCTGGATTCAGGCGGCGCAAGACCGAGGCCTGTGGAGGTTCATGCAAGATACTTATGTCCAGCAGTGGACGATTAGTAAGGATAGTAAGAATTAGCCAAGCAGAACTTGACTAACATTCTCCTCTCCCCTTCATATAACTGAAAAGCTATGAATGGGTCCAACATTATTGTGCAAAGGGATCGAACCGTTACCCCACAGTTTAGACTAGTCCACATTTTTAACCGTTGGACTATTGAGGCTATAAACTAATTAAGTATCAAGTGGTTCGTTAATCACTAGGCTTAAACGTTCCGACGCCAAGGAGTCTCATTGACCCTCTTATCTAATGACATTTCAACTCAAACGATTCACGTCAGAGATTAAGGCGATCGCAGCGAATAATACAAAAACAACTTTGTTCTGAGAAAATGCAACAGTTGCTCATCGTTACTCGCCTTTCGTTAGACACTTTTCGAGGACATTCTAACCCTAGGGTTCTATTATATGGGTTAACCTTAGGGTCCTTAGGGACAGTGATAGGTTGAGATGAATGTAAGAATTTCCCGCGTACAATTTATGTAAAGTACCTATAATACCTAATGTCCTCCCGACCGAATTCGGCCACGGCGGCCAATCTCAACAGAGAATAACCATCTGCGCGGGAGATATTATAGTGCACAAATGTGTGGGCAAATACAGATGCACTCGCTATTCCCTCACTCTCATAGTCCGATGGAGCGAAAAATCCGACACGACCGGAGAGAGATTAGGCGCAGGATCGACGGCTTTACGTGCTCACCGCCTACTTCCTAGCTTCGGGATACTAAGAATTTCTTGGCAGAAAAACCCAATACATTTTTTTGGTCCGACCCGGGAGTCAAACCCGGAACCTCGTACTCCGCAGTCGAACTTGCTAACCACTAGACCAACGAGGCAGTTAAAGTAGTAGGTAGTAGGTAACACAAACTTTATAAACAATTGGAAGTTAGGTATATAAAATAGATTATCAGTTGTCACGTTGCACTCCACGCGGTTGTCATAAATTAAAATGTATATATGTATTACAAACATATATAGTCAAAATGTGGGTGATAAACAAGGTGGGGGGAAATGTGTGCGCTAGGCTCGCTAGGCGATTATTTTTACTCAACTGCGCGACGCAAAGGAGAGTAATGTGTTTATCAGCCTATATGTATGTATGTTTGTGGCTTTGAAGACCAAACGCGTGAGCCGATTTTGATGATTCTTACGTCAATCAATTTGTGTTAATCTTGCGAGTGTCACTAAAGACATGACAGTAATAGTTCCTCCTTCACCTTTTCACCACAGAACTGCGAGAAGTCGTGAGCGTTGGCATCCTTATGTGGTAGAAATTCAACCTACTCGAACGAAACGCTTCAATTCAACGTTTCTGATAAGAACCGCTAAGGTGTGGAACACTCTTCCAGCAACCGAGTTTCCTGGCCACTTATAATAATTTGAGTGCCTTCAAGGCAAGAGTGAATAGTTATTTTCTAGGCAAGCGCGGTCCTACCTAGACCTCATCAGGACCCTAAAAATTACGGCTACAGTGTGACGATTGCAATCGCCTCTGATTGGCCGATTCTCACTCGCTGTTGGCTTAAATGCATCGTTGCAGAAAGGTAGCAAAGATTGATGCAGCGTTTACAGAAACAACCCACTGAACAATATGGCTGAAATCACATCTGTGCGCATCGATTCGCATTTTGTCTATATAAAAGTGCTATTTTGTATGGAGCCGTTTACGGATCGATTCAACTTTTCGCATCGATTCGGCTTTCGCATTTTTTGTACCTCAAATCCGTATAAGTGTAACTCTCTGTAAGGATCGGATGAGAAGGTTTCGGATGCGGACCGATCCGTTCGCATGCGAAAGGGTCGAAAATGCGTATAAGTGTCACTGAAATCATACGGAAAAATCCGTATATGTAATCTATACGGATTGGAAATATCTATTGGATAAAAGTAGGCGTTACTATGCCAAAACGGAGCAATTGTTGAAATTGTGGAAAAAGCAAAGCTGACGCTTCTGTAGCAGATAAGTAATTAATGGGTAAGTACCTAACCTGCGATTTTTAACATAATCACAATCCTCGCCGCAAGTAGGTATTGGAACAAAATTCCGTATCGATGTTCGGCTTTCGCATTTTTGTACCTCAAATCCGTGTGTTACTCTCTATATGCGAAACTTTCGACGCGCGATGCGTATAACTGTGACTG
The DNA here is from genome assembly GCA_933228805.2 of Hipparchia semele. Lineage (NCBI taxonomy): Eukaryota > Metazoa > Arthropoda > Insecta > Lepidoptera > Nymphalidae > Hipparchia > Hipparchia semele. The sequence continues at coordinate 4,931,238 of OW121717.1, read as the reverse complement.
AAATCATACGCAAAAATCCGATTTTTTTTTCAGTAATGTAAGTACTGTATACACAATACACTGCAATGTACACTCACTAAAATTACAATCTAGCCTAATAATATGGCTAATGAGTAATTTTACTTTAACCTAAACTTATAAAATATCCTATATACTAAGAAGTAGTACAATGACGTATCTTAGTCTTTCTTTATCGGTTGAAGACACCTTTTCTTGAGTTCTTTGCGCACAAATGTGATTTCAGCCTAAGTTGGCGGATCTATACTTGACACGTGTGCTCTATGCTATTATCTAGTCTGTGGTCTGTGCAACTTCATTCATACGCATGCGCGTTTAGGTCATACTTATGCACGACAAACACTAAGGTGTCCACGCGATCGCCGCGTGCACAGCACACGTGAGCCACGCGCTAAACACTTGTCAACGCCCGGCGCGCCGCGTGGAAATTATGAGAAAATAACCGGGAATTTGTTATTGGCGCTGCTGTATGACGTGCCATACCTACTTGCTGTGTGAGAATATTTTAAACTCTTTTATGAACGGGATTCAATTTATTAGAGGCTAAAAATGAACGCTGCATGAGTGTAACGGTCACAATCAACTGAGATTGGCTGGATTTATGGCGTTATTGCAGTATCAACTCGTTTAATAGTTTTAACCAACAACGAAAGAAGAAAGAGTATCACAGATTGAGGCGTTGAAGCACACGTGTAAGAAAGATACAAACAATGTGTAATTTTTTAACCCACCACAAAAAAAGAAAGGTGTCTAGTTAGATGTGTGTATCTGTATATCTGTGTGTCTGTCTGTTCCAATGGACCAATTTTAATGCGGTTTTTTGTTTGAAAGCTGATATCTTACGAGTTATTTGAATACATGATGTATTTGGCGCCTACTGCACTCCTATTCCCCGCAATACGCTAGCATCTGTTGCGCTTCATACGAGGTTTCGGGCATGTTTTATTTCATCGCTTAGTCACCAGTGCGCGGATGAAATCTGCCGCCCTAGCCATATTACAAACGTGTCGTCTCTTTCTACGATCGCTCACGCTAAAGCAGGGGCTTCCAAAGTTTTTTATCACACTTTTTATCCTTTCAGAAGGGAAGCGCCCCCTGGGAACCCCTTCTTTAGCGTGAGCGATCGTAGAAAGAGACAATACGTTTGTAATATGGCTAAGGTGGCTGATTTTTTCTGGCATTCTGCGCAGTCTTAAGTATTTAATCAACGTAAGCGAGATCTACAAACGTGTTGTAGGCTAGTTGTAGGTATGCTATTTGCTCAACACAAACAAGTGGAACCTATGGAAACTGCCGGGAATATATTCGCAACTGCATGTATAAGTAATGCTTGCAAAACAGTGGAACAATTTAATCTTTGTTTACATTACCTACGGTGTTTGTATTACCTGTAATAAAGTTGTACTCCAAAGAGTATGATTCCTCTAATAATCTTTTTAACGCCCGACGGAAAAAGAGGGGTGTTATAAGTTTGACTTGTGTATCTGTGTGTCTGTCTGTTTCCTTGTAGCTCCACAATGATTGAACCGATTTTGATGCGGTTTTCTCTGTTTGAAAGCTAACGATTACGTTAGCTTTCAAATAGACAAAACCGCACTTCGATTACGAAGTGCGTCTTAGCTATAGTAATAATTTATGAAGATCTTACGCACCGCTAAAATTTTAAGTTTAAGTTTTTCCCTCTAACTATAATTTGGGTACCTTCAAATCAAGAGTGAATAGGCATCTCCTAGGCAAGCGCGTTCCATCTTAGGCCGCATCTTCACTTAGGTACCATCAGGTGTGATCGCAGCCAAGCGCTAGTCTATACATATATTTTAAAAAAAATCTACTCAGGCATTTGAATATCTTCAGCTCATTTACTACTTGATTAAAGGGTTTAAACTTTCACTGTTGCGACTGATTTGAAAGGTTTTCTTCGGATTATTTCCAAGGGTAGGTATATCCGTGGGTGGGTTGGGTTTCGAACCGGTGACCTTTCAGTTTTCAGTTATAAAGAAAGAAAGAAGAAAGAAAGAAACATTTATTTTATGAATTGTGCCACACATCACCCAATAGCTATAACCATTGAGCTATTGAGGCTAACCTTGAACTGTCGCTGCAGCATCAAGTAGTCTGCGGAATATCCAACTCCTCAGCAACTTACAGTAGATAGAGTGTGTTTGGGCTCATTAGAATGTTTTCAATGAGTAGATGTTAGATAGATGATGATCGAGGATCGACGAGGATCAGATGATGGACCAGAAACTGGGTAACAGGAGGTTTCACGTCGCGGGAGTTCTAATTTTCATTTTACTAATTGTGCTCTTAGACTTATTATATTACTGCGCTTGTGCTGTATGAATTTTGGGTAAGTATTACAATTGTCAAAGTAGATGCACCATATTTTTGAAAAATTAGGACATTGTCCTTTTATCCTCTCCAAAATGAAAATATTATTATAACTAAAATAAATTAATATTTTTACATAAATAAATAATAGTTTGGAGATTTTTTCTGAAAAAAAAATAATGATTTTAGCACGTATAAATGATTTTAAATTTATTAGCTGTTATTACAGTCAGATTAAGTTTTAAGTTTTACTTTTTCTAACAAATAAATAAGTAAGGCACCTAAATATAGTTTAGAAATACCTTTCTTTCTATTAAAGGTTATTTTGCAACTTTAGAAAAAGTATTAAATTCAACAGTTTACCTACATAATTATCTATACATCATCAATCAATATTTTATATAATATGTATCTGTTTAGTAATGAGAACCCCGTACTCTATTTATTAACGTTATCTGGTCGTACACGCGTCTTAATAATTAACTCAATCATAATGTAATTATTATTATTACCATGTATATTTTCATCCGATTTAAATTTAATGTGTGAACAAAGGAAATCTATTAGGCTGCTACATAAATAATTAAACATAGTATTAACAATTAACATTCCAATTAATATTCAGTGTAACTGGATCAAAATATTCTTTTGTTTTTAGTTTTGAAGAATTGAATATAATATTATACTATCGAAAAAGGAAACAGATAAAACAACCCAAAACTCCTTATTTTTTAAATATTAAAGTGCTCTAACGCATGCTTTATAATTTTTTTTGAAATTCTACAGTTAAAGACTTATTGTATTTATCCAAAGTGAGATCATTGAAACTTACATGGAAGCTATTCAGGCAACTTCTATACTGTTCTTCAGATTGGATGTCCAATGAAGACTTGAAATTACCTTAACGTGACCGTAACTACTTGGATGATTACTTTTTTTAATAGTGAACTTGACATAATAAATTAGCATAATATATAAAAGTGATCCGCCGAGTGCAGAGTGACGCAGTTGAGTATCGTGAGTGTCCAAATACATTAAAAATAAAATTTGAGTAAAGTGAGACAACCCTCGATGGGTCACTCTCCTGATAACCCCTGCACGATGTCTCCGCAGACCTCCGACATTCTCAGATGCAAAGAGAACTTCACTCTTCTGCGTCGCGCCAGTCTATAAAGGCAACTGGCGTACACAAAAGAAACAGTCCATATTCGGTCTCCGCCGATGATGTTAATCATTCACGCGGACGAGATCATAATACATTAGATCACACAATTCCGCCTGCAATGACACTAAATAAATCCGATAAAGTGTCTTTGGTATTTTAAAAATCCCTCCATTTTTTAAGGCGCACGCGCGGTTCTTTGACTGTGATTGGTCGTGAAACGGAACGCTCGGTTCAACAACATGAGTGTATTGCAAAATAGTGTCACTGTGACTGTCAGTCGCGCTGGGTGTAATAGCAAGGGGAGCATGATTGTAGTGTCGAACAGGTTGCCTTTTATTTTGAAGAGAAATGAGAAAACCGGCGAATTGGAGAGAAAAGCCAGGTTAGTCTATCACATAGCTAAAACACAGTTAATTGTGAGTTAATTAAGAGTATCTTTAGAGTAAAATACATATTAATAACTTCTATGCATGATAAAACGTCCCGGTGAATCCTGTGACCTTCCAGATCCTTTTATATCCTACTCTTAAAATATAAAACCGGTTATTTTGCATCGATCCATGTTAACTTTTGGTTTAAATTTTAATTATTGTTTATTTAAATAAGAAACAGTCCCGTTTGATTACTTAACCTTAAGCCATTTTTACCGGTGTAAACATATAACAGTTTCGGGAACTTTCGCGAAATTTCAAAACCATACGTACCTTAACTATAATAGTTTTGGCACTTCATGCCACTGTTTAGGTTACAGGGTAACATTCATTGTTTTATCAATAATAATAGTTAAAATGCTACATTTTAAATAAGATCCGTGGAACCATTTTTATTGTAAATTTTTTCCGAAGATAATTTTCAGTAAAAACAGATGTACTTGTTAAATAAATGTTGTTAAATAAACAAACCTTGATCTTGAAGGTAATGTTTGTATTGTAACGTCACTTATTTATTACAGTGTAACTCAAATTTTATTCATGTAATGCTAGAATATTATGCAGATTATTTCAATAAGGTATTTACATAGTTGCTAATAGTTACCTACTAGTTATCTACAGGTATTTATTAAGCTAATAACTTAATATTTATATAGATGTTTGTTACGTTACCTATTTAAATTAAAAAGTCAGACCGTACCAGAAAATAGGAATATCCGCGATATCGGAGTAAATTGGATATTCTAGTTCCTTTTAAAATATTTCTATTTGTAAAAAAAAATGACATTTAATATGATATAAGGGTACTTACTTAATTTTATACTTTCAAAATTGACACCGGTCAAGACTTCGTAGTTCATCAGGGTTACTTTATTGATGGGGCTTAAAGTGTTTAGAAACTAGTACTTAATAGGGGTACGTATATAAACCTACTGTTTTTAATATCGGTAGGTACATCCGGTAGGTAGTAGGTACCCACACTCGGTAACGGAGAGGAAGGTCAGGGCCAAAATCAATATTTGTACCTACCTCCAGATACGATACAACTTCCTACCTATATAGCAAGCAATGACGTTGACAGCTCGATAGCAATCACAGCGCCACACTAACAGATGTTGTACTAGTACAGTGCCACCAACTTATTTATTCAGGTGGACAAAATTGGAACTAAGGCCGCTACTTTAAAATTTCGTTCCACTTAATTCCGCTGTCTATGTTCATGGTCTTTGCTGCTGTCAGTTCCTTCTACTGCAAGTGCCGTAATATTTTAGGAAAATGCAATACCGATTTCCTTGTAAATTTCTTAAGTAGCGACACCATCAACTGCACAGATAAGTTGGTGGATGGTATTGCCTATCTTACTGCCCGGTTACTTCAAGTTGGCCGTGGTCGACCGTTATAAAATCACTTCATGCTGGTACCGTTCACGAAAAAAGAATAATTGTATTTTTTACTGTAACCACTACTTTAAAATTGTCGAAGACTAGAGAGAATATACTTACTGAGTAACAGTAATACAATACAAGTCTCTGCTACATAGTATTTCATTCAATATTTTGTTTTGGGGCGGAACAAACCCAAGAGCGAGATAAATGATATTTTGACCGCGTAAATCAGCGATTAGTAGATAGTACCTACTGTTATTTTTTTGCAAAATTACCCAATATTTTTAAAGAAAATTATACTACACATTTTGCTGGCTGTAAGGCTATTGAAGAGATAAATGGAAATCGGGCATAGCTTTAGTATAAATACTTAAAAAAAAATATGCTTGTCAGATAGCATAGATATTATTTAGGTAATCCTTAATTAGGTAAGTAGGTACACAATAGTAAATGTTAACTATGATCTATTTAAAAATGACGTTTCTTGAACGTAAACTGATTAATTAGCAGGTAGCACCTACCTCTTACTCCGTCCCATACGAATGCTAATCAGACGTGTAAATTTGTAGAACTGCTTCGGAAAATACTGCAGATCTACTTGGGATCATATAATTTAAACCTAAATAGCGACTAAATAATTCATAAAATTAAAGCTAAATAAAAATAAATTACTAGGAAAATTAAAACTAAATTAAACTTTAACCTCATCGATGTCACCGCGCTGTGGCAAGGCCCCTTTGGCTGGCGAAACTAATCCTTTGGGCGAGATAGCTGCCAGCTCTTAGATGGTCGGTTGATTCTATTACCCTTTTTATGACACCACTAACGTATTAAGTAACCCACCCCTACGGTCGGTTCAGGACAGGCGCGGCACCAGTCACATTTAACAGCGACTACAAGAAAGAGTACGTAGCATAATACTATCCGTAAGGACACGCCCAGGCAAGGAAGTCCATAGAATCTACAAAAAATGAACGCTGAAGCGGTAGAGCAGCAATTTATTTCCTCGTGTTCCCACGTTCGTAGTTCCTCTTTTGGTTACTTGTGTTCCAAGCGCTGCCCCTCGTTCGTATTGCCAGGCGATGTACGCGTGTTAGGCATCAACGTATTACATACAAGCCAATGCGATGTAAGATCCTTTTCACCCTTGAACGATTCAGAAAGGACTTGCCTTTACCCAGATTTAGTACTGAATATATTCTGCCACTTTCTGCGGTGAGGTGGGGTAATCACGTACAGCACACATTTACTCACTTCCGCACACTCTTGTAAATACTTAATGTCTCTATTTTGGTCTCTATGAACACACACTAACTCAAAAGTTGTCACACTTACAAGCTGAACCGTACGTTTGTACATGTACTTCGGCAGAGGGGAATGCGTGCGCTTACCACGTGACACGTCCAGGGCTAAACGGTCGAAGTTTTCACCTCCTGCCGCGTCGGTGCGCGGCTTCTTGTGTTCTTGATTCTGATGTGGTTATTGTTTCAGCGCCGGCGGTCTGGTGACGGCGGTGGCGCCGGTGGTCATCCGCGGGAGTGGAATCTGGGTGGGCTGGCCGGGCATCCACTTGGACAACCCCGACGAGAAGATTCCCGAGTCCGACCCCAACGACCAGACGCCCACGGCCGGCCTGCTATCCAGTAAGGTGAATATTATAGTTTTCAACCGACTTCACAGCCTCCTCTTCGGGGGGTCCGAAGTTCAGACCGTAGTACCAATCAGGTCTTACCAGTGGTAATATTAATTTAAAACTCAAAGCCCGTAGCACCTACTAGCATACCAGTAGGACAACCGGTAGTACCGTGGTACTACCGGTTGTATGGGTATCAGGTCTTACCCGTGGGTAAGACCTGATACCAATAGGCTATTAATAGGCTACCTATTTGTATTAGGTTAGTGTCCATAATCCAATGCAAAAATATAGTAAAACCTTAGGCGATATTGAATTGCATTATCGATTTGAGTTTGAAACTTATTCAAAATTATACTCATAGTAACTACTTAGTATCTACGTAGGATGAATTTAAAATGCTTTATTAAACGCTGGTATATAATATGTCCACGTGCAGTAAGTTGGTACCGTGAGTCGTGACGGCAGCAGTAGGTACGTAAATGCCGGAAATACTTATTGCAATTTAATTCTCTATATCCACAGTCAATGAAATGAAATGAAAGAGGTACGGTACAGCTTTAAAGAAGGCACATTTTAATTTGATGTAAACCATCAAACTTTAATTGAGAAATTCTAAGCTGTCTAGAGGTATTTCCACAGCTTAATTCTGTGGCAGACTGACCATTGAAGCGGAGCGCAGATTTACGTGCTTTGCTGCATCGTGTTCCATCTATTCGAACCTGTATCTTATTCGAAAACTGTAACCAGGGATTCAGAATCTACTTACTTATCTGAGTCGCTTAGCGTTCGAATTTTTCATTGGTCTTTTCGTGATTTTGGCAATTTTTTTGTCAGTCTTTTAATTAATTTCAACATGGAATCGTCTAGAAATTACATACTTCGAATTTATTTTAATTGAAAAAAACAAAAAATGGCAATATTTAACACAAAACACGTTTACGCGTATTTAACACAAAGTACGTTTACCTAAGTGTAAACAACAATGTAAGTTTTCGTTAACATGTCCCTTACACCCACCGATATGTAGGTACATATACAGCCTGTTTTTATACAGAATAAGGGCCAAGACTAGGCAGACGAATCGCATTTGGATTGAAGCTGACTGCAAAATTGAAGTTCTATTACAGTTGACATAACTTCATTACCATTGACGATCGAATCCGCAGACCGCGTGCAGTTTGCACGTGCTCGAACTACTAGTTGTAATTGTGATGCAGTTATGTCGACTACAATGACAATGCATCCAAACTACCACTAACAACAAGACAACAAGTTTGACCTGAATTATTGCATTTCCGATCTGAATTAAAGTCCGTAGATCGGTCTAATTATTATAATTACACAAATGAAGTAACACTTATATCAAATCTGTCAATAATAATTTAATCAGTCTGACTGAACAAGTGAACAACCCTCAGGGAGGTAAAGCCGTGGCCAAAAGCTTCATTATGTTTACTATTAAGATTATTATTTTAGGTACCTACCTATTTATCAGTTATAAGCAAATAACAAGCAAATAACGCATTCATTGGCACGGCTACGACGTCATTTTATTAACTATGTAATTATCTACTATACATATACATAATAATTGTATATGTCAACTACCTTTTCCTTGATCATAAATTTCCTAGATAAATATCTAAATAAAGATCCTGCACTAAGTAGGTATACCCGCAGGTACGGAAAAGCAATTAGAGGATGGGTAATTACTAAACCTATTATCAGATAACGTGTTTAAAGAGCCCTCTGTGACTACTTTACCGACAATGTGTACTCATGAATTACAAAACCACAACTACAATAATTTACAAAAGATTTTCGCATAGGTATTTTATCGAAAGATATCCTGCAAAATACAATTCGAAGTATTGCTCTTCCATTATGAATAGAAGAATAAGATATTTAAACTGAAACACTTGAAACATGAAATAGGGCTGAAGAAATTACGTTCATAGGCTTGTAAATCCATATTTTTGTACAACTGCCAGACTTTTTTAGAATCTGGTGAGATAATTTGGTCAAAAGGAAACTTATCCGAGAAAATAAAGGGCGCGTTCTTCTTAGTTTTCATTATCATCCTTTTAAAGTTTTCCCTTTATGACTCATTTGAGGTTACTTGGTTACAGATCGTTGCAATTCATGCCGAACCAAAACTTTTCGACAGTTACTACAATGGCTGTTGTAACGGCACTTTCTGGCCTCTGTTCCACTCCATGCCAGACCGGGCAACGTTCATAGTAGACCACTGGCGGGCATACGTTAAAATCAACGAGGAATTCGCAATGAAGACAATTCACGCCCTCAAGTTACTGAATCAAAAGAAAGAAAAGAACAATGCCCCTCCAATTATCTGGGTTCACGATTACCATCTCATGTTGGCTGCCAATTGGATACGACAACGAGCAGAAGAGGATGAGATAAAATGCAAGCTCGGATTCTTTCTTCACATTCCGTTCCCGCCGTGGGACATATTCCGGTTACTTCCTTGGTCAGACGAAGTGTTGCAAGGCATTTTGGGTTAGTACTTACATCTTTTGTTCCTAAGGCCTTACATTAAATCTTTTTTTAGACTCTTCTCTAGGCTTTTTCATTTAATGCCACGTCGATGGTTCAATATCTTGTCAACATGGGAAGTCAATTTATTTTGTCCAAATTCTCCCTCGTTCTCATCAGTAAACCGATGTCATTATGTTCCAAAATTATTAAAATGTTTAAAATTTTGCAGGTTGCGACATGGTTGGCTTCCACATAACCGATTACTGCTTAAACTTCATCGACTGCTGCCAAAGAAGCTTAGGTTGTCGTGTTGACCGAAAAAATCTTCTAGTCGAACTGGGAGGTCGCACAATTTGCGTACGGCCTTTGCCAATCGGTGTACCATTCGACAGATTCGTCTCATTGGCTCAAAACGCTAAGCCAGTACTAAATGCGGGCCAGCAAGTTATACTTGGAGTCGATAGACTAGATTACACCAAAGGATTAGTGCACAAACTAAAAGCATTTGAGAGGCTATTAGAAAAACATCCAGAGCATATAGAAAAAGTTGTGTTACTACAGATCTCAGTTCCGTCAAGAACAGATGTAAAGGAATATCAGGATTTAAAGGAAGAAGTGGACCAATTAGTTGGAAGAATTAATGGAAGGTTTACTACGCCCAACTGGTCGCCAATTAGGTATGATCATACTTGCTAATCCTTAAAGTAGACACATTCTTAATATGTTTTAATTCAAGTGGATTGAGTATATGATAATTAAGTAAATATGTAAGTTAAATGACAAAACATTGATAATATTTTCATTGGACAACTTCAAAGGATGCACTTCTTTTGTAGATATATCATGAGATACATGAAGTCAGACAGTGTATTTGCCAACAAATTCTTTCCAGGTACATTTTCGGCTGCATCGGTCAAGAACAGCTCGCATCTTTCTACCGCGACTCTGCAGTTGCTTTGGTCACCCCTCTCAGAGATGGGATGAACCTAGTTGCTAAAGAATTCGTGGCCTGTCAGATTAATAGCCCTCCTGGAGTTCTTATAGTCTCTCCCTTTGCTGGTGCGAGTGAAATGATGCATGAAGCACTTATATGCAATCCTTATGAACTGGATGATTGTGCTGCAGTTATCCACAGGTAAGCAATTCGTGTGATTATATCAGTTGTTTTTTTAATAGTTCAACAGAACACTGAAAAGGTGTTTCGCCTACTAATCATCACAATCATCATCATCATTATCTACAAGTACAATATACAACGACAATGATGTACAATGACGCAACCTTTTGTAGCGCCTGGGCCTGATTCAAGAATATAAGTTTACTTCATCGATATAAATCATTTGCGTTTGTTTTGAAACTTTTAATTCGGTTTGCCATCCAACCATGGCAGTTTTGGCCAACCGATAATCACCGACTAACAACTAGCTAACATCGGCTAACGAGTTAACGACTATCATCAAATCGCCTTAAACTTCATAGTTACTAGTACCCGTAAAGCACTAATTCCCACTATGTACTTGTGCACTTGTTATCATGAACTCTTGCGTGGTTTTGCGGTCATGGAAAAAAATATTGTTATTAAAACGTCATGTGGCCTTTGGTCATGTTGCGTGAAATGTCCTGGCCCTCAATATAAATAACTTTCAGGGCACTTATCATGCCAGAGGACGAGCGTACGGTCCGCATGAACCACCTCAGGCGGAGGGAGCAACAGAACGACGTGGACAGTTGGATGAAGGCGTTCCTCAAAGCCATGGACTCGCTGGAGGAAGAGGCCGACGACGTCGGAGCCACGTCCATGCAGCCCGTCACTATTGACGACTTCGACGAATATTTATCCAAGTGAGCTTTTGAGGAGTATCTTATTAGTTTATTGCTTCAGGTCTGTACAGTGTTTCCCTAGAAATTGGTAAAATGTCACCAACTTATCTGTTCAGGTAGTCAAAATTTAACTAAGGCTGCTGTTTTAAAATATAGTCAGGAATTTCTAGTGCAAGTGCCGTACAATGTTATGAAAATAGAGTACCATTTTCCTCCTAAATTTCTTAACTACCTCCTAATACTAAACGCTCCACTAGTGACTCCGTCACCTCCACAGATAACTTGGTGGTTCTATAACTGCTTTTTCGAGAACTTCCAAGTTTTGGATCGATTTTAAAATTTTACAGATCACTTATCTGTTCAGGTCAAGTGAATCTTTATTTTTTTTAGTTTGCTAAAATGTCTGACTCTGACATAGCAAAACACGTAATATAAAATATTATCAGGCTATTAAAAGATCACTCCATTGGACCCAAAATAGTTGACAAATCGACACAGATAAGAGGAAGTTTTTGTACTTTTTTTGTTTATGTAGGTAGGTATGACGTGAACTGTGGTACCATATCTTAACTTTTGTTTAAGTAATTAAATTTCTTACTACTTTTCTTTCAAATTACCAGCTTAGTCAGTGGTTAGTATGTTCAACTGCGGAGGACGAGGTCCCGGGTACGATTCCCGGTCGGGACTAAAAAATGAATGGTTTTTCTGTCAAGAAATACTCAATACCCACTAGCCCGGAGTTAGAAAGTAGGCGCTGTGACACCCCCTTGCCTCGGAGAGCACGTAAAGCTATCGATCCTGCGCCTGATCTCTCTCCGGTCGTGTCAGATTTCCGTCCTATCGGATTATGAGAGTGAGGTAATAGAGAGAGCACCTGTGATTAAACACTTGTGCACTATACCTATTATTTACCGCGCAGACGGCTAATCTACGTGGAGATTGGCTACCGTGGCCGGATTCAGTTGGGAAGACTATTATTATTACAAATGCATGTTAGTTTCAATTTTACCAGCTGTTCTCTTGTCTATTCCAGATACATCGGCTACACGCAGAAGTTGGCTCTCCTTCTGGACTACGATGGCACCCTTGCGCCAATTGCACCACATCCAGACCTGGCGACCTTACCCCTCGAGACCAAACACACCCTGCAACGTCTCTCCAACATGTCCGATGTCTACATCGCGATCATATCCGGAAGGAACGTCAACAATGTTAAGGAGATGGTAAGCTAAAAATGTATTTTTATTATAATCGTCATAAATTAATATATAGGTATAATAAATTGTAAACCAGTTAATCCTACTAATATTATAAATGCGAAAGTTTCAATGATGGATGGATGGATTGACTAATATCAATCAAGACACAACGACTGAACCGATTTGGCTGGGCATAGATGTAGATTATAGTCACATAAGCTACTTTTTATTCCGGAAAATAAGAGAGTTCCCGCGAGATTTAGTTTTTTAAAATCCCGCGGTAACTCTAATATTTTCCTGGATAAATAGTAACCTATGTCACTCTCCACGTCCTCGTTGCGGCGTAATTGAAGGACAAACCAAAAACCAAGAAACAAACACACTTTCGCATTTATAATATTAGTAAGGATAACGATGTATAATATACTTCACATAATATTTAATTGATCTGGCAATCAACTAACATAATTAGGCCTATTACAAAATCATTACATCACGTGCCAACAATAGGTGACTAATATTGTTTGTTTATTTAAAACCAAATCAATAGGTATGTAATGTACCTATGTATTAGACGTCGCCATGCAAGTTATTAAGCTAATACTCGTATATTGCTAAGTAGAATCTACCGATAATAAGCATGCCTACCTAATCGAATATGATATTTTTCATATTGATTTGGTAAATATTTCTGTATATTATGTAAGTATCTTATATTAAGACTAGCTGATGCCCGCGACTTCGTCTTAGTTCGATTTAGTTTTTAAAATCCCGCGGGAACTCTTTAATTTTCCGAGATAAAAAGTAGATAGTCTATGCCCCTCTCCAGGTTCCCAAATATACCCATGCAAAAACACGTCGATGCGTAGGTCTGTTGCAGCGTGATTGAAGGACAAAGAAACACACTTTCGCATTTGTAATATTAGTGAGGAAGTAAATTATTAAGCCAAGCTAAACTTAAGTTATAAACTTGACTAATATTCTCCTCTCCCCTTCAAGTAAGCGAAAAAAGGCGGAAAGCTTGGGGCGGAAAGGTGCAAAGGGTGGGGATCGAAATGTCAATCTTTCAGTTAGTTTTCCATCTATCAGTTTGGGTCTAATTGCACCATACTACTTAACCGTTGGGCAATAGCCTCAATAAAGGCTTTAAGGACTTAGAAGTAATTAAAGTACACTACCAAATTGTAGAGGATTTAATAATTATTTTTTTGCGATAAACCATTACTCTTAATTGTATTAAGCGAAAGAAAATCGATAGGACCTTATTGTACCTACTCTGTTCAAAGTATTCCTCCAAATTGAGAATTTTACTGCAACTATAATATTATGTGTATGTCTTTAACTTATTTAGTCCAGTTTGCTTGCCTGTTATTTGTATGCCAACATAACAGAAACGAATCTATGCCTACTTGTACTTACGTCACATGTTTGCAAAATTAATAACATTGAGCGATAAATAGGGTAACAAGCCAACTATCAATGAACTCGCATGGTTCGTGTCGTGGCCTTATCATTTATCATTCAGAACAGAACATATTACAATATTGACTTGATCCGTTTTGATTTTGTTTTTCGTCGCGTTTTTCCTTAAGGAATTTTGTTCCAATACCTACTTGCGACGAGGATTGTGATTATGTTAAAAATCGCAGGTTAGGTAGGTACTTACCCATTAATTACTTATCTGCTACAGAAGCGTCAGCTTTGTTTTTTTCCACAATTTCAATAATTGCTCCGGTTTGGCGTAGTAACGCCTACTTTTATTCAATAGAATAAATATTTCCAATCCGTATAGATTACATATACGGATTTTTCCGTATGGTTTCAGTGACGATACGCATTTTCGACCCTTTCGCATCCCTTCGCTTGCGAACGGATCCGTTCGCATCCGAAACCTTCTCATCCGATCCTTACAGAGAGTTACACTTATACGGATTTGAGGTAGGTACAAAAAATGCGAAAGCCCAATCGATGCGAAAAGTCGAATCGATCCGTACACGGCTCCATACAAAATAGCACTTTTATATGGATGCGCATAGATATGATCGATGCGCATAGATATGATTCCAGCCTAAAGGGGCTACCCGGCGGTTGCTCGTATAGTTCTTGCAACTCACGAGGGTGCGTGGCTCATGGTTGTGTGTGTGTCGTATCTGTATAAGTGTGAGCGAGAACTCGCCTCTGACCGCTCCCTTACGCAATGTGCATGTACACGCCGTAACCACAAGTAAAGCTCACGCGCCTTCGTAATTAAAAGAACTATACATGGTATTTATTATAGTATGGCTGTTTTGGGGTACCAACTACGGCAATCCATTTGGTAACAGCTGATTAGAAGATATCATATCACATTCACATGATTCGCTCGCTAGGGTTAATGATGTTGACCTGCACAGTGAACCGTGGAGTTTACGTCAGAAAATGCAATTAAAATACTGCTTAATCGATTTATTTAATCGCAATAACTGATACCCGTTAACCTGAGATCGTATCCTGTTTACTGCCATACTCTCATTCATTCATTAGTATCATTAGACGATGGTAACGTAACTAACAGAGCAATAAAGATTAAAGGTAAATATCTACAGATGAATCGCGCATTCTATAGAAATGAGTATCGAGGTAACGCTGTATACTATAGGGTAAAGGTGCCGAATATGAGATACCATTTACATATTCGGCCATAAAAAATAAATTATTGCACTAATGACTATGAAAATCATTTATATTCGATAAGTATTTAATGAAGTTTGTCCTTGAAAGACCGTTCAGCGCTAGGTATAATAGATTTTTTGTTATATCAGATAATATTAGAAAAGTCACAAATTACGTCTCAGGGAAATGGTCTCCTATTATGAGATACCAAGAGTTTTTAATATGAGATAGTATAGATTTAGAGAAAAAGGAAAGAAATCAATTCAAAAAAACTTTTTATTGGCGATATTTATTAATCTACAACATCGTACTACTAAATAAAAAGGTTTTAGCAACAACTTAATAATATGTTATCATGTGCTTGTGCCAAGTGCTTGATGTTCTTCAGATGTAGATGTAACCCATAAAATCGTTAGTCCAACTTTACAATATTTTTCTATTTTTGCTTCTAAATAGTCAGAAAAAGCTGGAGGTCTTCCCATGAACCTTGACAAATACTTCTGCATTAGCATCTTTTTTGACATAACGTTGTAGGATACTCTTAGGAACATCGAAAGTTTTGATGCTATTAGGTAACATATTTGTTTGCTTCGCACTGCACTCACGGCCCGTATTATGGCATCGTGGTCCTAGGACTTCCTTGATCGACGGCATCTAGAAAAAGAGGTTTTTAAATAGTCGTATTTCTATACATCCTAATATGAGATATCTCATTTAAGGAGCCCCCACGTGTCTCATATTAGGAAAACACCCAAATTTAAAAACTAGGCTGCCTATTATTTCTTGACGAAGAAAATACAACTAAACTGCAAATGCATTGTAAAATTAATCATATAACTGATACAATGACTGTAAATTTAAATCATTTAGTGTGACTATAAAGTTGTAACAAACCTCGTTAATATTTGATGTCAAAAATCGGGTTTTATGGTTTCGTAAAAATCCGAACGTACACAACCTGACTTCGCCTCGAACTGGGAAGCACCAACACATGTTTCAGTCTGTTGCCACGCGGCTTCTGGTGACAGTATCGCCAAATAGCTGCGGCGATTAGTTTCGCCAAAACCTAACTATCTCATATTTGGCAACCATCTCATATTCGGCATCCTTACCCTATATATTTTTTATTGAATGACAAGATAATCCTTGACTACGATCTCACCTGATGGTAAGTGACGATGCAGTCTAAGATAGTAGCGGGCTAACTTGGAAGGGTATGGCAGTGTAAATTCAACCCATACCCCTAATCGGTTTCTACTCGCCATCGTGCGGGAACGCTAATTCGCTTGTCGCTACATCTTCGACAGCGGAACATCATTTTCGACTGCAGATGACGAGGTCCCGAGTTCGATTCCCGGGTCGAGCCAAAAAAATATACCTACTCGTACTTATTAGGTTTTCTGTCAGGAAATTCTCAGTAGGTACTAGCCCGGAGTTAGGAAGTTGGTGGTGTGCCACCCAGGTTCCTTGGAGAGCACGTAAATAGTCACGACCCTGAGCTTGATCTCTCTCTGGTCGTGTCGAATTTCCATCCCACCGGACTATGAGAGTGGGGCAATAGAGAGTGCACTTGTGTTAGCGCACATACTTGTGCACTATAATATCTCTCGCGCGGATGGTTAATCTCTGTGGAGCTGGAGATTGACCGCCGTGGGCGGATTCGTTAAGGAGGACGTTATTATTTACGTATCTATAGAAGTCGATAATCCTATAAAATATTCTTGAACCTTTCACCGAAGAATATAGACAAAATACATCAATATCGCCCAATAAAAAGTTTCTGACACTCACAAGATAAGTAAACGTCTCTGTAGATTTAAAGAAATTAAAGACATTCATGGCCTCAGGACAGTTTGCAATAACAAATCTTATCACCTGAACTTTGGTAGTTATTATCTATAGAGCTCGAACAAAAATATTGTTATTATTGACACGGTCAATATGCCTCTAACCGGGTCTTGGTATCACTGAACGTTGCGTAATGGTTCTCGAGGGCGGGCCGATGTTTATTTACCCACCCAACAATGGCCAATGGGTTTTTCTTGCTAATGCTAGTTTTTTCAACCAGATAACCTTGTTTCGTTCCCTCAAATATGGTTGAGCGAAGCAACGGCTGGATCATGCGTCGTGCTCGTGAACGGGTGCCACCAACGGGAATGGGTCTGCTTTATCTTCCCATGTTGACATGTGTTAGATTATATGTATTGCTTTTTTGAAGCTTCACTGTGGAAGCATTGTATTCATGGCATAGTTTGGTTACCTAATGTAAAATTATTTTATTTTATGAAAAGAGCAACTGCTGAGTTTCTTGCCGGTTCTTCTCAGCAGAATCTGCATTCCGAACCGGTGGTAGATTTATGACGTGTCATAAGAGCTACAAGCTACATTTGAATTTGAATTTCTTCTAGTTTCTTCTATAAGGTATATCTCTCTCGATGGAGTGGTACAGCTTTCTGGAGCTGCCCTAGGTATCGAACCAAAAATATCGATCTATCTTTTTTCGAATCCCTGAGCATCATGCAAACTTCACTACAAACTTGATCGTATGTGTGGTAACTATTCACTCTTGATTTACCAAGAGATAAAAGCAAAGAGTAAAGATACCCAAGTTACAGTTAGTTGGAAAAACGGAAGGAGGAACGGGATTTCAAATTTTTGCGTATTAGAAACGAGGATGGTTGTAGGAAAATCTCAATTTCTGCATTACCCGTGCAAAGTCGAGGCGCGTTACTTTAATGTCTTTTGCACTCTCGGATTTGGTAAATGTAGGTACATAATTCAGTCCGAAACTTAAGTCGACGGTAATCTGATATCCAAACCCTCGACCTGATTGACGTCATAATTTTATAATTAAGTTCGTTAACTTGATTAGCGATAGCCTATTAGTAAGTTGTGTAGGTACACACTACGCGTACGGGTATTCCATGTCTTCTACATACACATACACCCTGGCCCAGTTTTTTTTACGTTGGTTGCCCGGTAGACGATCTTCCGGGCGTACTGGTGAGCGCTGTGGTTTTATATCTTTTCGATTCCCGGCGGGGGCAATTTGGACATTTATAATTTCAAAATCGTCACAGACGTGTCGCCAAGCAATTTTAGCGTTCGGACACGATGGCGTGTAGAAACAGATTAACTAGGGGTACCTATGGGTTGAATGGTATAGAGTGCTTTACCCCTTCCAAGTTCTTCTTAGACTGCATCGTCACTATCTTGTCATTGAATAAGAAAGAAAAAAAAAGATACTGGCCGAATTGATAACCTCCTTCTTTTTGGAAGTCGGTTAAAAAGAAATCGCTTGTCAGGGAAAAGGCCGTCTATTGTAGGTACTTGCCTACTTTGTTTTGGTTACTTTTTATTTGATGTTTTTTTGTTTAATTGATGTAGTACAGTAAACATTATTTCATCCATTTATTCAAGTCTCCAGGCATGGATTGAAAACCAAAATATCGACGCCTCAACGTGAAACTGCATCTAACCTAGTCATACTAAAATGTTAACGTTAGTTTCTCTAGTTCAGAAAAGTGAGCAATGAAATTTTTGCCTTTCAGGTGGGCATTGAAGGAATAACATACGCTGGGAACCACGGTCTCGAGATCCTGCATCCCGACGGCAGCAAATTCGTGCATCCCATGCCTTTGGAACTGCAAGACAAAGTCGTGGATCTGCTCAAAGCTTTACAAGAACAAGTAAGCAACCGATACGAGCGTACCTATAAGTATTTTTTTTTATTTCATCAATGGTAGATAATAGTTGTTTGGGCTACAGTTTGTACCTACCTAGCCATAATTGGTATCTTAATTGTCCCTGAAACTAATGTTACTAAGTACGACTTAACACCACTCAATTTGCGGATTAGTCATACTCAAAAAGTGGTAGGTAGTACACGCTGACGCTTTCTAAGCGTGATTTGATTTACCTTTGCATTATCTATGGCTTACCATGAAATTTTTGCTTTGGAAGTTATGTCCCTTCGAAAATATTTTAAGGAAACTCCCTAGGTAGGTACATATCTAATAAACTGTATAACAAAATACAAACTTGTAAAATTAACTATAATCATTTCAAACTTCTTTACTTTATATAAAAATTTGTTAATGCCCGTGGCTTGTTTCACAACAATCCCACGGAAACTCTTTGATGAAAAAATATAATTAAAAAGCAGTGTCACTCTCCCGGTCCTTAACTATACCCATGCAAAAAATCACGTCGATACTTTGCTTTGTTGCGGCATGATTGAAGGACAAACCAACAAACAAACACATTTTCACAAAACACATGCACGATCCCGTGATACTGAAGAGAGCACTCTTAAGTTTTTCTATCGATAAATACCTAATGCAAGTATGTAGATGACTACTTTGTTGCGATAGTTAGTTTACTTTATTACCCGATACTTTATTAACATAATTAGGTATTATTTATGTTCGAAATAACGCGATCCGGTTCGTAGGACCACTAAAATGAGAATCTATGAATAATTATAATATTTCCTTACGAGTTGTCAAATAGCTGGCTATTTGTAAGTGGTTGTAGAGTAGGTATGTAACTATAGGTATCTACTTTGGTTGCTATATTTGTTTGGCAACCAACTTAAGCCATAAAATTACGCGTTTACAGATAGTGGAAAATGATAACCTCAATAAAAGCACTAAGTAGACATAATGTACTGGAATTACACACACACTAACAACGATAAAAGAATACGTAGATATTAAGTAATATGATGAAATGTGTCTAAACTAAATTGACAAATCTAAATGTATCTGCCGCCCTAGCCATATTACAAACGTGTTGTCTCTTTCTACGCCGCTCACATCGCTCAAGCTAAAGCAGTGGCTTCCAAAGCTTTTTTTTATCGCACGTCCTAACTCCTATCCTTTCAGGAAGCGTGAAAAAAAAATGTGGGAACCGCTGCTCTACAGCGTTAGCGATCATGGAAAGAGAACAAGTTTGTAATATGGCTAGCGCGACAGGATATTTAACTTACTACACTTAATGCCTATAATGAAATTACAAACACCACTCATGTCGGCAATGTTGGGTTACCAATATTATAATTTTTGAGCAAGCAATGAACGTCTTTTGAATTTTGGCAGGTTTGTAAAGATGGGGCCTGGGTGGAAAACAAGGGCGCGCTCTTGACGTTCCACTACCGGGAGACTCCGCTAGCGAAGCGCGCGGCGTTGGCGGACCTGGCCAGCCAGCTGATCACCGCGGCAGGGTTCGAGGCCGCGCCCGCTCACTGCGCCATCGAAGCGCGCCCGCCCGTCGAATGGAACAAGGGTAGGATCATTTATACAGCATTAGTTGATTCCCGCGACTTCGTTCGCGTGGATTAAGATTCCCCGGGATAAAATGTAGCCTATGTTTTAATCCAGTGTATGAACTATCTCCATTCAGCCAAATACGTCCAGTAGTTTTTGCGTGAAAGATTAAGAAACATACACACACACACTCTCACATACAAACTTTCGCCTTTATAATATTAGTGTGATGTGATGTATGAACTATCTCCATTCCCAGCCAAATCTGTCCGTGATGGGATTAAGTATATACCTACCTGTATTATCTGAGTATATTGTTTTAACAGGTCGTGCTTCGATTTATATTCTGCGAACCGCTTTTGGGTTAGACTGGAGCGAACGAATCAGGATCATATACGCTGGTGATGACAACACTGATGAAGACGCCATGTTGGTAAGGACATTGTCAATTCTAAAGATCTACCTTAGTTCAGTTTTTTTTTTCTCTTTTCAATTTATGAATATACTTACGTATGTGCCTTTGCTTCGCCTCGGCCCACAGTTACACGTTCGTCCATCAATGCCTCTTTTGCTGGCCGCTGCAGAAATGTACTATAGTGTGTATTACCGAATTAGCATCCAATGTATAACATAAATATAATTTACAATTTTTTTTGTTGAGCTCTGTTAACTTATATCTATCTCATAATTTAATAAAACAATCTCTTTCGATCAGGCCCTCAAAGGTATGGCAGCGACGTTCCGAATCGCATCATCAAGCATTACCAAAACATCAGCAGAAAGACGTCTATCGTCCACCGATTCAGTGCTAGCTATGCTCAAGTGGGTCGAGAGGCATTTCTCCCGACGCAAGCCCAGAGCCAACTCGCTGACGTATAAAGGAGCCAGGATAGCGCGGGACACCCTTCAAATGCAAATGTCCTACCACCTGCCCCCCAGGTCGCCGAAACAAACTCCACCGCGCACGCCCGAAGTCATTTCGAGCGGATCGGAATCGAGTTAAACTAAATGCCACTTGCGTTAACACAGTTGTATAACTCGGCAACGATTGTAGTTTTCGAGTATCAAAAAACGAATAAGAAAAAGAGATTAAAAACTGTAACTAGATTACAGAAAATTGGATGTAACGTCCATCATATAGATTTTGTTCGTGTAAAACGTAGCCTCTGTCAACTGGACTGATAAAAACGAATCGACTGACACTTCTTTCATCAAAATCGGCTTAGTAGTTCAGGCGTCACGGTGGAACATTCGTAAATAGTCACATACATACATACATAAACTGCTAAAATCATAAAACTTTCTTTTGGCGTTGCTGTGGTCGGGTAAAAATGGACTTTAAACCTCTTGTTTTAAGTCTTCAGTTTGTATAAACATTTACACAGCCAGCAGCGTCGCAAGTTGAAACTATGAAATAAAATGAAACGTCTAAAAACAAAGACCTATAAGTACCTATAATGCGATCTAAATAAGATAGGAATGTTAAACAGTCATTTTCTATTTCTGTTTTGCACAGTTTAAGACATACCATTTCAAATGCTCGAAATCTATTAGCGTTATCGAGATATGCAAAGTCGTACTAAGAACATACGATGTATTCTATGCTTTTTTGATTGTATGTTTTAGCTACAATGCAATTATTACTTAGATGTTGTAGCAATTTATCAATTAACCAAGCGTTGAGTTCAAATCTTCTTAGCTAGATTTAGGGCATCAGACCTCTATTTGTATCAGAAACCGCTCGTCAAAAGAACTGATTTGATTTCCTTTTAAAAGCTAACATAAAAATTGTATAAGGCAGCATGCAAAAACATTATTATCTTTACTAAATTATTTATTAATATACGCTTGTTGTGTCACCTTATTCGATGAAAATCTTATATTTTACTGTTATTTTAGACTTTGTTTGGCCGCCAATTTGAGGCTTGTAGAATTTAGAACAATTTAAAAAGATTTAGGTATTCATTGACTGAAAATTACTGCGAAAATTACGATGCGTCTTTTTTTTTATATTGACATTTACGAGGAAGTAAACGATTGTTGAAGAAATGTTATTATTTAAAAAGTTGTTCCTACGATATTTCCAAATTGGGGTGTTTTATGTCTAGGGGTTAGACCTTGAAGGATCCATGGGTTAGACGCATGCTTTGGATAGGACATAAATGTCTCTCGATGTGATAGAGTAGTGATAATAATTAATTTTATTTTAAGGCTCTATTAGTTTATAAGTTATTTTTTAATAATTTATATGTATGTTGTTTACTATGATGCAGGTAATTATGTTTTCTAGGATGTATTTTAGTATTCACTTTTGCACCGAGTTAAACATCTTTTTGCAAAAACTTGGCAATTAATATAAATAAACTATCAGTTTCTTAGATATAGAAAAATACAAAAATTACCTCCAAAAAACTTGTTTACCAAGAAAACTACTTTTGACTAATTTTACATTTCGTAAATATATAAATTATTCAATGTACCTATTTACGTGTTTTTTAATAATTTTCAATGTTTATGATAACAAATATACCATTTAGTGTTCTGTGCACATAAAATAAAAAAAAACACCATTTTTGTTGCACATAAAACTATTATAATACATGTTAATTACTCCCTTTCCGTAGAGAATACTTTAACAAAGAAAAAAATTTAATAAGAAAAGAATTTTGTTTATGTTAATACTTCGTTTATTTATAGAGGAAGATTTAAATCAGAGAGTGATTATGCCCTGACACGAAAAACTAAACTAAAATTAGTGCCATCTCTTTTTCTCTTACCTAACTAAACCAAAACATTCGATCTCAAAGCGATAGATGTTAATCCGAAATTTTCTATTTCTGTCTTGCTCAGTGTAAGAAACTTGTAAGCGGGGTCGAATCTATCGATTTAAATCTTATCCGAGTGTAAAGATATTTTGGCAAATTTTCAATACAGAAACTGTCGAAAGCCTAATTTATTCCTCGATTAAACGTCACTCTACGTTACTGAAATCTTTAGACCACACTCTCACTCAGCTTAGACTCAAGACAGAGTTAAAACGAGACAGATTTATGACAGTGCATATTTGTGTCTCGTTTTAACTCTATCTTAAGTCCGAGCTAAGTCAGAGCACGCTCTATAGATCTTAGCATTAGTCTGACGAAGATTTGTTCCTAGACTGATACAATGTCGGTTGCGCATACAATCTTGCTGAGCTGAGTTTATGCCTCGCGGACTGTATTTGTGTATACCCAACCGACATCAGGCTTACTTGCATATATATGCTGTATACATAAAGTCTCAAGTCTCAAAACCTGTTACATATCTCTGTGATTTAATGTTTTCAAAATGGCGACAATGTTGCCAGATATTTTCCTCCATAGTTTTTGAACGGTAATCTTTAATACTCGTTCAGAAACTATGCTTCATAAAGTTATAGCTGTTTTATAATGTAATTATTTATTTATACGCTGGTACCACTGTCGATAAAAACGTTCTCATGTAACAAATAGTACTGAATGTCTCGAATTTCCATAAGGTAGGTATTTTTAGATACATGTTGTTTTTCTAATGTACCTTTCAAATAAAATCTACAATAGACGGAAAATAGTTTTTTTATTATTTAAATCATATTTTAATAGTATAATTATGTACAAAATTCGTAAATATAGTTTATAAATAGTCCAAACCAACTTGGTACGACACATTTTAAAACAGGCAACCCAGTAGGTAGGATATATAAACGTTTTTGTATTGGAATGTTGAAATAAATACAATACAGTAGGTATTGTACAGTCATTATCAGATAAATATAATTAATAAATAATATAATTTATTACATTGACATTTTCCTGTATTTTATATCTAAATTTATTAAATACGTCGTTCGTCATACATATACTATGTATTTAATTAAAACTGTCAATACAGAGATGGACAAAGGATTTGATAAAGATATCTTAAGTATAAATTATTATTTATTAATAGCGATTAATTGTGCGTAGTATTTTATTATTAATTAATAATAAATAATACGCGCGTGACATTTTATTGCCAATAATGTCAGGGCCGATTTATTACTGAACTCGAACTGACTGACTCCGCCTTCACACGGGTGGCCATTTCTATAACTTTTGTTTCTTTATTTATTAAGAGCCAGTTTACGTTTATCATTCCCTCTCTCTCTCGCACATTCTAATATTTTCAATTATTGTAAGAATCTCAGTATAAGCTCAAAATCGAACGATCGACCACCAGCCATGATCGACCATTAGCATGCCATTTCAGGTTAGCCCTCTTCCATCTTAGACTGCATCACCCATCGATTACCACCAGATGGGATTGCAGCCAAAGGCCAACTTGAAAAAGAATAAATACTTTAAAAAGAATGAATACAGGCATCTTCTAGGCAAGCGCGGTAAACGTTGCACTGTAAATATTAGTTTTTAATTGCTGCTACTGCTATTATAATTAAATTTTAATTGACGAATTTTGATTTCTATGCAGATTTTCAGTAAAAAACTGTCACAACGTCAAAATTCTATGGTTAAACGATTTTTATGCATAATTATTATTTGATACTGACTGT
The DNA here is from genome assembly GCA_933228805.2 of Hipparchia semele. Taxonomy (NCBI): domain Eukaryota; kingdom Metazoa; phylum Arthropoda; class Insecta; order Lepidoptera; family Nymphalidae; genus Hipparchia; species Hipparchia semele. The sequence goes on along the minus strand of OW121717.1, from coordinate 4,906,267 downwards.
ACTTTTGAAGGGTATTTTTTAGTCTTCTTGACGAAAAAAACAATAACAATCATTAAATAAATAAGTATACAAATCTATAGTAATGTAGCGTTTGAAAAAACTTAATTACAAAGACTTAAAACTAACATCATAATGTAATATATTCACAACATTATCCTAAAAGTTCATATATCACAATAATATAATGTGTGTGTTCTAGTTTATTTCAAATAGCTTGCTTAAAGTCTATTTTTCCTTAATTCTGCATTCGAGTAAACAAACACCTCTTGTTACGAGAATCACATAATTACACATCACTTACTCATTTTTAATTAGATATGACTGTCTAGATCTGTTCATTAAACACACACGTTACGATTTACGCCACAAATTGCTCATAGTTTACCATTTTAACACATTTATTTCTTAAAAACTAAATTATCTTAAAATTTATCTGCACGGATTACGAGAATGTGACATTTCGATACCCTAGATTGTCTATGAATCGTTGAGATGGGCAAAGGCGAATGAATGATAAACAAGGAATTGAATGATCGGTACAGTAGAGGTGGGTAACTTTAGAAACGAATAAAACACTGAATCAGTAAATTAAATGAATAAAAAGTTATTAAAAAGTGTGTGTGTATTTAATGAACAGATCTAGGCAATCATATCTAATTCAAAATGTGTAGTTGATGTGTAATTATGTGATTTTCATAACAAGAGGTGTTTATTTACGCCAGCGGTCAAGTAGAGAAAGCTAGACTGTAATTTTATTCAAAATGTGTAGTAGATGTGTGATATTCATAACAATACTTTGTTAATATACTCAAGTAAGTAAAAATTGACCGTAGTAACCGGTAACGGTATACATTCATGACCATCGCAATTGAATGATAAAAATAATTCAGTTGTATGTTTTCGCTATCGTTCAATCGTTCATGCGATAATATCCCAACCCTAAAAATTGTCTTTGGTTATCACTCGGCCATTGTTGTTTACTCGAATGCAGAATTAAAGAAAAATAGACTGTACATTTGACATTGTCTACATTCTTACACCTATTTTTTGTTCTGAAAGGTGTGTGAAGTCACTTATTTTCCGGGATGAAAAGTAGCCTATGTGTTATTCCAGACTATAATCTATCTCTGTGCCAAATTTCAGCCAAATCGATTCAGTCGTTGCGACGTGATTGAGTTACAAACCAAACTTTCGCATTTATAACATTAATAGGAAATAGGATAATACAAGTTATTTCATGCCACATGTATCGTTAAAATTTATGTATTATATTGTTAACTAAAACCTTTAATAAATCTTTAAATTTTTATTTAAAAACACAGAGTGACGATATTTTTTATTTCGGGAAAACAGAGTTTCCACAGAATTTTTGAACTCCACGTGGACGTCAAAGGGCAAAAGCTATGTTCAGCTCTAGAAAAACTTGTTTTAACATTTATGTATATTGTATATGGGTCAAGAATGGCAAGTAGGGAATGCAAATCTCGCGAGATTGGTGCTCAAGCGAGATCTCGCGAGATTGTAAATAACAATACTGCGAGATCTCGCCAATTTCGAGATCTCGCGAGATTGGCAGTTTTGTGTGTTTTTTTTTGCAAATAATCACAATATTTTAATAAATAAGAAAAAAAATAATAAAAATTATAAGTATTATAAGATAACATTTATCATATATGAATTTTTTCAATAGACTTTTATGAATCAAATTGTCTATAATTTTTTAATAAACTTCTAAGTAGTAAACTTTGACGTACGATTCAATCAAATCACTGTGGAAGCACGTATACATAGCACAGTTTGGTTACATATTGTAAAAAAAAATATTTTTTATTTTTTGAAAAGCAACTGCTGAGTTTCTTGCCGGTTCTTCTCAGCAGAATCTGCATTCCGAACTGGTGGTAGATTTATAAGAGCTACAAGTTGGCCTACATGAAATAAATAAATTTTGAATTTGAAATAACAAATGAAAAAACAACTAGTCTTCTCTTCTAATATCAAACGCAAATCTTTTAGTAATTTAAAAATTAATTCGCGCACCGAACGAAACCGACAGGTCGCAACTCCGTCAGTGTCAGTCCGCGCTTCGAATAAGACTTTTTTATGCTCGAGTGCAATCTCGTTAATCTCGCGAGATCTCGCCCTTTTTTCGGCCGAGATCAATCTCGCTAAAAAAGGCCGAGATCTCGCGAAAACGAGATCTCGCGAGATCGAGATTGCATTCCCTAATGGCAAGCTATTTGAAATAGACTACATACAGTAAAAGTTGATATATTACCTAAACATTACTGTGCGAAACGACCAGCCACGACAGTATGAAGTAGAACAAGCATATAGGGAACACTGCAAGTGCTTTTTTGCCCTCCGGTTGACTGTCACCGAGAAATTTGGTAGCCGCTGAAATAGATTATTTTGAATCAATTATAAATGTTATTATTCGCATATTTTTGGACTCTCACACCTGCATACAAAATAAATACATATAAAACCAAAAGAAAATATAATAAATGTAATAATATATAGGTACACAGATAAATACTTGTATATGATGGTGGATTAGGCAGGGCAGGGAGACCAGACGGACTATCCTAGCTAGTCTAGCAACACCGCTTTCTGCATCTTGGCTGTGAGCGAACTGTCACTGAATCTATCATTTGCAGATATTACAATCGAGATGATTTCAGTGATTTATTACGGTACGGTGGCGTGTAGAAGCTGGATAGGGGGGTGGTTTTAATTAAAACCTTTGATATTCTACTAGGGATGAGTTTTTTACTCACAAAACAAGCGAAAAAATTGTTCCGAATGTTGAAGAGTATGATAGAGTACTTTGTTAAACTACATAACAAATTACGATAAATATCTGCCATTACCCGCTTCGTTTACCGCACGCTTGTAACATATCCACCTCTTTTTATACATATACTATATCATAGATTAGAACTGCCAAAATTCCAATTTATCCTGCTACCATCTTAGATTGTATTCTCACACAGCGCGATCGAGATCAGGCAGTAGCCAGCACGCATATTGTAGGAACGAGATTAAAGAGCCCCCAGTTCTGCTCATAGTTCACGGACTGATCGCAGATAGAAGAGAGAGGGGAAAAAAATAATTGTAGGAACGAGCTGGAAACAGTGGGCAACTTACCGAATGTGGCCCAAGCGAAGCCCACCATGGAGATAGCGAGCCGCAGGAAGAAGAGGAACGCGTTCTGCGTCGCGAAAAGTATCAGCCGACACACCACCAGCGACAGCGCGATCGGGAACAGGCAGTAGCCGAGCACGCACACTGACTGGAAGAACGAGCTGCAAATTACCAAATAAAGGGTTTAGTTAGTTATTGACAGCAGAAAAGTAGTATTACTGCTATTTGGGGAAACATATAGTACACCCCGACAAGGATATACTCATTCCAGCCAAGAAAGTGCTGCTGTTCCTGGCGGCAACGAGTATCGGAGAGGAAATACGAATAGTGGCGAGCACAATAGATCGGCGACGGTCAACGCGCTACAGGGCCTCGGGACCTGCATAGCCGCAACACAAAAAGATGAAGATGATTATGGATATTTATTATGAAAAGTGAAAAGCTCTACATAAGTTTTTGGATGGTGGGAGGCTTTGGCCGTGGCTAGTTACCACCCTACAAAGACGTCCCGCCAAGCGATTTAGTGTTCCGGCACGATGGCGTGTAGGAACCGACTAGGGGTATGGGTTGAATGTACACTGCCATACCCCTTCCAAGTTAGCCCGCTACCATCTTAGACTGCATCGTCACTTACTATCAGGTAAAATCACAGTCAAGAGCCATCTTGTCATCGATTAAAAAAAAGTGAACAATAGTGTAGTTGACTATTTTTATATATATTTAAAATAAAGTTTTTAAATAATATAATGCAATGCCATTTTTCTTATTTTTTTAATATTTTAACTAGACCAGGAAATATTGAGCTTTAAAGTTTCCCGTTAGACAAAGAGAGCGCTACTTGCGCGTGATGTTACAAGCAAGTATCATACACTCTCAGAGACAGATACATCCCCAGTAAAGCTTATAACTTATTTGTTTGATTTATTTTCTATTTGTACTTGTTACATTTTGGATACTAGATGTTTAAATGAATACTTGGTTTGTTCAAGGTGCCTATTGCAATCCTCCTATAACAAACAAAGAACAAAACTAACTTACATGTTACCACCAAGCAATTTAGAGTTCAACGTGACTACAGCGGCTCCGATCCACACCAGCACAAACACCTCAGCAAACTCTGGCCCGCCGTCATTTGTGTTGTCTGCTTCCTCTGCGCCTTGCAGCACGGTGGCCATGAAGGTGCACAGCAGCAGTGGACCCCATAGATCCCCTGCAAATATATTAACATTTTTTTTACTACTAGTCACTTACCATCAGGTGAGATCACAGTCAAGGGCTAACTTGTCATTGAATAAAAAATGCGCCATCTAGCGGCTCACCGTAGAGGAGTCCCGTGTCAGGTTATTTTCGTTACGGAACTTCTGGATTCGGTCTCCACGCTGACCCGCGATAGAAGCTATGCAATAGCTTAAAAAAAGTTATCTACTTTCTTAGTAATATCTACAGGAAATTGTGTTTGTTTATTCTTAAGTCACACAGTTTCCGAGTAACAGATCAGCGTGCCTATCTGCATAGGCATAGTTGAGAGCTTAAAGAGTGACATAGGCTACTTTTTATCCCAGAAAGACTCCTGCAGGATTTTTTAACTCCACATGGTTGACATCACGAGCAAACCCTACTATCATAGATATAAATAAATATGCTTACATTCTTTTAACAGACTGGACTTCTCTCTTGGTATAAGTACATGGTAAAATTTATTACCAACAGCTCTTAAATCTCTCATCTGTGAAAATGAAACAAATATGATAAAATTAATTAATAAGTATATTTGATTTTCTATTTTAATTTTCTAGTTCAGTCATGCTTTTGCTGCACCAAAATATCTACAATCTATCTTCTAATTAAAGGACAATGGGCACTTTTGTATGAGTTGCGTCCCCAGACTGTATCAAGTTGCGATATATGTCATTTTAAAGGTCATGATAATAGCTTCATTTTATTGTATGACACCAACTATGAGACACGTGCAGGGAAAGAACTATGATTTTTTTAATTTTTTTATAATAGAACGTATTTATTTTTGTTTTTCTGATTTTTTTTTAATACAGAATGTATGCGTTATTTTAGGGGTTTCATTTATTTAGTATAAACTCAAAAAAACGCTTAAACCCTACCTAAAGCCGTCTCCAACCGCCCCTATAACGGCCCCTGACCTCACATCTAATCTATTATACGCGCGTCCTTTGTACAGGCCGTAGTTGGTAACTATTAACTATAGATGTAAAGCCGGTATTTTACCAAAAATGCAAAACGGTATAATACGAAAAATACGGTATTTTTCGGTATTATTCCATTTCTCATGGTATTTTTGGTATTTAACGATTATCTTATGTTTTTCAATGTAGATACGTTTTGTTTGTAGAAAAATCAGCAAGGAATATAAAAAACGTGGTTCTGCGTTTAATTTTATTTTATTAAAATGATTTATGAACAAATTAGGACATAATTATTCAAACATAAATTATTAAAAAATACTTAACTTAAAATTTCAATGATTTAATCATATTCATAGAGCGTCAAATTCTTCATTGTTCACAAAGAGGATCTTCTTCCACTAGCATGTCCAAATCTTCTTGTTCGCACGAAAGATTCTCGATCGAAGAGGATCTAACGATGTTATTTGGCAACGGACTTTCAGATGCGCCAAATTCATCTTCGCTTTCTTCATTCTTTCCCATACAACCTTGACGAAGACGTAAATTTGAATGAATTGAAACTAATTTAAATACACGCGCTGTATCCAATCGATTTCGAGATTTATTATGAATCTTTCCAAAGGTGCTCCAGTTTCTCTCGCTAGCTGCAGATGATGAAGGCACGCTAAGGATTCTGGTTGCGATGGGACGCAAAATCTGTTTATGTGCAAAGGTTTCCCACCAAATCCTTGGCTCCACTGTGTTTGCTGCTATCCAAATTGTATTAGAACTACCGAAATGCCCCGTTTTGGTTTTAAAATCGCACATATTTTTCAGGACAGAAGATATATCTTTTTTCATATGAGTTGCCAATGTATTTATATAATCAGACGCCTTTACAACTTCTTCATCCTTTAATTCACTTCCACGATATCTAGGGTCTAACATGTTGGCTGCAAAGTGAATGGGCTGCAAGCAGAAGTCCCGCCTTTTAGAAATTGAATCTAATATAAGGAACTTGTCATTCGTACAGATGGTCGTATTTGTGTCCAATTCTAATGCAACATCGTTGTTTAATGATTGAAACAATGGTGGTATTTCTGACAAAAAGCATGTGTCTGACTCAGACTTCAGTATTCTATCGGCAATTGGCTTCAAAATTTTAAGATTTTCATCGATTTGCGTCCATATGTTATCATTTAGAATGACATCTTTGACATCTCGTTTTATTGTAAATCCCCTTGCTATGGCTAATGCTTCAAGTGCTTCTCTATTTTGCACATACGAATCAAGCATTATCACGGCGCCACTCCATCTTGTTTTACTGGGTAACTTTAAAGTGCATTTAATGCGTCCGTATTTTTCCTGCTGAAATTTTTCAAAATGTATTATAGCCATATGGGTACGTTTTATGTATTTAATAACATCTGACACTTTTTTAATAATATCAGCAAATATAGAAATATTTAAAATGTCTGTAAAAATTAAGTTCAGTGAATGTGCAACACAGCCTACACAAGATATGTGGGGGAAGCGTTCATGTACTGCACGCCAGGCTGCTTTCATATTACTAGCGTTGTCAGTAATTACAGTCACGAATTTTTGTTCACCAATTTCCAAAATCACATCAATCATTAGCTTACTTAGATAGTCAGCTGTCTCTCTTTCTTCGGGATAAACAGCCTTATAAAATATAGGTAGTGGAGTGGTGATAATGAAATTGAGCACACCTTTGCCGAGTATGTTACTCCAACCATCAACAATAAGAGATAGTGCTACGGAGTCTTTTATTTTTGTGTTGATGTCTATTTTTACGCGCTCGTACTCTGCATCTAATAAAGAATTACTTATGAGATAACGGGATGGCACTTCGTAATTTGGATTAAGTAAACGAAACGCTTCTTTCCAGTAGTCTGACTCCAACATCGACAAAGGAGCGCCAGACGCGTATAAGGCTCGAGCTAATGCAGCATCAATACATCCAGACGATGACGAAGCCGAATAGTCTTGATTATCTAAATTACAAGATGTCAGGCTTATTTCAGTTGATGATGATGTGCTTGCTAATGGTGACTCAACAGTAGGTAAATCTTCAACCCTTATCGAAGGCGACGGTACTAGCCGAGGTATTTTGCTTTTTGACTTTTTAGTGGTATAAAATTTTTTTTTCACGACTTCTGGACACTTCCGACATTTAATTATATGAAGCTGTAATCTTGTTGCTAATGCATTTTTGTATTCCACATTGCAATAACAGCACACTACGCGTTTTTTATTATTATTGTCACTTAAATTCATAAAGTACTGCCACACGTCTGAAAATCGTCTAGGCATTGTGAGAAACCCAAACGACTGCTCACGCGCGCGATCTAGACGAAACAAGCTGTTGCAAAGCATATAATACGCAGTCAATCGCGAGTCACAACACGACGGCGACGTTGCCACTTCGTGCATCGTGTGACGTTCACGTGTGATCGTACCGCGCCGGCCCGAAGCCGGCCCGTAACAGCCGCAGAGGGCTCTTGTTGTCGCACACACAATACGTTTCTCGCTCTGCCACGCATTATGCCAAAAACACGAAATATAGTTATTCATTGTTATAACAATATTATATTAATAATTAATAATTTCCTATTTCAATTTAACCTATTTACAATACTATAATATATTTAAAATTATATCTAAATTAAATTAATAATAAATTACTTCTAAAATTAAAACTAACCTAACTTGACAAAAAAGTAAAGTTAAAAAAAGTTAAGTTAAGTTTAAAGTTATTCATAATATCCCTATTATAAATTTCATTCTGTTACATTGTATGACAAAGTATTCATCCACCCTCATCAGCAGCAAGCTGCGGGCCAATTCTTTATTAATCTGATTAATGATCACCAAGCAATATATATTCATTCAAAAACACGTCAAAAACAAAGTTACAAGAAAACCAAACTATAATTTTGTATGAAAAAATAAAATACCAAAAATACGGTAATCTATTGAATTATACCGGAAAAATTCATAGCCATTTGGTATTATACGGTATTTTTACATCTATACTATTAACTACGCGGCGCGCACATATCTTTTGCTCTTTAGGATCGGTACTATTTTGAGTTTTTGACCTCTGTCCTCTGCACGTTTAACGGACTTGATTTTTCTGTTTTTGCTTTAATTGTGGCTAGTTGGTACGACGGTAATTAGTTTTATTTTACATAGTGCGGTGTGGCTGCTTGTCTGTGTTGCACCTTCACCTCCATGCTTGCATATCTACGCAGTACCCCTGCCTGCCTGGGAGAAACGACGCTGTACCACCTGTGCAAGAAACTCACCGGAACCGACTCATTCGTCTACGCTGTACTAGACAGCCAGGATAGGCAAAAATACTCCGTCCAGGATCGTGTTGAGATCATGGCGGAGTATATGGAGATACAATTTACTCCAAACCCACCGGCCAGTGACAATGCGTACAGGCACCACGAAGAGATCGACCAACAAGTGCGGGAATTCCTGTCGGCCCCGACTCCCCAGCTCCGGGGAGGCGAGTTCATCTCCCCGTCTGAGCTGAGGAAGGCCGTATTCCGACTCCCCAAATAGAAGGCGCCAGGCTACGACGGAATTCCGATCGCCACACTTCAGCAGTTGCCCAGAAGAGGTCTCGTTGCCCTAACGAGACTCTTCAATGAGGTACTCCACACCGCACACTTACCGCTGATCTGGAAAAGGGGGAAGGTCATCACCATTCCCAAACCGGGCAAGGATCGCCACCATCCAGGGAGCTACCGCCCCATTACCCTACTGCCGCACATCACCAAGCTGTTTGAGCGTTTATTGCTGCGAAGGCTTGCCCTGTACATCCAACTACGGGACGAGCAGTTCGGCTTTCACAGCAACCACTCGACGACGCTCCAGCTGGCGAGAGGACTTCACCACATCGCCAGTGAGAAAAACAGGGGGTACTGCACCGTCGGGGTCTTTCTCGATATCGAGAAGGCCTTCGATCGCGTGTGGCATACCGGCGACCTCTCGACCGACCTACCACCAACGATCGTGCGGCTGGTGGCTTCTTTCCTGGAAGGCAGATCCTTCCACGTCTCCGTGGAGGGCGCGGACTCCCAGCGCGCCCCATACGTGCAGGAGTACCCCAGGGCCGCTGCTTATCGCCGTGCCTGTACGCATTGTACACTAATAACATCCGTACCCTCGCCGGACATCTACGCGAGGGGGAGGAAGAGGTGCTGTTGTCGCTCTACGCCGACGACAGCGCGTATCTCGCTTCGTCGTACCACCAGATCGTCGTCTGCAACAAGATGCAGCGCCTGCTGGACCTGCTTCCGGAATGGATGGTCAAATGGAGGATGGCCGTCAACGTGGGAAAGACGGCCGCTATCCTGTTCGACATCCGGAGACCAGAAGCCTATGCATCAACTCCGCTTCCGAGGGCAGGACATAGTGTGACGAACTTCGGTGTGCTACTTGGGGTGCCGCATCGACCTCAGCCTAAACCTGATTCCGTTGGTCAACCAAGTTGTGAACCAGGCCAAGGCGACAGGGTCGATGCTTCACCAAGTCTTCAATTCAAGCCTATCACCGAAGACCAAGCTACTCATCTACGGAGCCTATATCCGCTTCAGACTGACGTACGCGGCACCTGCCTGGTATGCGCTCTACTCGGCAAGTCAGAGGAGCCGCCTACAGGTCCTCCAGAATAAGTGCCTCCGTCTGATCGTTGGAGCTCCAAGGTACGTGAGGAACGACGTCATCCATCGCGACCTCAAGATGCCCACCGTGGAAGAGTACGTCCACTCAGTTGCGCGGCGCATGTTAGCGCGCCGATTGCGGAACGTACCAGCACCTCAACGGCATCGCACCGCTAACCAGCCGACCCACGACCGGACGTCCCGTACCTCGAGAGCTCCTGCGATCGCCAACACCGAGGAGGCACGCAAGTGACTCCAGCGACGACGAAAACGATGCGAGATCCACCGAACGATTCACTCGCCCATAGCGTGGAGCCACCCACCGGATTTGACATGCGGCGGAATACCCGCACGCGGTGCGGAGCCCCACGGATACGACGGACCACAGGCTCTTAACCAACGCCAGTGAGCCTCGGCCATAAGGCCGAAACTCAACACCGGGGAAATGCTTTTCCCCGTGCCCCGCCTGGGTACTGAGGCCATGCCTCGAAGCGCGTACCCCCTCAGGCCTCACGGACAGAGGAGACGACCCTGCTGTATGTTGTAACTAGACAATAGATTAAGCAGGTATTAAGGACCTTAATACAGCCGCTTGCTAGTCAAGGGGTAAAAAATCCCCTCACAAACTACACGTACAAAAACAGAAAAATCAAGTCAGTTAAACGTGCAGAGGACAGAGGTCAAAAACTCAAAATAGTACCGATCCTAAAGAGCAAAAGATATGTGCGCGCCGCGTAGTTAATAGTTACCAACTACGGCCTGTACAAAGGACGCGCGTATAATAGATTAGATGTGAGGTCAGGGGCCGTTATAGGGGCGGTCGGAGACGGCTTTAGGTAGGGTTTAAGCGTTTTTTTTGAGTTTATACTAAATAAATGAAACCCCTAAAATAACGCATACATTCTGTATTAAAAAAAAATCAGAAAAACAAAAATAAATACGTTCTATTATAAAAAAATTAAAAAAAAATCATAGTTCTTTCCCTGCACGTGTCTCATAGTTGGTGTCATACAATAAAATGAAGCTATTATCATGACCTTTAAAATGACATATATCACAACTTGATACACTCTGGGGACGAAACCGCCCATTCTCCTTTCTGTTGTCTAAATAATTAAATCTTTATCTACAATACTATGAAACTAGGCTAGATGAAGCGCTGCTATCTCTTAGCGTAGTTGGATGTAAGTAACTATAGATCACTCGCGAAACTGAAGTGGGCGGGTTACATAGCTTGAAGAGCTGATGGTTGTTGGGCTAGCCAAGGTCCATGCAAGAGACCTTTGTTCAACAGTGGATCATCATCATCAATTGGTAAAAAAGAAGAACTATAAGTCTATCCTTTTATTAATAGCTGTTGTACTAAACTACTCACAAATGTCTCTTTAATAGGCTCATCAAGTGTGTTGAATTCCATGCTATCACCTGAGGGTGCCCCTCTGGATGGAATGTTCATTTCCCCCTCCACCACACCTACATCCCCGGCGGGGAACATCTGTGGAAATGTTAATGCACTTAACTTAAGATCACATATTGATCACATTAACTATATTAAAATTATTTTTTTTTTCCTACCATAAAGCACCATTATGTAACGGTGGCTTTATTTTATACTACTATCTAGCCTGTGTCTACCAATAAAATATGGCTAATAAGTTATATTATTTTAACTTAAACTTGTACTTATTTTTTATAAATTAGAAAGTAACTCTATCTATGTATTACCTTTTCACACCAAAACACTACTGAACCAATTTCTAGACAAAATTTGAATGATTTTGGTAAAACATGTTCGCCGCTTTATAAACTTTGGTAAAAAGTTCCCCATTGCCCACATGTTCAATAGTGGGCTAGTCATAGGATATTGGTAATGGTTGTTATCCCATAACATACTTTTATAAGGTTGAATTTTGAAGAAAATTTGGCAAAACAGACAGTCTTAGACACTAGTGTCTACCAAGATTTGTCAGGTCCATTTGCAATGTAAGCAGTTACTTTAGAATTTAGACTAACTCTTGTAATATGAGAAAAAATATTTAAAAAAGTATTGTTTCTGTTATTAATACTTTATTAAGTAAACATATTTTATTTTAAATGAATAAATAGTGCAAGAATTAAACTTTTAACTCATATCAGACAATTGCGTTTATCAATTACATGCCGACACAAACATGTACTTACGTGTTATCAGAAATATGATTTGTGTGTTAGAATAACATAAAACACTATAGTATGCCTGTCATTTCCAATAGGTTACTCATCACCAATTTTTGAATAATTAACAGTAGGCAGGTATGGCTTCCTCATGATTTAGCCAAATGAATTTAAAAGAGACTGTTTATATAAATTTATTTATTGGTGTAAAACCTATAGATATTCAATTTGTTTGATAAAGATGAATTCATATAAACAAATCAATAGAGAAACTTACATCGTACTTGGACTCAAAACTTGTCATTTTATATATAATTTATTTAAACACAAGTATGTAACGTTACAACTTGTGCCCACTTATTAATTAAAAAAGCGAATATTATACAAAATTCCAACACATCGAAAACCACATCTACAATTTTTCAATTTTTCTTTTGAGGTTTGACACCATTTTGACTTTTTTGACACCTTTGTCACCACTTTGACATTTTAATCCAAGAGAATGTACCTAGGCATTCAATGACACACAAAAGTGACAAAAGGATGTCTGTGCAAAAGGCTGTGGCAAAAGGTAAGATTACAAAGGCTAGAATCCAGAGCACGAAAGTAGTTTTTTCACCAACAGGTGTGTTGATTCTCTAAAAATGATTGCATCAGTGTAACGATCGCAATAGCCTCTCATTGGCTGAATTTATGGCATTCTTGCTGCATCAATGCATTTTAACCAATAGCAGGAGGGTACCAGCCAATCAGAGGCCATTGAGATCGTTACACTGATGCAATTATTATTAGAGAATCGACCTGCAGTTTATCTGTGATTGAAAATAAAAACAGTCTGTTAATTACTTACATCTATTAAATTCAATTAATATTACAGGAAAGGTGGTATTCTAGTGTTACCCTTGTAGTTCTGAGTTCTCCGTTGTTAATGCTACGTATCAATTAAACCGTGCCATGTTTATGCGCCATGAAAGTCACTGTTAAAAGTAAGTATCGATTGTACCTTACTCTCATAAACCGCAATAATAGCCATTTTCGACTATTCCTGTGTAAAATGAATCATACTTCGTGCTCCTTTAAATTTGAAGACAGTTAGGTAAAATACTCTAACTCACCACAGGCCAGAAGTTCTAATATTCTGATCTGATAATTACTCACCACCACCACCACCAATCAAATTAGGTAGGTAACATTTGTATAGTTTTTAACTGTCATAATTATTATTTTACAGTTAAGCATTAATTAAAAAAAATCACATCCATTCTGTTCATCTGTTCTGTTGCTCTATTGCCGAGATTGAAAGGCAAAGCAACAAACAGACACACTTTTGCGAGATTAGGATTGTGTATCAAAACATTATCTCGAAACTAATGTCTCTCAGTGCATAATAACATTCTCGATACATGTATTTGTAATCAAAGGAAAAATACCTACATATATGGGCTTTTTTCTAAGGTTGGACAGGCGTTGCAACTTGGAGGTGGATAGCAAACGACGATAACTGTGGCATCTGTCGTATGCCCTTTGACAGCTGTTGTCCCGACTGCAAGCTTCCCGGTGACGACTGCCCGCTAGTGTGGGGTGCGTGCTCGCACTGCTTCCACATACACTGCATTGTGAAGTGGCTTCACTCACAACCGCAGCAGCAGTGCCCTATGTGCAGGCAAGACTGGAAGTTTAACAACAAGTGAAAATTGGTAAGTCACTATGTTCTTTTCAACAATATAACTGAAGGCCTTTGTGCACCATATGGCCTCATAATCAACTCGACTCACAAAGTGTTGGTATGTGAGCCTCATAATATCACATCTTGTGTGTATCTTAATAATATCTTGTCTTGTGTGTGTCTTTATGTATAAGTGAGTATACAAAAGTTGGAACACCTATTGCTCACCTGTCATACATTTGTTCTTTTTTTTTTTTTTTTTTGATAAAATTACATATTTTAGATAAACAGATTTTTATTAAGGTCATAAGTCATAACATATCAATCAAATTATGTATTTATTATAGTTAGTTCACATCATAAAAAACTTTAATGGCTGAACCAGTAACAATTACTGACCTAAAATAGAGGACTTTGCTTATGCTACTTTTAATACCCATTTCTTAATTGTCACTAAATCCCATGGGAAAATATTAATTAATTAATATGCACAGAAAAATTTGCAGCCAACCACTAGATATGAAGAGGTAAACAGAATTTTCTGTGAACAGCATCTATCTTCTGTTATTATATAAAATTGCAGCAGTTAAATTTTGATGAGCATGAAACAATAGGCCACTAAGTGCTTTCAAAAGTAGCTTACAATAGACCCCATGCAATGTGGCGTGCGCCGCTACGGACCGGCAGTGTTGCGTTCATTCTCATAGTAAACAATCGCCTTTGCTGATAATGTGTGGGTCAACACATTGTTCTGTCTGCTACGGAAAAAAGTTGAATACGCAATAGCGTTGGTACACAATAAATAACACATCTAATCCGTTTTCAAGATAAGGCTTTCCTAAAACTAGTTTAGTCTTTAGATCTAACTAATAACAAAAGTTTAGCGAGTAGTTAATGCCACTAGGATTAATGCGGTGATCGGACAATCTGTGCTCGAATAACGAATAGCCAGTTCGCCTTCGCCGTACTCCGCAGTATGTGTGACGCACGGGCGGGGACAGACGTGTCGACCGAGCCCTCGAGAGTTGCTCGCGCGTGTAGTGACTGACGTGATGTTAATTGAACCGCGCTCATTATACTATAGTGTTCGTGTTATAGTATTGTCCGAGTGACGCCTCGTTTAAGCATGCTGATGGTACAGAGTAACGCGCATCCTATGAAAACCACCAAAATTAAAGGTCCCCCACCTGTACCACCGCGGCCGAGCCAGAGCATGGTCGCCGAAGCTCTGGCGAAGACGAGGAAAGCCGTAGCGGACTCCAAGGCCACTTTGAAGACTAGAACCTTTACGAAAAACGAAGTCCATCATGTATCATCAAAAGCTAAAACTTTGGACCGGAACGCGACTCCTACAAAGCCTTCCGTGTCTCCTCGACAAAACGGCCTCGCACGTGTGAAATCCTTTATTAAAGACGTTATTAGTGATCGCGGCTCTTCGTCAGATGAGAAAAAATCTAGTGGTCACAACTCCAGAAGGAGTTCAAGTGACAGCAGTTCGATTCATTCTCCGCCGTCTAATAAGTCGAGCGAATCGCTAAACTCCAAAGCTGTCAAAACATGTAAACAAATATTGGTTCGATCTCTGTCCACTTCCAACAAATTAGATCAGGATACTAAGTGCAAAGTTTCGAAATCGTCTAGTTTTGCAGAGAAAACCCTCCCTTTGCGTAAAGCTCCCCCACCACCGTTATCACCAAAACCTAAGTTAAAGCCAATGAAACCGTTACCTGTACAGAAAAGTGTAGAGCAAAAGAAGCAATTGAAGCAACCAGACACTGGTATTTACGCGTTGCCGGTAGACGCACAGCCCCAAAGCCCAAGTGCAGACGAATGCTATGCCACCATAGAGGAAGCTAAAATCGTTGAGGATAGGCTACAAAACAGTTCACCTAAAGTTAACTCTGATACAAAAAACACGGAACGTGAACCGAATGACGTGAACATAAATAAAAACAACAACTCCCTAGAAAGAAAGACTTCTCGAGTGACCGAAATGCTTATTTCGGAAATTCTCGCGAGTAGAAACAATAATAAAGGGGAAGCCAACGCTGTTATAGATAAAGGGAAGGATTCTACGAACTTGGTTAACGGGAACGATCCGCCCGAGGTTGAAAAGATGAAGGACATGAACAATCACGAGATGTTGATATACGAACTGCAGACAATGAGGTCGCAGTCGAATGTCCCCGAAGGTTTAAACGCTAAGGAAAACGATGACATGCAATGTGATTCGGAGGATGAGCATTACGCGACAGCATCGGTAGCTAGCGATACTTTTGAAGATGATCAAGCGTACGCGTACATACGAGACGATGATCTCAAATCTAGGTAAAAAATATCGTATAAATCTTTGATCAACACTATGCTATACAAACTTTTGCCCGTGACTTCGTACGCGTAGAGTAAAGTTTTTAAAAATTTCGCGGTATCCTTTTGTTTTTCTGGGATAGCCTATCAATCACACCACCCAGGTACCAAACAGGTGCTACGAGTCGGTGTCACTTTCACATTTACATGATTATATTAGTAGGATATATATACTTTTTTTTTTCTTCTCGTATACTTTTTTTTTGGTAGATATGAAACATTGTTATATTTATAAATAAACCTTACGGAGGCAAATGACGATCGATTCGCACCTCCTCCATCAAAATCAGCTCAGTAGTTTATTAGCTACAGTGGGGCATACACATATACACACACACACAGTATTGCTAAACTCATATATCTCCAACCATTATTCTGAAAGTACGTAACAGAGATTTATATCAACGCTAATTTTAGATTCCCGTTTTCAATTCTGTCCGTCATAGGACAGGCGAATTGACGCAGACAAAGTTGCTTATAAATGCTGACCAATGCAGATCGATTACAGTTTTAAAATTTTGCTCTACAAATCCGCATTATTAAATTGGTTTCACGACAACTGCGTAGCAGTGTGTATACAGGGTGTACGGTATAACGTTATGATCCCGTTGTGAGTTTGTAGAGTGCTATCAAATTACTCCCCAATACCTAAGGGCGAAAATGGCTCGTTTTTGAGTTATTCATAGTTTTGTGGTTTTTCAGAAAAAACGCGGATTTACAACTTCAGAAGTGAATTAAAAAAAAAAAGCTTTTGATTCTTATCAACTTTTTTTTATTTCTGAATACATACTTAGTCAGCATATAATAAATCAAAAGTAAAATTAAAACAATTTTCCAAGATTTTCCAGTTAGGATATGGAACTCTATCAGTTTCAAAATTTCTATTTTCAAACTGATAGAGTTCTGTACATAAAAAACTATTTTTTTTAAATTTCAACATTTTCTGAGCTATCCAACGACACAAAAAAATTTATAATATGTTGGAAATTAGCAGCAGAACATGAGATTAATGAGAGAAAAATAGTATTTTCTCAATACTGAAAGTGGCACCTTGCCTTACTACGGTATTAGGCAGTCATTTGATAGCACTTGACCTCCTCTACAACCTCTTGACGGGATCGTGACGTTTTACCGGACACCTGTATATATTTTGTTAAATATTCATCATTCATTTTTATCCGTCTACGGCCTAGCCAAAAGGAAGGGTCATGATTTTAGCAGTCTATGCATGTATGTATGTGTATGTTTTCCGAGATAAAAAGTAGCAATATCGGTCTCGGGCTAATATTACGTTTATGGTTTCCGGGAGACAATTTGTCTCTGTCCATAATGTCGACAGGTTTTTTTTACTCAGGAACCAAAAATACTTCCGGAATACCCCGAGTTACTTCTTGATAATCCTCGGTTCTGCAGACAGAAAGACGAAAATTATTAACGTTTCTTACGATTATGCTATCGATCAAATAGAAAAATCATTAGCAGTTATATCGAAATCACGTACGGATACTTTAGATACTTTTTTTTAAATAAAGAAATATTAGCCAACTCGAACTTGACATATTCTCCTCTTCCCTCTAAATAAGCGAAAAGCTTGTGCTACGAGTGGGTATGACAATAGTGCAATGGGTGGGCCTCGAACCTGCGACCTTTTAGTCCGCACCTTTAACCATTGGGCTATTAAGAAGTTAAAATTTATTTGCATTGATAAAAAGCAACATTATCTTAGTTCTCACACTGGTTAATTGCCACGCATTTTAATTTGAGTGATTAAGTAATTTGCATAATTTTACTTGCAAATTGCCTAAAAACTTTCGAAAAGCCTGTTCAAATGTACTTAATATATTGATTTTAAATTTTTCTCATGCATCACCACGTTTCTCCATTAATTACGTTTTCGATCTAAATAAATAAATAAACTGGTTTAAAAATGAACTTCTCGACCCGCCCCGACTTCGCACGGAAAGAAATATATAAATTAAAAAAAAAAAAATGCCAAAGCAGCAAGATCCCAAGATACTCGTAACAATGCAATCTTAGAAGTGGAGCGAATTCCTTTCACTTTAAGCCATGATTAAAATACCTGCATAATGTAATTTGCACTTCATGGCTGATGGGATTCCTTACTAGTGCACGACAACACGACTAGCCTCACCTCGATACACGACTGATCGAGTTATGTATATAGATATTGAACATTTTACTATTTAGGTATTGATTTTCATTTCGTGTTTTTACCCATGCGAGATTATGCGCATTACAATCTCAAAAGATGTTAAAAGATGACATCATCTATTACGAATGCATAATGTGTAAGCCGCAGAAGCCCAACGGTTAAAGTAAAGGCGGACTGAAAACTGAAAGGTCGCAGGTTCAAACCACACACCTTGCACTATTGTGGTACCCACCCCTAGGTCTCCTAGTACAAGCTTTCCGCTTATTTGGAGGGGATAGGAGGATATATATAAGTTAACTTCAGCTTGGCTAATAAGTAATAATATAATTACTTTTCAGTGTTTCGTGCCAGCCGCGGCAGAGATATTTAATTAATTTATTTTTGTTTCAATAACATTCGAATTCCACTTTATGTAATTAAAATCTAAATTGAAATAAAATATAAGTAAAATATACTTACCTAAGTAAAAAAAAATATAAGTAAAAGCGAAAATATATCAGTCATGAGTGAATCGGGACTTTTCTTTTTTATATAGGTATTAGATAGATAAATAAATAAGTATTGAGGCACAGGTACCTCAGATTCGCGAACTACAGGTCTCGTGTTTTTGGATGAGATACAACGGCCCGGGCAGACACCATGCTTTTAGCAGCGGTTTTTTTTGCATTTTTGTCGCTTTTCAGAGATTCGATGCCTCGTCTAAACGCAAAAACGCTGATCTATTTGCTAAAAGCATCGTGTCTGCCCTGCCCTTAAGAGCTTGAATAGGCTTGTCTCTGACTTGAGACACAATATTTATGTCCTGACATAAATGAGTCGGAGCAGAGTGAGCGTGTTATGATCTGATTTACAAACTATAGGCCTCGAGTTCTACCACAGTGGTCTATCTATTTGAGGTTGTACGAAATGTATAATGTTGTCACCAGACTACGCAAGCAGTTCCGGGCCATCAGCACCATGTCGCTTCAAGGGATGCCTCCATTGCCAAAGAGCCTCAGCGGCTTCGCTGACGGCGAGCCTGATCTCCGAGAACCAGCCCTGACCCCTGTAGAGCAGCACCCTCCCACGGACCTTGACTCCCAACTGATCTACTTGAAGAAGGAAATGGTATGTACTAGTATTATCAGTGTACAGTTTGTTCGCTCAAATGGTTGGCGGGATTTGAAAGCGGACGCCGGCTCATGTAAAAAATTTAAATAAATGAGTTAAGTACCTGCGAAATGATTAAATAATGTATATTTTCACACAATTTCCAAAATAACCTGTACTGCAAACTATTTGAGCGGAAGAACTATAATTATTATTGTTAAATCCAAAGGCTCGTAATACACAATTGCAAAGTCTTTACAATCGTGCATTGTACAGTCAACATCTCCTGATGATGCTTCGCTATTGGAGCAAAACGTTCGTCCAATGTGTTTCGAAGAATTTGTGTGGTCCTGCGTGTTGGTGTGTTCTATACCTGGAAAAATGACGATGTACAGTGCGAATGGCACGTTTTGTCATTCAAATTTTTTTTGGTTTGGCAGATTATAGCAAAGGAATATTACTTTTTCTCATAACATAAATTAATCTTAGAGCAAACGGATAACTGCAAGTATCCGCAATAATTTCATATCCCTATACAAACCCGAAACCGATTTAGCCTATGTTACAATCACCAAATATTGACGGTCTGACAGTTTCTGTATTTAAATCTGTCAAAACATCAAAACTTTTGGTCGGTTAGAGTTAACGTATTTATTCCGTACAATACGAACAACCGCACCACGCATCTTGCGTGCGGGCGTTCAATCTTGCGTGCGTGTATGTGTAGTAAATAGAATAAAGATGTGCATTAAATATTGATATAGTTTCTCAGTGAATTTAATGACACACAAATATGTACCCAAATATAAAAAAATAATGAAATTTTTCAAGTATTCATTTCTAGGTAGTATGTTACTAGGTTAAAGTTATGGCTTGCGATAAAGATGATGACGTAATTGTCTTACTGGTACACAGAAAACTCGTAAAAATATTAATTCTATTAAATGATTTATAAACTATCGAAACTTTATGTGCCAGCAATAAATACGTGAGTGATGGAGCAATATTTGCAATTAACGATCAGTTTTCTATTTACAGTAGTGGTTTATTCATTATTTATTTATTAGTTACTAGACGATGCCCGCAGCTTTGCTCAAGTTAAGTTGCATTTTTAAAACCCCTATTTTATCCTCTTAGGGGTTGACTTTAAAAAAAATCCTTTCTTAGCGGATACCTACGTCATAATAGCTATCTGTATGCCAAATTTCATCCCAATCCGTCCAGTGGTTTGAGCTGTCCGTTGATAGATCAGTCAGTCAGTCACTTTTGCCTTTTATAAATTTATAGAAGATAGACAAGCATACCAATTTTGATTGGCTTATACAGGCAGGTAGAGGATTATACAAGGATAGGAGTTGACCGCGATCTCACCTGATGCTAAGTGACTAACAGTCTAAGATGGTAGCGGTTATGGCAGTGTAAATTAAACCCATACCCCTAATCGGTTCCTACACGCCATCGTGCCGGAACGCTAAATCGCTTGGCGACACGTCTTTGACGGTAGGGTGGTAACTAGCCACTGCCAAAGCCTCCCATCAGACCAGACCAGAGACAATTTAGAAATTATAAATTCCCAAATTGCCCCGCCGGGAATCGAACCCGAGACCCTCCAGTTGTAAGACCCCAGCGCTCACCACTGTGCCAGGGAGATCGTCAGTTTTGTCACGACATCAACGATTCTTCTTCATTTCAACCAGGAAGAAACCAAAATGTCATTTCCTTGACTGCGAATAGACGAATACAATAATAGCGAATATAATAAAATATAGTCATCGTACCGTATCTCATACAAATTCTCATTAAATTATATTGTTTTTATAGTTAATAGTTATTCCATTACGTAAATGAAGTCGACATAGCCTCGTATATGTGTGGATATTTATTCACGGCTGCTCAAATGTAGGAAATCGGTCAAGTGCGTTTGGGGTACCGACAGCTTGAATAACTTAGGCTTGACCTACGACTTTCGAATACGTCTATAACATGACTTGCTTGTACGCTCAGTATTAATTTGTTAAAACAGTCATTTTATTCGATCAATATAACTAGCTGTGGTAAACAAGTGGGAGATCGCGGGTTCAATTTAGAGACAATTTAGGAATTTATCGTCATAATTATTAACAACTCATCAACGGCTCACTACTGAGCGTAGCTTTCTTCTGAGAAAAGTATTTTAGGCCTAGTCTACCATGTTGGCCCAATGTAAATTGGCAGACTTTAAACGCCTTTGACCTGTGTCTCCTCTTGAATAGTGTTTAGGCCATCGTCCACCTCGTTAGTCAAGTGCGAATTGACAGACTACACACACCTTTGAAGAACTTTGTCTAGTGGGAGGCTTTAGCCGTGGCTAGTTACCAACCCTACCGTCCGTACCGGTTTGATGGTCTGTGCAAACCGATTTTTTTTATAAATTTCCTTTTATTTAAAAGGAAAGACAGGGTTCCTCTGACCTATTCAGTGTCACCGCTTACCATCAGGTGAGATCGCAGAAAAGGGCTGTCTTGTTAAAAGTAAAAAAAAGTTTTAAAAGTTACATATTACGTGAGTGACGAAAGATAAAACAAAGCTATCAATGAAAATACGAGTAGCAGTGAGAGCGGAGAATATTTAAAACGATGCCAAAGAATTGAGTGTAACACAAACATGGCTTTGTAAAATATTTGTACTAAATGCGGAGATGTGGAACGCGCACTGCTACGCGTACAGTGTACTCGTCCTTCCCTATTCCACTAGTAGCATTTTGCTTAAAGCCAGAGTAAAAACTGGAACTCGACCGTCTGTAGAGCAACAAGCTAGATAAGAGACCATTCATATTAATATTCAGAGTTAATACTTCTTTCAGTGCATGAATATCAGTCTTCAGTGTGTTTTGCTAGCGTTGGTTTGTGGATCCGAAATATGGTCGCTAACTATGGGCCTTATAACGCTGGGTCGATAACGGGCAATGGTGAGAGGAGAGCTAACACAAAGGCTACATTTTACCTTAAAAGCGCGTTCGAAGTCGCGGGCATCAGCTAGTCAGAAATAAAGAAATACGGTGGAGAACAAGACTTACCAACGTAGCTCATGGAGTCGATAAAAATAGAAAAGGCAACCAAGTCAAGGCAAGCAGAAGTCTGTTTGTTTGTCCTTCAATCACGCTGCAACAGAACCACGAATCGACGCGGTTTTTTGCATGGGTAAAGCTGAGGGCCCGGAGAGTAACATAGGCTACTTTTTATCCCAGAAAAACAAGTTTCCCGAGAGATTTTCAATACCTGACTCCACGTAGAACAAGTTGTGGACAAACGCTAGTATTTATGATATTTATTTCAGTTTGTAGTACAAAATTACAGTTCCACATATACGTATTAAAAAGGTAACATAAAATTGCAATCACATTCTAAGAATTGTACATAGGTAGGTAACAGGTAGGTACATATAATATTAAATATCATTGCAAAATTGCAATAAAAGTTTCACTATTTTGTAATATCATACTAAATAGGTAGGTAACATTCGGAATGCACCGGTATAAATAGCGTATGAAAGAAAGAACGTAAAATGAACTGAACCAGATATTGCAGTTTAAAAAACAGATGTCTGTGCATTTAGGTTTATCGCTCGTTATCGTACGTAATGTTTAGCTACATTAGTTGAACTGGCGTTTATATAGACGCCTTTATTATATACGAGAATTTTTAAAATAGCCTTCACCATATATATTTTATATGTGCGTGCGGCAAGAAGAAAATGCATTTGGTATACGTATACATAAATTCTATGTATACTTATGCGTATTCTTCTATTCTCTTTGGTGTTTTTCTTCTCGACAAAAAGTGCAATAATCTTATCAAGTACTATGTGAGATACTGTTTCATATTTCGGATGGAAAGCGGAGGCGACTTATGTTTATAATATTTATCCGTTGTCGTACATAGTTCATTACATTATCCTTAAATCATGACTTTCGTGACCTTAACAAGTCACAGCAATTAACTTAAGCCATAGATAAGGTTACCGCGATTATGTAATACCCTAACTAAGAGGTTCATTAGGACCTACAGGCTACTCTTTATTAAACTTATACCTAATAGGGTGACTTCGCCGGTTACGCGACCAGGGTCAGTTACGCGACCACTAACAGGACCTACGGCATTAAAACGAAAATAATAAGAATTCTATTCTTCTTTTCCAAATGAAATTCACTTAAGTAAAGAGGGGGATAGACCTATTAGTTTTACCTACAATAGTTGGCAGCTTTGTGGTTACCCGAAAGCAAACAAATCTTAGTTCAATCCGCCGCTCATACTTTCGGCGCGTACACGTTCCCAAAACAACGAAAAAAATAGTGAGTAAGTGATGCGTTCGAGGTAAGTAGATCGTGATGTATTCATTTGAGTCAATTTTTTAATGTTCTATTAAGTGGATATATATATGTTTTACGTTATTTGTACATTTATTACATGTAATATACAAAATCAGGTAAAAAAATTGAATGGTCGCTAACTGAAATTGGAATTAGCCAATAACTTCAGTTGGCGACCACCTGGCCGCCAATAGACATTTAGAAAGAAAAACATTTATTTTTATTTTTTATAGACTACAAATCTAATTCGGAATTTAATCACTTTCAATTTAATTTGTTTATTTTTATCCGTGTATCTTTTAGTTTACGACCACCAAATTATTATTATAAAACATCTTAAAATGTATGGGTATCAAGTGGTCGCCAACTAAAAATGAGCAAATTAATATGTGGGTTTACGACCATTTGTAATCACTACTTATAATCTTATCTGTTTTTTGCATAATGTAGGTGTTTAATATATAATATTTTCATTACAGATGTCCTCCACAAACCGTATTAGAAAATAACATCGGCTTCTTCCCAAAGAGATCTGGAATGTGCTTTAAAAATATAAGAGAAGGAGGACACGGTATTAGAAAGAAATGTAAAATGTATAACATCCCGAGATCTGATGATCTGCTGATTTGATTCTAAACTTTTGTAATTGTTGTTTAAAGTGATATTTTTAATTTTGTACTTGTGTAGGAAAATGTATTATACCTACTTGCTAAGATTCATTTAAGCTTAAGCTTGAATATTAAAGTGTACCTTTGATCTCATGAAAAAATGTGTTTTAATAATTTATTATAATGTATGAATAATAAAGCATGAATAATAATTATTTTTTAAACATTAACACGCTCATATTTTTTATTTTTTATTAATCAAATTTAGTTTTCCCTAGCAAATCGAGAGGTCGCCAACTAGATAAGGGGGCAGTCGTCAACTAGCAAAAGTGGTCGCCAACTAGCATTTTACATAGTTTTTAAGATTTATTCAATTTAAAATGTTTTCACAACTGTAATTCTTATTTTTTTACTTTTAAATATAACTTGACAATATCTAGGACCCCGTCATATAACTTTAATACATGTGCTATGGGTGCAACATACTTAAATATTGACGTAAAGTTGAATATCCCGCTAATCGGTCGCCAACCGGCGAAACCACCCTACTAGAGATTGCGTGGGACGAAGTAATTGGATGTTTCTACATATACGTAGGTATAATGTTACAGTGGCGAAGGATATCTTATTAGGTTCCTTTTAATGAAATTTTTTATGGACATCGTTTATGAGAGGCTTTATGTTAGTAGGGTGACTTTCCACTATTTTTTTTTTGTTGTTGATAACATAATGCCTGTATTTTTTTTACAAAGGAATTAGATTTTTTACTTGAAAATTGATAATAAATCTTGAATTCGATGTCCAACTAAGGGCCGATTTCACCAAAGTGATTTTATCTGTGATCGAAGCATGAATTATCCGAGCGTTAATTTGATATTTTGTCCGATTAAAACTGCCAGAACGCCCAAATTATTCTTTGTTTAAGCGTCACTCGACCACTCGACGTTGGTGAAATCAGTACTAAGAAATCAAATGCCAGATAATTGTACAGTGTTGGTATAATGTTCTAGTTGCTTATTAGATTATTTGCGGAATCATCGGAAATCTATTGGCTATCGTCATGTACCGATACCGTTTTATAAGGAATCCCTAGAAATTAATCTAATTTGTTATAAAAATAGGCAGGCGCTAGGTGCGATAAGGTTTCAGATGAGCGGCTTATTCTTACATTATGAACATTGAGGAGCGTGGCTACTGTTCCGGTTAAAGGTCGTCACTCACTTATCAACCGGCACCTGAGTAGTCACCGCCTCGCATCGGGCGGCTGAGGTCTCGTGATTATATTTATTTCCATCAAATTGGTAAACATTCATTTATCAGATCCGTAGCGTCACGGGATTCAAATTTCATCCAAACCGGACCAGAACCGGAACGTTGTGTTCACACACACACACATACACACGCACGCACACACACACCTTTATAATATTAGTGTGATAAGTATCCTTATCACAAAGTTAAAGGATACTTATCACACCACCACATGTGTGTATAAAAACCTTTAACTACATACCAAGCGTTGTTTATATTAAGTTTTCCCCAAAGGTTTCACCACATTAATTTGCTGTGACGCACGAAAAGACAAACGTGATGAAATTAGGGTTAGATTAGTTATTGTTATGGTTTCCTTAATAGGAATGTTATTTTCGATTGAATTTATATTGCGTTAAGTATTCAAAGCTTAAAGTGATGGTGTGGAATAATCAAATAATTTGGACGTCAGTGACGTATATGCGTAATTTATTATTTAATTGACATCAAAAGGTAGCATATTTTTCCAAATAAACATTTACTTATATCAAACCTTGAATAAAATAATATACTTGAATAAAGTATTTTGTTTTTCTCTGGATATCTGGAAATAGAGCTAAAAAGCTACGTACACATGTAGATACGTCAAAACTTTTGAGCTAAGAATGTAAACCAGGCCAAGACGTTAGACGATTAATGGCAGTTGGCCATGGCGTGGTCAAACCTGTCTCATTTTTCTATCAAGATAAACATTGAAAAATTTAATGTATTTTGATTGGAATTTATTAAGAAATTTATGTATTCAGGTCAAATCTAGTTATCGTCTAATTTGCGAGCTGACCAGATGGTTGCACGTTGATGTTGCTCGAATTCAAGTTCGAAACATCTGAGGGACTAATCACACTTATTCAGCTTTTGTCCACACAATCACTGAATTCTCTAATAGGCACGATGACAGTAGGTAACCAAGAATCTTCGATCATAGAAAAATAAGCCACGAATTAATGAAATTAGAATAGAATAATAGAAATTATGAATTTTTCTGATGAAATATGAATATTCATGGATTATAAAAAACTGTATATATATTTCAATTTTGTCCGAGATTGATATTTATTTTGAGAAAATAAAACTATAAAAGACAGCAATCCGCCATGCTGCATTGAACACTAATCAGAGCGATACGATATACGATAAGATAGATGTGAATCTATCTTCGAACTTTGACAAAATACTATGAAAAAACATAGCTAAGCGACGTCACGAACGACGCCATGACACTGTCGAGCGATTTTAAGACTTAAAATTTAAATGGCAATTCTATCTACCAAACTTTTTTTTTATTATTGCTTTAACGCTTAAAGTAATTTATAAATACCGATTGTTTAGACCTAAGTTTAAACATGGAAGGCTGATAGCGTTTTGACACTCAAGGCGAACTGCCTTTTTCCAACATAATAGCTTGCTCACTAGTTAGCCCCGTATAGAAAAGTAGGAAGATAATAATCATTACAATCACTCTGCAGAAATCTCCATAAATGACGCAAGAGCGCGTAACACCACACTTTGCACTTTGCAACCAGTTGCAATGTTGCAATCACATACTGGGAGTGTTAGAGATCCTCAACTTTTCCATACACTTAGAACATACAAAAATGATTACGTATTTATTAATATGGTGAATCACCAAATTAATTTCGTATAGTACAGACAGCGTAAAAATTATAAGGTCATATTGCGGTAGGTACTATTATTGAATTGTATACAATTATAATGATGTTAATTCCATTCATAAAAAACCATTTCAACTGAACTTGGGTTACTGTGCTATCCTGTTTCTCAGTGCAGTGGTTTGAGCTGTGCGTTGATAGATCATTCAGTCAGTCAGTCTATCAGTCACCTTTTCCTTTTATATATTTACATTGCTGGTAAAGATAACACTGCGTGACACGGTTTCGGTACCCGAAAAACTGATTGCTATTTTAGTTTTCTATTAGTCATAGTATGTAGACAGTGGATATCTTTCGTTTCTATCACGTCTAGTTTTTGAGGTACACACCGTTAAATTTTTTCATACCCTCATTTTTCCCATACAAGTTAACTTTACCGTTATTGACAAAATAAGTTCATTTCACATTGGTACCTTTGTAATTAATTGGTTAAGAGTGTAATCGTATGATTTTTAAAATAAATACTGGAAAAAGTAGTCACCGCCAGCGCAGAAATTAAAAAAACAAGTATTGATAGCGTGTGTGGTTACGTCACATTCTTCAGTCTCAAGAAAAAAAAAATCTGAAAAAGTATGAAGAATTTTTGAAGGAAAGGATTTTTTATATTTAAAGTTTATTTCTTCGAAATTAAGTTATGCAATATTAAAAATAAGGGCACAAATGCATCCATTAACGTAAAACCAAATTTACGATTATAAAACCAAATGACAAAGATTTATGTACATGGAAATAATTAAAAGATGTAGAAGGTTGCACAGGAAGGTTGTTAAGGTACTCTCAAAGCTGAAAACGTGAAACTCTTGGTGAATTATTTGTTAAATAAATATAAAAAGATTGGTTGCTGGATGACATTAAAATTCATTTTCTCCATATCCATTTCTCTTTTTATTCCATAAATCTTCAATTTGTGGGTGTTAAACCAGTGGAGCGGCTTACATAGGATGTAAGGAGGCTTAAAGAATGGTTTCAAGGTCATTAGGATACATCTATGTTAGGAGATAACTGCTGACGTTTAACGCAAGAAAATACTTCCTAACATAAAGCGAAAAGTTAAATATTTTTCATTTTTTGTGTATAATATAATACTTTTTATCGTCTATTTTATATTTTAATGTGTGCAAATATTTTAAGAATAAATTTTACTCGAATTATTGATGATTTAATAATAAAATGTGTAAATGTATTTAATTTTTAATTTCAGTACTAGTAAATTGTTTAGTACCATGTACCTAAAAAACAAGATGTGATAGAGAAAAACTAAGTATGCATTCTGATTAAGGAATGTGTATGAATACATAAACAGGAAAAATTGAAATGGGTACTCAATTTTTTTCGAAATTTGTCGCGCAGTGTAATTTTAAAACCTTTGTTAGCTTATTTGTAATATCTAGCAGAGGAATTACTATTGCAACATGCAGCCTTGGAGACCTTGTAATAATTCAAATCCTACACTCGCGTTCTTTATTACAATAACTTTGTATAATGCCAACGTTCATAATATAGTTACTCGTATCTTTGTTTATAGTACATCTATATAGCTAGATTGGTACTTACTATTACTTACTGCGAATCAACAGTAAGCTATTATATCTTTGAAACAGTATCAAACAAGTAATGTCCAATAGGTTTTCAGCTATTTTATTGCAAGACTCATTGTTAGAATGAGTACATCTTTCTGTTAATGCTGGCACAACTACTTTCCTTGATAGAATTCTACATTGGCGATTTTATACCCTGTTCTACTAATGTATTATATGCTGCTAATATATAAATGCGAATGTGTGTTTGTTCAAAAATTCTTAATCCGCGCAGATGAACTCAAGGGCATCATCTCGTAAAAAAATAAAATGTATTGTATTCTTGTAGGTTCATAATTACTTGGGTATTTCTCATCAAATTCCGAAATTTGATTCCCGAGCCATTAGTGCCGAGTCATATGCATTAACTACATAAGTCTTTTTTTTATTTGAATGTACGCTGTCTATACCGCTATTGTTTAAAAAGAAAACGTATTACCTCTAAAGAAAAAAAAGATATGGCTACTTTGTTACCTTGAAAATCATTCCCTCACCTTGTCCCTTAGTTCAAAAATGTTACTAAAATGCCTATTTATCTGAAATATATCAATATTCTTAATAATAAAATTATGCAAATATATAAGAAAGATGTTCGTTATTGTCTATAAAAGCTTCCATCTTACAACAACAAATTTATAAACACAATAATTCGATTTTAAATATGTCCCGCCAAATAAAATCATTCCCTCATCCTATTACGAATATTCGATTTCTGAACATGTCAAACGATATTTAGGAACGCAACCTTAAGTTTTTAGTACCTGGCAACACTCGCAAATGATTCAAGATGGCGATTTCTTCTCAGCCGTAGGTGAGTTCGTGTAAAAAAATATTTTGTGAAAAATTTTTAAAAGTTAAATTTATGACGATCATTACCTCACGTTACATGAATGTATTAAGCATTTTAATATCTATCATTAAAATTTGTTGGTTTTATACGTTTTTGGGAGTAAAATACATATTCAAAATGTGACAAGCAAATTGAGGTTATGTGTCGGTGTTTTTGTAGCTTAAGTTAAAAATTGTCATTCCCTCACCGTCATTCCCTCACTGCATTTAGGAGTTATCCAGTATTCTGCGGGTTTTTTTTAGATTTTTTTATTTATTTCTTGCAACTTATACTTCACGGTATTTAATTTAAAACAGGTGCATGTATGTGGAAGCCAAATGGCACGACAAAAGAAGTTGAGTGATGCAGAAAAAAAAGAAAGAGTATGATAGAAAAAGGCGAGAAAAAATGAAAAATAATACTGAATCTTTTGAAAAACTGCGGGAAAAAGGAAGATTAAAATATTTAAAGAAAAAAGAGAAAGGTCAAGTAAAACCAGTTATTTAGGTTAATATTAATAATAATGAATGCTTAATAAATAAATATGAAGATGTTTTAATTTAAGTTTTGGAGAAGTGCTAAGTACAAAGTTTAAAAATAAATAGTAATAAGTATAAAGATAAAAACATTTGTTACCTCTATAGTAGAATATTTGTTATTTTTTTGGGTTTATATTTATTTATGTTGGTCATTTTCTATAAATACAAAAGATTGTTTATGTTCTATAAGTACAAAGTTTTGAGTTGATTTTCTTTAGAATATGATATTTCATTGTTTGATATATATTAATAAAAAATATATATATATATTTTTTTCATTTGTACATGTTGTTTTTTACAATAATATAATAATATATCATTCCCTCACTCCATTAATCATTCCCTCATTTTTTTAGTTTTTAAAACCTCATTTTTTATATGTTATATACAAAAATATGGAAGACCAACACCTCTAGACAGATCTCTAAAAGCAACTTTTCTGATCTCTGCAAAAAAATATCAAATTTAAAATTAAAAAAAAAAAATTCAATCATATCTCAAATTTCGGAATTTGATGAGAAATACCCACTTAACTGATTAACTATAGTAAACATGAACAACCAATTCCATTATCGCTTCGTAACGGTGAATTAAGGTTTCAAATTGGTGTGTAAATCTCAAAAAAGCCATTTCCGAACACCATGTGCGTCAGGATTACTACTTACTATACTCGGAGTTAAAAATATCAACTGCACGTGGGAGCCTCAGCACAAAAATGACGTGAATAGCTTATTTTAAAATAAATTTAGGACACAAACTGTTTGATATACTAAGTGAATTAAGCTAATAACGATTTTAACGATGAAAAATATCTCCATTTAGAGTTTGAAGTGACAAGTATTAAACGCTATTTTCGGAATTTTGTATGGCATGATATAGACAAGCAAAAGTTAAGAACCAAATTTTTCTTGTTCGTAAAAACCTGAGGATTAGTTTTGCAAGGCTACAATTTGAACTCTCCAATGATCTTCTATATGTATAAAATGTAATTGATGAACTATTCATCTAAAGTCATATGACATGAGACTAAACTATTACGTAGAAAAAGTTACATTAGTGCTTACCTAACCTTATTTGTTACTTAATTATAAAGTTACAAGTTAAGTACCGAATAATTTAAAAAAGATACCAACAAACACAAATCTATTTTACGTGAGAATTATGCGTGGTCGGCTGACGCTTGAATTGTCATAGCACTTGTCCCTTTCACATACATAATGTACCGTTAAACAATTGCGTGGGAAGACGTTCCGAAGAAGACGCGAAGAAAGTTGTCTGTAGCTAGGATGAAGCAATTTTTGTTGTGTTACGAAATATAACAAATCCAAAGTATAATAAATACGTAACTTACATATGTCCATGTAGATATAGAAAACGTAAATGAATACTCCTTAGATAAATTATGACAAAAGAATAAGGTACGAGATTATAAAATACTAATGTGACTAACGTGATTAACTGAAAGATGACAAAAGAATAAGGTACGAGATAATAAAACACTAATGTGACTAACGTGATTAACTGACGGGCACCCAACGCACACGTTCATTACTGAAATTGTTAACTTTTAACTCTGTCACAATCCAGAACTATTTTTAGAAAATATGCCAGAGGTGGTCTCATTTAATTTTCATCGCCTTAGCCTTAACAGTTAATGAGGAAGTATATTCCAAAACATTTGGGGAGAAACATGAGCTTTTACTTAAAACTACTCCCACGGTTACTAATTTATTCATTCTCTGCAGACTGTAGTCATTAAAAGTTTGACATTGTTCTGTCGACTTTAGCGGCTAACTTCAACTAGGCCCATGTGTATGCCAACTATTTTTAGCCTTATGGAGAATATTTCAAAGGTGGTTTCGACACTCGTTGTCATCGCCTTCGAATTGTTGTGTTGATGTGTAACGGGACTTTTCGCATGATGTTTCGGGTGCCAGTCAGTTTTAGCCCACAAGATTTATATTGAAAACTTGCTGTATGAAGTATGGTTCTCGATGATGGCTCTTATTGGTCCGCACGAGTATTGAGAAACGTACTTCAGCAATTGTTTAAACCTGATAGTATCGAAACTGCTTAGGTATAACCCTTTGAAGTTGTTAATCTCTAATGAATTTTGTCTCGTGCCCAGTACATTACTGGGCAAGGGTCCCCTCTAAGAATGAAGAGAGTTTATCCCATAGTACACCACACTGGCCAAATGCTAATTGGCGGACTCCTCACACTTTGGAGAACATTATGGAGAACACTTACTGGCACTCTATCGCTAGTAACTAACATGCAATGATGCAATAAGAACGCTAGAAATTCAGCCAATCAGAGATGATAGCGATTATCACTCGGCACTGTCATCATTTTGAGACAATTTGAAGATGTTTTGCAAGTTTGAGGGCTTAAAAGCACATAATCCCGTAAAGATGCCTGAAATTCGGATCTCGAACCTTTGAAAAGGAGTTAACCTAGTCAACGTTAAGTTAATGAAGACGGCTATGGCATGACTGCCGAATTGATTAATAATAACGTAAGCATAAGCATTAAAAGGCATGCTCACAATCGTCCGCCTAACCTAGGTACCTAAACGTATCTGTAGCATTGTCTAACTAAACACTATAGTATGTGTTTATCAGAGTCTATTGGCACACGTCACATGAATTATCTCATTATATGTGTGGGCTTCAAAGGATCGATGTCGAACATTTGGTATAGCGATTAACCCGCATTGTCAAGCGGACACATCCGTGTTGGCAGTGTATTCTGAGAAGCTACCCAGAGGCCTGGTTCTCTGTGACATTTAAACCACAACTTGACTCCCACTAATACAACTAACCTTTGAACAGTTAACTAGTGAATTTTTGTCCCAGTAGTGCAACTGCATCTTATGCAAATCCTTTTGAGAGTTGATCCACTGGGACAAAATACTTGAACTTGGGTACTAATTGGTAGTGAGGGGAATACACGGAAGCTGATTAAAGACCGTATTTCTTATAAGTTACGTCAGATTAGACTTCGCCAATGTTGACGTTACAAAACAAGAGTCGAGCGTGACTCTATTTGAATGAAGTGCATTAGGGGTCCCGGCGGTTAGACAATTTTCTTCATTCCCTGGTGTATTAACCTGGTTTAACTAATAAACTTAAGAACACAAGAAAAAAGTTTGAAACTGAAACCCAACTGCAGAATATTAGATATAGCGTATAAAATATAGCTTATGTCACCCGAACCATAATAAGGAATCGGTTTTTAGTTTAGGCTCTACGGTGGAACACACGTAAATACATACATAAGCTGCTAAAATTATAACCTTTCCTTTTGGTTTTGCCATAGATAAAAATTTTCCGGGATAAAAAGTAGCCTACGTCGGACGTCGTCGGTATCTAGGTGCTCAACTTTACCATTGCATTTGACCTTCGATCAGTTGCTGAGTGATTGAAGGACAAACACACTTTTGCATCTATAATTAATTAAGTATGGATTAACAGCCACAGCATTCGCACTGAAACCAGGTTATAAATCCGGCCTGAAAGGAGCACGCGTAGTATTTTTAGCAAACGCGACACCCTGGCTGGCACGGCTTGCGTCATTATAACTTAGATCAAAAGGCTGGTACAGAAGAAAGCTTGCTTCGCGGTCACAGTGGAAATCAAGTGTGAAATAACCATCTTTATCTGTATCTGGTTCACATAGTTATTTATAAACTATCTGATGCCCGCGATTTCGTCCGCGTGCATTATTATAGTTAATAACAGTTCCGTGGGAACTCTTTGATTTTCTGGGATAAAAGATAGCCTATGTCTCTTTCCTCAAATATTTTTATTTATTAAGCCACTATCGGACAATAATACGTATGTTTTAAAAAATGATTGTTATTATCTTTTTCTTAGTTTTACTACTAGGTCGTGTGCCCTTTGACAAAGGCCTCCTCCAATCCTTTCTATTCGCCGTTCGCCTCGGACATGTTCTTCTACTCAATTTCGTCTCTCCATCTTATGGTTGCCGGCCTTTCCTCCTCTTTCCCTCTCTAGGATACTAAACACTGATCGCTTTACTCCATTTATCCTCACTCCGAATGGTGTGGCCAGCACATCGTCATTTAAGCAGCTTTACCTTGAGCGTCATATTTTGGGTTTGAGTAACTTTCGTTATTTTGCCTTGAGTTTTGTCCAATTTGCGCTCGCCCAGCATGCTTCTTTCCATGCTCTGCTGGCAGGTTTGCAGCTTACATAAATGAGCCTTGCTGAGCGCCCATGTTTGTCATCTGAATGTTAGTATGGGAAGGATGCAGATGTTAAACAATTTCTACTATTGCACTCATTTTGGAATCTTTCTTTATTTCTCCTCCATGTACAAAAGTTACGTCGTACCTATGTTAGTAAAGCGCGTGATTGAATACCAAACAAATACATTTTCGTATTAATGATATTAGTAAGATAGTACTAGAAGTAATGGCATCTCATCAATGTAACCAATAAGCTTTACTATACTTACTCCCTTATAGTATTTTTACTATGGAACCTAATAAGCATTGGTAATAAATAATAATGAATGTTCCACGCGCCAGCTATAAATTTAGCGTAGTCAACGGGGCGCTAACTCTACAAACAAAGTAATGACGTAATAAAATGGTAAACTCGTTAATGTTATACTGTTTTGCCACGCCTTGGCAAAGACCTCGGTCGATACAAAATACGTTCCTCAAAGAAGATTTGATTGAGTATTTATTTAATCGTATTACATCTTATGGCATTTGATACACAAGCGTCTATATTACTTGTAAGCTATCAATTGTGCCTATAAAAATTGAAGAGTTCCCGCGGTTTTCCCAGGATCCCATCATCAGATCCTGACCTGATGCCTATGGGACCACTTGGGAAGTATACCCTTTCAAACAAAAAAATAATTTTCCAAATCGGTCCAGGCATCTTCGAGATTCCGACGAATTGAGAACCTCCTCTTTTTGTGGAGTCGGTCACTTTAAGGTCGGCTTAAAATAGGATTTGATTTTTTTCTATAGCGGAATGTAATAATAATAGAAGAAGCTAAGAGTAAAAATCTTCATTTTTCAGTTTCGATGATTTACGTAGGGGCTGTCGTCTTGGGCAAGAGCTATTCGTACTTACATCTAAATAAAACTGTTAACTGACTTCCATTCCACTACTGAGCAACGAGTCTTGTATGAACGCAAAAAAGTGCTACAGTAATTTCCTTACATACAATTTGCAGGCTAGATTTTTTGTAAGGACGTTGAACTTGTCGAAAACGACAAAGGTGCATGGAAACAATCGGCTTTAGTTACAGCTACCTACAAATTGTAAGACTGAGTTCTGATAAGTGCAAATATGTACTTTTTATTTTTTGCTGTAGAGACTTGTCTAAGTTGCAAGATCGCGTATATGAAAATAAACGACTTTCTAGGGTCACTGATTTTGATGAATGAGTATGTCAATTGTCAATCGATTCGTTATTAAATTTTTGTGGTCTGACATATTTTTATACGACGAAAATCAATATATTATTCAGACACGAAAAATTGGATGTCACATCCAATTTTCCGTAGTCGGTTTGGAGTTTTTAAACTTATTTCTTGTATTTGTATTGTCTTCCATCGCTTGATTTATTAAAGCGGCGACGCTGACTAATTTAAGTCTGTCTTGGCTTTGTCAAAGAAATTATTTAACTCTAAATCATTCAATATTCACATTTAAAAGTTCAATTGCTATTTTTAAGGCCCGTGATACATATTATGTCACAAGAAATACTGGCCAATAAACGAAAGATCACTAACCTCGTAGGCATGTAGTGACATAATACGCTTCATACTCATTCCCAATAGGCTACTGTCATCAATTACTCGGTTTAACTTTGTGTCTGCTTCTGACTACACGGCTATCACCTTAATCGATAATACCGGTTTAACTTCTACAGTTTTTCGAATAGACAAAATCCTCGGCTTATCTATGTCGAAATTATGGATAATTGGATTGCATCGGGGTGGTTGATGGCCTCCCGTAATAACTTTTAACCGACGTGGAAACCTTAGTTGTAGGCGCTTAAATGCAGTAGGGTTTCATATTGCTGATGCGTCACCAATAAAATTGATTGTACCTACAGTAGCAGGTTTTTATTATTAGTCATTGCCCGCCTTGTACAAATAAAACGATATAATATATATACCTTAAGATAATAATATTTTTATAGTACCTAGTTGTTTTGCGAGACTTAGTTAACTGTGTTTGTTTTTCTTTTTTTTATATGATGACAAGATATAAGACCTTTGGGTGTGATCTCACCCAAAGGATAAAACATTTTTAAACGATAATTAAACAAAAATTTCCGGTAAAAACCTATTTTGAGCTAAATACATCGACTTTTATTTTATTAGTATAATTATTATGTATCTGTATGCCTGCAGTTTGCACCAATTTTCTGTCATGCCAGTTTTTAATATACTTCTATTAAATAGGACCACCAGCAATGATTTAAACGCAAGATATTTTAAACGTTTAATAATTGAAATTATTAACTCAAGGTGAACAATAATAAATAATTGTTCCATTCCAGCCCACGTGCATCAAGTGCAGCAAAGTTCTTTGTTTTGATTAATATAATATCTCAACAAATAGGTAAGAAGATAAGCTGCTTCTAAACTTTCCGAAGCGAGCACGAGCGGAGCATGAAACGAAATTGTATCTGAGCAAATAAATAAAGGTAGTGTGGTTTATGCTAAGCAAATAAATAAATTAAGGCAGTTAACGTATAAAGGTAGATAGAATCGAGACCCTCGACTCATCTAGGTTAAAGATAGGTAGGACAAAGATTTTAAAAATGTGTGTATGGGTTAAGCTATGTATAGTTCCAATAATCATGAGCTTAGTAAAACTGCCTTTCATTTTTCTTTTATTCATCAGAGACAGACACTTCAGTTTCCGAGGATTTGAATTCATCCAATTCCAATTCATGTCAGTTGGGAAAATTTCTTCCCAGAGAGGTTCGAGGACATGAATGGACATGATGATGCTCGTTAAGCTTCCTTGATCCCGCGAACAGAAAGCCTCCGTTCATGATTGACTCACCAAGCGTAGAACCCAGCTTTATAGTTAAGAGTAGTGAATTACTTGAATTACTTAGCTTTGTTTGAATTTATCATTTATTGCTGTTCAATTAGCATATCGTAACACGATATTAGTACACTTGCTATACATATTTGCTTAATTGAAAGTTGA
This sequence comes from Hipparchia semele, assembly GCA_933228805.2. Classification (NCBI taxonomy): domain Eukaryota; kingdom Metazoa; phylum Arthropoda; class Insecta; order Lepidoptera; family Nymphalidae; genus Hipparchia; species Hipparchia semele. The sequence goes on along the minus strand of OW121717.1, from coordinate 4,868,740 downwards.
AACAATATTCGTGGAAACTATTTCCTACCAATAGCATTGTAAACTCATTGCAATTCTTTTAATGTCCCTTATGATTGACGACCTTATCGGTACAGTGGTGAATACCACAGCATTTTATATGTAGGAGGTCTCGAGATCCATTCATGGCAGAATCAATTTAGTTTATACTTTCTCAATCGCCTGTGGGCTAGTAGCAGGCTTCGGCCGTGACTAGAACACCCGGCAGATACGCTTAGCGATTTACGCTTCCACCACGATGTCGTGTTGAAACTGATTAGACTATCCGTGTGACTGGCACAAAATTAACAGAAGTTAGGTACCTAACGCCTATTGTTTTGACATTTCTCTCCTTGATTCCTGCGATTAAGCTAGTTTATAATATAAGTAAGGCTCGTTAACAGAATTATTACCACTATCGTGTATTTAAATGACATCCGATGAATGAACAGGACTTGGAGCGGTCGCGTGATGATCCGCATGGCGGCGCGCGCGGCGCCGGACGCGCGGCACTTTCGCCCGTATCCATAAACAATAATCGAATTTCACCTACATTTTCAGTATTGTAATTGTCAATAATGAAGATTGCGTACTGTCTAATTAGCCCAGTCATTAAAGCCAAAACCCGAAAGTAATTAGTAACTTGATAAAAATTTTAGGGGGTTTTTAAAGAAGGTAAAATAACTTACCGTGTGATTTTGCAGTGTTGTGGGGTGTACGGAAAGGGTTGAAAAGGGGTGAAAAGGGTTTTTTGTTAATAACATTGCCAAAAAAATTAGTAACACGCTGCAAATTTATAATAAGGTTGTTCTCACCGTTTTGTAACGTTTATTAAATTTGCAGCGTTTTGCAACATACGGAACATTGTTTATTATTAAAAAACAATGAAATTTGTTATTAACAAGGGTAAAAAAAATAGTAACACGCTGCAAATTTATAATTAGGTTGTTCTTACCGTTTTGTAACGTGTATTAAATTTGCAGCGTTTTGCAACATACGGAACATTGTTTATTATTAAAAAACAATGAAATTTGTTAATAACAGGGGTAAAAAAACTAGTAACTTGCTGCAAATTTATAATTAAGCTGTTTTTACTCTTTTGTAACGTATATTAAATTTGCAGCGTTTTAGTAATTAACAATTTTCCGTATGTTGCAAAACGCTGCAAATTTAATAAACGTTTGAAAACGGTAAGAACAATGTCATTATAAATTTACACCGAGTTACTAATTTTTTTTACCCCTGTTATTAACAAATTTCATTGTTTTTTTAATAATAAACAATGTTCCGTATGTTGCAAAACGCTGCAAATTTAATACACGTTACAAAACGGTAAGAACAATCTAATTATAAATTTGCAGCGTGTTACTATTTTTTTACCCTTGTTAATAACAAATTTCATTGTTTTTTAATAATAAACAATGTTCCGTATGTTGCAAAACGCTGCAAATTTAATAAACGTTACAAAACGGTAAGAACAACCTTATTATAAATTTGCAGCGTGTTACTAATTTTTTTGGCAATGTTATTAACAAAAAACCCTTTTCACCCCTTTTCAACCCTTTCCGTACACCCCACAACACTGCAAAATCACACGGTAAGTTATTTTACCTTCTTTAAAAACCCCCTAAAATTTTTATCAAGTTACTAATTACTTTCGGGTTTTGGCTTTAATGACTGGGCTAAATGGCGAACGCGTCTATGAATAAACAGTAGCTCATTATTCTAAGCTTCTAAGCACATCTCGTCCGCCGCATACGCAGCTGCCGTATTCACAATTTTTGACATTACCAGCTTCTCGCATTCGTTAACTGAATAAGATTTACCTACTTATTAAGAAAAACGAAAAAAAAAAACGCCAGATCGCAACTAAAATAGATGTACCGTTTAGTTTTACGACACAACTTTACTATAGCGTATCCTGTGTTGTAGTCGTTTTAACTGCTATATTAAAATTTAAAATAGCAAAATGAAAAAGGAAAGCGGAAGAAGTGACGCCGACATCAATGTTTTCCAGGTTTAAGCATTTAGTAATATAATCAATGGAAGCAAAATGATCACCGTTTCCACCTAATTCATATCCATTTAAACAAATACGAATATGTATAGCATCTTACGTTGTTTTCTCCTCTATATGAAGTTTGATGGTCGAGCATGTATCTGTAACTTGTTTCACGTGTTTATTTTCATCTCCCTTAACTTTTTTTTTATTCACTTTAACAAAACCTCGTTTAACATTAGCAGCTCAAAGAAATTCATCATCATTATCAATTATTATTATTTATTATTCCAAAGTACCGAAAACTGTTTCGACAGGGAACAACTTATCATGATGATATAATGCTTAAATGGAGTAATGATGTTGCCTTCTCCGTTAGTAATGCGATACTTATGGTTCTATTGCATAACTGGTAATTGACTATACCGATCGTGATGTGTCATATTAGTATCATTTTTATATCTAGTTATCATCTTACGTAACACTTCTAGTATTTTTATGCTGATTTGATGTACTGAACTTTTTAGCAATTTTCGTGAAACTCACTTCATGTGTACTAAGTACCGTAAGTACTAAGTAAGTAAAAGTAAGCTATTGCTTGCCCATTGTACTAGATGCAAAAATTGCAAAAAATCACCCTGTACCGAATGGCATTCTGGACTTTAATTTTTAGTATAACGAACACCCCATAAGCGTGTTTTACGCAAATAAAGAGGTCTTATTCGTTGATTTTGTCTAAATTTAAAATTAAAAAAAATAATTTGGTAATCAGCTTATTGAAAATATTTTGGCCTAAAATAGTCTTTTGACGTTTTTCATAGGCTTTTATCTTATTGGAATGCTGCTTAGTTACGCTTAATTGGCGAAAAAGAAGCATTCGCAACATTTGCTCTTCTTTTAGTATCACTTTTACTACTCGTCACGCTTTCAATGATCAACGTAAAAAATAGATCTTGTCAATATTTGTAAGTCGGGAAAGTTTTGTTGTTGCTATTCAATCTCGTCGTATTGATTTACATTAGCAATTGTGTCAAGTATATCTATCGCTACTGTAAGAGTACATGTATGCAGAGCAACTTTGTTCCGCCATAACTTCACTTTACATTATTTTATTATGTGGAGTTCGAACCCTCAATGCTTACTTTTAAGTTGTCTTTAATAATTTTATCACTATAACGTCACTTGACACTTCCATATTTATACTTTAAAATTCATTAGAACTAACTGTTGATAGAATTTTACAATGAAATCTAATTTAGATACACAGTCGTAATGATCTAGATCTATTACATCTCTGTCGACATATTTTGCTAATATGTGATAGTAGGATAAGTTACGGTTAGTTTCTCTACATTTTTCAAATGTAAAATGCTGCAAAAAATAAGTTATGTACCTATATCATAGAAAACTATTAAATTATTTTTGGATTTTCTATGGTTATTCAATAAACTGGCACAGTAGCAATTGATTTGTGTGCATAACTTGATATTTCTAAGTTTAACGTATACGGGTGTTTAATTTCGTATTTGGTAAGGTTTACCTACATTTTAATGCTTCTTTATACATTCTGATATAATTGCTCTTGATATTATATCTGATTTCGTAACACTTACGTGTAACAAATGAACATGATTCTTTTTGTTTCTAAAACAAAAGATTTCCGATTACCGTTCTAGGTGGGTGCATCACATAGTTCAACATGTAACATTAAGGTTGCGGTGTCGGAAACAGCTACCCATGCGTTCCCTAACGATCTATTCATGCCCGTGGCTTCTCTACCATACATGCACTCTTAATGACTACAGATTTCAATATGCCATGTTACACAGTTCTTCCATCAATGTGATGCAATGAATAATACTAGGGATGCAGATAAATTACCATCATTAACGTTTTGTCCTACTTTGAATTTGCTTACTTTCATTTTGGCTTACACGACTCATTTACTTGTATTGGATGCTTGTTCTGTAGTAAGAGAAAGTACTAACTTTAGGTCATTAGTTTAAAACTGTCTCCTTGTTTCGTTTAGATATTCGGGGTGGCGTTCAAGTACGTGATCGAAACCAGGCCAAAAGACAACGTACCTAGATTTGGGAGATCTTTTGGCAACGAAAACCCATTTCAAGTAAAAGTTTCTGAGCCTTCTCCACGATGCCCTTCTAAATCCAATTAAATAGTTTTTGTTCGTAACCATAACTTTGATCCTATTAAATATCTTCCTCTTCTTCTTTATCAACCTATAAACGTCCACTGCTGGACACAGGTCTCTTTCATGGACTTCCACAGGCCTCGGTCTTGCGCCGCCTGAATCCAGCGTCGCCCTGCGACTCGTTTGATGTCGTCGGTCCACCTAGTGTGGGGTCTGTCAATACTGCGCTTCCCGGTGCTTATTGTTTAGCTAAATATAATTTACATTTAGCTAAACAATAGGTATTCAATGATGTAACCAAACTTAATTGTGGAAAGTGTAGCATCCTTTTCAACACTGGTGCAACCCAACTACTTCGTTAGGCGATGCGATGGTGAAATAAACTACCGACGGCAAGTCGCCTATTGTTTCTTTTCCGACATAGAATTAGCAGAGCGCGACTTGAGGTCACAATCGTCAGTGTTGTCTCAGGCTGAGATCTATAGAGCTTGTTGGGACTTAGCTGGGACTTGAGACAGAGTTAGAACGAGACACAAGTACTTCCTGATATAAATCTGTCCCGTTTTGACTTTCTTCAGTTTGAGCAGAGTGGGAGTGCAATTTATTTACAGTCTTATTATCAGTCAGCGTTGGCAATTTGTGACGAACACTATACAAAGTAATAATTTTCCTACAATTCTTGATTATTAAAAAAAAATTGTCTTTTTTATTACTCAATCAATCAAGTGGAGAACCAAATAAATTATACTGCGATTCAAACAACCTCTGTCCTTGAAATCAATGTCAATTTTTGCTATTGCGTTGTTGCAAAACATCGCGTTAGTCATAATACGTCTGAATCGATAGGGTCCATGAACTGTATTATAAACTAACTAAACATTAGGTACCTTTTAACTTATATAGAAAAACAGAACAGTAAAAAGAGAATGGTCATAAGTATGATGCTACAATTAACCATTCAAAGCAACATACAGGGTAAAAAAGACGAGCGATGGAGAAAAAAATCCTCGCTGAAGTACCTGTACCAGTAGTTAAACAAAAGCACTTGACCATTGTTCAAAGCAGCAGTATCCATTTTCGAGGTTGCCACAAACATTGCCAACCTTTGCCAGAAGAAGCACCACAGAAGAAGATTATTACATAAAAACAACATAAAAATTATTGTTTAACACAATGTTAAAACTTCCTTTCGAACATCTTAACTATTCGAAAGAGTTAAATCAGCTAAACTATGAAAATGAACGGACCCGAAATCAATGTTTTTCAATAGTGTTTATCAAAAGTGTAGATTCGATAAAAGGTTACTTATATTATTCTCGCGTAGAAATCATTACAAAATCCCTGTGATTAATTTAATGGTAACGAATCCAACTTTGCAGCACCTTCCCTGAATCCATCTGAAGGTATATCAGAATGTATATCCGTAGCTCGCGGTTCATTGAAACGGATTATATTTGCGTAACGAGCTATACATATACGCGTTATTACGAGTGATAAAATTATGACTCACTGGCGACCTTTCCTGCGTCTAAATTCGCAGTTCACGATGTCAATGTACTTTTTGTGGTTATTAATATTAGTTGGACCTGTTTCTAGGAGTTTGAGGGAACTTTTAAAATTTTCTCCGTCTATTCTATTACTAATATTTACGTCGCTTATCTAACCAATGTCGCGATTTCTAATTTCTTCTTTGAAGGTCTCCACCGATGTTTTATCATCACATTAATCTCTTACTAAGTCTCCTTTCAGGTCTGTTTTATACTAAGCAGTATAAGTAATCCACTTACTACGTTTTTTCATCATTTTAATTCCTTGTAACTCGGTTATTTCTCTACGTGACCCATCAACCGAATACGTTTACAATCTTAACCAGTTTTATTTTCCATTAGTTTTAGATTCCTCTGAGGCCATTAACGTATCTTCTTTCCTATAAGAAATTTTTGATGTGCGAATACTTTTAAGTTTTTAACAAACAATGAGAAACAGAAAATCTTACCACGGCTTCTCAATTAGGTACACGATTATGTTTAACTAACGACTTATGAGATATTAAGATTTATTATTTTCTGGCTTCGCGTGCGTCTAATAGATGTATAATAATTAGTATACCAGGTTAATGGGGACAGTGCACTGAGTGTAGGTTTTCATGTTAGATGTAACACCCGAGTTCCATTAAATTATAAAATTTGTATGGATTTTCAACTGGGAACAGAAAGTAGGAAGAAGAGTAGGTACAAATTAATAAATGTTCTTTGTACCTATCTGAACAGCTGTAATGTAAAATTTAGCCTTGGTAAAATTGATCGACATTTGTTGAAATGTTAGTTGTTGCCGTGTCAAGGTGAATTTGTACAACATTTGGTTTACAACGGAAACAATATTGGATTTTATCGCAACTGAGCGTGTAGTTCAATACAGAATTACCGATATCGTAGACTATTCTACTATTCTGCCCTCGTAATTGAAAACACAGTAACTAAAAGGTAACTTCTATTTAACTTACTGTGTTTTCAATTACGAGGGCAGTATTATAGGTACGAAGTTTTTATACCGCCGTGAAGAATCATTATATTTTGTTGTTGATAAATAAAATTAATACATTTATTTCATACAAACGATTCTCTGTGCCAAAGCTTTACATAAACATTTCATGGTAGGCAAACTTGTAGGACGCGTGGTTTTGGTACGGAGCGCACTAGTTTTAGTTACTCCCATAAAAGAAGTTCCAAACTGAGGAAAAAACTATTTTTTAGATCCTAATCCCATGTCTAAGTCAGGTCGCAAATGAAATAGGCTTTCTATATTTGGACTGGAATATAATAAATTCCTTGATTGATACCGCCTTTGTGCCTTGTGCCACAAAGCTAAGGTCGTGCTTCACCGGATGACCTACCAAATCCGAACGAAACCTGTGCTGAATGCTAATGATTGACAACGCTTTGATTTTATGCCACCCATTCATAGGTTTACCATCTGAAAAGCGACGGATCCAGGACATGCGCGTTGTCAAACGTTTTTGTGATACCGTAATTTTGTCATTTGGAACATTGTGCTTTAAAATTTTTGAAAAATTTCATAGAAGGATATGAAAATAATTGCAAAATATATAATTATAACTTCGATAAACTAAACTGATTTTTAGTTAGAATATGAGAAGCACAGATTTTTATTAGATCTCGTGTGAAAGAGCATAATTATTGTTCAATTTAAGCTAGTTGCAACGTGAGCAAAAAAACTTTGGAAATTGTAGTTAAATCTATCAATAAATTACACAAAATTACTTGTCGTTTCCGGTTAAAACTAAAAAAAAAAAAAAAACAAAATTTTGGTGTAATAATTAATAAAGTAAATCGTTTCCAATAAGTTAATATAAGTTAATTTTTTTAAATCATGCCTGTACAATAAATAATCATATATTTCAATATGTCATTCCCTTTAAGTATAGTTTTAAATTTTTCATGTTGCGGCTTGCCAGAAATCACATTAATTCTCAATATGCCCCTTAAAATGCTTCGATGCTTATAATAGAACAATTCGGAGAAAGTCCATATAAAATGGTAACCCTATACATTTGTCCGTGAAAATTGTTTTGTAGAGTTGTAGACCTTATGCCAAAAGCATTAAGATCTTTTTGATTTGACATTTGAAACCATCTGTTCTGGCTTTGTGAGTGACTGTGCACGTGGAGTACATAAACAATAACACTAACAGTAGATATTTGTAGGCGTAAGTCCTAAAAAAAAAGAAAGAAAAAAGAACCTTCTCCTATTCGTCGGTTCAAAAAGTGCTAATAATGGTTCAAATTATTATAGTTAAAATATAGGAAACATCTTTTTTTCTTAAAGTTAGTGTATTACTTCACCAGCCATCTTCAATGTCGTGAACTCGTGATAACGATATACCATTATAAAAAAATTCAAGGTCTGATTATACCTATGTTTGTGGTGCTAAAAACGTGTTGAATCATTTCTGAATCATGTGGGAGATTGCGGCAAAAAAACATAACAATAAGCGAAGTGAACTATCAAGTGAATACAAACAATATTCTTACGACTTGCTCATTTGAATTCTTAGGTACAATAGAAGGGAACTCTGAGTTTTCGCAATGCCATATTTATTGTATGCGCCGATTTTGGGCCATCTCCAATAGCGTCCTGATGGGCATTTGCTGACAGGTTCAACTGTCAGTACTTTGAATCACTATAATAATATGGTCTATGTGCTGAAAGATCGTTTAAGGTTAAGGTTTTAGTTTTACTAACAAGTAGGATTTAAGTTTTTGCATTATTAAGACTACCACTGGTAGCATGGGCGGGAGAAATTTTATCCTCGGGAAAAGGATAAAACGTTTATCCCCTCGCTTAGCTTTATCCACCCGTCGAGCATGGGCACAGCGATGGAAATAACACTCAGTGGATATACTTATAGAATATACATCGCCTTCTCCTCTATCGCCATGCTTTAGCATTAGGAAAAAGATAATTTTATCCCCTGTCAGTGGATAAAACTGGGGGATAAAACTTTTATCTCCTGCCCATGCTACCAGTGCTGGTGATCAAATTAAAACCAAAAATGTAACCTATGTACGATGTACATAGTAGGAAAAAACTAACACATCTTTTCCTTTTGTATTTGATCCTATCATCGTAAATTGTATAAACCACCCAAGTAGAATATAACGTAGGTACACACACCCATTAAGTTTTTTATAAACGATGATTCAGGTTTCTATTTGCGGATTTCTCTGACGTTGAAACCAGAAATTATATTGAGCAAACGATAGTAAGATGGATATGCAATTAATATACATATTTAATACAGCATACTATTAGTCATACATTTGCAATACACACCAATGTACTGTAGATAACGTTAAAATCGGGTGCACACCTAACTCGTACTTGTAGGTACTTAATACTTATATTATATCGTGTACTCGTACTAATATCATATATACGAAAGAGTTTGTTTATTCTTCAATCACGCACCAACAGAGCTACAGGTGGTGGAAATTAAGTAATCTGGGAACATACATAAAAAACAAAGATTCCGAAGAGTTGAGAACCTCCTCCTTTTTTGGAAGTTGGTTAAAAATATAGCGGTATAAAATATATTTACAAATCCTGTCGTACCGAAACTACAACAGCTCGAAAGGTTTACCCATTAGGCCGCACCTAGTGAAAATGAGTGACGATGACATCGCACAAATCAACCAACCGCATTTTGCCCTAAATGGATCAATACAAGTATAAACGTAAAAATTCTTTTTACAAAACCGACTTCAAACGTCACTACTAAGAACATCAATTGTGCCCATAAAATTTGCAGAGTTTCCTCGATTTCTTCAGGAGCCCTTTATCAGATCCGGACCTGATGACAATGGGACCACCTGTGAAGTATATACCCTTTGATACAAAAATATTATACCCTTTGATACAAAAATATAATTTTCCAAATCGGTCCAGGCATCTTCGAGTAATCGGGGAACTTACATAAAAAAAAAAAGATAAAGATTCCCACGAATTGAGAACCTCCTCCTTTTTCGAAAGTGGGTTAAAAATACCATGACAGGGTAGTCTGCTTGTCATTACGTCAGAACCTCGTCTTGCAACGACCTTCAACTGGAATAATATAGAACTAGTTTAGTTTCTTGTATTAGACGCGACGTTCCGCCTTTGTTATTTAAGAAATTGTTTTGTTTTTAATACTTATTATATTTAAATGTAAGAAACAAAGTTTTAAAACCCGACTGTGGAGAATTGGGTATTTATCTGTTGTCAAAATGTTGATATTTATTAATTATAATCGAAAATGTAACATGTAAAAATAACATTTGTAAAAACAGAAGATAAATCGGTCTGAAAACAAATAATAATTAATTTATAAGCTGTAAAATGTAACCTGGACCAAATACATTAAAATAACAAATCGATTCATTCATCTCATCATCAAAATCGACATCTCATTCATCAATATCGGCTCAGGAGTTTAGGCGCTACTGTGGAACATACGTAAATAGACACATAAATACAATATATGGTCGCAGACAGAAAATGTTTATCAGTTTTCAAAGTAGATTCTATATCACATTGCGTGCAGTAAGGTCTATAACGCCATAGAATATCGAAAGCATATCGACTGTCAGGCATAGACGTGTGCATGTAATTATGAATCTTAAGGTGGTAAACATTTTACCACCTGTCCGCGACTGTACATACTGCTAAAATCATAAGCCTTGCTTTCGGCTTTGCCGTGTTCGAGTAAAAAGTTTTAAACATTCGAAAACGTCACGGTACACGGCTGGGCAGATGTAGTCAATTATAAACGTTAAGATGCAGCTGCGAACATCTTGATAATTGAGCCAGCACGCGCTCTACCTGCTTTGGGCGTGTGACTAAGTGGATATGCGGGAACTAAATAATTATTGACTCTAGACTGCTACGAGTATTTCATATTTGCCAATGCTCCTTACTATGCGTACGGCATACTTTAAAGACTACATTCTTTCCGTTGTATTTCAAGTTTTATCGCTAATAAATCCGGGCTAATAGAGCGCAAACGGGTTTATAGGGAAGTTAGCTAATGCTAAAAATGAACTAAGTACTTTTTGGGTTATGTACTTTTTCATTGTCAGTATTAAAAACTCCTTATACTTCTTCCGAAAAGAGATTTATTACGGACGCCTAGAACATAATATTAACTCAATGAATTTGAGTAACAAATGCTATGGATTTTCTAGGAGCAGCATTGTGTGTTGCAATGTTTTCGAGAAAAAAAAGAATTAAGCTCATATCATTATCAATAATACTAACTAGCTGATGCCCGCGACTTTGTTGGAGTGGATTTTATTTTTAAAAATCCTGCGGGAATTTTGCCGGGGTTTAGATTCGTTAATTGTAATAATTTTTTCGTTTACAAAGTTTCGGATTCTTCCGCGTGTAGATAATAAGTTGCTAAAAACCTATGTCACTCTCAAGGTGAGGACCTTGCTACGAGTATATCCATGCAAAAAATCACGGCGATTCGTAGTTCTATTGCACTGTGATTGGAGGAACACCAACAAACAAATACATATTCTTTCGCATTTATAATATTAGGAAGGAATCTTGTAAATTAGCACCAAGCGCCTGATAAAACAACAAAAGCAATGTTATTTCTACGAAAATGTGGAAATAATTTTCTTTACGGCGTTTTATTTAATAATACCGGAATGTTTATCCCAGCAAATAAAAAGAGTTACCGCGGGAATATCAAACTCAATCATCCGAATGAAGTCGCGGACGTCATCCAGTTAAATCATAAAGCTTATCGCACAAAGCGACAGCTTTGCAAAATCTTTTGCTGCAGACTATATAGCTGAATACGAGTACGTTTAAAACCGGATATTATGTTTGTGAGTACGTTTCTTTGCCTCTACATGTCAGCAGGGGATTTGAGTAAGCCGCACTGAGCTCCGTCAGATGGGAGTCGAACCATAGGACTTGTAAAGATCGGAGGTGTCATCTTCCTTCCTAAGAGCGTTTCCTGTTAGGCTCGGACGTCTTCTCAGGATGACGTTGTGACTTATAGACACATGAGTTGGTTGGACTATTCCAAACAATCCCATTGCCGTGATGACGTAAGAAATCGGGGACCTCGTCTTCACCCTAGATTGTAGATGTGTATTGTCCTAACTCGTGGGCCGCTTTTTGGTATCTTAATTGCATCTAACGAAAACTTTTAAGAAATGGCAATATTTAACACAATTTAAGTACCTACAAACCGCTGCATGCGCGTACCTAAAGCGAATGTAGCTATCGGCGTTCGTTGTTCACGATACATTGCATGTTCAAAAATTGCAATATTGGTAACCCATAATTTCCGAGATGAGTGCCATTATAGGCATTAAGTGCAACTTATTCCGTTATGGTGTCCCTCACCCCCTGTATATCGGTTCGGGCTAAGTGGAGCATACCTGTCCTGGTCTTTCATGTCCTTAATGATATTATCTAGGTGACTAGAAGTTTTTGAGCTTGCTCAGCGCTTTGTATGGCGATTGATGAATTCTTTCCGGTCTCTCGCACCGTTATTGGCGAACACATGTCTAGTTTCTTTACTCGGCGACACTTTTTGTGTTTATTTCTTTTTTGAGAATGAGTTGAATGGTTGGATCCAATATCTATTGGAACTTTTACCCGCGGCTGTTGGCCAGTTGACCTGCACATTTAAAAGGAATAGGTACTCTAGGTGCACCTAAAGGTACAAAAAGAGGTAAAAGGGCTGGCCGAGTTTGCCCTGTCCTGGGCATCAGCTAGTTTTTAAGATTTAGCAATACAAGTATTTTTTCCATTGACCACTTCATTTCCGACTTTGAAATAACGGACAGCCTTAAAAAAAATCGATACCGAAATTGGTTTGGAACCGGAAAAAAATGGGTAGCGCAAGTCAGAGATTCGGCAAAGTGTTTACTAACTATAAAAGGAGATCCTCCACGATTCATACATTTTTGGGCTTAATCTGAAAGTGCCGGCAAAAAAAAAATTTTGCTGTATTTCGTTAGAACTTGTCCCCCTAAACATTTTTTATTATGACACCAAAGCTGTAGAACCATTGACCTTGGTTTTATTTAAGTTTAAAAATCTGTATTTTTTTGAATATATGAAGAGTTTCTAAGACATTTTTTTGCTTTTTTGGAGTTTTGTTAAGTGCTACCTATCCGATCCTTACCACACACCTAAAAAATACCACATTGTGCATCTTGGCTGGAACTACCATGGAACCCCAGATGGTGGAATGGATGTAACACCATCTCAGATGGTGATTAAGGCTGACTGGGATTAACCCATTTGCAGAAATGATGATTGGGATGGTTCCAGTGGACTCCACTTGCCACATGCCGGAAACCTCGTGAGCCAGATCTAGATACTTTCCTTTTTCTCTGTCTCCACTCTCACTAGGTTTTCGCCATGTTCGATGGTGATGGCCACTAAAAACACCCTCAACTGTGCCCGATCCATCAGCACGATATCAAGCTTATTAACCAGAATCATCCTGTCCGTGATGATGGACCGGTCCCAGTAGAGCCGTACCCCATCTCGCTTAAGTTTTGGCACCGGTGTGTACTTATAGTCTTTCATCCAGGAAACCGTACTTCAGAGCTTCAAGCTCTTGGTGAAGGATTTTGGCTGCTTGGTTGCTTGGCTGTGAAAATACTCAGTGTTAGCAAGAGCCGAAAATCCCGATTGCACATGCCTGAGTGACTCACTGGGATGGCGACAAGCTCAACAAATGTTGATAGTGCCATCCTTTAGGATGTACTTTCGGTAGTTCCGCGTCTTAACTACCTGATCTTGTACCTTCGGTTTCCCTAAAGAGGTCAACGAAACGCAACCATTGCACGGACGCTTCTTTATCCACGTGAGGCTCATTAAGAGAGACAAAACCATAGTAGACTCAGACAATCGCCCTGGAAGATACCCCGCCGTATCCTTATCCGATCAGCTGTAAACCGCTCATCATGAAGACAAAGGATCGTGCTCCATTGCCCCATACACTCTTCGAGGAAGTTTCGAACTATACTATCGACTTTGTACAGCTCAAGGACCCTCAAGAACCATAAATGGGGCACCGAGTCGAATGCCTTCATGTATTGTTAATCCAGGTTGTGGGGAAATTCCGGCAAGTTAGTTTGACCAGTTGGCTCGCGACGGAGTCGATGAGAAGGTGCTTCTTAGTACCACGACTATTGTACCGACATCCGTTCTGAGCCTCAGACATTATACTATTCTCGCCTACATGACGGGAAATCTTAAGGCTCAAAACGGATGTCAATGATAGATGCTAGTAAGATATGTGATGGGGCGGTATTTGTCAGCGGCATCGGTGGACTTTGGAGCTAAATGAGTGATTCTGGTGGTGAAAAGGCTCGGGAGTGCCCTTTGCTCGAGAGCTTCTTGGAATTGTTTAGCCAGATAGCATGGCAGAACGAAAAACCAGAAGTGATGCAGTCCATCGGATCCAGGACTTTTCCAGTTCGCGGCCCGGCGCACCGCACCAAGTACATCCTCTGGAAAGATGGCGACTGGGTTCATCGGCTATATTGAGGCACATGCTTCCTCTACCGCCGCAATCCAAGAGCCCTCCTCAAGCATCCATCCATCCATCTCTCATCTTCCATATCTCTTGACCACACTCTTCGCCAAAAGGCGATGAGGTCAGCCGGGCTCGGCTGCTGAGAGGTAGAACAGACTGCTGGGCACTCCAGTTTTTATTATTATTATTAGATACATTTCATTTGGTAGGATAAAATACAGATTTTTAAACTTAAATAAAACCAAGGTCAATGGTTCTACAGCTTGGGTGTCATAATAAAAAATGTTTAGGGGGACAAGTTCTAACGAAATACCGCAAAATTTTTTTTTGGCCGGCACTTTCAGATTAAGCCCAAAATGGATGATGTCCTTTGTAGAAGTCAGTCTTAAACAGTCAGTTGCACGTTAAACTTGAAGAAAGTCAAATTCTGCAAGTGGTACCTAGTTTGCAGTAAAATTCACTTCATAAAGTTGCAAAAGTTTTGCTTACTCTGAATTGCTTAGGTTTTTTTATAAAGGGAAGAGATGTTATAATGATATTGAAGAAATTTTAATAACCCCATTGCATTGCATACCCTTGCTTCGAACCTTGTACACGTTTATCGACTACTGCAAGAAATTATGGAAGGTAGTTGCCATTAACACATTATTTCCTTCATTCTGGCTAAAACCTGATTCCCATTTATGGTTTTGCAATCTCAAAGCGTTCAATCAACAAAAAGTAATCGTGTTGATAGGTTGGGCAAGTTTACAAACTTGGCTGAAATGAGTGGACTGGATTCGTTGACCGTGGGTGGACTGGTTGGTCACAAGCACAACGTACCGATTCGTTTTTCTACGCCTCCGTGTGTAACTGTACCTAATGCTTACGCTGGTATGCATTGATATGTCGGGGGCCCGTGATGCCCCGTTGCTTCCTTTATTGCGACATTTATGCTTATTTGATATATCCATCGAAATGCTTAGACTAAATGATGTGATACAAGGTCTGACGGTGGTGCTATCTTTTTCACATTTCATAGAGATTCTATGAAACGGGAAAACTACTTTTGGGCCGAAACACAAAAATGTCACGTCGCTTCGCAGATTTCGAGATTAGGTATTTGACCTTTCGCTTGCATTTGATGTGATGCGATTCAGACTGAAATCTATAGACCCCACTCCCAGTCAGCATCAGGCTCAAGATTGAGTTAAAATGAGACAGATTTATGTCACAGCATATTTGTGTACCGTTTTAACTCTATCTTAAGTCCAAGCTAAGTCAGAGCACGATCATTGATTTATGATTTAGTATCGATTTCAAGACGATTCATCCGGGCTTGCAAGACCCTACGCAATTTGAAATCACGCAGTGCTACTCGTATGTACGTGTTGCGGATGCGCATCGCTTTTTTGACCCTTTATGTCGGTCCCTCACATCACGAATCCACAAGTGGCATTCAAGGGCCGTGGTTAGACCAGTTAATTTCGTTGTATTCAGAGATTTGTGTACAACTTGATTAGCATCATTGTAATTTAATTCATTATTGTGTCACTTGAATGTAAGATATGTAATCTTTACTTTAACTTTACTTTAAATAACTTTATCTTCTTGATTAAAGTTAGGTTTTTATATTATCGGCGTATCATAAAATATTTTACATTATTTCCTAACATTACACAGCAATTTAAATAAAGCCATGACACACAAGCGGTGTGAGGCTTTATTTATTTGTACTTCATACGCTAATAAAGATTAAAATCGGTAGCAAGTAGCAGAAGGTGCATGTTTACATGCATATTTTCTTACAATCTATATAATTATATAAAAAGGCTTGTCCTGACTGACTGACTGACTGACTGACTGACTGACTGACTGACTGACTGACTGACGATCAACGCACAGCCTAAACCACTGAAGTTAGAAACTTGAAATTTTGACAGTAGGTTCCTTTTATGACGTAGGCGAGCACTAAGAAAGGATTTTTCGAAATTCGCCCCCCAAGGGGGTAAAAAGGGGGGTTAAAGTTTGTATGAAACTCCGTCATTTTTCGAGTTATACTCATGAAATTCGGTATTTAGGCTTTAAATTGAAAACAAAAAAGTACGTGTTTCACAGTTTTTAAAAATTCTACCCCCTAAGGGGTTAAATAGGGGTTGAATGTTTGTATAATAGTCCTTCGTTCTTCAAGTTATTTTTCAAGTTACGTTTATGAAACTTGATATTTTGGCTCTTGATTAAAAATAAAGAATTACGTATTTTACATTTTTTTTAAATTCTCCCCCCAATGGGGTAAAAAGGGGGGTTAAAGTTTGTATGAAACTCCGTCATTTTTCAAGCTATACCCATAAAATTCGGTATTTAGGCTTTAAATTGAAAACAAAAAAGTAAGTGTTTCACACTTTTAAAAAATTCTACCCCCTAAGGGGTTAAATAGGGGTTGAATGTTGGTATGATAGTCCATCGTTCTTCAAGTTATTTTTCAAGTTATGTTTATGAAACTTGATATTTTGGCTCTTGATCAAAAATAAAGAATTACGTATTTTACATATTTCGAAAATTCTCCCCCCAAGGGGGTAAAAAGGGGGGTTAAAGTTTGTATGAAACTCCGTTATTTTTCAAGCTATACCCATAAAATTCGGTACTTAGGCTTTAAATTGAAAACAAAAAAGTAGGTGTTTCACAGTTTTTAAAAATTCTACCCCCTAAGGGATTAAATAGGGGTTGAATGTTTGTATGATAGTCCTTCGTTCTTCAAGTTATTTTTCAAGTTATGTTTATGAAACTTGATATTTTGGCTCTTGATCAAAAATAAAGAATTACGTATTTTACATTTTTTGAAAATTCTCTCCCCAAGGGGGTAAAAAGGGGAGTTTCAATATTCATAGTTAAGACAGGACAACGTCTGTCGGGTCCGCTAGTCTTCTTCTATAATATAAAAACTAGTAGGGTGCGTGGGTGCGCGGCCCGCTGCAGCGGACCGCGGTTTTTCTGCTCTTAGACTTTCAGGGCCTGATCATTTTCTACCACAAAACCACTATTCCAACTTGTACACTCTTTAAGATAGACATCGACGAAATTTGTGTGGCCGCCATCTTGAATCCGCCATTTTGGTGGTTTTTTTTTTCAGCTCATTGCCAATTGGATGAGGTTTCGAGTGATTTTTGTTTGGGCACCCTCAACCTATCTTCAATACCCTGACCGTGCTCCTCACCCGTCTCCGAAATCCTCAATCATCAACTCTCTCCATATTTCTCCTTCAAATGAATTTATGTCTTCTATACGAAACCGTCAGAAATTTTGAAAAGGAACCGTATTAAAGTCTTTCATATATTTAGTATGAAAAAAATAAATACCGCCATCTTGAATTTTTTTCTAATCATCCAGTAGACCATCTAGTCCTGATCATCTTTTTCCAGAAAACCACTCTTCCATCTTTCATAGTCACCGAGATAGACACTGACGAAATTTGTATGGCCGCCATCTTGAATGCGCCATTGTGAAGTTTTTTTCAGCTCCCTGCCAACTGGATGAGGTTTTGAGTGACTTTTGTTTGAACACTCCCCACCTATCTTCGATACCTTAGCCGTGCTCCTCACCCATCTCCGAAATCCTCAATCATCAGCTCTCTCCATATTTTTCCTCCAAATTATCAGAAATTTTGCAATGGAAACCATATGAAATTCTTGCATAGTTCCCAATTCGCCATTATTATTGTATAAAAAAAAATTCGCCATCTTGAATTTTTTTTCTATTCATCAAGTAGACCTTCAGGCCCTGATTATCTTTTTCCAAGAAACCACTCTTCCATCTTTTATAGTCTCCGAGATAGACACCGACGAAATTTGTATGGCCGCCATCTTGAATCCGCCATTTTGGAGATTTTTTTCAGCTACCTGCCAATTGGATGAGGTTTCGAGTGACTTTTGTTTGAACACTCCCCACTTATCTTCGATACCCTGGCCGTACTCCTCACCCGTCTCCGAAATCCTCAACCATCAGCTCTCTCCATATTTTTCCTCCAAATGAATTTTTGTCCTCTCTACGAAACCATCAGAAATTTTGAAAAGGAACCGTATTAAAGTCTTGCATATATTTTGTATGGAAAAAAATAAATTCCGCCATCTTGAATTTTTTTCTGTTCACCAAGTGGACCTTTGGCTCCTGATCATCTTTTGCCAAGAAACCACTCTTCCATCTCTTATACTCTCCGAGATAGACACAAACAAAATTTGTATGGCCGCCATCTTGAATCCGCCATTTTGGAGTTTTTTTTCGGCTCTCTGCCAATTGGATGAGGTTTCGAGTGACATTTGGTTGAACACCCCCCACCTATCTTCGATACCCTGGCCGGTGCTCCTCACCCGTCTCCGAAATCCTCAATCATCAGCTCTCTCCATATTTTTGTTCCGAATGAATTTTTGTCCTCTATACGAAACCGTGAGTGAAAAAAAATTTTTCCATACAAAATTTTACAGGAGAGGTGATCAATGAGTCAGTGAGTCAGTCAGTCAATCAGTGAATCAGCACGAGTAGCTATATATATAGTAATGAATCGCAAAATGTGTTTGTAAGCGCATAACTCAACAACGCCTGGACCAATTTGGCCAAATCTTTTTTTAAAATGTTCGTTGAAGTTCAAGGATGGTTTTTACGGCGAGAAAAATTAGAATTATTGCTTGAAAAACCCTAAAAATAGCCCTTTTCTTTTTCCCATACAAATGATTTGAAACTAAAACGTAGTCAATTTGAGCTTTATTGCTATGGTATAAAGTTCATATTAAATTACAAGCACTCACTGTTGTCTAAGCAATGTAGGTGTGTTCCTAACGTCAAAGATCATATCTATCAAAACAATGTGCGTGTGTGCGTTGGAGCACAGAATACATAGTTGGAGGAGTTTAATGTCGCGTTCCGAAACTCGCGTTTCTTTTGTATTAGTTTCGGCACGCGACATTAAACTCACGTCACAACGACTGAACCGATTTGGCTGAAATTTGGCACAGAGATAGATTATGGCCGGGAATAAGACATAGGCTACTTTTTATCCCGGGAAATAAGAGTGTTCCCGCGGGAATAAAAAACCTTAATCCACGCGGACGAAGCCGCGGGTATCAGCTAGTATATCTATAAAAGCGAAAGGTCAATGACTGATTAAACACGAGATCTCAAAAAATATTGTACGTATAAAACTATAATTTAGTAAGCATGTAGTTTATATGTAGTTAGGAGATGTCAGCCTTAAGGCTATTTGGAAATTCTACCCCTATTATCTATGGTGGTAATATAAATTTGGAAGTTTGTATGAAAGTCCTGTTTCTGGAGTTAGAGACACAAAAATTCGCATTTAGGTTATAAAAAATATGTATATCATAAGATTTTTGAATATTACCATTTAAGAGTGGTAAAATGGGGGATTACAGTTTTTGCTGATTTTTTTATTATTAAGTCTCTTAATCCGTTCGTATATTGTTTAAAACTTATTTTTCTCATTTTAGTTTGTATTTACATAATATTATTTTGTCTCATTTTCACACTTATTAATCAATCTTAACTGTCCAATTTTTATTATAGAACACTAGCGGACGCCCGCGACTTCGTCCGCGTTCTTAAATTGTTGAAATTTTTCCTGAATTTTCTTTGCTATAAACCTCACGGAGTCCGAGACCTTTCCAACGAATGCAAAACCGTGGAAATCGGTTCGTGCGTTCTGGAGTTATAGCGTCAGGAAGGAAAACCCGACCTATTTTTATATAGTAGATGATAAAGATGGAAGCGAAACTATTCTACAAATTACGTAGAACTTTATTGTTTCAGTTAGTAAGAAACTGTGCGTTTTTATGATTCTTTTGCCCGCGGCTTCGCTCACTTTAATTTCGATTTTTCAATCCCTTATTTGAACCGCTCAAGGGTTGAATTAAAAAAAAATCCTTTCTTAGCGGATGGCTACGTTATAAACAGCTATCTGTATGCCCCGCCCGATCCGTTCATGCAGTGGTTTGAGCTGTGCGTTGATAGATCAGTCAGTCACCTTTTTGTTTATATAAAGAATTATATAAACAAAAAGGTGACTTTATTATCACTACATAGTATAAAACAAAGTCGCTTTCTCTGTCCCTATGTACGCTTAAATCTTTAAAACTACGCAACGGATTTTGATGCGGTGTTTTTTAATAGATAGAGTGCTTGAAGAGGAAGGTTTATATCTATAATAACATCCATTAACAGTGAATGACATAGGCTATATATTTTATACCCGTGCGAAGCCGGAGCGGGCCGCTAGTAATATTATATTTGTGAAAAATAACGCAGTAGAGATTATAAAGGTACGTCGTCTCCTAAACTTTTTTCAACAAAAAGAATTATTTTCTTTAGTAGGTAGATATTAGTCAGTTCTGACTAGAATGCGGATAAACTTACAGTGATTAATCAGGCTTTATAGAAGCTATGGTTACTTAAATTGATTAAAAAAAAATTCGTTGCGCAGGCATTTTAGCAGGCCCTAGTTATTTAGTTTATTGCCAGCTCTTGTCAGCAGAATTCGCTTTCCGAACGAGACACACACGCATAGTATTGCTTTCCTGTTTTACTAACTAGGAGGAGCAAAATAAGATAAAGAGTTTCTGAATGGTTAAAAGAATCTGTAATCATCTGAGTGAGCTGTGTGAGCGACGTCTTTCCATTCCGGAATTCCTCTCTGCTCTGGAATGAAGCGGGATTAAAAGTGTTAGCGATATATTGAAATAGTAAAGATTAATGTAGGTATTGAAGGTGGTTTGATAAAATTAGTAGTAGGTAGTTTGACTTTGTTGACGACGTAGGCGCCGGTCTGGTGCCGCGCCGTTAGTATAAATACAGCGCTTTAGACGTTATTAATTCAGTCTCTTCCAGAGACTCATACGGCTATTGGATGCTCCCGCGTCTAGGTCGTGGTATTTGATTGATGGGTGGTGATAGCAATCACGCCCTAATCGAATATATATTACCCGTAGGTTTAGATGAGTGTAATTAATTGAATAATACTTAGATATGTTTGATAGTTACCCTCACGTACAGATGGTGGTTTGTCTGACGTGTTGTGGTTAAATAGGTTAGATGTGAGGACAGGGGCCGTTATAGGGGCGGTTGGAGACGGCTTTAGGTAGGGTTTAAGCGTTTTTCTTTGTAGTTTATATCAGAAGTGGTATGCCCGCGTTCACAGTTCAATTATTATTGTCCAAATAAAGTTTTTGTCAGTTTAAAATCAGTCAAATTAAAACGTGAGAAATTGCTTATTTGGATCATTAGATAAAGTCAGGTTAGACCGAGCAGTGATAATAAAAAAAAAGAAAAGGGTTGATGAGGAATATTGCATCATGGACATTGACATTTTGTGTTGCACAGTTTAAGTAATGAATAAATGAATTTGAATGAAGAACGTCACATTGGATTGCGAGCGCCCGAGCTTGAGAACGAACACTTAAGTGAGCTAAATGTTCTTTAAGTGCAAGTGGTTTTCAATATGACACATCTGTCTCCTAAGTTTGGCAAGTTCCCTTAGGTGGGATGGTCATTTTGAATGAGTTCCGGGGTCGCATGATGGACAGTTTTCACCAACTTTCAACGATGACACATCTGTCTCCTAAGTTTGGCTAGTTCCCTTAGGTGGGATGGTCATGTTGATTGAATTCTGGGGTTGCATGATGAAATATTCCGATGAGTGTACAATGATTGATGAGACTCGTGGTGTGCCCGGGGCGGTCACCATGTAGGATGGCCGTGTTAGCGATATATTGAAATAGTAAAGATTAATGTAGGTATTGAAGGTGGTTTGATAAAATTAGTAGTAGGTAGTTTGACTTTGTTGACGACGTAGGCGCCGGTCTGGTGCCGCGCCGTTAGTATAAATACAGCGCTTTAGACGTTATTAATTCAGTCTCTTCCAGAGACTCATACGGCTATTGGATGCTCCCGCGTCTAGGTCGTGGTATTTGATTGATGGGTGGTGATAGCAATCACGCCCTAATCGAATATATATTACCCGTAGGTTTAGATGAGTGTAATTAATTGAATAATACTTAGATATGTTTGATAGTTACCCTCACGTACAGATGGTGGTTTGTCTGACGTGTTGTGGTTAAATAGGTTAGATGTGAGGACAGGGGCCGTTATAGGGGCGGTTGGAGACGGCTTTAGGTAGGGTTTCAGTGTTTTTTGTTTGTAGTTTATAAAAGAGTCCATGAACTGTCTCCAAAATGTAAGTTAAGCTGCCCTATCTGCTCCAGAATGCCATAGGACTAAACAAAGAAAGAAGAAGGACTAAAAAAGATAAGTATCTTAGAACAAACGTCTGTTCATTAGACTCGTATGTCTTCATCAGTAAGTCCTGTTCCTATTAATCATTGTAATCCTATTATCTAAATATATAAAAGGCAAAGGTGACTGACTGACTGACTGACTGACTGACTGACTGATCTATCAACGCACAGCTCTAACCACTGGACCGATCGAGCTGAAATTTGGCATACAGGTAGCTGTTAGGACGTAGGCATCCGCTAAGAAAGGATTTTAGAAAATTTCAACCCCGAAGGAGGTAAAATAGGAGTTTAAAAAATCGAACCTAACTTGAGCGAAGCCGCGGGTTAAAGCTAGTAATATTATAAATGCGAAAGTTTATATGTTTGTTGCTCAAACACGCCGCAACGACTGAACCTATTTACCTGATATTTGGGCCAGAGGTAGATTATAGTCTGGAAAAACATAGGCTACTTTTTAACCCGGGAAATATGAGAGTTCCCGCGGGAATAAAAAACCTCAATCCACGCGAACGAAATCGCGGGCATCATCCAGTATATTATACTTCCCTAAAAAATGGTTACAATTATGAACTATATAAAACTCGTTGAAACAAACACTGAACATTGACAGGTTTCCATATTTTATAACAGCGGCGCTGCGATTAATATTTCGAGACTTGGTGCCATTAAAGAAAATTGATACAATCTTCTTTGTAACTCGCAAAATACATATCAATTCCAAGAAATCTTCCTCTCAGGTTATGTACACATGGGATACATTTAAATAGGCATTTTCCTTTTTAATTCTTCATTCGTTAGCACACAGTTGACCGAATAACAAGTGGTAAAGAAGCCCTTTTATACTTTAATCATTGCTTATAATATCAGGTAAGATAAAATTTTTATTATACTACTTAATGTCTTTGTCTATTCAGTGTAGATATTATACACAGATGCACGATTCCTACATACCGACCTCAAGTAAATACCATGGTTTTCGTCGATATATATTTCGATCGTTTTTCGTAATGAAATAGTGAAATATTAACACCCGGCTAAAAACTAGTTAGTTTAAACTAGCTGATTCGCGCGACTTCGTCCGCGTGGAAAAGGTTTAGAGTGACTTGCTACTCCGCGAGAAGTTATGTCCTCTATCTCCGATAATATATTTAGTAGATCTTCACCAAAATTGGACAAAATATTTCTAAAAGTACACAGTCTATACTAATATATAAAGCTGAAGAGTTTGTTTGTTTGAACGCGCTAATCTCAGGAACTACTAGTTCTAATTGAAAAATTATTTTTGTGTTGGATAGTCCATTTATCAAAGAAGGCTTTAGGCTATATAACATCACGCTGCGACCAATAGGAGCGAAGCATCAATGAAAAATGTTGCAAAAAGGGGAAAAATTATCCCTATTTAAAATATATTCTTTTAAAAACTTCTTAATCGCGATCATAATAACAGAAATTGACGCGGACGAAGTCGCGCGCAACAGCTAGTGTACTATATTAAAAAAGAATTATCAAATTGGGTTTAGATTTGACGAAGTTATGGAGCAAAATCAACAAAAACTTTCAACCCCTATCCCGGATAAACCTTATTGTTTATCAGGATAAAAAGTATCCTATGTATTGACTGACCAAACATTAATATCCATTCAGTAGTTTTCGCGTGATGCGCGAACAGACAGGCAGGCAAAAAATTCTAAAAAAATTGTTTTGGGCTCAGTATCGATAATAAAGCATCCTCAGATTAAAATTTTCAAAATATATTTAATGTAGGTACATAGAATTCGTCCCGTTACAGTTTTATTATAAGTATAGATTGTAACTTAATTTTGCCGTTACCACCTCTCTTCCATCTATGATATATATATTAAGGCTACCCTTTTTATCAAGAGCGGCATTTATCATTTCAAATAAGCACAAAACAGCGTAAAATTAAAAATAGCGATCCGTGAACAAAAATCTATCGTTTTTATAATTGTTATTTTTAAGGCCTTCATATTTTGATAATTTTTTTTTATTTATTTTAGTGTGCTTTGATGACAAAGATGACTGCAAAACTCTGCCATGACTTGCGTAATCCTAATTTTAAAACTTTAATATTAAGGTAAGTACGTAGGTAGATACGCAAATATGCTTAGCATTTTTCCTTTGGTAATGAAATAATTGCTAGGGGTAATAATTGTTAGTGTAGGTTTTAAATCATCGTCAAACAATTGTTCATCATCATCATCATCATCTATAGCCCAGAGTCAGTCACGCTAGCTCAATGCGAATTGCCAGACTTCAAACACCTTTGCGAATATTATGCAGAACTCTCAGGCATGCAGGTTTTCTCACGATTTTCTTTCACCGATGACGTGTGTGATATTTAATTGTTTAACATAATTCTGAAAAGAGCTGCGTGCCCGGCATCGAACCCGCAACCTCCCGAATAGGAACTGACTACTAGACTATCACTGCTGTAAACAAATAATTGTTACTTACTACTACTACTAATCATACCAGTTAGTAACATAGAGTTTGTTATCTTCTTTATTTTACTAATTTCAAGCAAAGATAATTGTAAAAAACCAACCGAGGACGCTATTGTGAAAAAAATAAACATAATTATCTTGTCATTTATTTGATCACCACAAAATAAAATCCCTATTTAGAATAAATTTCAAAGTTATAAAAATGCATGTATGTACGTTGTACATTGTTCATACTTCAATAAGCTTGTTTGATGATGTAATTATATTTTATTTTACATGATGATTTATTAAGATGAATATAGATAAACATAAATATTGATAAAGTAGTTTTTGTAATCGAGCCTTCTTCACAGCTGTCAACTTATGGCACGTGATTTAATGATTTATTTATTCCTCTTGTTGATTAATTTTAATAGCATTTTAATATTTAAAGTCATTATGATAACAACACTATTGGACTCGCATAACGTAATCCAGTTCCATCTCAAGTTGGCCGCTACCTCGCTTCGCGTTTCCCGCACTACCTTAGTAAACCTAGCAACGCCCCCTAACCGCTCACAAGTTGTCGCTATTTCAAAGTTTTGTTATTGTTACGTTTTGAATGTTTTTGTATGGTGTTTGTTAACTTTATATTAGTTATTTATTATTTTTAGCATATCGTCTTCTACGATGGGTAAAAAAGGAAAAGTTTTGAATAGCGCAGACTATTATTTACTTACTTTAATTAATGACTTTTTCAAGCGGAAAAAAATAAGAAAATAAAAATTACCCCTTTAGAGTTTCAAGATGTTATTGCCAAGAAAAGCATTGCCATTCTTCTCTGGCAATGTTTTTCATGGCAACTTCTGTCATAGTTGTGGTTACAGTAAAAAAAAACAATTATTATTTTCTTGGCAACGGAATGGTATGACGTCATTTTGTAAAGGTTGACGACGGCCAACTTGAGGTGGAACTGTAATAGGTACCTACAAATATTTATTTTATCTGTGCTGCTTTATTTTCAGGAGTTGGAGACTAAATTCTGGCTCTTCAAATAATATTTATAACAATTATTATTGTAGGAACAGATGTTATTCGACCATTGACAATAAAGACTTTTACCAACGCAATAAAAAAATACCGAAAACATTTTGGGATCCTCAGGGGACATTTAGACCGCTCTATCTTTTAAACAATCTTCGGTAAAAATATATGTTAAACAAATTAATACTCACAATTCACGACGGTGCGTGGTTGTGTGTGTGTCGTCAGTCGTGTCTGTATAAGTGTGAGCGAGAGCTCGCGCCTGACCGCTCCCACCTAGGCTCCTGACAGGCACACACACTTACACAATGTGCATGTACACGACGTAACCACAAGTAAAGCGCCCGTAACTTCTTGAGATAAAGTGCCTATTTCACCAACGTCGAGTAAAGTTTAACCGAGGAATAAATTGGGCGTTCTGATAACTTTAGTTCAATACTAAATACATAGAGCGTACAGATATTTTGGTAGATTTTCAATAAATCTACCAAAATATCTGTACGCTCTATTTAATGTTGGTGAAATCGGACAATATACTTACCTAATACCGTAGCACACTTCGTTTCGCTTAAGTGCAGTATTACGAAATAGGTAATTAGAAAGACAGAACAATAAATGATAATAAGCTAATTAAATAGGCAGAACATAATTATTACCTAATAAGTACCTATTAATAGCCTTGTAAATGTTTAACTAAATCCTCGTTCACTTACCTTCTTTATGCAAAATGAGTTATGGTTGTTGTGCACTCAAGTCATATCTAATCACAGATTTAACACATAACTTATGTAGGTAATTTAAGATAATTTAATTATTGATATGAATCAAAACCTCAAAAAATCATTCTTATTCTTGGTCCAAAATTAGCCAGAATTACTGTTGCCTAACAAGTGTGCTTTAGGAAAATAGGATGATTTTGGTAAGGGTTGATCTTGCAGAGTGCCTTATATAAGAGACAGTCTAGTAGATGTAGCACCAGGTGAAAAATACTCTACTTGTCTGAAAGGGATGAAAATCCTTGACGTTGGTTGTGGAGGAGGCTTTCTCTCTGAGGTAAATCAATCCATAAATCAATCTTCTTTATCACCCACGTCCACTGTTGAACAAAGATCTCTTGCACGTACTTCCACAGGCCTCGCTTGCATCTAGCGGCTCCCTGCGACTCGTTTGATACCTATCTTCGGTCCACCTCATGGGGGGGGGGGGAGTCTGCCACTACTGCGCTTCCCGGTGCGGGGTCGCCACTCCAGCACCTTGCACCTTGGGACCCCGACGACCATCAGCTCTTTGAACTATGTGCCCCGCCAATTTCCACTTCAGTTTCGCGACTTGCTGAACTACGTCAGTGATTTTGGTTCTCCTATGGATTTCCTCATTTCTGATACAATCTCTTCTGGGATACCTACTCCGAGCATAGCTCTCCGTCGTGTAATTCCGTACGATCTGATTATATTTACAAATACATACGATAAAACAATTAAAAAAGAAAATATGCGTAGACATGAGTCCATCCTCATGGATGGACTCATGACCTCCTTCCTTGAACTCTGTTGAATTACAAAAAAGAATATCTACTAGATCAAACAAAATTACTTTTTAGGCCTTGGTTAAGCTTGGGGCTGAAGTAACTGGAATAGACCCAAGCAAAGATGCAATTGAACATGTACAAAAACATGGCTCTAAGAACAAGCTCTTGGCAAACAATTCGCCTTTTTATATTTGGACTACTATAGAGGTGAGATATTTCATGGTTACAGAAGGCTTGCGTAGCCAACCTTTACTTCAAAATGTAGAAGTGAATACCTCCTGAAAATGAAAAAAAAAAAACCGTCAATCCATTGCTCCGTTGTAAGGACAAACTAACAAACAAACACACTTTCACATTTATAATATAAGTTATTATAAAACTATTTATTATGCATCCAACTTTAAATATAACGAAACATTAATACCTAAGTCAATGTATCGCGTTTTTTAAATAACATGGCCCTAAAAAAACTAAAAATGCTAATATATTTCAGGAACATTGTAAAGAATATGCCGAAAGCTACGACGTTGTCATAGCATCAGAAGTTATAGATCATGTTGTTGAGAAGGACCTTTTCGTGGCATCATGTGTACGTGCCGCTAAACCAGGTGGCAAACTATTCTTTACGACCATTAACAGAACACGCCTCGCTCAATTCTTTATAATATTTGTCTATGAAAGTGTTTTAAAAATTATTCCGAAGGGTGTGCACGAATTCGAAAAGTTTATAAGACCGAGCGAACTTCAGTACATGCTAGAAATGAGTAAGTATGACTTTCTACATCGTAAACTCTCTATCTCTAATATTATAAAGGCTAAAGTTTGTATGTATGTTTGCTAATCTTTCACGCCACAACGAATAAATCGATTTGGCTGGGAACGCAGATGCATTTTATCTCGGAAAGAGTTCCTGCGGGATGAAGTAGCGAGCATCAGCTAGTATTAATATGAAAGGACTATCTGATGACTGCGTCTTCGTAAACGTGAACTGAGGTTTTTTAATTTCCGCAAGAATTATTTCTTATTTTTCGGGAGATAACGTAGCCTATATGTTTATTTCAGACTATAATCGATCTCTGTGCTAAATTTCAGCCAAATCGGTTCAGTGGTTGCGGCGTGATTAAGTAAAAAACATTCATCTAATCCATCCATCTCTCAAATTCAAATTCAAAATTTATTTATTTCATGTAGGCTAACTTGTAGCTCTTATGACACGTCATAAATCTACCACCAGTTCGGAATGCAGATTCTGCTGAGAAGAGCCGATAAGAAACTCAGCAGTTGCTCTTTTCTCTTTTAAATTCTTTTTTTTTTTACAAAGCTATGCTATGTATACAGTGCTTCCACAATAAAGCTTCATAAATGCAAAAATGCATACGTAGGTACACCAATCCAACGCATGTCAAGACGGGCAGTCAAAGCAGACCCATTCCCGTTGGTGGCACCCGTTCACGAGCATGACGCATGATCTAGCCATTGCTATCCATCCATATATACATCCAAACTTTCGCATTTATAATATTATAGTAAGATAGTAAGATTAATGTCCCTACTTATTATTTCAGATGATTGTTTCGTAGAATCTACAAAGGGCTACGTTTATTATCCGTTAGCGAAGTATTGGGATTGGACGAAACATACAATGTATTTCTTCGCTATGCAGGCTGTAAAATCAAATTAAAATTACCATTTGCCTTTTTTAGATCGTTTCAATTTAAAAAATCAAATTTTTATTATGATGCAAAACATTATATCACTTATTAAATACTGTCACATTTATGCGGTGAAGTTTTTTATTTTTATGATATCCGATTAATCGGCTTCAGCCAGAAATCGACCTTCAGCCGGACATTGCGTGTTAGCTTAGGTGTCACGCAAGTGCTCATCCTTTTCATTGGATTTTTAGGGTTGGTTCCGTAGCCAAATGGCAAAAAATGGAACCCTTATAGATTCTTCATTTCTGTCTGTCTGTCCGTCCGTATGTCACAGCCACTTTTTTCCGAAACTATAAGAACTATACTGTTGAAATTTGGTAAGTAGATGTATTCTGTGAACCGCATTAAGATTTCCACACAAGAATAGAAAAAAACAATAAATTTTGGGGTTCCCCATACTTAAAACTGAAACTCAAAAATTTTTTTTCATCAAACCCATTCGAGTAGAGTATCTTTGGATAGGTCTTCAAAAATGACATTGAGGTTTCTAATATCATTTTTTTCTAAACTGAATAGTTTGCGGTAGAGACACTTCCAAAGTGGTAAAATGTGTGTCCCCCCCCCCTGTAACTTCTAAAATAAGAGAATGATAAAACTAAAAAAATTATATGATGTACATTACCATGTAAACTTCCACCGAAAATTGGTTTGAACGAGATCTAGTAAGTAGTTTTTTTAATACGTCATAAATCGTAAACCGCAATTGCTGCTACGGAACCCTTCATGGGCGAGTCCGACTCGCACTTGGCTGCTTTTTTTTATTACGATTAATATAATGGATATTACCAGCAATAAAAGATCCTACGTCGCGGACACAGAGTTTCTTTTTAATTATATTTTTTAATAAGTATAAAAGAAAAATAAATTTTTTATTGAACGCGTGCTAGTTTCACAAGAACAACAATAATAGAAATAGAACAATTTTTATTTATTGACCGAACGAAGCTAGGTCTCTGAGTCTACTTGAGTGAATTTGCACTTGTCCGTCCGTCCGTCTGTCTGTCAGAGCCTTATAACTTCTGAATTACTGAATGTAATGTAAAACTATCTTTTGGAATTATGGGATACCGCGAGGTGTCAGTTCGGGGCGAACCACTAGTAGATATTATATTTTTATTATATAGATACGTTGCAAACAAACATTGTTATTTGTCTGTATCCAAATACACTATTTTATATACGTAAGGGATACATCATTATGAAATTGTTTTTTCCTTAGTTCCACCTTGTGAAACCAATACACTGAATCACGAAAAACTGATATTGAGAAAATTATCGAATATTCTTTTTTTTAGTTTTTCGAAATTTTCTTAACTAAACTATTTAGTGGTATGGTACCTTATGACTTGAGATATATGAAAATAATGTAATACTAGGGCATTATCTTAATGCAATAAAATAAACAAAGATGTAACAAAATGATTTGATAAATGACTTACTTATAATAATGTTGAAATAATAATATAAGATAATATTGTGCGATGAATGAATGAATATACTTTTATTGTACCACACATAATATTAGAATAGACACATAGTGATCGCGATATGCGATGTTGCAGTATAAGTGAATATGACTTTTTTTTAAATCTATTTGAATGGTGAATAATAAATAAATATAATGATAAAACTAAGGTACGGTACATTCAGGCTACCTTTTATCATTTACAATTTTATCAGTTCGTGATTACTTTTTTATAATTCACAGACAAAATACGACATAGGAGTCATAAAGATGAGCGTTTCTCAGTGTTTATAAAAATAAAAATAACGCTAAAATAAATAAACCGCCAACGGGGGAGTACATTATACACCTTCCTAAGTACGCATAATATTGTGACAGCAAGTACGGAACCCCACACTGCGCGTGGCCTGACACACAATTGCCGGTTTTTTTTAAAGAGCTCAAAGATGACAATGAAAAATCTATAAAATGTCTAAATTACGCCTTTTCCAGTAACATACTAATTACGAGACTTTTAAGTACAACTGCTTAATGTTTAAATCTTCATTCGTTGGCGGCCACCCGAATCGTTAGGAACTTAGCAAGTTGTTGTTGGTTGGTAAAACAGTGGTTGTTGATTACTTTTATTAGCGAGTAAAATAAAATAATATTTTGTAAACAAGGATTCTCACCCAATATCGTCAGTACAAAAGTAATATTTTTGTTCTTATCTAAATATTTGTTTCTCTTACCTGTTATTTTGTATTTTGTGTCTTATTAATTTACTCCTATGGTGTCCTTAGATGAAAAAGATGAATATGAAAATGTTCTACGACCTACGTAGCGTTAAACCTTTATTATTCCGGTGAGTTGATGCATAACTATCATAATATTAATAAGTAATTTTGTATTTATTAAAGACTAAAGCTCTGACAAACAGACAGAATAGTGCATATTAACACAGACTCGAAGACGGGGTTCGCAATAAATACATAGGATTGTATATTATTATTATTACACTAGCTGTTGCCTGCGACTTCGTCCGCGTCAAAGTTATTATGATCAGCGTGATGTTATATAGCCTAAAGCCTTCCTCGATAAATGGACTATCCAACACAAAAATAATTTTTCAATTCGAACCAATAGTTCCTGAGATTAGCGCGTTCAAACAAACAAACTCTTCAGCTTTATAATATTAGTATAGATAGTTATACAAATACTATAATAAATACATACTGTAATAAAAACATAAAATAAATTAATTTTGTACATTTCTCTGAGTTGTCCTGCATTATTTTCAGACGGTCGAGCCTGATCACTGGCATTTCAAATAATATTAATTTCGATAGCAGAAGAAACGCTCACTCTACGATTGCCGAGAACGATTTTTTCCAAGTTTCCGAAAAAAAACTTCTGAAAACATTTTGGGATGCCGAAGGACCATTTAAACCGCTTTATAAGTTGAACTATCTTCGGTAAAAATATTTAACTTTAGTATTCAACATTCAAATTATTTAAGAAAAAGTCACACTCATAAGTCACACATATTAGTGCAACATTGCATATGATAATTTTGATTTAATTGTTATTGATTATTTTAAGTTTTAACGTCATCAAAAATAAGTCCTATCATATATATTGGTACTTGGTAAGACTTATTATTTAATTACTTACTTTTACTTTACTTTTTTATCAGCACTGCATTAGTGGGTCGTATATATTGAAGTAGCTACATACCTAATTGCTTATTTAATGAACATTATTTTCAAGAACAAAACCGGTCGTCGAAACTGATAATAATTTGATAAAGTACATGAAAATGATGGTTACTAATTACATATTAAACAACTTTGTGTGACACTTCGTTTATGGCTAACAAATAAAATTTAAGTAAATATTGATATATGTATAAATATGTAAAGACGTTTTGTAGATTGCCTTATATAAGAGACAGTCTAGCAGATGTAGCACCAGGTGAAAAATTCTCAACTTGTCTGAAAGGGGAAAAAATACTTGACGTGGGTTGTGGAGGGGGACTTCTCTCAGAGGTAAGACATATACAACGTGTATTGAAACTCCGAAATAATACTGAAGGAGGTGAATGTGCTCATGAAACTGAACAACTTTCCCCAAGGAACATAGGTCGAAATATGAAAAAAAAACTTTTACCTCCCATAGTAGGTAAATCAATCACTTGATCGTCAATTTTGTATGGGAGGTCCACATTTTTTTTTTTCACATTTCGACATAATGTTCCTTGGGGACAAAAAAATAGGACTACGTGGTACCACATTTTCTTTTTAGGCCTTGGCTAAGCTGGGGGCTGAAGTGACCGGAGTTGACCCAACCAAAGCGTTAATTGAAGTGGCTCAACAACACGGCTCTATGAACAAACGATTGGCAAAAAACTTGCCCACTTATATTCATACTACGATAGAGGTGAGAATTTATGCAGTGATAGCCAAAGAAGGAGTACCTAATTGTTGATAAGGGAAAAGTAAAATGTTTGAAAAGATGTTTGACGACCTCCCCGGCGCAGTGGTGAGCGCTATGGTCGTATAACTGGGAGATCTCGGGTTCGATTCCGACGGGGGCAATTTGGGAATTTATGATTTCTGAATAGTCTCAGGTTTGGTCTGGTGGGAAGCTTTGGCCGTGGCTAGTTACCCTATCGTCAAAGATGAGCGGCTTAGCGATTTAGCATTCCGGCACGGCATGTAGAATCAACACTGCCATACCCTTTCCAAGTTAGCCCGCTACCATCTTAGACTGCATCGTTGCTTATCATCAGATAAGATCGCATCGTGTCTTATCATCGAATAAAAAAAATATTGTTCTCCAAACCATACCAAGGATTATTATGTTTATGCTCCAAACACACACAATTGATTCAAAATGCATTACTTCGTCAATGCAGATTTATTACCATCGAGTTCTGCAAATGCATTTGAACCGTCTATTAAAAAAATTCAAAATTACTAATACATATTTTCAGGAACACTGTAAACAGTTTGCCGAAAGCTACGACGCTGTCATAGCATCAGAAGTTATAGATCATGTTGTTGAAAAGGAACTTTTCGTAGAATCATGTGTACGTGCCGCTAAACCAGGTGGAAAACTGATCTTTACGACCATTAACAGAACACGCCTCGCTCAGTTAATTGTGATATATGCCTACGAAAATATTTTAAAAATTATTCCAAAGGGTGCTCATAAATTGGACATGTTCATCAGGCCAAGTGAACTACAATACATGTTAGAAATGAGTAAGTATTCTTATTTAACATTATGATTGCGAAAGTATGTTTTTATGTTGGTTTGTTCTTCAATCACGCAGCAACGGAGCAACGGTAACACGTAATTTTTGCGTATTTTAGCAAAAATATTAAAGTGTAAATTGTTGCACAAATAACTAATTATTCTCCTCGTTTATAAAAAACATACGATTAAATTAAAAGATGAAACAATATTCTGTTTTCTAATTTCAGATGACTGCTTTGTGGAATCAACAAAAGGATACAATTATTATCCGTTTGCTGAGCATTGGGTTTGGACTAAATATAAGACGTTTTTCTTTGCTATGGAGGCTGTAAAATCAGCTTAAAACAAATAGTCTGAGTTATAAATTGTCTTCGTCTATATTTTATACTAGATTTTCCTAGACTAAATAATAAACTAAATGCCAATGTTCATGTTTTTTACTTCAGAAACATAGGACTTTCATATAACCTTCTAACTCCCATTTTGAGAAAATTCACCCCTAAAGGGGTGACCTTTAAGCGTGAATTTTCTCAAAACGGTTTCTTAACCGATGCCTACACCCTAAAAGGAAGCTAGCTTTCAAATTTCAAGTTGGTAGGCTTTACAGTTCCTGAGATTTCGTAATAATCGGTCAGTAAGTGGTAATTCTAAATATTTTACTGAAAAGATTTCAGTTTTCAGCCCGCGTCTTTAACCGTAGAGTTATTGAGGCTATAAATTAAAGACATTTGAACAAGATTCATCATATACCTACATAAAGCTTATAGGTTGTTATCTTTATGGTGGGTACTTCCCGCAATGCCGGCGCCTCTAGGGAGGGCCTAACGCCCACCATGCTCTTGACTAATTTGAATTCAATACCGCGCCTATGAGCCTAATTATTTATTATCAACACGAAGGCAGCATTGCTTACTTTACTTTTGCTTATTACTTTCAAATCCCAAACGAATGTTTTTGGATTCATTTCAAACGGGTTGACGTAATTTTTTGCATTTTATCCCGGAGAAACAAGGGTTCCTAAGAGATTTTTAATATCTAACTCTACCTGGATGAATTTGCACGGAAGAAACATAACTATGGCGAAACTGTAAGATATAAGAAAACCTACTGAAATTATTTATGCGGTTAACCGAACTCACCACAGTTAACAATTCGATCAAGTGACGAATAGAAAATTAAGCAACTCTACGAATACTAAACTTGATCAACTCTGGCTTTGTCTTGACGGACAAAAGAAAGTCAGTCTACCCAACGAGGAAACAGTTTGAAACTACGGTATTAAACTATCTTTCAGTATATCGTTATAATGTCTTCGTGTGACTATACCCAAAGGGGTGTTAATCTTAGTGTAAGAGCACTACAATTTACCTTTAATTACCAGGTCCAAAACTATCAAAAATATTCGCTCCTTTTAGCTAACTGTCGTTTATACCCTGTACTCGTCTAATACGGAGTTCAACCACTAACTTTTGTAAGTTACCAGTTATGGTAAAAATAAATCTATCTTATCCAAAATCTACAAGATAAATCTGTATATTTTGGATAAGATATATATTATGTGCATAGGTCGAAACAGAACAGAGAGAATCCAGACAATATGAATTACCTAAAGTGTTTATCATTTGGGAAACCGGATTGCAATCTCAACTCGTGGAATTAGATAGATTAATTATTAATATCGGTCTTTTATTGGTTATTATTTACTAATGAAAAATCTAAAACATCGAAACCTGGAATAGAAATCGTTCCAACTTTAGACGGATTAGTATACAATGGAGCGGACGTGGGGCGATCGCAGAAGTAATAATAGTTTCATTTGTACTAGCTGCCTTCAACTACAGTTACTACACTAACAACTCACAGCAGTTACCGATTAGCGATTTTTGTCAAGCTTGCCTTGCCTTGTCCCGCTAGAGGGGTCCGCTTTCTGGTATGCTTTTGTCCACTCTGCCCGGTCTTGTGCATCCGATTTTCTCAATTTATTGGTTCTAATATCGGCGCTTACAATGTCTAGCGAGCGCTTTTTTAGACGGCCGCGAGATTTAGCTCCAGGGACGGCGATGTTATGATATCTGTTACCAACGCAACTTTGTGGTGTCCGTGCTACATGACCGTACCATCTTAGACAGGCTTCTTGCAGCTCATCTCAGATAATGAACCTGCCGCGGATGTAATCGTCGCGATGTTCTAAACTACAAAGAACTACAATGTACAATGACCAATGACTTTTTTTTTACTTTATATTATTTTATATATGACTTTTATATTCAAATACATGTACAATGTACATACTGGCCAACAGCTTTCCAAATAAAAAATTGATCTCTATATAATAGTTATACAAGAAAATGCCTTCTAGACAGTGTTTAGAGTAACCGCCGAGTTTCTTGCTGGTTCTTCTCGGTTGGAACGGCATTCCGAACCAGTGGTAGATTCATTTGACGATTTGAAAGCACTTTGTAAAAGTTGAATAAAAAATTATTCTATTCTATTTTTAAATCGTCGTCAAGGCTTGAATGATGATTACCTAAAATACTTGGTATTAATTTAACCGTTGAACACACCTTAGTTATTTACCGCATATCGCACATATTAATAGTAAAATCTGACATTATCTATGCATTGCGTTGGCGAAACTTATTGGCTTGATCACACCACTTTTACGAGCGCACAGTGAACCTTGACATATGCTTGGTATTAAAGCGAACGTACTGTCTAGTCTAGGGTGTGTCCAATTTATCTAGCGTAGAAGTAGTTCTGTGAATTTACCTTTTGCTGTGCTGTTTAGAATTAAATGATCTTGGAACTCACTCAACTGTGGCTTATGAGTTAAAAAGTTATTGGGGTTTTTGTGAAGGAATTTTCAATAGGAGTTCTTAGCTAGTAAGATGGCGATTGGCGGCATTACACCCCGTACCTCGGAGAGCACGTAAAGCGTTGGTTACTTGGTCCTGCGCCTGATAGGTTCTCTGAGACTGCAGCTGTGTTTGCGCCCACACTTAGCATCTCCTGGTTTCATCTAGTTGACTAATCTCCTGTATAGTTGAATAATCTGTGCAGGGAGGTCGCCCACGGCGATTTTTTACAGCGATTCAGTAGCAATACAATCGCAAAAAGATCGCGATACACTTGCGATGCTGTCACAGATCGTATACCTTCGCCCAGGTACTCGTAATAACGATTCTGCGTCGCTACTTTCGCGGTACAGCTTCGGTTCCTGACGCGATGCAGGATCGATACTGTCGTGCGTTGTATAGTGTCTACCTGTGAGCGCCTGTGATCCCTGCTCTTTTTTTCCGATGTCGTCCGAAACAGTCGCGCATTAGTTGTGATGTAGAAGCGATCAAAATTGTCGCTATTGAATCTCTTCTGTCGCGCGATGCAAAGTTGGAAAGTAGCGATGAGTGATGCAGACGCGAGTTACCGAAACTTGCTACTAACTAACGTAATATCTTAAACGCGTCGTGTACTAAGCTTTTAAGCCTCGTTACTCCTGTAGCTAATGTATCTTCTGCCAAAGGACAAAAAACTTTCGTCGTTCAACCGTACAAATATGCGAATAAAACGATTATAAAATTTGCCTCAATAGCTCAACGGTTAAAGGGTGCGGACTGAAAACTGTAAGGTCGCAGGTTCGAGCCCCACACGTTGCACTATTGTCGTACCCACTCCAAGCAAAAGCTTTTCGCTTATTTGGAGGGGAGAGGAGAATATAAGTCAAGTTCAGCTTGGCTAATATTCTTTATTAAAAAAAAAGTTATTTTCTATGTCCAACTAGTAGATATCCCACCGAACGTGAGTCGTGATGGTTCTGCATTCCTAACGCAATCGACATGAACGCGTACGGTCGCCGCTGAACTGTAAATTACATATTTTCAAAGCGTTTTAGTGTAAAAAAAAAAACACTTTTTTATAATCCATAAAAAAAGCTTTTGTCTAGCTAAATACATAATATCTACTATTTCCAAAAACCTTATTTGTTCAGATGGCTACGCAATAAAGATATATATCTATTTTTACTGCGTAGGGTCAGATGTCCAACAATGAAACAGTGGTACACAATAATTCACTGTGATATTTCTAAAATTCTGCGTTGCCAGTTCTTGCATTATATTGCGTTAGGACACTCTCGTGAACCCCCCGCCCTAGCCCAATTTGCATCGACGCCGCGTGCGAGAAGATGTGTTTGCGGAGCACTTTTGTTTTTTTTTTTTTCGACAAAAAGTAAATATTTTTAGCATTCTTTATAGATTTTTTACTAAAGTATGGTTGAAAATTTCATAAATTTCATGATTACTTAGCATTACACACATTTTGTAGATTAATGTACAATAAATTATATCTTAAAGTGTTACAATTTAGTGGGTAAAAAATTGAGATTAGTAAAAAAAAACCTTAGGTAGTTCACAATGAAACAGTTGCACAGTGAACACAATGAAACACTATTTCAATGTGTATTATCTTGTTTTATTGTGTGAAAGTGCATAATATCACGTACTTTCCGGGCAAATTAATAATTTTTGTGGGTACAAATTCACAAATTAATCTTATTAACATTAAATTTTTTATAATACCAGTAATAGTACTGGTAATCTGAAGTGTCTGATTAAAGTTAATTATAAATAAATCCTTTTGTGATTATTAACTCAAGCATTTTTTTTTTATTCACCTACTCCATAAATTACACTAAAGTCGAGACAATACTATTAATGTTTCATTGTTGAATTTGTGGTGTTTCATTGTGTACCACCACTGTGGACACAGTGAAACATTTCCCATTTTTTAGTTTATAATTTTTTGCCGATTGATGACATATTAATTAAAAAAATTGTAAATGAAATCCGATGCGGAATAAAATTACCTACACACCTGTAAAAAATTAGACTTCTATCTGTAAAAACAAAAGGTGCATGAGACTTTGAATTTTTTGTGTTTCATTGTTGGACATCTGACCCTACATAATTACGGAGCTAATAAAGTAAACATTTTAAATAGAAGGCACTTATCACCAAAAGTGATTTCTGCCAGTTTACGTCATAGGTAGTTCTTTATTACGAGGGACTTTATTGTAAGTTTTCAAATGAAATTCATCAAACGAGAGTTATGTTAACATGAGTGTTAAAATGATACCAACAACGCAAATTAACATTTAAGTCCACCAACGCACACACGTTCGTTAGTCTGTATGTATATATGTATACTTTTAGGTTAGGGTACGTCCCTGACATTGTCTCGAGCTACGACTTTTAATACTAAACAGACAGCCCTCGTATCGGGTTTCATTAGAGTTAGACGCGCCCTTGACTTTTCTCAAGGTTGAAGTTGAGATTCATCGAGAGATTGTTCTTAATAGACAAGCGAGCCGTTGTTAGCAACTAACATTATTATCGCTATAACACATTCTGCTGCATTGCGGTGCGAACCGGAACTTAAACTAATATCCATGGAAGTCTAGATATTAGGTACCTATATTTAAATTATATTGTAACGAAGCTGCTGAAGCGTCTCATGATTTGTTCGTTGTATGAAATGCGAAATTACCTATTTTAGGGAGAGATTTGACTTAGACTTTATATATTTTTGTAATTTTAGCGCGGCTGTACTCACTCCTTTAATATAATATTTCGGTACAGTCGACCCTTAGCCTGATAGGCGGGGAACCGGTGACCCTAAAAATTCACTTACAAGTATTTTCTGTATTATAAATTATAAATAAATGCCATATTTTTCTTAAAATTCATACCATTTATTTCCATTTTGCTTAAGACTATTACACTCATTTATTTTTAAAGTCCGTGTAAGTGCTCTTTTAGTGTCACCGGCTCCCGGACTATAAATAAGTACGACTACAAACTTACTTTTACTCAAATACTCTTTCTCCTGTTTCCAGGCCAGCCTCCGACAGCTGGACCTGTCCCTGCTCTCTGAGCTG
Organism: Hipparchia semele; assembly: GCA_933228805.2. Taxonomy (NCBI): domain Eukaryota; kingdom Metazoa; phylum Arthropoda; class Insecta; order Lepidoptera; family Nymphalidae; genus Hipparchia; species Hipparchia semele. Next base: position 4,828,880 of record OW121717.1, on the reverse strand, counting down.
TGGGCCCTCAGCGAGGCGATGGCGTCGTGGCGGCGCCAGCTGGAGCGAGGGCCGAGACTCCGCCCCGCGCCGCCGCCGCCCCCGCCGCCTCACTACCTTAGAACCTAAATACACTATGTTGACTTAATCGTACCTAGGAGATTTAATTTATACCCCTTCCCCACTGACCGGGACCCCTTTCTTTAATCTATGGCTTACTTGATTGACGCCATTTTGGATTTAATTGACTCCATCTTGGCGCTGTAAGCATAGTTCCAGACACACTCATCATGAGTGTGTCTTGAACTAATAATATTGCAAATGGCGCACCAATCTCTATATTTAATCTATGATTTCACATGAAGTCAGTGCGCCATTGACAATCTTATTAGTTCCAGAGACACTCGTATGTCAAATATGGCGCTTCAAATTGGTCCATAATTATGCTGTCGTTTATATAGGGACAGCAAATCCAATGTTAATCATAAATTAAAGATAGAGGTCAGTGCCCTTTTTTACAAAATACAATAGAAGCGCTAAAGCTTCGCTCAAACTGAGGCTTATTCATGGATTCTGAGGCTCATTATTGGATGCAGGGTGTCGATTATGCTCGAATGTAGATACATATATTAATATAGGTAGAAATTCGCTGGAAAGGCTGAAGGCGGAAGCAACTTTAATATCGCCATTTTAGGGCTGATTGCTCGCAAAAGTATGCGTGAAGGTACCCGGACCTAACGTGCATTGTGATAAATTGTATTGAGATGTCAAAAGTTCTCAGTTCTCAGCACATAAGTAAATAACCGAAAAAAGGCAAATCTTTCTAAAGTTTTTTATCGTGTTCTTACCATCGATTTTGGATGTGGAGGGGAGCTAAACAGCGAATTTAGCTTCCGAAATCATACCTGCCCCAACGTGATAGCTAATTTACGTCGTTGCATCTAAGAATGACTGTCAACCAAAAATGTAGTATAACGACTGGTCGTCTGCCGAAAAAAATTCAAAATTATTTATTTAATGTACGCCAACTTGTGGCTTTATGAGAATTCGAGAATCCATCACCGGTTTGGAATGGTAAAAGCTGGATGAATCATTGCTACAGTCTCGAATATGGCGATTCTTGCTGCAACAACGCATTGTTAGCTAAAAGTTAAGAGACTATCGGCCAATCAGATGATTGTGATCGTCACACTGTATCTAGCAATCACTTTTAGACAATGTCTATTAGATTAGATCTCTAAATTTGAAAATACACACTCGATTGAAAAGTATTAGCCGAGACATGGGTACCTGCCCGGGTTTTTTTGCACTAATGTGTAAGTATGTTGCGTGTTTCGACACAAAAATTTGGCCGAATGACAACGCACAACGCAAATATTTTCTTTCAAAAAAATCAAAGCGCGAGCGGAGTCTGATAGGTAGGTGTGCGCCGGAAGATTGCATCATAAATACCCACCTACATCATGCCTCCCTCTCAATAATAAATCTTGAGGGGTAAGGCTTTGTAATTTTATAATAGGTACAATCAGTGGGTATAACCCATTTATGTGTATCTAGTGTGTACCTAATAACCGTAATATCAAATCCAAAGTTACTACTGATTTTCTGTAAATAGAATTTTCTAAAGGCCTACTTAAGTACCCAGGTTTATATTGACATTTGTCAAAAGTAAACGCTTCTCCAACGCTATCTCCATCCAAACCATTCGTAAGAATAAGAAGGTAAGAATATATAGTAAGTAAACCTGTGAAGTAAACCTTTCATTTTACAAAAAGACAATGTAAACCATTTACCAAGACCAGCATGCCTGGATTACATAGGTACATAGTCTAAAATTGGGTACTTATAGCTTCTACTTAGGTATAGTCGGTTTATTTAAAGGAAGAGCACTGACAACTTCGATCAATAAAGAATAATTTAAAACGCTCTAAAAAATATAAAATTGATTCAGTAAAGTGATCTATCATTATATCCCAATTATACATTACGAGTATATGTTGTCGTCGTCAGCGCTTTTCTTATAATAAACCAAACCAACCCTTTTTCATAGATACCTAAGTACATTTTACCCGACTTTATAGGAAACTATGTAAATATATGCACCTACTAAGATACCAAGGATGAAATGGGTACATTTATACAATCATATATGTATGTATTAGGTATAATAACATCTATTCTTATTTCTTATTCTTTATTGGAATCCAGAATAAGAATGTTTAACCCACAGGTTTAACCGCCATTTTCTATATCTTGCTCACGTGTGTCACATACCTATTATAAGACAGATATAGAAAATGGCGACTGAAATCCCTTCTTTTTTATTAATTAAATTGATCGCATTGGAGTTGTAGGTACCTATAGTTTAGAAAGCGTGTGGATTGTATAGATAATTTTATTAAAGCCTGATTTTTTAATCGCCAAATCGAGAATAAATCTTATTGACTGTGAGTAGGAAATCTGAAAATGCATTTTTCAGCTATCTATCGATTAAAAAAATTGGCCTTAAATATTTTGTTAAGTAGGGATTGATAATAATTATTTTACTTAAGTAATAAAATTAATTCATTACAAGAATTGTCGTTTCATTAAAATAATTTTATGTTAGAAATGTTTGTTTGAATTGCTAACAAGCAGGTACACGGGATCCAGAGGCGTAACTACAGGGTGGCATGACGGCAAAATGCCACGGGCCCTTGCTGGAAGGGGCCCCCGATCAGAAAGGGCTAGAAGCACAAGATGATCCTAACATTTATAGCCATTCCTGTGATTACGGCTAGTGCCGAGCGATCATTTTCAAAATTAAAATTGATATAAACTAAATTCTTTTGGACAAGAAAGGTTTCGCACAGTGTCGGATTTACCAAAAGGCTGAGTTGACTGGAGCCTAGGGCAGCAGATTTTAGGGGCGGTAAATTTGGGGCCAAAATTTTTATTTATGACTTACAGAAATGATAAAGATACATATTTGTATAAGTATGTACCTAAATGTCATTAGGTCCATAAACACATATTTTAAAATTTTATAAAATATCTAATTAATTACTGAATATAGGTACCCCAAACAATAACTAAATAGTTGGTAGAGCCGACTTTACCTACGATGCCAGGTGTGCGGCGCATACAAGCGCAGGGTCTCAAGCGTCAAAAGTACAGGACTAAATATGGCGTAGTGCAAAATAAAAAATTTCGCGCTCGCTTCGCTCGCGAAAATGTCGCTTTTAAGTTGCTATTGTAGATGCCAAGAATGGACTACTAAGTGCCATAATGCAATTATAAAAAATTTTGCGCTCGCTTCGCTCGCGAAAATATCGCTTTTACTTTACTATTGTAGGTGCCAAGTATGGACTACTAAGTGCCGTAATGCAATCATAAAAAATTTCGCGCTCGCTTCGCTCGCAACATTTTCGGAGTAACAAGTATGGAATACATAACTGCGCGGTGCAGCCGTTAAGCATCAAGTATATGGACTAGTGGAGTAGTGGCAGAATACAATCGTAAAAAATTTCGCGCTCGCTTCGCTCGCGATAATGACATTTTTGGTTCTTATGTCATTAACACTTTTGCTGAACAAAAAGCCCGAAAAAAGGAATTTTAATCTTTGAAATTTGGTACTAATATAAAAATTGTCACATACGCTCTGAATTAAAGGTAATTAGAAAATCAAGTAATTCTGTTCGCGTTTGTATGTACTTACTTCACCTAGTGATTTATTATAAAGCAAAAAAATATTATCTCATTGGTTGAGCTTCTTTATATTGGGGGAGAGAGGGCCCCGTCCGATGAATTTGCCACGGGCCTCAAACGGTATAGTTACGCCTCTGACGGGATCGGTAACATTGAACTTCGGTACTTGACAAGTACCTAGTTACTTGATGAAATTTTTTTTATGTGAATTAATAGTTAACAAATTATTTAATTTAACGTACTTATAGAGACAAAAAGTACCTACAGCTAGTAATGAATAACTAGTTTAGCTACAGTAGCCTAAGCACGAACATTTTAACTTTCTGCTACAGTTCTGCATACCTAATAAACGAGTTGCAGCCGTTATTCATAATATAGAAGCTTTATTAGCTTGTTATAAGTAAAGTTCTCAAAAACATTATTCATAAACGTTCAATAGTGCTATAATGCTCTATAAGGACTCAATAAAGGTTCCATAACTTATAACAGGCTGAACCCTACTATAAACCGTGAATAAAATATAAATATGGCCGCCGTCTTGTCTTCAGATGACAGCTGATTTAAATAAATAAGATTAATTAATTATTTTAAATAAATAAGAAATAAATAAATAATCATTTAATTCAGAAAAAATCCATAGCATTACAATAATAATAATAATTTAAATTTCATTAGTATCTAAGTTAGTGTGTTAGTAATAAAATTTCCTATTTCTATGTTAGTATTGTTGGTTCAATCTCGTCATCATATCAAAGTATCATAATAACAGACTGATTACATTCTCTTGGATTATAATGCAAGCTCTGCAAGCTATAGCCGCCATTGAGTATGTCGAAAACCCTACACGTCGTCAGAAGCTGTACCAGAGGAGAAATAACCCGTTTTCTTTGCCGGAAATCGAGTTTAAACGGCGATGAAATTTCTTCCTGTTTCCATTTTAATTAATTAAATGAATCCAAACAAAACTCTGAACCTATCTATTCTCCAGACAGTCGACATGTCGACATCTTTTCTGGTCTGTGGTCGACACTTTTTCCGGAAAACAAATGTCACACATGACATGTGTCACTTTTTGTGTAGAGCCCAGTAGTTTTTTTGCACAAACATATAAGAGTAAGCAGACCTAACATAAGAAAAAATTGGCGTTCCAATTACGCCTACATACAAATCTCACGCACACATTGACAGTAAACAGAGCCGGACTTCGAAAAGCGAGGTTCAGCGAGGTTGAAGGGACTGGAGAGTATTTAATATCTGTAATTTGAAATAATATGGAAACTACGGAAAGTTGCCATCAAATTGTAGGTTAAACCCTTATTTTACATTCTGTAAACTTAATTCTATAAATTAATTCTTAATTATGAAAATGGATTCTAATGTGCTAAGTTTCGCGGTTTTGTAATCAAACAAGTAATAATGTTACAAAATAATATTTAATAAAATCAAAACAAAACATGATTTACAAAATCTACCCAAAAGATATATCTATTAGATAAATAAAACAAAATCAAAAAGCAACTTTTTCTCTAATATCTTTTAGAAATACAAACATTGACAATACGATAACATCAACAGTAGTTTAATTAACTCTTACATTCTATTCAGCCTGTATCACTCATTTCAATAACCTTATTAGAATAGTATTACACATTTTAAACTTATAAAAATAACAAAATAAACCATATAATAGTATTACTCTATACTCTTTATTAATAGTATTACTAGGCTGTAAATTTTGCAAGTCCATCAAAACTTGATCTCCAGCAGCTTTTCTTTCTACTGGACCTTTTACTGATGATGTAGACATATGCTGAAAACAAGAGTAATAAATTATCAGTTGTCTAGTATTAACAATTTAATAGGTAATACAAATAGGTACACAGCTATATATATATATGGGTATAGCTGTCAATATTTACGTTTAAATGGCAAGATGTTTTGGGTTGGTACCTAAATATAAGAACAACTAGAAACTTACTTGTAATGATGAATCAAAAATCATTGGGATTGCATTAGAAGTAAGGACGGTACGAAAACCACTGCAATCCACTAAATGTGCTTCAAAATGTTCAGAACATAGCACACTCGATGTTTTGTGCTGCCAATTTTTTTTATTCGTCTGCATCAACCAGGCATTTTTTATATTTTCATCCTTTGGAAAGCTAAAAAATGATTTAATTTTATAATTTATCCTTACTTTTATAGAAATAGAAATAGAAATATTTTATTTCAAATAAACTTTCACAAGCACTTTTGAATCGTCAATGAATCTACCACTGGTTCGGAATGCCTTTCCCGCCGAGAAGAGCCAGCAAGAAACTCGGCGGTCGCTCTTTTCAAAAAAAAGTAAAAATTTTACAATATTTAATGAAACTATGCTATGTATTGCTTCCACGATTAATTTTCCTAAGTCCAATACAATACAAATAAAAATTAATACAATCCAATACATCTTAAAACAGGCAGGCAAAAACAGACTAATTATTTAATCAAAATATACCCACTAAACAAAACTTGCGCCTGAATACGGCCCTGTCAAATTGTACAAGTATATGAAACGACAAACAAGATCCTGATATTAATTAATTGATAAATATTGCAACAGGAATATACTAGAACCAAAATTACTATAACTGTCTACGAGTTTTGCGTATATAATAATTAGGGACTGCTTCTAAAATGCCGAGTAAGCATATAACCAAATTACGAGTCTATAGCACATCAAAACTTACCGATGAAAAGTAATTGCAGGTGTTTTCCTATACGGAGAATTGCCACACAGAGGTGCACAACACTTCACCATTTTATTTCAGAATTTTTGATTCTTTAGACTCGATTTTAAAGCAAATTTAAAAGAATAAACAACTCGCAGGTTATGTTGTTGTTTTTGACAAATTGACATATTCCACCATACTTCTCTTATTTGTAGCTTACGAATTGCCTCAAGCTCAATTATGTCTATGAGTGCGTAAGTGTTGCAACAACAGAAGTAAAAGAGATAGAATCATATATTTTTTGTTGGAGAGAAGCAAGCGAAGATATTATTTATTCGTTTAGATGTAGTTGTGAAAATTATGTTAGGTCTGCTTACTCTTATATGTTTGTGTTTTTTTGCCATTTTGTCTATGAATTCATCAGAACGACAACATAATAAAGCGAAACTAGCCTATAGCGAGAATTTAGTTGTGAGAGATTTATTGAACCTTTATGAATAAAGAAAGTTATGAAACGTTTAATAGGCCTATTGAGCATTTTAGCTAATGAACGTTTTAAACCTATAATAAGGGATTTTTATGAATAAGACTGTGTAGTTTATTCATAAATTGAAGCATCATTTTCATAATGATGGGAGGTACCTACCTATTTAAATACCGTGGTAGGCACAGGTGGTAGGTATTGCTATTGAGAAAATATTTTGATATTAGTTAAGTGCGTGATACACTTGCTAGTGGATGGCATGCTAGGTGCTGGTAAGCTGGCGCGCCAGGAACTGGCAGAATGTCAGCGCGTGATATAGGTACTCTTGTGATGCGCGTGTAATCTCCGGTCCCACTTTCCCTCAAGGGGAAAAAATCAAACGGCTTGCGATCTACACGTATGGTCTGTACTGACATGTCAGATACTGGCAGATTCAGCTCAGTTTTGCTTGTGACTGGCATGCTTTTGTGCGAGTAACAAGCATGTGTATCATCGATTTAAAGAAATAATAATACAGAAAATATAAATTATCTATTTTTCTGTCTACGATAGAGGAGGTTGTAAGAACCATGGAATTATAAAGCATCTTCTTTGGTACAACCGTAGACAGGGTACAACTGTATTAATACTGTAGTCTTTGGTACAACTTACTCTATGATAAGAAATGACAAGCACAGTTGACAAGAGTGGCATGTTGTAGAATCAACTGTAAACTAGGGATGGCGATTCTTCCCGAAAAAAAAAACGATTTTTAAATCGATTCGAGTCGTAACTTGATAAATCGATTCATAAAAAAACGGTCTAAACGATCGATTTCTAAAAAATCGATTTTTTTTCGAAAGGCATAAACCACAGATTAGTACTATGTACTATGTACCAATGAATGACGCAATATCAATAAACAGATACCACAGATACAAAAAGTCAAAGATTACAAACGTAACTTTTTTTTTCTTCTTCTTCTCTTTGGTGAATGGCTTTTTCCAGTGCAACTTTTTTTTTTTATTCATTAAAGAGAGGTGAAGTCAGGAAACTAGGCACACAACCATCTCGTGAATAGAAAAAATCGAATTTCGATTCTCTAGGGTGAAATATCGATTCAGTGTTGCCAATTGATTTAAAAAATCGATTTATTTGGCCCAAAAAATTGATTATTCGATTTATCGATCTCGAATCGCCATCCCTACTGTATACAACTGACAAAGTGACAACTGATGAACTGTCAACTGACATAAAACCATAAAATAATATTTTACAAATATTGTATCGAACTTGGAAATTGGAAAAAGCTTTTATTGTTATAAAAATACTATAACGTGTCTTTATGCGAAATAAAAACTGCAACCGATGTCAGATACTTCTTTGGAAGGTAGTCAAGCTCCCAAAGAACAGTCACCATCAAAAATACCGGATTCCATAAGAGTAAGTGTCTGTAAACAAAAAAATACATGTCTTTTTGTTATTGTTCCTTTCATTTTCACGTACCCACATATATTCTTTTATCAATGCACCAAAATCAGTAGTAGGTAGGTAAGTATACTTATTCTGAAACTTTAACATTTTTACCTATTTCAAAACAATGACAGTTTTAAGCCTTTAGCATAATTATACCTAACAAACATACTACATTGTTTGTTGTTTCCTTTTTTTACTATTTTCCTGAAGAACTAATGAGCTGCACCAAAGCACATTTACTAAAAATTATTGCAACAATGTAATGCATCACAATCATCTCTGGTAGTATCATCTACTGCAAGGATAGCATACATTAACCAATTACTTCAATGAAGACTTATTAGCAATTTTAAATGTGATTTTTGTATAATAAGTATTCAATTATTATCACTTCAGGGTAGGTTTTAAGTATGTTTTTACATATAGAAGATGCAGCATGAACCTAATCCAGATATATTAAGACATATTAAAGAACAAATTATTGTTCAAAATTAGACTTTTTAAGGTTTGTTTTGATATAGCAGTTAGCTGGTCTTGTTTTATTTGGGAGCTGCTTAGATGTCACTTAGAAAACCCAAATTGAGCCAAAAATTTTATCATTAATATAGACAAGCCAGGTTTTGATAATTGATCTGAATGATGTTTTTTTTTTAATTTTTCAGAGAATTATTAGCATGGAGAAGGAGAATGAGACAAATTCAAATCGCAAATCCCGAATTGATCTCAATGCACTGCCAACGCGACAATACCTTGACCAAACAGTAGTCCCAATATTGCTCCAAGGTTTGTCAGCTTTAGCCAAGGAGAGGCCACCAGATCCCATCAACTATTTAGCTGCATATTTATTGAAAAACAAAAATACATTTGAAAATAATGCAGCTGTAAATAATAATCAACCGCCAAATCCGCAGACATAGAATTAGTCATAATTTAGGTTAATAGTGACACTAGTGTTAACAGTGGCGTGCACAGGATGTACTACAGGGTAGGCAGATGATACAAAATGGAAAAAATCTTCAGTGCGAATTAAAAAAAACTGAAGGGTAGGCATTGTACAAATTATAAAAAGCCTACCCATAAGTTTTTATAACTCCTACTGGCGATTTTCTCCATTTTATATCATTTTTCCGCATTATGCCTACCCTGTGTGCACGCCACTGAGTGTAACATCTTACCACAAAAATTTAAATTAGTGTTAAAAGTGTATTAATTTTTATCGTCATCAGTCGCAGTTCGGTCTATGCTATATAAGCAGACTCTTTACAGATGCAGAGAAGTGATTTTGTTTGACAAATTGATAGGATATGTACTAAATCTAACAGTATGTTTCTTACTGTTTGGTACCTGGTAACATTCATTGTGTATTACGCTCATACCACACAAGCCTGAATGCACAGTGCATGCACTTTGCATTCAGGCTTGTGTGGTATGTGTTAGACCCTATGTTTAATTTTAAAGGAGATTCCAAAATAACACCAGTTAAGAATTCACAAGGACTATTTTTAATTTTTCTTATTGTATGCTGTTCTGAAATCTGTATATAAGTTAGATGCTATCTTGAACATGGTTTTCAAAATAAATTTCTGAGTCATGATTTTTCAAACTTTGTTTTTATAATTTTTTTTCTGATTATGCCAAAGCCAAAAGGAAGGGTTATGATGTTCTCAATCTAAGTACATGTGTATGTCTATTTATGTACATATATTCCACCACAGCGCATAAGCTACTGAACCGATTTTGATGAATGAGGTGCAAACTTTCATTATTATTTTATTACATTGTATTTTAATATTTTTAGCACTCTCTGTTAAGAATCTTTGTATTAATGAACGTCAGTGTTTCCATCATAAAATACCTACTAAGATAGCTTTAAAACCCCTTTACATCACAAAGATAGCATTCCTTATTCTTACGGTAGTAAGGAATACTATATTTATGTTCAAACCAGGAATTGTGCCCACTGTGAACTCATGACAACCAAATAGAAATTACTTTTCTGCAGGTGCAGGACAAAGATTTAGAAAAGTGAGAAGCTGTCAACTAGTAAGTACTTACCCATTCATACAACCAAACTAAACTTTGTTTGTATAGAGCATCCTAAGGACCGACACAGATCTGTGCAGTGCAGAACATGCCCACGATATTGTCTAAAAGGATCACACATTAGGCGCATAGTACCTACATCGTGTCATTTACATTTTTAAGCAACGCAACGTAACACGAGTGCGTACGCTCGCGTTGCCACGCATTACTATTTCGCCTGTAGTCGCTTCTATGCTCTGGGATCAGGTCGTGATAATCACTTTTGACTTTATTTCTACAAATATAAAATTCGTTGTTTTCTGTTAAGTAATTTTCAGTACTAGCCCGGAGTTAGGAAGTTGGTGGTGAGTTACCCCCGTGTCTCGGAGAGCACGTAAAACCAACGGTCCTGCGCTTGATCTCTTTCCGGTCGTGTCGGATTTTCCGTCCCATCGGGCTATTAGAGTGAGGGAATAGAGAGTGCACCTGTGTTTGCGCACACACTTGTACACTATAATATCTCCCGCGCAGATGGCTAATCTCTGTGGCGATTGGCCGCCATGGCCGGATTCGGTCGGGAGGACATTATTATTATTTAAAATTGATATGAAGTAACAAATGTGCTGCGCTGCGCCTGCACATGGCCTGCACTAAGAGACTCATTAAATTATTATACTCATTAAATCTTTATTAAACCCTTTACAATAAAACACTAGACAAAAGTAGAAGTAAATTATAATTTATTTGACTAAGTGCCAATTTCACCAACGCCGAATAACATTTCTGAGGGACGAATTTGATGTGTTGGTTGATTTACAATACTAAAACCGAGGGAACGCCCAATTTATTCCTTGATTACCTACTTAATTGATGTTGGTGAAATTGGCAATAAGTCAAAACTAATCCTCCTTGGTCCCGCCGGGCGCGACCAGCTCGGTCTCCTCGAGGAACTGCTGGCGGTGCAGCAGCCACGAGTCGTTGTCGTCGCCGCCCTCCTCCGCCGTGAGCGTGGACGGCTCGAAGCGCAGCACGTCCGTCTCGATGCTCTCGTCCGTGAGCGACGGCACCGAGTCGTGCACGGGCAGCGGCACCGGCTCGGGCGGCAGGAACTCGGCCATGTACGCCGTTACGTTGCGAGCTCGCCACACCGCCACCTTGCCTGCCATACAGAAGTGTCATCTGCTAAATTCACAACTTGAAATTTGAGCCTTAAAAGTTACATCTGCAAGGCTCAAATCTGAAGTTATGAATTTAGCAGATGAGACTTTGTTCTACGGAACGGTCGAGTTATAAATCTTGGGCAGCACTAATGCTGAGATCTATAGAGCGTGCTCTGACTCAGCTCAGACTCAAGACAGGAGTTGAAACGAGACACAAACATGCTCTGACATAAATCTTTCTCGTTTTAATTATGTCTTGAGTCTGAGCTGAGTGAAAGGGCGGTTTATAGATTTCAGCCTAAAGCTAAACTTATAAATGCGAAAGTGTGTTTGTTTGTCACGCAGTAAACCAACAGACCATAGATCAAACCAAAAATCCAAATAATAATGAATCTAAAAGTAGAACCCGGACCTCCCAATTTTATGATCACACTGCTTACCACTTCTCCGACAGGGAGGTCGTCAAGCTTTACGGATACTGCACAGATTCATAAATTAGAAGGAATCTGATTTGTTGACAAAAAAAATTTTTTTTAACGAATCACGGGGTATTTTTATATTCACATCGTCGGCCATCGCTTTCTATTTTCCATCAGGCATACCTAATTGACAGTTAGCGCAAGCCGACATGGCAACATGTATATTTAGCGGCACTCACCCAAAGTTTCATCTATCTCAATTTCCTCTTCACCTTCCTCCAGTCGGTCTTCTTTCGGCTCTTTGTCTTCTTTCTCTTCCTCGCCTTCTCCAAACTCCTCAAAATCAGGATCCTTCGTCAGCAAATAAAAACCGTGCTGCATACAATTGGTGTCGAACACGAAGCAACCTGGTCCCTTCGGCTTCCCCTTTAACCACGATCCATGATAACGCACTCGTGGGTAAATAATTTGCCCAGGACCTTCAATTGTACCCTCTACCCATGTGCCCATAAACTTGATCTGAAAATATGGGATAGAAGAAGGCGTTTATTCATCTCACATCCTCAACCCATCGCCGGTTTACTACTGGACACAAGCCTTCTTTCGATTGAGAAGGGTTTAGGTCATATAGTCCACCACGCTGGCCAAATGCGTATTGTCAGACTTCACACACTTTTGAGAACGTTATGGAGAACTCTCAGGTGTGCAAACCTGCACGATATTTTCCTTCACCGTTGAAGTATGTAATATTTAATGGCTTAAACGCACATTACTACAAAAAGTTAGATGTGCGTGATGTTGGAATCGCATTCTGCATGACAAAGGCTCTATGGCTTCATACAGTAGGTACCTAGATGGAAATAGTAAAATTATATTTTCCAAACTCGCCTGATATTCAGCAAAGAAATACGTCCCCAAACCGTGACGTCTGCCCTTGAACCATGCGCCTTCATAAATATCGCCATTTGGGTAGTAGTAGGCACCGAAACCATGCTTCAGATCGTGCCTCCAGTCACCCTCGTAGCGAGAGCCGTCGGGGTACATCATCGTCCCTACCCCGTACTTCATCGCCTTTCGCCATTCGCCTAAAAGCAAGATTACAAGTTGCCGTTTGCTCAACGACCATCAGTTCTTTGTCCGCCCATTTGCTCTTCAGCTTCACGACTCGCTGGTAACTTTAGTTCTCCTATAGACCTCCTCATTTCTGATTTAATGTCGCAGAGATACTCCGACATAGTTCTCTCAATCGTCCGCTGAGTAACCCTGAGCCTTCTTAAGAGGACCATAGTTGGCGACCAAGGTTATAGAGACTTGGGTTAACTAATTTAGTACTTTACCTTACCTTACCTTCATATCTGGCTCCATTTTTGAAAACATATAATCCCTTCCCATTTCTCATGCCTCGGCAGTAGCAACCCTGATAGAAGTCCCTGTTGGGCAACACCGCCCAGCCCTCGCCGTGGCGCTCTCCATCAGCACTGCGACCGCCGACGTAGATCTAATCGCAAAAAACCTACTTTATGTGATGTTGCTATGAAAATATTAGCAGGCAAACTCACTCTTTTTACCTAATAACTAGGTAGGTATGTAATATTTAAAGCGTAAAGACTAATGAGAGCTTACTCATTCATTTTCATTCATCTCTACCCATCGTTTGTTTACTGCTCAGCAATTCTCTCGAATGAGCGGGTTTAGGCCAAAGTCCACCCTTACGGTAACAATAATAAAAATAATGTTCTCCCGACTGAATCCGGCAACGGCGGCCAATCCACAGAGATTAGCCATCTGCGCGGGAGATATTATGGCCCGACCTGGGAATCGAACCCGGGACCTTGTCATTTGAAGGCCGTTAATTATCTGTCGTCAATTTACAATAAAATAAAACCAGATTTCAACGCCGACGCAATCGATTTTATTGGCACCTTAACTACTTAGTTAGCTTAGACAATTCTGAATCAACCTATAGTATAGTCATAATTAATTTTAATTTTTTTTTGCTACCTTAATGTATAGTTATACACAATTTCCAAACTATTGGCAAGTCTAAATCTCGTGCCATCATTTTCCAAAGGTAGCTTTACGAAAGCACAATCTATAACTACAGCGGTGTCAAGGTAAGAAGGCGAAACTTTCGAAAGAAGAAAATATACCTACTTAGTACTTATGTATGAGGTGAGCCAATCAAATGCAATAAATTGCGTTGTAGGTCGGTGTTGAAAACTGATCTTCCGGGTGTGAGAATCATACTTAGATAATAAAATTAATATTATTCAATAGGTAATTACGCCAATCGTGTCCTCATCTTCAGGTCCTTCACCTTTATCTTCGGCCATTGTTATTTAAATAAAAACCCGCTAGATTTGTAAATGCGAAATGTCTTTGTTGTGAATGCGAAAGGCGCTAATAATAGTTTGACAAGATGGCATGGCATTGTTGTCTGATTAATGACAATCATTATATGTTTTTTATTTATCAAGACAAAAAGTAGGTAGAGTTTAAATTTTTACCTTTGAACGCTGAACACTGCTGGCGTAAAGCTGGCGAGTAATTATGTTATAAGTGCCTATTATAGCGTACCTAGTAGGTACGTAAATATAGAAACCAGCCGCCCAAGCCATATACAAAAGTGATCTCTTTCCCTGATCGCTAACGCTATAGAGCTGGGGTTCCCAAAGTTTTTTATCACGCTTTTTGAAAGGATAGGACGTGCGATAAAAAAAACTTTGGGAGACCCTGCTTTAGCGTTGGCGATTGTTAAAAAATGACAACACTTTTGTAATAAGGCTAGAGAGCTTTTTGATAAACGTTTTCTAGATTATATAAATAAAACAAGAAAGGTTAAACAGAAATAATTTATTTTTAAGAATCGTCAATAATAAATAACACATTAAAATAACACACGACACACTACGGCAACTTAGGCAAATGGGCAAAGCTGGAGAAACATAATTAAAAACATGGTCAGCTATGACTAGATAATATACCTAGGTATTAATATTACAGAAAATTCGATCAAATAGATGCCTGTATTATAAAAAACAACAAAAAATAATAATAGATAGATTATTTCAAAGTACCAATTTCATTCGAGATAAACTAAGTATACCTACAGTCATCTTAAATGCAACCCTTTGAATTGACGGCAAATCGATGCGGTAAATCACAGACTTTATTAAATATTAGTAGTAATTATATAATTTACTTTAGCCTCATTAAAACTAACATCAATCTTAAAATTTTATTCAACAAAACTTTATATTATTATGCATTTAAATTAATACGTAAACGTAATCTAAAATTAATAAGTAACGTAAGTAATCATAGCACTGAAAATACTATGGCATTCGATTTCGCAATATGTAAAGCAGTGTACGAAAAGGCAACTGGAACAAAAAATTGTTACACTTATTCCTAAGTTTGTACTTTTAGGTTTCTTTTTTGTCAAATAGGTTATAGGATTGGCATATTACTAGATTTCTGGCAAGCGACAACGCGTTCCTAACTACTTACTTAAGTTATTGATTAACAACTAAAAGTTCAGTTATAACTGATTGATAAACAAAGCCGGACCTAAAGCATTCTGTAGGTCATGCGGCCGACTTGGTTCACAATGACCTCAATCGACTCAAATTCCAATCAAACGTTGAATTTTAAACAGATTTCTTTCACTTCCTTCATGAATGACCTTTTTCTGAATACATGTCCACACATAATTTTATTAACGTGGCGGTGCTTGGGGTGGTGCCTCTTCCAATTTACCCCAAACTACGTTACACATTTCTCGCACTAGCGCCTGTTCACCAGAGTCTAGGTCTGGAGCTGGCCTTCGTCTTTCTCTTTCTACTCTTTCTCTTACTTCTAGCACTTGAAGAGCACGAACTACAGCTTCTGGGCGTTCACTTAGACCACTTCCGGCACCTTTTTCTGCCTCTAAACGTCTCACTTTTTGCTCTAAATCACGAACATATTGAACTGTGCGCTCTGCCAGTTGCGGATGTGTTATAGACGCTGTGGACGCTGGAGGGCGAGCCATCTCTTCGGCGTTTGTCCCACTACTACTACCATCACCGTCATCTCTTTCTCTCCCAGCAGTTCTTCCACAGTTAACGCACGTACTTCTCTCACGCTCTTCGTCAAGATAAAGACACAATTCTTTCAATTCTAAATTATCTCTGATTAGTTCCTGCTGCTTATCGTCTAACTCTCGCAATTTACTCTGATACGCCGAGACTTCTTGACGCATGACAGAAGCAGTGTACCGACCAAATCTTTGCCATTCCCGAGCCAATTTCCGGCCTTTTTGTCGATCGTCATCCAGAAAACAACACAAGTCACGGAGTTCCTGGTTATCTTCACTTAGACGACGATTGGCCTCCTTCAATGCTTTTATTTCATCTAAAAGTGTTTGGATTTGCCGTCTTTGATCAGTCGATTGTCTAGAGCCATCAGATTCGATACGCTTTGTGAACTTGAGCATGTCAGCGGATCGCCTATGAATTTGCTCTTCTTCCAAATTCCGTTGCACTCGTTGAGTATCGTCGGCACTCCTCGCTCGCGCCGTGGTCTCCACGGGTTCGTGAACAATTGCTTTAGTGATTATCTCACCGGGTGGTCTTAACGCGCGAAGGGCAGCAGCCGGCACCGGGTATCCAATTGGGTAACCTTGAAGATATGGTACTGGCGGATAAGGACCAGTAGGATACAGCACAGGCATAGAACCTTGAATTCCCGGTGGATATTGCAATTTAGTAGGATCTATATTGTGTTTCGCAGCGTTAGGATGTTTAAACTCTTTAGCGCCCGCGTCTGCAGTGGCTAGTTTTGAGCCCGCAGCGGCAGGTGGCGGCGGATGATAGCGCGGTGGAAAGTTGACCGGTTCCGGGCCCTGTTTACCTAGTTGTTGTTGTTTGTGTTTGTTGAATTCGCCCGAATTTTGTCTGATTGACATTGTCGTTGAGGCTGATTGGCGAACAGTCATCAGTCGCTGTGCTCCGCGTTGTTTCCTAGGCACATTTCCAAATCGTGAGGATTGCGCACATACAATAGTTGTAGCAACATGGGTTCAACGGCTGGTCCTTGAATGAACGGAGGTGGGGAACGCCGCCGGCTGCGTAGGCTGTGGACCGTGGCATTCACACAATTAACAATATCGCTTCAGGGTTCACACCGCGAATTGACTTTGTTATGTACCGAGTTATGTTTGTAATAGCATGTAAGCGATGCGCGATGGTTTTGAGGTTGTATTTATGTTGATAGCGGAAAACAGGTCACGATCGATGCTCAGTCTGGCAAGAAAACGCGGGCACGCGCGGGGCGCGTAGTTATGACTGGCTTCACGATACCTGCGCCTGCGCACCGTCTTCGAAGGCTTTAGCGGTGTGCGGCGTCCCGCTCTACCACGCTCTCTCTTACCTGTGAACGCACACATATGCGTAATGTAGGAATTCACTCACATTAAACACATAGAAAATCCAATACGATTTCACTGGTTTTTTGCTCTCACGCTGTAATGTAATACAAAATATATTGAATAATAAAAGCACGACAAGGATACCTATCTACTGCTTTTCATTTTATAGCAATACCTACTTACATAGTTAGGAGAAACCTGTACGAGATGATCCCCTTAAGGGAGAAAGCTCGTAATTTAAAGATTATTCACTTTAATGCAGATGTTGAGGGTAAAATCTCGTGATATCTGTACTTATATTTTGGAATTTATATTTTATTCAAATATTTCACTTTTTTAAAACCTTACCAAAGGATTATCTTGGACACCCTTATGTCCAAGATGATCCTAGGAATCACACCTATTTTCTATGTCTTAAAATGTTTCTCGCATCTTTTGCAGTTTATAAGTTTGCTGTATAATAAATACACAAAATAATAATAATAAATACAATAAATTGTAGAATGCGGCAATCCGCATTCTACAATTTTTTGTAATACTCACGAGTACTAGATAGATTGTTAAATTAACTGACAGGCGCAAAGGTGAATTTTCCAAGCAAAATATAATTACTTAAGTCTGCGCTTTTTAGTGAGCGAATCTTATGTTATTTTTTCGAATTAGTTATCTAACGGAAATAAAATGAATATGACAGCTTTTTCTTGCAAAAATCGCTCTACACTTGACAATAATAATAATTATTTTTGTTAAGTCTAGAGCGTATATTAATAATTATCATAATATCAGAGTTACAGAAATAGGTGTAGACTGTAGGTTACCTCTGTGCAGGTATAATTTTCAAAACTTTTCGTTTAGGTACAATAATTTTATTATAACATAAAATACAATCTTCTAGGACGCAAGGTTTATTGTTAGGGGTGAACTAGAACAGATTTCCAGACCAGACTCAGAATTCGATGGTCTACTTCGCACTAGACTAGAATCACCGAAGTAAAATAATAAACGTAAAAATTCTTTTTACAAAACCGACTTCAAACGCCACTACAATATATTGTGCCTATATTTGAAAAGTTCCCTCGATTTCTCCAGGATCCCATCATCAGATCCTGACCTGATGACAATGGGGCCACCTGGGACGTATACTAGGTACCTACCCTTTCAAACAAATAAAATAATTTTCCAAATCGGTCCGCGTCTTTAAATCTTATATATAAAAATGAATCGCTTAATGTGTTGGTAAGCGCATCACGCGTGAACGGCTGGACCGATTTCGCTAATTCTTTTTTTATTGTGTTTGTTATTGTTAGGAGAAGGTTCTTATGAAAGAAAAAATTAAGAAAATTGCGCGGAAAATTAGAAAATTTAGGAAATATTAACCACCATATTAAATTATTTCTAATGTAACCGCTTTTACAATTCAAACTTTTTTGATGTAACTTTATGGCGTTTGACATAACATTGACAGAATGCGTGCTGCCAATTTCGTCAAAGAGGATGTAAAAAAACTTAAGACAGGACAACGTCTGTCGGGTCCGCTAGTAATCGAATAAAAAAAACATTCCGACGAATTGAGAACTTCCTCCTTTTTTGGAAGTCTGTTAATAAACTTGACCCTATTCGCCCGGTTCGCGTAGACCGTACGTCCTAGGTCCTAGCTACACGTTTGACCAATACAATATTTCATAGTAGGCATCAGTGATTGCATTCATATAATGTAACCCGTAGTGGGACAAGTATTGAGTCAGTAGTATGGAGTGGTTAGTCTTCCAACAGTGTTTGCACTTAACAGTCTTAGCACAGAGATGGCACGCTCTTTTAACTTAATTATTTCGCTTGCTTCAATGTGTGTTTGTGGTACGTACAGTGAACTTATTTATTTTTATAACTAGCTAAAAAAATCAAGCTTATATAGAAAAATTAAGTAACAAAATATTAATATGAAAAATTGTAATAAATACTTATTATTTTAAAATGAAGTGATAAAGGATTATTTAATATAGTTCTCAAATTGTTTTATTACTATAGGTAGGCTTGCTCAGTACTTACTAAATTTTTGAAAAAAAAAAATTCTCTAATAAATATAAATTAAATTAAATAAATATAATAAAATTGGGATAAATAATGTTTATTCCTAGTTGCCATAGAGCTAACCAGTCATGTACAACTTGGTTATCTTTAAATCAAGAGTGAATAGGCATCTTCTAGGCAAGCAGACACCATCATCTTCACTTAGCATCATGTGAGATCACAGTCAAACGCTAGTCTATAATTATATTTTAAAAAAAAATTATCCAATGGCCTAATGAGGGCACTCCCAAGTTTGCGCAGTGAGGTTATTTTTCCAGGATGTTGGGACCCCAAAGCTCTGTATAGTACTTAGCCTAACTATCTCGCTGGTCTGTTCGTGGGTGGTTCGACTGCGGGTAAAGTCCCGGGCTCGATTCTTCCTCGGACCAATAAATTATTGGGTTTTTCTGTCATGAAATTCCCAGTAAGTACCTACCGACCAGTCCAGAGTTAGGCCTTTGGCGGTGTGTCACCCTGCTTCGGAGGTCCTGCGCCTCTCTCGCTCCGATCGTGTCGAATTACCGTCTCATTGGACTATGAGAGTGAGGGAATAGAGAGTGCACCTGTGTTTCAGCACGCACTTGTGCACATATCTCCCGCGCAGATGACTAATCTCTGAGAGATTGGCCACCGTGACCGGATTCTGTCGGGAGAACATTATGAATATTTTAGTACCTACCTCTATGATCTTTGCAGTGGTGGTCGCACAACGGAAACCCATCAAGGAAGCGCTGTTCCTCAACACGGATGCCTTCAACTCTACGATGGAGGACTGCGTGTGGCGCCGGGAGCGGGAGTCTTGTCCAGATCCTGACGTAACTCTCAACTTGTACACCGAAGCTGAGCCCTTCAAAAAAGAGGTTTGTTTGATTTTTTTTAATATTTCCATCCACCTAAGTAGGTCCTTCCAAATTCCTTGGAAAGATAACTTACTTACTTTTTTTTTTCTTTTTTGAATTTTCTTTGATTTTTCCATCTTCCTAAGTAGGTCCTTCCAAATTCCTTGAATTGAAAAGGTAATACCTACCTATATTCCTTGTCCGCATAATATAAGTTGAACTTTGACAATAATTAGTTATCGATAATAGTAAGTAGATAAATAGGCATGTATCTACTCATAAGTGGGTTATAATAGTTACATAGAGATTGTTGATAATCGCAATCCTTATCCGATTGACCGTTTAGGAAAAAGTCGTGAGGAAACCTGCACGACTGAGAGTTCTTCATCATAATATTCATATGCCTCAATAGCCCAACGGTTAAAGGAGCGGACTGCGGACTGAAAGGTCGCAGGTTCGAGCCTCATCCGTTGCACTGTTGGCGTACCCACTCCTAGCATAAGCTTTTCGCTTATTTGGAGGGGATTTACTTTAAAAATATTAAAACAAACTTACTTGTTATCAACGGAAACAATGTATAATTTATGAGTAGGAAACTTTCTAACAAAATCTGCTTTGTATTCTCCTGGCGCGAATAACGGCGAAAAGCGCGTGCGAGTCTACCTTTGCATTCCTTGACCGCAAACAATAAGTAGGTACCTATACTTAGATGACCACCAATTTATCTGTTCGTGACGGGGTCCTAGTGGAGAGTTTAGTATTGCTACATTATACATATTATACTAACACTGTAAAGTACACCACTCGCACTAGAAAGAACTAACAGTCGAGTGACTCTACCACTGGTTCGGAATGCCGTTCTAACCGAGAAGATCCTGCAAGAAGAAAGAAGTAGATATACGTATGTAGTAGTCTGTCTATCTATAGTAATCTGTGAAAGAAGTGTTGTTAAATTTGTATGTTACATACTTACTCACATTATTTTCTTAACTTTTCAATACTTAAATACTTAAATTTAAATTAATATAAAATGAAATATGTACTTACCTATTCACGGTGTTCTATATGCATCGCCTGAAGGCTGGGCAGCGGTCAAACCAACATTTGCCAATCTGCTTAGATAAGCATGCAAGATTTTCCAAATTAGCACTCAGTTAATAACAACTAAGTCGGCGCCTATCTTTTGTACACAGGTCTAGGTTTTGTATGTTTTTATGCTTCTCTTTATATACCTACCTACGCTTTCTCAATACCTACCGACACGTGATTTTATAATCAACTAGACGATTCCCGCGACTTTGTCCGCGTAGATTAAGGTTTTTAATCCTCCATTCCAAACAGTCAAATCCGTTCGTCCGATGTGGCGTGAAGGAGTAACAAACAAGCACAAACAAACACACAAACACACACACACATACAAACTGTCGTGTTTATAATATTAGTGTGATAGTGTTGGCCCGCAGCTTCGTTCGCGTGGAATTCAAAAAATTGCGGCAATTTCCTAACGATCGATCGCATAACGCATCGAGTCGTTTATTTCAAAGTGATGCCGCCAGTAAAAGCCCCAGTGCCATTCAAATTTTATTCAGGTTTTCAGAAATAGGTACTTATACAGTTAGATTGTCTTTCGGAGAAGATTTCTACATTAATTTAGTTTACAATGGCGCAAAAAAAGAAAAAATCTGTAACTATAAGTAACCTGTGCGAAGTTCGACGAAGGCGGCTAGTTTAAAAAGAAATAGTTACAACATGTATGTATCTTGTAATTGTTATCTTGTACTACACCCTCAGCAGTAGCGTGCGCAGGATGTACAACAGGTTAGGCAGATAATAAAAGAAAAAAAAATTTAAAAAAAAAAGATACCTACCAGCCGAATTGATATCCTCCTCCTTTTTGGAAGTCGGTTAAAAATGGAAAAAATCTCCAGTACGAGTTATAAAACACTTAAGGGTAGGCATTGTACAAATTATAAAAAAGCCTACCGTTAAGTTTTTATAACTCGTACTGGAGATTTTTTCCACTGTATGCACTGAGCTATAGTGACATCTGATAGGTGTCAGAAACATGAGCGCCGAACCTTGGCCCTTTAGCGAAATCACACACTTTACCTGACCTCTACACGAATCGTCGTGAAGTGGAAACATATAGTGGTAGGTAGGGTACTAGCAATTTGTATTTGATATTCATAAGTTCATTACATAAATGTATGTACTTACCTAATATTGTTTATAGTTTTATACCTACACACAAATTAAATATTATCAGCAATATCTCGTAATTTTGAGTAAACGGGCTTTAGGACTTTCAGTAGGCACCTATGTACCTAATATAGAGATAAATAAATAGATAATGATTTATCTCATCGTAGGAGGACATTATAGGGATCTTGAGGACAAAATCAGTCATCTCTAGATTTGATAATTTTTGCCTACGAATGTATGGAAGCTGCTTCTGGTATAAATTAATTTATAGATATCTTGCTATGTACATTCATTGCCCGTGTTACTACCAGTCTTACTACTTTTACTAGAAGTAACACGGGTATTTTTTAATTTTTTAGAGCGAACTAAAGTTCTTATAAATCTTAGGTATAGCTTGAATTGGCAACCCTATGTGGGGCTACAAAGCATGCATATAATTAATACACGCGACGCAATGGTAATTAGGAATAATTACAAAACATCACATTGTTACTGATAAAATGATAACTCCAGAAAAAATGCGTTTTGCAAGTGCGCTCGTGTTTGTTAAATAAATAAATGCCTAGCTATGTCCCAACTCCCAATAATGCAACGTGTTTGCCATTTCACCTGCATTTCACGCTATGTCATAATTTATGAACCTAGCTTGTATTTATAATATGAAATACGAGTATTATTATGTTTAACCCATCCAGGCTTATATTGCATATTTAACTCAGGATGGTAACTCATATCGTGTACCTATATTATATGATGCAAGTTACGCAAACTCGACAAAAATTATCGAGTTCTATAAAGTACCGGAACGCTATATCGCGGCTACTTCTTCGAAGGTAAGGTCAGTAGGGTGCAACTAACAACAACTGCGGTTAAACCAAATCAGAGACGAGTCAGAAATTATAAAATCCTAACACGCCCTCGTCGGAAATCGACTCCGAGAACTCCCACCTATAAGACCACTAAGCAGCGTTTACTACTAAACAACAAGGTCGTTAACAAACTCGACTTTTCTCCCAACTTCAGGCCCTAAGGCATGATGACAGGCATAAGGCATTTCAGGAAAGAAAGTTACCGGGGAAGCGTCCCTGCACTATATCCGAGTATGGAGGCCTCGACTCTCAAGGCCCGTACCGTAATTGGTCTACGCACAAGCGGAGAAGACCATGCTCTCTAAAGTTCGATGGTATAATGCAGTCCTTTCTTTGCCAGGTTGACCTGTTCAGCGAGGACTGGCTCCGGCAGAGCAGCTGGGAGCCATCCCACGAGACCATCCTGCTCATTCATGGGTACGCGGGCGGAGACGACACTCTGCCCATCGTAGTGCTGAGAGACGGTACGTATGCAGTAGAGATAGACGTACCTATATGAATTTTTTAACCCCCGTGTTATAAGATTGACGTGTGTATTTGTGTGTGGATGTATATGTGTGTCTGTTCTTTCGTAACTCCCTAACGAATGAACCAATTTTGATGCGATTTTCTCTGTTTGATAACTGACGTGATCTTAGCTATAATTTATGAAGATCTTGCTTGATCTTGATTTATGAAGGAACTTGCTCTTGCATCGCTCACGTTACTTTCGATTTTCCGAACCCCTATTTTATCCCCTTAGAGATTGGATGATCAAAATTCTTTCTTATCTGATGCATACGTTATATCTATACCCACCTAATCATCGTCCTTTGAGTTGCGCATTGAAAGATCAGTCAGTCAGTCGGACCTTTTTATTTTATACGTAGGTATATTTAGATGAAAAAACAAATAAATATATGGGGTAATATGGGGTTATTCAAGGGGCGAACCAATAAGTTCCTGAAAAGCCGGCAACGCATTG
Organism: Hipparchia semele; assembly: GCA_933228805.2. Lineage (NCBI taxonomy): Eukaryota > Metazoa > Arthropoda > Insecta > Lepidoptera > Nymphalidae > Hipparchia > Hipparchia semele. The sequence goes on along the minus strand of OW121717.1, from coordinate 4,804,609 downwards.
GTGATGCCTCTGGTACTACAAATGTTCATGGGCGGCGGTAATCACCTAACATCGGGTGACCCGCCAGCTTGTTTGCCCGCTATTCATATTTTAAAAAAAATTAAAAAAAAAGATCAAGATTCTTGGTGCAATGTGTTATGTGCGTATCACACCTTCACTGGCAACATTTTTGCGCTGGGAAGTGAAAGTGTCTCTGAGTAGAAGCATCGGCAGCTACCAAACTGGCGTTGCACTAACTGCATTTACCATGACTTTCACCGATACGCTCCCAGACTGCGGTTCAATACCCCTATATCGCGGAGTTTGTATTAAACGATGACATTTTGCAATACCAAATACCTGCACTGGTAGCATGGGCGGGAGAAATTTTATCCCCGGGAAAAGGATAAAACGTTTATCCAATCGCTTAGCTTTATCCACTCGTCGAGCATGGGCACAGCGGTGGAAATAACACTCAGTGGATATACTTATAGAAATATACATCGCCTTCTCCTTTGTCGCCATGCTTTAGCATAGGAAAAAGATAATTTTATCCCCTGTTAGTGGATAAAATCGGGGGATAAAACTTTTATCTCCTGCCCATGCTACCAGTGCAGACGTATGCCTACTTGTGGTTGTATTTAGCAAGTTCGACTGCGGATGACGAGGTCCCGGGTTCGATTCCCGAGTTGGATCCAAAAATTAAAAATAAAATAATTCTTCTTCTAAAGGAAAATATAGAAACCCTAAGAAAGCTGAAAAGTCCTCAAAGCAGATTTCCTTGCAGCCTACTTGCGACGCGGCGGTTACAACGTGTTCATGATGGACTGGGGCCCGCTCGCGCAGCCGCCGTGCTACGTCGCTGCCGTTCACAACCTGAGGCCGGTCGCGCGCTGCGTGGCTGAGGCCTTAGGATCGCTGCGACGAACCGGCCTGAGGCCTGACAGACTCACCTGTGTGGGCCACTCGCTCGGCGCGCACATGTGCGGAATCCTGGCCAATTATTTGACCTTCAGGCTGAATCGCATTATTGGTACGTCAACTTGCTTAATGGAATCTACATACTAAATGTATTAATCGACTTCGTAAAGCACTTTGTTAAAGTTACTTAGTAATTTTTTTGCATGGGTATTAGTTGAGGTCCTGGAGAATGATATAGGCTACGTTTTATCCCGGAAACCAGAGGGTTCCCGCAGGATTTTTAAAACCTATCCTAACGGGCAAAAGCTTTGTAGGTAGATACCTTAACAAATTGGCCGTGGCTAGTTACCACCCTACCGTCAAAGACGTGCCGCCAAGCGATTTAACGTTCCGGCACGATGGCGTGTAGAAACAGATTAGGGGTATGAGTTGAATGTACACTGCCATACACCTTTCAAGTAAGTCCGCTACCATCTTAGACTGCATCGTCACTTACTATCTGGTGAGATCGCAGACAAGGAATATCTTGTTATCGAATCCTACTAATATTATAAATGTGAAAGTGTGGATGTTTGTTACTCAATCAAGTCGCAACGACTGAACCGATTTGGCTGAAATTAGGCACAGAGATAGATTATAGTCTAGAAGTACCTAGATTATAGCCTTTGTACTAACAAAGGCTACTTTTTATCCTGGGAAATAAGAGTTCCCGCGGGAATCAAGAAATCTCAATCCACGCGAACGAAGTCGCGGGCATCAACTAGTAAAAAATAAATTTAAAAAAAGTGATTTTATACAGGGTTAGATCCGGCCCGCCCCCTCATCCGCTCCGCGCCCGCGCTGCGCCTGGACCCCGGGGACGCGCGCGCCGTGCACGTGCTGCACACCAACGCGGGGCGGTACGGGGAGGGCGCTCGACTCGGACACGCTGACTTCTGCCTCAACGGGGGTCGAAGCCAGCCCTACTGTGAAGACACACCTAGTACGTTCCTCTCCTATAATTAGGTGGTTCGATTAGTATTAGTTTTTAGGGTTAGATACAGTTCCGGGATACTCGGGGGAACTCCGCGGGGACGCGCGTGCGTTAACTCGCTGCAGACCAATGCGGGGTGATCCTTATTAGGTGTCCATTATAACTGCCTCGTTGGTCTAGTGTCGATAGCAGCTGATGACGAAGAGGTTCGATTCATGGGTCGGCCCAAAAAATATATTGGGTTTTCTGTCAAGAAATCAGTATTAGCCTGGAGTTGGAAAGTTGGCGGTAAAATAGTGTTTTGGCTACCGCTTATCTATTAAAGCCTTCGAGACGACTAAAAATTGCGGATCGTCAGTGTTAAAAGCATGAAGTCCCTGACGCGTAAAATGGTTAAAACCAAGGTAGCAGCATTTTATTTTTTAAAGAATATTAGCCAAGCCGAATTTGACTTATATTCTCCTTTCCCCTCCAAATAAGCGAAAAGCTTGTGCTAGAAGTAGGTACGACTATAGTGCAACGGGTGGGATTCGAACCTGCGACCTTTTCAGTCCGCTCCTTTAACCGTTGGGCTATTGAGGCTATAAATTAGCATTAAGACATAACGGCTGCCCCATTTCAAAACCTAGTAAGTGTGATTGACAAAATTTTAAACGAGACCAAAAAACGTATTTGTGGTAGCCCTTCTGAACTCTGAACTCATCAGTATCTGTCGCTGAATTAATGTTTCGTAAATAAACTACTTTGTAAGCTTTTATTGGACATATTTATTACTTCGCTAAGCCATCTACAAAACATGTTTTTTTTGCCCCTGTAAAATTTTGTCAATCACACTTACTAGGTTTTGAAATGGGGCAGCCGATAAAGACATGAATGTTCGCAGACGAGGCCCTGTGCAGCCACGTGTGGTCGATCTGCTACCAGGCGGAGAGCCTGTTTCGACCGCGCGCCGCCGTGCCGTGCGGCCGGCGCTGCTCCGTGCGCGTGCCGCCGGGCCGCGCCTCCGCCCTGCCCGTGCCGCTGGGGCAATCCGCTCCCATGACGTGAGTATCACACGTCATATTTGACCAAGAAAACTAACCAACCGTAACCAAACTACCGAAAATTGCAAATAACACGAAGGCTATTTTATACAAACAAAATCAATATGTGAAGGATGTTATTTCTTTCTTCTAGCGCCGAACAGGCCAAGAGGTGCAAATATGAAAACCTTTATGGTAGTTTCACCAAGAGAATGTAATCATTCCGTTTTAAGTTTCATATTTTGTGCCATTATGGGGTGGAGGGTGGACCCGGGAGCTTGAGCACTTTTTGAAGAATTAAAATCTTCAAATAGTCATCCTGTCTACCGGGTATCCAAGAGCTGGCTAGGACAAATAATAAGTTTGGCCATCCAAAGGGGCAATGCTGCAAGGGTCTTCTTGCAGCATTGCCCCTTTGGAGTCTTGAGTGTTATGCCACGTGGCGGCGACATCGCTGAGGTTTTAAATTTATTTTAATTTTAGAAATAATTTAATATTAATAATAATTGATCTTTATTTTAAGATTTTGTTCTAAATTTATTAGAGTAAAAACATCGAAGTATATAGAAAAATCGATGGGTAAAAAGGTGTTTTGGTTGCAGCGCATCCGGCGCCTACTGCGTGGAGGACTTCACGACGCCCTTCTGTCCCAGCACCAGCGGCCTGTCGGAGGGCGACGAGCGCTGCTGTCTCGACAAGCAGTACGCGGCCGCGGCCACCACCGTGCGGCCGCCGCGCACGCGCCCCCGCCCCGGGGCCAGGCTGCGCGCGCGCCGCATCAAGAGCTACGATCACAACGTCACGTTGGACGTCAACAACCACTTTTAAATGCATTTAGAATGAGAAGTGACACTGTAGTTCAGTCGGGTTCGTGATTTTAAACTGTATTAATAGGTAGGTACATGCGTGTCATTTTTTTTAGTTTTAATTACGACTTGTGACGTCTTCCCTGGCGCAGTGGTGAGCGCTGTAGTCTTATAACTGGGAGGTCTCGGGTTCGATTCCCGGTGGGGACAATTTAGGAATTTATAATTTCTAAATTGTCTCTGGTCTGGTCTGGTGGGAGGCTTTGGCCGTGGCTTGTTACCACCCTACCGTCAAAGACGTGCCGCCAAGCGATTTAGCGTTCCGGCACATGGCGTGTAGAAACCGATTAGGGCTATGGGTTGAATTTATACTGCTATATCCCTTCCAAGTTAGCCCGCTACCACTTACCATCAGGTGAGATCGCAGTCAAGGGCTATCTTGTCATCGAACAAAGAAAAAAAAATTAAGTATCTACTTAATTCTTTATTACCATTCGATTAGAATGATTTAAACGACGCCATATTGCTGCGCTTTCAAAACATGTTAGCTGACTTCACGCATCGAATAGATTCGGGACACGATTGCGATCGCCTGACAAATGTGTTGTTTACACTTCTTGTTCTAACCTTAATCGTTAGGTTTTATTCTTTATTCAAAAAAAAAATGGCGGCCGAAATTAACCGCCATTGTGAATTTAAGGGGAATTGTTTTTGCTCAATAACTTGGTTATTTTAACAACCCGACTGATTTAAGGCCGTGTGACTAGGTACGTAAGGTATTTGATAGACTTGATAATGTAATTAGAGCACTGACCTGTATCTTTAATCTATAATTTACACTGGACTTGATGTCCCTGTTTCATATGAAATCATAGATAAATTATTATAGATGTTGGTGCGCCATTTAC